>BSBN01000793.1:3015000-5415000 GCA_027924645.1 Cunninghamia lanceolata
TACTTTACTCTTTTTACAGATTCCAAGTCTCTCCATAAGACAATTACTACAAAACAGATACAAATCATTCACAAGTGGTTAGATATCTCATCCAGAGAATATGACTTCACAAAACACATTATCAACTTAGACAATACTTCATTATACTTCATACTAAATTAGAACCACATGTTTGTTATAACCTCACAATACTAAAACACCTATCCACATGTCGCATGTACTCAACTACGACATACTAAGCCTCTAGAATTAGAGTTTGACCACTCACAAACCTCCTCCTTACGACAACAAGAATACTTAACTCATACAGTTCAATTCAAGTTCTAGAGTTAACACTGAAATTCCTTCTCAGTTTAATATAAACAACTTTCGTAATAAAATCAACATTAGATTACATTATCTCTTTTAACCAAACCAATTGATTTAAATTAATTGCAACAATTATATTAATACATTACAACTAGATTATCTAAATACTCTTCATATTGTTTCTAAAAGATAAATTACATGATTAATTAAATAACTACAACAATTCATACTTAAAAGAATCACTCAATTCAATTATACTATTTAATTCCTACTTACCCTTACGACACTCTCATTAATTATCTTTCTTTCAAACTTGACTGATTAATTTTACTCTTTCAAGTGATGAAATGAATAATAACGCTAAGATGGATATCTTATAATTATATGGCAATTACAACGAGGAAAAATCATCAACGACAGACATTAATGTTTTGTTTTCCTCAAGGTTCTACCTTCATATGGTCTTTCAGATATTCTATTGAACTCAACCAAATGAAACCTTTTAATATGTTTTGAAGATGTCTCTAGAAATGATTTTATCTATGGTGATTTAATTCTATCAAGGAGAAAGATCATAAATGCGCCCAATTGAACGGGACGTGAACAACTTGGTATATTTTACTGATGAGGTGTAAAATTGTTATTGACTATTTTCCCATTGAAATGGATGATAATGATATAATTGACAGCATCAGACTTTAAACAATTTCTCTCTCTCTATTGCTATATCACAGGAAAAGCAATGATTCTCAGGAAAAGACAAACTGGAGTTGTTGAATAGGCTAATTATGGTTTCTATCAGCGGTCTTCTTGTACCCAGTGCCAAAATGATTCTCCTTACAGTTGTGCAGATTTCCAAATATAAAAGGCATGAATACAAGTTCAAAATACACAGAAGTACCTCCCTTCTAGTTTAATTTCTGATAGATATTGACAGATTACAAAATCTCTTGCATATTACCAGCAACTAATCGTGATATATGCATGGTTGGTCCTCCTTTTGATGAGGAGATGTTAGAGAAAAGAGACTGTGAGCTGTGGCTTTATACACTTTTCCATGATGTGCTATGAGTTTGATGTTTGTTTTACAATAGTAAGAAGTAGAACCATAATGTTCTAATAGACTACCTTTACGTTTCCTGAATAAAACAGTTGAATAGTGAGACCTAAGTAATGGATAAATGCCATTGTTTTGAGCTTGGCTAGCATCATAGTTATTGTTTGCAAAGGCAGCACTAAACGTAACACTGAGGTGCCTGTTAAGTCTACGCTGGTTATGTGGATTGCTAAAAAAACTATTGAACTGCAATAAAGGTGCGATCTGCATGAGTGTTATATCCTACTATCTATAGGAATGGAATGATTGCAGGATATAACTAAAGTGGATGCAAATGAATGAAGCCTCAAAACTTGCAATTCTAATAAACCTGCCTGAGTTGTTTGTTTCAGCCGCTTCATAAAGGGTACCATGGTCACTGGATTAATAGATTCAATGCTTGACCATCAAGGGATCAAACAACATTTCATGGAATGGGTCGATTGCAAGATAAGCATAAACTAGATGCATTATAATGGCCTTTAACTATGATTTAAACAAATGCAGTTTGTAAACACCTGATCCACTGCCTATTTCTGTTCTCTTTCTAAAAGCTAGGGTTTGATGATAGTCCAAAAGCATCCCTTATAAAGTTCAATGATGACAGAATACCCACATCATGGAATTCTTATTACTTTTCAAGTTGATTGCTCTGAAACAACTAAAAGGTTACAGTGCAGAGATAAAACATGTATGATGTATGTATGTTTAGTGGTCGAGGGAGGCTAATCATTGTAGAAAAATACATTATTGTACAAGTGACAGGGAAATGGCACAACAGAGATCTGAGGTAACCCTATTTGAGGTGCCTTAAAACTATGTCATTAAATCTCTATTAAGATCTGTGCTGGTTTTATGAATATGACCTCAAGGAAATTGTAAACAAAACACACCCGATGCCATGCTGAAGTCTGCTATAGACCCAATGACTCACATATCAATCCGTCCATTGAAAATGAACAATTTCAGAAGAGACAGAATGATCCAGCAAATGGAGTGGGAGGAAGACAATTAAGCAATAAACTTCATTGAGCAGAATTTGATTTAGAGATCTAAGATTGTGCTGCCTAAACTTAGAGGAGACAGACTATAGGAATGAGCACCCGGTTTAAGCTTCGGTAGAGAAAACTTAGAATACAGATTGATTGTAGATTGGACTAAATCTTAAAGCAGAAATTCAACCAAAACAATCCATTTGGAATAAAATAAACAACTAACACCAACATTTGTAGATTCAGAATAAGAATTAGAGGAAGAAATTAAATTTTTAATGGAACCTGGCTGTGACGTCGACTCGACAATTTTGTTTCAACCGCTGTAGTCCAAGCTTCTTTCCAGTCTTCTTCCCCACTCTCCTACCTACAATCCTCCCTCCTTCTCCTTCTCTCTACAATCTCCCTTTTCATAAAACAAACCCTTCCACCTTGTAGGGATACGACACGTGATCCTATGCCTCTCCCATCCTCAAGTAATAGTTTTTTTTAGTTATTTTAATGATCCCAATAAGTTGATTTTTATTAAAATTTATGATTTTTATTAATATATATATGATTCCAACTAAATTTAATCTTTTTATGACCATCAAACTATTTTTATTAATAGAATTGTGACATTGCAACTTACCTATAAATTTTACAACTCTATTTTAATTTATTTTATCAATTAAATCGTAAATCACGAATTACAATTTGACTTACAACTAATTTATTTATTTAAATATTCATTGCAAATAATTATTATATTAAACAATACAAAATTTCTTACAACTTTTATTTAACAATTTTACTTCCCATATAACTATAATTTATTTACAACAGTTATATTCAATTATCGACATTTACAATTATATTTAATTATCAACATTATATTTTCTATCTAATAATTCTATTTAATGCACAACTCTACCTTACACACATAAACACCTTCTGACCTAGTTAGACTTCAAGGTGTAACATTACTTGTCTGCAAGTCATGATCAAATGACAGACAATGACCACAAAGGTAAACTAACAACCAGAAAACAATGACAAGGGACCCCACGTTAACTCCATACAACCACTCCATTGGCGAAGGCACGCTCAGACCTGGTAAATCAGGTGGAGTCGGTGCCTAGTACCTGCATCCTGCAGCAACCACACAGTCAAACATAACAAGATATATATCCACATGCAGTCATATAGTGAATGGAAATCGTAGTGTGGCAAGGTACTTGAATATGAGTAATATGACACTGTTCCATTCACGTTCATGTATAAACAAATACTATGTTGAACAAGATTTCTGGTTACTTATCAACAACATAAAACAATCAATTATCTCACAATCAAATATAGCAAATAACATCAAAGCATCTATAACATCTAATATATTTATCAAGTTGTAAAGCATAAAACAACAGAATTCAACATCAACAACTGTTATCATAATGATTAGGTCCATAATCAATTAACAAAATAACAAGGAATCCATCATCAAATGATCTAAGATAATATCATAATGTCAAATCCTAATAAGCAACTATCAATTTGACAGATGACAAGGTGAGGGGCACTACACATTCGGGCCAGGCATTTCAAATTTTTATAAACTTTAGTAACTATTATAATAACTATAATATTAATAATATATATATATATATATATATATATATATATATATATATATATATATATATATATATATATATATATATACATCACCACAAAGAAAACATTAAAGAAGGCAAATAATTTTTTTTCTTTGCAATAACAATAAACATAGTCTCTATTTTGCTTCTAAATATATTTTTTTTCTTCTAATACACAAGTAGCTCTTTTATTTAACAATAATAAAAGAGATGAACTATTTTTTTTTCTTTTCCATCCCAAGCAAGCCCACAATATTTGAAACATGTATTAGAGAGAGAGAGAGAGAGAGATCTTTCACAATGATAACACAATATTTAAAAAATCCACACAACCATAGCACTTTATTTATAAAATGAAATAAATTCTTTTACAAGGGGATTTCAATACAACCATAGAAAACTTCCCAAAGAGAGATTTACTATCTTAAACTACAAGACCCTTACAAGGCTCAAAGAGCCAAGGCATACACATTGCCTTGATTTTCTTTACAACACAACTTGATCACTATTTCACTTCATGAAGCTAAATCCCAAACTCTCCTCCAAGAGCCAAACTTGCATAACAATGAAAGTCTTCCCAAAGATAAGCAAAGCTCACCTCCCAACCATTGGCTTGCAAGCAAGCCACCCCCAAGATAGGAGGCTCAAAAGATAACTGGGTTCATGCTCACACAAAATAGTTTCAAACACACACACACTCAAATGAATACTCAACAACAACCCACAAAAGGAGACTCACAAACTAAATCCATACAACACCGATTTTAAGGGAGAGAGAGTGGACTTACTCAAGGGGAAAACCAACCAAGGACTCATACTCAAAATACTCCAACACCATAGCCTCTTGCTATCAAAACACTTATAACACCAAATAAATACCAAGGCACTCTTACCATACACAAAACCATAACATCTTCTATATACAAGGCCATAGCCATCAAAATCCCTCTACAAGAAGAAGTATTCCCTGAGGAGGTTCTCTCCCTTCTTACCCAAAATAGTGAGCTCTCTCACACGGAGAGCTCACTATTACAACCCAAAACCCTTTACAACATCAAGAAAACTCCCAAGAAAAAAAAACATAACATACAACATGCATATATAAAAAAAGGACAAGAATAAAAAATGCTTGAAGCCTTGAGAGCCTACCTCTCAAGCCTCAAGTGAAGAAGGATGTTGGTGAAGTACTCCAAGAGCCTAACTCTAAGATCCTTGCATAATTTCTCCTCTCCAAGCCCAAGCTCTTTACCAAATCAAAGATCAAAACAAAAAAGAAAGAACCCTTCTCCTCTCAACAAGAGGGAGATAAATAGGGTTTCAAAACCCTTCCCAATGGATGAGAAGGTGACACTTGTCACCTTCCCATTCATTCTCACAAGCACAATTTCCCAAAAGTGCTCTCACACATGTGTGAGATATGGAGGAGTAGAGAGATGACACTTGTCAACCTCTCATTCCTTCTCCAAGGTACATCTCCCCATATTTATCCTCACACATGTGTGAGGCATGGGGAAGAGGGAAGTACTTGGGGTTCTCTTCCCAAGGGTTCTTACATTGTGTGCTCACACATGTGAGACCTTTGGGATTCCTCCAAGCCCACTCAAGAACCTTGGGTTGTGGGATTGAATGAGACAAGCCACCCAATCCTTAACCCAAAAACCTAATCTCGCCACCTAACTCCTAGGGTTAAAAGAGGGGTCAAATATGAGTTAAAACTTATGATTTGAGGTCTACAAGGTACCTAACCCATAGTTACTTGAACTAAGCCACTTAAACACATGAAATTAACCTTTAAAAGCTCAAAAAACACTATTTAAAAAGCCAATAAAACTTATGAACGAAAATGACACAAAGATGACAACTCAACAACTACTCAACCTAAGTCAACCTTAGGAGACTCAAATTAAAATTCAAAATCAAGGATAAACACTTCATATTCATTCTCAAACACAAATAACCTTAGTCCACCTTAGGGACTAGGTTGGTTTTACAGGGATATTTACTCAAGGTTATTTGTATGACCTCCAGTTTCCATTAGCCATGAAAAATACCTACATGCTACACAAACACATCAATAGCCCAAGGTATATCATAGCTGAAGAAATATAAATTACACAAACACATGATCGCACAAGTTCATACATTCTTAGATACATGACATGATAAAAATTTACTTGATTCTTGAATCAATTATATTTCCAATAATAGAAATAGGATCATGACATCATAAATCACATAGTATTTCATCAATTCAATTATGTCAATTAACCATTTCAATTGCATCAAATATAATATCACATTCAGCATCATAGAAAAAAAATATAATCTAGCATGTAAAGATATAGCATCATCATAATATAACTCATCTATCTAATCAAAGCATAAAATAAGGTCATCGAAATTATAAATATACGAGATCAATAGTCCTCAAAATGTCCACATGTCAAAATATAGTCCATACAACAAGTCTCATAATCAAAATAGGATGTGTAATAAGAGTAGGCCTGACATTCATATTTTAACTTTCGAACAACACATGATCTTAAGATCATGTTGTTCGGAAGTTAAAATATGAACATGTTCTCAAGAGATAAGCCATAGTCAATAATGAAAAAAAAAAGAAAACTAGGACACGATGAATTTGCAGGGAGAACAAAACTTGACACTAGAGATATAGAAATGAAAACAAAAACCTAGCTTATAGATTAACCTAGGGTTTTTGAAAATATAGAAACAGACGTTACAAAGCATGCATACAACAAAATCACAGAGAGACGAAGAGCAATAACATACATGGAAATGGTTATGAGCTGAAAAACTAATGAACACAATGGATCGATCACACAGATGGGATGGATGACTCAAATCACACAGGGCATAGGAAAAGAGTCCAACGACACAATAGGGAAAAAGAAAATAAGGAAATAATAGAAAAAATGAAAGAAATAATGGCTAAAAGATTCTTATAAGATCTCCATTAATGGCCATTAAAGACCATACGTGCCACAATAGGAGTGTAGTTGCGGAGATTTTCTCTGCAACTACATGACGTGTGTAGTTGCAGAGAAAACCTCCGTAATTACACCTCATGCAATTCTAAATTTTTTTAGCACATTTACATGAAACTCAGAAAAAGATTAACATTGAAAAGAAAACATTCGCAAAAAACTAAAAATGAAAAATGCCTCAAATCAATGAGATTCTTCGAGGGGTCAAACCACACCTGAGACTATGTAAATTCATCTCAATTTGCATGCTTAGAGGACGTGGACTACGAAATAGACATGTTTCATAGGGGTTATCCAATGAATTGAGAAAGAAAAATTCAAGGATAATACATGGCTCTAACTAGGGAGCTTCCTTCGATCTTTGAAACAATCGAAGGGAGAAGAATCCCATGACTCTAAGTGCCTTCATCCAGCCATTGGGCTATAGAGTTAGGTGACAAACACAACACGAAACAACAAAAAGAAAAGACCACAAAATATACAAACTTATCTATCACTTCACTAAGTGAAAAGCTTCAGATGTTGTCCGTTGTGAGGCAGTAGAAAATGTGTCCCTTCTTGATATTCTAGAAGAAATCTATTTTCACCACAAAGTTGATGGATCATGAAAGGACCTCTCCATAAAGTGTTAAACTTTCTGATGGGTTTAACTATTGGCCTCTTTTTGTGTTGTTTTTATATGCTTTTAGACCTTTTGCACATGATCTTCCAAATACTTTTCAAACATTACCATCATGATATACTATTTTTTTATATAAATTCTACAAAACCTTGAACCTATTTTGTTAATATGAAATATGGTGATGATATTTATCAATTGAATGATTTGAACATGAGTATGTATGCAATATAGATGAGATTATATGGTTTAATTATAAAGGTTATTTGCATGCATATGTTTTGTGGATTAACCCCTGTGCATCAACAAGCATGTGGCATCAAGGAGAGGAGAATTTGCAGAAAGTTGTAGAATAGGTGAATTGAAGGAAGTTGAAATCAAGCTGCCAAACGTGTAGGCAGTTGGAAGCTGAACGTGAATCATTATGGGAAGAAATAAATGCAAAAGAAGTAGACTTTTTCCAAGATTCTAAATGCAGCTTATGTGTTTCTCATATGATTCATTGCGTAGGAATTCTTATTTGAATGGGATTCTCCTTCCACTATTTAGTTAGAATTAATAAATCAATCTTAACTTTGTATCCTAATATCTAGGAATGGATAAATGATTGTAGTTAGTTGGTAGTTGAATACGACTCTCTCATTTTGTATAAGTTAAGGGATGAGCTAAGAGTCAAGTAAGATACAAAGTTACTCAGTTCTTAGTTGTTTTATTCAGTATTAGAAGATACAACAGTTAGTTATTTCTCTAGACATGAATTGTTGAAATGCAAATATTGAATATAATCTGCAAAGAAGATTCTGTTTGAAGTATTTTCTTGATATGGAATGAATGGAACTATGTGTTATGTGGATGCATGAGTATCTAAGTTAGATTTGATTTCCAGCTAAGTGAGTCAGTCCCTTGAGCCAGCCACTCAAGGTACTTATCTTCACTTTGTTTATTTTCTTATTCATTTATGCATTCTAGTTAAAGTTGTTTCCCATTATTTTATAAATGTATTGTGAGTTAAGTAGAATACTCTTGTTGTTAATTATAGTAGTTATGGTTCATGAACAAATGTATAATTGATCCATCTTAGTGCTCTAGAGGTTAGCATTAGCTTTCTCATCATTTTGAATGGTTTTGGATTAGTTCTGAACTTTTCTGTTGTTAGCAGTTATCTACAACTTATGCTGCAAGTACTAGTAGCCACTAGGTTCTGTAACTACTTTTATTGTTCTTGCATTTCTATGAATTCTAGCAAAGTAGAATAATCTGAGTAGGTTTGAAAAGGATAGTTTAGGAAAATATGAGCCCCTCAAGGCACATATAGTGCAAGTGTTATCATAAGTTTACACTCCTTGGTTGATAATTTAATGTAGGTGTATAATGTCAAGTGGACTGTTCAAATAGGTTTGGCCTTGAATTGTGTCAAGTCTACAACACATTAGTTTTCCTCTACATTTTTGGCGTCATTGCCAGGAATTGTACTACATTAATAGGCTCATTTTACATGTTTTCATAGCTTAAATTTTGATTCTAGAATTAGGGTTGATAGATTTACTTCTCAAGAAACACCAGAAATTGTACTAACATTATGCAGGACCGCTGATATACAAAAGCTAAATCCACTATATGCAGAGGCAGAGAGACAACCAAGGTAGATTCCTCCCTTAAAATTATCAGGATAGAGAAGATATTGCTGATTTTATCAACTATACAGTAGGAATTGCTGAAGGAGAAGGATCTATTCTTCCATCTTCATCAACACCTTCTACATCTTCATTAGCTTCTTTCACAACTACAGAAGGGACCTTTAGAACCATGGCAGATGTGGTAGTGGATGATCCACCAAAGCAAGCAAGATTTGAGTCTCATATCACTGATCAGGAGAGGGCTACAGTGTTGAAGAACATTCCACCTTCGGTATTACCAGTCTTCTATGTCCTAGTGACAGAGGACCCTGATACATTTCTATTTGAGTTTGACATCCTGTGTAGGAGCTATGACTTCACTTCAGATGCTTACATGCTTAAACTCTTTCCTGCCACTCTTAAGGATGTAACCTTGAGATGGTTTATGGGGTTAGGAAAAGATGACATTCTAGACTGGGATACAATGAAGGACAAATTCTTGGAGAAATACCAAGATTACTGCAGAGGACATGATAGGAGGAGAGATGACATCTTTAGGATGTCACAAAAAGAGGAGTCACTAGAAGATTATGTTGAAAGATTCTAGTTTGCCTTGAAGAAAAACCCCCAAAACAAATTATCTGAAGAATCATTGAAGCTGGTCTTTTTAAGAGGGGTTAATGATGATTGGATGAATGCTCTAAATCTCATTGGGAAAGGTGATGTTTCTCAATTACCTTTCAAATCAATCTACAAAGTTTGTAGAAATTATTCAAGAAATTTCACCAGATGACCAAGGGGAGAAAGGATAGCCATCACAAACAAAGCAACCAATGGGGGTTTCAAGAGTGGAAATCAGTAATTTGATGTCCAACATGAAGGAGGATATCATTAGCCATATGGCTACATAGCTGTACACTCTTCACATCAAGAAGAAACAAGAAGAGGCGGATGCAATGCTTACTAAGTACTGCCCCAGCTATAGAGAAACGAAGGCCAATTGTAAATGCAAGAGGGTGGCTAGTATCCAGCAAGAGAAGGTTGAAAGGCAAAAATTTCAGCCATGTGAAGGAGAGGATGAGTAGCTATTCTTCATAGCTCAAAGGAGACCTTGGTAGAAAAGACAAGGTATGCCCTCTGATCCACTTAATTTTAATTCACCCTTTCCTACTACAAACCAAAATTTCTCTACTTGGAATACTCAACCATGGCCGAGCAATCAAAATCTATGGAAAAACCCACAATGGTCTACTCCACAACCCAGTTGGAACTAACAGTAGCTAAACCCATGGCCCCAACAAATTTTCCAAGGTTCCAACTATAACCCCCAGTGGCCTACACAACAACATCATTAGCAGCCTCAATGGAACAAGGGCCAGCAATGGCAGCAAAATGCACATTACCAGCAACCTATGCTTCCATCTCAGCCCCAACAGCCAGGAATAATGCCTCCATCCACTCCTCAAACTCAACCTCCTAGGCATACCCAAATCCCTTCCCAACCTGCACCTAACCCTAACAACAAGCTTATACTAACGAGGTGATGCAATACCCCACCTATGGGGTAGAGGTGAGTAATGTTCACCTTAGATCAGGGAAGCAACTTGCTGGCCCTTCATCTCCCCAAATTATAGAACTTGAAGATGAAGAACCCATAGAGGAAGCCTCAAATAAACCACCTTTGGAACCTGAATCAAATTAGGACCCTTAGACCACTTCACATCTGAAGCCTCCTTTCCTTGAATGCTTGGCTATCCAAAAGCAACTAGCACAGGCTGAAACTGACCTTATAGGCTAGTTAAAGGATATATGCATAAAGATTCCCTTAATCCAATCTATCAAATATATTCTTATCTTTACTAAGACTATTAGAGATCTCTGCATAAAGAAACCATGACGGAAGAGAATGGACCCAAAGACAGTCCATGTTTCGGGTAACCTTGCTGACATAATGTTGGGGAATATAACTGTCTTGAAATATACAGATCTAGGTACTCCAATAATGGATGTAAAAATCAATGAGGCTCTAATAAAGAATACTTTGATAGACTTGGGTGCTGTAATTAATGTAATGACCAAGGAGACAATGTAGATGCTATAGTTAAACAACCTTAGGCCTACTCAGACAGTTTTGTAATTAGCTAATAGGTCTACAGTTAAGCCTGAAGGAGTCATGAGGACTTGGTAGTTGTATTATATTCCTTGGAATACCCTGCTGATTTTATAGTACTCCAACCCAAGGTCAATCTTGTTGGTTATTCTCTTATACTAGGTAGATAATGGCTTGCCACAATAGATACATTTATAGGTTGCAGGTCAAGAAATATGATCATATCCAATGGGATTGTTACCAAGAAATTGGTCTTATATCCACCAGCCCAACCATACTATTAACTTGAGCATACCATCTGGCCTACCTTAGATGATGAGGATAGTTATTCACTGCAAACCTTGATGACCATTAAACGTATCCCCTTGCTAAATATCCAAGATGAAGATGAGCTGATAGCCCACATTATACAAAATGACTATGGAAGGCACCCATAGCAGCAGGACTGTTTATCCTACTTACAAGACCCCTTGAGAAGCATAATACCCACTGATTCCTTAGAAGAGGTATCCCAAATATTTCATACTTTATTACCCCAACAATGCTTACTAATAATACCTAGCCTTGATTTGTCCTCTGTACAAGAAATGTCCAAACAATTAGAAATCAACCCAGGAAAGATGTTGACTCTTAATAATGCATTGACTGATGAACAGTAACAATCCCTGCATGTAGTGTTGCAAGCACACTCAACATCATTTGCATGGGATTACAGTGACATGAAATGCATTGATCCTGCCTTATGCATGCACAAAATTTACATTGATGATGGCCACAGACCTATAAGGCAGTAGCAAAGACGCATGAACCCTGCTCTGAGAGAGATAGTGAAATCTAAACTTCAAAAGATTTTGGGTGCAGGATTTATATACCCCATTTTATACAGTGAATGGGTTGAGCACCACTGGTAATAGTTTCTAAGAAAGGTGGCCAATGGCGAGTTTGTGTTGATTATAGGGAACTAAATGTTGCCATAAGGAAGGATTGCTTCCCATTGCTGTTTATTGACCAAGTTCTTGACTCTTTGGCCGGGAAGAAATATTTCTCATTTCTTGATGGTTTCAGTGCCTATAACCAAATCAAGATTGCACTAGAGGATCAAGATAAGATAATGTTTACCTACCCTTGGGGGACCTATGCATATTTTGTCTTGCCTTTTGGTCTCTGTACTGCTCCGGCCACATTTCAAAGAGCAGTACTCAGTATTTTCTCTAATTTTGCCCATGATAGCATGGAGATTTACATTGATGACTTCACCACATATGGTGAAACATATGATGAAGCATTACACAATTTGGAGAAAGTTTTAAAGAGATGCACAGAGCACAATCTATCTTTGAGCAATGAAAAATGTTTTGTGATGACGACATAGGGCATTGTCTTGGGACATTTTATCTCAAGTGCAGGAATACAAGTTGACCCAAAGGAGATTGAAATTATAGCTACCCTACCTATTCCATAGATACTGAAGGATGCAAGGAGCTACTTGGACATACAAGTTATTACAGGCAGTTCATTCAAGATTTTAGTAAAATTGCTGCCCCTTTGTTTCCTTTGTTGACAAAAGATATTGACTTTGAATGGACCCCAGACTATTAGAATTCATTTGAGAATCTAAAAGAAGCCTTGACACAAGCTCTAGTTTTAAGAGGTCCAAATTGGACACTGCTCTTTCATATCCACACTGATGCATCAAACTTTGCCATTGGAGTAGTCTTAGGCCAACAAGAAGGAAATAAAGAGTATGCAATATACTGTATCAAAAAAAACCTAAAGGGAGCTCAGTTGAACTACACTGTGACAGAAAAGGAAATGTTAGCTTTTTTTTATGCTATTAATAAATTTAGACACGACATTATTGGCTACCTATGTTCATACATACAAATCATACAACAATCAAATATTTGATGAATAAGACAATAGTGGGTGGAAGACTTATAAGGTGGTTGTTGTTATTACAAGAATTTGACATAACAATAGTTGACAAACGAGGAAAGGCTAATGTGGTTGCTGATTTTATGTCTAGACTGCCTACAAAATTAGTAGAAGGAGTGGTTGATGATTCTTTTCCTGATGAGCATCTATTTGCTCTAAACATACACACTCCATGGTATGCAGATATAGCTAATTATTTGGTGACAGGTTAGATTCCAGGTTACTTTTCTCCAAGGGAGAAAAGATAGTTAGTTCACAAATGCTTCCCTTATTCTTGGATTTCTAGATTCCTATTCTACACTGGCCCAGATAACATTATGAGAAGATGTATCAGGGAGGATGAAGTGTTTGACATATTTAAGGCATGTCATGATGAACCTTGTGGTGCATATTTTGCAACCAAAAGGATGCCCTTCAAGATCTTGACAACAGGTACTACTGGCCAACACTACATAAAGATTTTGTCAAGTATACTAGAATTTGTGATTGGTGCCAGAGAATGGGGATACCTACAAGAAGTGATGAAATTCCTTTGCAGCCCCAAATAGCATTAGCTCCTTTTGATAAGTGGGGGTTGGATTTTCTTGGACCTATCTCTCCCACTTCAAACAACAAGGAATGTATACTGGTATGCACTAATTACTTAACCAAATGGGTGGAATTTAAAGCTTTGCAATTTTCCAAAGATGGCAACGTGGCAAAATTCTTATATGAGGAAATCTTCACTAGGTATGGCATACCTAGGGAGATAGTGACTGACCAAGGACCACAATTCACATTAGAGTTAATCACCAAACTAGTGGAGGAATATTAGATCAGACACAAAAAGTCCACCCCATATAATCCTTAGGCTAATGGTCAAGTTGAGGTTACAAATAGGGAGATTGAGAATATATTGACAAAAATAGTACAACTCCATAGAAGAGATTGGGTTTCTAGATTACCAGAAGTTGTTTGTGCATACAGAACCACATGGAAGACAACTACAGGATTCACTCCTTATGAATTGGTTTATGGCAAGATAGTAGTACTGCCTATAGAGTTTGAATACAAAACTCTAAGAACAATAGTGGAATTGGGGATGGACTTAATAGAGACTCAAAAGGAAAGGTTACAACATTTGAATGCTCTTAACAAAATCAGATTAAAGGCCATACACCATACAGAGGTTATTCAGAAGCAAAGAATTAAATGGTATGATCAGTATATAAAGTCTAAAGAGTTCAATGTTGGTCATTGGGCCCTTCTCTATGATTCTAGATACAAATATTTCAAAGGCAAGCTTTAATATCAATGGTTGGGACCATATGAGATTCAATAGGTATTCCCCAATGGTGCAGTCCAACTACAAACCATTGATGAGGTTAGATTTTCATTACTGGTAAATGCACATAGGCTAACACTTTATAACAAACTGTTTCAAAAAGATGATTTTATTGTCTCTCTAACAAGAAAGTATGACACTCACAATGTTGTTGATGAAGGCTCTAAAACACACAATGATGTACCGACAAAAAGTGATCCACCCATCATGTCTAGTGATGCAGAGGTTGAGTTGCACAACTCAACCCCTAGCACTGAGACTTAATTTTTATTGCTTTGTACTTCAAATGCACACACATTACACTACCCATGTTGAACATAGTTAGCTCTAGAGGGACTTGTTCTTAAGTCTCAATCGGGACCTAAAATAATGAATATGTCAACATTCAGTCGGGACCTATACTGGAGGAACCTGTAGCAACACCTGTCTGCAGATGTCTTCAACAATTTGGCAAAGAGTAAAGTATTTTCCCATGCATTCCATTTCTTCCATGCATGCATCATTCATTTTGAATAAATCAAACACCTGCAACAAAAATGTTCAACTCACACTCACGAGTTGTTAGATCAAGTATTGCAAGCTGTCACATCACATCACTTCTGAAGTACCCACCACCTTACCATTCACTCTCATGCATTTCATTCTTCTCACATCAAATAAACACCAAGTACGTGTTCTCTAGTTCAAAGGTGCGCTGATCAATTATCTCCATAATGTATGTACAAAAGGTAACCTTACATGATTAACTTAGATTTCCTTTTATATTCATTATTAATCTTCATTTAATTCATGCATGCAAAAATATATACCACCATTCAATTTCATAATTACTCTTTCATCCCTATCAATACACGCATGAAGTGAGGTCACTTCACCCATTAGTTGGGGGGAGGGGTATAATGGTTAGTTAAATTTTTTAATTTTTGCCCCCCAAGTCTTTAGAGTTATCAAATAGAATTCTATGTCATTTTTCCAAATATAGTAGACCTACCCTATTTCATCCAAATTGTGAACGTGTTGCCCTATGAGTGAGCTGAGATATAGAATTTGCATGCAAGAGAGCTCCAAAAGTTATAGCTGGGGGGGGACTAGAAGAAGGCACAAGAAAAGGCAAAAAATTATAGGTTCTTCTTAAGGTGGTGGAATCGAAGTTGAGCAGAAATTGAAACTTTTTGAGGTTACAAAGTATAGAGACAATGGGAGGTGATGTTATAAGATGAGAACCATTTTTACACAAGGAAATATTCGAGGATATGATGGTTCTACCACTCTTCACCAAAATGGGATGGCTAGATTACTTCTTGAAGCTAACAAAATATGACAATGAAATGGTGAAAGAATTTATAGCTACATTGCAGTATGATGAGGCAACAGTCAAGGGAGTGGTTGTAGATACTTCTAAAATGGTCATTGTCCAGGTTACAAGATTTCCACGTACAGGGTTTAAATATCCAACTCGTGCTGATGTGGCCGCAGCAAGAGAAGAATTCTGTGAGCATGGAGAAAACTTGGACTCAACATCACAAGGTACAAAGAGACTATCCCTTCCATTCTTTTGGAGGAAATGTGCTTCTTATATCATTAAATACTTTACTTGTGATGGTCGGCACAATTTGTTATATACTGTGCACTTTAAGTTGCTAAATCACTTACGCCATGATAAGTTAGTCAATGTTCCCAATTTCATCTATACCATGTTGAAGAGGATGGCATCTGACTATCAGAGGAAGAAAGCAAACACCAAGTTATCCCATCACTGCTTAATAGACCTATTGGTTAAGAGAAGCCTGGGAATTCAACATCCACAGGTTGATTGGAATGTCTTTAAAAAATGCATAGATATCACAAAACTACTGGAAGTACCTAAAGCAAAGGATGAACCTCAACATGAATCAGAACCTGAGATTGCACCTAAAATTGAACTAAAGCAAGACGAGCCACCTGAGGAAAATACTCTAGAAAATAGGCTGGTGGCAACATAGAAACCCTCATCTTCCATAAACCCTAAAGCTATGAGAGGCGCTGCTTCATCATCTTCTAAGAAAAAGAAGAATAAGAAAGGTGTTGAGAAACATAAGAGCACTGTAAAAGAAGAGGATGCAAGGGAGAAGAAGGAGGGTAAAAAGAAGAGGAAAACTGAAGTTAAGAAGGAAACTATTACTCTCAAGCACTCAAGAAGGTTGAAAAGGTAGAATGTTGAAGAAAGAATTGTTGAGGAACAAGGGTACGAAGAAAAGGGTGAAGGACAACAACACCATGATTCAACACTGCTGGACACAGACTCAGACAAAGAAAGGGACGCTCCTAAGAATGTCCCTGCTAATGTTCATGAAAATGTCAATGCGTCTAGTAAGATGAGAAGGTATGTTTCTTCATCTTCTGACTCTGATTCAGAAGATGTTTTTATTCCACAAAGAAGATGGGGAAGTTAGTTCCCAGTATCTTTGCTAGGGAAATTTTTTTATATCACTAGGGATAATGATGAAGGTTTAAATTTTGAAGAGGAAAAAGAATTGTTAGAGGATAGGAATATAAGAAAAGAGCTTCAAGAAGCTCTTGTCAGGATAAAGCAATTGGAAGAGAAAGTAAAAGGATATGAGGAAAAGGACAAAGAGAAGGAGATGAGAATATAGGAGTTGGATGAGAAAATCCAAACCTACATCCATGGAACCAACTTGGATTTGTTAGTAGAAATGGCCGAGAATAAAACAAAAACTAAAGAGAATGAAGCACTAAATCGACAATCTCATGTAGCAAGGTTTCCAACATATCTCACCACTTTGTCTTTGGGCTTTGAATTTATGGAACTTACTAACAAATTCAATCAGGAAAAAGAAAGCTGGGAGGAAGAAAAACAAACTCTCAATGCATCACTGGAAAGTAAAAATTTGGAGTTGAAAAGGTTGGAAGGTATATTAACAAAGGAAATAAACAGAGCCATCCAAATTATTGAGTGTAGACCTCCACCTAGGGTGTATGCATTGTTTCTAAAGGAAAAATTTCTCAGTTTTCAGTTCAATAAGTTCATTAATGATCAACTTGTTTCTTTACACTCGAGGCATAATTTTCTCAGCTATTTCAAAGAAGTCATCCTAGAGGAGCAAGATCAATTGTGTGAGTATTGTTTATACAACTATCTGATGGCAGAGGATACAAAATGGAACCCCTTAATTTATGTTGGCAATTTTCAAGTTAGAGCACTATCATCCTATTTCAAGAATGAGCAACATAGAGGTGAATTAATGGTCAGATATGAAGAGCAAGAGAAAACAATGGCACTACAGATCAGAAAAGAATCACTAAATCCCAATGTAATCATGACTCAATGGTTGACACTCCTTTCTCATAAGGGTTCAGGAAAGATAATCATGGATTTGAGACTCTAAGACTATAGAAGGATACAGTAACTGGCAGTGCCTATCCTTCAAAATTGTTAAAGGTATGTACAAAGCAAATGGAATAATCTAACCCCAGAGTTGCAAAGGAAAGAGCCTCACTCTTTCTATAATTTTATAAATATGTTTAAAAGATTGCACAAGTACATCCAAGTTTTAGAACAAAAAGGAGTGGGATGGCTGCCACTTACTTGTCATCCTCCTATTCTCCTCCATCTAGTACCACACTAGACAGGAGAAAAGAATGATGAATGTAGGAGTGCATAATCAGTTAAGATGGATAGCCTTGCATGTTATAATGGTTTCTATCTTAAGTAGGACCAGGGGGTCAGAGAAGTGATGGACCTTAGGAAGATCACTTTGCATTACAATCTTTTCCCTTAGATGTTTAATTAAGTGTTTTGCTTGAGGACAAGCAAAAGGATAGTTTGAGGGAAATGATGGGTTTAAATATTGGCCTGTTTGTGGGTTGAAATTATATGCTTTTAGACCTTTTGCACATGATCTTCCAGATAATTTTCAAACATTACCATCATGATATACTGTCTTTTTATATATTATGCAAAACCCTGAACCTATTTTGTTAATATGAAATATGGTGATGATATTTATCAATTGAATGATTTGAACATGAGTATGTATGCAATATAGATGAGATTCTATGGTTTAATTATGAAGTTTATTTGTGTACATATGTTTTGTGGATTAACCCCTATGTGGCAACAAGAAGGTGACATCAAGGAGAGGAGAATTGGTAGCAAGTCGCAGAACAGGGGAATTGAAGGAAGTTTAAATCAAGCTACCAAAAGTACAGGCAACTGGAAGCTGAATGTGAAGCAATATGGGGAGAAATAAATGCAGAAGAAGTAGACTTGTTCCAAGATTCTAAACATAACTTATGTGTTTCTCATATGAGTCGTTGCATAGGAATTCTTAGTTGAATGGGATTCTCCTTCCTCTATTTAGTTAGAATTAATAAATCAATCTTAACTTTGTATCATAATATCTAGGAATGGACTAATGATTGTAGTTAGTTGGTAGTTGAATAAGACTCTCCCGTTTTGTATAAGTTAAGGGATGATCTTGGATTCAAGTTAGTTACAGAGTTACTCATTTGTTAGTTGTTTTATTCACTATTAGAAGATACAATAGTTAGTTATTTCTTCATACATGAATTGTTGAAATGCAAATATTGAATATAATATGCAAAGAAGATTTTGTTTGAAGTATTTTTGTGATATGGAATGAATGGAACTATGTGTTATGTGGAAGCATGAGTATCTAAGTTAGTTTTGATTTCTAGCTAAGTGAGTTAGTCCCCTAAGCTGACCACTCAAGGTACTGATCTTCACTTCGTTTATTTTCTTATTCATTTATGCATTCTAATTAAGGTTGTTTCCCATTATTTTATAAATGTATTGTGAGTTAAGTAGAATACTCTTGTTGTTAATTACAATAGTTATGGTTCATGAAAAAATGTATAATTGATCCATCTTAGTCCTCCAAAGGTTAGCATTAGCTTTCTCATCATTTTGAATGGTTTTGGATTAGTTCTGTACTTGTCTGTTGTTAACAGTTATCTACAACTTATGTTGCAGGTACCCATAGCCACTAGGTTTTGTAACTACTTTTACTATTCTTGCATTTCTGTGAATTCCATCAAAATAGAATACTCTAAGTAGGTTTGAAAAGGATAGTTTAGGAAAATATGAGCCCCTGAAGGCACATATAGTGCAAGTGCCATCATAAGATTATGCTCCTTGGTTGATAATTTAATGTAGGTGTATAATGTCAAGTGGATTGTTTAGATAGGTTTACCCCTGAATTGTGTTAGGCCTACAATGCATTAGTTTTCCTCTACACTTTCCATGCATCCCTTTCAACTCTCTTCTCTTGTCCCCTAACAGAACTTGATCTCTAATTTGGAAACTTTGGAATTTTTTCTTCTTGTCAAAGAGCTTCATTACTTAACTTTGGTGTTCTGTAATTCAATCCACCATGTTCACACATTGTTCCTCAAGTTCAACAAGAAACATAACACACTTGTCAATGGAACTATCAAAAGTTTCATCTTCAATTGCCTTAGCTAACTTCAGAGTGGGAAACTCTAATGTGATAGGTATTTTGGCATTCAAACCATACAGAAGCTAAAATGGAGACATGTCAATTGCCCGTTTGAGGGTAATACGATCTACCCACAACACATCATACAATGCCTTATGCCAGGTTCTCTAATTCTCATCAACTCACTTCTTGATTATGGTAACCAAATTCTTATTGCTTGATTTGGCCTGACCATTTCCTTGGGGATAATAGTCTGAAGAATGGGAAAGAATGATCCCATACTCGAAACAAAATTCTATTATCTCATGAGATGAAAAATAAGTGGCATTATCCGCTACTATCTTGTTAGGCACCCTGAATCTCAAGATAATATTTTCTTTGAGGAAGTTGCAAACCACTTCTAAAGTAGCATGTTTCATAGGTACAACTTCCACCCACTTGGTGAAGTAATCAGTAGCCATGAGAACATAACTGTATCCTACACTTGATTGTAGATTCACTACACCAATGAAATCAATACCCCATTGTTGAAAGGGTTCCTCAATCACTACTGGCTTGAGGGGTAGAGCCACCAACTTGGGTTTCCTCACAATTTACTAGCACAATTCACACTTACACACCCATTTGTATGCATCTTGAAAGAGTGTGAGATAGTAGTACCTTGCTCTCAAAATTTTGTGAGTAGTAACTGAAGCTAAAAAATGTCCCCCGTGCACTAAACTATGGAAGGATTCCAAAATATTTCCTTATTGTGCTTTGTCAACTCACTATAAAAAAATTCCATCAATACTCCTTTTGTACAAACCATTGTCCCATAAAACAAAGTTTGTGGCCTTGTGTTTGATTGTCCTTTTCTCCTTATATCACAAATGTTTGGGGCATTCTCCATATGTGAGGAAGTGTGCAATGTTTGAATACCACTCATCTATTATGATTACAAACAAGACTGTGGGAAGTACCTCAGTATTTGCTTCCTCATTGTCAGATACCTCTTCGGGTATATTTTCAGTGATCAATTGACACAAACCTTTCCCACAAACAAGCTTGGCGGGCCTGATCTCCATGTCGTACTGTTGAATTTTAGAAATCCAATTACCTCTTTTACTCTTAAATTCCTACTGAGTCAAGATAGACTTGACCGTTGAATCAGGAACCAATACAATAGTATGAGAGTTAAGAATTATAGTACCTAAAATGCTTAACTACTTTTACCACAGCATAAGCATGTTTCTCCATTGGCTAGTACTTAAGCTCATGAGACTTCAAAGCACAACTCATGAAGGCTATCAAAGACTTAACTATATTTATTTACACTAAAACTAACCTATGGATGTTTCCATATCATCTATTTTTCTTATTTCAGAATAGACGTTCTCTTACAAACTTACAAAAATAATCCCTTAATTCTTACAAAGTGTGATAAGCTAAAAACTATTTTTTGGAACAATAATAACTGATATCCAAATTGAATAAACATAAGAATAACCAAAGTGATACTAGGATATGTTAATACCAAGATAACCCACAAAAGCACAAAGTCTTTTGTTGCTTCTTATGCTAACTTGAAGTTGAAAAAGTATAGAATAAGGTGCAGCCCAAAGTCTTCACCATATGGTACAATGAGATCAAATGAACATAGAAGATAACTAGTAGCTCAAAGTCTTTCAAGTATCTTCCACTCATAAACATAAACACAATTCCAAAGATGATATCACAGCTCAAAGTCTACAAAATTAGATTTGGAGCACCTTCCAAACACAATTCCATGCTACAATTCAACCACATACACAAGATAACGTAATAGAATAGACGTAAGAACAATTCTAAAACATCACAAACTTGATAAACGATAAAGATTGGATGCCAACTTGATTTCTTTGTATTGATTGAAAAATGATTTACAATATGAACTTAAAGTTTCAATTTGCTTTTCAAAATGGCAACACTTTGCTTCAATACATAAAAGATGATATTTACAAAAGAGCCCCTCTTTATTTATAGGAAGAGGCTATGAGAAAAAATGGGAAATCTACAACTACTTTGACTTTTTCAAAAACAGAGTCCTATTTGACTTGAAACTCTATATTCTTCCTACATGTAATTTTATATTACAAAAAGACATGTAGAATGTCATTTACAAATTACAAATTACATAACTAAAGCATGAAAAATAAACTAAGTGTCCTTAGACACATCTTCATCATCTTTATCTTTCTCCAAAAAGTCTTTGTATCTTTTCATGGTGGCATGGAATTCATTGTTGTCATGCCCTGGTGTATGTTCAGATATGGTAAGCACTCGGGTGATGGAATCTGTGAGGGTATCAGGCACGCTCTTGTCCTTATTCAATTTCTTCTGCAGTCTATCCTGAGTCATCTGGAATTCCATCAACCTGTCAATTGAAGCCAATGTGAAAATTTTTGTTTCTACCTCTGTTTGTATTAAGGTGGTAAACTCTTGAATGACTATATCTTCAAGGAGTGTTTGTTGGTTATCATCTAGCATTTGGCAAGGAAGCTCGGCTAGCTCATATGAAATATCTAAACCTTTACTTTCTCCCCTATTCAAATCTTCTTTCAAGTCCTAGATCAGGCCTTCAATGATTTCTTTCTTATGTATCATGGCATCCCTGTATTCAACATATTTCTTTCTATTAGGCATCACCCCATGTTCAACCAACACTTTTATTTTAAAGTCCCACAGCTTATTCCATGAGTTAAGATCTTGTTCAACAAGCTGCATATCTTGAGAAAGAATCTCAAGTGTCTGGTTGATCTCTTTTCCTACTTTGCCTAGGTCATTATAAAGTTCAATTGATGACTTTATCAGCTTTCAACCATGGGCAAGTACTCTTTCAATCCAGGCATCAAATGCCTGACCTTTAGCACCAATCCTCTCAGCCTTCTAAATGACTTCATTATTTGTACTGCTCTCAATAGGTTCTACCTATTTTGATGATTGGGCTATCTTCTAATCCACTTGTACCTTGAGTTGGTTCTTGATTGTCTTGACTTTGTCATATCTATCCAGCAATACAGACAATTATGCTAGCAAATCTTCCTTTGCACTTTCATGTATCTTCTTATCAAGTTCAACTCTTGATATAGTGTAATCTGAAGTTTGAACTTCTATGATATTGTTGTCAGGTGGAGGCACAGCTACCTCAACATATTTGTTACTTGACTCATCAACAAGTACTCTAGATATAGTCTTGTCTTTTTTGGTCACTTTTGACTTCACTGGAACCAACTGACCAAAATCAAAATCTTTAGGGGACACAACATGCTTCTTTCTCTTCATCTTTTGGGTTGTAAGCCATGGGGGAAGAACAAAAGAATCGCCTCCTGTTACTAGAGTCTGGGTGGACGAGGTAGGAATTACAGGTTCTTATGAAACAGGTTGGATGGAAGAAACTTTCATTGGTGTGGACACAAGTGGAGTAAGAGTAACAATAGGTAGAGTTTGTGTTTGCACAGAAATGGGATTAATATCAACTGACACTTTGGAAGAGGAAGAAGATAAAAACTTCTCAAACTCTGATTGTGTAATTGAATCAATCAATGATGTAGGTACATCTGAAATGAGAGGTATGGATGAAAAGAACTAGAAACATTATCAATATTGTCATCGGGATGATCAAACAATGACTCATTACCAGGTGTTGAAGGGGATGAATGAATAGAACGTATTGACACATTGGGTGACTTGGGATAGGTAGAAATAGATGGCAATTATTGTGCACTTAAAGATATAGGAGGCACAAGAGTTTGAACACTTGAATCTAGAGGAGAAGAATGAGGAGGTGTTATCTGTGTAGATTCAACTTGAGAGTTAGTAGAAAGTTCTTGTGACTCTTCTGTAGCTATCTCGTCTTGTCCAACATCTGGTTGAGCAGATGTTCCCTTTTTCCTTCTTCTTACCTTTATCTCCTATTTTAAAGATTACTTAGGATTTTTACCACTAGCAAGAGTGTCGTCTTTATTCTTTGTCCTCAATTCCTCTCTCTTCCTAGTAGGTCCCTCTGTCTACTCTTCCTATGATCTTATTTTAAAGGGTTTAAATTTTATCCCTTTCTTAAGTAGCCAGACATTGGTGTTAGCAATAATGGCCTGCAACCTTTCTCTCACTGAGGTCATCTCCTTTTGTGACCATAGAATTGTAGGAAGAGGAGTATCAGTAATCTTATTACCCATATACACAACTTCGACTATATCACCTTCATCTTGCATATACTCTGGGACATCAACCAGTTGAAAGTTTCTAACTTGATCCAAAGAAAGTTGACTATAGTCCATTCTCCTCACATCTTTCTTAGTTTGGCATTTGACCTGGAAACATCTTCAATCTAATGGATATGTGTATAATTACCTTTTAACTTATCCTTCATCCCTCGATAATCAAAATCATGTTTTTTCCTATATTTCTTCAAAGTGATCCATTACAATTCTATTTCCATTGCTTTTTCCTTAGGAGTTGTGGAAATAGCATATCTACCAATTACAAATTGGAATTTGAAACCATGTATGTGAGATCGTGCTTGTTTTATATGCGCATCCATAATTTGTCTACACAATTCCATCAAAATTAACCTATCACCTGGATACCTTGGAAGGATATATGGTTGTCCACTAAAACAACTAGATCTGATGTAGGTGAAGGTAGGAAATTGTAACAATATGCATCCAAACTTTTTCACTTGTTCCCAAGCCTCATCTGAGACTCTCTTCTTCTCAAGATCCTTCTCTAACATACAGATGTAATTATAGAAAAATGCATCATTCACTCTCCTAAAGTGTTTGATGCTCTCTTTTAGGGTTAGATGAGGGTAGTACTTGTACACTAGAATATTCCTTCTATCTCCTTCTAAAGTAAGCCCTGGAAATGCTTCATGACTGCAGCAGCATATACCAAATATGAAGTCAAGTAGAACATCAATGTTGTAGACATACTAGATAGTTGATCACAGATGGAGTCACTAATCTTTTGCCCCCACCATATCTTTTGATTCCCCTTTTTTATGAGATGAATGTATTGATACATCCACTCTTGAAAAGTGTTAGATGTGGGAAGACCTTTTACCCTACTTAGGAGAGTTATAAGATCACCAACCTCATCGATAAACTCACTCTGGAAGATGTTCTTAGGCCATCTTGAAATTGTAGGCCTAGGAGTCTTGAGCCACCGCGTGTTGATGATTTTCTTGCACTTTTCTATATGTGTCTCATAGTGATTTTGTGCATCTTCAATTGTGAGGATGGCATAATCATCAATATCTAAACACGTAAAGACTTGGTCAAAGAAATTTGCATCCAACTTTATGTTGACATTACCTTCTGCATCTAATATGCTTCTAGTGTCCTTGTCAAATTTCCCCGCCATTGCCAATATTAAATTAGGATTCTGAGTAGATACCAGAAAGGTAGAAACTGAATGGATATCATTGTTGAGAATGCATTGCATGTGTGCTGACATAGGTTGCTATTTTATCCGTTCCAAGAACTCTGACATGTCCACAAGACCAATTTTTGTATCGTTGATGTCATCAATATTTGATTCTACATAGGTCATTGGGAAGACACCTTAGTATTTCTACTTCATGTATTTCTTCTTTGGAGAAGGGTCGAACATCTGGCAATCAACTGGAAAATTTTGGAATTTAAAAATTTTCCCAGAGTTAGAAAAATTACATGCATTAATCCTCATGCAGTTGTGGAAAAAATCTACACTTCTACACTATGAAAACCTTCATGTGCAAGGTGGGAGACAATCTCCCCTTAGGCATTTTCTATTATTTCCCAAGATGTAAATCGAAGAAAAATCTCTGCAATGCATGTATTTGATAGTTGAAACAAAGGAGATGCACTTCAGAGAAAATTCTCCAAAGTGCATCCTCTGTAAAGAAAAATTGTCTTGACTTAGCATTTCAAAGGGTGGAGGTTAGACATGTTATGCAGGTTTTAAACACCATAGAACATATTAGTAACTATGTTGTGTGGAGTTTAAAACCTGCACAACATGTTGAGGTGTTGACTTCAAAAAAGGATGGTGTTAGGTATGTCATGCGGGTTTTAAACTTTGCATGACATCTAACACTAGGTGTCTCGCAGAGTTTAAAACCATTATGACATACCTAGGAAAGGATATTGTAGACAGATGATGTTAGGGTTGTTGTGCAAACTTTAAACTATGCACAACACCTAATACCAGGTGTTATGTGGAGTTTAAAGCCCGCACATTACCCTAAGGATAGGTATTTGCAAAAAATGATGAATGTGTTGTTTGGATTTTAACTTCTGAACAACAGATGATCTTAATATCATGTTGTTCGGAAGTTAAAATCTGAACATGTTCTCAAGAGATAAGCCACAGTCAATAATGAAAACAAAAGGAAAACTAGGGCACGATGAAAGGGCAGGGAGAACAAAACTCAAAACTAGAGATATAGAAATGAAAACAAAAACCTAGCTTATAGATTAACCTAGGGTTTTTGAAAACACATAAACAAATGTTACAAAGCATGCATACAATGAAATCATAGAGAGGCGAAGATCAATAACATACCCAGAAATGGTACTGAGCTGAAAAACTGATGAACGTGATGGTTTGATCACATAGTTAGGACAGATGACTCAAATTAGACAAGGCATGGGAAAAGAGTCCAACGACACAGTAGGGAAAAAGAAAATGAGGAAATAATAGCAAAAATGAAAGAAATAAGGGCCGAAAGATTCTTAAAAGATCTTCATTAATGGCCATTAAACACAATATGTACCACAATAGGAGTGTAGTTGCGGAGATTTTCTCCACAACTACATGACATGTGTAGTTGCAGAGAAAATCTCTGCAATTACACATCTCATGCAGTTGCACATATTTTTAGTACATTTACATGAAACTCAGAAAAAGACTAACACTGAAATGCAAACATTCACAAAAAATTAAAAATGAACAATGTCTCAAATTGATGAGATTCTTTGAGGGGTCGAACCATGCTCAAGACTACATAAATTTGTCTCGATTTGCATGCTTAGAGGACGTGGGCTACGAAATAGAAAAGTTTCGTAGTGGTTATCCCATGAATTGAGGAAGCAAAATTTGAGGATAACATATTTCATTTCATTGATGGAAAATATTGCTTGTGCAAACAATTATGGTAGTAGATATTCCTTTACCATCTTTTATTTCTTTGCCACCTTTAAATTTATTGCAAGATCCATACACACCCTTCAACATTTAGCAGGGACTCTTGTTGCACCGCAACTCTTATTCTCATAGAGGAATCTCTTTTCCACTTACATAAAATATATCTTCTTTGACAAGCTACAAATACTACGAAGGAAAATATAATCAAATATCTTATGGTTTACATTAATTAAATTGTAATGATAAGTAAAACTACATTAAGATATAGAGTTGACATTGATAATATATAAGTAAATGCAATAATAAATGTGTGCAATTTAAATAAATGTTCTTAGATCTATATCTAATGATAATGTGATGATGAAAAATAGTGTAATTTGATTTTTCAGTATCAAAACCCTGCGATGTGTTAAACAACTACTTTTGAATATGAAAATAATTGACAATTTAAAACTCTAGGTTGATTTCACACCACAAAATTGACCTGTTACTAAATTTTTGTTCACACTAAATTTAGTTAGACCTAAGTACAATTGTTTAGAAGGAATAAAAGAAAACTTTGAAGTTATTGCATTCAATGAACAGTTGATGTCCTGACAAAGCAGAGATGTAACTCAGTTGACAAGATAACCCATCAGTCCAATCAAGACTAATGAATCATCATGACAAGAGAATCAAGTTGTCAAGGTATCAATCATTCAAGAAATGCAGTTGATCTAACATAGTGTTATCTCTCAGGATTTATAAGACAGATTGATTATTCAGTTGATCAGATTGGAAAGAAAGAAAGAAATTTATTTGAACTATTATTTCATGTCATATTTGGAACATACAATTTAGTACATGTTATTTTATCCTATGCATTGATTAAAAAAGAAACATATCTACATCAAGTAAATAAGATAAATTAACTAATCATATTTAAAAGGATTGTTCAAATGTGTCCAACACAAGTCATGGGAGTAACTAGAATGAGCAATGCAGACATGTAAGCTATACATCTGATGATAAAAGAAATAAGGAACACATGATAAAATTAAACATCCATCATTGCCTGAGCAAGAAGATTGTTTTGTTGATGTTGATCTTCAGTCTTCAGCTTCAGCTCCTATCATCAGTTGAACTTGCAAAAAATCGGGGAAAGTCCCATAAGAGCTTCAGATGTTTAAAGTTATCATATGATTTATCATGCAGACATATCAACTTGTCACATTGTGCATTTCATATGAAAGATCAAATCAGACATGTGCCATAAATCAAAATATCATGAAGAGGATCAATCAATACCATCAGGTATGTTTTTTCATGCTAAATTGTTTGTTCACTATGCAGGTATAGAAAAAGTAAAGTTGCTGATTTGAAGACATTTAAAGCATGTGGATAAAATGTGGCTCCCACAAGGGTCAAGCGCAACATGCTCAAAGTGATACCATTACATGTTATGCTATATCCAATAGCTCATTAGTGATCAAATTCCAAATGATATGGAAGAAACAAGGTACTATTCTACTTTCTTTATCATTAATGAAGTGTGATTTTTCATAATAGTCCTATGCCATCAATAAACACAAAAGGCACAATCATAAATGATGACAATGAATAGCTATACCACAAAGTAAAGTAATCAAGTCTAGAAGACCAGGATACATTTTATGAAGCTTACACCATGAAGTATAGAAAGAACAGTGTCTAGAGATACAGTGATGATGCTTTATGCATGAGGAAGCAAATACAAATAGCAACAGTCACATGATTTCTAGTGCCTCATTATGTTGCACGTCAAGACAAACTGTAACTGTCATATATGAAGGCAAGAGACAC
Organism: Cunninghamia lanceolata; assembly: GCA_027924645.1. NCBI lineage: Eukaryota > Viridiplantae > Streptophyta > Pinopsida > Cupressales > Cupressaceae > Cunninghamia > Cunninghamia lanceolata. The sequence goes on from BSBN01000793.1 coordinate 3,044,067, forward strand.
TAATAAAAGGATACAGTATAATGTGCAATGAGGAGCCATCTGAAGTTCAAGATTGAGTGCATGTATTTATTTCATCTTAGGTTAATAAATAGTATGAACAAATGATAAATGCAGCTACAGTATGAAGATATGCTACATGAGCCTTCATTATTCATGCAACAGTTGAAGGCAATTCACAAGTCACATTGATGTGTTCATAAAGATCAAGTACATCTGAAACAAGTGATACAGGTCTTGTCTCTAAGAAGACAAATCTATAGGTTCATCATGAGAAGCATCTGACAAGTATAATTGAAGAAGATACATCATATGAAAGATCAAATGACTGATACAGTTTCAAATTATAGAAATATCAAAATGCAAGTATCATTGTCCCTAACAGAATGATAAAAATATCTACAGGTTGTGAACCAAGTGATCAAGACAGTAAGGCATTAATACCTCTGACTGGTGATAGTCAAGTGTTATTATTCTTACATTTTGGTGTTAACTATTCATGGATCATACATCATGATTTCTAAACTGATGCAAGAAGTAGATATAGTGGTATCAAGCATATGACATGTGAGTACACAAAAATTAAAGAAGGAAGGTACGATTTCAACTTTTCATAAGATCATATGCTATAAAAGGTTCATCCATGCTTCTATTCATTATATGTCAAGTATGTATAGTAACTCCTAGCAGTTACAGTAAGGATCAAATATCATAAACAACTAAAGATATCTTCTATATTTTGAAAAAGTTTAAAGGACCAATAACAAAGGTAGAGGAATAGCCAAACTTACAGCCCATTCAATCCAACAACCAGAAGCTGGGTTTGGAAAAATAAAAGAGAAAAAATATTTACCACTTTTTGTTGTCAATGAGGGGTGTAAATTAACTGTAATAACAATCATTGATTTTTTATGAAGCAATCACCTTGTTTTTGAAGCAGCCAGGCAGAGCTACAACAAGTATAAGAGTTTTTTTACTTGTAGAACAAGATGATGCCATTTCAAATATAAGTTGAAGATTGTAATTGCAGAGTCCTTATATGTCATGGTTTGGGGTTCAAAACCCTCATAATGGAAAATACATTTTGCAGACCGAGCATTGCTTGATAAAGTTAAAACCCTAAATGCCTTATTTTTTCAAACAGAGTTCAGCCGTTAAAGAAAGGAACTTTTCTGTACTTGAGTTTTGGTTTCATTTTTTTTTTAAACCTAATACTTTTTAATATCTATAGAAAGCAAAGAAATAACTTATACAACTATAGCTACAACAGAGGGTTAATTCTTTTTAGGAAAATACAATACCCCTTTTCCATATCTCAGAAAACCTTCATTTAAAAAAAAAATCATAGTGAAATATTAAAAATATAAAAAGGCTGAGTCACAAGGACTTACCTCATGAAGGTTATAGAGTTATGGTAGGTCATGGCCTCCTATTTTTATTTTTTCTTAGAAAACAAATGCAAAGGACCAGAGATAGAAGACACAAAAGTAGGAGAAGTTTGTTAGAAATTATGAAGAGTACCCAGGCACATGGCCACTGCTAAATAAGGAGAAAGAAACTGCAAATGACATGAAAAATGCTAGAAAAACATTCAGGACAAAGTTCACCTTACTCCCGTGCTTCATTTTTTTCATAGAAAAACTAGAGAACCATGAAACCCTAGTGGCAGCACACTCACAACATAAAACCCAAAAGAGTGAAGTGCAAAATGAACAAATGATTCCTTTAGGGTTTGTTTTGTTTTTAATCGATGACTCATAGTCTCTTTTCTAGTTTGTTTTTGCTTGACTTTGCAATTTCGAAGTCATTACTCATAATCTAAAATTAAAATCGGGGTCAAGACTTGAATGACATGATCCCTAGAAATCATTGATAAAGATGACCGATGGGTGTGTTCCTTACATTTTGTTTCCAAAGTAAAAACTGGCCGAGATAAATAAAAAGTGATGTTCATACCTTTAAAAAATCAAACAAACCTTTATACCTTGTAGTCGACTATGCATATGGTCGAAGATCATTAGACCCTTTATTGATGCACCTATACCTTATCTCCTTCCAAATCAAAGATTCCATCATAATAATTGATACATGCAGATGACTGAATATGATCAAAGAGAGCTTGATTATGCCTTGTAATATCATCATTTGAAATCAAAGGTAAAAGATTATATGAAGACAATTTGAGTTTACAAGGTGGTAGATAAAGTGGAAAAGATAATATATTTTGCATGAAGGAGATAGGAAGAGGATAACGTATATTTGGTATAATGATGCATATGGGAAAATAGCAAGGAGACTTAGGGTTTTATCTTGCATGGTGAAGGTATATGGTAGTAAGGCCTTTTTGCATTGAAATTGGAGTCATAAGGATTTTTAATATGATGCCTTAGTATTTTTATGCATTTTGATATTGTATTTGGAGTGATAAGGATATATATTATTTTTAGAGGCACATGTCATGCAACTAGGTATTTTTCTCACAAGGAGATATAAGGGATTTTTTATTTTCTCCAAAATCCTATTTTTGCTCAAATCATGCAAATTAGGTATGTGTATTTGGAGAGATAAGGAGACCTATTTTTCTTTTTATCATGCATGATTTTACAAATAAATCAATTGTAAATAAATAATAAAGTAATATTCTTCAAATATCTTTCTTAATTTTCACAAATTATAAAATCAAAAGTACTTCAAGTTGTAACCAATAATAGAGTAATTATTTTAATTACTTTATTATTTACTCACAGTCAATTTTGCAAATGGAAAATCATGCAAATTAATAAAGTTGAGTTAACTAGGCCATCTAGGGAATTTTTGCATGATTTGAGGAGCGATTTGAGGGATCTTGGTCAAGCACATGGAGAGGTCCAAATTGAAGTTATGTTTGCTCGATTTATGGTAGTTTGAGCCCTTATTTTTGGGGATTTTTGAGTTTTCTCATGGATCACTTTGGAGGACTTATTTTTAGAGGTAGTTAGATGCAGTTTATTTTTTGCATGCCTCTTAGTGAGAGCAAAGCTATATATTGTAAAGAAAAACTTGATTTTGCTAGTTCTTACATTCTTTTCTCTTCTACACATTGAAAGATAGAAGGTTTTGTAACTCATTTTGCTAGTTCTCACCTTTTTGCTCTTATACACTTTGAGAGAGTAGAAGGTTTTGTAGCTCAATTTTTTATAGTTTTTATAGAGATCAGCAGGTTATAGGTTCCATTTTTGTCTCTCTTGCAATATTTCTTTTTGTTTTTGGAATCAAGTAGTTGCCTTTCCATTTGATTCTAATTGTATGAATTGATTTGATGAATTTTTACTGTGTTTAATCATTAAAACCTTTAAAATTATTGTCTCACTCTTACTTGTTGTATTAAGCATAGTGATATTATAGGTCTTAGGTTGTGTTACAAAAAAATAGTTCTTTCATGTTGTGAAAAGTCATTTTCCTTCAGAAAGAATTAATTTTCTAGCCTTCCTCAGAAATAATTTTTGTGATATTTATGCCAAGACTAGATTGTGTTGGTAAGATTTCTGAATTCTATTGTGAACCAGATAGCAAAATTTCTATCCATATTAGGTGCATCACCAATTTTTACAGTTTTATTTCCTTATAGTTTCCTTCTTACCCTTTTTCAAAATAGAAAATCATACATTCCAAGAGAACATTTTAAGGGAACTAGCCCATAATCTGGAGGTTCAAACTCATTATAGGTCACCCACAGCCTGAGTTTGTCCCCATGTTTCAAGGAATTGCAGAGTGTCACATCTTTGCATAAGGGTGTAATCCTCATCGACAATAGTTTTTGACATGCCTGGTGGGACTTTGAACTAATTTTTAGTTGAAAAGAACTTATTTATTACTTTTGTTTTGGTATGATCAACAGTTAATTCAGCCTTTTTAGAGTTGTTATTTCAAAATACCTGGCGACTCTATTTTTTTAGTTTTATAGATCAGATTTTGAAGCCTATGAGAGGTATCACCAGATCAAGTTTCAGTTATTTTCTAGCTTTTGAATGAATAAATATGTCCATCCTTCATGGAAACATGTCATATCTGTTATCACTAGGAATTGCACCCGTATGCAAGGCTGATTAAGCACTGCAATTCTGTGTAACATGAGACTAATTTCAAGTTGGGGGTGCCCTATGAGGAAATTAGATCTCCAGATTGTGGACTGGTTCCCTTCAAATATTCTATTGAGATATATGGTTTTTTACTATTTTGGAAAAGGGAAGAAAGAAACTAAATGAATGCTAAAGGTAAAAATGTTGATGAACCTGATTTGTTTAAAAATAATGCAGTTTGATTCACAATGTTTACCTAGAAATCTAACTTTTACACAATCCAAACTTGGCATACATATCACAAAAGTGATTCTAAGGAAGGTTTGAAAATAGGTTTTTATGAAGGAAATGGGTTTTCACAACACAAAAAGACTATTTCTGCTTAACACAACCTAAGACCTATGATGAATATATGTTTAATGCTACAAGCAAGGAAGTGAGACAATAATTTTAAAGGTTTAATGATAAAACACAGCAAAATTTCATCAAAATCACTTCAATGATTAGCACTAAAAGGAAAGGTAATTTAAATGATTTTTGAAAAAACAAAGGAAAATTCTACAAAGAAGACAAAAAGTATAACTTGTAACCTGTTGATCTCTCAATAAAATTGTAAAAGTGAGCTACAAGAATTCTCCAATCTATATGAATCAAAATGAGAATCAAGAACTAGCAAAAACAAAAATTTTCTTTACAATATATAGGTCTGCTCTCTCCAAAAGACATGCAAAAATATGGACTTGTAGATAACTGCCTCTAAAAATAATCATTCCCGAGAAACCTCCAAAATCCTCAAAATTAGGGCCTAAAACTGCCACAAATTGAGCAAAAATAGCTTTAATTTGGGCCGCTCCATATGATTGATGAGAAAGTTGACCAAGAACCCTAAAAATACTCCTAAAAATCATGCAACACCTCCTAGGTGGCCTAGTTAACTCAACTAATCAATTTGCATGATTTTGCATGAGCAAAATTGATTGTGAGTAAATAATAAAGTAATAGAATAATCACTTACAACTTGTTCTAATTTTTATTTTACAACTTGTGGAAAATAATAAAGTTATTTGGAAAATATTACTTTATTATTTATTTACAATTAATGACTTTGTAAAATCGTGCATGATCATTAGGAAAAATATCACTCCTTATTACTCCAATTACACTTGCCTATTTTGCATGATATGAGCACAAATAGGACTTAGAAGAAAAAGAAAACTCCTTATATCTCCATGTGAGAAAATATCCCTATTTTGCATTATTCAAATACACATTAAGGCAAAAAAAATTTAGACTTATCACTCCATGATCAATGAAAAACATTATCTCTCTCTACAAGATAAAAACCTGAGTCATTCCATGCATCATGACACTCCATGTACAAAAACAATATGCATAAAATCCTTATGACTCCCTTTGATGCCTTAGTGCATATATATATCGTTACATTTTCTAAACCACCTTATATCTTGATATGCAACTTAAAAATCAAGAAAGAAAAACAACTCCATGACTCTATCACTGCACCATTATACTGCCACCATGCATAATTGCTTACCTTGGGAAACTCCATGCATAGTCCTCATGCATGCCATCTCTAAAATCATACCTTCTTGACTTGTTAGTCACCATCCATAATCAGGAAGTATCTTTTACTTTTGGATGTTTACAAAGAAGACAAGGAACTTGATTTAGCATGCGTATCTTTGTCCATGCATTACCTGACCACAAAGGAATTTTAAAAAAGCTTATAAGGCATGAATTATTTCTCTTTCATCATATCGGCCCTCTTGACTTAATAAAAATCAAGTCATAAGCATTATTGTCAGCCACTCCATGCTATGATGGTTAGGATCTTTTAAGACCAAAGTCTTGACCACGACACTTCTTAGATAAGGTAATTATTATTTTTTCAAGTCAAAAATCACACTTGATAAAAGAAACTTCGAACAAAAGTAAAAAAATAACCCTAAAACTACTCATTCTTCATTTGGTCTTTTTTCTTCAATGCTCTGCAACTATATTATGCTTTCTTAGGGTTTGAATGCTTCCATCATGACTATGGTCTTTCTCCCTTCAACGACTCTTCTTGGTTGAAACCTTGGAACTCTGCATCGTTAATGAAGAAGGTAACACTTTCTTGAGTTTTATATGAGGCATTTTATTGATATGTAGCTTTATTTCTCTTTAATAGCCACGACCTCCTTCTTCTTTCATGGCTCTCTCTTTATCATTATGCATTCTTTAACACCTTTCTTTCCTATTTATGTATCTTTCTTCTTGCAACTCTTCACCTGTTCTTGAAATCCTAAGGCCATTGTGAGGCCATGGATAGATCTCTCCTCCTGTCAGCAAAAAAGAGGTAAGTACTTGTCATTCTTCACCTTTGCAGCTTCATTTGTCTCTAGCTTTTACACTTTGAAGAATGACAAGGCTATAGGTAGACATGGGTATTGCATTTTATAGCAAAAAATGTTATATTACTGTCAGCCATGACTGTATATGTCTCTTTTAGCTTTGACTTGATTGTAGGTGCAAAAAAACTAAGGGTTTGAGATCTTTGAAATGAGGATTTGCTATTTTCTTGCATTTTCAAGACCTCCATCTATCACGACCATGATCCTTCTATATATAGGCACCAAACTATGTAAACTATTGAGGGTTTGTAAGTTTTGAAACTAGGGTTTCAACCATCCTTGCCATGGTCATTTTCTTTCACTATTATCTCTTTCTCTTTTGACTGTGTATGAAGAAAAGAAACAAAGGTTTGAACTTTCTGTCGAGAGTTGTTCATTTTGTATTTTCAAGGCTTCAATCTGTCATGGCCACTCTCCTGTGGTATTCATTTTTCTTTCTTTTACTTGTAAGAAAAAAGGGTTTGATATTTCTTTGAAAATATCTTGTTTAACTTGCAGATGAGTATACTTGTTATCATGAGAAATCTTGTTCTTCTCCCATGGCTATGATTGTATTATCTCTCTGTTTGAAATCTCTTGACTGTGGGTGCAAAAATGACACTAGGGTTTGGATTTTAAATAAGTGAAAGGTCACTTTGTATTATACAAAACTCCCTCCTACTCTCCTTGTGATTGTCATGCTATTAATGATGATACATTTTATCTCTTCTATCCCACTGTAGCTATTGAGTATAATAGCAAGTTTTTTGATATTCTATATGATAACTGTTATCAGTTACCTCCATCTGTATCATACATTGTCACTTCTAGAAGGCTCTCCTGTAGCATAAATAGCTTCCTTGTTTTATTTGCATATGATATATCTCTTTATCTTTGCTAATTGTAAACACTTGTCATGTGTGATTGTGGCATCATCTCTTGACTGTCATATGTGTTTGGATCTTTCTATGTTCTAGACATCATATATTCTTCTCCTTGCTATCTATGATTTTCTTAAGGGATACCTGTAGCATTCTTAACATGTTCATATCTCTCCTTGGTTGTTATTCATTCTTTAAATACACATGTAGCATGGATAACATATTCTTGTATACTCATTGTGTATCTCATCATTTGGATGTCTATTGCATTTTGAAAATACACCTATAGCTATCTTTGTGCATATTGGCTATATCATGATAGAATAATGGCATATAAGAAAGCTATTGTTACCTTGTGAGTTACATGTTCCTTGTTAATCACCAAAATTGTAGCATCTTCTGATGTTTCTCCTTCATCATTGACTTACCCTATAGATGGATATGGCAACTGAAATATACTCTGTCTCTCTCTTGCTTGTATAAGCCACATTATGATCACTGTCCTGACTGTCTATAATGAAGATGATTGTATCTATCCTTGTTCTTACAATGTATCTCTCTTTATGGCATTTGTTGACTATACCATGGCATCACTATAGCTTAGGCATGTGAGATAAAGCTTGTTATATCAAAATAGTTGATAAGATGCATAGAAACTGCCTTATTATCTTTGGAATGTAGCACTCTTATCACTCCACTGTCATTAATGTATTTGGATCCTTCTTTCCTAGACATGACAGTCTCTTGCTTTTGAATTTGTACTTGACTATTATGTCAATGATTATGTATGTATGCTGCTCCTAGCTTGTTCTTCTAATAAGATCTCTGGTACTAAGTGACAATCTTTATCATTTGATGAATGTTCCTCAGAGAGCATGTTGTATCTATCTATTATTTGCATCTTTGCCTCTATCATGTGACTGCTACACTTATCTCATATATTCTTGTGAGGTTTTCTTTTATGACAGTTAAGTTGGCATAGTCTATATATGATTGTCTTGTCTATTGTTCCATGTGGAATTTTGTTTTGACCGCCTCTATGACACACTTGCAACTTGAATGTGATATAACTGTTATACTTTGAACACCTTTAACAATATGAGAAATACCTGGCATAGAGTGCTTCTTCATCTTACTCCTTTGTCATAATGATATGACCCTTCACATGATTTATTCTACAATTTGTTCAAATGATACATAAGTTCTTGTATCTTTATTTATTCTGTCTCTATTTTCTTTATCAGGCACAAAAATCTAAAAACTTGTATCATCTTAGATAGCTCCTGTATCTTGGATGACTGTAATATGATTTCTACATTTTATTTTTGTCAATCTTGACTCAGTCATGTAACTCTGATTTGCTCCAATCAACTGTAATAATGTTATGATGACATATCTTTTATGTGAGTTGATTAGATGATGCATGATATAGCTTGGAATGATGTATCCTATCTTTTCTGATACTCTTTTCAAAAAATGAAAAGAAACATGCTGGGCTCAAACCCTTTTGGGAGCCACATTTAATCCACATGTTTGTTTGTCTTCAAATAAGCAACAAAACTTGTCCTATACCTGCACAGTGAACAAACAAGTTAGCATAAAAAAGTACCTGATAGTGTTGATTGATCTTCTTTGTGATTTCTTTCTGATTTGTGTCATATATCTGATCTGATTTCTCATATGAATGCATGATATGATAAGTAGATGTCTCTGTTTGATAAAAGCATGTGATAATTTTAAACATCCGGAGCACTAACAGGGCTATCCCCAAAATTTTGTTTTCTGAAGACTGAAGACTGAAGATTTGAAGGCTAGCTTCAACAACAATCTCCATCATCCGGCAATGATGGATGTTTAACCTTATCATGTGTTCATTTCTTTCTCTTTTATCAAATAGATGCATAGCTTGCATGTCTGCAATTGCTCAATCTAGTTACTCCCATAGCTTGTGTGGGACATATTTGAACACTTCTTTTAAACATGATTAGTTAATTTCTCTTATGTATATGATGTTTATGTATTTCCTTTTTCAATCAATGCATGAGATAAAGTAACAAATACTTGAATGTATGTTCAAAACATGTCATGAAATAACAATGCATTACAATTATCTTTCTTTCTTTTATTCAAAACTGATTAACTAAATAATCAATTTAACTTATAACTCCTAAAAGATCAAATTGTGTAGAACAACTATATCTCCTTGAATGTTTGATTTCTTGACAATCAATTCTCTTGTCATGATAATTTATTAGTTCTGTTTGGACTGATGAGTTATCCTGACAACTGGATATTCTTCTCTACTTTGTCAAGGCATCAACCATTCAATGAATGCATAATGTTGAAGTTTTCATTTATTCCTTCTAAACAATTACACTTAGGTCCAACTAGTTTTAAGTGTGAACAAAAAATTAGTAACAACATCATCCAGCATATCATTAAAATACTGCCAATCCTCCATCTTATCAGCCATACTGCTAGTTTCATTCCTAATTCCTTTGATTTACAAAGAAATCAACATGCTTAGTACTCTTACCTCCCACCCACCCCTACTCATCCTTCATATTAGCATTTACATATCCAAAATCATCCCCAAGAGGTTAAGGATATGAAGTATAGCATGAGTGGCATCAGCGACACATTGTTAGAAGTCACAAGGAACCTAGAAGAGTTCAAGAGGCAACAAGAATATGAGCAACAACAAGAAGAGATGGATTATCAAGCCTATCTTCATGAGCAAGAATTGGAGGAACAAAGGATACAATTTGAACAAGATCTTGCAAGATAGATTACAGCAAAAGAGGCATAGATGAAGTATTTGCTTACACAAATACAAAAATAAAACATCCAGATAGCTGCATTCATTCCAGATCACCCTTCTCAAATAAGGTTATTAGGTATCAAGTTTCAAGATTCAAAAATTTTGATTTTGCTCAAGAATCTAGTTGCATTCAAAATCAGTCTATTAGTCCTCAATATCAGTCACATCAAGAACCTGAATCAAACCATCAGGCTTTTGAACAAGTATGGTAGCCTTCTCGTACCAAGTACCCTGATTATAAAATACCAAGTTTTATCAAAACTACCTCTTCCAAACCAATCCAAAATCAAGAAAGGGAAGAAGTGATAAAACTTGAACCAATCAAAATTCTGGGTTTCAATCAAGAAAAATCAGCAGTGGTGTAAGATATTTTTGCTGTTTTTACTGTATCTCCAGCTGAAAATAAGCTTAATGCATATGAAAAGAATGATAGTTCAATTTTGACACCAAATCCTTTGCATTTTGATTCATTTGAGAACTTTTATAATGTTGTTTACAAGATAAATGAAATCAAGTCATAGATATTGGAAGGGTAAAATCTTCAATTGCAAAAATAGATTGCCCAAGTTCCAAGTAAGAATAAACCAGACAAGAAGGAAGATGTGGTTTCTTTGTTTGATCAACTGTCTTCTTTTATTGACCAAGATGAAGACATCAGGCAAGTGCCAGTTGATTTAAGACAGCTAGTTGATATTGCAGAACATAAGGTACTGTTGATCTTTAATGAAGTCGATGTCTTAGTTCAGCTAGAAGAGCAAAAAGATAGTCACATTTTAGATGCCAACAATCTTGTTTTACATGAACATAAAAGTTACCAACCTGAATATGAAACTAAATCAAACAATTTTCTCAGTGAGAATAAAACATGTGATTTGTTTTAAGAACAACTAAGTGGATCAATTAAATAAATTCAATATTTTCAAGATATTTTTGTTTCTGATTGTCAAGACCCCGACTGTTCAGCCTATAGGGAGCTTGCCAATTTGATGGATTCTTGTAGCAATCAAGAGATTATGTTAGGAAATGATAAGCATATAGTTTCATTACACGAATGTTAGTTAGATGAAAGCATGCTTTCAGATATTATAGAGGTTTTTTGTTCTAACATAGATAATGATTTGATACCATGTGAAACAGTAGTATCTGATCAACAGGATCAGGCCAAAGAGGCAAGTATTCATCCTTTTCATTCATATGAGCTAACTGTTTCAAATCAGGTTGACATTACAAGTGAAAACAGGATAGCAGATATAAATCAGGACATCAGGAGCATCAACCAAGGATACATCATTACAAGAGGTTGCCTAATCAAGGATCTAGTTGACAGAGAGCTTAAAAGGGAGATACAAATTATTGTTGTACCAATAGAGCAGATTTCAGTCTTAGAGCAGCAAAATCAGATCACCTTTTTACCCCATAACAGAGATATGCATGATCAAGTGCAGATACTCAGTGAGTTTGTTTCCATTCTTCAGAAAGTTTTGTAGCATTCTATAAGGTATGTCCTTATCAATTATATCATGTTAGTAGAAGATCACATTGCAGAACATCCTTCCTTAATCAGAATGGGAAGTTATTTTAACCAAATAGTTAATGGATTTGTTTGACCAACACCTTTGGTTGGTTAGAGTAGGGTAGATTAGAATTTTAGTTTAGTATTTCATTTCCAAGAAGTGCTTATGCACATGTTACTGGCTTTATTCTAAGAAAGTCAGTTTAGTTTCAGTTTTAGTATTGTTGCAGCTGTAGTTTTTCTATCAGTTTGAGTTGTAGAAAGCTTTTCAAAGTTCAGGATAGAAGAAGACTCTATGCCCAATGGAATTGCAAATCCTACTAGTTCTAGGTTGTTTAGCAGGCAAACACCCCTAAGAGGTCGCCAGAAATGTTACTAAATTTTTGTTCATAGTAAATTTAGTTAGACCTAAGTGCAGTTGTTCAAAAGGAATAAAAGAAAACTTTGAAGTTATTACATTCAATGAATAGTTGATGTCTTGATAAAGAAGAGATGTAATTTAGTTGATAGGATAACTTATCAATCCAATCAAGACTGATGAATGATCATAACAAGAGAATCAAGTTGTCAAGGTATCAATCATTCAAGAAATATAGTTGATCTAACATAGTGTTATCTTTCAAGAGTTATAAGATAGATTGATTATTCAGTTGATCATATTGGAAAGAAAGAAAGAAATATATTTATTTGAACTGTTATTTCATGTCATATTTGGAACATACAATTCAGTACATGTTACTTTATCCTATGCATTAATTGAAAAAGAAACATATATACATCAAGTACATAAGATAAATTAACTAATCATATTTAAAAGGATTATTCAAATGTGTCCCACACAAGCCATGGGAGTAACTAGACTGAGCAATGCAGACATGCAAGCTATACATCTGATGATAAAATAAATAAGGAACACATGGTAAAATTAAACATCCATCATTGCCTGAGCAAGAAGGTTGTTTTGTTGATGTTGATCTTTAGTCTTCAGCTTCAGCTCCTATCATCAGTTGAACCTACAAAAAATTGGGGAAAGTCCCATAAGAGCTCTAGATGTTTAAATTTATCATATGCTTTATCATGCAGCCATATCAACTTGTCACATTGTGCATTTCATATGAAAGATCAACTCAGACATGTGCCATAAATCAGAATATCATGAAGAGGATCAATCAATACCATCAGGTATGTTTTTTCATGCTAACTTGTTTGTTCACTATGCAGCTATAGGAAAAGTAATGTTTCTGATTTGAAGACATTTAAAGCATGTGGAGAAAATGTGGTTCCTACAAGGGTTGAGCCTAGCATGCTCAAAGTGATACCATTACATATTATGCTATATCCAATAGCTCATCAATGATCAAATTCCAAATGATATGCAAGAAACAAGGTACTGTTCTACTTCCTTTATCATTAATGAAGTGTGATTTTTCATAATAGCCATATGTCATCAATAGACACACAAGGTACAATCATAAATGATGACAATGAATAGCTATACCACAAAGTAAAGTAATTAGGTCTAGAAGACTAGGATACATTTTATGAAGCTACCACCATGAACTATAGAAAGAATAGTGTCTAGAGATACAGTGATGATGCTTTATTCATGAGGAAGCAAATACAAATAGTAACAGTCACATGATTTCTAGTGCCTCATTATGTTGCAGGTCAAGATCAACTGTAACTATCATATATGGAGGCAAGAGACAATAATAAAAGGATACAGTATAATGTGTAATGAAGAGCCATCTAACGTTCAAGATTGAGTGCATATATTTGTTTCATCTCAGGTGAATAAATATTACGAACAAATGATAAATGTAGCTACAGTATGAAGATATGCTACATGAGCCTTCATTTTTTCATGCAATAGTTGAAGGCAAATCACAAGTCACACTGATGTGTTCATAAAGATCAAGTACAACTGAAACAAGTGATACAGGTCTTGCCTCTAAGAAGACAGAATCTATAGGTTCATCATGAGAAGCATCTGACAAGTATAATTGAAGAAGATACATCATATGAAAGATCAACTGATTGATACAGTTTCAAATTATAGAAATATCAAAATATAGGTATCATTGTCCCTTACAGAATGATAAAAATATCTACAGGTTGTGAACCAACTGATCAAGATAGTAAGGCATTAATACCTCTGACTGGTGACAGTCAAGTGTTACTATTCTTACATTTTAGTGTGAACTATTCATGGATCATACATCATGATTTCTAAACTGATGCAAGAAGTAGATACAGTTGTATCAAGCATATGACATGTGAGTACACGAAAATTAAAGAAGGAAGATACAGTTTCAACTTTTCATAAGATCATATGTTATAAAAGGTTCATCCATGCTCCTGTTCATTATATGTCAAGTATGTATAGTAGCTCCTAGAAGTTACAGTAAGGATCAAATGTCATAAAGAGCTACAGATACCTTCTATCTTTCCAAGAAGCTCAAAGGACCAAGAACAAAGGTAGAAGAATAGCCAAACTTAAAGCCCATTCAATCCAACAGCCAGAAACTGGGTTTGGAAAAATAAAAGAGAATAAATATTTACAACTTTTTTTTGTGAATGAGGGGTGTAAATTAATTGTAACAACAATCATTGATTTTTTATGAAGCAATCACCTTGTTTTTGGAGCAGCCAGACAGAGCTACAGGAAGTATAAGAGTTTTTTTTTACTTGTATAACAAGCTGATGCCATTTCAAATATAACTTGAAGATAGTAATTGTAGAGGCCTTATATGCCATGGTTTGGGGTTCAAAACCCTCATAATGGAAAATACATTCTACAGACCGAGCATTGCTTGATAAAGTTAAAACCCTAAATGCCTTATTTTTTCAAATAGAGTTCAGCCATCAAAGAAAGGAACTTTTCTATACTTGAGTTTTGGTTTCATTTTTTTTAAACCTAATACTTTTTAATATCTACATAAAGTAAAGAAATAACTTATACAACCATAGCTACAACAGAGGGTTCATTCTTTTCAGGAAAATACAATACCCCTTTTTCATCTCAGAAAACCTTCACTTAAAAATAAAATGACATTAAAATATGAAAAATATAAAAAGGATGAGTCACAAGGACTTACCTCATGAAGGTTACAGTGTTATGGTAGGCCACGGCCTCGTATTTTTATTTTTTCTCAGAAAACAAATGCAAAGGACCAAAGATAGAAGACACAGAAGCAGGAGAAGTTTGTTAGAAATTATGAAGAGTACCCAGGCACATTGCCACTGCTAAATAAGGAGAAAGAAACTACAAATGACATGAAAAATGCTAGGAAAACATTTAGGACAAAGTTCACCTTACTCCCGTGCTTCATTTTTGTCATAGAAAAACTAGAGAACCATGAAACCCTAGTGGCAGTGCACTCACAGTAGAAAACCCAAAAGAGTGAAGTGCAAAATGAACAAATGATGCCTTTAGGGTTTCTTTTATTTTTTATCAATGACTCATAGTCTCTTTTCTAGTTTTTTTTATTTGACGTTGCAATTTCGAAGTCATTAGCTCATGTAAAATGAAAATTGGGGTCAAGACTTGAATGACATGATCCCTAGAAATCATTATTAAAGATGTCCCATAGGTGTGTTCCTTGCACTTTGTTTCCAAAGTCAAAAGTGATCGAGATAAATAAAGAGTGATGTTCACACCTTATAAAAAATCAAGCAAACCTTTATACCTTGTAGTCGACTATGCATATGGTCGAAGATCCTTAGACCCTTGCATGATGCACCTATACCTTTTCTCTTTCTAAATAAAAGATTCCATCATAATAATTGATACATGCAGATGACTGAATATGGTCAAAGAGAGCTTGATTATGCCTTGTAATATCATCATTTGAAGTCAAAGGTAAAAGATTATATGAAGACAATTTGAGTTTACAAGGTGGCAAACAAAGTGGCAAAGATAATATATTTTTCATGAAGGAGATATGAAGAGGATAAAGTATATTTGGCATAATGATGCATAATGGAAAAATAGCAAGGAGACTTAGGGTTTTATCTTGCATGGTGAAGGTATATGGTAGTAAGGCCTTTTTGCATTGAAATTGGAGTCGTAAGGGTTTGTAATATGATGCCTTAGTATTTTTATGCATTTTGATATTGTATTTGGAGTGATAAGGATATATATTATTTTTAGAGGCACATGTCATGCAATTAGGTATTTTTTATCACAAGGAGATATAAGGGATTTTTTATTTTCTCTAAAATCCTATTTTTACTCAAATCATACAAATTAGGTATGTGTATTTGGAGAGATAAGGAGATCTATTTTTCTTTTTATCATCCATGATTTTACAAATAAATCAATTGTAAATAAATAATAAAGTAATATTCTTCAAATTACTTTATTAATTTTCACAAATTGTAAAATCAAAGGTAGTTCAAGTTGTAACCAATAATAGAGTAATTATTTTAATTACTTTATTATTTACTCACAACCAATTTTGCAAATGCAAAATCATGCAAATTGATAAAGTTGAGTTAACTAGGCCATCTAAGGAATTTTTGCATGATATGAGGAGCGATTTGAGAGATCTTGGTCAACTTCTTGGTCAAGCACATGGAGAGGTCCAAATTGAAGCTATTTTTGCTCGATTTATGGCAGTTTGAGCCCTTATTTTTGGGGATTTTTGAGTTTTCTCATGGATCACTTTGGAGGACTTATTTTTAGAGGCAGTTAGATGCAGTTCATTTTTTACATGCCTCTTAGTGAGAGAAAAGCTATATATTTTAAAGAAAAACTTGATTTTTCTAGTTCTTACATTCTTTTCTCATCTACACATTGAAAGATAGAAGGTTTTGTAACTCATTTGGCTAGTTCTTGCCTTTTTGCTCTTATACACTTTGAGAGAGAAGGTGGTTTTGTAGCTCAATTTTTTACAATTTTTATAGGGATTAGCAGGTTATAGGTTCCATTTTTGTCTCTCTTGCAATATTTCCTTTATTTTTTTTTGGAATCAAGTACTTGCCTTTCCATTTGAAGCTAATTGTATGAAGTGATTTGATGAAGTTTTACTGTGTTTAATATTAAAACCTTTAAAATTATTGTCTCACTCTTACTTGCGGTATTAAGCATAGTGATATTACAGGTCTTAGGTTGTGTTACAAAAAAATAGTTCTTTTATGTTGTGAAAAGTCATTTTCCTTCATAAAGAATTAATTTTCCATCCTTCCTCAGAAATACTTTTTGTGATATTTATGCCAAGATTGGATTGTGTGGGTCAGATTTCTGAATTCTATTGTGAACCAGATTGCAAATTTTCCATCCATATTAGGTGCATCACCAATTTTTACAGTTTTATTTCCTTATAATTTCCTTCTTACCCTTTTTCAAAACAGAAAACCATACATTCCAATAGAACATTTTAGGGGAACCAACCCATAATCTGGAGGTTCAAACTCATTATAGGTCACCCACAGCCTGAGTTTGTCCCCATGTTTCAAAGAATTGTAGAGTGTCATAGCTTTGCATAAGGGTGCAATCCTCATCGACAACATGACCTTATTGTTGATGAAATCAATATAGAAGATTTTGTAATGTGGAAACTAAATTGTGTTGATGTTGAAGCTCCAATAAAGAGATTGGTAGTGTTTACACACACAAAGGAGATTGCTATATGGGGTGTAGTATCCCTTGTTCAAACCCTTGGTAGATTCAACAACTTGTGAATGGGAAAGTGCACCAAGTTGGTATACAAAAAAAGTGGCCAAATGAGTAACTTTCACAATAATGTGGTTGTGTTATGTTTAAATGGCCATAACATGCTCTTATTATGTCTTAGTGAATACGAAGCCATAACACGATCACATTTGTGGTCCACAAAACATGAGCATATTTTGTGGAACACAAAACATGAGCACATTTTGTGGTCCACAAAACATAAGCACATTTTTTGGTCCACAAAACATGAGCACACCTACCCATTGCATTTGGTTGAACATTTCTAAATACTTTATGAGTTTTGTTGAACACAAAACATGCGCATACTCCAACCCATTGCATTTGGTTGAAAGTTTGTAAAGACTTTTCAACAAATCCATTTTGTTAACTATATCCTGCAATTAGGGCATTCCATGAGAACACATTTCTTTGAGGCATTCTATCAAATAGTTCACGTGCCTTGTCTATGCTCCCACATTTTGTATCTCTATATCTATCTCTCCCTCTTGCTATATCAATCATTGTCACTCTCCCACTCTCTATCTCTCTCTCTCTATCCCTCCCCCCTCTCTCTCTTCCTCTCTATCCATATCCCTAAATCCCCCCTCTCCCACTATCTACCTATATCCCTTAATCTCCCCTATATCTCCCCCCTCTCTTTCAATGTCTCTATCCTCCATATCTTTTGCCTCTCTCTCTCCCTGCTCTATCCATATCCCTCAATCTCCCTCATCTCTCCCACTCTCTATCTATATCCCTCAATCTGCCCCTTTGTACCCCCTCTCTCTATCTATATCTCTCTATCTCCCCCATCTATTTCTCAATGTATCTATCTTCCATTTCTCTATATTAGTCCCTCTTCCTCCATCCCTCTCTATCTCTCCCTCCATCCCTCTCTCTATCTCTCCCTCCCTCCCTCTCTCTCCCTCTCTTTATCTATATCTCCTAATCTCCCCCCTCTCTCGCTCCCCTTCTCTCCCCCTCTCTATCTCTATTTATGTTTCCCTCTCTATCTCCCCACCTCTCTCTTCAAGGATCCTAGCTTCAATGATCTTGATCTATTGGATCATGGTGGCTATGAGAGATCTTGAGGTAGCATGTTCTATCTTTTTTATTTCTCCATCATGAGGTGGGTTTGGTTTAGTAAGTGAGGGTTGAGTAGTCATGTTGGTTCTTTCCACAAGGAAGCTTTCTAGTACCCTTTAGCATGCTTCATCTCCTTCATGTTGATAAGCTATATGGGGATCCTCTCATGCTATAGAAGATTCTTCTAGGTCTTTCTCTAAGAATCTCACCTCATTGTCGATTCAAGTGGCAGTGTCTTTGTAGTGTGTGATGGGATGACCCTAATGATTGATTTTTTATCAGATGAGCACTTGAGTGCTCTAATTTGATCTAGCTTTAGTTGAATCATAGTATCTTGGTTCCAAACTAGGTTATCAGAAGTGATGAAGTTATGTAGTCATTGTTGTCCACCATTTGAGTTAACATCTTTATAATCATACCTATTTGAGATAGGTGCTAATGGATTGAGAAGGATGTACCAGTTGAATGAAGGAGGGCTAGCTAGGTCTAAGGAACCTTTTCCCTATTGTGTTATTGGTCTAGACATATTCAAGATTTAAGGGTATCATATGTACCACAAAAAATGGGAAGATAAGGTGGGTGAAAGGTGGAAGAAAGAAAATGAGAGAGCTTGTCTAGAAGGATTTTCCTTTCACGTTAGTTTCACCAAAATATTTGATATTCTAAATCTTCTCATCACAAAAAGTGAATGAGGTGGACTCAAAACAGAACATGCAATATGTGCTACACCCATATTGATGGTATGGATTGAATTACTCTTGTTCTTTGAAAAAAATAGAGCAAAGGAGGACTTGGCTAATCACTCTCATCTCATGGAAAGAGGATCTCATAGATGGTAGTGGTATGGTTGTGTGGAATTGGAGTCATGTCACCAAGTCCACTCACATTAGGAGGAAAGAGTTCCTAGTGGTAGACTATTGTATTGATTTGAGGATTTGAATGTGGAGTGGTTGTCACTTGAATTGTTGGAGAGAGAGAGAGGGAGGATGGAGAGACAGAGAGATAGAGGGATCGATAGATAGAGATATACAGAAGAAGAGAGGGGGTGAGATATAGAGATAGATAGAGAGAGAAAGATCTAGATGGAGATGGAGAGATATATAAAGAGATAGAGATAGAGAGAGTGAGAGAGATCTATATGGAGACAGAGAGAGGTGGGAGATAGAGAGGGAGAGATAGATAGATAGATATAGAGAGGGGGAGAGGGAGTGATCAAGAGACACAAAGATAGAGGGAGGTAAAGATGGAGAGGGATGGAGAGAGAATTAGAGGGGAGAGATTGATATATTAGATAGATAGAGAGAGAGTGTAGATAAAGTTATAGAGAGGGGGAAAGTGAACCAAGTTGGTATACAAAAAGTGGCCAAATGAGTAATTTTAGCAATAATGTTCTTGTATTATGTTTAAATGGCCATAACTTGATCACGTTTAGGCATGGTGAATACCTAATTAGTCTACAAATACAAGTAACTAAAATCTACATGCACATAGAAGCCTAATTAGTATACAGAATCTATGTGAGTTTCTATAAAAGGACCTAAAATAATCAAATGCTTGAGTAACAAGAATCATTGTACTAAAAACATAGATTGGTTCTTATATCCCCCATCTCTACTCTATTAGAGGAGTCCATCTCCTTAATCTCACCACCTCTCCCTTCATTTCCTCTACATCTATACTATATGTTTTTTGTCATGGTGGTGGTAGTGGGATTGGTCTAGTCTACATGTCATTGCCCCCCTTAGGGATTGTGTAATGGTGACCTTAGGAGTTAATGGTATTGATTATATCCTTTTCATAATTGTGTCCCCCATTTCCCTTATATTTATGTATATTGTCTCTACATGAGGTAGTTTACAATATAGGATTTCTCAAACTATTAGGCACCCTATCAACTAATTGCACCTCCATCATCTTGATCATGTCCACAAATGAGGTGGTCCTATTGCATGCCACTATTGATATGGAATCCCCATCCCATATTTCCACCATGTCCCATATGGATCCATAATCATGTTGTAAGTAGTCAAATTGACCCTCTCCTAAACTGAGTTGAAAAGTAGTCTTTGTTTCTTTCTTTATCTCTCTGTATCATTCTTTCTATTTTCTCTTGTTCTCTCTCGAGCTCTCACTCTCTCTCTCATTCTCACTTTCTATCTCACTTTCCATTTTTCAATATTTTATTTGTTTCTCTTTTTCTCTCTTTTAATATATCTTTTTTTCTTTCGTGAATTCATTCATTATTAGTTATTTATGACTTTCGTTATATTTGTGTATCATGTTTTCATTCTATTTTTCTATTTCTCCAACTCTTTTTGTTTATTTGTTTGGATATCATCTTATCTCTATCTCTCTCTCTCCATTTTGTTCTTTCTCACTCATTTTTTGCTAAACCTTTTCATTTCTATCTTTTACCATTCTTTTGTCTCTTTCTTTATTTCTCATTCTTTCCAATTGTTTTTCTTTTTGCCTTTATTTCATTCTATACTTTTTTCCTATTATATAATATTTTTCTTTCTATTTTTCACCATTTCTTTTTGTTTATTTTTTTATTTATCGCATTCTTTCCCATTATATTTCTTCCTCCCTTTATTTCAATCTATATTTTATCTCTATGTCTCATTTTTATTATCTTTTTTCTTTGTTTCTTTTTACCTCTTTTTCTTTGTCTCTCTCATTCTCTCAATTACTCTCTCTTTCCTCTTTTCTTTCTTTCACTCTTTATTTTTTTGTTTATCTTTGTATCTCTTTTTTTATTTGTTTCACTCATTTTTTTTTCATTCTTTGTATTTTTTTTATTCTTTTCTATTTCCTTATTTCTCTTTTTTCTTCATTTCTATCTTAAATTTTTTCTTTCTTCCTTATTCCTTGTTTATTTATCGCTTTAGTTTTGTTTTAGATGCACCCCTCCCTCTTTATTCATATATTTTTTCTACTTTTAGCTTTCTCTATATTTTTGTCTACATCTTTCCTTTTTTTATAATGTTTATCTTCATCACTATCTTTCTCTTTATTTTTTCCTTCTTTCTATTTTTCTTTGTTTCTTTCTCTCTCTTTCTAGGCGTTGGACCATGGATCTTGGACCCTTAACCCTTGATCAATGATCCCTAGAACTATAGACCTTAGACCATTGAACCATGGACCTCGAAACTTGGATGGTATACACTAGACCATGGAATTAAGACCCTAGAATGCATAACATGAACTCCATACCCTAAATCCTAAACCCTGAAACCATAGATTATGGATTGTAGACCAAGAAATCTTTACCTTATACTTTGAACCTTGGATCCATAACCCAAAATTGAAAACCCTAGAAGCTAAACCTTGAAACCAAGACCTTGGATGCTTAACCCAAAATCCAAAACCTTGAACCCAAGACTATGGACACTAAACCCAAACCTAGAACCCTGGACACTAGAAACTTCAAACTTAGACCTCAAACCTTAAACCCTAGACCCTGCATTTGACCTTTGGACCCTAGAACTTGGAAGCTATACTTGGAATCATAGACATTATATTCGGTAACCATTTATTATGGACCCTAGACCAAGAAACCTTTACCTTGAACACTTGGACTTTGAATGTTGAACCCAAGACACTTACACTAAATTGTAAATCCATGACCCTGGACATATGATTGTGGATGCTAGACCCTTTGAACTTGGATTTTGAATGTTGAACCCATGACTTAGACCTTGGATGTGAACCCCAAGACTTTGGAAACTTATAACTTGGACCTCGAACCTTGAACCCTAGACCTTAGACCCTTGATTATAAACCTTGAATTGAAGACCCTTGACATTAAAACTTGAAACCTAGTTTGTGATGGGAAGACCCTTATGATGGATTTTTATTAGATGAACAATTGAGTGGTCTAAATTGATCTAGATTTGGTTGAATCATAGTATCTTGGTTCTAAACTAGGTTATCATAAGTGATGAAGTTATGTAGTCATTGTTGTCCACCATTCGAGTTAACATCTTTATAATCAAACCTATTTGAGATAGGTGCTAATGGATTGGGAAGGATGTACCCGTTGAATGAAGGAGGGATATCTAAATCTAAGGGACATTTTCCCTTTTTTTTTATTGGTTTAGACATATTCAAGGGTACCATGAGTACAACAAAATGGGAAGACAAGGTGGGTGAAAGGTGGAAGAAAGAAAATCAAAGGGCTTGTCAAGAAGGGTTTTCTTTTCATGTTAGTTTCACCAAAATATGTGATATTATAAATCTTCTCATCACAAAAAGTGAGTGAGGTGGACTCAAAACAAAACATGCAATATGTGCTACACCCTTATTCATGGCATGGATTGAATTACTCCTGCTCTTCCAAAAAAATCTAGTTAAGCAAAGGAGAATTTGACTAATTACTCTCTTCTCATGGCAAGAGGATGTCATAGATAGTAGTGATATAATTGTGTGAAAAGAAAAGTGAAGGATAAATTCTATCTTTTGTCAGCAAAGAAGATAGGTATGTTAGTGGTAATGTAATAATTAAAAACAAAGTCAAAGTTTGCAAGAGTGTACACTAGTGAATTTTGTAGAAGAGTTATTTAAATGGGAAAGGATATATGCAAGAAGATGATATCTTGATGAAGTATGTATGTGGCCTTCATAGACATTTAATTAGGCTCATATTTCTCTCAAAAATGAAATAAATAGATAAGCCATCTGATCAAGCTCATTATTTCAAAATGGACAAGGAAAATATCGCATGCCTTTCTTCATGAAGGGAAATACAAAATAATTTTCAACTTGATCCTATAAGAAGAGATGTCAAAATTTATTTGATCTATACAAATTATCACCACTTTACATAGTAAGGAAACTAAATAAATAACTAGAATGAAAAATAATACAATAACCATTACAAAGAGAGAGAGGCGGATATAGAGAGGCTTTTTTTAATGCTTTAGTGTTGATGTTTAGGGTTTTGGGTTCACATCTAGGGAACTTAGATTCTAATAATAAGGAAGAGGAAGGTAAAGTGAGGGTGGGAGAGAGAGAGATCAAGAGGTAGATATAGAGATCAAGAGGGAGAGATAGAGAGAGGGAGAGGGAGAGGGAGAGATAAAGATAGAGAGGGAGAGAGATAGAGAGATGGAGAGAGAGATACAAATTCATTCTTATTCTAGTCTATCCATTTGAGGGTTTTCCAACTTTCCTGTGCCTAGTCTTGTAAGTGTAGGGTACCTAAGCAATCATCTCATTAAGAATTATGAGACCTTCTAGAATAGGCTTAGCACTAGGATTTTTGTGCATTCCATATTTCTTTTGAAGATATATAAGCCTTGAACTAGGATAGATCAATTCAACTAACTCTATAAATATAGGGGCAATTCCTCTTTTTTATCCATAGTAGAAACCTAAGTGTCATCATCCGAATGATTATACCATAGTTTGGATAGGTCACCTTTTTCATCATCTTCTTAAATAGAATTTCCACTCTCATTTGCTTCATCATGTAATTGAACCCATTTAGGACAATGAGAAGGGTCATGAGCTTGGATACAAGGAGTACACCATGAGTATATTTCCATAAAATTTGTGTACTGCAAAGTATTTGGAACATTTATCCTTTTGTCCATTATTGTATTCATCTTGGTCTCCTATCTCATTGGTGATGACTGTGTGAATGAAAACATGGTGAGGTTAGTAATTTTGGCACTTTGGATATCCTACTTGACATTTGAGAGAATGGTTTTATCATTTTCTTTAAATTTTTTACCAAGGCATAATCAATGCCCCTACCTCTATATTGTCCCCTACTATAGATAGGTGGATTCTTTACTCTCCCTATGTTCTCTGGAATATCTATCCCCTTTAGGTCTCTTTAACTCTAAATTGATCATTAATCCATCTACAGTTTCTAAGGGAGCACAACATTCTTGATTCACATTCCTCTCTCTAGCATTCTTTTCTATGGGTCAAGCTTTCTTTTGCTTTCTTAAAGGTTTTTACCCCTTTGTGAACTTGTCTTATAATAGAGAGGTGGTATCTACACCCTTATAGATATTAGGGCTTCTCTGGACAAGGGAGATCCCCTCCCTATTATGATTTCAATTCCACTAAATTGTTTGTGCCCTTCTAAGAGAAGTTTAGGTTGTTTTCGAAAACATGGGGTCATGATCATAAACCATAGTTGCTCAACCACCTCCTCATAGAAAACCATAGGTGCTTGATAACCTCCTATCCGTGCATTGATCACATCCTTGCACCTCCTAGTTAGTGTCTCTACTCTATTTCCTTCTCGATCTTTATCTAAATCGTGATTCATTGCAAGTGGTGGAGAAGTTGGGGTCAACAATTAGCTCTACTGGATCTCCTATCATTGGGTATGGGTAAAGATCAATTGAGATGAGATCACCTCATTCTCAACCTTAAATATGATACTTAGTCCTCTTTCAATCCTAAACAAAAAGTATGTTTTACATGAACACAAAACATGATCACATTTTATGTTCGACAAAACATACATACATGAATACATGCTTTATAGTGTTTCCATGAATACATACATACATACATATATAACATTATATTATATTCAATAAACATTAATTAATTATATATAAAGTATTTAAATATTTAAAATATATATTTTTACATTATATTCTTTTTTGTGGAACCTAAAACATGAGCGCGTTTTAGTTTTTTTCAAATTTTTAGCCCACTTTTTTAGGCTTGGAATTGGCTCGGGAAACCAAACCTAGGGATTGGACCTCTATCATACCTCCTACAAATGTGTTTTTCATTGTCAATAACATTTTTGAACTTCAAATCCATTAGATTTATTCATTTTATAACAAAATTTGATGAAACCAACACCAAAACAATGAGCTAGTTCTTAGCTTTCCAACCATATATTTTTTTAAAATTTTGAATAAGTTAAGATATTTATTTTTATTTTCTTTGAATAGTGTCCTCATATTCTTCAATCATATATGTATTGATTTTTCTTTATAAATTTTGATCCGCTTATCAAAATTTAAAATAAATTATATAGGATTGGTCTATGCTTCATTTTTTATACATTAAAAAAATTACATTTTCAATTATTTTTGTGCAAGTTATGTGATGTGCACACTCAGTGATGCAATTTTTAGGATGCATCCACTTTGAAAAATCATAAACAAAAATATATTCAATAAAAAATTACAAAAAAGACACAACTTGTAGTACTCACTCTTAACTACATTTCTTCCAATTGGTTTTTAAAAATACTAAATGCAACAAAAAATAGGGGGCACACACCAAAAACTATGTTATATTTTAGTGAGAAAAACATGAACACTTTTGTGTGCGCACAACATTTCACAGGTTCTTAATCTTAACTAGTTTTTTAAAACTTTAGAAGTTTAGAAACTAGATTAAGAGCATTACAATTCTTGTTCTTTCCATATCTTCAAATTTTGAGTGCATGCACCTCAAATTACTCTTGCAAGTTCATGTTTAGCTGATTTTAGGAAAAAAGTGGCCACTTTTGACCTCCTTTTTGTATACCATTTCCATGCACTTACCTGAACAAAGATCGAAAACATACCAAGCAATCATGTAATATTCCTAGTCATGTGTTTGTGTAAATCTATAATGTTAAGTGCTTATGTAGTGCTCTAGTTATGATCAAGCAATGTGTAATAGAGTTACTACTTAATTAATGTTTGAGATGCATATTAGATATCTCCTAGATGATCATAGTGAATTAGAGTTTGTCATCTTATACACCAACTTACAATCCAATTTTAAATATCTCATAATCAAGTTGGTGGGAAACAACTAGTTCTCAAAGGAGATAACAATTGATGTGTGTTTTAGCATGCTAAAACTTAGATAAAATATCAAGTACTTTATCTCTCTTGAAAGGAATCAAATCCCAACAATCAAAAAATGACTACCCCAAGGTCTCTCCTAGCCAAGTCTTGACCTTACAAGATAACTAAGTTATTTGATGTCTTTTCTATTTCACAAAAAGGGACTTAAACAAATGTTTGCTAGAACCTAAAAATAGGGTTCGATCTAGAAAATAACAAAGTCTAAGTTTACTTACAAACCCTAGGATGTTTTCTAGATCTTAAATCTAAACATAACTTATAGTTGGAAACAATGTTCTTTCATCTAATTTTCAATATTATGTGATGTTGATCCTAAAATCTAGCCTATTCTAATTACTTAGATAAAAAAAGTTCAAAAGATGGGTGAGAAAGGGATAGGGTTTCATAAATTCCTAACTATGTACTTTTATAACTTGTGACATGAAGCATAAATAGAAAAATCTCAAATAAACCAATCTTTGCTTAACAGAATATATCATAGTGCTACAAAGACAACACTATATTCAATAGATGAAAACCAATTTTTAGATCATAAAATAACCTTATCAAACACCCAATACTAGCACAACCTAATAAGATATTTCACAATTGAACATAAAACTGAAAGTGTTTAGGCTAACTACATAAAGTGACTTATAATCAACAAATCACCAGTAGTATAAACATAGGGGATTCATCAAATACTCATAACAATTCACTCATAAACCATAGGAAATTCTAATGAGTGAAGTAAACTCTCTCATTAATAACAAAAGCTCAACAAATATCAACAATCTCCAACTATGAATTGATAGGAAACCATGAAGTAACTTGATTGTATTAATTTTAAAAGTATGACAACTATCAACAATTCCAGATCCATGTAGAAACAAAAGTGATTGTCTTTTATAGAAGAGGCAAGTGCACTTGGTACACAAATGAATGGCTAAGATAGATCCTTCACCAATGGCTTAGACTAAATTACAATAAATATTTGGGGCCAAATTTATCTTGATCACCCATTGACAACAGATTCATATCCAACATTTACATTTTTTTTCAAATTCCAAAGTTCCAAAAAGGAAGCTAGCTTCCTAGACAATATTTCCCCTTTTTTGAAAGAAAACAAAAAGTCATTTTTCAAGATAGTCCAACCATTAGAAACAAATATTAAAATAAAAGAATGTGGCATAAAATTTCAAGTGGGGATGCCCAACTTTGAAGTCAAGGTTTTTTTTAAACGGCTTGCTCTAGTAGTGTGAACAAGTTTGATGGGCAACATTCTCTCAATCAGATGTATCATCCTCAATGGTGATCTAATCCTTCACTTACTCCTTTCTTCTATAATCCATTAAGGCATTAAAGGTAGGATTAAGAGCATCTATATTTGGTTGATCAAAAAATTCAAATCTAAACCTTTGTGCATCGTATGTGTTGAAGAACATATTGTATGAGGCCTTCTTCCTAGGTGTTTCTTTTTAAAATGTTTTGATTTGTAACATCGTAAAATGTGTACACTAGCATTTTACACCTTGTTTATCTCCTAGGTTGGACCTATTTTATTGCCTTTACTAATTTAGACATATTTTAACTCCTTTTTGAGCTTATAACAATGAATATCCTGATACTGACAATCAAACCTGACTTAATCAATATAGGACCTACTTAAGCCCGCATTAAAAGACATCTTTTAGGATTTTAGGACCAAGGGCCCAGGGTGCCCAAGTGCCCTAGTCCCACTTGGGGGCCTTGGTCTAATTTTGAGGTGTTAGCGTAGGATAGTCCTATAGTTTGTATTTGTCAGCCTAATCAAGTTTTAATTGTCGAAGGTGAGCGAGGATGCATATTTAAATATGTGTTGTGACTCATTTTACACCTAACAAAATGAATACGAAATTGCTCTCATGTGATGTCTTGTACTCAAGGATTCTTTGTATTAGGATTGTCTTCTACTTGTGAAAGCTATTAAAGTTGTTTGCAAGCTTTGAAGGAAGTTTAAGCCCTCTCCATCACTCTCCTTTGTTGATGCTAAGTCTTCATCAACTAAGGTTGGACTTCTTGTTGTTATTATCATCATTTATCACCATTATCAATCATATTGTTGTAGATCTAGCCTCTGCCCTGAAAGGGCAAGCACTCTTGGATCTTATCAATCGCTGTTGTGGAGGTGGGAACACCAACACAGGGTTTGACTGAGGCAAACCCTTAAAACAACACAACCTTTCCTTCTTTGCATGTGTGCAAGTAAGTCGAATAGGTTTCAAGAGCTGACAGTCGGAAGGATGGAAGTGCAGACATCTATAGACCTAATCATCCTGAAAGTTCTACTCAAGCTCGAAGAAGGACCAGGGTCCCATAGCACCCCTATCTTGGAGATTACTGCTAAATTTTCCAAGTTTTGAACTATTCCCTAACCTCTGTTCTACTCTTTGGTTGCTCTGATCTATTTTTGTTAAGCTTTAATAGTCTGATCTTTATGTCTTTTGTGTTAGTTCATACATCCTAGTTAGTTTTTTTTATTACGGTCAAGTTTGGTTGAATCATCTCTATACAACAAAAAGGAGTAGAACACCTATATCTTAAGCTCTCCCTCTTGGGTAGAATCTAGGCTCAGTCACTCTCTCCTAATGTTGAGGTAGAAGAGGGTTTAATCTAGTTTGATCCATTAAGCTAGTCTCCCTTTTCCACCTTTACATAATTATACACTTCAAATCTGCTAATTTATTCATATGTGTAGTACTAAATGAATATGGTGGTTCTTGCAATCCAAACATTAGGATTTGATTTAGTTGACCTTTGAATGAACAAAATGAAGCTCTACAGTTGAATACAAGAATAGCCCAGTGAATTCATGCATCACACCACACATGTGATCTTGTATATCTAATATGTCATTCTTAAGATGATCCATTTCTGTAAGATATTTATCAACAATCTCCTTCCTATATTTAATAATTTTGCCCACATAAATGGTAACCCAAGAGATATTTCATCAAGGATATTTTCCTTTA
Organism: Cunninghamia lanceolata; assembly: GCA_027924645.1. Taxonomy (NCBI): domain Eukaryota; kingdom Viridiplantae; phylum Streptophyta; class Pinopsida; order Cupressales; family Cupressaceae; genus Cunninghamia; species Cunninghamia lanceolata. Next base: position 3,073,321 of record BSBN01000793.1, read on the forward strand.
TCAACATTATTTGCTCCAATTTACACATCATGTCTACCCTTGGAAGGATATGAGATTGATTTTCCAAATATACCTTACATTCATCCTTTAGGGCTTCTATCTTTCCTTTTAACATGTTAAAATCATCCAAAGCTTTGATGGATTCTTCAATCATTTGTCAACCCTAATCATATATCTCATCTATCTAATCCTGGGTTGTTCTAGCTACATGTTTTATTTTCTCCAATTTGGTAGTTTCCTATTATGATAGAATAACCAGAGGTATTGTTCCATCTTGTTGTTGCAAAGGGGCTACCAAATGCTTAATATATACCTACATTTCAATAACTTTCTCCTTTAACTCTATGTTGCTCTTCTCATCCTTATTCATCCTGGAGACAACTAAAGAAACTACAGTTTAAACATCTTGAATTTATTGAGCTCTAGTAGACTACCCAAGGTTGATAGTAGTTATTTGATAATCTATAGCCTAGAGCTCTCTATCATCCTTATCCACCAATGGGGTTGTAATTTGAGCAGTCCTGGTTCTTAAGGTATCCTTTATTTTTTATTAGATAATTTAGGGAAGGGCCCAGTCCCATTACATACAAGAGTACAGATCAGAAATAAAAAGACATAGCATATAAGATACTATAGACCATAGTTGGCATAAAAAGAACCAAGCCAGGTAACCAAATCGATTAGAAATAGCACAAAAACAACAAAAACAAAGTAGCAAAATAGCACTAAAAAGTTTAGTAATTCAAGTTCTTAGCCAGAGAACTCCATTGAGGCATCCTTTGTTATTGGAGATAAAATTCTAGGTTTCTTTCTCCCTTTTGGCACATCTATCTTTGACACTATACTAGAGAAATCCAAGGATGCAAGTTTTATTATAGGCTACATGTTAGCAAGAAATGTAGAGGAGATATCGGTCCAGAGATCCAGTCCTCAGTCAAGTCTTTGTAGTCAGTTTATACCCTAGTCAGGTAGCTAGAGATTGACAACAGAACATAAAGAATAACCAAATAGAGCATCACATATACATCAAAATAAGATAACACACAGAATTACCCAGTACCGATAGACCTCCATATATATATTAACAACAATCAAATGTACACATCATCTGTCCATCCTTTGGGAGGTCTAAGTGTCTGCCTCACCAGTTACATACATGACTTCTATGTCATTGTTTACATAAGGATATACTCTTATTCTCCTATCATGCTTGCATATATTCTACTATCTCCTATCTCTATGTGTCTTCTATTGGATCTGGCCTCTGCATAGTGTGTAGTCTCCTCTAGTTGGTTTTCCTTTATGCTCTATATCATGCTAACATCATCCACCACAAAATTGTGTCTTGTCCTCAAGACATACAAAATCAGTTGCAAGGTAGGATAGTCTTTTAGATTTGCTTGAGCTGAGTTATACTGGTGTCCCAATCATTGGATTTAGCCAACATAGTTATATGTCCTACTTTTATATATGTCTCCTCCACTTCTATACTTTCTGGTATCTTTATGGACTGTGTAGTTTGCCTGGCTTCCAAAAAACTACTGGTTAAATTAGCCAATCTTAGGTTAACTACTTCCCTCAACTGTTTTATTCGGTCATTTATTTGATCCCTTTGATCTTGGAGCTGTTGATGCTGGTTATTCAATGTCTCCATCTGTGCTCTCATCATTCCATCCTTATCCACTAGAGGGTCATATTGGTTTGCCACATTTGTGATCTACAGTTCTAGAGCATCCATTTGATATTTGATTGCTTTCAGTTGACTGTAGCCATTTTAAACAAAACCAGTATAATATATTAGCCTCCGTAATACATTGTTGTATGTTCTTTATCTATATTTCCAGCTGAGTGTGTGCCTTGGTGCACTTATTCATCATTTTTGCTAATCATTTCTTATTCAGTTGTTCAGTTACCTTCTTCTCCAACTGGCTAGAGTACTCCTTAAATCTTTGTGTCAACTATTTCAGTTGTTTCGATAAGGGTAAGGTAGTATCTCTAGGTGTCTCTAACATCTCCTTGGCCAATGTACCCACCGCATCCTGTAGGAGTTCACTCCCTTCCACATGTTGCTTCAAGATTTCTTCTCTAGCGGAGGAATGAAACACATCTCCCAATTGTAGCTTCCGTAGTGGGGATATTCTGACAAGGTTTATTCAGCCCTCTACCACAGGTAATTGTAGCAACTGTGGGGTCAAAATGATCCTACTATTGTCACTGGTGCATATAAGGTGGCAGGACTATTGAATGATGTGTCATCCTATCCAAACAGACTTGGGATAACTTTAAGAGAAAAAATGAATAATTTCAAAGCCTTGGAGGAGCATGGGATACCACTTATTTAGGATGGTGAAAATTTAATCAAGTCTCTAAGTACATGTAAAGAGAATTTCTATAAAATTACACTAGCACTTGTCCAATCACTTTTTCAAGATGACAAGGTTGGCTCAATCTTATGCAATGCCAAAATTGATAAGATTCTTAAGTTAGAGTTACATCTAGAAAACTTTGTTAAAGTTGTCAGAGTACAATTAGATGCCAGATATGTAACATGTCAAAACAAATTAAAGAGAATATTAGAGTACAAACGACCCTCTAATGAATAATTTCAAAAGTGGGTTTCCACTTATGGGTAAAATCAGGATTATATGACACAAAACCAGTTTTTAAGGGTAATCATTTCTTATGCAATCATGAACCATATGCAAAGATATATTCAAATTCTTCATCAACATATGTAACCTGATGTACTTCAAAGTTGATGGGATTTTGACATGCTTTTGAGACTATCAAAATCATCCATGTGTTAAGTGGCAATTTGGCTATTTAAGAAAATGAAGTTTTAGTTGAAGATAGTCAATTAAGAAGTTTAACAAAACTATTTGGAGAAGTTTCTAGTGGTTAGTAATCTTGTTGTGCTTTAACAATGTTAGTTAGAGTTGTTTTGGAGATGCATATTCAGCCTTGGCCCTTAGTGTTTAGTTGTTGCAATTGAACATTTAGTAAAAAGATGAGGTGTAGGGACTATGAGATCACTCAAATCTTTTCTTCATATGGAATAATAGTAATCGATCAGTGGCCCCAAATTTCTTGTTTCCCATTAACCATCTTCCACTACTTTGTGAGGAGGGGAGATCCATTAGTATCAAGTTCTCTTAATTTGAGATATCTTCGTAATTATCAATGGCAAATGCCAAGTCATTCTCCCACAGACCCAATAGTATATTGTGTCTCTCAAAGCACCTCCAAATGACTATTGGACATGGTGATCATTGGTTTCTAGGCTTGGTGTGAGGTTAAGGGGTACCCTGACTTCACCCAACCTTAGCTTTCACATATGTATCATCCTCTTCTTCTGTATTTCAAGCTCCAACAACTACTTCATGTTGGCCCATGGGAAGTAATTGTCCACGTAACCCAACCAATAGTTGTAATGGCTTGGAGAGCTTGTTAGCTCTTCACATGGACTCCATCTCTGGGCAGTTCATATTTTACTCAGGGGTACAAGTGTCACTTATCTAGGGGGTTGTTCTCTTAGGTATCTATTTATATAAAGGGATGTAATTTTATTGTAAAAATGTGAGGAAATAGTGAGAATGAATTCTAAAGTTGATGTAATTCCATTTTCTAAGAAATAAAGAAATTTAAGTGTTGTCTACAACTTTTTGTTAATGATTTTTCTTTGAATTGCATTACCCAACTAGATTCTTACTAGTATAGTTGTCTCCTTTATTGTGTTACTTTTCTTGAGAGAAATTGCTAAGGGTGATTAATCTCAACATACATATTTGTTGTTTGTATTGTCGATCTTGGTTAGTGCATGTTTAAGGAATGTGGTAAATTTTTCTAGATCGACAATAATATTGATGATACTAATAAAGGATAAATAAGAACAATTACATGCTCAAGTAAGCCACAATACACTAGTCTATGTCATTGCAAGGCAATGGAATTTGTGTTAAAACCATAAGAGATATCATTGTTAGGATAAGATAAAAAATTTGGCATCATCTTGATGACTATGTACTCCCAGAAATAGGCACCAAGCAATTTCCAAAAACACATAAATTTTAAAGAATAATTTATTTGTAATTTAATATATTCATGTCTAAGTCTAAAGATACTAAGAGCAAGTTGGTGTTCTTTCTAATTGTAAATCTTAGTCAGACCTTCATGAATATATATCTATAGTTTCACTAAAATTATCTTAAATTAGTTTTGCTTGCATAAATTTGGTGAACATTCATAGGGTAACCCCCTAAGTCCAACAAAGCTCAAAGTGTAAAAGAAGCTTGCTTGCCTCTTGTTCATTGGCCTACCTTTTCAATAAATCTTAATCATGATGTGCTTGCATTACAAAATATGCAACTCTCCTAGAGATTATTGATGATAAGGTGGTAGCTTAGAAAGGGAAACAACACTATCCACTTTACATGATAATGCTATGGAATTTCTCCTCCCTCCTTTAATCTCTTCATCTAGAACATGGATCATGTCAAAATTTGACTTCTCCCCACATTTACATGTTTTATTATTAAGTGGAAATTTATGAAGGCTAGGGTTTCCATAGAAATAAGAGGGTTGAATGTTGAAAATTGACCTCCTATTGGAATTATTACACAAATCATAATTGTTATATAATAAAAGCACTCATACTAGAAATTTTTAGCATTTCATTTGAAATATTTCCATGTAAGAAACATAATATTTCTATAGTCCTTATTAGTGGTCAGGAATGCTTATGGAGGTTAACTATGTAGAGATTATTGCATCAATGTTTCATATCACATTATGTTATCCATCATTAAGATTAAGAAAATAGAAGATGGATCACAAAGTATGATTTGAAATGTCGATGCAATAAAATCTCATAGAGTTAACATCCACAAGCATTCTTGACCATCTTTCCATGGATTATATTATTAGAAATGCCAAAAGTGATTGGAATACCTCCTATTAGCTTATTCCTCGATAAGCACAAGGTGTGGGGACCTTTAAGGTTTCCAATTTTTTAAGGAATCCCAATTAATAGTTGATTTGGAGATATATTAATGAAGGTTATAAGTAACATAATACAATCATAATACATCAATTTTAATCCTTTGTTGATCACTTAGATATCTTATTTGTAATAATAGGAAAAACCACTAGCATTTGATATTTTTACTTAACTTGGATCTCTTATTTGTAATAGTATATTGGGTATACCAAGTGTTCTTGATCCCTTGTTCACATAAATTCACAGATGATAAAAGAACCTTGAATGGATATTTATTATGCCCAATTGCCATATCTATCATGCATCTTAATTTATGAAGCAACATAACTACACAAAAAATAGTTGAAATATAAAAAGAATAAATGTTAAATTTAGCAAAAATAGTGGCATGTTCTACTATCCACCTTGCTTGTAAGATTTTGGATAGCATAGAAATGAGAACTTTGTCAATTTGAGCCCAACCAATACTACAAAATCTAGTCACCAAATATCACAACCATATGAGATTGTTGGTGACACTAAAATTTGAAAACAGAATAATTTTATTTTGCAATATTGAAAACTGGAGTTGGAAACATTGTCTCTCAAGTATAGTAAGTGCAATGTAACCCTTGGATAATATTTCTTCTACAATAGATAGCATATTGAAAGGTGGTCCCGTGAAGGGCACACCAAGATAAGTATAATAGGAAATCACTTTAGCCAATTTTATTTTATAGATGAGATTAGTTGTGCAAGTGCTTCTTTTTTAGTTGTGTTGAAAACCATGACCTTAATTTTACTCAATGTCACAGTTTGTAAACCATGGACATCACAAAATGAACTCAATATATCAAAATAGTAGAGAGAAATGTGCCTTCCATGTATAATAGTTGATAAGTCAATTTAATTCTAACAAGATATTATATAATTTCATAGTGCACCTTCCACATGCAATGGTTGGAAATCTAATTTAATACTAGTTGCAAGATATTTTATAATTTGGAAATTTTTATCAACTCACAACTATTCATAGCAATGTCCAATTACAATAAAGATTAATAGATTAATTATAATTACATTAAAAAATAGACAATTATAAATTTTAGAAATTTTGATCAACATTATTTTATTCTTAATATCAATTGGCTAAACATCACAAATAGTTCCATCTAATAGGTGCATAACTAATCTACTGAAGAGAACTTGTGTCTCAATTTTATTGCTTGAACCTCATGTTTCATAGTTGTTCTTTGTTGAACCCTTTCAAGAGTTCATTGGGTTCAATGGTTTGATGAACTGTTCAAGTAACGTGTTCAATAGTTCATTAAACCGTTCATCGGGTTCAATTGTTCGTTGAACTGTTTCATTGAACTGTTCATCAGTTCTATTGGTTCATGGTTCAACCGAATGGTTTGATGGTTTGTCGACATTGGTTCAATGAGATAGGTTCATCGGTTCAGTGGTTCAGTGGTCCATCACCTTAGCTAAAGATATCACTCTATTGAACCATTAAACCTCGCGTCGAGGTTCGATGGTTCAACAGGTTCAACAATATGTGAAGTTGGTCGGCGAGAGATTGTTCATCAGAACAATGGAAAGTGTTTGAACCAATTGAGAAGGTCTATCTGATGAAGGGCGGTAAACTTGAGGATCGCGGAGACTATATAGTATTGGTGAAGGAAACAATGCGATCACCGATGGAGCAGATCAGGCCGATGGGTTTTTTGGTTTGGCATCATCGGCAACAAAATTGCCAATGATAGTATGACCGAGTGTTTGGCAATATAAAATGCAGAGCTGTCTGCGACCCGGTACATGTGGGATTAAACATCTCACGGTAATGTGAATAGTTAGGACTGTTGAATAGCAGTTACGCGATAGTTGGGATAGCGGTGCTGAGTAAGTTGAAACATGTAGTTAGGGCAGAAGTGAAAACGGTTTCTTGCTCTTGAAAACTATGGTTTATATATAGATTTGGTGAGCTCATCATGATAAGATGAAGAGATTAAATTATACAGTTTATTCTGTAAATATACAGAGGAAATAAATAGTTTAGTATAATTGTAGAGAATCATTACCTGAGGAACAGAGAGCTGGGATCTTTATTGTAACTATTTAGTTTACTATAATAAAGATAGCTTCTATTGTGGTGGTGGGTTTTCTACCTGAAAAGGTTTTCCCACGTAACTCTGGTGTCATTCTCTATATCTTGTTTCATTTTTCTATATTTTTTTGGTGTATTCATTTGTTGTTTTAATTTAAAAGTTACCTGGTTGCATTATCCCCTTTGAATTAACATTAGGGAAGCTGTATTCTGCACCTCTGCTTTCCTTACAAGTGGTATCAGAGCCTAGCCAGTTGTGTTATCCTTGTTGGTAGGTTGGGTTTTTTGTGTTAGTTTAGTGAGTGGGAGTTCTGTAGAGGTCTATTCTTTTAAATAAGATGGCAAGTACATCAAGAAAAATAGGCATTGAAAAGTTCAATGGCACAAACTTTAAGTTGTGCAAGATTAAGGTTAAAGATTTGCTGGTCGACAGAGATCTTTGGATTGCTATGTCTTGGGTTAAATGTACAAGCATGAAACAAGAAGATTGGGACCTAGCTGACAGAAAAGCTAGAGGACTGATAAGATTAAGTCTTGTGGATTCTATTCTATTGAATGTCCATGAAGAGAAGTCAGTCAAAGATTTGTGGAAGAAGTTGGGAGACATTTACCAGGGCAAGTCCTTGGTGAATAAACTGTTCCTCAGAAAGAAATTGTATTCTCTGAAGATGGATGAAGGTGCATCTGTAGCAGACCATCTAAACACATTTAATCTGATTGTTGCACAGTTGACATCTATAGGTGTAAAAATAGAAGAGGAAGACCGCTGTATGCTTTGATTGTGTTCCTTACCTAACTCATGGGATCATCTTGTGATGGCTATTGGAAGTACAACAACCACGTTTACAACTGAATCAGTTGTTACCTCGTTGTTATCTTAAGAGATGTGGAGGAAATCTTCTGAAACAGCCAAAGAGGCCCTGTCTGTTCAAGGTAGATCAAAGGAAAGAGGCAAGAAGAAGGACAAGAAGTCTAAGTCCAAATCAGAGGGGAAATCAAAATCCCCTGGCAAGAAGTCCAAGGTGAAGTGCTAGAATTGTGGACAGAAAGGTCACATCAAGAAAGACTACAAAGAGGAGAAAAAGAAGAAGAACTTCTCTGACTCTGAGTCTTCACAGAGTGATGCTAATGCCTTCATTGCTGCTTTGGCAATGCCTGTATCTGAAGATGTTTGGCTAGTGGATTCAGGAGCATCTTTTCATATGACATCTCACAGAGAGTGGTTCACAAAGTATGAACCGTATGCTGGTGGGAAGGTGTTCCTGGCAAGTGATTCAACACTGGAAATTGTTGGCCGAGGAAGAGTCAGAATCCAATTCCCGGATGGCAGGATAAAGGGAATGAATGGAGTTCTTCACATACCAGGTCTGGCTCGTAATTTACTTTTTGTTAGTAAGCTTAATGATGTTGGTGTGCAAGTTACTTTTGTTAATGGTGGCTGTAAGATGACTAGAGGTTCTATTGTTCTGGCTAAGGGTGAACGCATTGGAACTCTGTATAGATTAGATGATAAACTAGCATACTGTAATAATGTCTCTGTAAAATCTAAAAAAGATGCTATTGTAACACATGATGCAAACTCTATGGAAGTTAAACTTCCTGCAGAGAAAACAATGCTCTGGCATCATAGACTTGGTCACATAGGTGAAAAAGGTTTTAAAACATTGAAGAACAAAAACCTAGTAGATGGGCTGATTGATTGTAATCTGGAATTTGATTTCTGTGAACATTGCATATATGGAAAACAAAACCATGTTTCATTTTATTCTAGTTCTCATAAATCTTCTGGTGTTTTGGACTATATACATTCTGATGTTTTTGGTCCAATTGATGTTCCTTCTTTATCTAAATCAAGATACTATGTATCATTTATTGATGATTTTTTGAGGGCATTTGTATATTTTTTGAAAAATAAATTAGAAGTATTCAGTCGGTTTAAAGAATTTAAAACTCTTGTGGAAAATCAGACTGGTAGAAAAATAAAATGCTTGAGAATAGATTATGGTGGTGAATATTGCAATGCAGATTTTGATAAGTATTGTGTAGATCATGGAATTAAAAGGCATAAAACTACACCTTATACTCCACAGCAAAATGGAGTTGCTTAAAGGTTAAATCGATCGTTGATGGAGAAAGCAAGAAGTATGTTAAGTTATGCTGGTCTTGAACAAAGGTTCTGGGCTGAGGTAGTTGCTACAGCTTGTTACTTGCTGAACCATTCTCCTACTTCAGTATTGGTTGATAAAACATCTATGGAAGCATGGTCTGGTAAGAAGCCCTCTCTAAGGCATATTCGAGTCTTTGGCTGTGAGGCATATGCTCATATTCCTGAGGTAAAAAGATCTAAGTTGGATAACAAGGTAGTTAAATGTATCTTTATTGGCTATGATGTCGGTGTTAAAGGATACAAGCTTTGGAATCCTGAAATTGAAAAGGTAATTTACAGCAGAAATGTTATTTTCAGAGAGCTAAAACCTTTGGTTATTAATCCTTAGTCAGAAAAGACAGAAGAGAAGAAAGAAAACAGCATTGTGCATATTCCTTTGACCCCTGTAAAAGAGGAACAACAAGCACCAAGTGTAGATGGTTTAGATGTTAGTTTGAGTAGCTCCGAAGATTCAGATCCAGAGCAAGAACCTGAACTTGCACCTCAGCCTGGGAGGAGGTCTACACGTGAAAGAAGAAAACCAGATAGGTATGGATTTTTTGTACTTGATTCAAGTTGTGTCTATGCTTTACTTATTGATACTGATGAACCTAGGACTATGAAAGAAGCTATTAGCTTACCTGATTTAGATTCTTGGTTGGAAGCCATGGATAGTGAAATGACATCATTGGAGAAGAATGGAACTTGGGATCTGGTGCCCTTTCCTGAAGGTAGAAACCCTGTGGGCTATAAGTGGGTATTTAAAAAGAAATATGGTCTAGATGGTAGTGTTGATAAGTACAAGGCAAGATTGGTTGCTAAGGGGTATTCCCAAAAGGAAGGTATTGATTATGGAGAAATCTTTTCTCCTATAGCTAAGCTATCATCCATTAGATTTCTTGTGTCACTTGCAGCAGCGTATGACTTTGAAATTGAGCAGATGGATGTGACGACATCATTTCTTCATAGGGACCTTGAAGAAAAAAATTATATGTCCCAGCCAGAGCATTTTGTGGAAAAAGGTAAAGAACATTTGGTATGTAAACTTAAGAAGTCTCTTTATGGTTTGAAACAGTCTCCTAGAATGTGGTATCAGAAATTTGATACGTATGTTTTATCTTTGGGATATGTGAGATCTAAATCTGATCACTGTGTCTATTATAAAACTAATGGTGATCAGATTCTTATAATTGCACTGTATGTGGATGACATGTTGTTCATTGGCAATGGTAAGGGAATGATCTCAAAATTAAAATCTCAGTTATCCTTGAAATTTGAAATGAATAATCTGGGGGTAGCTTATTACATTCTAGGAATGGAAATCAAAAGGGACAAATCTAGGACAAAAGCTTTGGCTCAGCCAGAGCAAGTATATTACCAATGTTCTTGAGAAATTTAATATGTCTGATTCCAAATAGTTAGTTGTTCTAGTTTTACAGGGAATGAAACTATCTGTTGAAGATTGTCCAGAATCTTTGAGTGAAATTGATGACATGGAAAAAGTGCCTTATGCAAGTGTTGTTGGCAGTTTAATGTACGCAATGGTCTATACCAGGCTAGACATTGCCCAAGCAGTGGGAGTTTTAAGCCAGTTTATGGCGAATCTAGGAAGATCATATTGGGATGCTGTGAAAAGAGTTATGAGGTATTTGAAGGGAACTTCTGATTATGCCATTTGCTATCATGGAAACTTAGTTGGATCTCAGAGGTCTATAAGCATTTCGGGTTATGTTGATTCTGATTGGGCAAGGGACATTGACAGTAGAAGATCCACTAGTGGATATGTATTCACGTTAAATGGTGGTGCTATCAGTTGGATGAGCAAGCGGTAGGCTGTAGTCACTTTGTCCACAATAGAGGCAGCGTACATGGCAGCTACTAATGCATGCCAAGAAGTTGTTTGGTTGAAGAGGCTATGTTTTGATGTTGGTTTTAATGCAGGGCAGATTCAAATTCATTGTGATAGTCAAAGTGCTATATGTTTGGCAAAGAATCCTACTTTCCATGCTAGGACAAAACATATTGATGTCCAATATCACTTTGTTCGTGATATGGTGGAAGACAGGAAGGTGAAGCTGGAAAAAGTTGACACTTTGAAAAATGTTGCTGATGCCTTAACAAAACCAATGAGCACAACCAAGTTCAAATGGTGTTCAGATGAAATGGGTCTACGGGCTCATAGTTCTCAATAATTGAAAGAGGACTAAGAGGTAGCAATAATATCTTCGACAAGTGGGAGATTGAAAAGAACTTGTGTCTCAATTTTACTGCTTGAACCTCATGTTTCATAGTTGTTCTTTGTTGAACCCTTTCAAGAGTTTATTGGGTTCAATGTTTCGATGAACTGTTCAAGTTTCAGGTTCAATAGTTCATCAAACCGTTCATCGGGTTCAATTGTTCATTGAATTGTTTCATTGAACTGTTCATTGGTTCTGTTGGTTCATGGTTCAACCAAATGGTTCGATGGTTCATCGACATTGGTTCAAATGGTTTGGCATTGGTTCAATGGGATAGGTTCATCGGTTCAGTGGTTCAATGGTCCATCACCTTAGCTAAAGATATCACTCTGTTGAACCATTGAACCTTGCATCAAGGTTTGATGGTTCAACAGGTTCAACAATATGTGAAGTTGGTCGGTGAGAGATTGTTCATCAGAATAATGGAAAGTGTTTCAACTGATGGTGAAGGTCTATCCAATGAAGGGCAGTAAACTTGAGGATCGTGGAGATTATAGAGTATCGGTGAAGGAAACAATATGATCACCGATGGAGTAGATTAGGCTGATGGGTTTTTCGGTTTGGCATCGTCGACAACAAAATTGTTGACGATAGTATGACCGAGTGTTTGGAAATATAAACTGTAGAGCTGTCTGTGACCCGATACATGTGGGATTAAACATCTCATGGGAATGTGAACAGTTACGACTGTTGAACAACAGTTACGCGATAGTTGGGACAGCGGTGCTGAGTAAGTTGAAACGTGTAGTTAGGGCAGAAGTGAAAATAGTTTCTTGCTCTTGAAAACTGTGGTTTATATACAGATTTGGTGAGCTCGTCATGATAAGATGAAGAGATTCAATTATACATTTTATTCTGTAAACATACAGAGGAAATAAATAGTTTAGTATAATTGTAGAGAATCGTTACCTGAGCAATAGAGAGCTGGGATCTTTATTGTAACTATTCAATTTACTATAATAAAGATAGCTTCTATTGTGGTGGTGGGTTTTTTACCTGAAAAGGTTTTCCCACATAAATCTAGTGTCATTCTCTATATCTTGTTTTGTTTTTTTGTATTTTTCTGGTGTATTCATCTATTGTTTTAATTTAAAAGTTACCTGGTTGCATTATCCCCTTTGAATTAACATTAGGAAGCTGTATTCCGCACCTCTGCTTTCCTTACACCTACTTGCCAAGGTAGGAACTAATAAAGAATCTGACCAATAATTATTTTTTAACAAATTATTATTTTTTATTCAACATTGGTAAACACTTTTGACTGGAGCTATGAACCAGCTACAATATCAAGTGGGTAGGGGGGAGACTGGACCTCATGACCTCGTGCCTACCATAGGAAGTGCTCGTCAATCGAGCCAGGCCCCCTGCCCTTTTTAACAAATTATTTAATCTTATTCTTTAAAAGACAAATTGAATGAAATTTGCACTGATAAAAAAAATAGATAATTAGCATTTCTACTCCAACACAAAAGTTTTTCAATTTTTAGTTTACATTTGTTTCCGCTCACCCACCCCACTAAACAAAAGTAGAAGAAAAAGTGTAACATTCATCATTCCTTCTTCAATATAGTAACGTCTTGGCATTTGGACAATAAAATAATTAAAATACAAAGTCAACAAAATATCAAAAAAATGTTTCTTGTTTTACAAACAAATAAAATGACTACATCTTTCAACAAATGGAAGACTCTTGTCTACTTTTCTAAAAAATGTATGGTAGTGTGGACGTGACAAAGACACTTTAACTATAAAGATTAATATTATTGTTGACATTGCTCCAATGTTTAGGAAGGTTTTTCTTTATGCAAGTAAAACATAGATTATTTTAGTTCTTATTGATAAATATAAATAAGATATGCCTTTATCTATATTAAGTTTTAACATGTAAATTTATTTTTGTTTAATCAAAGGAATACTGAAATGACAAGTTATTGACATGTTCCATAATAAAGAAGAAGAAAAAGAGTAACATTCCTTCTTCAAGTTAGTAAAGTCTTGGCATTTCAAAGTTGAAATAATTAAACAATCTATAGTAAACAAAACATCAAAAAAAGTTTGTAATTTTAAAGATGGATAAAAAGATAACTACAACTTTCAACAAATGGAAGACTCTTCTCTAATTTTTTGCAAAAATGTATGATCTAGTGTGGATGTGACAAAGACAATTTAACTACAAATAGTGTAAAAGTATCATTGATGTTGCTCCAATGTTTAGTAAGCTTTTTCTTTATGCAAGTAAAATGTAGACTATTTTAGTTCTTATCGATAAATATAGATAAGATTTTATTTGATCAATATTAAGTTTGAATATGTATATTTCTTTTGATTTAACTAGAGGAAGTATTGAACATGAATGACAAGATACTGACATGTTCCCATCATATACAAACTTTAGAAAGAAATTAAACTAAATGATTTTATATATTTTAATTTTCAATTATATTAAAGTTACTTAATACTACTATTTACCAAAATTGAATACTTATTCAAAAATATAACACAAAATACTTGCATATAATTTATTTTGATGAATCTATGTGCATCAATAAATTTGATTGCTAATTAATTATTACATATGTTTCATCAACTATGATCTACATGCTTGGTAGAGGTGTCAACTAAGGAAAATATATTGTTTGACATAGAAATTACATTTGTGAAATAACATTGACCTAGCTAATACCTCTCAATCTATCTAACAAACTAATAGCAATATCATCTATGACATGAATGTATCTAACAAACTAATAGCAATATCATCTATAACATGAATGTATCTTCTTCCTCATACCTTTTAACAATCAAGATTCCAAACACCCCCCAAAATCTAGTAGCAAAACTTGCCATCCACTGAATATACTAATGTCATGGAATTTCTTCTCCTTCTTCATCCTCTTCTTCTTGAGGGGATTTCATATCAAAATTTTCATTTTCTCCACATTTACATGGTCTATTATTAATTGGAAATCCATAGAGACTAGGGTTCCCAGAGAAATAGGTAAGGTAGAATGTTGCAAATTGACCCCCTGGTGGGATTCTTCCACAAAACATGTTGTTAGATATAATGAAAACACTCATAGATGAGAGTTTTAGCAATTCAATTGGAATCTCTCCATGCAATTTATTATTTGAAAGATCTAGTGACTCTAGTTTCTCTAACATTCCAAAACTATTTGGAATCTTTCCACCAAGACCATTTCTTGATAAGTTCAATGTCTGTAGACCTTTAAGGTTTCCAATGGCTGAAGGAATGACATTTGATAGCTGATTTCCAGATAGATCAATGCAAGTAATAAGTAAAAAAATAGAGCTCACATACACTTGCTCCAATCTTTTCTTGCACACTTGGATTTCTTCTTTGTAATAATAGATTGAATTACCATGACTACTATTTGAGATTTTCACTTGTGCATTCATTATAGCTGTCAAATTTGCCAATTCTGGTGGGATGGTTCCAATCAAATTATTATGTGAAATATCTAACACATGGAGCTTGGAAAGATTGCTTAATTGATTTGAAATGTGCCCATGAAGATCATTTGACCTCAAAACAAGTATCATCAACTCAGAGAAGTGTGCTAGCCAGAGGGGTATATTGCTGTTACATCCCTCTTTTTGGAATTGATAACGCTATTTACTTTTCTTGCAAATTTTAGTTATTTAATATGTTGTGGACGACATGGAAACTGGTAATGTAATTAGACAAAGTTAGTTCTATGAAATTTTGGAATCTATTGATTATGATCAATGTGATATTATAAACTAAAATGCCCTTTGTTAGGAAAAAATGATGTTTGGATATTTATGCTTTGATTTGGAATATAGGTGCTTTGACCACAAAATTGTATGTGAGACTCTCGTTGCAGGAACAGGTGGACCATGTTCGACAGAAAGAGAAAGTATCTTTGAGAGAGAGTATAGACTCTGGAAATTAACCATGGGTGTTTGTTACTGAAAACGCCAAGCAAGTAGATAAACCTTGAAGCCTTCAATTTAGTCATGTTTATGACTAAGATAGTTTGAGACTAGATGTTAATGTCTGAAGATAAGGTTTAACACCTTTTTGTAAGTCGTCATATAGAATTTTGGAAATCAACATTGTTGTCGCAAGTCCACTAAAGCGAGTTGTCTTATATAGATGATTAATATTTCATTTGTAGGTAAATAAATAAACCTATTTGTGGCAGATTTGTGAATCTCGTCTCGTAGTCGAAAGATGCGAGAAGTCGTATTTGTGCGTCAAACGATTTAGAAAACTTGTTTTGCATTACGCCCAATCCGTTGTGATTGCCATAAAAATGCATTGATCATGTGTTGTGAATTTATTCCTTTTTGGAAATCGACGAATGTCGAATTTGAAGCCATAGCGTGTAATAATTTGTTTTGGTCATTATTTGGAATGAGTCTTTTTCTTCTAGCTTAGACCACGAGATATTATTGATCTAACCTTGAGTTTCTTTTTTTATGTTGGTCTTTATTTCTTTCTTTTATTCAACCATAGAGATACTTTATGCATTTAATATCCACTACCTTGTTAGAGCTTAACTCCACAATTTAGTTTTTAGTTGCAAACTCTGAGGATTAGAAGCCTTGATGCTCGAGTGTGTGGACAGGGTTGTTATGTCCACTAACAGCCACGTCACCAAAGGAGCCTCCATCTTGTAGTGGTCGCTGTAAGTAAGGAAGGTGGGTTGCTTTGCAGTTAAAAACCAACCCCCTTATGTATAGGCATGTAACGACAGTAGTTTAATGCCTTATCTTCCATCATCGTGGGTGCTTTTAGAGGCATGAGCTTTCTGTTGTTAAGAAATGGGAAACTGGCAGTGAGATGCCATTCTTCTTCTTCACTGTGCGCAGCCTGAGCATTAGTTTTTTGTGGTTAAGATACTAAAACCAGAGGAGGACACGGGAGGAGAGTGCGGTGGTTTAGAGTCGAAGGAAATACTTGGAGGACGTCGCTGAGAGCTCGGTAAGGATGAGCTAGCAACAACAAACCTCTTAATTCATCGATAGGTTTCTATTCTCTCATTTTGCACAGTCTATGATTAATATGTGTGACTTATTTCTGCAATGAAAGTGTAGGAATCATACAACATAGAGGTTAATGATAACCATGTTATTTTACTGTATATCCTACTGAAGTTTGTCTTCTAAGAAAATGTTAGTTTCTTAGTAGAGAGCTTTCCTGCCCTTCGCCACTGAGTAGGATTAATGAAAGGTGTAAGCCTCAGTTTCTTTCATGATTCGACATAGTTTATGATTGTTAGACAGCCTTTGTGTTATATTACTGAGCATTGGTGTCGTAGGATTAAACTAGTGTAAGGTCTTACAACAAAAAGGATATGCAAATAATGTCATCTTACTGTAAGCTCAGAGTGTGGGTTGTTTACAAGGAATGTGTATCATTGTTACCTTCTCAGAATACAAAACCATGCTGTCTTCTCAGAAAATGATATCATTATATATCATGAAACAGACCATAATAGTCATAGAACACAGTTTTCAAATGTATTTATACACCAATGCTGATAAATGCATGATGCAAGTTGTGAACGAGATTTTACTAGGTGTCAGTAAGGATGTATGCATCGAGTTGTTTCTATGCAACTGTAATAACAGCTCTAACCAGAGGAGGATAAGATTTCTCAATATCTCTCTGTTCAAATAGATAAAGATTCTGAAAACAAGACATTGAATGTCGACAAAAGAAATGAGCTAGTATCTTATTTCAGTTTTAGACCTTTAGTTAGAGGTTGACAAATGTGTTTGATCATCTCTAGTGTCTAAAGTTAGTCTCTAAGTCTTTTCAATATCTTATTTTATTACTCTTACCTCATTGAACCATATGAAACTATTTGATTTGGAAGGAGGTGTAGAGTTGAAGTATAAGTATTTATTCTTGGTCGAAAACCGTCATGCTTTTGAAATGAAAAGATAAGGGTGGGAAACCCGCATTTTGTGTCTTAATTAAATTGCATGCAATGATAATTGTGTCGCTATTATCTTGAGAACTTTTATGAGTCTAAAACTTTAAAACTCCGGGCTTACGGGTAATTGTATTATAAACTTGAGTATGTTGTATAAACTTATGGGAACCGGAGTGGATATTTATAAACGATGTTTTATATGATTACGGGATTATAATTACATTACAAATGCTATCCATATAAACAATGAAATAGAAAATCCTTTATACATCGTGTAAACAGAGATGAACCCATAAAATCGGGAATAGAGTAAACATTTGTGCCATGCGCTATTGCATGAGGAAATTCAATACCTTGAGGTCATCAAGGTCAACATTGTATAAACTTTACAAATAGGAATACCATAGGATTGCGATCAATTCAAGTCGAGTAGGGTGGGTGAACTATGTTCATGCATTCATACAACGCTATTTAAATATAAATCCTTTGGCCAAGGTGATGCACAATCCTCAAGTGCATTGAATGTTCACTATGACTGGATGGCGTTTCTTGTGGATAGTCATGCATGACTAGAGGGTATCTAGGGATCTGTATAATAACAAGATACATAAGTTACAACACCAGAGCTCAGATGGCAAACACCGATGGTTATCCTAAGTCTATCCTCTTGAGTAGGGTAGGGCCACTTTCAGTTAGGAAGGAGTGCAGGAGACTGATGGTCTGTGGTTGGAGGTTAAGCTCCTTGAAGATACTTTCTCTTCCAAATATTGAGGATTGCCGAGTCTTGAATGTGATGGGTCGACAATCGAGATGCGTTGATAATGGTATGTTTCTAATATTGTATTTGTTTTTAAGAATATTCCAAATTATGAGAAAACAAAATGTTTATGGTTTATGAATTCTTTCCGCTTTGTGAAAAATGAAATCATGTTTATTGTTAAAGTGAAAAATGTTATACTTGCTAGTATAAAAAAAATATACCTATGTTAAAACCTAGTTTTCAAGTTAATTCAGATATGGATGTTACATATGGTATCAGAGCTAACCAGGTTCAGTACTAGGGCTGATGAGTCCACTAACCTGATTAGAAAATCAACATTATGCAGGTAGCTAATGATTTGATTTACTGTGCCAGGATGGTACGCATCAAGAAAACTACAAGAAAATCCTTTGCGGGTAAGGAACGTTATCTGCAAGCTAAGCAGAAACGGCTTGCGATGATCAAGACCATTGAGAAAACTAATGACGAAAATGACATTTGGCTTGATGATGTGGAAACCTTTGCCAATGCCTTGTCACGACTTAAACGAATGAGAAGAGAACTCCTAGAGGTAGCAATGACAGCGGCTCAAATCATGATCAACTGCTGCCCCATTATTGTACCTAATAGTGTACCTGTTAATATACTTGTGAGTGTACCTATTAGTATACCAATGATCACTAGGGATCCTCGTATAGCACCTAGAGCTGAGATCATTGAGCTATCATCTGATAGTGAGTCTGAGGGGTATGCACCTCGTGATTATGTGTCAGACAATGAATTCGAAGGTTACACCCCACTTGATAATACTGAGTAAAAACATGAGATATGTCTATCTCTATTTGATGTTGGAACAATTTTGCAAATTGAATAAAGATAAATTTTTGGTTTGAGAACAATTATGATTATGATCAATTGTTGTTTTCTTTTGATGATATATAATATGATAAGCATAAAACTGATTAGTATATGTTTAATCAGGTGAGAAACTAAACTATCATGGACCAATCAGAGTTTAACGAGGGGGAAGATCGGGAAGGTCATAACTCTCAGGAAAACTCCACTGACAAGTTGGATAGGATTCTAAATATGCTTACTAAAACCAAGGAAAGGTTGAACAAACTAGAAAAGAAAATGGATGAAATTGGCAACACAGAGGGTGAAAATGAGAACTCATATAATACAAGCAAAAGTAAACATTGGGAAAATGCCACGTCAAGTGGAAACCCTGACAACAGTGAAGTTCAAAGAAAAACCAAAGATAAACCTGCATCAGAATTATCTAAAGATATGGAGAAGGTTAACCCTCCTAAGTTTGATGGAACAAAAACTGGAGATGCGGCAGAAGCATAGTTAACGGAGATGGAGAAATACTTTGAGATCATAAATTACTCTGAGGTTACTAAAGTAGTGTGGGGAGCATATCAGCTATCTAAGGAAGCATCCACTTGGTGGATGAATAAGAAAATGGAGCTGGAATCAAGTCCCTTGAAGGTGACATGGAATGAGTTCGTGGAACTATTCTGAAAACGGTGGTTACCTCAATTATATTTTGATCAAAAGTTAACAGATTTCCAAAACCTCAGGCAAGGTGAACTATCTATGGTTGAGTATGCAGAAAAATTCACTAGACTACTGAAGTATGTTCCTCAATACCAAAGGATGAAAGGTTTCGAATCAGAAAATTCATCATGGGATTAAATCCTCAGATTGGCGGTGAGGTGGAGGTGCATGGTCCAAGCACAATGGAGCAAGTATATGAGAAGGCAATTAAGCAGGAGCAGAAGATCAAGTCTATCTCTTCTTACCATGATAAGAAATGCAAGAAGTTTGATAAGAACTACAATGATCAGTCATATAAAGGAAGAATGAGAAGGGATATGGAAACAGGAGGTTTGATAAAGGAAATCGAAATAATCAAGGGGGATTTGGTAATGAGCGAAGAGGTGAAGATGATAAGAGAAATGTTAACTTTAAGAAGAATGATGATTCTATAAGTAGGCCATCTGAGAAGCAAGGACCTATAGGAGGATGCTTTTCTTGTGGAGGAGATCATTATGCCAACCGTTGCCCTAACAAGAAGCAGAATGGGAAGCCTAGGAACACGGAACTTCCTTCGCAATAGGAAGCATTTCAACAAAGGATTCATGCCACTCTTGACAATAGATAAGCGGAGTATCAGATCACCCCTATTGAGATGACAGGTACCCTATTTGGAGTTCCTGTTTCTATTCTATTTGATACTGGTCCAACAGAAAATTTTGTGTCACCTAGAGTCTTAAGTAAATTTTCTAGAAAAGCTGGTTTTATGTCAAACCCATGGACAGTTGAATATGCAAATAACTCAAAGGCTTAGGTAGAGCAATGTTTGTTCGAAGCTAAGATTGATATTTCTAACTTCACCACTGAGGCAAATTTATTCGTAGCACCTTTAGGGTCCTATGATGTCATCTTAGGAATGAATTGGTTGTGGAAACATCGAGCCAAGGTAGATTGTTTTCATAAAATAATTGAGTGTCTGGATGAGAAGGGCAATTCAGTAAATCTTCAAGGAATTCAAAGGGAAATAAGGATTAGATCCATTTCATCAAAACAACTAAAACAGGCTAGGTGAAAGGGATGTCAACTTTTTGTAGTCAAAATGGACCTAGTAGAGGAAACCTTGGAGAAACAAACATTTGAGGAAAAATATCCATATCTTTGCAATTTCAGTGATGTATTTCCTGAGGAGCTACCAGGCTTGCCTCCAAAAAAAACATTTGATTTTGGCATAGATATTAAACTAGGATCGGAGCCAATCTCTAAATCTCTGTATCGTATGACCACCACTGAACTTATGGAATTAAAAGCTCAATTGCAGGAGCTATTGTCTAAGAATTTAACCAGGCCAAGTGTATCACCATGGGGAGCCCCGGTTATATTTGTCAAAAAGAAAGAAGGAATTCTAAGGCTGTGTATAGATTATAGGATGCTTAATAAGGCGACAGTAAATAATAAGTATCCCTTGCCACGTATTGATGATCTATTTGACCAAATGCGTGGTGCATCAATCTTTTATAAGATAGATTTGAGATCTGGATACCATCAGTTAAGGTTGAAAGATGAAGATATTCCCAAGACAACATTTAGAACGAGATATGGTCATTATGAGTTCACGGTGCTTCCGTTTGGATTGACCAATGCACCTGCTGCTTTCATGAATCTCATGAATAATGTTTTCAGAGATTGTCTTGATAAGTTTGTGCTAGTTTCAATTGATGATATTTTGATTTATTCCAAAAATGAAGAGGAGCATAGACAGCATCTTCAAATAGTCTTACAACGATTAAGAGAATACAAATGTATACAAAACTCTCAAAGTGCACCTTCTTTCAGAAAGAAGTGCAGTATTTGGGGCATATAATATTAGCTGATGGGATATCAGTTGATCCGGCCAAAATAAAAGCTATTATGGAGTGGCCTGAACCTTCCAATGTTTCAGAGGTACGAAGTTTTATGGGGTTGGCAGGTTATTACAGGAAATTTGTGTTAAATTTCTCAAGCATTGCTAGCCCAATTACCTCCTTGCAAAGAAAAGGAAAAAGGTTTGTTTGGACAAGAGATTGTCAAAAGGCTTTTGACTTGTTAAAAGAAAAATTAACGACTGCTCCAATTTTGAAAGTTCCTGATCCTGAGGGAGATTTTGAGGTTATCACTGATGCCTCAAGGGAAGGATTAGGAGGTGTGCTTATGCAAGATGGCAGGGTAGTAGCCTATGAATCAAGGAAGTTGAAAAACTATGAGCAGAACTATGCTCCTCATGACTTAGAAATGGCAGCAGTGATTCACGCCCTTCAGATGTGGCAGCATTACTTGTTGGGAAAGACTTTTATATTAAAATCTGATCATCAAAGTCTTCGCTACATATTCACCCAACCTAATCTCAATGCAAGGCAGAGGAGATGGCTAGAATTAATATCAGATTATGACTTTGAGATTTCTTATATCAAAGGCAAGGAAAACTGAGTAGCTGATGCCTTAAGCAGAAGAAGGCACATAGATTCTATAATCTCCATACATGCTAACTTTAAAGATTTAGTAATGCAAAACTTATCTGGAGATGAGTATTATGAGCAAGTAAAACAGGCTCTGCACTTAAACCCTAAGGACCCAAGATATGATGGATTTAGTTTTGAATCGAATGGTTTGATGAGATTCAAGGGTAGAATCTATGTACCTGATTCAGTAGAACTTAGAAACCTTGTGTGGAAGGAAGTTCATTGTGCTCCTTACTCTGGACACCCTGGTGTAACAAAACTGTTAGTGGATGTCAATCCGCTATATTTCTGGAAGGGAATGAAAAGCGATGCTGCAAGGTTTGTAGCTAGTTGTTTGGAGTGTCAGAGAGTTAACGCGGAACACCAACATCCTGTTGGATTGTTATACCTGCATGATATTCTAGAATGGAAATGGCAGGTTGTTAGTATGGATTTTGTCCAAGGGTTACCAATGTCTAAGAATAGGCATGATGTAATATTGGTTGTTGTGGATAAACTAACCAAGGTTGCACATTTCATACCAGGAAATTTGACGGATGGAGCTCATCTTTTGGCTCAGAAATTTGTGCAGGAAATTTTTAGATTGCATGGTGTACTAGAAAAGATTATATCTAATAGAGATGCTCAGATAACTTCACAGTTTTGGCAAACCTTATTTTCTGCATTAGGGACTAAACTTAATGTGAGTACTGCTTATCATCCTGAAACTGATGGACAAACAGAAAGAGTGAATCAGGTATTAGAAGACCTTTTGAGAATGTATTGCATGGATTAGCAATATAGATGGGAGGAATATCTACCTCTTGTTGAATTTGCCTATAACAACTCCTATCATTCTGCCATTAAGATGGCGCCATTTGAAGCATTATATGGAAGGAAATGCAGAACTCCTATAAGATAGGATAAGCTGGAAGAGAGGATAAGCATTGGACCTGAAATGCTTGCTGATATGGAAGAAAAAGTGAAAATGATTAGGAAGAGGTTGGCAGAAGCCAATGACAGGCAAAAGAGTTATGTAGATCACAAACAAGTGCCTAGACATTTCTCTGTTGGTCAGAAAGTACTTTTGCGAGTGAAACCCCAAAAGAGTTCAATAAAATTTGGTAAATCATTGAAATTGGCTCCTAGTTATGTTAGACCTTTCAAAGTTCTTGAGATTATCAATCCAGTTGCCTACAAAGTTGCTCTACCTCTAGCCTTGTCCAAGATGCATAATGTTTTTCATGTTTTATATTTAAAGAAATATTTTGTAGGTAATAACCACATCCTTAACTAGAATTCCTTACAGATCCAAGAACCTGGGGTGGTTGTGATCGAGCCACTCAAGGTGCTCAAAATGTGTAAACTTCGTTTATGTAATCGAGAAGTTTTGCAATGCAAAATTCAGTGGGACCAATATGGCGAGGATAGCACCGCTTGGGAAGACTATAAAGACATTTACCAAAGATTTCCTAAACTTTTCAAAGACATTAATGTTGAACTATAAAAAAAGTTTGTTTTAAGTTTAATTTTTGCTTGACAAACTTAATCATCGGGGACGATGATTTTTAAAGGGGAAGGATATGTTACATCCCTCTTTTTGGAATTGATAACGCTATTTACTTTTCTTGCAAATTTTAGTTGTTTAATATGTTGTGGATGACATGGAAACTAGTAATGTAATTAGACAAAGTTAGTTCTATGAAATTTTGGAATCTATTGATTATGATCAATGTGATATTATAAACTAAAATGCCTTTTGTTAGGAGAAAATGATGTTTGGATATATTATGCTTTGATTTGGAATATAGGTGCTTTGACCACAAAATTGTATGTGAGACTATCGTTGCAGGAACAGGTAGACCATGTTCGACAGGAAGAGAAAGTATCTTTGAGAGAGAGTATAGACTCTAGAAATTAACCATGGGTGTTTGTTACTGAAAACACCAAGTAGGTAGATAAACCTTGAAGCCTTCAATTTAGTCATGTTTATGACTAAGATAGTTTGAGACTAGATGTCGACGTCTGAAGATAAGGTTTAACACCTTTTCATAAGTCGTCATATAGAATTTTGGAAATCGACGTTGTTGTCGCAAGTCCACTAAAGCGAGTCGTCTTATATAGATGATTAATATTTCGTTTGTAGGTAAATAAATAAACCTATTTGTGGCAGATTTGTAAATCTCGTCTCGTAGTCGAAAGATGCGAGAAGTCATATTTGTGCATCAAATGATTTAGAAAACTTGTTTTGCATTACACCCAATCCGTTGTGATTGCCATAAAAATGCGTTGATCATGTGTTGTGAATTTATTCCTTTTTGGAAATCGACGAATGTCAAATTTGAAGCCATAGCATGTAATAATTTGTTTTAGTCATTATTTGGAATGAGTCTTTTTCTTCTAGCTTAGACTGCGAGATATTATTGATCTAACCTTGAGTTTCTTTTTTTAAGTTGGTCTTTATTTCTTTCTTTTATTCGACCATAGAGATACTTTATGCATTTAATATCCGCTACCTTGTTAGAGCTTAACTCCAGAATTCAATTTTTAGTTGCAAACTCTGAGGATTAAAAGCCTTGATGCTCGAGTGTGTGGACAGGGTTGTTATGTCCACTAACAGCCACGTCGCCAAAGGAGCCTCCATCTTGTAGTGGTCACTGTAAGTAAGGAAGACGGGTTGCTTTGCAGTTAAAAACTGACCCCCTTGTGTATAGGCATGTAACAACAGTAGTTTAATGCCTTATCTTCCATCATCATGGGCGCTTTTAGAGGCATGAGCTTTTTGTTGTTAAGAAATGGGAAACCGGCAATGAGATGCCATTCTTCTTCTTCACTGTGAGCGGCCTAAGCATTAGTTTTCTGTGGTTAAGATACTAAAACCAGAGCAGGACACGGGAGGAGAGTGTGGTTGTTAGAGTCGAAGGAAATACTTGGAGGACATCGCTGAGAGCTCGGTAAGGATGAGCTAGCAACAACAAACCTCTTAATTCATCGACAGGTTTCTATTCTCTCATTTTGCGCAGTCTATGATTAATATGTGTGACTTATTTCTGCAATGAAAGTGTAGGAATCATACAACATAGAGGTTAATGATAACCATGTTATTTTACTGTATATCCTACTGAAGTTTGTCTTCTAAGAAAATGTTAGTTTCTTAGTAGAGAGCTTTCCTGCCCTTTGCCACTGAGTAGGATTAATGAAAGGTGTAAGCCTCAGTTTCTTTCATGATTCGACGTAGTTTATGATTGTTAGACAGCCTGTGTGTTATATTACTGAGCAGTGGTGTCGTAGGATTAAACTAGTGTAAGGTCTTACAACAAAAAGGATATGCAAATAACATCATCTTACTGTAAGCTCAGAGTGTGGGTTGTTTACAAGGAATGCGTATCATTGTTACCTTCTCAGAATACAAAACCATGTTGTCTTCTTACAAAATGATATCATTATATATCATGAAACAGACCATAATAATCATAGAACACAGTTTTCAAATGTATTTATACACCAATGCTGATAAATGCATGATGCAAGTTATGAACGAGATTTTACTAGGTGTCGGTAAGGATGTATGCATTGAGTTGTTTCTATACGACTGTAATAACAGCTCTAACCAGAGGAGGATAAGATTTCTCAATATCTCTCTATTCAAATAGATAAAGATTCTAAAAACAAGACATTGAATGTCGACAAAAGAAATAAGCTAGTATCTTATTTTGGTTTTAGACCTTTAGTTAGAGGTCGACAAATGTGTTTGATCATCTCTAGTGTCTAAATTTAGTCTTTAAGTCTTTTCAATATCTTATTTTATTACTCTTACCTCATTGAACCATATGAAACTATTTGATTTGGAAGGAGTTGTAGAGTTGAAGTATAAGTATTTATTCTTGGTCGAAAACTGTCATGCTTTTGAAATGAAAAGATAAGGGTGGGAAACCCGCATTTTGTGTCTTAATTAAATTGCATGCGATGACAATTGTGTCGCTATTATCTTGAGAACTTTTATGAGTCTAAAACTTTAAAACTCTGGGCTTACGGGTAGTTGTATTATAAACTTGAGTATGTTGTATAAACTTATGGGAACCATATAGCCAAGTTTTGAGACCACTTAGGAGTGGATATTTATAAATGATGTTTTATATGATTACGGGATTATAATTGCATTACAAATGCTATCCATATAAACAATGAAATAGAAAATCCTTTATACGTCGTGTAAACGGAGATGAACCCATAAACTCGGGAATAGAGTAAACATTTACGCCATGCGCTATTGCATGAGGAAATTCAATACCTTGAGGTCATCGAGGTCAACATTGTATAAACCTTACAAATAGGAACACTGTAGGATTGCGATCAATTCAAGTCGAGTAGGGTGGGTGAACTATGTTCATGCGTTCATACAATGCTATTTAAATATAAATCCTTTGGCCAAGGTGATGCACGATCCTCAAGTGCATTGAATGTTCACTATGACTGGATGGCGTTTCTTGTGGATAGTCATGCATGACTAGAGGGTATCTAGGGATCTGCATGATAACAAGATACGTAAGTTACAACACCAGAGCTCAGATGGCAAACACCGATGGTTATCCTAAGTCTATCCTCTTGAGTAGGGTAGGGCCACTTCCGGTTAGGAAGGAGTGCGGGAGACCAACGGTCTGTGGTTGGAGGTTAAGCTCCTTGAAGATACTTTCTCTTCCAAATATTGAGGATTGCTGAGTCTTGAATGTGATGGGTCGATAATCGAGATGCATTGATAATGGTATGTTTGTAATATTGTATTTTTTTTTAAAGAATATTCCAAATTGTGAGAAAACAAAATATTTATGGTTTATCAATTCTTTCCACTTTGTGAAAAATGAAATCATGTTTATTGTTAAAGTGAAAAATGTTATACTTGCTAGTAGTGAAATTCTTTTATATCTGATTACAAAGAAAAAAAAATATACCTATGTTAAAACCTAGTTTTCAAGTTAATTCGGATATGGATGTTACAATTGCCCACTAGAAAATTATCACCCACATCTAAAATCTGCAAGGTAGAACAATTTTGAAGACTTGATGGCAACTTTCCCTTTAGCATATTGTCATTGAGTTTTAGAGTCACAAGATAGCTTAGCATTCCTATCTGAGATGGAATCTCTCCAGTCAAATTGTTCTTTCCCAAGTTCAATCTTGTCAAATAAGAGCAATTAGTCAAGCTTGATGGTATCTTACCAAATAATGTATTCTTTGAGAGATCCAACACCTCTAGTGCTTGTATAAGACCAATGGAAGAGGGAATGCCACCACTTAGATCATTTGTTGAAAATGACAAGAATCTAATGCCATTTAGAATTCTACCAATCTACATTGGGATAACACCTAAAAATCCATTTTGTGATAGATCCAATAATAGCAAAGATAGGGATGGTTCTTAAGGAATTGGAAGGTAACCATTCAACATATTCTTATGTAAGTCTAAAAAGGTAAAGGAAGCCATGTTTAAGGTGAAGGGCAGTTGACCTTCCAAATTATTATATGATAGATTTAGGTTATATAGATTGGTTAAATCTCCTAGCCAAGGTGGAATGTTTTCAAAGATATTATTCTGGGAGAGATCTAAATCTTGTAAACTATATTGCGTTGAAAGGAATGGAGGCATGACACCTTCAATATTACAAGAAACCAAGCCCAAAGTTTGTAACAAAAATGGAGGTATCCATTTTGGGTCAACCTGGATAGTCAATTTATTATAAGAGAGGTCAAGGAAATCAAGATATCTAGTACTTTTGAAAGCATCAAGAGCAAAGTATCCTTGTAGCTTATTGTTTGCAAGAGTAAGTTTCTTCAAGGATGAAATGTTACCTAACGAGGAAGGCATTTGGCCACTCAAATTATTGAAGGAGAGATGAAGATCAATCAAAGATGAAAGCTGACCAAGTGAGGGTGGAATTTCTCCACTCAATGAGTTTCCACTAAGATACAAGTATTGAAGAGAAGATATATTGCCAATGGAAGCAAGAATAAGGCCTTCTATCTCTCCATATTGCAGATCAAGATAGACAAGGGAAGAAATATTTCCAATACAAGGTTGAATACTCCATGTTATACTGGATAGTTCCAAATCTAATGTGGTTAGTTGTGGCCATTTATTGCATAATACATGACCTATATCTCCATATAACTCTGTGTTGCCATTCAACCTAAGCTCTTGCAAATGAGGCAAATTTCCCAACCATGAAGGCATGATGGAACTAAATATGTTGTCATCTAAAATAAGATGGGAGAGGGAGGTGAGGTTTTGGATAGCATTGGGGATTATGGTCAGAGAGCACCATGAAAGATCTAGGTGTTGGAGGAGATGGAGATGAAAAAGGGTTGCTTCCAATTCCTGACTTGTCATATTCAGTGGCACTTCTCTGAGAGACAAGTATTTTAACTCTTGTAGCTTCTCTATTCACCATAAATTAGAGCTACTCAATCCTGAGCTTGAAACATCGAAAAATTGCAAGTGAGAGAGATTGTTGAGCTGCCACAAAATTTTACCGTGGAAATCATTCTTGACCAAGTTGAGATAAGTCAAGTTATGTAGGGAGCCAAGACCTACAGGAATCTCACCTTCAAAATTGTTCCCTTGAAGATTGAGATATCTCAATTTTTGAAGACCAAAAAGTTCTGAAAATAGTAAACAATTTAATATTAATAATTAAAACTAAATTGTTATTTAAAAAATAAAATAATTATTCATTACTTTTAATTACAAATGAAATGTAAAATTACTATCAATTGTTTAACCAATAAAAATTAATATTTAAATAAAACATCAACAACAAAAGATATTATTATTTATATTCAAATATAAACTTTAAAATATAAAAATAGAAAATGACTCAGACTAAAAGTACCTTTGAGTAGAGTGCCCATAAACCAATTCCAGCTTACATCCAAATACTCCATGTACTTTAATTGGAACAAAACTGGAACATGTGTTTTCATGGGAGAAATAATGTTGGAGTAGTCCCAAATATGATTATGGGAGAAGCGGAATTGGATGACATGGGAGGAGAATTGGCTGCATTGAACACCACGCCACTCGCAGCAATTAAAGCCCCTCCATATCTCAATTCTCTTGATTGCCTTCATATGACACTGTTTTGGAAGGTCATTCTTGGATGCAAGTATGTCCTTATAATACTCAGTCTTGATAGCAAGGAGGACATCTCTTTCATGTGGGAAGCATGAAACATAGCAGCTGGCTGTGACACAGCACCATGTCATCACAATAAACAACCATAACAATCTCTCCATTTTACCAACTGATCTGCAACAATGTTTGCAAAAACAATCAGACAGTAATTAAATAAGTGCGAATGCTGATAAAAAAAAGTAAAGAAATGAAGAAATGAAGCATTAATAGTATAGTAATGAATGGATACCTGCAATAGAACGGAATAGAAAAGGAGACAAGTGAAGGAATGGTGAATGATAAGAAAAGGGATATGAGAGTATTTATAACACGTTACTCAGCATTCCGTTTTCCACAACAAGTAAACCAAGTCAACAAAGATTGGGAAAAGAGGTTTGAATAATGCTTGCAAGCTGGTGACAGAAAATAAAATTATTATGTGAGAGAAACACATATTATTATGAGTCCATAACGTATTTTGACCAAGAAGGATCTTTTTTTATTCATCTTTTTTATAGTATGAAAATAAAAATTACAAATGTGAGTAAACTTTTGATGAATTCTGGAGAAAGTTTCGCGCCGTCTATTGGCACTCCCCTTCAGCTCACCTCAAATCTTGCAATTTGATATGCTCGCCTCAGTTATTTGTTTTCCAATAAAAGCTACGAATAATGAAACCATCCGCCTTCCATCAAACGGCCATGCATTTCTTACTATTTTTTTTTAATATTTTTATTTATTGTTGGGTTTTTTAACATGGAATTCAGTGTAGGAAGGCCTCTCTGCATAATAAGGATAAGGTATCTTAAGTATCGTAAAATGAGTCCTATATAATGTGAGCAATGTGAGTACTGTCATATAGGATGGTCAAGGATAAATCATGTAAGGATGTGAACATGAATTAATGGTAAAGCTTAACTAGTTGGTGCGTTGTAAAACGACCCGCTGGTCAAAATTTCATTGACTGGTACATATAAATCGACTATATGCAAAAACATAAGGATTAAAGTTGTCGATCATGGTCAGTCAAATCTATCGAACAGACAAATCGAAATCGTTTGGGAGTCGAAAAATTGTAAACAACCGACACAACAACGTGTCCGCTATTTACGGTGGGCGTGAATTAATCATATGATAGTGTCACCTAGGGTGATTAGCCGATAGGCTTTTATATGTGAGCATTATAGTGCTCGGAATTGTCTCACGCCTAAAAAAGAAATTCGTGCCGATTGTTCCTATCGGCGTATTCCTTGAACCTCATATGGGTGCAAGTGCTAGTAGATATAGCAATGAACAAGTTTTGTGAAAATAGTTTATAAATATAATGTCCATCATGATCATATGTCATAGATGTTGTCTCAATAGAATAAGGGTCATAATAAATGCACTATCATATATGTCATCAAAAGATGTGTCTAAATTATTGATAGTGTCAATTATCATGAGTAGTATCATTCATGTCAAGTGCAAGTGATTAGAGTGAAAATTTTGTATAGTGGTAAATACACCACGACTATATACAGGAAGGTAAAAGTGTGACAGTGAAACTTCATTTTCACATTCATTTCTATAAAGAGAACTCTAATTATATCATGATGGTGCACCATAAAGGTCATATCCCTACATGTGTTGATAGAGTATGCATTCAAATTGATGTTGACAACCCTTAAGAGGTGGGTAAGTGTCAAATTTTCTTAATTTTTGTGAATTTTTACAAGTTTAAAACACAATTAAGATAGTGTAAAATAGTGTCCCAAATTTGTATTTTTAACTTAATATATATAAATATAAATGCATTCCTACAAAAGTGACCTAATTCTTATGAGTTTGAACTAATATATATGAATCTAATCCATATAATTTATTATATTATATACATGCAGATTTGAATGAGATTACATTCAATTAAACATTATAGTTAAATAGTTAATTAATTAAGTAAAATAGTAAGAAACTTGAATAAATCCTTTAAAAGGATCCTCTGAAAACCTTAAAAAGAGATCAAATAAGAATATGAAAACTAAATTTGTGCTCACTGCCTTCTTCCCAACGCCAAGACTTTTCGAATTTCATTTAATTCGTCTTTCCAACGGGAAGACTTTTCTGTCTCGGGCGAAAAAATAGCGATCAACACAAAAAAACACGATTATATTCCTTGGTCAGCACGGCCATTCACCATGTGCGGTAGAATGTCAATCATGTCACACTTTCTGTCATTGTCTTCATACTTACACACCGTCTTAGACACGTCCACGCTCATAGATTTTTGTCGCAATTTTCTGTTTTGAAGAGGAAATTTTCATACCCACTCTCCGCTTTAGTCACGTCCACGCTCAGCACCTTCTATCTTCACACTTTCCAAGTAGCTGAGCATCCTAACTTTAAGCCTCTCAAAATATTTGAATCATTCTAAAAATTTTACATAGTTTACTTGGCAAGGCCCCTGCTTATAACTAAGGTTTCAGGGTCACATCAATATATTTTTTTGTTGAAGTGTCAAATAGTTCCCCAAAAAAGGGTGGACCAATAGGTGTGCATTAAGTCATGTTTGGTTGGTGAGCTGATGTGGCATCACATGATTGGTTGCTCTTTAGATCTAAAGGGCACATTTCATTCAATTATTAGTCTTATAGTCAACACTAACAACTTTAAAGTTACAACTACTAGTGCTAAACTTTTAAACATATTGGGCCTTAAATGCACAAATACTATCTCAGCGATTGGAACTATCTAGGTCTTTTGCCCTAGGTGATAACCGAAATTTCTAATTTCATGTCTTATAACTAGTTTTTCAGTTTGGATGTTCTTTGTTTATAAGAAGTTAAGATTATTAGTTTTTTGCTTTCTACTATTCTCCAATTATTTGGTTAATCCTAAGAAATGTGAAGGAATAATAAAAAACAACAATATTAAATCATGCAAATATTTTTAAAATATTCATGCAAAACTAGATTCCTTTTAGTGTGCTAATTGAAGTGTTTTTGTGAATGGTATGTGAATATTGCCTAAAAAGTAGCATATGATTAGAATGAATGCATTGAATGTCTTTAAAGACAAGGACATAGCAACAAATTGCACAAACAATTTGTGTTTAGTTAACCCCAAATGAGAAGGGTAATGATGGGATGTTTGTTAAATTTGAATTTAGGCACGATGAGTTTGTAACCACAACTACAAACTAGTCATAAGACATGAAATGGACTAGATCACAGTGGATAGTACATGTATGCTAGTTGGTGTGCATAGGTACGATAAATAAGAAGGTAAACATTAATGTATGGAAATGTGTAATCATATGGATAAGAGAAGAATGTAAGGTATACTTAAGGAATTTGGCCTCTTGAAAACTTTATAGAAATACTAGTGGATTCACTATACAAAAGCATAATAACCATGGTGATTTTTTATACTGGAAATGAAAGTTTAGAGTGGATCGTAATTGTTTTCCATATACCATTTTAAAAAATTATTTAAGGACTAAATTTTCCTCAATATAAATTATATGATGATTCAACGTCTAAATTCCCTTTTGATATATAACTTGAAAATAAAGATGCGAGTATAGAAAAA
The DNA here is from genome assembly GCA_027924645.1 of Cunninghamia lanceolata. Taxonomy (NCBI): domain Eukaryota; kingdom Viridiplantae; phylum Streptophyta; class Pinopsida; order Cupressales; family Cupressaceae; genus Cunninghamia; species Cunninghamia lanceolata. The sequence continues at coordinate 3,106,227 of BSBN01000793.1, forward strand.
AAAATAACACCTAATGAATTTGGGTAATTGGGGCCCAATTTTTTATAAATAATGGCCAATATGTTTCTATTTTAAACAATCGAAACTTATAATCCTATGTGATTTTATGTTAAAATTAGGAAAATAATCAAATATAGGTATGTTGCAAATATGTACCTAAGCGGTGTTGTCAATGATGTCAACATATCCTTGTTGCCATTGGTGTCAACTGTATCCTATTTTGTTGCCTATCTAGAAGACTGGAATGTTGAGGGTATTGAGAAAATTAATCAAAGTATGTAGACCATATGGCTGAGTAGAGGATTTTCTAAAGCAGCTCCAATTAACATTTGAAGGGTTCGCATGGAGATTTGAAGAAGCTATGACCATCTAAGTAGAACCGGTTTCGTAGTGTTCAGAAGAGACAGAGTGATATGAAAGAGGTCTGGATTGTTCCAGATATGTAAAATGATGATCTGCGAATCTAGAGGCATGTTTGGAAAGTTAGTGTGTATCATCCATTCAAGTGGTTCGGGGTTTGGAGGTCCACAAGCAAACTTTCTAGTGTGACAGTCACGACAAATAATGTTCTTAAGGTTCCGAATGAAGATGCAAGTAATTCTAATGATTTAGAGGAGTGGAGATGTTTTTGTTGAATTCAATGTGCTTGTGGAGGTCTCTGGATCATGTGACTATCGTGTTGGTGGTGCACATTGAAGATCGAGGTCGTTGTTAAAGATTTCTTTCTTTGTGTTGTTGTTCTTCCCAGTTCTTGGCCAACCGGATGATTCAAGTATGTTGTGGATGATCTAAGAGGAATTCTCTGGACAGTAGCATGTTGTTGGAGGAAGATTCAAGTCTCAGCTATGATTGGCCAATAGTGTAATGATCTGCTTCAAGTTTAGCCAACCTTGATGTTCATTCCAAGGTTGATGAAGCATATAAATACTTGTTGATCAGTTGTGGAAAGTGGGTGTGCGAAAATGATAAAATCTTAAGAGAAGTACAAAAGCAAAGCAAAGAGAAAAAAGTACAAAGGATCAAGAGCAGTAAGGATGAAGATATAATAGACAAGTGGTTGAAGATCAGATCAGAAATTGTGAGCTTTCAAAGGGACTGAACCAAACATGAAATATATGCTATTTCTCAGTTCATTATCTCTGAGATAAACTTAATTCTTGTAGGCAATGAGCCTCTTTTGAGCAGTGAGCTCTAGGAAGTATGCCCAAAGGCATGTGCCTTCTATTTTTCTAAAGTACTTTTAACATGGTACCAATCTTTGTGGGTTAACTCCCATCATGGTTTTCCCTTAACCGGGTTTCTACGTAAAAATCTTGGTGTTATTTGTTCATTTGTCTCTGCTCATGTGTTGATGATTCATGCTTTAAATGTTTATATCATTAATCAATTTTGTGTGGTAAAGAAATAGTTGCAAGTGTTAAAGCTTTGAGACAATTGATTCACCCTCCTCTCAATTGTCTGACCTAATTCCAACAATTGGTATCGGAGCTAGGTTCCTCTAAAAGATGCTTAACCGCTCGAGGAGATCCAGGATGTCGACTTACAAGGACAGTCCAAGATTTGATGGAACAAATTACTCTATTTTGAAGAGTCACATAGAGTGTCATTTACAATGCATGGGTGATGCTTATTGGGTGATAACCAATGATGAGTATAAACCTCCAGAGAAAGGTCCTTCAACTCTAGATCAACTCAAAGATGTTGAAAATAACCTTCGAGCTAAAGAAGCCTTGTTGAGTGCCCTGATTGATTCAGAAATGACAAATGTCTTTGGACTAAAAAATGCTCATGAAATCTGGGAGAAGTTGGAGAATCTTTATCAAGGTGATGAATATGTCAAATGTGCCAAGCCACAAAGTCTGAGAGGAAAATTTTAAAATTTAATGATGAGTGAAGATGAAAACATCACAATCTACATGCAAAAGATAAATGAACTTGTGTGTGGTATCAGGTGTGCTGGTGGAACTTTGGAAGAATCAAAGATTGTGACAAAAGTGCTTAGATCTTAACCTGATCCATACAAACATAAGGTTGCTACTATAGAGGAGATCATGATTGTCTCAAAAGTTACAAGAGATCAGCTAGTTGGCAAAATTTTAGCTTTTGAATTAAGTGAGTTTGGCAATTCTTTTCCTAAGTCTGAATCTGCATTTAAGGCCAGTTTATATGGAAAACAAAGATATGATCCAGGTGAAAATTCTTCAGCAAGATCGAACAAATTGGTCAAGGCAAGGAAGGATCTTGAAGATGATGAAATTGAGACTACAGATCTTGAAACTCTTATTGCCAAAAGAATGCCAAGAGGATCTGGTAAGTATGAACGAAAGTCACCATTCAAATGTTTTTCTTGTGATAAGATTGGTCATTTTGCCTCAAGATGTCTAGAGAGGTTTTCAAAACCAAGCCCTAACAGATATAAAGGTTAGAAGAAATGTTACTATGTCCAAGAAGCTGGAGAAGAAGGAGTCATAGATGATGAATCTGATCATGGAGGTTCCACTAAAAATGATTGGGTGTTTATTACTATCAAAGAAGAAGATCCAGTGTCTACTAAATATACTAGCTGTGCAAATGTGGAAAGTGCCTTGGCTGCTCAGGTTGTTGAAAAGGATGAATGGGTGATTGATAGTGGACATTCTCATCATATGACTAGTGATAAAAGTATGTTTGTAAGCTTTCAAAAATGTGAAGGTGGGCTTGTGAAATTTGGAGACAACTCAACTGGTAGAATTCGTGGTAGAGGATCCATCTCTTTTGATGTTTTGTGCATGGAAGGACTAAAGCATAATCTTCTTAGTGTTCGACAGTTGGTTGACAAGGGTTATGATCTCTGATTCAAGAATGGAAAATGCTAAATCTTTGAAAGCTCGAGAATGGAAATTGCATCCGATACTCAAACTAGAGGTAACATCTTTCACTTAAGTAGTTCTGGTAAAAGTTGTTTGATTGCTCAGATAGATCAAAGTTGGTTATGGCATAGGAGGATGTGTCATGCGAATTTTGATAACATTGTCAAGATAAGTTCTATTCAGGCTATAAGAGATCTGCCAAAACTTGTGAAACCTGATATCATGTGTAGAGAATGTCAATTAGGTAAACAGAACAAAATTTCATTCAAAAGTAAAGAACAATTTTCAAGTGAACGGTTGGAACTTTTGCATACTGATCTGTGTGGTCCTGCTAGAATTAGGAGTGTGCAAGGAGACAAATATTTTATGTTTCTAGTTGATGATTACTCCTGGATGATGTGGGTAACCTTCTTAAAAGAAAAATTAGAAGCTCTTCAAAAGTTCAAAATGTTCAAGGTTATGGTGGAGAATGAGATTGGTGGAAAGATAGTGTCTGAGATCTAACAAAGTTGGAGAATTTACCTTCGGTGAGTTTGATTCAGTCTATGAAAATCATGGAATAAAAAGATAGTTATCTTCTCCTAGGACTCCATAGAAAAATAGAGTAGTGGAAAGAAAAAACCAGACCATTCAAGAAGCTACTAGAACCATGATGATGGAAACAAATATTCCTCAAGTCTATTGGAGAGAAGCTGTGAGTACTGTTGTCTACACTCTTAATCGAGTATAGATCAAAGGCAACTCTGGTAAGACTCCTTATGAACTATGGTTTGGTAATCCTCCTACTGTGAGATATTTTAGAGTTTTTGGTAGCAAATGTTATATCAAAAGAGATGAGGATCTAGGAGAGTTTGAAGCAAGAAGTGATGAAGGAATATTTCTGGGTTACTCTACTCAAAGCAAGGCATACCAGTGCTTTAACAAAAGATTGAAAAAGATTGTTGAAAGTGCAAATGTCAGAGTTGATGAAAGAAAAGAAGGTCATTCTAGGTCTTGTGGGTATTATTCAGAAGATCAATATGAAAGTCAAAATCAAGGAAGGCATGTTCAGATCCAGATTAATCCAGAAAATCCAGTAACTCAAGAGGATAGTGCAGAAGTTGAGGACACAAGCTCAAGAAATAGAAGTTCAAGCAAATCCCAAAACCCCCAGGTATGTAAGGATGAATCATCCTAAAGATCAAATCATAGGAGATAGAAATAAAGGTGTTCAAACTAGGAGAATAATTGTTGAAGATCAATAAGAGATTTGTCTGATTTTAAAGATTGAACCAAAAACAGTAAGTGAAGCCTGCAAAGATGAAAACTTGGAAAAGGCAATAGAAGAAGAATTAATGCAAATTGAAAAGAATCACACTTGGGATCTTGTTTCTAGACCTAAGGACAAAAATGTGATTGGAACAAAATGGGTCTTCCGAAATAAACTAAATGAAGATGGTGAAGTTGTAGGAAATAAAGCAAGGTTGGTATGGGGATATTCTCAAGTGGAAGGAATTGATTTTAAAGAAACTTTTACTCCAGTGGTAAGAATAGAGGCAGTCAGATTATTTCTTGCTTTTGCTACTTATAAAGATTTCAAAGTCTATTAGATGGATGTCAAGTCAAAATTTCTAAATGGAGAGTTAGAAGAAGTCTACATTGAGAAACTGGAAGGATTTCAGTTGTCTGATAAGAGAGATATGGTTTGCAGATTAACGAAAGCATTGTATGGCCTCAAACAAACCCCAAGGGCTTAGTATGCAAGATTAGATATGTATTTGCTAAAGCTAGGTTATAGAAAAGGCATTGCTGACAGTAATCTTTACTTCAAGATTGATCATGAGAATATTCTAATTGTTGAGGTATTTGTTGATGATATCATCTTTGGTGGAAATAAGAGTATGTGCAAAACATTTGCTGATCAGATGCAAAGTAAATTTGAGATGTCCATGTTTGGTGAAATAAACTTCTTCCTAGGTCTGTAAATCACTCAGTCAGATAAGGGTATCTTCATATCTCGATCTAAGTATGTAAGAGAATTATTGAAATTTTTTGGAATGGAGGAGTCAAAACCAGTAAGTACTCTTATGGAAACCGGATGTAAGTTAAGTAAAGATGATAATTCACCTAAGGCAAATAAAAAAAGGTAGAGATCAATGATTGGAGGACTGCTTTATCTGACTTAGACCAGACCTGATATCATGAATGCAGTTGGACTTGTTGCTAGATTTCAACTTGATCCTAGAGAATCCCATGTTGTAGTAGTCAAGAGAATTTTTAGATATCTCAAAGGGATAATTGATTATGGATTATGGTATGCAAAGGATAATGACATCACTCTTCATGCATATATGGATGTTGATTGGGCAGGAGATGTGGATGATAGAAAAAGCATTAGTGGTGATGCATTCTTCTTGGGAAGTAGATTTGTTTCTTGGCTGAACATAAAGTAGGAGGCAATATCCCTATCTATAGTAGAGGCAGAGTATATAGCAGCAACAAACAATTGTACTCAAGTTTTGTGGATGAAGAAAATGTTTAAGGACATCAGAATTGTGTTTGAGGAGCTTGTCACAATCTTGTGTGATAATTCAAGTGCAATAAGCATGTCAAAGAATCTGGTACTGCATTCAAAGACAAAGCATATATCCATCAAGTTTCATTTCTTGAGAGAGAAGGTAAATGAGAATGAAGTCAAGTTGGAGTTTGTGTCGTCAAAGAATCAGATTGCAGATATTTTCACTAAGCCTCTTCCCAAGGATACTTTTGAGTATCTCAGGGAGAAGTTAGGGGTTATTACCCCTCCTAATCAGAATTAAGATATACTAGAGTGCATTAGTTTGGTGGAATTTACAGTCATATCTTGTGATCCAGATTGATGTTAAGGAGGTACTACTCAGGGGGAGTAGTCAGTATGCAAGTTTTGAGATTTGTTTGAAACAAAAAGGAGAAAAGACTGAAAATATGTGCCCTTTGACATTGATGTCAAAGGGGGAGAGAAGTCATGTGAAAAACTAGTTGCTGATGAAAAGGGGACCAGTGAACATAGTGGTTGTAGAAATGATAAGAGAAAGGGGGAGAAGTTCTTGTCTTGATGGTTGAATCAGTTTTTCACATCATATGTTTCCATCAATGACAAAGGGGGAGATTGTTGCAAATATATGCCTAAACAGTATTGTCATTGATGTCAACATATCCTTGTTGCCATTGGTGTCAACTATATCATATTTTGTTGCCTATCTAGAAGACTAGAATGTTAAGGTTATTGAGAAAATTAATCAAAGTATGTGGACCATATGGCTGAGTAGAGGATTGTCTAAAGAAGCTCTAGTTAAGATTTGAAGGCTTCGCATGAAGATTTGAAGAAGTTATGACCATCTAAGTAGAATTGGTTTCGTAGCATTCAAAAGAGACAAAGTGATAGGAAAGAGGTCCGAATTGTTCCAGATATGTAAAATGATGATCTGCAGATCTAGAGGCATGTTTGGGAAGTCAGTGTGTATCATCCATTTAAGTGGTTTGGGGTTTGGAGATCCACAAGCAAACTTTCTAGTGTGACAGTCATGACAGACAATGTTCTTAAGGTTCTGGATGAAGATGCAAGTAATTCTGATGATTTGGAGGAGTGTGGATGTTTTTGTTGAATTTAATGTGCTTGTTAAGCTCTCTGGATCATGTGACTGCCATGTTGGAGGTCTGCATTGAAGATCGATCTCGTTGTTGAAGATTTCTTTCTTTGTGTTGTTCTTCCTAGTTCTTGGCAGACTAGATGATTCAAGTATGTTGTGGATGATCTAAGAGCAATTCTTTGGAGAGTAGCGTGTTGTTGGAGGAAGATTCAAGTCTCATCTATGTTTGGCTAACAGTGTAATGATCCACATCAAGTTTAGCTGACCTTGATGTTCATTCCAAGGTTGATGAAGCATATAAATACTTGTTGATGAGTTGTGGAAAGTTGGTGTGCAAAAATGATAAAATCTTAAGAGAAGTATAGAAGCAGAGTAGAGAGAAAGAAGTACAGAGGATCAAGAGTAGTAAAGATGAAGATATAACAGACAAGTGGTTGAAGATCAGAGCAGAAATTGTGAGCTTTCAAAGGGACTGAACCAGGCATGAAATAGATGTTATTTATCAGTTCATTATCTCTGAGATAAACTTAATTCTTGTAGGCAATGAGCCTCCTATAGGTAGTGAGCCTCTTTTGAGCAGTGAGCTCTGAGTAGTGCACCTGAAGGCATGTGCCTTCTATATTTCTAAAGTACTTTTAACAGGGTTCCAATATTTTCAAGTTAACCCCCACCGTGGTTTTCCCTTAACCGGGTTTCCATGTAAAAATCTTGGTGTTGTGTTCATTTTTCTCTGCTCATGTGTTGATGATTCATGCTTTAAATGTTTATATCATTAATTAGTTTTGTGTGGTGAAGAAATAGTTGCAAGTGTTAAAGATTCGAGACAACTAATTCACCCCCCTCTCTTAGTTGTCCGGCCTAATTCCAACAAGGTAAATAGGACACTTGTAACGAATCTAAAAATAGACAAATTTGGTGGCTCAAAATTTTAAAAATAGTCAAATGGCAACATATAGCTACTAAAAAATTCCTAAGGCCATGTGTGGTAGGTGGATAGCACATGGCAACTTGGGACTCAACTTTTCTCAAAATTGTGCCATTTGTCAATATGTTTATGTATCAAGGCACCCCCCTAAAAATAGACACAAATATAAATGGGAAATGACATGAGTATGTAAATTTCACTATTACAATTTTCCCCCACTTTGATGCACATGTGATCATGCACCTAAAATTTTTTAGCATTCACAAAAATGCATGTAAAGTAAATATCTTGAACAATCAAAGGATATCAATATGGGGTCCATATAAAGGAATTGGCCTTATGAAGATGTGATGATATAGGTTTTCATTTTGTGTAATCTCTCTAAGAATAAAACATAAGTGTTTATAAGCATGTGTAAGTATTTGTAGATCTAAACATGAGAATGTCAACAACGTGATATGCCCCCTAACAGTTAGTTGTATCCATAGTATACAAAGAATTGTAGGAATTGGGAAAATGGTACATGAAAAGTAAATATAATCTTAGAAGCATGTAACCATGTATTATCATGTAATCATATAAGAATATATAGTGATGATTGTAATCAATGCATTACATAATGATAATATAAATGACTTGAAAGATAAGAATGATAACTACATGAGATGGAGATGATATTGCATCCGACATGGGAAAATGATTGTGATGTGGTCCTCAATAGTCTAAAACACCCATGTAAGTGTACAATGGCATGAAACCACATTAATAGGGAAGTTCTATTCTTCCATGAAGATATTCCATTAAGATGTAATATATAAAGAGGAAGCATGATTCTTCCAAATGCAAAGGCTTAATTCCCCCCTAATGTAATAAAGAGGGAAGCACAATTCTCCCAAATGGGAAGCATTAATGTCCTCAATATGATAAAAGGGAAGGTTCAATACCCCTATGTGATAAAGGAAAAAAGATTGATGTCGCCCAGTGTGATCAAATGGTTCAAGTGAGCACAACAATGTAAGATGTGAGTGTGAAAGATTTTATCAAATAAGACACCTCTCATGGGAATGATGGTGCAATAAGATACAAAGACATGTGTAAAGGGGAAGGCTTGATGCATGGGCCATGTGTAGAGATATGGAACATTGGGAATAATGGCTCAATGTAAAGGGAGGATGTATGATGACTAAAAGGAAGCTAGGTGTAAGGAAATCGCTTCCTACACTAATCTAATGAGGAGAGATGAGTGCAAAAACATTTTAATCTTTACAGTTACAACAATGTTAACCCAACAATAGAGATATTGCAGCAAAGACATACACAAGAATGTAAAACAGAAGAAGAGAGAGACAAGATATACATGGGTAAAACCCTTACGGGTGAAAAACCCCACACCCCAAAACACAGCTCAAATGTATTATCTAAACAATGAGGTTTACAATACAGTTACAGAGCCAATGCTCTTGCAAGAGTCTTCGACACTCATATCTAGAGATAATTTAGCAACATAATAGTACCTGTCAATCACATAATACATCTCCTCTCCAAAGCACCTTTTTATAAAGAAAATACAAGGCAAAAATGGTTCTATCTTGGGATGGGCATCCAACATGGCCTCATGGCACAAAACCCACATGTATGGACACTTGTCCAACATAGTAAGATCTTCTTGACACTTGTCAAGTCACCCCATCCTAAAGAGGTTGCCTATTCCCAAGTTGGGCAATGACAGATACTCTTACAACACTTACGACCGTCATAGAATCTGTCATAGCTATCATATCTTACAACTATAAGAAAATCTGTCATACACAGGCTATAAATAGCATATTCTCTTACAACATGTCGTAACCCTCCTTGGGGCACCCAAATATTCCTTCTTCCAAGATGCCTTGTGACACATGTCTTCACCTGTCATAGAATCTTCCATTTACGACTCTTACACATCATAGATTTGTCATAGGAATCTGTCATGACCGTTTCGGTCAACATTCCCTTACACACTATCTAAGATGCCAACACATGGAAAAAAATTCTTACCACTAAGTGGGACACCTATCTCCTCATGCGAGGATAAATTTACAACTTGTCACCTTCCACAAAGGATGACACATCACCGTGCCAACTCCCACAAGATGACAACAAGGATTTGCATCCTAATTACAATAATAGGAAATAATTAAATAAATACAATGAAATATTACAAGGAATTACCATGGTTGAGACACCTTAATTCCCAACATTCTCCCACTTGTCGAACACCTTGTAAGAGCCAATGGAAATAACAAAATTTAACTGCTATAGGCTGAAAGGCCGATAGACTCTAAACACCATCTAAACTTCTCTGTGCCCACTAGTTTCATTAATGCATTTGAAACTTTCTTCAAAGTATCTACCTTCTCCAAATTCACCTTCCCATTCTCTACCATGTCTCACACGAAGCGAAACTCTACATCAGTCTGCTTTGGTTTGGCATGGAAAGTTGGATTCTTTGCTAGGTAAATCATACTCTGACTGTCACAACAAATCATAATCTGTCCTGCATCAACACCAATATATGAACACAATCTCTTAAGCCAAATAGATTCCTTACAAGCATGAGTTGCTTCCATAAACTCAGCTTTTGTCATGGACAAAGCAACCACAGGTTATCACTTACTCATCCAACTAATTGCACCACTGAACATAGTGAACGCATAGGCACTGGTGGATCTCCTACTGTCAATGTCACTTGCCCAATTAGAATCCAGGAATCCATGAATACAAACTAAATGTGGAGGTCCTGTAGAATTACCATGATAGCATATGGAATACTCAGAAGTACCCCTCAAATATCTGAACATTAGCTTAATTGCATCCCAATGTACCCATCCAGGATTAGCCATAAATTATCTAAGGACTCCCACTGCTTGGGAAATGTTTGGTCTTGCGCACACCATAACATCCATCAAACTACCTACAACACTAGCATAAGGTACTCTTCTCATGTCCTCCACCTCACTAGGAGATTTTGGGCAATCATTAACAAACAACTTTGTCCCCAAAGAAATAGGAACACACAATGGTCTACAATCTGCCATGCTAAACCTATCCAACACGGTCTTCACATACTTATTCTGGCTTAACCAAAGTTTTATGTTAGCTGTGTCTCTTCTGATTTCAATTTCTAGAATGTACCTAGCTGCCCCTAGATTTTTCATCTCCAACTATGCTGACAACTGGGACTTCAAATCAGAAAACATATTTTTACCATTCCCAATTAACAACATATCATCAACATACAATGCAATAATGAGAATGTGATCATTGTCAAATTTGTAATACATACAATGATTTGATTTCAATCTTAGAAATCCAACCGAAAACACAAAGGCATCAAACTTCAAGTACCACATCCTAGGACACTACTTCAAACCATACAAAGACTTTTCAACTTGCAAACCAAATTTTTTTAGCTTTCTCCATGTAATGTTCTGGCTGTGACATGTAAATCGCTTCCTCCAAATCACCATGAAGGAATACTATATTCACATCCATCTGCATGACCTCTAAGTCATAAGATGTTGCAAGAGATAACAGGAACCCAATAGATGTCATCTTTACAATGGGAGAGAAAATTTCACCATAATCAATTCCCTCCACTTGTGAATACCCCTTCACAATCAGTCTGGCCTTGTACTTTTCAACACTGCCATCTACACCAAATTTCTTCTTGAACACCAATTTACATCCAACAAGTTTCTGTCCTTCAGGGAAAGGCACCAAGTCCCATGTTTTATTCTTTTCCAAAGAACCCATCTCATCTTCCATGGCCTCCTTCCAAGAAACTGAATCTTTCATGCCCATAGCCTCTATCACAGTTCTAGGCTCATCAATGTTAGTAAGAAAGGAAAAATCACAACTAGAATCAAGTAATGAATAACCAAACCTATTAGATTGCTTGCTTGTTCATGTAGACCTCCTCAATGGTTGATGTTGAGGTTCTTCTTCTTCTTCTAAACTTTCAGAGCTACTACATCTCTCCTCATCATTAGGTCTCACAGGGTTTGTCAGTTTAGTCTTCTTATGGGTAGAAGGAAACTGAACCACATCTTCTTTCTTTTTTGTCTGTTCTGGCTATAAAACAACAAAAGAAAGTGTTAGCTCTCTAAAGATAACACTTCTGCTATACTACACTTTTTCAGCCATAGAATCCCAAATCTTGTATCCTTTCACACCAACACCATAGACAATAAAAATACACTTAACAACCTTGTTCTTCAGTTTAGACAGTTTCTCCCTAGGCACATGTACATATGCCTCACAACCAAAAATATAAAGATGTCTAACTAAAGGCTTATTACCAGACCACACCTTCATAGGTGTCTTACCAACAAGAGCTGATGTAGGAGACCTGTTTACTAGGTAGCAAGCATTAGCTATAGCTTAAGCCCCAAACTTTTGTTCGAGGCTTACTCCACTAAGCATACTCCTAGCCTTCTCCATCAGTGTCATGTTCATCCTCTCTGCAACTCCATTTTGATGTGGGGTGTATGGAGTTGTCTTATGTCTTTCAATCCCTTGCTCTTTACAAAACTTATTGAAATCTGCTGAACAAAACTCACGACCGTTATCAATTTTCAAAAACTTTATCTTTTTATTAGTCTGATTTTTAGCAAAGGCTTTAAACTCTTTAAACCGACTAAAGACTTTAGTCTTGCTTCTAATAAAATAAACCCATGTCCTTCTAGTGTAATCATCTATGAAAGATACAAAATATACATATTTGGAAATTGAAGGAACATTAACAGAACCAAACACATCAGAATGAATAAGATCCAATACACCAAAAGACTTGTGAGAACTGGAGTAAAAATGAACATGGTTTCTGTTTCTGTATACACAATGTTCACAAAATTTGAACTCAATATTACAATCATTTAACCCCTCAACGAGGTTTTTATTTTTTAGGGTTCTAAGACCCTTCTCACCAATGTGGCCATATCTCAAATGCCATAACATAGTCTTTTCAATAGGAACTTTAACTTCCAAAGCATGTGCACTACCATCAGAATGTGTTACAATAGATTTCTTCACTGCACATTCAGATGGTGGGGATGAGGTGACTGTAAGTCTTTTCTTTGAGTCAAAAGAATTATTGCATTGTGAAGTGCATGCCTCTAGCTGAAACAGAGTACCTCTCCGAGTACCCTTTGCAAGCACCATAGATCCTCTAGTCATCTTGCATTAATCCTTCAAAAAGACAACGTACACACCTGCATCATTCAAGATACTTACAAAAAGTAGGTTTCGTGCCAAGCCTTGGATGTGCATAACCCCAGTGATCCCCTTTACTTGTCCATCAGGGAATCGGATTGAGACTCTTCCACAACCAACAATCTTTAGATTAAAATAATCACCTAGGTACACTCTTCCACCATAGAACTCTTCATATTTCGTGAACCAACTTCTATGCAAGGTCATGTGGAATGATGCACTAGAATCTATCAATCACAGATCATGAGATGCATGGGTGGTCAAGGCTGTGATGAAGGCATCACCATCATCTTGAGACTTGTCAGAATTAGAATCTAGGACATTCTTTTTCTCCTTTTTCTTTTCTTCCTTGCATTCCTTTCAGAAATGCCCATTTTTTCCATAGTTCCAATAGAGAGCCTTGGACTTTCTAGGAGATTTTGATCTCCCATGAGATTTGGATCTACCCTTCTCGGCTTTCTTGTCCTTCTATTTCACTTTCTCCTTGGGTCTTCCACAAACTGTAAAAGCCTCTTTGGCAGCCTCAAAAGACTTTCTCTGCATCTCTTCAAATAATAGTGAAGATACCACTTCATCAATTGTGAAAGTGGATGTGGTTCTTCCAATAGCCATCACAAGATGATCCCATGAGTCTAACAAAGAACAAAGAAACGTCATGCAATGATCCTCCTCCTCCATCTTCACACCAACTGATGTCAATTGTACAATTAACATGTTGAAGGCATTCAGGTGATCTGAAATAGATCCTCCATCCTCCATCTTTAGAGAATACGACTTCTTTCTCAGAAAAATTTTGTTCACCAAGGATTTGGCCTGATAAACATCTCCCAACTTCTTCCAAACATCTTTTGTGCTCTTCTCCTCATGGACATTTAATAGGACAGAATTAGCTAGACTTAGTCTTATGAGACCCTTAGCCTTCCAATCTTTGAGATCCCAATCAGCTTGTGCCATTGTAGCTAGTTTTACACTGGATACAGTTTCCCATAGGTCACGATCAACAAGCATGTCTTCCATCTTAAGTGTCCATAACTCAAAATTAGTGCCATTGAATTTATCCACCTCCAATCTTCTAGATGTGCCTACGATCTCTTTCCTACAACAAGATTATAGAATACTTTGCACAAGGCTCCCACTCAACCTAAGATTAGCTCAAAAAACCCCTACCCAACAACTAGGACCAAATGTGATCAAGCTCTAATACCAACTGAAAGGAAGCTAGGTGTGTGGAAATTGCTTCCTACACTAATCAAATGAGGAGAGATGAGTACAAATTTATTTTAATATTTACAGTTAGAACATTGTTAACCCAACAACAGAGATATTGCAGCAAACAAACACACAAGAATGTAAGACAGAAGAAGAGAGAGACAAGCTATACATGGGGAAAACCCTTACATATGAAAAACCCCACAGTCCAAAACATAGTTTAAATGTATTATCTAAACAATGAGGTTTACAATATTGTTACAGAGCCAATGCTCTTGTAGGAGCCTTTGACACTTGTATCTGGAGATAATTTAGTAGCATAATAGTACCTATCCATCACATAATACATCTCTTCTCCAAAGCACATGTTTATAAAGAAAATACAAGGCAAAAATGGCTCTATCTTGGGATGGGCATCCAACATGGCCTCATGGCCCAAAACCCATGCCTATGGACACTTGTCCAACATAGTAAGATGTTCCTGACACTTGTCAAGTCACCCCATCCCAAAGAGGTCACCTATTCCCAAGTTGTGCAATGATAGATACTCTTACGACACTTATGACCGTCATAAAATCTGTTATAGTTGTCATATCTTATAGCTGTAAGAGAGTCTATCATACACAGGCTACAAATAGTATATTCTCTTAGAACATGTCTAACCCTCCTTAGGGCACCCAAATATGCCTTTTTCCAAGATGCCTTGTGACACATGTCATCACCTGTCATAGAATATTTCATTTACGACTCTTACACATCATAGATTTGTCATAGGAATCTTTCATGACTGTTTCTGTCAATATTCCCTTACACACTATCCAAGATGCTGACACATGGCAAAAAATTCCTACCACTAAGTGGGACGCCTATCTCCTCATGTGAGGATAAATTTACAACTTGTCACCTTCCATGTAGGATGACACATCATCGTGCCAACTCCCACAAGATGACAATAAGGATTTGCATCCTAATTACAATAATAGACAATAATTAAATAAATACAATGAAATATTACAAGGAATTACCAAGGTTGAGACACCTTAATTCCCAACAATGCCCCCAATGTAAATTGAATAATGTGTCAATGAGGTCATAGTCAAAGTGTAATGATCAAATACAATAGCCTTAAATGGAATGATAAACATTATGTGATAAATGATAATGTAAATTATCTCAAGTAGATAAGAATGAAAGTAAAACTAAGTAATAGGTATTATGTGGTCATTAAAGCACATGGATATCTAAATATCCCTAGATGGGAAAAGTAGTACAATGAAGCTCATAAAGTAAAAGGGGTATGAGAAAGGTAACAATTAATGAATACGTATCCTTGATTTAGGTGTAAGGGAGAACTACATGGCAAGGAAAGAGCAAATGGTATAGGGGATGACATGATGGCCCTGATGTAACTAAAAAGATGTATCCATGAAGGTGAAAAGTATAAAGAGGGGAAGCATGATGCCTATAATGTAAGGATACATACTTAGGATATGGAAAGAGGAGTGCACAATGTGAAATAAGTGATGATTCCCCCAAATACAAGGATATAGTAACTTTAGAAAAATCAATGTGTAATGAGGGAAGGCATGATGCTCACAAAGTAAGAATAAATATTTAAGTGTGATATGGCAATGTATCATTGTTAAACTCCCTACACAACCTCTAAGAAGGATAATGTATCAACATATGATCAATATGTAATTTTTATTAAATATGACGTATGAATGTAAGATGAATCTATAGGAAATGAGAAATGATAAAAGGCCATGGAACAAGCATTGTCATAACCATAGGTTGTAAAACAAGAAGCAATATGATAAAATGGTATAGACAATGAAAGCAAAGACATTTAGGAAACTAAAGTGGTAAATAAAAGCAAAAGGCAATGGTAAATAAAATAGGAGTAAATGTGATGTAAACAAGAATAAAAGGAAATATCCCAAGTGAGTAAAATGGAACCTAAAACCTTCCCCAAGTAGGGAATATAAGCATAAAACCATAAATAGAAGGTAAATTGAGTGTGAAAATAAAATCAAATAAGGTGTAATAAAAAGACAAAAATTTAAGGACACTGAGTAAATGTAAGAATAGGCAAGAGTGATCACAACATACATGGCATAATAAAAAGGGCTTAAATATAAATAAAACAAAGCACAAGGAAAAAGTTAGATGAAAAACATGACACAACTTCAAAATCACGCATGACATCATGCACCACTAAAGGTGTCACTATGTAATCCATATACTAACTAGGAACATGGACTTAGAAACATAAACCCAATAAAAGAAAATAAAAATAATAAAATGTGGTTAGAACTAACAAGGATGAATAAAGATATCTATGAAATGAATTCATTTAGGTGGTTTCACTTTTATTTCATGTGACACATTAGTATAGGGTATGTTATGAAAAAAAATAGGTTTAGTGTATGTATAAGCTATGTGGATAGTGGGAGAACACGGATTGGGAGACAAATCATGAGATACCATCCCTAAGTCCATATTTTCCTCATGTGAATTAGGGATAGAGAATAATAAATAAAAGAATGAGGTAAAATTGTGAAGGAAGTGTAAAGCAAACAAGATGCATCAAACCATTAAAAATATTTGCCACTCAAGTATAATCTAAACTCACTGATAAGAAAGATGGCATTATTTAAATGTGCATAATTAGTGAGTGAAAATGATTTCACATGAAAGGGGATACATAAAACCATCATAATCATTATGTAATAACTCCTCACAAAGACTCATAATATCATCATGTAATATATAAAGGAAATGAAGTGTTAATAATGCCTACATGAGAGGTTAATGAAATGTCAATATGCATGCTATCATAACAGTAGGTGTCACTATGTGAAATTGTTAGAATCTATAAAAAATGCTTATCCCAAAACTGAATGCAAGGAGTAGATATAATAAAATTGTTAATATAGATGATCATAAGATTCAAATTGCATAAGAAAGTTGGTTTCCAACAATATGAGCTTGATATACAAACAATTCTCTATAGACAATATCTATAGTACTAAGAAAATTAGCACAATGAAAGATAAAAATAGCATAAATGGATAAAAAAGATAGAGGAGTGGATACATATATATAGAAAAGAGGGGAGGCAAAACAAACCAATGAGAAAAGTAACTCCAACTATCCAAAAATAAGTAGGAGTTACACTCATGGAAGATGCCAAATATCCTTATAATTATCCATTCACTACAACTAATCAATATACACTAAATGTGTAGGAAACTAAAAAATATCTAACTAAGAAAAAGAAAAAAACCTACATTAACACCCCCCTTAAGCACAACTTAGGTGGGTGAAGAGACGAGTCCTATAATATGAATCCCGATGAGGTACCCATGTACAAATAGATCCTCCCAAAGAGAAGAAACCACCTAAGAAGAGAGATATAATGCCCTTCAAATAGATAGAAAAGACCCCCCAAAATAGAGAGAGAGAGAGGACTAAGTAGGCCCCTCAATAAGTAGCCTCCCACACCCCACACCCTAAGGAAATATTTTAAATGAAGAAACTTGCTTTATATAAAGGGTTTGATGAAGATGTTGGAAACCTACTTAGAAGTTAGGTAGTACTCGATATCAATGACCTTTTGATGTATAAGCTCCAAAATGTCTAGCACATGTGAACCTTTACGTGCTTGGTGTATTGATGGTGGCTCAGATTCCATATAATTTATATGACACATTAGTTATCAAAAAATATAATAAATGGCCATCTAAACTAGATACCAAACCTAATGAGAATATGTTAAAGCCAAAGGGCCTCAATGTCAACATTATAGCCCCTTGATACTAATCTTTAGTGGAAGAAATAGAAATAAAAAAATTGCTTCTTACTCGATTAGCATGTAGGACCTAAACCAAGTGAGAAGCTATAACTTGAAGTGGATTTATGATCCTAAGAATTTCTCACCTAATCTAAATTTGTATACCCTACCAAGTAAATATCAATATTTGAATGTAATGGAGAATATACTTGACTTGTTTCCAATGTAACTCATGGGGCTCTTACATAAACCAAGAGACCATGCCCATTGCATATGAATATCAGGTCCCATTTGAGTCAAATAAATGAGGCTTCCAACAAGATATAAATAAAAGGGACTGTAGACACCTAAAACTGACCATGTCCTCATAATCCTTCAACATCCAGTAGGCATTTTTCTTACAACACATTGTCCCTTAATCTCTTTCCTAAATTAATTAAATAAATTATATTTATTCAATTAATACATTTCCTCCATCACCTAAATTAAATAAATAAATTATATTTATTTAATCCAATCCATTTTTATCCAAAATGAATTGAAAAATTTTATTTATTTATTTAGTTTATTCTCCCATTATCCCTTCTCAAATAATTAATTAAATAATCTTATTATTTATTTTAATTACTGAGAGTCACATGACTAGCTTGTCCTCATCCTCATCCACTTGCCACAATCAATAAATAAGTGTCCCAAAAGTCAAACTAAATGTTCATCTCAACCATTAATTTCATACATCTTCTAATCTCAACCGTTCACATAATGATAAGCCCTAGAAGCTTCTTTTGTCACCCTAAAAATCCTTATCCTTGTAGGCTAATGTGCTCTCAACCAATCCTAGACATTGATCTGATCTTTTAATCCTATCCCTTCATTCATCATATCCAACCTCTATAAATCAAGCCTCAACCAAGCCATTGATAATAGATTGCATGCCATAAGCTTATGTTGTAAAAATCATCATAGATTTTCCATTATCATCACATCCATCATCTTTATCTAAGGTTATGCTACTAGTTTGAGCAACCAACATATTACCATCTCTATCAAAACATCATTGAAATATCGAGGGCAACAAAGATTATTGAGTGATATTGTTTCATTTCCATTATATAGTTACTTGCTCTTGAATTGTCTTAATTATGGAATATGTTCTTTCATTGTATTGTTTCCTTATTTCATTTCATATTTCTGCATACACATTTTGGCACACCAAGTGGGACCCATGTCCTTGATCTAACCTATTTTTTGAAGAAATTTCATCATTTTGCTTGCAGGTTACAAGTCCATGCCTATGACTGTCAATCCACACCTTCATTTTATGACTCTAGCGCACCTTTATTTTACAACTTCACGCCCCTATTTTCTAGTGGAGCACCCTTGTATCATAGAGGGGTGCCCTTGTCTAAAATTAGAGTTCCCTTATAAGACATAAGTGTGCCTTTGTTTATGTACATTATTTCCTAATTATTCCTTTTGAGTTTGATGTGTTTTCATTCCTAGTATTCAGATTTGGTCTTGTTTTGGCCTAACACTATATTTTTGTAGGGTTTTGATGTTGTTTTAGTGTTAATTTTGGCCTCTATCATAGAATAGTGCCCTTGTTGAATCTTGGTTTGCCCTTGTCACAAATTGGGGTACCTTTTTTGGGAAGGGTTTTTGGCACACTTGTTTGGTTTTCTAAAAACATGATCTATTTTACATTGGTTTTCCATCATTATTTTTTGGTTTCTAGCATATTTAACCATCTATTTGGTAGATCTAAGTCAAAAACATGACTCTACACCTCTCTCTCATAGAACAGTACCCTCATTGCATAGATCAACACCTTTGTCATTCAGATCAACACCTTTCTCATTGAGATCCATGTCCTTGTCATCCAAATCTGCATTTTTGTCTCACATATATGTGCTTTTGTCGTCTATCAGTGCACCTTTGTTAGAAGGTATAACAATATGTTTTTATTTGATTTCATACCCTTGGGTGTACTTTAGCACCTTTTTATCATTATTTTAAAGCTAACTTGTTAGGTTGTGTTGGAACCAACCTAGTTGTGCATCTTGTTTACGCTTGTCAAAGATCATATCTCAAACTACTAACAAGTTTGTTTCAGGTTTTTACTTGTCAAAGACAACATTTAAAATTTTGTGTTTTCTTTGTTTGGTGGATTTGATTGTGACTTAGGGTGTGTATGCTCTTCCCTTGCACTTAGTGTGATCTTTTGAATTAAAAGCATCTTTGAGTCACATTCATCTTCATGCACATCTTTTTATCTAAGAGTTAATGAATATTGTTTTATGTGGATTAAGTGTATGTATATGCTCTCCTCTTGAACCATTAGGTGATCTTGAGGATCAAAAGCATCTCTTGATTCAATTTTGTCACCCAAGGTGGGTTAAGTTGTGTATGCTCTCTCCTTGCACTTCATGCAACCTTGGAGATCAAAATCACTTAACACCATCTTTCCCTTAGGGGGCCTTCCTTGAAGACACACCCACTTCAAGGGGTAACCTCAACCATGTGTTTCGATGGGGTATATCAAAGGGGGGAGAATGAAATTTGTACCTCAATCTAGTCACGTAGTCATTGTGACAACCTTGGGGCCTCAAGTGATTTCAGACACAAGGTGAAGTGGTGTTTTCTTGGTCGCTTATGCCACATCCCTTCAATGGACTAGTATTCATGGACTTGGAATCCACGTACCTTATCTATATAGGGGGCACCCTTAGAAGCTTGTTAATCCTATTTTTAGACCTTTCATCCATCTTATCTTGTGGTGCATCATTGCTAGGGAGGATAAGTTCTCACATGTACCTATGTGTGTTGAGATAGAGCTTACTTTAGGAAAGGTTTATCCTCCAAGGTAAGGGGTGTATGGTGGCACATGACCATACATTCACTAGTTATCCAATTTCATGGTAGATGGTATTAAGGGAATGGATGGCACTATTATCAAATTAGTGGGGATAGAAGTTAACCTATTGAGTCCACAAGATTTGACACACCTACTTGAATAATCTAGGGTTTTGTTGTGTATCATGTTTGTCTTCATTTTCATTATCCAAATCTAAATCACTTGTAAACATTATGCATGTGTGTATGAACATTTTTGTTTCCCAATTTGCCCAAGTCAAGATTTCAAAACCATTCCAAATATTTCCAACATCTTAGAATCCATAGTTTAACATTTTGAGAGAATCCTTGTCACACTTTAGCTCAAGGTTGATTTCTTTGAGATCCACATCCATAATCCATATTTCTTACATCCTTTTCATGTACCTTATCTTCCATCCACATCAAACTTGTCTATAGAATTTAAATTGAGATTTCAGCCCTTGATCAAGACTATTGTCTTTACAATTCGTTAGTCAAATCCTAGCCAATCATAGATCATATTTACTTAAGATCATAAGTCTATCTTAAGTATTTGAAATCTATCCTCATCCTTAGTCAAATCAAATCCAATTTGTTCTTATACCTTGATCTTAATCTCAATTTTAGTCTAGGTCATCATCATCCTTCTAGTCCAATCATCTATCCATCCAAGTCATCCTTAGTCTTTTTGTCATCCAATTCTTCATTATCTCTAGTCCAATCCAAGATCTCCAGCACATCAACCTTTTTCACATCATCAAGATCTCTCATCTTATGCCCCCTATAACTAGATAACAATCAAAGAAAACCATGGACTCTCACATTGATAACCAACCCCCTTCACATCCTCCCACAAGTGTGTATGATGATCAAGTTTATTACTCACTTTATTTCATGACATCTCATCATATGCAACCTTTTCCACAACATAATCCCAATGACACACATGAACATGAATAGAGTATCATTGACCAAGATGAGATTTTACCTAGATTTGTTGATTTCATGGGAAACCTCCCACATCCCAAATTAGTCACGAAGTTTTATAGAGCAAGGGGTAGACATTCCTTCTCAACCGAAGACCTTAAGGCTTAAAGATCTCAATCCTTCTGTTCCTTCATCACAACCCATCATGGTAAATCCTCAAAAAAAACCAATAGGTAGTATGGCCTTGCCTCCACCTCTTAATGATCCTAATACCACCAACTCCTTTCTACTAGGTCCACCCACTTCACTCATCCCACAAATCTCCAAGCCATCTAGAACATCTCATCAATATATCCTACACTTTCCACTTCATTACCAACTTCATTTCCACCCATCTCCATTCCTCAACAAACACTATCAATCTCATCTCAACCAATTTCTTACCATATACCACTAAGTCGTTCACAACCCACCTATTCACATGTATATTCACATACCTATTTACACGCTTCATCTCAACCCACTACATCTTCACTCACCACATCCCATACCTATTACCAATCCAACCCTTCGAACACTCAACCCATGGTCTCATATCCAAAAAACACCTATCATCACACCACATCCAATCGTTTGATATCACATGCCACCACACAACCTTTGTCACAAGGACCTATCAAATCCATCTCATCATCACCAAATCCACTTCCTTTGGATCATAGCTTACAAGAGATGGTAGAAAACACTGTTCAAATATTTCAAATGGGAACCCAATGTAAACATTTCAAATTTGAAGACTTTTGTCCTTATCCATTGGATCACTCTATCATGACAACTCCTTTTCCTCCTAATTTTGATGTCCCAAAATTTGATAAATATAAGGGAAAAGGAGACCCTAGGGATCAAGTATAGGAATGGGAACTAGTTTGGGATCGAGAGTGCAGGAGTTTTGGGGAACTAATGAACATGAGGACAGTGGAACCAAGGTACAAAGGTTCTAATGACCACTGGTAACCCGAAAACCCAAAAGGTAAAAGGAGAAAGTGGGGAACATAGGGTTCTAGGAAAACTTGGAACTCCAAAACCAAAGGAAAAGCATGGGGATTCAGGGTTCTAGGTAGTTTAAGGGTGTGAGGACATGGAACCTCGGGATGGGAACATAGAGAAGGCTGAGATCTAAGGTCTAAAAAGGATTAGGGACTGGGGACTAGGGAATATGAAGGTATTAGGTCCTCAAGACCAAAGGACAAAGGGAGTGGAAATCTAGGGTTTGAAGGGATTGGGGATCACAAGGACATTGGAACCAAGGTCCAAAGGTTCCAAGGACCCCCATTTTTACCCAAAAACTTGAAAGGGAAAAGGAGAAAGTAGGGAACATGGAGTTCCGAGGAAACTTGGAAGTCTAATGCCAAAGGTAAAGCATGGGGATTCAAGGTTCCAAGGAACTTGAGGATGTGAGGACATGGTTCCAGGGTCCCAAGGGCCGCCAAAAACTTGAGAAAGGGTAGAAAAGCACAAAAAAGGCCCAACAATTTAAAAAAATTATCTTGCATGTTGACATCACTCCAGGGACTATAAAGAATTTAGAAAATCTACATAACTATAGTATGAGGTTTTGGAGAAATGAGGGATCAAATGGACAAATAGGCCAAGGTGGGGAAACTTCTTCGATCGAGAACATCCCAATGTTCCACCAAAACCCAAAAACCTAGGAAGGCCAAAAATAGCTAAGGAACCCCCCATACTTGGATTTTCTTTAGATTTTCTTACATTTTAACACTTGACTAAGGCAGGGAAAAAGCCAAAACAATAAAATAACACGAGTTAAGATTTTTGTAAATTATTTAAGATGCATGCCAACACTAGCTTTAGTTGGAAACGTGTGTCAAATAGCCACAACAAGTATCTAGAAGAATCTCTAGGGGAAAACCACAAAACAAGAATGGGACAAATTACACAAACATATTTACCTTTGTGATTGTTCTTAAATAGAAGGCTTGGAGGAGATCTTGCTTGTAGGGAAACTTCTAAATTGTAATTGTAGTTTGGATTTATTAAGTCAATATTAGGGAGAAGTTGATTTTAGAAGGTTCATTTGTTAGTAAGGTATCATTTTAGAATTTAATTTATTTAATTAATGTTGTCTTTTTTTTTTAGTATATGCAAGAAGTTTAATAAATTAAGTTGTGCTTTTTTTAAATATAACTTTGTTATTGATATTCTTAATTTGGTTATTTAGAAAATTATAATCTTAGAATATATAATGGAAAGAAGTTTTTTTTTAAGGAAGATGATATTAGAAGGTTCATTTGTTAGTAATGAATAATTTTAGAATTAAATTTATTTAATTAATGTTGTTCTTTTGGTATATGCAAGAAGTTTAATAAATTAAGTTGTGCTCATTTTATTAAATATAATTTTGTTATTGTTATTCTTAATTTGGTTATTTAGAAATTGTAGTCTTAGAATATATAATGGAAAGAAGTCTTTTTTTTAAGGAAGATGATATTAGAAGGTTCATTTGTTAGTAATGAATAATTTTAGAATTAAATTTATTTAATTAATGTTGTTCTTTTGTTATATGCAAGAAGTTTAATAAATTAAGTTGTGCTCATTTTATTAAATATAATTTTGTTATTGATATTCTTAATTTGGTTATTTAGAAATTGTAGTCTTAGAATATATAATGGAAAGAAGTCATTTTTTAAGAAATAGATATCATGGTAGTTGTTTATATTAGAAATCCTAAGTGGTTAAATAATAGATGGTAATCCATGCTCATAGGAAAATACATAAGTTTGATTTAATATTATAAGTGGTTAGATGTTAGGAATTTATATAGATTATAGTAGTTTGATTGAAATTGTGAATGATTAGCTAGTGATTTATGTTTATAGGAAGAATTATAGATGCTTATTGTTGTTTTAGAAGATGCAAGTTGGTTATATGAATTAATTAGTAAATGGTGAGATGTTAGGAAAAGGTATATATGTTTAGAATTGAAATGATTTTTGGTAAGATGTTAGTTGGGAACCTTTGCATATAGGAAATAAGGTAGGTTTATAATGTTTGATTTAAATTTGTAATATAGTAAGTTATGCTTATGAAAATTATACGAATATAAATATAGATGTTGTTTTAATAGTTGGTAGTTATTAGAAAATGAGATAGTTAAATGACCACCGGAAGTTCATGTACTTATTGTAGTTGTTCTTAGTACGAAGTGTTATTAGAAGGTTGACGAAAAGTTTTATATATATATATTTGTTATCGAGTCTATTTGTAATAGTAATGGTTAAATATATTAGATGAAAAAGTTATGCTTGCGAAAGAAGTATATTTGTTTTGTAGGTGTTCTTATGTCAATGGTAATTCATTTATATGGTTTTTGGCAGTTAGTAAAGGTAATGGAAGTTATGCTTATAGTGAAGTTTATAGATTCATAAATTTATAGTTGTTCTATTGAAAATATAGTTGGTTTAAAGTTAATGGAGTTTTATGCTCTTGGTAAACATATGATTAATTTTATAGCTTGCTTTAATGGTAGTCAATCAAGGTTAGTTAGGAAAAGATTATATTTGGAGTTGTATAGATGTGTTTGCTTTTGTAGGCTTAAATTTCTTCTAAAGAAGTTATAACCTTATATGTATTTCCATGTTTTAAGTTATGAATTATTGAATCTCATTTACTTGTTTTCCATCCTCGTCGTATCTATATGCTTGTATTGGATCATTGTGGTTTCTTTGGGGTGGAGTTTATGTCTTTGATTTGGTTAATTGTGAAGTGAGAATCTTGAGGGATGTCATGTGTACTTGGTGTTAAAATACGGAAGCATTGTCCCTATTATATAATGGTTATCTTTTTTATTGGTTAGTACCTAACTCCAGAGGTGTGATGTCTTGGTCTTTGTTCCGGATAGTGGCATGTCAATGCAATGGGATTTGTATTGTTGAGGGCAAGTGATCGACATGAGTAATGGTTGGAAACTGTTTTGTATCTTATCTTTGCATGTGATGGTTTGGTTGTTTGATTAGAGATTGTTAAGGGAGTGGCTTCCATGGTGGGGCCGATGCCTAGTGAGAGGCCATCTGGGTAACCCCATGGAAGTTATGAGCAAGTGGAAATGTAATAACTTATTAGGAGGGTTGGGGTAGTAAAACACATAACAAGCTAAGTAAGATACCTCACCCATGCCTTGAGTGCTCTCATAGGTTAAGGATGGGATCCAAAGGCCTGGTTGGCAAGGCCGACATCCTTGTCTCCATGAGAGGACCTATCGGCTCTGCATGTGTCACCCTATGGGGCTTGTGCCTAGAGAGAGGCTGCCAGGGTAACCATAGATGGGGGTTGGCTTCTGGTGATAGATAGCCTGGGTAACCCATGCTAGGACCATGCGATGACACTCTCCTTACACAACTCAGTTACTTTCTCTTATTTTGTTGTTACCTCTGGAGTATAGTCTTGGCTTCTTGTTTGATCTTGGTTGGATGTTTGATCTGTCTGGTGGATTACTGTCATTTCTGTGTAGTCTTGTTATCATGTATGCCTGTAAGGAGTCTGTATCTTATTGTTGTTTCATTGTTGTAACTTCGACCTAGTGGAGCTTCAATGTTATCTCCTAGCTCAGTGGGGTGGACCTTAGGGTTCCACATGGTTGGGAGGCAGAGCTATCCATTGGTCTTCTTAGAGATTCAGTTTGAGTCTTGTGCAGAGGGGTTCCCGTTCTAGATTGCTTTCCACTTTTAGTGATGTTGTATACTTTCATTTGTACTCACTTGTAAACTGACATGATCGGTCTTGTAATCATGTATTGTAACTTTGTAAATAAACTATCTTGCAAATGTAAAAGTTGTTCTTAACTGAAGTAGTAGTAAAATGTTATCACTTGTGTGGTTTTTACTTTATATTTGCTGATGCAGTTATGTTTCCCTAGAGGAGTTAGAAGTGCACTTTTCTTTACATTGTGTATTATGGCATCTTAGTTACTAATATTGCAAATTCTTGCTTTCAAAAAAAAATTATTTTTGTAATTTTGCACTTTTTAGTCTAGCACTCTAGGGTTGCATGACGGGGCATTACACTTGGTATTAGAGCCTAGGTTGCAACACTGAGACCTCTGGATTGTTGTTGTTGCCCTAGGTTAAACAATTTTTTCATTGTAGTGAGTTGGTAATAGTATCTCCCACTTGTATGCATTAGTATGAAAGTTGATAAGTTTATAGACTTGCTCTTTAAGAAATGAATGCTTTATGCTACTTATGTGTCTGCTATGTTCTTTCTCCTTCTTCTCTGGAAATGTGATGTTACATCTAACAACATGTTTTCCCTGCATGTTAATGCATCTAATCATCTGGTGGCATCATGCATCATGAGTTATGTGGTTATGTGATGTTGACATCTTACATGGTTGCTTGAAAATCTATATCTAACCCCTAGATGGTCATGACCTCTTATGGAAGAATTGTTGTAATTTATGGAAGCTATCATTGTATATGCCCGTGTAAGAACTGTATGCAGGAGAACAAATGAGAGCTTGTGTTGGGCCTATGAGATCAGGAACATGATAATGTAAGTCAATTATAGTTTGAATTATTCCTGTATGTGATATTATATATTCCTTTTATATCTTCTTGCATAAGGAAGCAATTGCATATTTCCATAGTTTAATAGAAAGAAATTGTATTGTAATAAAGATAGAAGTTGTTTAGATCAGAGGATGTAGTTAACATAATTGTTTGAGTGTTGGTGTACATTCTCTAACACATTCTAGACCTTGTGTCCTTGAGTGTTGTGTAGTGGATACTCCCTTTTTGTGGCTAAAATTAGTCACATCGTGATGTAAATTTGTTGTAATTTGGTTGTTTTGGAAATTTTGACAGTTGCTTCATGTGTAGTACTGGGGGTTAATAGTGAGTTTTCTTTCTTTGAACCTTCTTATGTGAATGGTCACCAAGACTCTTTTCTTTATTCTTGATTTATTGAAATTTGCTAGCACTTTGTGACTTAAAGTTGGATTTGATTGTTTTTCCATGTGGGTTTGTATCTATTTTTAAATTTTCTATGGTGGATATTCCAAATGTTTGATTTTGTTGGCCCCATTTTGTGGTAAGTGTTGTTTCTATCATGTTCATTTTGAACCTCTGATAGTATGTTCAAGGGAGGACTCCATGGAGAATTGCACTTTGCATGATTGGTAATTAGTAGAAATAAGATAGGAGATGAATTTTTCCGTAGTTATATGTGACTACAATTCTTTGGATTGTATGAGATTGCTGAAAAAAGTGAAATTAGATATAAGTAGATCACACAATATGCCATAAAGGTAAAGAATTGATGTTCTTCTTGTCTTTTATTGAACATTTGTGCTTGTTTTATGAACAATTGTTGAGTATAGATGAGAATGTTTGCAATGGTATATGGCAATATTAATATATTATGTTTCTACCCTAATCTATGACTTCCAGGAGTAAGTCAAGTTTTGGGGGGGGAGAATGTAGTGCCCCCTCATTGTTGGCTTGTGATAGTGGTAGTTCTGCATTACTCTGTCAGTTAGAGATAGTCGTTAGTCTTTCATTGCATTGATATAGTTCTGAGACAATTGATTAGTAGGTTATGATTTATGTTTATTTTGATCTTGATGGACTACGTTCGACTAATATAATTAGACATGTGTTATGAGTTTATGATGGCATTACTATTACTCCAGTTATGATGCAAACTAATATTATCATGTGTCATTTGATTTGTTGGTATTTGAATAAAAGTTGTTATAAGAGTAGAGACGGTGTAGTACTACTCGCTTCGAGCACCCTACTATGCCATGATTCTCTAACTCTCTGTGTGTGTTGACATATATGTGTTTGATCATATACAACCAATTGTTTGGATGTAGGCTGCAAGTACTAAACCTTGACTGCACCTGATATAGCAGGTTTGAGTAGGTTCTTGCACCAATGGGTATCAGTGATGGGAGATAACACGAGGTCTATTCCACTAGGTCGGTCCTTGTCTTCTATTGTAGTCTCGAGTCATGTTGTGACGCTTGGTCCTTGCATTGTATGTTTGGTAATCTGTGTTTTGGAGTATCATCGAGTTGTGTTTTATAATGCTTAATTATGTTCATGTGTGGTTGGATAATAGTTTAATGATTAATTATTAACTAATAATGCTTCTATTATGTGTATTGGATAATATTTGTGTTGGCTTAGAACTTGGATGGACACCTTGGTAAAATTTTATAATAGTCTAGAATTATTATCTGCTATCCAAGAGTATTTATGTCATAAGTTGGAGTTACGGGCAATTAGTATATTTTTGGTACAGAACAATTTGTGATATGTGGAATTAATGCATTGAATTGTCAATTTTGAAATTGGAAGATTTGGGATCTCTTTTTATAGAAAATTTTTGAATTTCTCAGAGGTGTGGGTTGTTGGGTAATAGATGCATGTCTACATTTATTTTATGAGCTGAACCATTTTTATATGGGAAAATTTTATTCTGAGGGGGTAAAAAAAAAAGAGAATTCAAAATCTGGGGAGCAAAAACAAAGGATTTGGTTGCAGGAATTGGAGAAATTTATGAGGGACTGGAATCCGGGTATGTGATTTGTCTCTCTATCAAAATTTGCAATGGTTGTAGCTTATAATTTAAAATTTATTGCTGCATGTTCTGTGTGTGAAACTAGCATGTCCTGTGTGTGCAACTTGCATGTTTCTGTAACTTGGAAGTTATTTATTTTTGTGTGCCCTGTGTGGTCCAATGTGCTCCAACCTCTGTAGATTCCTTCAAGATGTATTCTTCTGTTTAGCCTTTGTTTTAATCCTTCTGAAATCATGTGCCCATCATCTGTAACCCTACATTGTGATCTTAATCCTGTGAAGTAGATGACTCAATGTTAAGCTTTCATCTATCTTGTGTCCCTGTCATTCTTGCATTTTATCTCACATTGTATCTCTCTAATAGAGGTGAAATGCCAGTAAGAATTGATTTGGATTATATATACATATATATATAATTTCCATGCAACCTGTTAGTGCTTGCAACCATGTAATTGGTCCTCATATTATTCATATTTCTGCTTACCTTGGATTCCTTGTTTTTTTTGTTTTTTTTTAATCTCTGTAACCCTGATGAAGATTGTGTGCCTCCAACACTACTTCCTTTAGAAAGTTACCCTGCAAGCATGTCTAGGGATTTGACCAAATCTTGTGAAGTTTTCTTCACAATTTCCTTCAAATCTACTTTTAAAATTTCTTGTTGGCTGAAAGATACTGTTTAATTCATCTTTTGCAATAGATTTAAAACTCAGTTTGAAGCTCTGGCTTTATTTCTTAGAAAACAATTTAACCATATGATAAATTTCACACAATTGTGTTACCTTAGCAATAGAAGTCTTTGATTGTATGAGTATGTGTTTGTAGTTTGTGAAAAAACTTCAATTTTTTCCATTGACCGTATGTCATAGGAGACCCCATCTTTATTTTCTCCTTGTGATTGAAAATTTCTGCTTACTTTCCTCCATGAACAGCCCCCTAGACTGTACGGCTGTTGGAAATCTTATGCAATTTAAATTTTGAAGTTTTTCTGCCCTCTCTTCGGGACGTTATATGACTGCCGTACAGCCCTCTCCTTGCCTTCTTTTGGATGATATTTGTTGTTCTTAATTCTCTTGTAAGTCTGCAATTTTTTTGTGAATCATTGGCCTCCTTGTTTTCTCTGGATCTTATTTTGTGCCTGAAATTTATTTAATGAAAATCATATGATTGAAATCTTAAATTTTTTTAAAATTTGATCTCATAAAAAAAAGTTAAGTGTTGTGATTGTTCTTAAATAGAAGGCTTGGAGGAGATCTTGCTTGTAGGGAAACTTCTAAATTGTGATTCTAGTTTGGATTATTAAGTCAATATTAGGGAGAAGTTGATTTTAGAAGGTTCATTTGTTAGTAAGGTATCATTTTAGAATTTAATTTATTTAATTAATGTTGTCTTTTTTTTTTTTAGTATATGCAAGAAGTTTAATAAGTTAAGTTGTGCTTTTTTTAAAATATAACTTTGTTGGTTATTTAGAAAATTATAATCTTAGAATATATAATGGAAAGAAGTCTTTTTTTAAGGAAGATGATATTAGAAGGTTCATTTGTTAGTAATGAATAATTTTAGAATTAAATTTATTTAATTAATGTTGCTCTTTTGGTATATGCAAGAAGTTTAATAAATTAAGTTGTGCTCATTTTATTAAATATAATTTTGTTATTGTTATTCTTAATTTGGTTATTTAGAAATTGTAGTCTTAGAATATATAATGGAAAGAAGTCTTTTTTTAAGGAAGATGATATTAGAAGGTTCATTTGTTAGTAATGAGTAATTTTAGAAATAAATTTATTTAATTCATGTTGTTTTTTTGGTATATGCAAGAAGTTTAATAAATTAAGTTGTGCTCATTTTATTAAATATAATTTTGTTATTGATATTCTTAATTTGGTTATTTAGAAATTGTAGTCTTAGAATATATAATGGAAAGAAGTCATTTTTTTAAGAAATAGATATCATGGTAGTTGTTTATGTTAGAAATCTTAAGTGGTTAAATAATAGATGGTAATCCATGCTCATAGGAAAATACATAAGTTTGATTTAATATTATAAGTGGTTAGATGTTAGGAATTTATATAGATTATAGTAGCTTGATTGAAATTGTGAATGATTAGCTAGTGACTTATGTTTATAGGAAGAATTATAGATGCTTATTGTTGTTTTAGAAGATGCAAGTTGGTTATATGAATTAATTAGTAAATGGTGAGATGTTAGGAAAAGGTATATATGTTTAGAATTGAAATGATTTTTGGTAAGATGTTAGTTGGGAACCTTTGCATATAGGAAATAAGGTAGGTTTATAATGTTTGATTTAAATTTGTAATATAGTAAGTTATGCTTATGAAAATTATATGAATATAAATATAGATGTTGTTTTAACAGTTGGTAGTTATTAGAAAATGAGATAGTTAAATTACCACCGGAAGTTCATGTACTTATTGTAGTTGTTCTTAGTACGAAGTGTTATTATAAGGTTGATGAAAAGAAATATATATATATATATATATATATATATATATATATATATATATATATATATATATATATATATATATATATATATATATATATATATATATATATTTGTTATCGAGTCTATTTGTAATAGTAATGGTTAAATATATTAGATGAAAAAGTTATGCTTGGGAAAGAAGTATATTTGTTTTGTAGGTGTTCTTATGTCAATGGTAATTCATTTATATGGTTGTTGGCAGTTAGTAAAGGTAATGGAAGTTATGCTTATAGTGAAGTTTATAGATTCATAAATTTATAGTTGTTCTATTGAAATTATAGTTGGTTTAAAGTTAATGGAGTTTTATGCTCTTGGTAAACATATGATTAATTTTATAGCTTGTTTTAATGGTAGTCATTCAAGGTTAGTTAGGAAAAGATTATATTTGGAGTTGTATAGATGTGTTTGCTTTTGTAGGCTTAAATTTCTTCTAAAGAAGTTATAACCTTATATGTATTTCCATGTTTTAAGTTATGAATTATTGAATCTCATTTACTCATTTTCCATCTTAGTCATATCTATATGCTTGTATTGGATCATTGAGGTTTCTTTGGGGTGGATTTTATGTCTTTGATTTGGTTAATTGTGAAGTGGGAATCTTGAGGGATGTCATGTGTACTTGGTGTCAAAATGCGGAAGCATTGTCCCTATCAGATAATGGTAATTTTTTTTATTGGTTAGTACCTAACTCCAGAGGTATGGTGTCTTGGTCTTTGTTTTGGATAGTGGCATGTCAATGCAATGGGATTTGTATTGTTGAGGGCAAGTGAACGACATGAGTAATGGTTGGAAGCTATTTTGTATCTTATCTTTGCATATGATGGTTTGGTTGTTTGATTAGAGATTGCTAAGGGAGTGGCTTCCATGGTGGGGCCGATGCCTAGTGAGAGGCCACCTGGGTAACCCCATGGAAGTTATGAGCAAGTGGAAATGTAATAACTTATTAGGAGGGTTGGGGTAGTAAAACACATAACAATCTAAGTAAGATACCTCACCCATGCCTTGAGTGCTCTCACAGGCTAAGGATGGGATGAGAAGACTTGGTTGGCAAGGCTGATCTCCTTGTCTCCATGAGAGGACCTGTCGGCTCCGCATGTGTCACCCTATGGGGCCGGTGCCTAGAGAGAGGCTGCCAGGGTAACCATAGATGGGGGCTGTCTTCTGGTGATAGATAGCCTGGGTAACCCATGCTAGGACCATGCGATGAGACTCTCCTTATGCAACTCAGTTACTTTCTTTTATTTTTTTGTTACCTCTAGAGTATAGTCTTGGCTTCTTGTTTGATCTTTGTTGGATGTTTGATTTGTCTAGTGGATTACTGTCATTTTTGTGTAGTCTTGTTATCATGTATGCCTGTAAGGACTCTGTATCTTATTGTTGTTTCATTGTTGTAACTTCGACCTAGTGGAGCCTCGATGTTATCTCCTAGCTTGGTGGGGTGGACCTCAGGGTTCCACATGGTTGGGAGACAGAGCTATCCATTGGTCTTCTTAGAGATTCAATTTGAGTCCCGTGCAGAGGGGTTCCAGTTCTAGATTGCTTTCCACTTTCAGTGATGTTGTATACTTTCATTTGTACTCACTTGTAAACCGACAGAATTGGTCTTGTAATCTTGTATTGTAACTTTGTAAATAAACTATCTTGCAAATGTAAAAGTTATTCTTAACTGAAGTAGCAGTAAAATGTGATCACTTGTGTGGTTTTTACTTTATATTTACTGATGTAGTTATGTTTCCCTAGAGGAGTTAGAAGTGCACTTTTCTTTACGTTGTGTATTATGGCATCTTAGTTACTAATATTGCAAATTCTTGCTTTCAAAAAAAAATTATTTATGTAATTTTACACTTTTTAGTCTAGCCCTCTAGGGTTGCATGATGGGGCATTACACTTCTTGGGTCGAGAACATCCCAATGTTCCACCAAAACCCAAAAACCTAGGAAGGCCAAAAATAGCTAAGGAAGCCCCCATACTTGGATTTTCTTTAGATTTTCTTACATTTTAACACTTGACTAAGGCAGGGGAAAAGCCAAGAAAAAAAAATAACACACAAGTTAAGATTTTTGTAAATTATTTAAGATGTGTGCCAACACTAGCTCTAGTTGGAGACGTGTGTCAAATAGCGACAACAAGTATTTAGAAGAATCTATAGGGAAAAACCACAAAACAAGAATGGGACAAATTACACAAACATATTTACCTTTTTTTATTTTTACTTTTTTCTTATTTCCTAATTTCTTTTCCAAAAATGACTTTTGAGGAAATATGCAAATTAAATAATAATATTAATGCAATTAATGACACAAGGCAAGCACAACATAATTAACCCATATTTAGTATTTTCCAATAACTAATGGAATTAAATCAAATTCCCATTATAATGAAAATCCTACCTATTAACTACAAAATACTTCATTTTGGACATAAGATTATATTCACTTTAATTTTCTTCTACTAGAATAATTAATGCACTAGAATTTTTCACTAAGGAAATATTAATCCTTTTTTGCTCAACCATAAAATATTTTGTAAACATGAAAAACACACATTTTGAGATAATTTTAAATGCAATTGAAAAGCTAAAGGAAATGCATTCAAATGACTCATACACACTTTATGGGTTTCCACAACATGTGGACTCCAAAATTACCACCAATTCGTATCCAAGTTTACACTGATGTTCACAAGACTCATCTCGCACTCAAACCAAGTCAGATAGAGGTTAAAACATAAAAATTTTACCCAAATATGGTCATCTCGAATATAACCACCATTGGGGAATAACTCTATACTTGTAAACTCAACTCAAACATCAAGCATACCTACTCCACATAATAATAGTTGAAGCAACATAATCCACCCAAAATCTTATAAAGCATAACATTATTTCAAATCATTACATCTAAATATAAATCATCTATGACTAGCATGATCCAAGAATAAGATGCATAATAAAAAATATTTCATAGTGTTGAACAAATCTAATATACACAACTATAGTAAATATAATGAAAACAATGAAGCTAGAACATTGTAATGATCTAAAATACATAGGCTCAACATATGCATTTCATAATACATAATTATAATCCAATACCAATACAAAACCTCATCAGAAACACTTTAATGTCATACAAAACATCTCCACAAAAGCATCCAAAAGACACCATCATAGCCCCTGAATGGCACAAAGGACCTCATCTGTAAGTTCAATGCAATGGCTCATAACACAAGAATCACATAATACTCTAATAAGTACTAAACACAACACATATCATATGAATTAGAAAGCACATCAGACAAACACAAGGGTGGGCATTACAATGTGTACTCCACATTGGAACCACATGGAGGGTTTGCTTAACACTTATTTAATTGAATCTATAAAAAAGGTTTTTCCCAAAAGGGTGACACAACTTCATGATTCGACCGCAATATTAATCTTGTTAACTCAACAAGGTCATAAGTGAATTCTACAAATTAATGTACAATTAAAGGTGCAACACCTAAATATTTCAACCAAGATCTACCAAGTGAAATATGCAAATCTATTGAAAGTAGTTACAACATGAAATATCATAAGTACTTCCTTAGATCCAACTATAATTTGTAGCATGAGACATTCCAAAGTATAAATCAATATCCTATTAGTAATTCTTAATGATACTCTTTAATATGTGTAGGATTTTGGTTCCAAATGATTCACTACCAGAAATTATTTCGTACTTATGTTTTATTTATTTGGGTATATCATTCTTTATCTTCCCAACAATAAACAATATAGACCATAATGATTATTTTATAGAATCTGCTCATCAAAAATTTAATCAATGGAGGAGGATGAGGAAATGAAGATGCATCGTTAGTTTTTATTGCTCATACAAAAGCATGTAAATGTGATGTATCCTTAGTTTCTACATGATAACCATCCATAATATATCATATTTCTTATGTATGTCATCCATAGTAATAGTATTTTTTTACCTTCATATCGTTTGTATGAGAATGGAATAGATTAGTGTAATTTTTTAAATTCCTATTTGCATTTGCATCAAAAACATTCCATTATCATTAGCACCTTTAACATGGATCATATTGTTATCTATAACATCTTGTAATTTATGTTTTAGACATGATCCATATCCTACTATGCAAGTGCACACACCATAGTACATAATCCCATGAGTAACTCCTTTCACCATGTCATGTGTACAACACCAAGAACCATGTCATGCAACTCAAAATTCATTCTCCAATTCATGTGGAGCTCTTTGTATTATATACCACACACAAAAAATTAAGGATCATATCACATAGATTTAGTGATAATTTTGTCTATATTTTACACCACACTTTCATTGCTATATGTTAGTAAAAAATAAGGTGCATAATACAAATCTTGGTATAGAATATCACACATCTCAAAGAATCATGCAACTATATTGTACATCTTCTAGAGTTATTTCATGGCATGCCACTTGTTATCACAATGCGTAGTCAAAATCTTAAATCAAAGGATAAAGCATTATTCATTGAAATCCAACTGATTCAACTTGCATAATGGCATTTGCATTCATGATTATGTAAATTATAAATACACATATGTAACATAATATATATCTATAAGCTAGAAGTTCATAGTAGGATAGTTAGGATTAAAAAAACCGCCATACATCTCCATAAGAGTGTTCTATGCACCATAAATCCTAGATTAATAAAATAGTATGTTCCAATTACCGTATCCTTCTCTGTCTAATCCTCTTGTCTCTACATTGCTTCTACACAATTAAAACACATTTTGGTCCTAATGTAGAACATTTTATCCTAGATCATTGGTATTAAATTAGTTCATCTTTCATGTTCTACTAAATAAGATTGGAGTATCGAAGCCTCAAAATCAAGTGAAAAAATCCATTACATTATGTTCCAATTCATTTTAAATGCATTTAGATGGAGAAGGAGAAATATGTATTTCACATGATGATAAAAGATGAAATTGTTTAAAGTCTCTTTGAGAATAATAGAACTTTCTATTCTTTTATTTTACAATAGTCCTAAAATAGACAATTACATCTATTTCTTAATCACCAATTAACTATTTTGGTGGTTGAATCCCTCTAGATTCCAAGTGAATTTAGATGCTTTATGTTTGAGCATAAAATAGACATAGATGTTGTAAACAATTGGTTATATTAGTTAGATTCATATTTCTCTATGAATGTTGTTTCAAAAGAATAAAATATCAAGATTGCACTTCTAAAATTATATTTATCCATCACAAAGTAGTACCAAGACCATGTTCTTTGGGAGTAAGACTAGATAGGAAGAAAATATGAGGCTACATAGAAAATTTTCTTGTAAGCCTTCAAGGATGAATACTATGTTATCAAGATGATTGTCGTCATACCAAAAGATACATCTGTTAATTCCCAATACAACTGCCAGAGTTAATGAATCCACAGGAGGCCGTTAAGCCTTGTCACGAACCCAAGTGCTACACTATACAACACAAGGAGACCAAAGGTGGAAACATTGAAAAAATCCCCCCCAACGCAAGTGAGGGGTTTGAGCCCATGACCCAGGGTCTGATACCAATTGTTAGCAAGATGGTTGTTGTTGCACCAAAAGATAGACCTATTAATCCCCAATACAACCACCAAAGTTAATGAATCCATGGGAGGTGATTAAGCCTTGTCATGAACCCAAGCGTTGCACTACATAGCACAAGGAGACCAATGGCACACACCTTGCAACATACTATGTTGAAGATGTCTATGATGGATGCTATATTCAATAGCAACAACTATGTTAAGGACATGACTAGTTTATCTATGTATACACTAATGCCTTCCATGAACTATGTAAAATGAGGAAAATTTGACTCAATATAATATAGAGCTCTCAAATATCACATGGCCTATACACATTCATTCAATCCAAACTAAATCTATCCAAGGATAAGATGATCAAAGAAGCCTATTGTTATGTAATTGTAATTGAGGAAAATTCAAGACTAAACCTAGAAAATGAGAAAAATACCCCAGGTTAAATAAAACACCTTCTTTGGATAATACCAAACCATTTAAGATTAGTGATGGTATGATAAACATAAATCTATAAACCACTCAAACACAGGGTGTCATGTGCAAACAAATCTATTTGTACACATAGAAGCAAAGGGTTTCCATGAGCTAGAGGTGGAGGACATGGACCTTGAAAATACCTATATTTGTGCAACAACCACAATATCCATGCCAAATGAAAATGAAAATAACTTGATTTTTTCATGAATGTGGGTGTAAATTTGTGAGTGCAATGGAAATCATTAATTGTTTTGATCAATGATTGTAGTAGAATGAGGGACCTCATCTTTGAAGCTACAACCATGCACTTGAATCTACACATAATGTCTCATCCATAGCCTTATATTTTTGAATGGATCAATGCTTATAGCACTAGAGGTATACATGGAATTTGTTAATACTTCTTCTTATATGGTATTGATCCTTTCTACAATTATCTAGTATGTGAAATTGTGCCCATTGATTCCATTGACATAATCCTTGGGAACCCCTACCTTCATCATCACCAAGGTGGTTACACAAACAATCCTTAGATAATCCCCATATTACTAGGTAGTGAGATGTGTTATATTTTATAAGTGATTCCATAAGTCAAGCATGTCGTATAGTCTCACTACTATATTGTACAAGTTCCCTTTAGTAGAATCAAGATAATTATGTTTCAAGAAGGGGATAAATAAATCACATCCTACTATGTAAGCATTATACCACTAGGAATTATCACCATAGTGCATAATCCCATGCATATATCCTTGGAAATTGCATGATGATTCATGCACATAGCACAAGGAACCATGCCACTCAACTTAGAAATCACTCCCTAGTTCATGTACAACCCTTTATATAATGTACTACTTGCACATCATTAACGATCATACCACATAGCTTTGGCAACAACTTTTTTTAAATTATATTCCATACTTTCATCCCCCCACATCAACACAAAATGACACACATGAGAAATCTCAAAATAGAATGTCACACATCTCATAGAACAACACACTAGTCATATGCACATGATCTTCTAGAGATATTTCATAACATGACACTTCTTAGCATAGTACATAGCCAAAATCTTAACTAATAAAAGTTCAAGAATTATACATGGAAGTCCGAGTAATTCAACTTCCATCACAATATTTGCTTTCATGATCATGTAAATTATCAATGTACATTTATAACATAATAGATAAGTATTAACCAAGAGAGTAGAATAGGATAAATACTTGAGTAAGTACATAGCCATACGTATCCATGAGAGTGTGCCATGTCCATGTACAAAGTGTATAGATTAATAAAATAGCCTATTATAGTACTATAAAGGGTAAAATTTGGATGCTTGGGTGTTAGTAGTTTGTGTATATCCTTTTTTCACACTTTCATTCAAGGACCTAGGGTCAAGTTGCAATGTACTATCCTACCCTAGGTCACTGTGAGATGTAGGGAAACTTAGATTTTTATGATTTGATTTCCAATTGTCTTCTCTTATGCTTAATTATACCTTAAAACCCTAATTATGCAAATACGATAGTAAACAGATGAATATCAGAAAATGCTACTACAGAAAGATATAAAATGACAAATAACTGTGCAACTATTTTTGAGGTTCGGAGATGGAAAAGTCGGGGACTAAAGAGTGAGCACCCAAGTTTAGTGCCCTACTTTTTGTCAAGATATGCAAACAAGATCTACAACATGTTCCTACTGTATCGAAGGTTTTCCTAACATGAAACTTTGAGGACTAATGAACGGGTGCCCTAGTCAGGGGAGCTATCTTCTTTCCTGATCTACAATTCTGACACTTTGTCTGTAACTTCAACCTGTAACATGCAATCATGAAAACTTTGGGAAGGGGTTGTGGTGTTTAGAGCCTTTCCTTAGTCAAGCCTTGGAGAGACATTCAAGTCTTCCAAACACCATTGTCAGATAGAGAGTTCGTTCCTTGGGAGGTAGAGGTAAAAACCAAATGATAAATGCTTGAAAACACAAATGAATGTCACGTTGTAGTGAATATCTTATGGAAGAAGAAACTCTTCATCCCAGGAGGAGATGGATGCTGCAATCTGCAAATACAAACACATAGACAACACATATCTACTCTTGCCACACAATGAAAGCCTTAAATCACCTTTAGAATGCATAAAGTTCACAATAGCCATCTAGTTTAGAAATGAATGCCTATGCATGCTTATATATGAA
Organism: Cunninghamia lanceolata; assembly: GCA_027924645.1. Classification (NCBI taxonomy): domain Eukaryota; kingdom Viridiplantae; phylum Streptophyta; class Pinopsida; order Cupressales; family Cupressaceae; genus Cunninghamia; species Cunninghamia lanceolata. The sequence goes on from BSBN01000793.1 coordinate 3,146,051, forward strand.
ACTACAAACACTCCCTCTAAGAATTTCGTAATTCAAACTTACCATGTCAGCATAGGACCAAAAAAATGGTCACAAGACAACACCCAAAAATTGGGATTGACCCAAAATAGGGCAAGACTAGGGCGCAAGCACCCAAGTCCTCCCTCCCAATTTTGGGTAGGGTCTATCTGAAGTGGTCCCCCTAGGTCCTATTTGCCAAGACACTTAGGGGTTTTCTCATCGGGATTTTGAAATATGATGTAATATGTCCTAAATGCACACTAAAGACCCAGAAGCTAAACCTTATGAGGGAAAAGTCCCCAAGGGGACATTTTCTAACTTTACAAGTACTTGTATTCTTATCTATATAATCCTCTTGTGTCCACATTGATTTTTCATCTTGTGGCACATATAGGTCCACATCTAGAACATTGTCTCCTAGACCACCTAGGATCTAGATCTGATACCCATGCATGATTCTACATTATGTGAATTGACTCTATGAAAACTATAAAATACTTTCTTATTATAACTTCTTGGGAGAGGCTTATTTGGATCAAATGAATGAATAGGAAGAAGAATATCAAATTCACACTTAATAGACTTTGAACCACATCATCTAAGGATTATTGTAGCTTATGAACTTTATAAGAGAATTTTTTTTGAAAGAAGGAAAAGAGGACACAGTAACAATTTGGTGAAGAATTTTATTTGAATCATTACCCTTTGAAAAAGTATTCAACTTTTCAAATTTGAAAGGATAAGAGGATTATGGTGAAGATCCATATTTGATTATGTTGGATGTTAATATTTTGGTATCAAGATTTTTCAAATGAGTACACATATCTCTAAAAGATGGTGTTTTATTTATCAAAATTGCTATCCATATTGCTAGATTAGACACTTAATATCCAAGTTAGAGAAACATAACAACCTAGACAAATAGACCAGGCTTATCATTAAACCATGTAAATTAAGAGACCAATTAATAGGAGTGGAAATATTTCCTTCTCTTTAGCATCTACTAAACCTATGAGGGTGTTCCTAGAGGCTTTCAACAAGACAATTAAAGAAAATATTAATAGCACATTAGGTCCTAGAAACTATACCATGTGTGTAAGTGAACTCATAGTATATTGTTTTCTAATAAAAACCTTATAGACCTTTGATTAAGTAGATAAGAATTATAGATTGCATATGTACTGAAGTAGCTAAAAAAAGTTATATACCTTAAAGTGAACCCCCTTTAGGGATAACTTTAAGAAACCCCCCCTAAGAAAACCTATAAAATCATGGAGAATCCTAGCCTAAGGCCAAAAATATTGCTGAATCTATGCCTATTTTTGAAAAAAAAAAATTCATTGGTGATTTTTTTCAAATTTGTTGACATTGTTTTTTTGCTGGCGAATTGTATATATATTTGAAAAAAAATTTGATTTTGTTGGTGAATTATAGTTGTATTCCAAACAATGAAATAAATTAGGTGGCAAATTATAGTTGTATTCCAAAAAATAAATTAAATTAGGTGGTGAATTATAGATGTATTCCAAAAAAATAAAATAAATTAGGTGGAAAATTATATAGATATTTAAAAATATAAAAGAAATTATTTGGTGAATGTGCTGGCAATTTTTTGAAAAATCATAATGTGGCTGGTGAAAATATTAAATGTTAAATTATAATGATTAATTTACTTTGCAAATTTTTAGCTTAAAAAAATTACATTTAGATCGATGGATATTCAGTATCAAAGATCAATGGCATCAGCTCTATTCCAGGCTGCAGTTCTAACACACCCATATTTCTACATAAAATATCTAAAATAGAGATAAGTGTTAATGAAGGAATGATTCAAATTAACAAAAATTAATAGATAATAATTTAATAAAACAAAATTCAAAAGGATGACTAGACTTACAATTTACATCGATGTACTTATGATATTCTCAGGACAAAGTATTGTCACACCCAAATTTCTACATAAAGTCTCCGGAATACAGACAAGTGGACTATGTTATATGCCATGTGGCTCATCATGATTGCATCATGATGTTTCATGTACATCACACAATTAGTAGGTGGGCCCATCTTCACATTTGAGGGCTTGTGCTCTATCGCCACCTTGACCTTTATTTTATATTAAATAATTCATATTATATACAATATAGTATACAATAATCAATATATGTATATATTATATATTTTATATATCTCAACCATTGATCTAATAATATCTAATAGCTCCTAGTTTATTCTGAAGCCTTTTGTTGGTAATGTGTAGTGCTAGAGATCTACCTTCTGGAATTGAACTACAATCATTCATCATTTGTTCATCAAATGGTGGAGCAATTTGCTTTGATGGCTAATGTTTTGGTGATCACATTAGTCACCCAAGGCAATCAAGTGGATACAAAATTCAAGCTTTACAAAGGGAACCAATGTACTTTTCAATCTTTTTTATGTGAGATGTCAAGTCCATACAAGTAAGATGCCAAGTCCATACAAGGATTTCTTGAATTGGATGCCCAAACACTCTCAGAGCATGATATAAAGTGACATTTTGGTGTCTGGAGATTTATTTACAGGGTTAGTAAGATATACTGATGGATAGGTAATGATTTTTTGAATTCCCAACAATCATGGCTATAAAGGGATGGAGAAAATTGCTTCTGACAATCAATTTCAACTTTTGGTTGTTGCTTGTTAGCTAATTTGAAAGGAATTATTTAGTTAGAATGAATTCTTTTTCAAAAGAGGAAACAGTTAGAATGGTTACACAGTTGGGTCGTTATCCTTACCTTGAAGGACCTTGTTCTTGTAAGATGAAAAAAATGAGTCAGGGGAACTTCATATATGACATGGGAGGATCTAGTAAGATAACAACCAACTACTTAGGAAATACAGTGGAAGGAGAATGGTGTCTTCTGGAGACATTATTCTTTTAGTGCAGTTGGAAAGTGCCTTGGCTCCACAGACAAATGCATCTAGTAGCATTATATGATAGATGGTCTTACATCTATCTGATGGGTTGTGGTTAGTGTTCTCTCCCAATCCATTGTTGCATCTTTCTGGCAGCCTAGTGATGGATTATGGACAATGGTCTCTCCCAATCCATTGGTTCATCTTTCTAGCAGCCAACTTAGTATGATGCATCTTCTAGATTCCTTCTAGACAGTCCAGACTACAGAAGGCTCCTTCTTTTGCCATGTTATCCTTTCTTCTTAAATTTGGATGAAAGCCACAACTTTATTCCCAATTTCATTCACATATTCTTCCTGCTCCAGTGGCCAGGGCTCAAATGAAATCTTCTTCTTCATTGTGTTGTAAGGAAAATATGAGGGAAATACACAATGTTCAGTTCTTTATCAACTAGAAATATTCATCCAGTGAGGGGTCGAGGGCTTCTTCTTTTGCCATGTAACCTTTATTATAAAGGGATGTCATCTTTATGTTGTCATCTTTTTGTAACAATTGTTTAAGTTTTTTGACTCAATAAAATGAGTGATGATTCTATTTCTAATTTTTTAATTTCATTAATTACACACATTGTGAATCTCTTTTCTAAAGGATTAAGTGAATAAGGGTTAAAACTTAATATGAGGGTTACTACACCCTGTTAGTCCAATATTAATATATATTTGTTATTGAAAAGTTCTTAATATTAATATACATTTCAAAAACTTTAAATTAGCAATGTAGCTATAAAATATTCTATAATTATATAGACAAGTGTCAACGAAGGTCTCAAGGAATGATTTAGATTAAACTTATTTTTACATATATTCTAAATTATAATACTTTGAGAATCAACCAATGGATCTAACCATAAATAATAAAAGTTCTAGAATTATGTTTTTAATGAAAAAATAGAAATAAGACAAAAAAGTGAAATGTTGACAACATTTGTTATCTATATCGATAACCCATATTATATTATTATATTAATCAGAAGAGTTTACAACCATACATAGGTTTTTTTACATATCCATAATCCAAGGTGCCCTAACACAAACCTTGGATAAATTCAAAATTCAAAAACTAAAAACGGAAAATTCAATCTTTACGGAGAAAATAAAAAATTTAGAATAGTTTAAATTTTGAAAAACTAAAAAATAAAGTTGTTAGTTGCCACCATTGATTTGGCTTCTAACAACTGCCACCTGAAAAATAAAATTTGCATCATAGACAATAGACCTTTCCCATCTTAAGTAACGGTCAGATAAATCATTATGTATAATAAGGGCCATGTTAAATCGCTCCAATGAGCCTCTAACAATTTTCCTCCTTGCCTCCTTAAGAATGTATTTAGCTGTAGCTAAGTGCTCTAACAAATGTAAAGGGAAAGTTCCATCCTTATCCTATGGTCTAGCATCACAATCGTAATAATTTAAAGCTAAATCAATCTTGTCCCTGGTGATAAGCGATTCTTGAATAATTACCTTCCCGATCATCTTCACCAGACCTCGGTCATCAAGTAGGTCAATTAAATTCAATAGAAATGCATAGACGATGTCATTGAATAGATTTTTTTGAGGATATTTTGAAAGAATACCACAACCAATAATATCCTGGATAGCATCATCAACTAAGGGGGAGTCAATCAGAAACACCTTCCATAGTTTTCGCTCATAAAATCTATCTAAATTGGTCATTTCCCATTTGCAAGGCAAGAGAGAAGCACAACGAGGGATCAAATGACTCATCTTGAATTAGTCAATGATAGAAATTAACCAAGAAATTAAGAAAATATAAACAACCAAAAAAATAAGGAAGATGTGTAATAAACTTATAGAAGAGGCTTAGGTTTGGCTATATAATTATATTTATTATGTCGCATGTGAAAATGTACAATAACCACATGACATGCCAAATAATAGTCACACCTGGCACTAACATTTATTTCCATTTATGGTGGGTTAATTGTGATCTCAATTGGGATTGATTCGAAATAGTGTTGCACGATTGATAGGACTGACTGCACTTGTAGTACATTAATTAGAGTCATACGATTGATAATTTGATAGGACTGACTGCACTTACTTTGATTCTTGAAGTGACAAACCAGCTGTTAGATTAGCCAATGCCAATTTAGTTAATTAATGGCAAGTAACATGAATAATATTTTTTAATTATGTGGTCATGATCTGTGAAATTTGTGAACAACACTTGGTAGCTTAGCGTGCACTTGCAAGCTTCAAAAATTTGTACTTTGCCAAGGCTACGCTATTTTGAAATGATGCCAATTGAGTTAATTAGTGGCAAGTAGCACAAAAAATATTTTTTAAGTCTTTGGTCATGATCAGTGTCAATCTAGTTAATTAATGTTGGAAGTAGCATGAATAATACTTTTTAAGTATGTGGTCATGATCGGTGAAATGTGAGAATGACACTTGGTAGCTTAGCACACGCCTGCAAGCTTTAGATACTTGTACTTTGTCAGGGCTGTGCTACTATGAAATGATGTCATTTGTTAGGTGGGCCCATAATAATTTTCTAATTTTTATGTATGTGGTTATGATCGATGTCAATTCGGTTAACTAATGCCAAGAAGTTACACAAATAATATTTTTTAAGTCTATGTTCATGATTAGTGGAATCTGAGAACGACACTTGGTAGCTTAGTGCACACCCACAAGCTTCAAAGACTTGTACTTTGTCAAGGCTAGATTGCTACAAAATGATGCCATTTGTCAGGTGGGCCCATAATATTTTTCTAATTTTTAAGTCTATGGTCATGATCGGTGCCAATTCAATTAATTAATGCCAAGCAACACAAATAATATTTTTTAAGCTTGTGGTCATGATCGGTGAAATCTAAGAATGACACTTGGTAGCTCAGCATGCACCCACAAGCTTCAAGGACTTGTACTTTGTCAGGGTTGCACTACTGTGAAATGATGCCATTTATCAGGTGGGCAGGCATAATATTTTTCAAGCGCAGGCCCATAGCATCAGAAATATGGGACCCACTAGAGGGTGTAGTATGAGTTCTTACTAAAGAGAAAAGTTCTCTTTTGGTGTAATATGATTCGATGAATACTTTTTAATGTACAAGGTAGATTTTTAAATCTTCTTGTGACATCTTAAGCCATTGATCTTATTGCGGTGAATTTGAAATCAATGGACTAAATTTGAAATCTGAATTTGTTTGTTGCAAATGACTTGTTCAAGCAAATGACCAGTAATGGCGAAGATGACTAATATTGAAATCAAATTCATCAGAGGCTAATAAATAGTGAATTGTCTAATAAATAATGAATTTGGTCATTGCAATAATCACTTTCTATTACGTGAAGAATTTCCAAGTGATTTGAGCTCTTTGTTATGTTTTGGTGAAAACTGGGGTTTACGGACAAAATCCAAGTAAGTACTTTGAACTTTCTCTAAGTAGCAACTGGTGCAATTATTTTCAGTTGAATGTTGTTACTGTTAGGTCTTTTGTGCATACAATTGTCTTTTCAGCTGAATTTTCTTAGGTTTTTTGTGGATACAATTGTCTGAATTGTAAAGGACTTAGGAAAGGATACCATTTTTAAGGTATTTGTTACAAACCCTAGTTCTTAGACTCTGTAATTTGAGAAGATGAGTCGTTCAATTGGTTAGTGGTCTACTTCTAAGAGGTCCTTAGATGAATATTTGTTCATGCAACTGCCTGGATCATCTAGATGACCTATTAATCTCTACGGTCCAGGTGGTGTTGGAGATAGGTTGTTGGATAATTGTAGGGGGTGTAAGGATGTTGATATCCCTGTAACAAGATGGTCATTGTTTAAGCACTGGTACAAAAAGAGATACTCTAGATCTCCTATGTCACATGATTGGGGTCTCGATTTGGCAAGAAATGGTGTTGACATGTTTTGTATATCAAAGGAGTTTATTTCAAAGGTTTTTGGTTTGAACCCTGCTACAAATAAAGTTATTGATTTTGATGATTTCAATAACAAATGCCAGAAAAACAAGAGTAGCTATAGAACTGTGCTTCTCCCTAGGCACATAACAAAAGGGATAGATGGGAGACCTATTAGAATTTATCATTTAGAGTAGGAGCCTCTGGCTATTGAACCCTTTTATGACTATTTCATCAAGACTTATCACACTTTATGTCAAGTCTTGAGACATGATGCAAGGAAGAAGATGTTTGTCCCCCTCATGCTTATGGTAGGAGATATTTAGGACTCGATGGTAAACACTGAGTATGACTATGCTTCTTACATTGTAGAGAAGATGCATAATCAGGTAGTGGCTATCAAAGCTTCAGCTAATGAAGACAAGATAGAATTTAGGTGGTACTCTTTGATGTGCCATATGTTTTTACATGTCGGGAACATGGAGAATATATGGTCCATGTCATTAAAGTTAAAAGCAAAGGATGATGTAGGATATATTCTCCCTATTCAATGGTGGACTCACATGGTGGATATTATTATGATAATGCTAGTTATGTAATTTTTTAGGAACATTTTGTCAGGAGACTTTTGAATTTCATGGGGCTTGAGGAGGAGAGGTTACCAAAAGAAATAATGGATTTCTTGAGCCCTAAGGATAGGACTCCTGAGCTAGGTAGTCAACATAACTAGGGTGATTAGTTTCTTCACACCTACACCACTGCAATCAGAGTATATCAATGTGAGGTAAGCCCCCATGTGTTACCAAAACATGTTCCAAAGAGAATAGCGTATTTGGAAATAATGCGACAATTGAATGAGTCTAATAAAACTCACTTAAGGGGACAAAATAAGGGTTCATTTTTCCCCATCTCTATAAAATTTAATGATTTTTTGGCCACAAATAAAGATGGATTGGATCAAATCTATCTAATTTTGCAATCATATAGGATGGGGTCAGAACCCATAAGGATGTTTGCTCTAGAGGGATTCATAAACCAAGTGAGATTAAGTATCAAGAAGCCAACACTCATACATGAAATCAATTTTGATGAGGATGTAACTAGAAACTATTTTTCCATGGAAAAGGTGAAAGAGGAAAGAGTCAAATGGAAGAACATCATGGAGGCAGATGAGCAAAGGATAAAAATGAATGCAAACTACCTTGGTGATTTTGCAGAGGAAATAAATCCAATTTTAAGAATATAGAAAATATTGGCAAATGTTGAAACTTTAATTAGAAAAGCTCTAGTAATTGAAGGAAAGCTAGAGAAATCTCATGATATCGGTCATTCCCAAGTTGAAGGAAAGCCTGAGCAATCTCATGATATCAGTGATTCCTAGTAGCCACTTGCAAAGAAGAGAAAGATAATTAATCATGCTGAGACAGAGATTGAAGTGGTTGACTTGGATAAGGATATAGTAGAGAATGTGCTTGTAGAGGAATAATATGTGGATCAACCTATGGCTTTACCCACAAGGATTATGGACATCTCTATTTCTGAGAATAGATGGATGTAAATCTCAAACTTGGTAATGATGAGATTAATGATATACGAGCTCTAGCTTGTATACAATTCTTATCTAATGATGAATTTGTCAAAACCAAGGAATTCAGAGGATTTATGTTGAGATTAAGAAGTGGCCAATTTTAGAATAAGGTTGATAAGGCAAAAACTAATGCAAACCTAGAACAATATGAAGAAGTCACTTAGAGGGTGTTGCATGAGATGAGCCAAAATATTAGCAGGATCACCCCTGAGGAGGGAAGACAAATGGTGAAGAACAGCGATTTGTTGTTATTGCCACATTGGGCTATGTCTACTCCTTTAGCTTTGGATACAATAAGGAGACAAGATGAGGAAGTGTTGCAACTAAGGAACATGTTGAGCAAGTATTCTTTGGGTTTGGATTTATCCCTAAGTTTAAAACCTTGACAATATGGGCAATGGCACTAAACACAAATAACCCTAAGGTGGTTGAGAATGCTCATGATTTAATAGGGAATGTGGTTATTAAAAGAGTTTCAAATACACCTGCCCCACAAGCTGCATCCTTGAATGTAAATACTTCTCTCTTCATTGTTCAGCAATAGTGCAAAAGTTGTAGTCAGAACATGATCCATTGAATATGAAATATACACAGGCTATGGTGGAGTTGAATCTGTATAGGTCTCAGCAACTCTTGTATTCAAGCCCTCTAGTTGTTTCTATTCCTTCCACTTCTACAAGTGCATAACAATTTCCATCTGATAGAGATTCTTTGATTGGAGAAATAAAAGATTTAAAGATTCTTAGGGTTTAGGGATAAGGTTTAGGGTTGAGGGTTAAGGGATTAGGGTTTAAGGTATAGTGTTGAGGGTTGAGGGTTTAGGATTAGGGTTTAGGGTTGACAGATTAGCATTTAATGTCGAGGTTAGGGTTAGAGTGTCAAGGGTAGAGGGATTAGGGATAGGTTTTAGGGTTGAAGGTTTAAGGATTGAGGGTTGAGTCTTTAGGGATGAGGGTTTAAGGCTTAAGATATAGTGTCATGTTGAGGGTGTAGGGATAGGGTTTAAGTTTTAAGGGTTAAGGGTTGAGGGATAGGTATTAGGGTTTAAGGTATAGTGTTGAGGGTTGATGGTTTAGGGATAGGGTTTAGGTGTGAGGGATTAGGGTTTAGGGTTGATGGATTAGGGTTTAATGTTGAGAGTTGAGAATTGAGGGTTGAGGTTGAGGTTGAGGGATAGGGTTAATGATCAAAGGATTAGGGTTAAATAAGAGTGTCGAGGGTAGAAGGATTAGGGTTTAAGGTATAGTATCGAGCCTGTTGAGGGTCTAGGAATAGGGATAGTGTTTATGGTTTAGGGATGAGGGATTAGAGTTGAGGGATGACATATGACAGATTAGGGTTGAGGGTTGAGGGATTAGGGTTTAGGGATAAGGTTTAGGGTTAGGATTGAAGGATTAGGGTTTAAGGTATAGTGTTGAGGGTTTAGGGATAGGGTTTAGGGTTGAGGGATTAGAGTGAAGGGTTGAGGGATTAGAACTTGACATTGAGGGTTGAGGGTTTAGGGTTGAGGGTTTAGGGATAGGGTTGAGGGTCAAGGGATCAGAGTTAAGGGTTGAGGGATTAGGGTTTAATGTTGAGGGTTGAGGGTTGAGGTTCGAGGGTCAAGGGTTTAGGGATAGGGTTGAGGGTCGAGGAATTAGGGTTAAAGTAGAGTGTGGAGGGTATACGGATTAGGGATAGGGTTGGAGGGTTTAGGGATAAGGGATTAGGGTTTAAGGTATAGTATCGAGTCTGTTGAGGGTGTAGGAATAGGGATAGCATTTAGGGTTTAGGGATGAGGGATGATAGATTAGGGTTGAGGGTTGAGGGATTAGGGTTTAGGGATAAGATTTAGGGTTTAGGGATAAGGTTTAGGGTTGAGGGTTGAGGGATTAGGGTTTAAGGTATAGTGTTGAGGGTTGAGGGTTTAGGATTAGGGTTTAGGGTTGACAGATTAACATTTAATGTCAAGGTTAGGGTTAGAGTGTCGAGGGTAGAGGGATTAGGGATAGGGTTTAGGGTTGAAGGTTTAAGGATTGAGGGTTGAGGCTTTAGAGATGAGGGTTTAAGGCTTAAGATATAGTGTCAAGTGTTGAGGGTGTAGGGATAGGGTTTAAGTTTTAAGGGTTAAGGGTTGAGGGATAGGTATTAGGGTTTAAGGTATAGTGTTGAGGGTTGATGGTTTAGGGATAGGGTTTAGGTTTGAGGGATTAGGGTTTAGGGATAGGGTTTAGGTTTGAGGGATTAGGGTTTAGGGTTGATGAATTAGGGTTTAATGTTGAGAGTTGAGAGTTGAGGGTTAAGCATTCAGGGTTGAGGTTGAGGGATAGGGTTAATGGTCAAGGGATTAGGGTTAAATAAGAGTGTCGAGGGTAGAGGGATTAGGGTTTAAGGTATAGTATCGAGCCTATTGAGGGTCTAGGAATAGGGATAGCGTTTAGGGTTTAGGGATGAGGGATTAGAGTTGAGGGATGACGGATGATGGATTAGGGTTGAGGGTTGAGGGATTAGGGTTTAGGGATAAGGTTTAGGGTTAGGGATGAGGGATTAGGGTTTAAGGTATAGTGTTGAGGGTTTAGGGATAAGGTTTAGGGTTGAAGGATTAGAGTGAAGGGTTGAGGGTTGAGGGTTTAGGGTTGAGGGTTTAGGGATAGGGTTGAGGGTCAAGGGATCAGAGTTAAGGGTTGAGGGATTAGGGTTTGACGTTGAGGGTTGAGGGTTGAGGTTCGAGGGTCAAGGGTTTAGGGATAGGCTTGAGTGTCAAGGAATTAGGGTTAAAGTAGAGTGTGGAGGGTATAAGGATTAGGGATAGGGTTGGAGGGTTTAGGGATAAGGGATTAGAGTTTAAGATATAGTATCGAGTCTATTGAGGGTTTAGGGATGAGGGATTAGAGTTGAGGGATGATGGATCAGGGTTGAGGGTTGAGGGATTAGGGTTTAGGGTTGAGGGATTAGAGTGAAGGGTTGAGGGATTGGGATTTGACGTTGAGGGTTGAGGGTTTAGGGATAGGGTTGAGGGTTGAGGGATTAGAGTGAAGGGTTGAGGGATTAGGATTTGACATTGAGGGTTAAGGGTTTAGGGATAGGGTTGAGGGTTGAGGGATCAGAGTTAAGGGTTGAGGGATTAGGGTTTGACGTTGAGGGTTAAGGGCATTTTCTATCAAGAAATTGATTATGAGGGCTTGCCCCTTCATTGTTATGCTTATCATATGGTGGAGCATCTGGCAAGCTCTTGCAGGAAAGAGATGTGAGCAATGCAAAGGATGTGATGAATCTATAGTAGGAAAAAATGCGAGCGCATTATAGCGCGAGCACGTTATAACGCGCTCACGTTTTGTCTTTCTATTGAAACGGTAAAAAAATGGTTACCCCCGTGATCCAGGCCCACATGCTCTATTTTCTTACTGATTCTATGCGTGCTCCTACAAAAAAGAAGTGCTTTCATGCTGTTGGGAAGTTCACATGCAGATTTGACACATTGTACCACCTTTACATGATCTTTCCACCACCTTTTCTACGTTTCCAACTTGAGAAGGAGGAAATAACATAGTTTTCACACCAAGTTTGATATATATCTATTTAAGTTTAAATTTTTGTAGTGTTGCAATGTTAATTGTGATTCAATTTTAGGAATTTAACATTATAGATTGGTTAATAGTATTGTTGTTAGTAATTATATTTGAGTGTTATTCAATTTAACATTGAAAAGGAAGCAAGTGGTGAAAAACTCAAATTGTTGAGGAGTTTGAAGCAAGAAGAAAAAACACTACATAATTGGCTACTCTCTCCATTCAAATCTTCATTTTTTAGGTATGTCAAGTCTTTACATGCATGTTCTTTACATTTTCCTTAATTCAAATTGAATTACTTTATCATGCTTTATCATACATGTTTAAAATAGACACATTCCCAATCAAGAAAGCAGCCTACAATCTCACATGATGCCATGTATATTTTCTACACTTGGGCTCTTTAATAATTATGTGTAATAAATAGACCTTAACATACCATGATGTCAAACTATACAAGAATAAATCCTTACAACATAATAAAAGTACAATCCCACTATTATCTTGTATTCATTTCTTAGGAAGTAATATTGGTCTCTTTATCATGCTATAGACAAATTCTTCGTCATGCCGAGGAAATGATCAAGAATTAAACCAACATAGGAAGAGATAGAAGCTAAGAATGCAAAGAAAGCAGTGGCTATGAGGGAACTTTGTGAGAAGAGGAAATTAGACACGATAAATGAAGACATACCAATTGAAAAGGAACCACAACCATCACAAAGAGATATGGTATTGGTGGCACAAAGAGAATGAATGCAAAAACTTCGTGGTACGAGAGATTTGAATACCATAGTTGGAGACATGTCCTCTACCGCAAGTCAACATGTAGGGACACCATCTACCACATCTCAAGTTGAGAGTACATCATCACTCACATGTGATGAAGGATGTACGCCATCGTTCCCACCTCAACCTCAAGGTATTTCATCTATTCCATCTTCGATCGAAGGTATGCGACCTAACCCATCTCATTTAAATATTGATGAAATTCCTAATGTTGAGATGAATTTACCTAAATTGACACCACCTAGAATTTTGCATAGAAAGCCAAAGTATTTGATTGATATTGATAAGAATATTTTGTAGCCAATGGAAGGTAAGATTCCAAAACGCATTTGTAGAAGATATGCTAATAAGATTTAGAGATTGTTCTTTGAAAAGTTAAATGAGACTGCAAGATGTCAACTATTCATTGAAATGATGCAAAGTATAAAGTATAGGTCTATCATTAAGATTCTTGGGTTGAGAACATCAGAGGCGTCAAGTGAAAAATCTATTGTCAAGAATCTAATGAGTGCGTATGAGAGTGTGGGTAACACCTCATGCACAAAAGATAGTAATGCAACACGGCGTGTGATTACATCAACTATAGTAAGTAGTCAAATGAGGAAAGCTCGTCTCATTAGAAATACAAGTCAAGAATTGAGAATTAATAGGAAAACTTTATCAAGAGCTGTTGGAAGACACCAAAGAATTGAGGACACTAATGCCAATGAATTATGGGCATTCTCTGGGAGACTACGATGAAAAGATAAACCAATTGTTGAAGCATTGAGATCACTAATTAAAGAATTTTGGAAGAATTACACAAGGGTATCTCCGAATCAAAGGGATGTGGTAAGAAGGAGAATCGGTAGTCAGAACCACGAGCCACATCGAAGGCATTTTTTGGATGAGACTCAAACACAGTTTTATGGTAAATTTCTAAAGAAGTATCCTAAAATTAAAATTTGTCAAAGATATTTTGAATTGCTAAAACCTTTCTATGTTAAGATAAATCACACATGCACTACTTGTTGTTGTAGATTACATATTGAATTTTCTAACCATTTTGATGCTTATAGGTCTATATGTTTAGATATGCATACTAACAATGATTTGCAGGGTTGTGCCATATGTGCCCCACCAACATCTTCAAGAGACTTCATATCAAGAATTTTATGTGAAAGAGAGGAAGGTCAAATATTCTACAAGAAATTATGCTTGGATGGCACATGTCATCGTTGTGGTGGCTTGCAACATTTGGCAATATGTAAACATATGGAAATAACACATGCGGTTGGAAACAAACTAGTAGAGTTTGGCAAGTATAAAACAGTGGCATACAATACAAAAGATGGTAAAGAAGCAAAGAGGTGTGAACTAGTTATTGAAAAGATTCTAGTGTATTAGTTTATGCCTATATTTCATGACAGCATAGTGTATGAGTATGCAAGACATGCCCATAGAGCTCGATGGTTGGACTTGCAATTCAAGTTATGCAAGGACACATTTTTGGTTGGTAGCATTGTTTCAGTCATCAACTTTGCAGAGAACTACAGTCTATAGCCACAATGTGAGGTGCAATCACAATATTACAACTCCACACAGGTTTCTATATTTGTGCATATTGCATTCATTCATGCGAATGATAGTACAGAGGATGACAGAAAGATCATAAGGGAGTATAATTTCTATATTAGTGATGATCGCATGCATTCTACGGAGTTCATGCAAGGTTGCTTTCAGGTGTTCTACAATGATTTGGCTAGAAGGGGCATATCGTTCAGTCAGCATATCATATGGTCAGATAACTGTGCGTCACAATTCAAGAACTCCCAGAATTTCTATTGGCTGAGTAGGAGGCATAATTTTACAGGTATTCAACATATGTGGAACTTTTGTGAGGTCGGGCATGGAAAGGGGGAGCATGATGGTGCAGGAGCATGTATCAAAAGAGCCATAGCACAAGAAGAGTTAAAGTATAAAGACAATGCAAAGTTGACAGATGCAAAATCGATTGTCGAGTGGTGTAATGCTTCCATGGGTCCAGGTAATGAAGGTAAGTCTTTAGTTCGTAGATTTTTTTAATTGATAGATGATACTAACATTGCACCATATGAGGATTGTTGTACACTGACAGGATCAAATGAGATGCACTCTTTCAGAAGCTCAATTGCAGGTTCATGGAGTATCCATACACGAAAGATGTCATGCTTTTGTTCTTCCTGTACAATTCAAGTCTGGGATGAGTGTGAGTCAAAGGAGTGGGTTGACGAATGACAGTTAAGTTATCTTAGCCCACTTGACACATATCGACCCCCGACAGCACTGGAACTAACACAGATGGAATCGTCAGTTGACTTTGACCACATATCAGATTTAGTTCAACCAGGTAATATAGGGAACATATATGCATCTAATTTCATCTAGTTCAACCAGGTAATGTCATCTTACTTTGTAGTGTTTTTGTAATGTTGAGTAATTTTATCTAATTTGCTACACATATCAATGTAGGGCACGTATATGCAGTTATTGCAGATGAAGATAATGAAGAGGGAACAGATTATTACTTATGTCAATGTGTTGAGGCCAAAAAGAAATTGGAGGCCCCTGTTACAGATGGAGAAAACATCGAATACCCTACAGGCTCAGTGGTTATTACTGGAACATGGCTTAGAAGGTACCCACATAAGAGTGTTAATATTTGGCTATTTCAGGACTTTGACATGCATCGGAAGATTCTTCATTACTTGAACCTTGTCATGGCATCCAATGTTCATTTGATAAAGTATCGGGGTAGACCTTTGAACAAAATATTGTGGAAGGTGCGTGAGTCTGATCATGAAGCAATACTTGACACAATAAAGAGTAGAGCAGACCCGGATGGTTCATTGGATTAATTTGTAAGTATTCACATTGATTTTGTAAAGTTATGTTACATTGAGTTGTAAGTGTGCACATTAATTTGTAAGGTTTGTCTTTTTTTATTTCCTCCTGCATTTTTACACATATGTACACATTTTTACATCATCATGTTATGCATTTTTGGTGTCTTTCTCCTGATGCGACCAAATTCATAACTCACCCTACTTCCTCTAGACACCATTTGATGATCTCTCTAACACTCTGGATCGAGGGCGCCCAATCATGATGATGACCTATATACCATTCTCCCAAGGCGCTCATAATGAATGAAAAGAAGACCAAGGGCGCCCAAGCTTAATAGACTTATTTCTTTCAATTTTGATGATCCAAACTAGATGAAAGGAGACATGAAATGTACCTTAGGACTCCATGCTAAGGTTTGAGCTATTAAAGTCTCTTGATATTAGGCGCTCATGATGATGAAACTTAGAGCTTTTTCCTTTCCTATGCCCTCATCTAAGATGTTTAAATGATAAGGAGCATCTCGACCTCTATAATGTACATTGGGCACCAAAATCAAGGTGATTTTAAGTCACTTTGAGTCATTTGGGGTTAGTTTGAGTCTTTGAGTCATGTTGCAAAAAAGTGTCAATGTTGTCAAGTTACACAAAGCAACTTTTACATTTTTGGTGTCCTGCTCGTGATGTGATGAAACTGACTATTCCAACACATCCGGATGGTTACATTTATGCTAGGCATGGTCCTATTTTTCACCCAAACATGTTGAAACAGTCTGAGCTACATTGTACCGATGATATCCCTAGAGAGTCCAAAGTGCAAAAAGGTAGAAATCTTTGACGAGATGTTACTTGAAAACCGTGTCACTTAGAAACATTCCATCTAAGGTAACATGATCACGTAAAGTGCTTCTACAATAACCTCTCTCAATTTTTTATATCTCTGAGGCATTTGCCCGTGGTGAAAGGTTTTTTGTTGCCCCAAAAATCATCAGAAGGAGGTAGTGTAAAGTTGCAAAGGGGTGTAACTTTTGTCCTACTCCTGATGTGACCAAACTAACTATTCCAACGCATCTGAATGGGTGCATTTACGCTAGGCATGGTCCTATTTTTCACCCAAACATGTCGAAACAGTCTGAGCTACATTGTACTTACGATATCCCTAAAGAGTCCAAAGTGCAAAAAGGTAGCAATCTTTGACGAGATGTTAATTGAAAATTGTGTCACTTAGAAACATGCCATCTAAGGCAACACGATCATGTAAAGTGTTTCCACAATAACCTCTCTCAATTTTTTATATCTCTAAGGCATTTACCCGTGGTGAAAGGTTTTCTGCTGCCCCAAAAATCATTAGAAAGAGGCAGTGTAAAGTTGCAAAGGGGTGTAACTTTTGTCTTGCTCCTGATGTGACCAAACTGACTATTCCAACGCATATGGATGCATACATTTATGCTAGGCATGGTCCTATTTTTCACCTAAACATGTCAAAACAGTTCGAGCTACATTGTACCGACGATATCCCTGAAGAGTCCAAAGTGTAAAAAGGCAGCAATCTTTGACGAGATGTTACTCAAAAAATGTGTCACTTACAAACATTCCGTCTAAGGCAACACGATCAAGTAGAGTGCCTCTACAATAACCTCTCTCAGTTTTTTATATCTCTGAGACATTTGCCCGTGGTGAAAGGTTTTCTTCTGCCCCAAAAATCGTCAGAAGGAGGCAGTGTAAAGTTGCAAAGGGGTGTAACTTTTGTCTTGCTCCTGATGCAACCAAACTGACTGTTCCAAGGCATTCGGATGGGTACATTTATGCTAGGCATTATCTTTTTTTTCACCCAAACATGTTAAAACAGTCTGAGCTACATTGTACCCACGATATCCTGAAAGAGTCCAAAGTGCAAAAAGACAGTAATCTTTGACCAAATGTTACTTAAAAAATGTGTCACTTAGAAACATTCTGTCTGAGACAACGCGATCACATAAAGTGCCTCTACAATAAATTCTCTCAGTTTTTTATATCTCTGAGGCATTTGCCTATGGTGAAAGGTTTTCTACTGCCCCAAAAATCATCAGAAGGAGGCAGTGTAAAGTTGCAAAGGGGTGTAACTTTTGTCCTGCTCCTGATGCGACCAAACTGACTATTCCAACGCATCTGGATGGGTACATTTATGCTAGGTATTGTCCTTTTTTTCACCCAAACATGTCAAAACAGTCTGAGCTACATTGTACCCACGATATCCCTAAAGAGTCCAAAGTGCAAAAAGGCAGCAATCTTTGACGAGATGTTACTCAAAAACTGTGTCACTTAGAAACATTCTGTCTAAGGCAACATGATCATGTAGAGTGTCTCTACAATAACCTCTCTCGGTTTTTTATATCTCTGAGGTATTTGCCCATGGTGAAAGGTTTTCTGCTGCTCCAAAAATCGTCAAAAGGAGGCAGTGTAAAGTTGCAAAGGGGTGTAACTTTCGTCCTACTCCTGATGCGACCAAACTGACTATTCCAACGTGTCTGAATGGGTACATTTACGCTAGGCATGGTCCTTTTTTTCACCCAAACATGTCGAAATAGTCTGAGCTACATTGTACCGACGATATCCCTAAAGAGTCCAAAGTGCAAAAAGGTAGCAATCTTTGACGAGATGTTACTCCAAAATTATGTCACTTACAAACATTCTGTCTAAGGCAACGCGATCACATAGAGTGCCTCTACAATAACCTCTCTCAATTTTTTATATCTCTGAGACATTTGCCCGTGGTGAAAGGTTTTCTGCTGCCCCAAAAATCGTCAGAAGGAGGCAGTGTATTAAGTCAGGATGAAAGCCTATTCATTCTAGGCACCTGTTTTTTACCAAATCATACATGCGCCTTGAACAAGTGATGCTACAAGTGGTGAACAAAATGGGTGCCTTGAAGAATTGAGCCCTCCAAGACATCTTGCAATTGCCTAAAAGTCCAAAATTTACATAAGTGAGTTAAGGCACCATTTTCCATCTCCAGAGCCTCCTTTAAGTGCCTTAACATGGAGTGAATGTTTTAGTCTATGAAAGATTGTGCCTAAAGAATATAACAACCCCTTGAGTCACTAGGATGAACTAAGTTAACAAAATGAACTTCATTGAGGGAGGCACACTTGTGCATCTAGACAACTCCAGTTTAGCACCTGAGAAAAAGCATGTTTAGAGACACCCCTCGAATGAACCCTCTAGAACCAATAACCATAGCACAAGATCCATAACCATGAGAAGATAAAGCATTAAAAAGATTCATCTAAAGGATGGGAAATACCTCTTAGATGATAGTCTGCCAAGTGGACCAAGAGTGGGGAATGAGAATGCTCATCGAAGATACACCAAGCCACAATGACTCTCTCCAATAAGAATCTTCTCTAGGTCCATAATTAACTCACGCCCATATCCAAGTGAAAGTCTCCTTGGTCTTCCTGCTAAAACCTCTAAAGGGTAACCATCTCAACAAATGTCTCTAATCCCAAGATAACTCTAGCCTCACCCAAGTCTCTAAGTATGTATGAGAACCTACAACCAATCAATCCATGTTAAGCTCCAAATGCAACACCACATTATCATGAAGCTCCCAAGCACATGACCAATGTACTCAATACCAAAAGAACCAACAAGACCACTATCAAAACTCCAACTACAAAATTAGGTATCCAAACATGACATCATGATCTAACATCTCCTCCTAGAAGATCACATGCACCAATACAGACATCCTAGTCTCAAGAGAACTTGTATCATGCTAATACTCTAATCTAGAATCAAGAGTCCACCAAGACACACTACCAAACACCTCTAAACCAAGGATCAACATCTACAACCACATGAAGATAAACATCTCCTAAAAATAGTAGCCAAGATGTCAAAGCACTCTCACTACAAATAATAATCATAATCCAAGAGTTTGTCCATTACATCCAACCACTATATAAGATCATCCATCACTAGGTGATGAATACACATCACTATCAAAGCTCCCACTAAACCATGATATGAACTACACATGGCATTGTGATAACCATCTCCTAAATGAAGATCACCATGGTCCACACACACTCAACTATAATACTAATAACTTCAAAGTAGAACCAAGATCTCCAATCTATGAAGATAAACCATCATTACTATCAAAATCTCACGCTAAACTATGCAACTAAGATATCCATGACATCATGATAAACATGCTACAAGTCCCAATAACCAACTATCCAATCATTCTCATCATTCATCCTCTCATCCCAATGCAACATACCAATGTGCAAACGAGCATAGACAAGGAAAAATAACAAAGTCTATATCAACACTGAATCAATCCCGTGGATATAGGCAATATGAATTCAAGTCATCCCACTACAATCAATGAGGTGTGCATCCCAAAAAAATGCATAACTTGTAGATCCCAACCATTGAAAACATGCAAAATCATCATCACATTAGTAATCATCATCACATTAGTAAACATCATCACATTAGTAAACTAGTAAACATCATTTGCATCCATACTTAAACCAATCTTATTGTTGTGTTTGATGTGTCCTCTTTCAAACAACCATTTAACAAAATTTGAGTCGAAACAATAAACATTTACAACCATAAACATCTCAAAGTCCAAAATCCAAACATTCTATCATCCTTAATCATTTCCATCATGTACCCTTGGTTTGAAAAAATCATTA
This sequence comes from Cunninghamia lanceolata, assembly GCA_027924645.1. Taxonomy (NCBI): domain Eukaryota; kingdom Viridiplantae; phylum Streptophyta; class Pinopsida; order Cupressales; family Cupressaceae; genus Cunninghamia; species Cunninghamia lanceolata. The sequence continues at coordinate 3,166,354 of BSBN01000793.1, forward strand.
TGCATGATAAAAACCCTATGCCTATTACCTTGTGCGAGGCTCATGAAAAACCCAAAATCACAATCAAAATAGGTCCTCAAACCATGCATCCTTTAAATGAGATCTTTTATCCAAATCAATCAAAAAATCCCTTTGACAATGATGATGATGATAGTCTTGTAGATCAATATGATATCAAGATGACAATAGCATTAACTATGAGATCATTACATGCAAACTTTCCATAAACCTTCATCTCCCACTCATGAAAATGCAAGAATATTTCAAACAAGAAATGACTAGCACTAGCTATCATGCCAATCCTAAATCCACATCTAATGGTCCTCCTTATGGTACCTTTGGTAAGGGAAGAACCACTTTAGACCAAGGTCCTCATATTCAATTCATATCTCCAATCCCAACTGCATGTGAGAACTGTTTATCCTATGTATCCTATTCAAATCCTCCATCTCATAATCCTTACATTCCAACTTATCCCATCAATCCAAACCCACTACATCCAAATCATCCTTTTTAGATTTCCTCCAAGGACTTCTAGTGGAGGAAAATCCTCAAACTATAAATCACAAATTTAATTAGTGTACCTCTCCCAAGCCTATTCAAAAGTCACATAGTACCATGCCTATCCATCAAACACCACAATGCAATCAAAATCCTAACAACATGCCCATGATCCAAGATCAAGTGCAATCATGCAAAGATATTATCAATCACAAGCCTATTAAGAATGAACTAGAGTCTTCTAGTACCATACTTTTCCATAAAACACCATCATGTAATCCATGGCCTATCAAGCCTATCAAAGAAAATGCAAACATCCTATGTAATACAATCAGACTTTAAATATTTGAAGTAGCCATCTACAAATATCCATTCAAACGTGGATTTATAATGCAAGTATGGATGCCATCAATCAAAAATATTTGTATTAACCAAATATCCATATAGGCATACATCAATATCTGTCGATATAAGTATAACATATATACAAAATAGCCATATAGGCTTACAAGAATGCCATATAGGCATACAATGTCAACTATGTACAATACAAAATATGTCCACAAATGCCATATAGGCATACAACAAAGGAACACAATAAAAAGTCATTCCCCTCTGGCTGGTGAAGAGAATAAATCATGAGCAACCTTTGATCTTCTAGGGGATGGAGACATGCATGTGGGTGGTCTACTACGAACCCGAGGGCTACTCCTCCTATTTAGTTCTTCCTGCATCTTTACCTATTACAATAAAAAGTATAGACATTAATATATAGAAATTACATGTTATAAAAAATGAAACATTTAACAAAATAATCACTTACCGCTAACATATAATCTGTCTCCTCACTTGCCTCAATAGCAAGAATAGGCCCTGGTGATGTCATGTCCTATAGAAACCATCCAGATAGAAATTAAACTTCAAATCAATAATATTTTGATTTTTTAAAAATAGACAACTATAACAATGAATATAAATTGAAATTTACTAATTTACCTCATACCCCTGTCAATGCCATGGAGCTATGAATCGCAGAGGCCACACCCTGCTCCATTGCCCTATGAACATGGGGAGGTGTCTCTGCAGCCTACATCATCTGGAAATAAAACAACATTATTCAATTACGAAAACTATAATAGTGATTCAAATCATGGCTCCTAACATACACACACGTTCATCTAAACATGGAAGTACACACAATAAAGAACACAAATCACATACAGAAATTTAGTAAGTACAATACATTCATTAAACTATTTATTTTATTACCTCCGTAAAGCTTTGAAGTCCACCACCGCTGGTAGGTGTTGCCATGAAATCTACAGTATTAACCTATTCAACATTCAAAATCAAAAATTAGAATACCATTCATATAACGATGCTATTCACATGTAATATTTATAATTGTTTACTAGTTACATACCTCGACAATAGATGATCTAGTGAAAAATGTAGGTGGAGAACCACTGAAAACTACATCGATGCTATGACCCTGAAATTTCATTAAAATCATCAATTTAAATTAGTTAATCTTATATTTCAAAAATGAAATTTAATAAATTAAATTCAATAAACTTGCTAATATTTACCTGAGTATCAAGGCCAAAAGTCTCACTCAGGAGGGTATCTGTCATCACCATCTGCTCAGCTGCAAATGTGGCCTGTGCACCTGCGTCCTGACTGTCCATGGGGTCATAACCACAAGCTGACCTACAAGCCTGGCAAGTATGGGGTGGGACCCTACTCCTCACACTATCTCCCAACCCACTATGTGTTGTAGGACCGGCATGCTCTATGATGCTCTAGGTCAAGGCACTAATCGACTGAAGTGTATCAACCTCAACACTCTTCTTCACAATGGAAGGGATAGAAACATGCTCGTGGGTTGGTCTACTGATTACTCGTCTCACTACTTGCTGTGGGTCAAGACGTGCCCCTGGTCTATCTTGTGCTGACCCCTCACTTCTACCCTAGAAGTCTCGCATATCAAAATAGTTTGGCACTTTATTGAGGACAAACTTGCAGTAGAGTTTCCTCAAAAAGTATTGCAGGACCTCATTATTATTGCATGGAGGATGGTCAAAAACCATCCACCACCTCTACCCGAAATTGTCCCTTATCACTTAGTTGTTGCACCAATGGATAGGGAACCTCTTGCATGTAATGGGTGGAGGTTGATTTGTTTGTGGGTTTGTAAAAATTGAACACAAGTCTAATTTTGTAATTTGTAATCTTTTCACATCTTGGTATGACAACTTGTCTGCATAGTAATCTCTAAACTCTCTCTTTTTATCCATCCAACTAGTTATTTGCTTGCTAATTGAATCTACATTTGATAAATAGACTCAAGAGATTCGACAAGCGTGGACCTATGCAAGGTTGAAGTGGAAGGATCTTTCAACCTTGCAGTTATATCTTCAATTTCCTTTTTGTTGTTTTCAATTTACCCCATTATATTTTCTTGTGTTCTAGGGGCATGTCGAGGAATGAATGGAGGAGGTTGTTGTTCTGCAGGTATTTCCTCAGGATTTTGTGGATTTTGAGGAGGAGGAGGAGGAGGAGGAGCATTAACATTTCCTGAGAATTAACGAAATATACATAAAAAATCAACAAAAACCTACCTATTTAGAAACAAATTCAAACAAAAAAACAAATATAACTCACCCCTTTCACATGCTCAACGTCATGGCAGCATTTTGGCGACGAATCGATAAGCTTTTTGTGTTGAATGGTGTTTTGCAAAATGCGAGCACGCTTTTGAGGGTTTGGAAGCTACGGGTAGAGAGGAGAAAATAGAAAGAAATGAAATTGGAAACCTTTTTTTTATATTTATAGGAAGTCATAACGCGAGCGCGTTATAACGCGCTCGCGTTATGACTTAATTTGGCCACTTTTTGGCTCCCCATCTTCTTGCACTTACCCCAGAGAAAACTAAGGAAGGCAAAAAATGAAATAAAATCCTCCCAAAACAAGGTATCTGAATTTTATAGAAACACAATGGTTTATATAAAACATAAAATTTGGGAGAAAATAATGAAGAGGATTGATGATTTGTTTAAATTATTTGAATACACTGATGATCTAGTATTTTATAGTAATTCAATGAAACAATACATTTCTGAAAATGGAGACAAGCAACTTCAAGGTAGTCAAATGCAAGAAAAATTTTGCAATTAATCTACAAAACTAGTGACAAAGAATTGGAATCCAAAGGAATTTAGAACCGTGCTAGAATAATGGCCTCATCTATCATTCAAAAATGTGCAAAGCTGGAAGATGTACATGCACTTATGGACCAAGTTGCAATATTGACAAAGAGGTTGCAAAAAAATGAGGAATACTTGAAAAAGCTTGGTTTGTCGATGGCGTTTGACCCATCATGCTGATATATTTTAAAGGTTGCTTTCAAAAATAAGATGGAGGATAAAATGAAGTTAGATAAGGACCAGTTTGCTCAAAAGCTTAATGAGGCAAACTTTATGGATTCTATCAAACCATTGATAACCTTGAATGCAACTTTGATTGATACATTCAAGTCAAGTACCAGTATTAATTATAAATTGTTAACAAACTTGTAAATCAGTTACCATGAGTTAAGACATATTACACTTCCATCAAATGAAGAGTGAAGCACACTACAAAAGCTCATAAAATGATTCAGTAATATGTGTTTCCAACAGAGCCTTGTGTAGAGTTGGTTTTAAGAAAGTTATTGTAAATTCCAAATGTAATACTTCTATGTATTCCTTCATTTAAAAATCAATATAAGACTAAACTCCATTTATGTGTTCAAATTGTATGTATTATTTAATTGCCTACTTCAGGAAAACTCTTGTTTCTACATATAAATTAAATATTTGCTAATGATGTCATGTATATTAATATGCTACTATTGTTGATTAATATACATTTAGTTGAATGCTTGTAAAACTTATCAATATCACACAATAATAATATGAAAATATTAAATTTTTAAATAAAAAATGAAAAATGTACATCAGTGAGAAAAATAAAATGTCATCAACAACATTTTAGGGTTTGGAACATGAAATACTATATAAATACCTAGTAACTACTAAATCCCTTCAAATTGCTAAATCATCTCGTCATCCTGTTTCTCCTCCCTCTAACCATGATATCTAGTGTCATCCTAATCATGTTCTTCATTTTCTTCTATCTCCATATCTCCACTTAAGAGCGTCTCATCAACACCATTACCAGTAGATGTATTCATTATGTCACTGTCATGTGTGCTATTATTGTTTGAAGTGTTGCACAACCCTCTTCTTTCACATAAGGACCTCTAGATCACGAGTGCCCTTTCAAAAGGAAAAATCCAAATATCATGTCTAGTTGTATACATTCTCAAGCAATTTTCTAAATTCTTGTCAAGTTTGTTTCTTATCTTTGATTTCAAAAACCCCAATGCACTGAAAACTCTCCCATCCTCCACCAACCCCAATATCATGGTTTGACATAAATCAACAAGTTTAAAATATTCTAATAATGCATCACACAATATTTCACTTTGACTTAAGGTTTCCCAAAGCTTTGATATTGATCCATCTTGGTAGGGAGCATCCATGGGTTTAAATTGTTCCTTCATTGAACTTGCAAATTGAGTTGATTGCTCTATAAGCTTAGTTTTATTTAAAATTCTTTCTATTTGTTGTCCATCAAATTCTATACGTGTAAAAAAATGATTTATTAAGGTTTTTATCTTGTTGTGAAAATCACTTGGCTAACAATTGACCCAATATTGAGGATACACTACAAACATGGATTCAAGCAGTCAGCATGAGGGAATCGATCTCTAATCTCTGAGTAAAGATATTTCACAATATTCTTAAAAGTAGTACTTACTGTTATGTCATAAAATGTCCCCTAGGAATTTTACCTCCTAAGTTTAGCTCCTGAGTCCCTTAGATTTAATCATGCATGTTAGAAATGAATTGCGAAGCAAAATCCCCCGAAACCCATGACAAATGGGACCTTGGGGACACTCTTGAGCTTAATCTAGATAGGTCCCTAGACTTGGGTGCCTGCACCATTGTCTTGCACTATATTTTTGAGGTCCTAAATTTGAATGTCATCTTGTGACCATTAAAAGGGTTTCCCTTGTCAACATCTCAAGTTTGAATTATGAAATTTTAGTGGGAACACATATATAATCATGTTTAGGAATTCATTTTACACCTAGATGGATAATTCAAACTTGTGATCTTATGCTAAGGATACTCAAGACTTTCATTGTGCTGCAGAGTAGTATTGTGTTGTGTTTGTATGTGTTTTTGTAGATTTGTCTTCATCAATCTATCTTCTCATGGCGTGAAAGATCTTCATCTCTTCGTGAGAGCTTCACCTCCAAGATGACATCTAATTTTTGTTTCAATCAATTTATTATATCATTTTCTTTTGCCTATGTCTACCAAAGACACACACTCTCTATCTAACAATGGTGTTGGAAGGCTTGAATGCCATTTTGGGGGTTGACCGAGGCAAGCTCCTAAACACCACAACCCCCAACCCCTCTCTTGTGATTGTAGGTTATAGGTGTCAGATCTTCTAAAGAGTTGAAGGAGATCATTATAGAGTATAAGGATTACAGATCTGAAGAAAGACGTAGAAAATATCTCCAACTGGACAAGGGAGGTCCCTCTTTTGTCCTCCAATTTATCACTATCAAAATCTCTGAGCAGGATACAATCTACAACATATTTGATTCCCAACCTCCAGAAAAAGTGTCACATTGGACACGGGTGATCCCTCTTTCATCCTCAAAGTTTTTGCTTCCTAAAATTAAAATCATGGTGTGTGTTCGAGCATTTATCGATATTCATCTGTTTGTTTATGATTTTGCATAATTAGGGTTTTAGGCCTAATTGGATTAGGGTTTTGACAAAACATCAATATATTCTATATTTCCAATAATCTCATAGTGACTTCAGACCTGTAGCTAAGTCCTCTATCACAGTTGTGACTTATCTCGATCTATGTCCTTGAATGTATGTGTGAAAGAAGGGTTTGATTGAATCTAATTAACACACAATTTGATCATCCCCATTTTCATACATAATATTTTGGTGAACCTATGTTTTTGCTGAATATTTCATATTATTGAGTGTTTTAAATCGTATTTGAATTCATACATATCATATTCATCATTCTACATTCAAAAAATTTGCATAAAAATTGAAAATTTTGAAAAAATCAAGCATCCTAGACTTGTATTTAGGCATAGTTTGCACTATTTTCATTGAATTTCATCTAAATCATACAAATATATGATATTTACATCAGATATGATATAAATTACAGAAATACATCATCTTATAATCATTTATCTTGCATTTACATACTTTATTTGCTAGGCTTTGCTTGAAATTTTGCATTTTTCATATAACCTAGTAATTCCAAAAGCTAGGGTTTGTAGCTAAAATCTTGTTTTAGATTTTATTACTAATTTTAACACTCATACAAATCTAATTTTGGACATTAGTGTTTCATCACTCTGTGTGTTTGTATCTACATTTCAAGTTTTGCATTTACACATTTGTATTTCAACAAAAAGAGACATATTCATTCATACTTCCTTAAAATTTCACTTGCATTTTTTTCATTTTAGGATTTTGGCATCATTTTCAAATCTGATCTGAGTTATTTTACACATTAAATAAGATTGAATTTCATTCATACATCACTTTGCATAATCTCATTACATATTTTGGGCATTTGCATTGAAAAAAGTGAAAACTTTGAGCATTTTTAGGTGCATAAACAAGCATATATTGTTGTTGTTTCATTGTATTCATCTTAGATATATTTAATTTTGGATCTTACACCCATATTAAAGCATATATTCATTTTTCATTTAAAAATTTCACATAATTTCATATTATTGTGTGAAACTTTGGCATATTTTTAATTACACAATGTGTATTTCAACACTAGTTCACACACCTTTTTCATAGCTTCTGATCAAAATCATTAAAATAATCAACTTGGCCTTGCTGTTTTGTACTTATTCCTCCTATCCATTGTGTTTGTTGTGGAGTTTGTGTGTATTTTAGTACCCATTCCCCTCAAGCAAGTGCTTGGGAGAAAAATAGTCTAGGGTGTGTTAATTATCATAAAACTTTGCATGTCTTCTCTTACTAGATCTTATTGGGCATTTATGTTTCAAGACATTTCATTATGACATCTTCATCTCATTTCTCTTTGGTATCTTTACATGCATTTATCAAAAACTTTGAGAATTCTACAAATTTCTTAATATGAATCCTCATTTTCTCACTTATATACAAGCTATGCATCATAATGATATATTTAAATACTCTTCATTTGAAATCCTTGGTTATGTATTCAATTTTGACAACTTCACAACTATCATGAATAGATACCCTTCAGTAGTACAAGATCTACTAAAGTACATTTCCATGAATACTCTTGAGAAAGATGAGTGTGAAAATTCTTCTTCTCCTATTGCTTTCGAACTAATAGCTCAAATATATGAGGATGGTCATGATTCCATAAGTGACCCTACTCCTTTAGTTGAATGTTCAAACACCTTGGACATCCCTAAATAAGTGAAGACCTTTGACCGTCCTCCTTTGGATGAATGTTCAAGAAGCTTGGATGTCTCTAAGGATGCGAAGACTATGGGTAGCTCTCCTCTAGTTGCAAGCTCTATTCCATTGGATGTCACTAAAGATCAAATGATCAAGAATCAAAATCAAAGCAATGTGAATTCAATTACCTTTAACAAGTTTCTTCCACTTGCTAAGGGGTTATTAGAAACATGTAGCAATATTCCTAAGATTATTGTGCAAGGGACACCTAATGCACCTTCTTGCTTAAAATCGGTGACTACTATTCAAGGTGATCGAAAACCACCTCGACCCCCAAATTAAATTCTAAACTATGTAAGACAAATCACTCGAAGGAATCAAGGTGTTCAAAATGTGTCGCAATAACCACATTACAATGTGATTTCTCACATGTACAACACCAGTAACAAAAAGAAAAGTAAGCAAGTATCGCACATGCATGTCTTCCTTCTGTCTTCTCAACCTATGCACCCTCTACCACCTTGTCTTACTCATAAAAGTAGTCAAGATTATGATATTATTGAACAACTTCACATTACTCCAACTAAGATCTTTCTTTGGGATTTAATACAAACATTACCTACATACCACGAAATACTCCAAGAAGCTTTACAAAAGGTAATTGTACTACACATTGTTAAGCTGAATGATGTAGAAACTTTGTTAGATTATATGGATGTGACAAAAATGGATATTCAGTTTCAACCACATGAATTACCATCAACTAAAGTTCAAAACCAATATCATCCGCTTATCATCTTTGTCGCAATAAATAAAAAGATGATAAATTAGGTTATGATTGACAATGGATTGACTCTTAATGTTTGTGGTATTGATTTGTTACACAAAAGCAACATTGACACATCTTTAATCAAACCAGATAGGCTTAGCATTTGTGGGTTTGATAATGTTGGTAGGCAATCCCTAGGTACTATAACTTTACTTGTAAAGGTTTGACCCATGACATTATCTACCCTTTTTCATGTCATGCCTGGTTTGCTTTCATATAATATGATTCTCGGTAGACCTTGGATTCATGCCATGGGGGTAGTTTTGTCTACCCTTTATCGATAAATAAATTTTATTTATGAAAACAAGCTCTACATTATTGAATTTGATCCTGAACCGAATAGGTGTTTACATATTGAAATGCAAAAACAAGTTAACAACCATATGAGTCTAAATAACTTACAAATTGATCCATCAATGCATCTTGCATAGATAATGTTGTGTAAGACTCTAAACCATCAAATGCACTTTTTGGTGATGATTGGGGTTCATTAGATTTTACTCCTTCCAGTATGGGGAATATAAACTTAATAACTTTGACACATCAAAAGTTGCATCGATCTCATCCAAGCAATGTTTGGAAACACCTAGGAAAACCAAAGTCTCCTTGGTAGAAAACAAAGACAATACTCTTACTTATACTACAAACTATGAGACTTATGAGGCCTCACCATCTTCTAAAGAGATGGACTCCCTCTATGGTGATGGATTTTAGATTTTGTACAAAAATAACGATTACATAGGTAATGGTTGCGGTGTAAATCAACAAGGAATCAGAGTACCTTTACAAGTTGCTAGAATTAATTACACGGTAGTATTGGATACCGTTCTTTAAAGCCCACCAAAGCCTCTCGTTGTCTCAAAATCAATGTTAAGACAATACCAACAAGACCAAAACTACATGTGAGATATCTTGTGCTGGTAGACAAGGATTGTCCACTAGGAAATATCCCATTGAATTAGGTAAGTATTTCTTCCTCCTTAAGCCACACTTGTTGTAGCACCTATTCTAGTTTCTCTCAAGGGTGTCCTGCTCCTAGATATATATTGTTAGCATTGTGTTGTGTTCCCCCATGATGTGTTGTGTTGTTTAGGTCTCCTTGGATGACCCTTGATACTCTTCTAAGGTTGAGGATACTAGAAGACTACCTCTATTGTGACCATTCTTCTATTTGTATCATCATTCTTCTATTGTTCCTCTGCTCTATTTTATTATTGTGTGTCATGCCTTAGGGGCATAGCATTGTAGTTGTGGACTTGGGGGCATCCTCCTACATGGTGTTCCTAAGGCTCTTGTTCTCCTCTCTCATTTTATTGTTTACCTTCTTCTAGTGGTTCTACCTAGTCAGTGGATGAAGAAAACAAATAAATACTAATAAGGACCATGTGTCCCTTCAACAAGCATAGTAAAAATGAATCTATATATATATATGTATGTATATATATATGTATATATGTATATGTATATATGTATATATATGTATCTATATAAATGTATATATATGTATATGTATATATAAATATACATATATATAGATATACATATATATCTATAGATACATATATATATGTATGTATATATATGTATATATACATATGTATATATATACATATATATATGTATATCTATATATATATATGTATATTTATATATACATATATATAGATACATATATATACATATATGTATATATGTATATGTATATATATGTATATGTATATATAAATATACATATATATATATAGATATACATATATATATATATATAGATACATAAATATATATGTATATGTATATCTATATCTATATATATATATATATATATATATCATGCCTGACTAGTAGAATCACTCCGTGTGATATTCCATCTTATGGCATTTCTTGTAACTAACATTTTACAATCCACTCAATCTACTCTTGCACACTTTGATTGGTATCTCACCTTGTTGCTACACTCAATTCTGAGGTATTTGTAGTATAGCCCAACTATTATACTCGGTTTTGAACCCGTAGTGTAGCCATGGTCTTTGATGTGACTATCTAAATGCATATCTTTAATGAATTTCTATGGTTATTATCTTAGAGTAATATTTCTAACCTCTCTTGTTGTTTATCTTAAGAAAATCATATCAATATGTTTGTGAGAACATTTAGCGGTCATGAGCACATGTCACCTTGGGGGCATGGACTTTGCAAGAGCTCTTGTTCCCTTACGTGTCTTCTCTCTACCTTAAGGTGCTTGATATTTGTACATGACATCAATCACCTTAAGGTGGGGGCATATATAATGATATTTGTTTGATGATTTTCTAGGATTAACAAAGCATGTTTGTAAGCCCTCTCCATGAGGTGGGATGTTGTATCTCCAACACGAGTACACATCTTTATTTATATTGCAATAAAAAATCCCTCTTCGTTGGGTGGGATAGCATATCCTTTATCATAGAAACCCTCTGCAGAGGCAGGATAACGTATCTCTTGAACTAGTACATATTCTTTTATTCAAAAGACCTTATCGTGAGGCGGGATGGTGTATCTCTTGAGCTAGTGCACATCCTTTTATTACAAAATTCCTCTACGGAGGTAGGGTTGGATCTTGAGACTATCCTCCCTTAAGTGTGTCTTTGGCAGTTGTTATGGCATAATCCCAACCATCAGGTGTGTTTGCAGCGTGTTTGAGATGGTGGGACTTAGCAATAAGCTCCTTCCATTGCCCTTATTTTCTGTGTTTAAGATGTGTAATATGTCTATGGTGTGATATATGACACTCATGTATTCTGTGTGTCTTCCATGTGTTTCCCCCTTGTGTGGTTAACCCCCGCTTGGGCTTTGTATGGCTTGCTTTCTCCTCTTGTGTATATAGTGATGCATTGCACCTGCACTCAAGGTATTGGATGGCGTGTTTTCATCCTGGTGCAGTTTCAAGGGTGTAGAGATGAGCTCCTCCTACATTTTTGGGTTTTGTGTTGCAATTTTTATTTTCATGCATATGAAAATGAAAATATTACATCATTGTATTCATCATGTTTTGTATTACTTCTCTCATGTCTTCATTGTGTTTTGCATGTCTTAAATATTGTCTTCTCCATGTCTTGCATGCTTCCTACTATCTTCATTGTGTTTGGCATGTCTAAGATGTGTCTTCTAGTGCTTACCTGAGACTAGGGGCTAGAAATGGTTCCTCAATCTTTGTGTATGTCTTAGCTTCATGTTCCTAGTATGTTTGATGTGTTTTCGACCATACTTTATTGCATGTATGGGTTGTAAGATCATACATACATTAAAGTTGGGGCTAAATGTTATGTCATAAAATGTCCCCCTACAAATTTTACCTCTTAATTTAAGCTCCCGAGTCCCTTCGATTTAATCATGCATGCTAGAAATGAATCCTGGAGCAAAATCCCTTGAAACCCATGACAAATGGGACCTATGGGACACTCTTGAGATTAATCCGGACCTAAAATAGGTACCTAGACTTGGGCACCCATGCCCTTGGCCTACCCTATTTTGTCAGGGTCCCAAATTTGAATGTCAACTTGTGACCGTTAAAAGGGTTTCCCTTGTCCACATCTCAAGTTTAAATTACAAAAGTTTAGCAGGAATGCTTATATAATCATGTTTTGGACTTCATTTTACACCTAGATGGATAATGTGAACTTGTGATCTTATGCTAAGGATACTCAAGGCTTTCATTGTGTTGCAGAGAAATATTGTGTTGGGTTTGTACTTGTTTGTTGTAGATTTGTCTTCATCAATCCATCTCCTCATGGCGTGAAAGATCTTGTAGGGACCCAACTCTTTATTAAAAAAAAATACTAACTTTGAATCAAAATTTTTTGATCAATAGATTAAGAAAATGCAAATTCATAAAAAATTTATTATTAATTCTGAGAAGTACTTAATAAATGTTATAGAGGTTAGACAACTAGTGCTTATTTTCTAAAGTCATGAAGACCTAAAAAGATCACCAATCTTAATCTAGTGAAGATAGAATGTACGATACACAAGATAACATAGTAGAACAATTGATCAACACATACTTTAAGTCTTTCATGATACCTTGCATTCATCTTTGACAACTTGTTTTTTCTCCAACAACTTGTATTCTTATCGTCTACACAAAACTTAGCTAGACAATCTTATGTTAATCTGGTTCAGAATCATTATACCAAAAAGTTATGGCCACAATATTTATATAAACTAAGGGTCGAATACCTCACCACTCCTTTGCACCTAAGTACTAGAGGCTTCTTGTTCTCTAACTTGCTCTTCTAAGTTTTTGATATTACAAAGTTAATTATAAAAGAACACCCTATATCTTGGGAACCTGAGTAGTAGGGGCATCCTTTGTCTTCTAGACTGCCTACATACCCTATATCCACAGAATCAAGGTACACAAAAGATGCGATTGATGATAGGATTTGTGAATATGTAGTTCTATCTTACACCATGCTTGATGCAACTGTGAGTGGGTAAGCAACCCTTTCTAGGGTTTATCCTTCCCCAGAAAGTTCTATTATCACATAGAATTGCACCCATCTTGGAGAGAGTCGAAGCATTCTAATGACACAATGGGAATGATCTCAAGGTGTGGGACCTTGCAAGTTGAAATCAGACCTCCAGAGAAAGTTGGTTCCTCATTCTAAGCCTAAAGCTTAGAGAAATCAACTAAATCTAGTGCTAATATTGCAGGGGAAAAGGGTTAGGAAGAACTGAATGGAAATAAAGGTGATGTACCAGATTTGGTAGGTCACCTATGACTGTCTCAACATAGTAATAATGTCATAGCTAGAAGGACTTACACAGATTAGATTGATTCCAATAGAGGCCAGGATAGAGAGGTAGAGAAATGAAATGGGTTGCTTTATCCACAATACATAGCTCACACCAATCCAAAGAGTAGACACAGTGTTAAAATAAAAAGACAGAGGCAAAATAATAGCTCATATTGATTATAGAGGTCAAATAACTATTACAAAAGAGAGAATAATGCAAGAAATCTAGACACAAAGTGATCACTTACATTCATTGTTGAATAAGACTAGAGACATGAGAGGCTCAGCAGAAGAGCACAGTCCAACAAATCTAGTTGTTCCTGCAATTGCATTATAGAGATCTGATTACAAAGATTCTCTATCCTATAGTAGCCCAAAGGAACAACCAACCCTAAATACATCTTTGAGACATGTATATGTAGCATTTCTACACTATACTGCAGTAACCATGGTGGGAAATGGAGAAGTCAATGAGAAGAGACATTGACCATGCTACATTAAATTTTTTGCTAAGAGACCACCTGCAAATTAGGGCAGAACCCACACCCTATCACGCTTGCAAGCCTACAAATAGGTTTCTTATGTGAATAAATGGTAGGTGCATTGATGAGGAGATGCAAAAAGTCTTTATCTTTTACTATTAAATTGACCATGTATCTACATCTGTACCCTAGCATTGAAGACTTCACCATTTCATCTACCCCCATTAGCCTGAGCTCACAGAAATTAAATGTTGAGTTGGTAGGGAGGGCCACCTTTTACAACACTTTAAATTTTAACCATTGAGTCTCTACATCTGTATCCTCATCAACCCAAGCTGATTTATGTGAATAATTAGCCTTTGCAAAGCCCACCAACTTAGTTGAAGGCTATGGCACCACTAGGAAGTTTGCAAATCTTGAGTTTGAACTGGGACCATTGGATGAAGAAACAGATCAAAGATTGATGACCCTACGAGCTCCGTAACCTTCCTTTACCTTTTACCTTGTATTGACGCCTTAAGATACATGGCAAGATCTCACAAGTGCACAAAGAATCTACTTGATAGGCAAGATTCCACCATGACACTACTCCACCATTAGAATTGTAGAATATGTCAAGTTGCAAAAGGAAGTAGTCAGAATATTAGATTTTATAAACCTTTGATAGTACCATAGAGACCTTGGGAAGACATAAGTTTGGATTTCATATTGGGTTTTTTGAAGACACAGAGAGGACATGATTCTATATTTGTAGTGGTGGATAGATTTTCAAAGATGGCACATTTCATACCTTGTAAAAAGACAATTAATGCAGTGCATGTAGTTGACCTATTTTTCAAGGAGATCATGAGATTGCATGGATTACCTAAGAGCATAATTTCAGAGAGATATACAAGATTCATTAGATACTTATGGAAGACACTTTGGAAGAAGATGAAGGTAGATTTGACATTCAGTTCAACATTTCATCCACAAATAGATTGACAGACAGAAGTGGTGAATAGGAGTTTGGGTAACTTGTTGAGATGTTTGGTTGGAGAGAAGGAAGGAAATTGGGATCTAATTCTATCACAAGTAGAGTTTGCATATAATAATTCAGTGAATAGGAATATAGGAAGGACACCTTTTGAGATTGTAATTGGAGTAAACCCTACAGGAGTAGCAAAGTTGAGAGATATCAGCATGGAGGATAAGAGAAGTGCAGAGGAAGAAGAATTTTAGAATATATAAATAGAGTAGATAATCATGTGAAGAATAATTTGGAAGAGATGGATAGTAAGTACAAGGAGCATGTAGATGAGAAGAGGAGACATAAAGAGTTTGCAATTAGAGATGAAGTTATGGTGTACTTGAGAAAAGAGAGATTTCCAATAGGGACATATAACAAGTTGAAGATGAAGAAGTTTGGACCATGTAGGATACTAGGGAAGTTTGATTCAAGAAATGCATATGAGTGGAGCCACCAGAGACATTGGGTATATCACCTATTTTCAACATTACAGACCTATATTAGTATCGTGAAATAGAGTTCAGTGACAACATTGAAGAAGACTTGAAGAAGCAGTTACCACACCAAGCATCAGAGTAGATTAAAGACATTTTGGACATCAAAATTAGATGTAGTACTAGAGGCAAGTAATACAAAGAATACTTAGTGAAGTGGAAAGGCAGATCAGAAGAAGACTCAACTTAGATTTTGTAGGCTGAGGTGGATTGTTTTGGTTTTCCTTTAACCCCAACAAAGTGAGGGACTCACTTTTTCAACAACCCCATGTGTTTGATGCAGGAGAATCCTTGGTTCAAGAGTAATCTTGCATCAACCAAAAATATTTGCATTCTCTCTTTGTTTCATTCATTTCCCAGTTCATTCCATTTCAGTCAGTCAGTAGCAGTTTTAGCTTTTTGTACTACATTTTGCTGCATTTACATTTCAAACTTTCTAGAGTAGGACTTAGCTTCTGGACATCATCATTTACATCATATCCAAAATTCAACTCATTTGGATCAGCTTTTGGAAAGATATCGCATCAGAAGATCGATTGTTTCCTCATGATAGAGCATTCAGACAATCTTAGACAACCAGCTAAAGGAGAAGGATTCCAGAGCACTTCCATGCCTTACGGAGCTAAATGACACATCACTCAAGATTGTTTGGGACATGGCTAACCTTCCCTAAGATCCGCACATTGATTCATTCACTTGTAGAGGATTTACATATGTTTTGGGCTGACCTATCTGTGTACACAACTTACATCTATTTCATTGGAGTTTGTAATCTATTTGGCTGACACAAAAGATTCTTACAATCCTGGGATGATATATAATCATGTAATAGATGTCTAGGGAAGACATAGTTAGCATAGTTCATGATTTAAAAATAGATAGATAGTTTGGAATTATTTTGGAAGGTGTTTCAAAGCCATATCTTGTGCATGTGTTGTTACTGGAGAATTAGGCCTGTGAGCCCTAATCTGTAAGCCTGCATGTTGTTGGCATGTTTGTATTTTGAATCTATGATATATTGAGCATCTAAATCTGTATTTGCATTATATAATTGAGTTACTTCCATTGTGTTTACTCTTGCTACATGGTTTGGACTATTCACTTTGTGGACCCTCCTAACTGTGAGTACACAAAATCTCCTATAAATACCATCTACAACACATCACAACATTGATTAGGTCAGCACCATGAAAATCTTTTAAATGAAACGTGTAACTCTTCAAAGGTCAGCTTCAATACATACAATATGTTAAGGAAACTTGTTGTAGACATCGAGACTTCATGGAAGGATTGAACAAACATCACATCACATCTTTCAAGGTCAAAACAATTGATCGGGATCCATCATATATAACATAAACTAGTCTATCGACCCAAACTATACAAACACTGCTAACTGTTTAACTTCATACCATCAGGGAGAAGTTGAAAACATTATGCAAACCAATAATTCAACATTATACCATCTCAACATCATTCAACCACCTTTCTACTAACTTGTATCAAATCAATCTATACATCTGCAAGACAAGAGATATGACGAACTACTGGAAACAAAGTATTTCGAACTAACTGTTATACTCCACTATTTAGGATATGGCATTGTGGTACATCAAAGACCATGAAACCTTTAGAGATGAACTTAAACATCATTACATACATACTCCTATATCTGTACATCCTCATTTATCATTTTTTGAGAAAAAACAAAAGCTAGAATAAGATATACTGGAGTCTGGAGAACAAGGATATACAATTCTTCATTAAATGACTTACATATCATATGCGGCACTAGAAACAAGAGATATATACATGAGGCTCAATCCTGAGGTATAATGGAGGATGTAGAACCTCCACACAATCTTTTATGGCTAATCTATATGTATTTCATCTTCCACAAATATTTAAACATGTGTTTTGAGGCTTCTAGAATAGCCTGTATTACCTCTGTTACTTGAATACTGACCTTGTAGACCACCAGATCACTTGAAGCTTCAATATAGCATACCTTATACATCTTTTAGCCTATCCTCAAAACCACATGACTAAATAATTTCTTCCGGATGAATGCAAAGCATTCCAATAGGTCTCCACCATTGCTTTGCCCTATCTAAGTAGTAACTAGTATTCTGGCACTTGTAAATTTTTCTGTTGAAGGTGTGGTGAGTTGAAATCTTGAATAAATTATGTTAATAGCATGATAAACTTATCTTTTGAACTGCAAGACTAAATCTTTCTTTGTAGAGAAATGTGGACCAAAACATTGTGACTTTGCCTTAGGATATGCACTGTGAATGCGTTAGTCAAATTTATGCTACTTATTACTAAGTGTGGTACTCCAAGCTGATGAGATATACATGTAAGAGTATAGTAAACATGTTAGGACATAAGTGTTTACCTCTGCATCATGCTTAGACACAAGGCTGATCACCGCATCATACTTAGACAATTTTCTCTTCTTTGAGACAACTTTCACTCCATTTTCTAAGTCTTCCAGACTAACTTGCCTTAGACATGCTGACCCCTTGACTTTAAATAAGTCAAACCATCTCTCTCAAATCTTCCACTATCCATTAGCTTCTCCTTCTTCTATACACAACCTCTATACAAGTTTGTCCTTATATTTTCGTATACTATGTTGACATCAATGACAAAACATACTGCTAACACTTGGTGCTTTTCCTCCAACCATAGACCAGTGATCCCTCACACACCTTACTTTCTTGAAGTGGCCATTCCCTTCACAAGGGTATTAGATAATGAGAATCAACTGATTGCATATGCCATCTAAGAACTAGTGATGTGACCTAGCTAATGCCAATCGGGTTTACAACTCTAGTCTAGCTCTAGCTATGTATTACTCATTTTGATTGTTTAGCTATCTGGTACACATTGAGCCAACAATGCATGTAGTGAATTTTGTATTATTTGGCCAAAGTTTCATATATATATATATATATCACTCACTTCTTTTCTCTATTTGGAGACAACATTGTTATTAGTCACTATAACCTTGTATATATATCTCTCTTGGTTTTCTTATGTCACATTAGTCTTTGAGACTTATACCCATATCTACTGGTCAATCTTGAGAAGACTAGGGGTAAATTTAGATACCTATTGTAAACATACTTTGAGTCCCTCTTTGCAATTCTTGCAATCATGGGTCTATGACATCTTTTCACCTATGCAATGGCTTGTTTACTTAGCCTCATACTCAAGCTTAATCTTTATATATAAAAAGTTGACATTCCTAACATATAAATTTAACAATTTAAGACTCTATCTTAATAAACATTCAACCCATAATCTATCAATTATACAACATAATTTTGTATCCATACAGGTTAAGTACTTCTCTTTATATATCAACAAAGAATTTCCAAAATATAATAATAGTCTATGTCTTTGGTGCAGGAGCACCTACCTGACAGCTGGTCTTGATAAGGTAGTTAGTTGTTTTAGGTCTTGTTTATGTTTCCAAGAAGGTTTGTTAAGACCAAATGCATGTAATAAGGTCATGCTGATCATGATAAGATCATGCTGACCATGCTTTTGCTATTTTTAGGAAGTTTGTTAGAACAACTGTCATGATGTATGTTCGGTTGGATCTCCCAGCCGCTTGGAGTCGGGTCAGTAGTACTCGTAGGAAAATCTATTTAAGCATGAGGATCAGTTGATATTGCATACATGAATCGACCGAGCTAGGTTGTAGAGAGTGAGACAGAGAGAGAGAAACTGATCATTGTATTTGCATCTTTTGAAATCAAATAAAGTGTTCCTGTTTGTGTTCATCCTCTGTTGAATTCCATTGCTTGATCGATTTGCTGGTTTGGTGGCTGTATGGATTCACTGATCCATTCCACCGGTTGATTCATCTGATCGGTGGAATGGTTATGTACAGTAGGTTAGGTGTTAGTTTGTTTGTTCGCATGCAGGTGTGCAGGATCGCGGTTGAAAGGTGTTGAAGACCCTAGCATGGGCATGTGCTAGGTCGAGCTGATAAAGTGTGATAGATCACCCTGGAAGTGGATCGAGTCATCCCAGGAGGTTCGGTGGATCAGAACAGTGAAAATTTCGCTAAGGCTAAAAGTTCGTGAAAACGGCATCATCAGGATATTTCAGCAAATATCCTGCAGTCGCGTTGGGCATCGTCATCCGGATAAGTGGAGGAGATCGGCATGATGCGGTTAGTTGCATGAAGTGCAAGTGCGTCAGGGTGATCATCATCTGGAGTTGCCGGAGAGGAGCGCATCGGCATCAGGTAGAAGATCGGGTCATGAAACTGTTGAAGTTTGCATGTTGCGAGTGCATCAGGATGTTTTAAGTCGGATATATACTCAGCGTATATATCGCCGTCAGGATCATCTCTCGGGAGTGCCCATCATCCGCGTATCGCTAGCAGATGCGGGAGTGAAAGTTCATTTTTTTTGGACTAAGTGTTGAAGAGGTCATCAGGATATTGGGTGACGTCATCGTCATCAGGATATGACGTCATCGTCATCAGGATATTGAGATATCCCCCTATGCAAGTTTATCCTGCTGTCGTTAAGTGCTTAGGTATCGGCAGAAAGTTGTGTTAACATCATCAGGAGGTTTCGAGAGAACCGGATAAATCATATCATGATGCTGTTGCTTGTATCGTCGGCTATCGGGGTATCGAAGGGAAGGTGGTGAAGGTGATCATCATCAGGATCTTTGGAGCAACCGGATATTGGATATCCTGCAGACGAAAGGGGTGTTACATATCATGATGATGCCGATGGAGCTTGGCGCCTGATGAACAGTGCAACAGGAGGATGTTTGCGCTAGTTGAACATCATGATGATGATGATAGGTGGAAAACGGAGGAAGTGAACAGTAGTCGGCAGGAGGATAATTGTGCTCGTCCGAAATATGATGATGATGATGATGATGATGAGCTGCAGACATCCATGCTGTATTGTAAGGTTATAGTGTGGATGCCTCTGCATCATAGTGGTATCAGAGCTCAGCAAAACATCTGGGCTGTTGTGTGTTGATTCTGTCACGAAAAGGGGTAGAGGTAAAGTTGAATTGTGTGTTGTGTGTTGATTAAGAGGTTGACCAAAATGCCTCCGAAAGGTAGTGGTACTGCAAGGGAATTGCAGGAGATGAAGGAGAAACATGCTAGAGAGATGAGGAAGATGAAGGAGCTTGCTGAAGCACTTCAAGCCAGGCTGACAGCCCTAGAAAAGAACAAAAAGAGGGAAGTGGAAGACAGTGAGTCTGAAGAAGATGAAGATACTGTTGAAGAGTATGAAGAGGTAGCTGAAGATCTGGATGTTGAAGACCAGAGATTGGCAAAACTGTTAAAGGCAGTGCAGAATGATAAACCTAAGGTAAAGGTTGATGTTTCCAAGTATACTGGAAGTTTGAATGAGGATGAGTTGTTAGATTGGATTGCTGCACTTGATAATCACTTTGAATGTGAAGATGTTGCTGAGGATCAGAAGGTAAAGATTGCAAAGACCAAGTTAGGAGGTCATGCTTTGGTATGGTGGGATTATGTACAATCTGAGAGAAGGAAACAAGGGAAATCAAAGATCACTTCATGGGATAAGATGGTAGCAAGGATCAAGGGTAAATTCTTGCCAAGGGATTATGAAATCCAGATGTTTAAGAAGCTGCAATTTTTAAAGCAGAAGGAAAGGGATGTGAAGGTATATACAGAAGAGTTTTATAAGTTAAGTATGAGATCTGGTCATCATGAGAATGAGGTAGAAAAGGTGGCTAGGTACTTGGCTGGTTTGAGATTTAACATACAGGATGAGTTAGTTTTAGCTAACCCTAAGAATGTGGAGGATTGTTACCAAATGGCAATCAGAATTGAAGAAAAGATGAATAGAGGACATGATAAGTCCATGAGAGGAAGAGGAAACCATAGGGGAAGAGGAGCAGCCCCTACACAAAAGCAAACCAATGAGGGTCAAGAAGACACTGGTAAAGGACAGGGACAGTCTGATTTCAGGGGTGGATGGAAAGGTAATAGAGGAAGATTTGGAGGTGGTAGAGGTTCTACTACATTTTCAGGAAAATGTTACACCTGTGGTGAGTTTGGTCATCCATCTTTCAAATGTCCAGAAAACAAAGGTTCATCATCCAGAAATGATAGAACTAGTGACAAGAGAGTACAACTTGTACAGGAAGAGACAGTAGAGCAAAGTGCACAGAGTTCAAACACTTATCAAAAGGATAAGGAGCCTGATAATTATGCATACCCAGAAAGTGGAGAGTCTCTGCTGATGAGAAGAACAGCAACTACCATGAAGGTACATGACAAAGAATCCCCACAAAGAAGAGCTCTTTTCAAGACCATATGCAAGAGCAAAGGTAAAAAATGTAAGGTTGTCATTGATACTGGTTCAACAGACAACATGGTATCTCAAGAAATGGTGGATAAACTGAATTTGGAAAGGATTCCACATCCACACCCTTATAAGGCATCTTGGGTGAGTGACAGTCAATCACTTTTTGTCTCTGAACAGGCATATGTGGATTTTCAGATTCGAGCATATCATGATAGAATTTTGTGTGATATTTTGCCTATGGAATGTTGTCACCTACTGTTGGGTAGACCATGGAAATTTGACAGAAGGGTACTGTATGATGGGTATTCTAATACCTATACCATCAAGAAAGATGGGAAGACTATTAAGTTGATGCCATTGCAGGCAGATGCTGCAGCACAGGGGGCAGCCAAAATCATTTTAATGGGAAAGAAGGAGTATGTGCAGATGCCTATAGGAGCAGGCATAAAGGTAGTTGAAGACACTGCCAGGACAGGAGTTGTTCAGGACAACCGATGGAAGAAAGTTTTAGTTTTGACTGACAGAGATCAGCAGCAGGTGCAGAAATAGGTTTGCAAACAACAATCAGTTGAAAGGCATGACAAGGATGTTGTCATCGTCGGGACTATTGCTTGTCCTATAACGATTGAAAGGAAGATAGGATTGAATATTGTAGCAGTTCAAGAGGCAGTTCAGACAGAGGTTCTGGTCAGACAACCTGGCAAACACAGGGTATGTGAGCGAAAGGCCTACATCAACAGGCATGAGGATTTACTTGCCAGAAAGCAAGTTACAGTTCAGAAGTCTTGGAGTAGCCAAGAGCCAGCAGAGGACAAAGCTGGAACAAATCAGCATATTGCAAAGGTAAGGTGTAAAGGTGGAGGACTTCCACATACTAAACTCATGGGACATGAGTTCTTTTCTGTTGGGGAGTATGGTGCAGGAGCACCTACCTGACAGCTGGTCTTGATAAGGCAGTTAGTTATTTTAGGTCTTGTTTATGTTTCCAAGAAGGTCTGTTAAGACCAAATGCATGTAATAAGGTCATGCTGATCATGATAAGATCATGCTGACCATGCTTTTGCTATTTTTAGGAAGTTTGTTAGAACAGCTGTCATGATGTATGTTCGGTTGGATCTCCCAGCCGCTTGGAGTCGGGTCAGTAGTACTCGTAGGAAAATCTATTTAAGCATGAGGATCAGTTGATATTGCATACATGAATCGACCGAGCTAGGTTGTAGAGAGTGAGACAGAGAGAGAGAAACTGATCATTGTATTTGCATCTTTTGAAATCAAATAAAGTGTTCCTATTTGTGTTCATCCTCTGTTGAATTCCATTGCTTGATCGATTTGCTGGTTTGGTGGCTGTATGGATTCACTGATCCATTCCACCGGTTGATTCGTCTGATCGGTGGAATGGTTATGTACAGTAGGTTAGGTGTTAGTTTGTTTGTTCGCATGCAGGTGTGCAGGATCGCGGTTGAAAGGTGTTGAAGACCCTAGCATGGGCATGTGCTAGGTCGAGCTGATAAAGTGTGATAGATCACCCTGGAAGTGGATCGAGTCATCCCAGGAGGTTCGGTGGATCAGAACAGTGAAAATTTCGCTAAGGCTAAAAGTTCGTGAAAACGGCATCATCAGGATATTTCAGCAAATATCCTACAGTCGCGTTGGGCATCGTCATCTGGATAAGTGGAGGAGATCGGCATGATGCGGTTAGTTGCATGAAGTGCAAGTGCGTCGGGGTGATCATCATCTGGAGTTGCCGGAGAGGAGCGCATCGGCATCAGGTAGAAGATCGGGTCATGAAACTGTTGAAGTTTGCATGTTGCGAGTGCATCAGGATGTTTTAAGTCGGATATATACTCAGTGTATATATCACCGTCAGGATCATCTCTCGGGAGTGCCCATCATCCGCGTATCGCTAGCAGATGCGGAAGTGAAAGTTCATTTTTTTTTGACTAAGTGTTGAAGAGGTCATCAGGATATTGGGTGACGTCATCGTCACCAGGATATGACGTCATCGTCATCAGGATATTGAGATATCCCCCTATGCAAGTTTATCCTGCTGTCGTTAAGTGCTTAGGTATCGGCAGAAAGTTGTGTTAACATCATCAGGAGGTTTCGAGAGAACCGGATAAATCATATCATGATGCTGTTGCTTGTATCGTCGGCTATCGGGGTATCGAAGGGAAGGTGTTGAAGGTGATCATCATCAGGATCTTTGGAGCAACCGGATATTGGATATCCTGCAGACGAAAGGGGTGTTACATATCATGATGATGCTGATGGAGCTTGGCGCCTGATGAACAGTGCAACAGGAGGATGTTTGCGCTAGTTGAACATCATGATGATGATGATAGGTGGAAAACGGAGGAAGTGAACAGTAGTCGGCAGGAGGATAATTGTGCTCGTCCGAAATATGATGATGATGATGATGATGATGATGATGAGCTGCAGACATCCATGCTGTATTGTAAGGTTATAGTGTGGATGCCTCTGCATCAGTCTTTGTCTCAAATACTAAATTTTCAAGATTCTCAAACACACTCTTAACCTTTTTAATCTACCATTGAAAAGAAAGGTATACTTTTAGGAATGACTTACTCTTGGGTTCTTCCTTAAATATATTGCTAACTCTTAATAAAATGATAAGTCTAAGCTTAGTTTTTTTTTTTTAAATGGCTTTATAAATTTGGCTTATATTTATATATTCCACCATTGACCTCTAAATGGTGCAACATTTGGCCTTAATATATGGCACAGTTGACCTGAGTTCATTAACTCAGTCAACCTCTAACAATATCACTATTGACCTCATATATATACTTCATTGGCTTTCTATGGTTAACTGTCAACATCATATATATACTTCATTAGCCTTCTGTGGTTTACTATCGACCTGTATATATATTATACTTCTTGGCTGAACTAACTATATCACATACTACCTAAAGGCTTAGTCAATCATCTTTAAAATCTTAAGGCTTTAGCCTCGATACTACACAATCACCCTCTAACATTACATACAACTGACCACATAGCTAAAATTGTCAACCTCAAAAAATTACATATAGCCACATGACTTGATATAGTTAACATCATACATTAGATACGACCGACCTATAAATTAGATATGGCCTCTATACAATAGATATGGCCTCATGACTAATACCATTGGCCTTTGTATATTAGATATAGCCTCATCACTGATGCAATCAACCTTTGTATATTGGATATGGCCTCACATATTAGATACTTACATATAGATACCAGAATATATATATTTTCTAAGTCATTCAACTTTATATGCCAAACATAATAATATAAATATAGATTCAATATACATTTTCATTCAAGGTAAATAGATATAGCATTCATTCTGTATAGTTTACTGTAATGAATGTAAAGCATTTTAAGATATACATCTTATTACATTTACTGTAGTGCCCCTCACCTTGTCATCAGTCTGATTGATAGTTGTTTATTAGAATTCTAACATTTTGACAGTATCTTAGATGATGGAGCACTTGTTGTCTTGTTAATTCATTATGGAACTAATCATCATGATATTAGTTGTGATCTTGCTTTACAATTGATAAGTAAACTAGATGTTTCAGATGTTTTGATTTCTATATTTAGTATCTTGTTTAAATATTGTGCCTTGTTTATATAGGAACGTGAATGGGACAGTGTCGTATTACTCGCTCTCGAGTACCCTACCCCACTGCGATTTCCATTCACTAGACGACTGCATGTGGATATATATATATATATATATATATATCTCGTTATGTTTAACCGTGTATTTGCCGCAGGATGCAGGAACTAGGCACCGACTCCACCTGATTTACCAGGTCTGAGCGTGCCTCTGCCAATGGAATGGCTGTATGGAGTTAATGTGGGGTCCCCTGTCATTGTTGCTGAGTTGTTAGGTTACCTTTGTGGTCTTGTCTGTTGTCTGATCATAACTTGCTAGCAGGAATGTCACACTTTGAGGTTAGCAAGGTCAGAAGGTGTTTACATGGGTAAGCTAGAGTTGTGCATTAAGTAGAATTAATGAACGGAAAATATAATAACTTAACATAATTGCTAATTTGGATATTTGATCATAACTGTGGTAAATAAATTATATGTTGGGGATGTAAAAACTGTTAAATTTTAGTTGTGGGGAACCTTGCATGGTTGGATATTTAAATAAATTAATTAGTTGTAAGTTGAGTTGAAAATTCGTAAATTACGTTTAGTAAATAAGTTGCTATTTTGTTAATAAAGTATAGTTATAAAGATTAATATATATTTATTAAGTTGATTTAATGATAATTAAATGTGTGGATATCTTTACAGTTGTTTTGAATTAATCAAACCAAACTATTTTTTTTCTTGGACCTAACAAATATGAAGTTACTTCGGGGTTGCGGAAGTTAGTTTGTTCCCGTAAATTGGTTACCAAATAATTTTGTTAAAAGGGGAGATTTTTGCCTGGAGAAGGGGAGGTTCAAAAATCCAGAGGAAGGAAAGGTGGAAACGGGTAGTTTTCAGATTGTGGAAACAAATTCTCTAATAATCCGGGTATGTCTTGAATCATGATTCATTTCTCTTTGTATCTATAATATTTGGAAAGTATTTCGTACACAGGTTATCATCGTTTGACCTATTAATGATTTAGAGAAAACACCTTAATCTTATGTACTCCTCATTCTTTGTGCCACAATCTGTGTCAAAATACGTAGTTCATACTTGGGTGATCAACACATGGTCTTGTGCCACTTCAAATCGAGGCAATCTTTTATTCCATTTACTCCCACACCTTATGTATCCAAACCATTTTTAATTTTAAACTCTCTAAACTTCAGACTGTATGCAAATTTCATGAAATTTCTAGAAACTCTCACGCTATTCTTATTGGTGTATTCCCCATTGCAATGAGGGCGTTTCACAAATCGTGTGTTAATATAACGATTTTGGAATGAGTAAAGAACAAATTAAAGGTTTATGAAGATTATAATTTCTGGCTTACTATGAAGAACCCTTGCTCTGAGTGAACGGAAGTTAGTGAGGCTGAGGTTACAAAAAGGATTTGTTTAAAGCTGGGAGCCCTACGATTCTACGAAAGCTGATTAGCTTGCCTCAAGGTTTAAGCCATCCTCTAATTGTAGTTCACAATGTTGGTGGGTGTGAGAGCCCTTTTTGGAAAGGCAATGAAGTTTTAAAAGAAGCTCTAACAAAATTCACAAGTAGATGCAACCAATTTCGACGGTTTAAAAAAAAAGAAAAAAAAGATCACCTTTGCCTACCCGCGTGGGATTTAATGGATCAAAAAAAAAAGAATTCTGTCAAGCACAATTAGGAATCTTGCTAGTCATAGGAGATTACTTCAGGCAGAGCCTCGGCCTATAGGGCGCTAGGAAGCTTTCACACGTGTTTTCTGCCGAATGCATTTGCTTGAAATTTCCATTTCCTCCAGATCTATGGCATGACATCAAACAGTGTTCTGTGCCTTGTATATGCTTCTACATTTTGCACTTTCTCTGCGAGGGTGAATGCAACCACAACATTTGACAAAACCCCTTTATCCTTTGTACTGATGATGTCCTTACCCCACCCAAGCTTCACGCTGTCCGTGGCAGGTAGGACGTTGGCAGATGATTGAAAAATTGGCGTTAACCTACCAATTGGATTGCTTGAAGTTCTAGCACCTTCCCAACTGAACCAAATTTTGTGCATACACTGTAATCTGCCTAGCGCATTTGCCAAAAGCTTCTTCTGTCTGCGCATCAAATCCATTTCTGTGCATACGTTGCTATCATTTTAACAGTGCGGATTCTTGAGAGTTTCCACAACTGGTCAATAAGTTCATTTGTGCATTCTGCAATCTTTTCATCCCTTTAGAAGACAAAACTATTTGTGTAAACCACGTAATTTCCTTCAGATATCACTCCTTGCTCAACCAACTGGAATTGTATGTTGCTGTAGCATTAGGTTTAGGGTTCATGGGCAAAACAATAGGGTTCATACGCTCATATTTTGGAATATTTAAATATTTACGAAGTTAGCTTGCTTATGAAATGTCATTTATAATATGTTACGAAGAAGCCCTAGCCAAATAAATTATTTGGAAAATAGATTAAGTTACATGGGGAAATTATTTAGAGTAGAATTATGATTTTTGTTAATATTTTTCTTGATAGTGGACTTTACATTCGAGGTTGAACTATATTAATTATTAATTTTAACCACACTGCTAGATTTAGGTTTTGATTTTGTAGATTTAATTTAAATTAACTCTTGAGAAAATCAAGCCTATTTTTAAATGTATAAAATGGATTTATTTATTATTCATTAATAGAATTATTCTAATCTCTTAAATTAAAAATTGTGGAGAAATTATAATATAGAATTAAACCGGGTTGAGTTTTTTTTTTGGAAAGTATTAAATTAGTTACAAACGAATTTTAGTTATTGCAAAATGTATTTTTAGTTAATCTTAGGCACATAGGTAAATTCATAATTAAGGATCTAGAATATAGGCATTTTGTATTACTTTAGAATTAGATTAATCGGTGAAATCATGGGAAGGATAATCTAAGTGGTGTTGTCAATTAATTAGTAATTTTATCATTTGAAACAAAAAGAATATTTAATAAGTAGTTGTAATATATTACGTTGATTGTTGCATTTAATTAGTTATTTTAATGTTATTCATAGTTGTTTTTCGTTTGCATTGAACTAAGTAGGGTTGTAGTTTTTATTCTGGAACTTAATCATACGGTGTGAGTTAAGGGATCTTGTCATTGTAAGTGTCGAGTTGTGAATGACCATTCCAGGGGCTTAGTATGTCGTAGTGGAGTTTTAACATTGTGGCGTTATAATGATCTTGTGGTTTTGGATGGTATAAGTTTAATGAAGTATGAGTTAAACTGTTAATATGTTTTGCTAGCAATATTCTCCAGATGAGGTATCTTACCACTTGTGAATTTAACTGTTTTGTCATAATCGTCGCATGGAGAGACCTGTGAACCCTAAAGGTCCAATAAACCTGTGTTGCTTTGGACGATGAGTTAAGAGGTTGCCTTATGATTATGTTTGGTATACAAGTGGGATACTGCCTTGTTATGATCGTATGTAACTGTAGGATGATGTATCTGTCTTATTGATAGTTAGGGTTTACTAGGCGCTAGTAAGGAGGGTGGCTTTCAATGTGGGGCCAACGCCCAAAGTGGCAATCAGGATAACCTGTTGAAAGTGGATTAATCAAGTGATAACCTAAAATGAACTAGAGGGTTAAGGGTAGAATTCACATTAAACAAGATAAATGGATTTCCTCACCCAGGCCTGTAGTGCTCGTCTAGGCTAAGGATGGGTTGAGAAGGCCTGGTCAGCATGATTGGCTTCCTTGTCCTCATGAGAGGAAGGTCGATTCCGCACGTGTCACCCTATGGGGCCGGTGCCTAGTGAGAGGCTGTCAGGATAACCCATGCTAGGACCGTGCGATGACACTCTCCCTACTGCTACCTAGCATTCCTTGTATGGTCTCTCCACATGTGTTATGTGTCGTCTTTGGAAGATGTGATGTGTTGTGGTCTTGTGTTGAATTGAAGTTGCTCATCCTTCATTCATGTTAGTCTTTGTCTACCTGACTGTTGTTTGTCATTGGGATCTCATGTTAACTCCTAGCTCGGGGGGTGGACCTTAGGGTTCCACATGGTCGGGTGGAAGAGCTATCTTATCCATTGGTTGTTTCTTGTCGGAGTTCATGTGCAGGAAAGGATTATCTCAACTTCAGACAAATAAACTTGTACCAGTTAAGAAGATAATTGTGTACCTGATTTGTGTACCAAATCATTCTTAATGTATGTAATTTGATATAGATAGAAGATGTCAATGATGTAATGATGTAACTATGTGTAAGGGAAAAACATTGCAGTTGTGTAATTGATCATGGACTTTATATTTTAATGACATGCAATGAATTTGAATATGCTATTTAATCATGCATTAGTTTTAGATCAGATACTGATGTTAGTATTATGTGTTATTATGTTGATTAGCATGTAAGTAATGCCTCCTTGAATCCTTAGAGACATGTTGCAGTTTAATGGAGTAATTAGTTAAGTTACATTGCTTGTTATCTTATTGAAACAAAAAAGAAATTCCTATTTTTTTTATAGAGTAAATGTATTTTCTCTAAGGTGTTCAAGGTGGGGCATTACATCTGGTATCAGAGCTAGGTTTCTAACACTAGGTACTCGGGGTTTATATGAGCCCATTAAGCTATACTAGTTGCTTAATCTCTGAAAGAGATTTTCTTTGATAGTCCTCACCTAGCAACCTAAAGTTGTTCTTGGGTGTTTAGTCAGGGAGATGCCTAGGGGTCGAGGTCGAGGACGTGGTCGAGGTAGGGGACGTGGAAGAGGGGGTGCTAATAGTCCTCCTCCTAGTTCCCCTCATGGAAGTACCCAAGAAGGTGGGGGCGAGAATCAAGAGAATCAGGGTCAGCCAGAGGGTGCTCAGCTACGTCAACTTCTTGAAGAGGTCCTTGCTCGTCTAGGTCCTAGGCAGGAGGTGGATCAGTCAGAAGTAAGAGATAGAGAACGATCTCCTAGAAGGAGAGAAACCACAGCTGAACAAGAAGCTATTCTTGCAGGCCACATGCGAGATCTTATGAGAGCCCGTCCTCCCACTTTCGAGGGGTCTGGTAGTGGATCGGAAGCAGAGACATGGCTAATTGATTTAGAGAGGTGTTTTGCTATGCATCCATATGGCAGCAACACTAAGGCAAGATGTGCCATCATGCATCTTCGAGGCTTCGCCTCTACATGGTGGCGACTAGAGGAACAGAAGTTGCATCTAGATATTGGCACAATATCTTGGGAACTATTTCTAGAGAGGTTCAGAGCTCAATTTTTGTCAGATCACTGGAGGCAACGTCGAGTGGACGAGTTCCATGGATTGAGACAGATGGCCATGACAGTGGAACAATACGAGCGTAGGTTTTATGAACTCAAGCAGTATGCAGGTATTGGAAATGATGAGGCCATGTTGGTTCAACATTTTATTAGAGGTCTGAATGCATGGATCAGTGGAGGAGTTCAAGTTTTTGAACCGAAGACCATGGAGGTGGCAGTTGAGAAGGCTCAACTGGTGGAGGAGAATTTGACTATGGCTTTAGGGGGTCATACTGGTGTGCAGATTGGTAGTGATTCCCGAGCAGGTTCTGGGTTCCGAGGGAGTCAGTCTCAGATAGCAAGTAACTCAAGGAGTCATCATGTACCTTCTAAGAGTGGCCAACAACCACAGTATTCCCAGATGAAATCGAGAAACTCTCAACATCAGCAAGGTAGTAGATTTCAGTCCAGGAAAGATCGAAGTTGGCAAAGAATTAGGCGTGAACGTGCTAGTCAACCAATGCAGAGCACACAGTCTGCAGTAAGCAGAGGAAGTTTTCAGTAGTCGAGTGCCCCTGTAGGCGGTGGAGGTGTTGGTAGGGGAACAGAATGTTTCTCTTGCGGCCAGCAGGGCCACATTGCCAGACAGTGTCTGCGTAAGAATACTACAGGATTTGGTCACAGGCCTGCAGTTTTAGAGCCTACTGTGGGAGATGCAGGCAGGTCACATAGGGTGTTTGCGGCAGTAGATAATAGCCAAGCAGAGCTTCAATGCACCATTGTGGATTCTACAGGTGTCTTGCGAGGTATTACAGTTTCTATTCTTTTTGACTCAGGTGCTTCAGATTCTTTCATTTCCCCTTCTATAGTAGAGCGTTGCAAGTTGGTGGCAGCAAAGCAAGATGTTAAATGGCAGGTGGAATTGGCCTCTGGATCTAGGGTATCAGTTGACTCTCTGGTATATGGTTGTGAGTTGAGGATAGGCCCTTTACCTACCATGGTAGACCTTCGCATTATACCTATAGGATCCTATGACATAGTGTTGGGTATGGACTAGTTGGATGCTCATCAAGCAGTGATAGACTGTCACCATAAGTTAGTGAGGTGTGTCAATGATTCTGGCAGTGAGGTAGAAGTGGTTGGTATTCAGAGACCCATCTCCTTGCGTATGATTTCTGCCATGCAGTTGAAGAGATGTATGCGTCACGGATGCAAGTTGTTTGCCGTAACGGTAAATGATTTAGATTTTGAGGAGAATAGGGAGACATCCCTCAATGATCATCCTATTCTCAAGGAGTATGCAGATGTCTTTCCTAGTGATATCCCAGGAATGCCACCTAAGCGTGACATTGATTTTAAGATAGACCTTGTTCCTGGAGCAGAACCTATTTCTTGAGCTCCATATCAGATGACTACTCAGGAGCTTAAGGAGCTTCGGTTGCAGCTAGAGGAGTTGCTAGCCAAGAGGTTTATTCGTCCCAGTATCTCTCCATGGGGAGCACTAGTTATTTTTGTGAAGAAAAAGGACGGATCTCTGCAGTTGTGCATCGATTATCGATAGCTTAATAAGGTGACTATTAAGAACCGATACCCCTTACCACGAATTGATGACCTTTTTGACCAGATCAAGGGAGCTAAGGTATTCTCAAAGATAGACCTAAAGTCAGGATATCATCAGTTGCGCATCTTTGAGGCTGACATCCACAAGATAGCATTTCGTACTCACTATGGACATTATGAGTTCACTGTTGTACCTTTTGGGCTGACGAATGCACCATCGGTATTTATGAGTCTGATGAATGGTGTATTTCGTACCTATCTTGATAAATTTGTCCTTGTATTCTTGGATGATATATTGATTTACTCTAGGTCTATGGAGGAGCATGAAGAGCATTTGTGACAGGTTCTGCAGTGTTTAAGAGAAAATCAGTTGTATGCAAATCTGGCTAAATGTGAATTCTTTCAAATGGAAGTAAAATATTTGGGACATGTTATTTCTGACAAGGGTATTGCAGTGGATCCTTCAAAGATACAAGCCATCATGGATTGGCCTGCTCCCACCAATGTTTCAGAGGTTCGTAGTTTCATGGGTTTAGCAGGCTATTATCGACGATTTGTGCAGGGATTTTCTAAGCTAGCTCACCCTATAACTTCTCTTCAGAGAAAAGGAAAGAAGTTCATTTGGTCAGAACAGTGTCAAGTAGTGTTTCAGACTCTTAAGGAGCGGTTGACTAGCGCACCCATTCTAGCAGTGCCTGATCCTACCAGAGATTTTGTGGTATGTATAGATGTGTCCTTGGAATGATTAGGAGCAGTCTTAATGCA
This sequence comes from Cunninghamia lanceolata, assembly GCA_027924645.1. Lineage (NCBI taxonomy): Eukaryota > Viridiplantae > Streptophyta > Pinopsida > Cupressales > Cupressaceae > Cunninghamia > Cunninghamia lanceolata. The sequence continues at coordinate 3,199,533 of BSBN01000793.1, forward strand.
GGAGGGTCGTGTGATAGCTTATGAGTCTCGCAAACTCAAAGACCACGAGTTGAACTATCCTACACATGACCTAGAGTTAGCTGCTGTTGTGCATGCGTTAGTGAGATGGAGACACTTTCTATTGGGACATCGGTTCGAGCTTCACAGAGATCATTGAAGTTTACAGTACATTTTTACTCAACCAAACCTGAATGCGAGACAGAGGCGATGGATGGAATTTCTATGTGAGTATGATTTCGAGGTAAAATATATCCAAGGTAAGGAAAATGTGGTGGCAGATGCTCTCAGTCGGTAGAAACATGAACTTTCATCCATCTCTCTTGGAGTGGATTTGAGGGGTCAGATCCTAGCAGCACTTCTCACAGATAGTTGGTATCAGGAAGCGAAGGCAGAAGTGGAATCTGGTAGAACCTTGGAGGGTAGATTTGTTGGATATTCTATCGAGTCAGATGGCCTCTTGTGGCATTTAGGTCGTATTTATGTTCCTTCTATAGAGGGTCTCCGTACCTTAATCATGACTGAGGCACATCGGGCACCCTATGCTGCTCATCCAGGTGTCAAGAAGATGTATGCCAACCTCCATCAGATATATTTTTGGGCCGGAATGAAGAGAGATATTGCTAATTTTGTTTCGAGATGTCTATAATGTCAGAGGGTTAAGGCAGAACATCAGCATCCCACAGGTCTTCTCCAGCCACATTTGATTCCGGAATGGAAATGGGACATCATCTCAATAGACTTTATAGTTGGTCTACCCATGTCCTCTTGTCACCATGACGCAATAATGGTCACCGTAGACAGGCTTATGAAAGTAGCACACTTTTCTCCTGTCTGATCTTCATATAATGCTTCATCTGTAGCCAGAATTTTTATGGAGGACATCGTTAGATTACATGTGATTCCTCGCAAGATTATCTCTGATCGTGATCCAGTGTTCACTTCAGCTCTTTGGACATCCCTTCAGCACACATTGGGAACTCAATTAAACTTCAGTTCATCTTATCATCCGGAGACTGATGGGCAAACTGAGAGGGTCAATCAGGTCCTCGAGGATATGCTCAGAATGTATGTCATGGATCAGCAAAACCGCTGGGAAGATTATTTGCATTTGGTAGAGTTTGCGTACAATAATGGGTACCATAGTTCCATTGGCATGTCTCCTTTTCAGGCTCTTTATGGTCGTCCTTGTCGAACCCCACTGAGTTGGGATCGTCTTGAAGATAGAGTTCTCCTTGGACCTCAGATGCTTCAAGAGATGGAACAACAGGTTGATTGCATTAGAGAGCATCTAGCAGTAGCACAGGATAGACAGAAGAAATATGCAGATGCTCATAGACTTGATTGTTAGTTTTCAGTGGGTGATCAGGTGTTCTTGCGGGTGCGTCCGCGAAAGAGTCTGATCCATTACGGAAAAGGCTCTAAGCTTGCACCACGCTTTGTAGGGCCATTCAAGATTTTGGAGAGAATTGGTCCTGTTGCATACCGTCTTGCTTTGCCACCTAGCTTGTCATGCATCCATGATGTATTTCATGTTTCTGTTCTTAGACCCTATCATCCAGATATTTCTCATGTCCTTGACTGGAATGCTTTACAGGTAGAGGACGGGCAACTAGCTTTGGAGCCTGTAGGCATTTTGGAGCACATGAGACTCACTCTCAGGGGTAGAGTCATAGAGAAGGTAAGGGTCCAGTGGGATCCTAGTGATGATACTTCAGTTACCTAGGAGGATGTATCCTGAATGCGAGAGTTATATCCTTATTTGTTTGTAGGCTTCCAGGAGTAAGCCTGGTCCTTGGGGGGGAGGATGTAGTGCCCCTCACCTTGTCATCAGTCTGATTGATAGTTGTTTATTAGAATTCTGACATTTTGACAGTATCTTAGAGGTTGGAGCACTTGTTGTCTTGTTAATTCATTATGGAACTAATCATCATGATATTAGTTGTGATCTTGCTTTACAATTGATAAGTAAACTAGATGTTTCAGATGTTTTGATTTCTTTATTTAGTATCTTGTTTAAATGTTGTGCCTTGTTTATATAGGAACGTGAATGGGACAGTGTCGTATTACTTGCTCTCGAGTACCCTACCCCACTGCTATTTCCATTCACTAGACGACTGCATGTGGATATATATATATCTCGTTATGTTTAACCGTGTATTTGCCACAGGATGCAGGAACTAGGCACCGACTCCACCTGATTTACCAGGTCTGAGCGTGCCTCCGCCAATGGAATGGTTGTATGGAGTTAATGTGGGGTCCCCTGTCATTGTTGCTGAGTTGTTAGGTTACCTTCATGGTCTTGTTTGTCGTCTGATCATAACTTGCTAGCAGGAATGTCACACTTTGAGGTTAGCAAGGTCAGAAGGTGTTTACATGGGTAAGCTAGAGTTGTGCATTAAGTAGAATTAATGAACGGAAAATATAATAACTTAACATAATTGCTAATTTGGATATTTGATCATAACTGTGGTAAATAAATTATATGTTGGGGACGTAAAAACTGTTAAATTTTAGTCATGGGGAACCTTGCATGGTTGGATATATAAATAAATTAATTAGTTGTAAGTTGAGTTGAAAATTCGTAAATTACGTTTAGTAAATAAGTTGCTATTTTGTTAATAAAGTATAGTTATAAAGATTAATATATATTTATTAAGTTGATTTAATGATAATTAAATGTGTGGATATCTTTACTGTTGTTTTGAATTAATCAAACCAAACTATTTTTTTTCTTGGACCTAACAAATATGAAGTTACTTCAGGGTTGCGGAAGTTAGTTTGTTCCCGTAAATTGGTTACCAAATAATTTTGTTAAAAGGGGAGATTTTTGCCTGGAGAAGGAGAGGAGGTTCAAAAATCCAGAGGAAGGAAAGGTGGAAACGGGTAGTTTTCAGATTGTGGAAACAAATTCTCTAATAATCCGGGTATGTCTTGAATCATGATTCATTTCTCTTTGTATCTATAATATTTGGAAAGTATTTCGTACACAAGTTATCATCGTTTGACCTATTAATGATTTAGAGAAAACACCTTAATCTTATGTACTCCTCATTCTTTGTGCCACAATCTGTGTCAAAATACGTAGTTCATACTTGGGTGATCAACACATGGTCTTGTGCCACTTCAAATCGAGGCAATCTTTTATGCCATTTACTCCCACACCTTATGTATCCAAACCATTTTTAATTTTAAACTCTCTAAACTTAAGACTGTATGCAAATTTCATGAAATTTCTAGAAACTCTCACGCTATTCTTATTGGTGTATTCCCCATTGCAATGAGGGCGTTTCACAAATCGTGTGTTAATATAACGATTTTGGAATGAGTAAAGAACAAATTAAAGGTTTATGAAGATTATAATTTCTGGCTTACTATGAAGAACCCTTTCTCTGAGTGAACGGAAGTTAGTGAGGCTGAGGTTACAAAAAGGATTTGTTTAAAGCTGGGAGCCCTACGATTCTACGAAAGCTGATTAGCTTGCCTCAAGGTTTAAGCCATGCTCTAATTGCAGTTCACAATGTTGGTGGGTGTGAGAGCCCTTTTTGGAAAGGCAATGAAGTTTTAAAAGAAGCTCTAACAAAATTCACAAGTAGATGCAACCAATTTCGATGGTTTAAAAAAAAAGAAAAAAAAGATCACCTTTGCCTACCCGTATGGGATTTAATGGATAAAAAAAAAAAGAATTATGTCAAGCACAATTAGGAATCTTGCCAGTCATAGGAGATTACTTCAGGTAGAGCCTCGGCCTATAGGGCGCTAGGAAGCTTTCACACGTGTTTTCTGCCGAATGCATTTGCTTGAAATTTCCATTTCCTCCAGATCTGTGGCATGACATCAAACAGTCTTTCGTGCCTTGTATATGCTTCTACATTTTGCACTTTCTCTGCGAGGGTGAATGCAACCACAACATCTGACAAAACCCCTTTATCCTTTGCGCTGATGATGTCCTTACCCCGTCCAAGCTTCACGCTGTCCGTGGCAGGTAGGACGTTGGCAGATGATTGAAAAATTGGCGTTAACCTGCCAATTGGATTGCTTGAAGTTCTAGCACCTTCCCAACTGAACCAAATTTTGTGCATACACTGTAATCTGCCTAGCACATTTGCCAAAAGCTTCTTCAGTCTGCGCATCAAATCCATTTCTGTGCATACGTTGCTATCATTTTAACAGTGCGGATTCTTGAGAGTTTCCACAACTGGTCAATAAGTTCATTTGTGCATTCTGCAATCTTTGCATCCCTTTAGAAGACAAAACTATTTGTGTAAACCACGTAATTTCCTTCAGATATCACTCCCTGCTCAACCAACCAGAATTGTATGTTGCTGTAGCATTAGGTTTAGGGTTCATGGGCAAAATAATAGGGTTCATACGCTCATATTTTGGAATATTTAAATATTTACGAAGTTATCTTGCTTATGAAATGTCATTTATAATATGTTACGAAGAAGCCCTAGCCAAATAAATTATTTGGAAAATAGATTAAGTTACATGGGGAAATTATTTAGAGTAGAATTATGATTTTTGTTAATATTTTTCTTGATAGTGGACTTTACTTTTGGGGTTGAACTATATTAATTATTAATTTTAACCACACTGCTAGATTTAGGCTTTGATTTCGTAGATGTAATTTAAATTAACTCTTGAGAAAATCAAGCCTATTTTTAAATGTATAAAATGGATTTATTTATTATTCATTAATAGAATTATTCTAATCTCTTAAATTAAAAATTGTGGAGAAATTATAATATAGAATTAAATCGGGTTGAGGTTTTTTTTCGGAAAGTATTAAATTAGTTACAAACGAATTTTAGTTATTGCAAAATGTATTTTTAGTTAATCTTAGGCACACAGGTAAATTCATAATTAAGGATCTAGAAAATAGGCATTTTGTATTACTTTAGAATTAGATTAATCGGTCAAATCATGGGAAGGATAATCTAAATGGTGTTGTTAATTAATTAGTAATTTTATCGTTTGAAACAAAAAGAATATTTAATAAGTAGTTGTAATATATTAATTTGATTGTTGCATTTAATTAGTTATTTTAATGTTATTCATAGTTGTTTTTCGTTTGCATTGAACTAAGTAGGGTTGTAGTTTTTATTCTGGAACTTAATCATACGGTGTGAGTTAAGGGATCTTGTCATTGTAAGTGTCGAGTTGTGAATGACCATTCTAGGGGCTTAGTATGTCGTAGTGGAGTTTTAACATTGTGGCGTTATAACGATCTTGTGGTTTTGGATGGTATAAGTTTGATGAAGTATGAGTTAAACTGTTAATATGTTTTGCTAGCAATATTCTCCAGATGAGGTATCTTACCACTTGTGAATTTAACCGTTTTGTCATAATCGTCGCATGGAGAGACCTGTGAACCCTAAAGGTCCAATAAACCTATGTTGCTTTGGACAATGAGTTAAGAGGTTGCCTTATGATTATGTTTGGTATACAAGTGGGATACTGCCTTGTTATGATCGTATGTATCTGTAGGATGATGTATCTATCTTATTGATAGTTAGGGTTTACTAGGCGCTAGTAAGGAGGGTGGCTTTCAATGTGGGGCCGGCGCCCAAAGTGGCAGTCAGGATAACCTGTTGAAAGTGGATTAATCAAGTGATAACCTTAAATGAACTAGGGGGTTAAGGGTAGAATTCACATTAAACAAGACAAATGGATTTCCTCACCCAGGCCTGTAGTGCTCGTCTAGGCTAAGGATGGGTTGAGAAGGCCTGGTCAGCATGATTGGCTTCCTTGTCCTCACGAGAGGAAGGTCGATTCCTCACGTGTCACCCTATGGGGCCGGCGCCTAGTGAGAGGCTGTTAGGATAACCATAGATGGGGGCCAACGCCTAGTGAGAGGTTGTCAGGATAACCCATGCTAGGACCGTGCGATGACACTCTCCCTACTGCTACCTAGCATTCCTTGTATGGTCTCTCCACGTGTTATGTGTCGTCTTTGGAAGATGTGATGTGTTGTGGTCTTGTGTTGAATTGAAGTTGGTCATCCTTCATTCATGTTAGTCTTTGTCTACCTGACTGTTGTTTGTCATTGGGGCCTCATGTTAACTCCTAGCTCGGGGGGTGGACCTTAGGGTTCCACATGGTCGGGTGGAAGAGCTATCTTATCCATTGGTTGTTTCTTGTCGGAGTTCATGTGTAGGAAAGGATTATCTCAACTTCAGACAAATAAACTTGTACCAGTTAAAAAGATAATTGTGTACCTGATTTGTGTACTAGATCATTCTTAATGTATGTAATTTGATATAGATAGAAGATGTCAATGATGTAATGATGTAACTATGTGTAAGGGAAAAACATTGCAGTTGTGTAATTGATCATGGACTTTATATTTTAATGACATGCAATGAATTTGAATATGCTATTTAATCATGCATTTGTTTTAGATCAGATACTGATGTTAGTATTATGTGTTATTATGTTGATTAGCATGTAAGTAATGCCTCCTTGAATCCTTAGAGACATGTTGCAGTTTAATGGAGTAATTAGTTAAGTTACATTGCTTGTTATCTTATTGAAACAAAAAAAAAAATTCATTTTTTTTTATAGAGTAAATGTATTTTCTCTAAGGTGTTCAAGGCGAGGCATTACATTTACTGGTTTATGTTAAACTCACCTAATGAAAGCCATAGACAGTGCAACCACAAACTTGCTTCTATTAAAGTTCTCTCTTCTACTGACTTCCATCGAGCATTTCCACCATCTGTTCCATTCTTCCTACTCTCTCAATGCATAACACTTCTTGCACTATTTCTTGAGCTACCCCTAAATATAGGTGCATCCTCCTTTTTAAGTCCCACTATGCAACATACACTATATTCTCATAGTCTCTCAACATGCAAAAAATAGTGGAGAGTGTGGATAGTATGAAGCTATTTCTCCTCTCCCGCTCTCACACATCTAGGAAGTTTGAATAGAAGGAGAAGACACTATTACCATAAAAATAATTATTATCTATAACAATAATAATAATAACAACAATTATACTAATAATAACAATAACTTGTAAATAGACATAATATACTTATCTTATAGATGTCAACATTCTGTACTTTGAACACTAAATGTGTTCATCTGAAGCATAATTTTTAACAGAAAATTCTCACAAATTGACTAAGATACTAACTACAAATTTAAACATGTTTAGTCGACTTACTCACGTTGACTTATCATTGAAATACATACACTAGGCTTCTATCAGACGAAGAAGTAATTAATCTTCGACTCAATGATGATGTATCTAACAAGTACTAACATGACCTCTCAACTAAATATATGTGTGTGTGTTTCCAAATGGCATAAGGATCGTTGAATTCTCACAATCTAGCATCCTATCCATGGTAATACTCTCTCTCCTCTTATCTGAGGGCAAAAAACATTGTTCCTACATTTGCCTTAGTTACAGGATGGTAGTTAGTCCATTCATCATTTTAATCACATGTTAAATAATGATGTCATAAACAATTATTTCTTTCTGACAAATTAATATAAATCAAAGCATTTCACGTAATTACTATGATCATAATATTTTCTCTGACTAACTATCCGTCACTTGAAAATAATTAAAAATAAACACATTAGTTTTAAAATAGGGTGTAACAATGCCTCTTCTCTATGCTCAATCCTCCCCTATTGTGATCCTTGGAGAGGATGTGATGGTAATGAGTAATATTTTTCTAAAAGGGGATTGCTCTATTGATTTAATTGATTATGGTCATGTCTCCTTAATTTATATCAATATATATCTAAACATTGGAAGCCTCTTATTGAGGGTAGGATCAAGATCTACCATCATGTTAAGGGGTTCTTTATAGTGACCTTTAACTCAATCATTGATAGGGATATGGTTATAGATGGAAGATTGTGGTTGTGGGGCCAACATTCCCTCACACTCAGGATCTAGTTTCTCTCCATCAATCCTCTCACTGATTTTCTCAGTATCATGCCAGTTTGGATCAAACTACCTAATCTTCTTCTCTAATTTTGGCATGAATCCTATTTTAAAGATATTAACACATGCATGCTTTCACAAAAGAATAGGGGATTTTTAAAAAGAAACTTTTTGTACATCCAATAAGAAACCAACTTGCATTATCTGGGTATTAGAAAAAGTTACATATTTGAAAATTAGAACCAAAATCCTACATTTCTTATTTTTACATCATCTTAATATTTTATGTGCAAATTCTTTAAATTGTCACTTCAAGTATGAAAAAATTTAAAAAATAGGAAAAACACTTCCACTTCTTAGCCAAAAAGTATACTCATCTTCTTGCACTTACCCTATTATCAATTCATAAAAGATTAAAGATAATCAAAATTTAACTATTGATTTCTCCACATTATTATCAAATCTACATACTTAAATATATACAAGAAGGTAAGAGTTAAAGAAATGAATGCATAATGAACTATGAAATACAATGATGCAGAATGTTCTAGTGAAAGGTCACTAAATGGTGATAAATGACATCACGAGACAAGTATGTTCTAGATAATAAAATCAAATAACTTAAATGAATTATAATAATTGAAATGCTATACTAGAGTAAATCTAAATTCATCTATAAGAAGATCTCATGGTTCTCATGGTAAATGTACTCATACCTTCAATATGAAAAGATGAATCGAGATCCTTAGATGAGTCACAAGGGTTAAGCAGCCTTACAACATAGGTATGATAAATAAGAAGGTAAACATGAATGTATGGAAATGTGCAATCATATGGATAAGAGAAGAGGGAAAGGTATACTTTAAGAATTCGGTGTCTTGAAAACTTTATAGAAATACTAGTGAATTCACTATACAAAAGCATAATATCCACGGTGATTTTTTAATAGTGGAAATGAAATCTTAGAGTGGATGGTAATTTTTTTCCATAAACCATTTTAAAAATTTATTTAAGGACTAAATTTTCCTATCAATATAAATTCTATGAAGTTTAAAATAAAGATGTTAAAATGGGGGCGAGTATAGAAAAAAAATAGAGCCTAATGAATTTGGGTAATTAGGGCCCAAATTTTTATAACTAATGGGCAATATGTTTCTATTTTAAACAATTAAAACTTATAATTCTATGTGATTTTATGTTGAAGTTAGGAAAAAATAATCAAATGTAGGTAAATAGGACACTTGTAAAGAATATAAAAATAGACAAATTTGGTGGCTCAAAATTTAAAAAACAGCCAAATGGCAACATATAGCTACTAAAAAATTCCTAAGGTCATGTGTGGTAGGTGCATAGAAACATGCTTAAGGGGTAGGTGGATAGCACATGGAAACTTGGGACTAAACTTTGCTCAAAATTATGTCATTTGTTAATATGTTTATGTAACAAGGCACCCCCCTCAAATAGACACAACTATAAATGGGAAATGGAATGAGTATGAAAATTTTACCATTACATTTAACCCCCACTTTGATGTGCATGCGATCATGCACCTAAAGTATGTAACATTCACAAAAATGCATGTAAAGTAAATATCTCAGACAATCAAAGGATATCAATATGGGGTCCATATAAAGGAATTGACCTTGTGAGGATGTGATGATATAGGTTTTCATTTTGTGTACTCTCTATAAGAGTAAAAGATAAGTGGTTATAAGCATGTGTAACTATTTATGGATCTAAACAAGAGAATGTCAACAACATGATATGCCCCCTAACAATTGGTTGTATCCATAGGATACAAGGAAGTGTAAATAGTAAAAATGGTACATGAAAAGTAAATGTAATATTAGAAGCATGTAAGCATACATATTATCATGTAATAACATAAGAATATATGGTGATTATTTTAATGAATGCATTGCATAATGATAATATAAATGTCTTGAAGGATAAGAATGATAACTACATGGGATGGAGATGATATTGCCCCCGACATGGGAAAATGATCATGATGTGGTACTCAGTGGTCAAAACACCCATGTAAGTGTACAATGGCATGAAACCACATTAATAGGGAATTTTCAATGCTTCCATGAAGATATGTCCATGAAGATGTAATATATAAAGAGGCAGCATGATTCTTCCAAATGGGAAGGCTTAATTCCCCCATGATGTAATAAAGAGGGAAGCATGATTCTCCCAAATGGGAAGGATTAATGCCCTCAATATGATAAAGGGAAGGTTCAATACCCCATGTGATAAAGGAAAAAAGGTTGATACCCCCTAGTGTGATCAAATGGCTCAAGTGAGCACAACAAAGTAAGATGTGAGTGTGTATGAGGAAAATCAATTATGTTTAAATGATAAAATCAACACTATGATAATAACTAAATCAAAAACCCATAACATAAAGAGATCTATCTAAATAAAAAGCCATTATTAATAAATCAAATTAAGAAAGCTTTTACCCAGATTGTGTTGTTCTCTTTGTTCTAATGTGGATTGCTCAATAACGCTGTGAAACCATGTTTGCAACAAGCAAGTGTAGGTGCTCAAAGATCAATGTCAAAAGGTCATAAAGTTCTCAACAATGCGATGTATGCTCAAATCGCTGTAAAGGATGCCTGAGAATAAGTGATTGAAGAGGATTTGTGAAGGAGATGAGGGGTGTTTATATAGGTTTCAACAGAGATCGATCAACGGTCTAGATAATTCAAAAGAATCAATGGAGGAGATAAAACAAATAACCATGATGAATGTGCACACAACATGTGTCAATCCTTAGGGATATTTTTATTAAGATATGATGAAAACAAGATTGATTGAATAGATAACTCAACTTGTAATTTTGTTTTTTTAGAGTTCTAAAAATAAGACTGATTGTGCACATGAGTTAACAAGATATTTTAAGAGGAATTAGAAGATAACTGAAATTAAATAAATAAATTTATTTAATTGTTTGTGCATGATAGAGGAACAGAGGATTATAAATAAAATACTTGATTTTATTTATTTTTAGAGGATTGAGATAATTTAAATAAATTTGCATGATTTATTTAAATTTAGAAGAACAATTGATTTAATTAAATAATGTAGAATTATTTAATTGTAGATAAGATAGAATTGGATAAATTAATTAAATATTTAGATTTATTTAATTAATGTGGATTTGAATTTCAAAAAAGGATAATGATTTAATTAAATAATTAAAATTATTTAATTTTGGAAGAATAAAGTTGAATTTAATTAAATTAATTAAATAAAGCGAATTTATTCAATTAATGTCAAAATTATGTGATTTGGAAGAATTTGATGAAATTAATTAAATAATTAGATTATTCAATTAATGTTAAATGCAGGCACTTAGATAGAAATGCAAGTGATGTGATGACTTGGTCATTTTAGGGTGTCTATATTTTGCCCCTCTTTGATGCAATGTAGTTTATAGCGTTGCGTCAAAGAAAATGATTTCTAAAGATATTATAGAATTTATTGATGCCCCAGTGTAGCTAATTGCCCCAACGTATGCCCCCTCAAGCAAAAAGATAGGGAAGCGACATAAGAACTAGGTTGATGCTCAACTAGAAGATTGCACAACAAGTTAGCAGAACAAAAGAATGGGGTGGGAAGAAAAAAATGTGGTAGGGACACTATAAATAGGTCCCAAGGGGACCACACTCCTCAGTTTGACATGAAGGGTTGCTAAAAATAGAGCTTAGAGCCTCCAATCTTTGTGTGTGAGAGTTGAGTGGAGAAGGAGCTTGCAGTGAGGAGAGATGCTGATCCCAATGCACAAACATCAGGTGGAGCCAGTGCGGACGTACGGGAGACCAGCAGGAGCTCCAGTAGTGGTAAATGTCTAAAAACTACCTTGTACTTGACATTTTAGGTCAATTTTATGGTTTGGTCGAGGTAGGTCATTAGGTCAACCAAAAGTGTTGTAGCATGGTAGGGTGCATTTGGTAGTCGGTCTAGGCACTTTTGGTGTGCTAAAGTGCCTTTGATAGGTTAGTAAAGTGTTGTTGGTAGGGCAGTGCAGTGCAGGTAGAGATCTACAATGCTCTTAGTAGGGTAGTGTAGCGCAGGTGGTCGAGTAGTTAGGTGCAGTTGGTGGGGAGAAAAAAAAATGAGTCACCCTTGCGAGGGTAGTAAAGCACAGCTGGATGCACAGTGAAGTGCACTTGTGTAAAACAAGTCGCATTTGACAGGGATAACAAAGCACTTGCCTTAAAACACTAAGGTGCTTCTGGTAGAATAGTGGAGCGCTCTTGGATAAAATAAGGCGCTTTTGGTTAAGGTAGAATAACGAAGTGGTTAGGGTGACAAGGAAGTAGCTAGGGATATGCTAAGTTGGGTATAGGATTCGTTGCATAGGGTAAATGTCGATAGGGATTTCAAGAAATGTGTAAAAGATCTGACAACTGGTTTTGTGGATGTAGAGGATGATGCCACCGCTAATGTCAAGAGAACGACACCACATTATAGCAGCTGAGGTGGTACAAATGACATGGGAGGAGGATGCGTTCCTAGAGTACATGGGATTGTGGCATGTGGCACGTCTCACACACATTAGGGCGACTCTCGCCCTAGTGACAGCGGTCATGGAGAGATACCACAGTGAGACATGTTCATTTCACTTTCTGACAGGTGAGGCTATAGTGACACTTGAGGATGTGTATCGCATCCTTAGGATCGAGATTGATGGGAGCAAGTTGATTTTGACCCAGCACGTGGTGAGGTGGGCCTGATAGAGGTGTTCTGCATAAATGATCTATGGATTGAGGATGGTGAGATTTGGTGGGCAGATGTTCTGAGACTCTGCAATAGGATTAGATGGATAGTATCTTAACTAATTGGTGGCTTCCTATGCCCAGACATGTGATCCAGAGGATTATCTATAAGATGGGGCACTGTACTATCTAGGATGTTTACACATGGCATCCAGTATGCATGGGGCCTATGTGTACTTCGGCAGCTATATCGAGATATGCACTACTGTGTATATAGGAGAGGCTAGAGTCTCTCAACAAGGGTGACTCTACTGCAAGTGTGGGCATGGGAGCGCATCCCACTGATCAAACCTATTACACAATGCCACCATGAGAGGGGGGAGCCTTATGCATTTCTGTATGAGGGAGTTATTACACACAGGCGGCTTGGATCTGTTAGCCACTAGAGGTGATAGATTGACGAGATGGATCTATTCATTTGGAGTCTGTGGTTACTATGTGAGGAGTGAGAGGATGAGCTTGAGTAGTTGATGTACTACCGACAGGCACGATACTTATTCGGGAGACAGATGGATACCATTGAGAGATACCTGCGAGAGTGGGTACTCAAATAGTTTGGATTGCCATAGGGGTTGCCAGTTAGGGAGGCTACCCACGTGAGGACACGGAGGGAGGTGGGGGACTAGGATGTCGAGATTCTAGTGACCATAGCCTTGGGAAAGCTACAATGACTTATCCTCGTGAGATGGGACTGGGATTTAGGGCTAGCAGACCCATGTACGTTACCTGAGTACGACAAGTACTGGCAGACACACAAGCCAGTGAGACTGACTACACCAGGTGTGACAGGGGCAGTGGGGGAGGTACTAGTCCTAGGTGGGGAGGCTAGGATGAGACGGCATGCTAGAGAGGTGAGACAGCAGGTAGGCATCGAGATGGCCGAGGAGGCGGATCCACTCGTAGAGACTAATTTATAGTGAACAAAGCACCTGTTCTAGGAGGAGATGGCATAGAGGACACGTCTAGAGATCTGGATGGTGAGGGTGAGGAGAGACAGGGATGCAATGAGGGTAGAGGTAAGACAAGCTGAGGCCCTAACATAGGTGCAGGCACAGACGGTAGCAGCCTTGGCAGTGACCCAGGCGACATTGACACAAGCACAGGCAGCTCTGGCATATGCACAGGCTGCACCCGTACCGGCAAGGGATGATGGACAGTTAGCCCAGAGGACTTTTGAGAGGGACACAACAAATCAACTGCAATTGACAGCTGAGGCCACACTACAGAGAGTGAGGTGGGAGAGAGATGAGGCATGTCGTGCATTGGGTGCTGATCAGAGGATACTCTATAGTGAGTTCATCTCCATATAGGGAGAGCTTGTGACAGCAGGGAGAGAGGCTGAGTATTACAGAGGTCTCTACATTGGTGTCGTGTCAGAGGCTCAGTGAGAGCTGAGCTTCCAAGAGTGGAGTAGGTTCAGAGCATCTGGGCTTCGCAGGACAGGGCAGTTAGTGTCCTCAGTTAGAGGACCCTTTCTGCCACTAGGGGTAGGAGGACTAGTAGGGGGACCTACACCGAGCATAGGTGGAGGACAGGGGCCACAATAGGAGGGTAGCTCTACCCACTAGAGTACGCACATTATATATTGTATCATTTTTGTATCATTATGGACACTTGTATATTTTGCGAGCTCTTGATATCCTTGATGTACTTTATTGATGTAGACACATATAGTTTTTATTTTGATGACCTTCATATGATATATATGATGACATATTATGCTCACTGATGTTCATGCTTTTGTGTATGCACTTCTTGATGACGTGGATGTGATGACATATATTTCTTATATGATGCTTATAGATGTATGACATATGATGACATCTAACATGTGGGTTTTGCAGATATGCACTAGAGAGAAGAAAAGCAGAGATGGAAGAGAGACTATTGTGTGATCATTTCTTTGAAAATGATATAAGGCCATGGGTAAATGGATGGGTAAATGATGAGCTTGTTGCATTGGTTTCACAATTGTATATAAAGAGAAATCCTTATTTTTGTTATAGCATGTGGATAGTTTTCCACCAAGGTATAAAAGACCAAGTTGCTATAATATCTAAGTGCGTGGATGTTGACTCTGCAAGCAAGCGGTTTGAACTTAGATCCCTTAGACATAATATAACCTTGTTGTACATGTGAATGAGCCATAGTCTTGAACATAAAATAAACTTCAATATATGTAAATGTAAGAAGAATATTAATATATAAGATGCTAGGTCATAACACACACAAGAGAAATATGCTACAAAGAAAGATGCTAAAGATCATTCCTCAAACATGACACACAAAAGCAATGACTATGCCCCC
Organism: Cunninghamia lanceolata; assembly: GCA_027924645.1. Lineage (NCBI taxonomy): Eukaryota > Viridiplantae > Streptophyta > Pinopsida > Cupressales > Cupressaceae > Cunninghamia > Cunninghamia lanceolata. Next base: position 3,214,536 of record BSBN01000793.1, read on the forward strand.
AATCCATACTACATCGCAACATACCAAGATTATAGATACATCAAGCTAGCCTTGAATAGGTAAACGACAAAGGAGCAAAAGATAAACCATAAAGAAAATTGATTGACTTATAATGTAAACATACAACCAACATATTCTCTTGCGAAAGAGGTTGCTCAGGATATATTAGGTAGGAAAGATAACAGCCTTATTGTAGGAACTAGGTGTCTGTTAAAGGGGGCTATCTACCTAAAAAGACCATGTCTTGCTGTAGTAAATTCTACATGTCATATGAGACGTGTGTGTTGATCTCGACAATGGAACACTCTGCAGAAGACAAGCTTGTTGATCTGGTGCTTTTGTTAAGCTAGATTTAACTGATGTGGGCAATCAATATATAGGATAGTAGATGACTCTGGAAGTAAGTTGTTTTTCTTTAGGTTTGTTAATAACTTTTTCTTTGAACGGATGCATTTGTTTGTTGCTTTACTGCTTGAGTTAGTCAAATCGAGCCAAATGGATTTTGATAAACGGAAGACTAGAAAGGGGTAATGTCAATGGATTAAAATGGGTGAAGAATGATGAATCATATGTGCCTGAGTACTGGATACACCTTTCATATTTTAGACTGCCTACATACCATGTATCCATAGGATCAAGGCACATTACGATGAAAGATGAAAATGATAATATGTAGTTCTGGGTAGAGTGATGAGTGGGTCAAGGTGTTTGGGCTTGGGTAGGTGAAATGATGACATCTTATGTACCTAAGTACTGGATACTTCCTTTGTATTATAGATTGCCTACATACCCATATCCATGGGATCAAGGTACCTTAAGATTGAGATGAGATGATATGTAGTTTTGGTTGGTGTGATGATGTAGAAAAAGTGTTGTCGTTGTGAAGATATGGTTGAAGTGTTTGTGAACCAAGAACAAGGATCCATTCCTAGACCTAGGTTAAGGAAAGAGTTGCCCCCATTCTGGTAGAGAAAATTGCATACGTAACTAATGAAGAAGACATAGAAAGCTTGACCTAGGACAAGACAGTGCTAACTATTGATACAGATCAAGACGTGGGATGATGACGATGGACATTGACAAATTTCCAAGCTATTCTAGATAGGGAGATGGAAATGCAAATAAGGTCAATGGTTTTATTATGGATGGATGGATGAAGTGTGTTGTGAAAAAAAGGAATGAACAAGGCTTGATAGATGATGGATGCTGACTCTACACATAGCACCTGTTTGCCAGGTTTTCACTATGGTACTTATCCAAGGTGCCTGTTTACCAGGTTTTCACCATAGGACAGATTTTTTTGTTTTTGTTTTTATTTTTTTTGTATACTCTGAGGATCAAGCATAGAACTTCTTGAGATGAACATTATTAAGTGGCTCATCTAGAGGAATGTCGTCAGGTGTAGCTAAAGTATAAGCTCCTAATCCATATGCTATTGTGATAATAAAGGGACCTAACCAGTTATGCTCAAACTTGCCCTTCTTTTCTTGGTCTGCTTGATTTCTCTGATTCTCTTTGAGTACAAGATCACCAACTTGAAACCATCTTTCTTTGATCTTTTTTTTGTAATTACGCCAGAGGCAGTTTTCATAGACATGGAGATGATTAAGCACGGTAAAGTGCCTTTCATCTAGTAGTTCTAGATCAACTAATCTAGAAGTGCGATACTTCTCTCCGCTAATCAGGTTCTGCATGGATACTCTGAGGGATGGGATCTCAACCTCTATAGGTAGGATCGCTTCAGAGCCATAGACCAAGGCATACGGTGTCGTACCAATTGGTGTTCTAATACTAGTGCGGTAGGCCCATAGGGAGGGATTGAGTTGCAAGTGCCAATCATGACCTACTTCGTTGACCATTTTCTTGAGGATTTTGAGAATGGTTTTGTTGGAAGCCTCGACTTGGCTATTACTCTGTGGATAGTAGGGCATTGAAAAGCGACACTGAATATTATATTATGTGCATAAGGCACAAACATCTTGATTCTTGAATGGTCTCCCATTATTAGTGACAATGGCTTGGGGATACCATACCGGCAAATGAGGTAGTTTATGATAAACTTGGCTATTTTCTTACTGGTGATATAGGTCATGGGAATGGCTTCAACCCACTTCATGAAATACTCAGTGGCAGTAATGATGAACTTATGGCCATTGGATGAGGATGGGTGGATTTGTCCTACTAGGTCGAGACCCCATTGAGAAAACAACCATGGAGTCGTTATAGGTTGTAGTTCATGAGCTGGTGCATGAATTAAATCTCCATGTTGCTGGCATTGTAGACATTTCTTAGTGAAGTGTGCAGTATCCTATTCTATTGTAGGCCAGTAATGCCCTATTCTAAGTATCTTCTTAGTGAGATTAGAACTGGTAGAATGTGTACCATAGACACCTTCGTGTATGTCTCGTAAGGTAGCTTTGGCTTCTTCTGCGTTAAGACATCGTAAGAGGATACCATTGAGACTCTGGTGATATAGTGTATCACCCAGAATGGTGTAATGGGAGGATCAATGGATAAAGGTTTTGCATTGGGTGGATGAGAGTTCAATGGGAAAGGTATTGTTTTTAAGGTATTTATAGATATCTTTGTACCATGGGGAATTGGGACCAACAAGTTTGCAGATGATTTCAGTAACTAGAACATCGATAGTTGGTATCAACAACTGATGATCAAGAATTCGCATTTTGGTGTATTTGCAAGCATGTCGATAAGTGACCCTACAAAAGCCATAGAATCTACAGCCTTGTTATGCTCTCTTAGAATTTGCTCAAATGTGATGCTAGAAAAGTGTGGTTTGTAGGCATCCACTAGTTGCTTGTAGGGGACCAACTTTTCATTTTTTGTTTGGTACTCATCTGTGACTTGTCGAATGACTAGTTGTGAGTCTCCATATACCTATAATTCTGTGATGTCCCATTGAACTGCTGTACTGAGACCTATAAGGAGTGCTTCATGCTCAACAATGTTGTTGGTGCAAGGGAATGCAAGCTGATATGACTTTAGAATATAGTCATTTTAAGGTGTGATAAATAAGATGCCAGCCCTTGATCCATGCTGTGTGTAGGACCCATCAAAGTACAACTTCCACATTATTGAATTAGAAAGAGTGAAGAGATTCTCATCTGGAAAGTCTGCTACCATAGGGTGTGTATCCGTCATGGGTGCTTCTGCTAGTTGATCTACTAGGGCTTGTCCCTTGATTGCTTTACGATCCATGTACTCAATGTCGAACTCACTAAGTATCATGAGGCATTTAGCTAGTCTACCTGTGAGAGCTACTTTCACTATTAGATACTTCAATGGATCAATTTTGGCTATAAGATTAGTGTGTTGGTTTAGCATGTAATGCCACAACTTTTGGGAAGAGAACACTACTTCTAAACAAGATCTTTCCATTGGTGAATAATTGAGTCATATCCCTCCAAGGTTTGACTGATATAATAAATTGCACGCTCTTTTCCAAACTCATCATGTTGTGCCAGAAGGGCCCCGAGGGCCAAAGTTGTAGTTGAGATGTATAATATCAAAGGTTTATCAGCAATTGATGGAACCAATATAGGAGGTGTAGCTAGATAATCTTTGAGCTGATCAAATGCTGCTTGACACTTATCACCCATTGAAATGAGGCATCCTTTTAGAGCAAGTGTTGAAATGGTTGGAATTTATCCTCTAGCTGTGAGATGAAACACCTAATGGATTGCAACCTTCCTTGAAGGCTCCTTAATGCTTTGAGGTTCTTTGGTGGAGGCATCTCCACTATAGCCTTGACTTTTATGGGGTCTACTTCGATACCTCTATGAGATACAATGTATCCCAACAGCTTCCCTATTGTTACACCAAAGACACACTTCTTTGGATTGAGGCACACTTGGTATTTCTCGATCCTGTCAAAGATCTCTCCTAGAACTTGTATGTGATCTTCCCTAGAAGATTTAGCTAGCATGTCATCCACATAGTCCTCCATGATATGGTGAAAGAGATCATGGAATATCACTGTTATTGCTCTTTGATAAGTTGCCTCTACATTCTTTAGACCAAATGGCATGACACACCAACACTAATTACCCCACGGACAAGTAAAAGTTGTTTTATGTTGATCTTCCTCTGCTATCTTTATCTAATTGTAGCTGGAGAATCCATCCATGAGAGAAAGCATTTCATGACCTGCAGTCAAGTCTACTATGAGGTCAATGTTCAGTAATGGAAAGTCATCTTTGGGACATGCTTTGTTAAGATCTCTAAAATTATTACAGATACGGATGCGTCCATTGGGTTTAGACACAAGTACAATGTTTGAGACCCAATCTGAATAATCAATAGGTCAAATGAACTTTGCATCTAACAACTTCTATATTTCCACTTTTACCAAGAGAGCTATCCGTGGGTGCATCTTCCTCATCTTTTTCTTTACTGGTTAAACTGTTGGATCCACTGTAAGATAGTGAACCACTAGCTTAGGGTCTAACCCTGGCATATCAGCATAGGTCCATGCAAAGTTGATGGTTCTCTGTAAGAAGAATTTGTTAATATTCTTGTGCTCTGTTTCTGATAATGATGCTGCTAGGAATGTGGTCTTTGGATTTTGTTCTGTGCCAAGGTTTATCTCTGTAGAATCTTCCACTAGGAGAGCTAACTTCTCTTGATACTTAGATGGTAGGGGAAGGTCAAATCCTCCATACTCAGGTGCCATAGTTGGGTTTTCACCATTGGATATGTCCTTTGTTTTTATTATTTTGTGATCGGGAGGTGCCATAGTGTGGTTTTCACCTAGAGATCTTTCTTTATTTTTACTTCTACGACTGGAGGATTTGGCATTCTCACCAAAATAAGTTGTTGGCTCTAGTTCCATTACAAAACCTACTTTATGATTGCCAAGAGGGATACCATCTCGGAGTCCCATGAACTTAGGTATAGCTTTGTCATTCTAAAATACATCTATAACGGGGGACCCTTGTTGGTCCCAATCGATAAGTTCAGGGTAGACAAGTGTTACTTTCTAGGTGTTTGTGGTTGATGTTAGGGAAATGGATGATAGCATGAAAATGGAGGATTCTGTGAATAGGTCAGTCATATGTAGGGAAGAGTCATCGATGATATCCTCATTAGATGTCGAATCAGTGGGAAAAATTTCTGCCACCTTGTCAAGGATACCCTCGATGTCTAAGGCGCGCGGTACCTTTCTACAAAATCCTAACTCCTTCTTGTCTAATTTCTTTGTCAAAATGATGGGTTCCATTGTTTCTTGATTATGTTTCCCAAGGCCACCTTTGCCTTTATAGCCCATGTTTTTTATTATCCTTAAGCCATTGTCATATTGTTCGACTGGTATTGTGACTGGTTCTTTCTCCTTATAGAGCCAAGAAGAGATGTATTCAATAGTTTCCTCTACCAATAATTTTCCCTCTTAGAATTGGGTTAAAGATGTTGGGGGAAGAATAGCTACTTTTTTAGTTACTTTGGCAATGGGTGGTTGGCCATAAGATTTAGGGGATAAAGGCATCCACCCTACACAACAAGATTTTGAGATATCATATGTTCCAAAGCCTATATCATGGATGTGAGCTTTGATTTCAAGAAGAGGATTAGGTTCACTTGTAGAGACTTTTGTCAAATTTTTAGGGTTGACATATAGCGGGGATTCAAGGGCTTTGTCATTTTGAGGCACTTGGTTGCAATTCTTATAACTGCCTTGCAAGACACGCTAGAATTCAAAAGGATTGGGGTCTCCTGGGATAGTGATCTTCGTACCATTGAATGGGAACTTGAGAGACTGATGGTATGTTGAGGAAATAGTTTTCATGGCATGGATCCATGGGCATCCTAGGATAATGCTATAAGGTAGCTCAATGTCAAGGACTTGGCACCGAGTTTCAAGCATGACAGGGCCTACTTGTATAGGCAAATGGATAACCCCCTCTAAAAAGCATTCAACATCATCATACCCCTTGATTGTAATACTTTGATCGATATTGACATGATCCTTAGAGTATCCCAATTGTTTAAGTAGCTATAGAGAACAAATATTGAGACCAGCACCAACATCTATGAGTATGCGTTTGATCTTGTGTTTATGGATGAGAACCTCAATATGAAGTGCATCATTATGATATGGATCATGGGATGGGAGATCTTTCCCAGAGAAGACCACATTGTAGGGTGAAGTAATGTTACCTACTATAGCTCAGAAATCCATGACCGCTATGTTGTTAGGAACCGAAGACTCTTGGAGAGTTTTTTCTAGCACCACTTTATGTGCGGGTGATGACCGTAGAAGGTCCAAGATAGAGATATGTGTTGGCGTTTTCCCTAGATGTTTGACAAGATTATAATTGGATTGAGCTAGAAGACTGGGTGTAGGACCACAAATGCTGACATGACCATGACGAGTTGTAACAGTGCAATCCATATATTTGCCTTTGATTGTGAGCGTATATACATGACTCTTCAAAATGACCCACAATGGAGTCATAGGAAGTGGAAGCATGATTAACACCTTTACCTTTATCTAGAGGAGGACCTTGGCCATGGTTAGGGAATGGTTCCTTGTACATGTTGAGGTCTTTGTTCATGTGTTGAGCTGGTGGTTCATCTTCAAAAGAGATTTGGTTGCCCTCGATGAGATTTTGGATTAGGTGCTTGAGTTTAATGCATGATGAGGTTATGTGCCCTTTGCTCCTATAGAATTCACAATATTCACTTCCTTTATAGTGTACGATTTTGTAAATATGTTCACCATATGGGGGAGCATCTAGTAAGGTGAGGAGCCCTTTGTGTAAAAGCTTTTGTTGGACAAACTCTATGGGCTCTCCCAAGGGAGTGAATTGACTCCGCGGAGGGTAATCTTGTTGAGGCCACTCTTGTTGTCGTTGTTGTTGGTTTTGATATGGTTGTCTTTGTTGTTGCTACTGTTGAGGTGGAGTTTGACTTAGTTTAGAAAGCTGAAGCGGTGTTTGCAATGTTTGAACATGTTTAGAATCGACCACCCCATCGTTGACCACATTTTTATTTTTGTTCCAAAACTTTGGTTTATTGTTTGTTTGTTGTTGAGGAGCATCGTCTTTAGTTTCTTTGAATATTTTGACCACGCCTTTAGCAATGAGGTCCTTTTCAATGTTGATTCCCTTATATGTAATTTCATCGAAGGTTGTAGCACTAAGAATTTGCAAATGAAAACCCAATTCTTGGTTGAGGTTCTATACAAATATGCTAACAAGCTACTTTTTAGGTATCTTGAATGGGAACTTGCTAGTCATTTGTGTCCATTGTTGAAGGAAAGAAATGAAAGTTTCTCCATTTTGTTTGTTTGTTGTTGCATAGATCAGTCATGGAGATCTTATGCTCTACATTGTAGGAGAAATGGGTGGCAAATTTCTCCACAAGTTTGTTAAAAGATTTCATACCCGTTGATAAATGGGAGAACCATTCTATAGCTTGACCTCCAAGACTGTGAGGAAAGAGACACATAAGATATGTGTCGTTATGTGAGACCTCGAAGCAAGCAAGATAGAATTCCTTGAGATGGTCTTTTGGGTCTCCTTTTCCTTTGTATTTATCAAACTTGGGATTAGTGAAATTGTGAGGAAAAGGGATCATGGGTAATGACCAATCAAAAGGATAAGGACACACTTCTTCTAAAGAGAAGGTCTTCTTGGTGTGGCCAAATGTTAAATTAGCTAGCTATTGTTGAACTTCCATGATTTTAAGCTCCATCATTGTGGAAGAGGCTGGAAACATCTCCTGGTGTTGTAGAAGTGGTTGTTGATGCCCATATGGAAGATTGTAGTGTAAGCCATAGGCATTGGTGTTATAAGGGTTGTATGATTCATTGGGGTCATATGTGTTTTGATTTTGGGGAGGCAGGGGTGGCATTAGCTAAGAATGTAGGCTTTGTGATGGTTGAAGAAAAGAGTATGGTGGCAGAAAGCTAAAGTTTGTTGGATTAGGTTGCGGTTACAGAACATAGCTTTGGGAAGTTTGGTTTTGGGAATGTTAAGGGTGGTTTGGAAATGTGTTGAAAAAGTTTAGCGCTGATGATTGTTGTGGTCGGGGGACATAGGTAGATGTGTTTTGCAATGGTTGAGGTTGATTGAGGATGAGTGTAGAAGAATGTTGTGGTTGGGGTTACATGACCCTGGTTGGTTGAAGGATATGAAGGGTTGATGATGTTGAGGGTGGTGTTTGTTGAGACCCTTGTTGCATGGCTACATAAGTGTTTCCCAGATTGTAATTTGGTGGGAACCTTCTCGTGATGGGCTAGCTAATATTCCACTTGCGATTGGTGTAGACATTTTAGGAGTGTTTTGCATGTTTGATTTTGCTAGAGCTGCTTGTCTTGCTAATTCTTCTTTTCAATGTAGAGTCTCTTGTTGGTGCTTGTAGATATCCATAGGCATTATTAGTGGTGATAAGGGTCTCTCTGCCATTGGTTTTTGATAAAGGGGATTCTCATATTGGGAAATCATTTTCCCTTGTGAGCCTTGTCCATGTAATGGGGTGGTCATAGTTGACATGGGTTGGACTACTGTTATAGTGTCTTGGGTGTTTTTAGGTTCACTAAGATTTGATAGATCAAAACATTTGGGTAATTTGGCTCCTTACTCTACTAGCAAGCGAAAGAAATGATCTTGGTTCTCATTAAGGATTTTGTCAAAGGCGGCCATGGCTCTAGTATCTTGTATGATTTCATCAAGGTCTTGTCCATCTTCTTGAGAGGATTGACCTTTTTCAAAGTGTCACTCTTCTTGAGATGGGACTTGACCTATGGTATAATCTTGTGGAATAAAGTCTAGAGGCATGCCGGTGGTATAGTGAGGTGTACTTACCAAAGGGACCCTACCTTCTTGAGATGGGACTTGGTCGATAGTATAACCTTGTGGAACAAAATCTGGAGGCATGCCAGTGGTATAGTGAGGTTTACTTACCAATGGACCCCTACCTTCTTGAGGATTGTTTGGTTGGTCAAGCTGCGACATGTATGGAGAGTTGGTCAATCTTTCCATTGGTATCTTGGGGGTAACCTTGGGAGTAATGTTGGATCAGCCTAACTGAGGTGTGTGAGGAGGCAATTTGCGCTTCCTCTGGACAACTTTCTTGGTCTTCATAGTTTGCTGGAGTTTAGTGGTTACTATGGAATGCACTACGACAATATGCTAGGATTCTGCTTGTGTTTTGGAAAAAGACAAATTTGGATGCACAGTTTACTGGACAAAAGGTGCTATACTATTTGACCAAAGATGCATGACTGTGCCACCAAAAGCAAGCTACTATAATACCAAAGGTGATGAACTAAGCTGCCAAAGGTGAGGTATTGCTATACCAAAGGTGAGCTACTATTAGACCAAAAGCAAGCTATTGTTATACTAAGGGCACTGAAGTAGGTTTGCCAGAGGTGAGGTACTATTATACCAAAGGCAGGCTACTGTGATACTAAAGGTGAGTTGTTGTTATACCAGAGGCACTGAAGTAGTGTTTGATGTTTTATAAGGCAAATTTTGATAGATTTGGTTTTGTTTTTGAATGGATTTGCTTTGGCAAGAAAAAACACATCAAACAAGGTTGCAAAAAAAGGACTGACACAATAGATAGTGTATGTTCAAGGCTCAAAAAAAGCCTAATGTTTCCATAGGTATAAGACAATTGCAAACAATATCAAGCACTTTTTATCCCTAGAGACAAGGTTTCATTGTAGTAGATTAGCTCACAACTTAATACTCCATCAACCAAATGTCATTCCTTAAAGGTGTCAAACATTTGTATCTTTGCAAGAGACGATAGGTAGGGATATCTCACCCTCCCCTCAGAAAGCTCAAGTAGTTCACAAGAGCTTTATGACTGAGGGAATACTATCTCTTCTCAAGGGAGCCAATGGTGAGTATGTTGAGGGCTTAAATCGATTCCCCTTGCACTGATGATTACCATAACGTTCTGAGGTAGATCAGGTAGTCACTATCTAGAATGGTTCTTAGTAACTTTGAGGGACCAATGCCTTATGAGCAATGTGACAAGATACTAAAATCTTTAATCAATCCTACTAAGAGTATCAAACACTTTGCTCAATGTGAAAACCATTTCCATAAAGAGCTAGTACACCTCTTTTCAGTTTGGCACCACAAGGTAAGGCTGATGTCGGTTAGGACTTGGCTTTCACCTTATCCCTCTTATATAGTGGCTCAAAGGAAAAATCCACTTAGGGTTGTCCCTTTTGGATGAAGTACAATCCAAAAGAAGGCCCTTCTAAAGGAATAACTGAAATGTAAGAGCAAGCATGTCAAACAAAGGTTTAATTGTCCCATTATAAGAAAAATAAGGTGCAACTACATTAGGCACACACATGATTGTAGTTGTCAATTGTCCCTTATGAAATTGAAGTGTTTGGCATTCATGTCCATTCTCCCTTATAAAATTGAAGTGTTTTTGCATTCATGTCCATTGTCCCTTAAAAAAAAACAATATGTTCCTAAGACTTAGATTGCCAAAGTGATTTGTTCAATTGTCCCTTAAGAATGGCAATATGTTTCTAAGACTTAGTGTGATAGATCGAGATTTCTTCAACACTCATCCTGCATGAACATGTTAGGAAAACCCATTTTCTATGTGTGAGTGATAAGAAGCTGCAACAGATCGATTAGTTCCACAAAAACTCACAAGTTAGCAAAAATAAATCAATTTGACCAAAAGCACTGCACTATGTTACCAAAGGTGTCTACAGTGAGTGTGAAATATTTTATCAAATAAGACACCTCTCATGGGAATGATGGTGCAATAAGATACAAAGATGTGTAAAGGGGAAGGCTTGATGCATGCACCATGTGTAGAGATATGGGAAATTGGGAATAATGGCTCAATGTAAATGGGGTATGTATGATGCCCCCAATGTAACTCAAATACTATGTCAATGTGAGGACATAGTCAGAGTGTAATGATCAAATACAATAGCCCTAAATGGAATGATAAACATTATGTGATAAATGATAATGCAAATCATGTCAAACAGATAAGCATGGAAGTAAAACTAAGTAATATGTTTATGTGGTCATTAAAGCACATGGATATCTAAATATCCCTAGATGGGAAAATTAGTGCAATGAAGCTCATAAAGTAAAAGAGGTATGAGAAAGGCAATGATTGACAAATACTTATTCTTGAATTAGGTACTACATGGCAAGGAAAGGGAAAATGGTATAGGGGATGGCATGATTCCTCTAACGTAAGGATACATACTTAGGATATGGAAAGAGGAGTGCACAACACGGAATAAGTGATGATTCCCACAAATATAAGGATATAGTAAAGACAAATTAATGTGTAATGAGGGAAGGCATGAAGCTCACAAAGTAAGAATAACTATCTAAGTGTGATATGTCAATGTATCACTATTAAACTCCATATGCAACCTCTAATAAGGATAATGTATCAACATATGGTCAATATGCAATTTCTATTAAATATGATGTATGAATTTAAAATGAATATATAGGAAATAACAAATGATAAAAGGCCATAGAACAAGAATGGTCATAACCATAAGACGTAAAACAAGAATAAATGTGATAAATTAGTATAGACAATGAAAGCAAAGATATTTAGGCAACCAAAGTGGGAAATAAAAGTAAAAGGCAATAGTAAATAAAATATAGGAACAAATGTGATCTAAATAAGAATAAAAGGAAATATCCCAAGTGAGTAAAATGGAACCTAAAATCTTCCCTGTGGGCAATATAAGCATAAAACCATAAATAGAAGGTAAAATGAGTGTGAAAATAAAATAAAATAAAATAAGGTGTAATAAAAAAGATAAAAATTTGAGGACACTGGGTAAATGTAATAATAGGAAAGAGTGACCACAACATACATGACATAATAAAACCTAAATATAAATAAAAGAAAGCACAAGGAAAAAGTGAGGTTAAAAAAACAACATAAGTTCAAAATCACGTATGTCATGTCACTATGTCATCCATATGCTAACTAGGAACATGGACTTACAAACATAAACTCATGAAAAGAAAAGAAAATTCATAAAATGTGGTTAGAAATAACAAGGATGAATACGAATATCTATGAAATGAATTCATCTTGCATATTAGGTGCTTTCACTTTTATTTCATGTGACACCATAGTATAGGGTGTGTTGTGAAGAAAATTAGGTTTAGTGTATGTCTAAGCTATGTGGATAGTGGGAGAACAAGGATTGGAAAATAAATCATGAGATAACATCCCTAAGTCCATACTTTCCTCATGTTAATTAGGGCTAGAGAAATAATCAATAAAAGCATGAGCTAAAATTTGGAAGGAAGTGTAAAGCAAACAAGATGCATCAAACCATTAAAAATATTTACCACTCAAGTATAATATAAACTCACTAATAAGAAAGATGACATCATATAAATGTGCATAATTAGTGAGTGAAAATGATTTCAAATGAAAGGGGAAATGCATAGAACCATCATAATCATTATGTAATAACTCCTCACTAAGGCTGATAATATCATGTAATTTTAAAAAGGAAATGAAGCATTAATAATGCCTACATGAGAGGTTAATGAAATGCCAATATATGTGCTATCATCATGGTAGGTTTCACTATGTGAAATTGTTAGAATCTATAAAAAAGATTATCCTGAAACTAAGTGCAAGGTGTTGATATAATAAAATTGTTAATATAGATGATCATATGATTTAAATTGTATAAGACAATTAGTTTCCAACAATATGAGATATATGCAAACAATTCTATAGAGACAATATCTATAATAAGTAAATTAGCTCAATGAAAGATAAAAATTGCATGAATGGATAAAAAGCTAGAGGAGTGGATACATATATAGAAAAAAGGGGAGGCAAAACAAACCAATGAGAAAACTAACTTCAACTATGCAAAAATAGGCAGAAGTTACACTCATGGAAGATGCCATCTATCCTTATAATTATCCACTCACTACAACTAAGCAATATACACTAAATGTGTAGGAAAATACATAATATCCAACTAAGAAAAATAAAAAAACCTATATTAACACCCCTTAAGCACAACTTAGGTGGGTGAAGAGATGGGTCCTAGCAAATGAATCCTGATGAGGTACCTATGTAAAAATAGATCCTCCCAGAGATAAGAAACCACCTAAGAAGAGAGATATAATGTCCCTCAAATAGAGAGAAAAACCCCCAAAATAGAGAGAAAGGACTAACCCCACACCCTAAGGAAAGATTGTAAATGAAGAAACTTGCTTTATGTAAATCGTTTGATGAAGATTTTGGAATCCTACTCAGAAGTTTGGTAGTATCTGATATCAATGACCTTTCAATTTATAAGCTCCCAAATGTGTAGTGCATGTGAACCTCTATGTGCTTGGTCTATTGATGGTGGATTAGATTCCATAGAATTTATATGACACACTAGTTATTCAAAATATAATAAACGGCCATCTAAACTAGATACTAAACTCAGTGAGAATATGTTAAATACAAATGGCCTCAATGGCAACATTATAGCCCCTTGATACTAATCCTTAGTGGAAGATATAGCAAATAAAAAATTACTTCTTACTCGATCAACATATAGGACCTGAACCAAGTGAGAAGCTATAACCTAAAGTGGAATTCTGATACTAATAATTGCTCACCTAATCTAAATTTGTATACCCTACTGAGTAAATATCAATATTTGAATCTAATGAAGAATCTACTTGACCATTTTATAATGTAGTGTTGATAACTAAGAGGAGGGGGTGAATCAGTTATCTTAATTATTTGACTTTCTTTTGTTCTTTGATAATTAGTGTCATATCAAAACATATAAGCATACATGAACATGAGAGAAGAAAGAAATCAACACACATAACACAAGGTTTTTTACGTGGAAAACCCTATTAAGGGAAAAACCACAAGGTGACTAACCCAAGATTGTATTCTCTATTAAAAGAACAGAAGTACAAAATGGCACTTGCCAATTAGGGCTCACTGCCCAAGCACACTGCTCACAAGAGGCTCACTACCTACAATAGTTTAAAGAAAGAAATCAGGCACTTGAACTGATGAGAAGCATCCACATGTGTTGAGGTTCAGTTTCAGTTAGGCTTAATATATTGATCTACTGCACTTCATTCTTCCTCTACTTTAGTGCTGCTATTTTGTCACATACCAGACCTGTATTGCTACTTCCACACTATTCTCTACTTTTCTTCGCACTTTATAACACACCACACCCTTGTCTTCACATGAAATCCATCTAGTATATATATCCGCACAAAGGATTTCAACATCTTTCTAGTCGGCATCTAGAATACTCAAGATTTTCCCAAACTCTGGTCTGTCAACTGAATCCATGCTTACTAAGAGATGCATATCAAAAAGATAGTTATAGGAGTCATCAATCATGTCAGCCAACCATGAATGATCCCTCAAGAAACTTGATCACCATCAATTTCTCATCCTGATTAAGGTCTGATGCTTTGCCGGTTAGTTCTTCCTCAGTCTACTCAGCCAAACAGGAACCCAACATTTAGGTGCTCATATCTTTTCACTCTTTCATCACCAAAGGCTCAATCTCTAGAATATATCATTCATGGTACTCCTCTTGACTTCCCCAAGTCTGTATTTTGCTGAGATACTTGTTCTGAGAGATCTGGACCTGATTGTTAGACCTTGCTGCATGCTCTGTTCTTGCTCACTGGACCAAAACACTGATGAATCCACACAGTGTCTCTTGCCAACAATCTCCCCCTTTGGCATTTATGGCAACACTTAGTGAAAAATGACTAAGTGTCATAACAAACTCCCCCTTGGCTGATGCTCTATCTTATGTACACTTTTACCGGAACTCCCCCTTAATTCCACATGTTTCACTACTCTTCACTACCCCTTTGACATCAATGGTAAAGGGTAGAATCTGCACACCAAAATTTCTAAAAATCTACCTATACATATCCGCATAAGTATAAATACAAGTTATACTTACATAAACTTAAGTATGTCCGCAAAGGTATTCTTCAACTATACAACTTTTGTCACCCAACTCTGCTTCATGCTATCCAAAATTGATATGTGAGCACTTAGCAAAAATGCAAAAGCTTCTACCCTCTTTAAGTCTGTCAGATCACTGGTCCGGGTTGTGGTCTGGGCATCAGTTAGGGCCTCATGCATTGCCTCTATCTTGGGGATAATTATCCCTATTAGTTCACTCAACCTACTTATTCTATACTTCTCCTTTTCAAGCTTCTTTATTTCATTTATAGTGGCAATAGTCTGACACTCTTGATTCATTATGGAAAAAGTGAGAGGATAAAATTTTTGAGATAAGCTTCATAGTTTGCTCTCTTATTCTTCCAGCTTCTTGACAATGTTTGTTGTCACAGTGGACCAAGATAGACAAAATTTGTATAAATCTCTGCCATCTTTAAGAGCATTTTCTAAGCTCTTTATCCCAATATCCAAGTTTCTCCTATCATTTGTTATAAGTCCTTGCACCTTAGAGAATCTCTTTCCCAAAAATTCTTTCCGGATGATTTCTTCTACCGCCTTTTCTAAAGAATCAAATTGAGTATTGACAGTGTTTATCAGAGATTTAAGATTACCAGATGGAGAGGCTGAAGGATCCTTTTGAAAGGATGGCATGATCTTCTCTAACATTCTAGAAGTAGTTTCTATCATCTTATAATCTTCCATGTGAGACTTCAGAATTTTTTCTTTTGTCTTTGCTTGGGCAAAGGATGCTATCTTCATTGTCTAAACCGGGGAGAGGGAATCAAAATTGAATGGTCCTTGAAATAGTTTCAGTTCATCAATCTCCATTATTTCCTTGGTCGAGAAATTCTTTACTACTTCTGTAGTGTCTCTTGCTAGAGACTTCTTTCCTCTTGCAGCCTCAGAGGTGTCAACAGAGATCTTCTCTGTTTGTTCTTCTTCTCTTCCCTTTTTCTCCTCTTCTTGACTTGCTTTCTTCTCCTTTAGTTCCAGAGTCTATTGGGGGATCTAGAAGATAGATTTTTTCTTCTTCATGGACTTCCTCTTCTGGAATAGAGGAATCCAAGTCCTTAGTCTTCTCCTCATCTATCTCCTTAGACTCTTCTATAGTTTTCTCAGTAGAATCTTCCTTTGATGCACTTGATCCTTCAACATCCATGGCAGAAGGTTCATCACTTATATCCTCTATAATAGGAAGATTGAATCTTTTATATGCATTATAGAGGATGTCTTCAGTCTCTTTTGCCACCTGATCAGTCTCTTCGAGCATAAGTTTGTTCATTCTGGCTTTGCTTGGAACTCATCCTTACAATCCTTGAAGATCATGTTCATTTGTTTTGGACTGATGGAAGGATAGAGCTGAATAGCTATCTGTTCCCGAATCTCCATACCCTTTTCCTTAGCATTGTTTTTCCTCATCTCAAGTTCCTTTTCTAGACTTTTGGGGATTAAGGAGATGATTTCAATGAATGCTTTGTTATAGATGTTTAGATACCTGATTGTAGCTTCTTGTAAGATCTTCTGATCAGCTTCACTATAATCATCATAAAATTTAGTCATTGGTTGTAGGTTCCCATCCACAGTGACTGATTTGATGACATCATCAATGGAGAGAGTTGGCCTTTCAACAAATTCTTTGGCCTCTTCTTCCTTGTTCTTTCCAAAAGATGATTCCATAGAAGTTTTCTTTTTCTTTTTCATTTTCTTAGCATCTTCATCTGTCTCTGTCTCTTCATCATCCTTTTGACTTATATAGGATCTTGTAGCCTTGGTTTTTGTTCTCTTTTCTCCTTTTCTGGATGTCTTGGCTTGTGGTTTTGAGGTTTTTTGGCTCTTTGAGGTGGCAGGTGTAGAGCTTTTGAAGGATCTGGTCTGGGAGGGGACTTGGACCGGATTACTTTCTTTCTCTGCTTCTTGTCTCTCCTTCTCAACTCTTTCTAATTTCTCTCTATTTGCATCGACTGCTTCTTTAGAAATGCCAAATCTTTTGGCCACTTCCTCTACTTCTCTTCTCACTTTTCTTTTCATCTCCGATTGTCTTAGCTCAACATAAATTTTCACACTCAACTCTTGAAAGGTTCCAAACCTTTCTGCCTCAGGGTCCTTGGGATGACTCAGCAGGTGTTGGATATGCATCTCTAGGATTTTCTCATCAACCTCATACCCCATTGGCATAATCCAGACTATCCTTGGCTCCAATGCATCCATTAGGCATTGATTAGTGTCTACCATAAAGTACACTGTATCCTTGTATTTCTCAACCAATGATTGGGGGATTCTTTCTCTAGCCTACATCATACTTTGAAAGTTCTTGAAGTATCCCCAGAGTGCCGTACTTTGAGCCTTGGCATCACCAAGTCCATACATGTAATCTCTAATTTGTATGGCAACCGGTTTGTCATTTTGCCATAGCCAACCACTGGATCCGGGGAGCTCATTCATGTAGTAAAAGAAGAGACATAACATCAGGCCACCATAGTTGAATGAGTTCTTCTTGTCCTTTTTGATCTTTTGCAAGTTTTCCAATAGTTGGCTCAGAATAAGCTCACAAAGATCATAATCTGCATTCTCTCTTAGCATCTGATAAGAAGTATAAATTATAGTTCCGAGTATAGAATTCTCCCTGCTAGAGTGATTTATCTTGTAGCTAATTATCATGGAGGCAAACTTGATATTTGGATCAGTGATATCTTCTATTGTCATTGCTCTCTTGTCAAATTTTGATCTGGTAGCCTCACTTACAGTTTGGTTTTTGACCGATTTGAGAACAAGTAACCCTCTAGATGAGTGCAATCTAGTTACCACCCTAATAGCATCTTTTGTGATATTAAATGGCCTCATCAACCACATGAAGTTGTCATGCACTCTGCTCAGAACATACCGGACCCATTCATCTTCTGCAAAATAGGGGAAATAGATGCAATGTCCAAAATGCTTGTCCCAGATGACCTTGTACTGAGGTTTGAGTTCAAATGATTCATCTATTAACTACTTGTGATAGATATCCATCAGCTTGGATTCCACAAATTCCTCAATATTCACATGAATATATGCCCTAACATCTTCTACATGCAAAATCCCATGCGGAATGTTAGAGAAGGCACCTAAAGGATCAACTTCTAGAGATTTGTAAGGGTGTTTCTTGAACTTAAGGCACGACCTATCAGTGATTTTGACAACATTCAGAGTAGCCATCTTTCAAAAGATTCAGTGTGAGATATTCAAGAGAAAAAGTACCTTTTTACGCCTCTAGGGTTCATGATATGAGCCGGATAAAATTGCTAGTTGAATCAACTTCTGTGGTTGATCTTTGAGAGGTTTTGAGGAAATTTTGTTGCAGAGCTCCTTCTTTCTTCTTCTCGAATGCAAATGTGCAAATGATGAACAAGAGAACCCTTATATTTCTACGCAAACCTAATTCCACATTGTATAAATGCATAACTTAAGTCATTATGGTTGCCTTGTTCTCCTTGTTCTGAGAGAGATCTTTCCAGATTACTGAGATGTAATTAGAGTGGTTCTTGGTGATAAATGACAATCTATCTCCCTTTTTCAATCATTCCATTTATCCACAGATCAAGATATTTGAATTTTAAATCATACCAGATCTAACTATGAGAATCCTTCTTTTACCGGATCAATCTTGGAAGCTTAATCTCTTGAAAACTTCTTGTGGATCTTCCATATCTTTACCAAGGCTTATTTAGATATTTCTCTTAGAACCCTTTAATCTATAACTTCCCATGTGCCAATTTTAGGCACCAATTGACTAGCTGGGGGAATTTGTTTTCCTTTTTGACTCCCCCTAAGCCAGAGCTCATCTATTTAGTTTCTGGAAGGAATATCAACACCAGATTCTAGTGTCGATCTGTCCCCAACATTTTTTGTACTTCTCTTTACCCAAATCTTGTTGATCTCCCTTTGAACTTAATCCGCATTCACTTTTCCTTTTCCTTTGTCTTGATTTTGATTATGATGCACCAAACCTTTTTTATCTTGATTCTTACTTCTGTGGAATTTGGCAATATGACCGGATCTATTACAATTGTAGCAAACAACATTTCTTTGTAGATTTGACTGATATCCTCTTGATCTGCATTGATCAGCCATATGTCCCATTCTATTGCATGCAAAGTATCTACCATTGAATGAATTGTTCATTTGTATATTTCTACATTCATGAGATTTGTGACCATACCTTTTGTAGTTAAAACACTATCCAGAGAAGGATGAATTAGTCTAATTCATTCTTCTTCTACACTGATTTTCTTTATGCCTGAAGTTATTATAGTTGTAGTAGTATCCATTGAAGGATGGATATCTTTAAGCATTTGGTTGCCTTACTGGAGGTCTTCTAGGCCTGTTCCTTGGGTTTCCTGATCCAGAGTTCTTCTGACTAGATCTGGAGCTTTCCCCTTTCTCATACCCCAAGCCTTGCTTGTCATCTACCCTCTTTTGGCTTCTAAGAAGAACTTCAAGTTGAGCAAAGCTTATCTTGAATTTCTCTTTGTATTCATTTGTTGTTTGAATATCCCTTTTAAGAGTGTCTATCTGATTCTCAAGTTGTTCTTCATTGTCTCTAGCTTCTTCATGATCAAATTCTAGATGCCTAATTATTCTATCCATTTTGTGGTAGTCTCCTGACTTCTCCTTGAGAGATTGTTTTAGATTATCTTCACTTTTTCTTTTCTCTTCAATTTCTTGGGTGAATTTCATAACTCCTGATTCCATTTCATGTCTTACCATAATGACCTCTTTTGATAACTTCTCACATAACTTGGTTTTCTCATTCAAATCTTCATTAGTATCATTGGTTTCACTTTGACTTGCTAATTGTTGAAGTAGTTCCTTTCTTTTCTTCATTGAGATACTTAGTTTTCTTTGAGTTCATTTATTAAAAATCATCAGCTTGTTTGAGTCTTTCCCTCAGGTTATTGACTTCAGAGTGAGATTGTCCAAGATCATCTAGGGCAGACTGAAGTTGATCCCTCATACTGTATATATCCATTGAGATTCCTAGATCTTCCTCAAGTTGTTAGGCTCTGTCTAGAGGAACTTAGCTCTGATACCAATTGTTGATAACTGAGAGGGGGAGGTGAATCAATTATCTTAATTATTTGACTTTCTTTTCTTCTTTGATAATTGGTACAATATCAAAACATATAAGAATACATGAACATGAGAGAAAAAAGAAATCAACACACATAACACAAGGATTTTTATGTGGAAAACCCTATTAAGGGAAAAACCATGGGGTGACTAACCCAAGATTGTATTCTCTATTAAAAGAATAGAAGTACAAAATGGCACTTGCCAACTAGGGCTCACTACCCGAGCACACTACTCACAAGAGGCTCACTGCCTATAATAGTTTAAAGAAAGAAATCAAGTACTTGAACTGATGAGAAGCATCCACATGTGCTGAGGTTTAGTTCCGGTTAGGCTTAATATACTGATCTACTACACTTCATTCTTCCTCTTCTTTAGTACAGTTGTTCTGTCACATCCCAGACTTGTATTACTACTTCTACACTGCTCTCTGCTTTTTTTCACACTTTACAACACACCACACCTTTGTCTTCACATCAAAATCCATCTGGTGTATATATATATCTGCACAAAGGATTTCAACATCTTTCTAGTCGACATCCGGAATACTCAAGATTTTCCCAAACTCTGGTCTATCAGCCGAATCCATGCTTACTAAGAGATGCATATTAAAAAGAAAGTTATAGGAGTCATCAATCATGTCAGCCAACCATGAATGATCCCTCAAGAAACTTGATCACCATCAATTTCTCATCTGGAATAAGGTTTGATGCTCTGTCGGTCAGTTCTTCCTCAGTCTACTCAGCCAAATAGGAACCCAACACTTAGGTTCTCATATCTTTTCACTCTTTCATCACCAGAGAATCAATCTCTAGAATGTATCATTCATGGTACTCCTCTTGACTTCCCCAAGTCTACATTTTGTTGAGATACTTCTTCTGAGAGATCCGGACCTAATTATCAGACCTTGCTGCATGCTCTGTTCTTGCTCACCAGACCAAAACACTCTTCAATCTGACTTCCGATATAGACATACTATGTGCTGCAGATGAGTGGGATGGACTTTGTTTCCATCAATGACAACACTCATGAAGCCACACAGTATCTCTTGCCAACATGTAGCTCATGGGGCTCTTACATAAACCAAGAGGCCATGCCCATAGCATATGAATATGAAGTCCCATTTGAGTCAAATAAATGAGGCTCCCAACAAGATTCGATAAAAGGGTTTGTAGACACCTAAAATTGACCATGTCCTAATAACCCTTTGACATCCCCTAGACATTCACCTTACAACACATTGTCCCTTAATCCCTTTCCTTAATTATTTAAATAAATAATATTTATTTAATTAATCAATTTCCTCTATCACCTAAATTAAATACAATAAATTATATTTATTTATTTAATCCAATCCCTTTTTAGCCAAAATTAATTGAAAAAATCTTATTTATTTATTTAATTTATCCTCCCATCATGTCCCTTCTCCAATAATTAATTAAATAATCTCATTATTTAATTTAATTATTGAGAGTCACATGATTAGCTTGTCCTCATCCTCATCCACTTGCCACAATCAATAAATAATTGTCCCAAAAGATAAACTAAGTGTTCATCTCAACCATTCATTTCATACTACATCTTCTAATCTCAACTATTCACATAAGGTTAGGCCCTAGAATCTTCCTTTGTTTCCCTAGTGATACAAAGTGGACAGGGGAAGACAATAGTTCAAAAGCAAAAAAACAACTCCTTAGTGGTAGCTTCTCTCAAATACTCTATGTGGACCTTTCAATCCCACTACTCCTACACCAAGACAACCTAACCAACCATTGTAGACTCTCCGCACCAGACATGAACAAGAGACTTTGAAATGGTCTGAATACCTTCAACATGACAAACTAGGGCCAAACAAACTGATTTCACACTTGGAAACCTTCATTTTCCCATCGTTCCAATTCAAGCCTATATATCCTTGTATCCCTGTCTTATAGGGATAGTCAATATAAAGATTGATTAATCTCATAAACCAGACAAAGGATACTAGTTTTAAACACCCATTATGGACCCTCACAAGACCCCAAAAGCATATGAATAGCCACTAAAGACAGATGTCCCAAAATGATGAATATACAGTCTACAAGAAAGCCTAATTAGGCTTGTAACATGAAGGATTTTATCTATAAAGGCACTCCCCAACACCCCTAAAGCCTTCATCAAGTCCCTTAACCATTAACAAACCTATTCCAACCTTCCAAAGTCCTCTTGTTATAGAAACACACAAATTTGTAGAGAACTCAGACTACAACAGCAAATCAGGCTTGTCACATGGAGATGCCAGGCCTAGGGCATTGAAAAATTTTCACCAACTTGCATGCCATTCTATGGAACCTTTTTCAACATGAGGAATACTATAAACCCTTTCATTCCATCAAGGCTCACACTTTGACCATGAAGGAATGGTGAGTTCTTTGCATTTTTGTGAGCAAACCCTGGTCTTGAGGGTTTCTGGACCACTTTAAGAAAACTAATGATATCTTCCTAGATCCTTAATGAAATCTCACCAAACCACTGCCAAAAGAAAGGTAACTCTCTCCTCTTTCAGTCCATACATGCGTGGTGCCCATACAATGATGTCACAAGATGTACCACATAGAAAAATAGAGAAAATGCAAGAAAATTTAGAAAAATAGTGTTTAATTTGCATTCAAATCTTCACCAAAGCCAACAACAACCTTGCCTCGACCACAAGGAGGATTTTTAAACATCACACCACAACTAACAACTATCCTCAACTAATTTTTTAATCAAAGGACCATTGGGTAGGTGGTTTACAAGTTTATTTTACATAAGAAAACCATTACTTGGATACACAAAATTGACAATGAAAACTTCACTTGACATCTTATAACACCTAAAATTGTCTAGAAAAACATTGCAATGGTCCCTTGGACCTTATTACATCTTGAACATTTTGAAAAACAAGACCAAACATGATAAAAACCTCATAGAGGCATGAGAACCCCAAGGTGCCCCTGTACCATACACCCACAGTTGAAAATATCTCATGTTCCACCAGAGATCAGTTGCTACAGAGAGCTACCATGATGTTTGATGTCCTCTTCACTCATCCAAGATCCTGCCATTTAACCAAATATTCATTTTATATGTTCTTTCTTGTTCTTTTCACCTCTTTAGTGTCTAGGATAACTTCAAGATTCAAAAGTTCAGATGGTGGAAGGTCTTGCACCCAATCTTCATCACTTTCTATACCTACACCTGCATCCAAGGATCCCTTAAAGGAGTACAAGTCATCAACATTGAATATAGGGAGATAGCCACTCCAGGAGGAAGTGCTATTTCATAGGAATTTTGCCTAAACTTATGGATTATCTTAAAAGGGCCAATCTTCTTCATTTCGAGCTTGGTGTATCTTCCCTTGGGTAACCTCTCCTTCAAATATGCAAAAACTAGATCTCCCACCTTATATTGAACATGTCTCCTTTTCAGATCTGCTCTCTCTTTGTATTTGTCCACACTCTTCTTGAGGTTTTCCTTCACTTGTTCATGGATGGATTTCATTGCAATGATAAACTCCTCTCCTTCTACACTCCTCTTCTCCATTCCCTTCAAATCTCTCAACTCAAAGACTCCCCTTGGGCTCATCCCATACACCACCTCAAAAGGACTTTTGCCTATACTCCTATTGATTGAATCATTATAAGCATATTCTACTTGGGCCAGCACCAAATCCCATTGAACTCCATGTTCCTTTGTCAAGCACCTTAGGAGATTACCAAGTGATCTATTGGCCACCTCTATTTGCCAATCCATTTGAGGATGGTAGGTAGAACTATATTGCAAATTAGTCCCCAACTTTCTCCGCAAAGTCCTCAAAAAATGGCCTATGAACTTGGAGTCCCTATTTGATACAATGCTCATAGGAATGCCATGCATTCTCACAACCTCCTTGAAAAATATACCTGCAATGTTAGAAGCATCACTAGTGAACTTACAAGGGATAAAATGGGCCATTTTGCTGAACCTATAAACCACTACAAACACACTATCAACTTCCCTTGGTGTCTTAGGTAGTCCTAAGATAAAATCCATACTTATGCTCTCCCAAGGCCTATTTAGGATTGGTAGAGGTTGGTAAAGACCAACATTTGAAGTAGTCCCCTTTGCTGTTTGACATATGGTGCATGTTTCCACAAACTTCCTTACATCTACCTGTATTTTAGGCCAAAAATAAAACCTCCTAACCTACTCCAAGGTTTTGTCAAGTCCAAAATACCCTCCAAGACCCCCACTATGCTTTTCTTTTATCAAATTCTCCCTCATACAGCACTTATGTATGCAGAATTGAGCCCCTTTGAACAATAGACCATCTTACAAAACATAACTAGCATATTCACTATGGAAAGCTTCTGAAAATTGAGAGCAAACATCAAAAGCAGCCTTAAAATCTTCATCCTCCTTATACATACCTTTAAGGGCTTCTATACCCACAATTTGTAATTGTACTTCTTGGACCTGTTGGGACTAAAATTCCCAAGCTACTTTTTGGCCAATATTAAGTTTCAATCATCCAAAGATTTCTGTATGTGAGCATATATGCAAAGATCCACAGTTGTTTTCAAGCAAATATTAATAATTGAATTGATAGAAATATTTGGATTCGATCTATTCTGATTCCTAAACATTTAATATAACATGGTTGAAGTACTCATTAAAAGATGAACCGTAAACAAGGAAGTGAAGACTTACAAACTTTTTTGAAAATGAAGTAAAAATGACATTAAGTACCAGAGATAAATATGGGTGAATTCCTTGTCTAAAATGAATAGGGGTTGCTTTTTGAACCATCTTAAAATTCCCTATATTTTGCAAGTTATGTGTGTTCTTGATAAAATGCATTGTGGTATGGGTTTGTATGTTTGTATATACAAAGTGGTTTGTATGTCGCATATGCGAACTCCCTTGTATATCGGGTCATATAAAAGAGTCAGCGGGTTGATACATTGTTCACTTGTATGCATTGGGCTAATGTTTTATTATTACATACAAAGTGGACCCGACAAGGTTAAAAATTGAAATGTATTTTCTGTCGGGTCCGCTGCTTGTATGCTATGTTTGTATGTTTGGCAGAATGCAACATACATTGCGGTAAATATACAAGGCTAATATACATACCATGGAACTGAAACAATTATGAATTAATATTAAGTCCTTGTATGTTTTTCGCTTTGTATGTATGTTGCGGTATACATACATTGCAATATGCATAGCGCGGAATTAAAAGATTATGAAATATGGTAAAATCATTGTATATTTTGCATATTGTATGTTTCAAGACTTGTATGTATGTTTTGGATACATAAATTGTAGTACATACAAGTCAAAACTCAAAAGAAGTCAAAACGTGGTTAAACCAATGCATCAGGACTTAAAGTATATCGGAGGATGCATATACAAGTCAGAATTGAAAGCAGCTACATAATGCGATTTAGAAATCTGCTAGGAAGATACAATTGAATTTGTATGTTTCGGGCTTTGTATAAGATGGTTGGATACAAATAGTGGTTCCTGTCGCTTGCACATTTGGCTTGTATAATATCAATGTATATTTTTGATACACAAGCCAATATACAAAACAAAGATACATTCTAAAGATGTAAGCCACGAAACCAAAGGTTTATTAAAATTGAAACATTCGTTGTATGTTTGTGCTTTGTATATATTTGACATACATTGCTGATATACAATGCATTACATGCAAGTGGCGGAACCAGAAGGTTATTTAACAGAGTTAAATGCTTGTATATTCCACACTTTGTATGTTTCGAACATACATTGCATTTGATACATACAAGCTGGAATCCAGAGAAATTTAAATCTAGTATATACAATATACATTTGGTGAAACAATGCAAAACTCATGCCGATACTCAGTAATATACAACGCCATAAATACAACACAATATACATTGCCTAGAACCGAAACAATTATAAATAAATGTTAAGTTGCACATTGTATGTATGTGTGATATACATACATTTTAGGTTAAACAAGGCTAATATACATATCGTGGATTCAAATAAATATGAAACAAAGTTAAGTTGTTATATATGTATGCTTTTAGTATACATACATTGTGATATGCATTGCACTTATACAAGTGATGGAACCAAAAGCGATGTTAAAAATGGTTTTATCCTTGTATGTCTCGGGCCTTGTATATATGTTTTAGATACATACATTAAAGTACATACAAGCCGGATGTCTAGAAAAGTTTTGTATGTTTAATGCTTGTATGTATACAAGATACAAGGGAAAATGTACAAAGGAAATATACAAATGCACGAAACACCACGTGGGCCCCATCACCAATGGATATACAAGTTTATATAAGCCCGGATTTGAAAGACATTAAATATTATGAATTTTAGCTTGGGGCCGCGCTTGTATATAAAAGAAATGTATTCGATATACAAAAGAGAATTATGTTCTTACATCAATATCAGAGGTCCTGCCGACATAGAAACCCTAAAATGACATTAAAATCTAAATGATTAAGATATTTTTCTGGCAGTTGAAATATTGGTTTTTGCAGGAATATACACGGCAGGGATTAAGTTGTATAAACACCCACGAAGGGATCTTGAGCAACTAATAAATTACCAATAAGGGAAGTAATTATTTGAGTAAATATATTTGTTTAAATAAATTTGTTTTGATCACTTTATCAGAGACTAATTTGTGTTTTATCTGGTCTTTTTACGAATAATAAAACCCTTGAAGGATATTAAGCAGAATTATAACTAAAGATTTTGTTCGACCCTGAAATGGTTATCCATTTGATGATTAGTGGAGAGAATTAAATTTCCTGAATCTATTTTGTTAGAACAAATAATGATTTCAGTTATCAACCGTCACAACTATTGTAACTGGTCTGAAGCTTGTATGCTTCTCTTTATAAGAGATGACCAAGACAGGAGAAGGGGAGAATATAGATAGAATAGAGAAAGATTACATAATAGAATAGGAGATACTATAGATTAGATTTGAACAGCAATGCTATTTCATTTTTAATATATTTTATTTCTGGTAGACCATGTGCAAGCATTCTTTGATTAAGTCAAGTTTGTAAGCATGAAGCAGTGACTGCAAATTTCAGTATCAACTATCTGTTAAATTTATTCAATTATATGATTGTCTCCTTTCAAAGTTTTCTCTGTTATTCAATTTGAGTTATCAAGTATATCTTCAAGTTGTCTATACACATTTGTTGTTATAGTGTGATAAGATTAATTGGTTTCTACTTTTAGAAATAAATCCTTTAAATCTATCATAGTAACTATGAAGGCATTGTCATGGATCTGTAAGAAGAGTCATATAGTTAGGGTTTGTATTCTATCTCTAATTTTTGATAAATCTGTTACAATTACAATATCATTCTGATAGGTTCCTTCAAAGAGGGATTAAATCCTTTTAGATGAATGCAGATAATTTGATTTTGTCAATTGGATATATATAAGTATGGAATACTAACTATTTCCTTACAGGGTTGTACAAGTTACATACCTATTCTTTCATGCCAGGTAGTTCGAGTTTTTACCAAACAAATAGTCATTTATTTCATTATCACACTGACTCTATATTCAATAAGGCACTTGTCTAATATTTTCATTATTACTTATCCAAACTCATTTTAGATTTACTTAGATTGCATTATTGTTTTAGCATTACAATTTAGATCATTTAGAATTAACTTGTCTTTTTATCTATTTTATAACTTATGCCATTATCAATAGTTAGATTAATTCTGATCTTTATTTGCTTTATTAATTAGAGGTTTACCTGCCTAGTTCTGGCAGACCCTGAAGTGTAGGGGGTTTAGCCATATCTACCTTGTGTCAGTTAGCCAAAAACGTCAAGAGAGCCTGGCACCCTCTTAGGGTTAACGACTTGCATTTTTGAGACCTAACAGAATTGGCGACTCTACTGGGGACTCAATCCTAAATTTTGGTTAAAGATCATTTTAGAGTCAAAGAATTAAAAGGCATAACTCCACTGGTGGAAGGAAAAACCCAGAAGATTGATTAGTCCTCTAAATAGAGGTGGCGAATCTACACAAAATTCAAATTAATTTTCTGATAAAAGTGTCATAATGGATGATAGGAGATCTAAAGTTGATGGTAAAAAACTGCAATCATCCCCACCTTTAAGGCCTCCTACTAAGAAGATTGGGATATCAAATCAGTCTCATAGTACTAATAACCAAACCTCTCTAGAGAATACGGGTCCTTCTAGCCAAAAGTATACAATATGTACTTCCCCACTCCACACTGAAGGTGAGAATCCCATGACACCAACAAATAATCATAATGATATTTTCAATCGGGAGGGACAACCACAAAGGACAGATGAGATAGAAAATTAGGATGAAGAAAATTATGAACATACAAGTAATCAAACTATCATAGATTATGATTGTATGACTGATCAAGAACTTGCTATACATTTAGAATATCAAGAACAAAGACTCAAAAATAGACAAAAAATGATACAAAGAGCTGAAGAAATCAATAGACAAATGGCCCTTTTAGATCTTCAGGCATGAAATTCAACTAAGTATATGCCCCCACACAGAAACAATAACAATATTAATCAGAATGGAATGCCTTAGAACACTATAGATGTTGGAAACACTAGGGTACCCCATAATACATGCAATAATCTTTCTCAGCAAAATAGGCAAATACCTAGACCTCCACCTATAAATACTGGGAATGTTCACCAACAACATCCATCACTAGGGCATAGAGTTAACAATCAACAACCGTGACCTCCTCCACAACAAAATGTGTATCATCAGCATCATGTCTAACCCAATATGTATCCACAAGCTCCATTTGGATACTAGTATTATCCACCATACCCTAACATGCCACCTCCAAATCCTATGAGTATGGCTAGACAATTTGCCCTGACTGGATATAAACTACATCCTTACCCCATGGATAAAAGTTGGAGGAACAATGTGCCTAAGTTTACAGGAAGCAGTGAGTTGACTATTGAAGATCATATCAAATGATTCAATGCTTTTATATAGGACATTAGTAACAAATATGAAGATATAAAAATGAAACTATTTATGATATCTCTTACTAATGAAGCAAGAGACTAGGTAAATATCTTACCAGATGCTTCACTATATTCCTTAAGAGACCTCCACAATCAATTTTTAGAACAATTCAGAAATCAATGTGCTCCAGAATTTGCTCTTCATGAACTAATAACTATTCAAAAGTATCAAAATGAACATGTGTATGATTTTAATTTGAGATTCACTAAACTATATAACAAGGTCCCACAAGAATCCAAATTGAACAACCAAGTATCCCTTAGCATATACTTGAAAGCATTTGACCCGAAGACAGGTTATGAACTCAGGGGTAAAAGTCCTAGAACTTTGGCAGAGGCACAAAAAATGGCTCTCACTATTGAAAACAATAAAAAGGCTACTGGGATGATCGGAAAAAGAGATAATATAAGAGTTCCTCAAAATCCTAATCCTCTTACAAACAAGCAATAATACTCACAAAAAAGTGAAAGGCCAAGACTCCATGATATGCCATATCATATGAACTAGAAAGATGGAAAGCCCGTGGATACTAACAGGAGACATAACTATGGAAAAGACACCCCTGACCCTCCGAAGAAAAATGGAGTCCATGTGATAGAAAATAATCCATGGTGTATGCCTTGTAATTTACCACACTCTCCTGATTATTGTGTGGTAGCACAATCAATACAAAAAGATGAGGTATCTTATAACCCTAAAATGGATCATCATACTATAAATATGTTAGGTATCACACCTTTCACTATTGAAAAAGATTACTCGTTTGGAGAGGAATCTGGGTATGAATATGATGTACGAGCACAAAAATATAATGTAAACTTAGGAGGACAAGAGGTATTTTCTGACCATGAAGAAGACTTAGGAAATGGTGGATACGACCTTAATATAGCACAAAGCTACAATCAGTGAAAACCTTCTAAGGAAGAGAGAAAGGTGTTAACAATGGCTGTGGTAGTACAAGCCAAGAGTAGTTACAACCTGAGAAACAAAATAGTAAATGCTGAACAAGGAACTCCCAAAAGTGTGTTTATAAAAAATCAAGTCTCCAGTAAAAATGATAAAAGTAAAAATGAGAAAACACCTCATGATATACCTCCTATTTGTTGGCAAGAGACACTATATGGTCTCATAAATGTTGTCATTGATGGCAACAAAGGTTATCCCACACATCCGCAGGGCATGACGAGTCTTTACCGGAAGTCAAATTGAAGAAGTGTTTAGGTCCAGTAAGCAAGAACAGAGCACTCAGTAAGGTCCGACAGACAGGTCTGGATCTCTCAGAAGATGTATCTCAGTAATGTGTGGATTTGGTTAAGTCAAGAGGAGTAACTTGACAAATAGAATCCAAGGATTTATCCTCTAGTGTTGAAAGGATGAGGAGATATGAATACTTGAGTGTCGGGTTCTTGATTGATAGTGTGAATAGAGGAAGAACTGACTGGCAGAACATCAGACATTATTCCAAATGTGTTACTGATGATGGTAAAGGTTCTTAAGGTGTAATTTATGATTGGCCGACATGATTGATGACTTCTACAAGTATATCATTGATCCGCATTGCTTGGTATGCAAGGATTCAGCTAACAGATCAGAGTTTGAGGAAAATATTGACTATTCTGGATGCCGACTAGAAAGGTGATGAAATCACTTGTGCGGATATATATACATGATTGATTTAGATGTGAAGTGGTGTGTGATGAGTTGTGTGGATGCGAAGAAAATTAGCAGAGCAGAGTGAAGATAGTAAAAGAGGTCCGGAATGTGACAGTACAGCTACATCAAAAGAAAGTAAGAATGAAGTGCAGCAGATCAGTTTATTGAGCCTAACTAGAACTGAATCTCAGCATGTGTGGATGCTTCTCATTAGTTCAAACATTGAGTTACCTTCTTTTTCTATAGACAGTGAGTCTCTTGTAGGCAGTAAGCCTCTTGTGAGCAGTGTGCTCAGGCAGTGAGCCCTAATTGGCATGTGCCATTTTGTATCTTCTATTTTTCTAACAGAGAATAATATCTTGGGTTAATCACCCCGCGGTTTTTCCCTTAACCGGGCTTTCCACGTCAAAATCACTATATCATGTGTATTAGTGGTATTTCCTTTTCATGGTTATGTTTGCTCATTTGATTTGATATTGCATTAACTGTTAAAGAAGTTCAAAAGATAAAAGATTAAGATAACTAATTCACGCCCCCCCTCTCAGTTATCAACAATTAGTATCAGAGCCAAGTTCCTCCCAACAAAGCATAACAACTTGAGGAAGATCTGGGAATTCAAATGGATGTGTATGGTATGAGGGAGCAACTTAAGTCTGCCCTTGATGATCTTGAGCAGTCAACTTTTGAAGTAGATGAATTAAAGGAAAGACTCAAATAGGCTGATGATTTCATAAAAGAACTAAAAGAGAAACTGAGTCTCTCTATGAAAAAGAGAAAGGAGCTACTCCAGCAATTGGCAAGTCATGGTGAAGCAAATGATACAAGTGGAGATCTGAAAGAGAAAACCAAGTTATGTGAAAAGTTATCAAAAGAATTCATCATGATAAGACATGAAATGGAATCAGGAGTTATGAAGTTTACGCAAGAAATTGAAGAGAAGAAAATCTAAAGATGACCTAAGACAATCTCTCAAAGAAAAATTAGAAGGCTACCACAAGATGGATAGAATAATCAGACATCTTGAATCTGATCTTGAAGATGCTACAGATAATGAAGAAAAACTTGAAGATCAAATTGTCTCTCTCAAAAGGGATCTTCAAACAACAAATGAATACAAAGAGAAATTCAAGATAAGCTCTGCTCAACTTGAAGTTCTCCTTGAAAGCCAAAAGAGGGTAGATGACAAGTGTGGCCTAGGATATGAAAAAGGTGAAAGCTCTGGATCTGGTCAAAAGAATTATGAATCAGAAAATCCAACAAACAGGCCTAGAAGACTTCTGGTAAGCCAGCCTAATGCTCAAAGATATCCATCCTTCAATGGATATTGCCACAACTGTAATAACTTTGGTCACAAAGCTAATCAGTGTAGAAGGAAAATGAATCAGACTAATACATCCTTCTCCAGACAGTGTTTCAACTGCAAAAGGTATGGTCACAAATCTCATGAATGCAGTAATATGCAAATGAACAATTCATTCAATGGTAGATGCTTTACATGCAATAGAATGGGACATATGGCTAATCAATGTAGATCAAGAGGATATCGATCAAATATGCAAAGAAATGTTGTTTGCCAAATTTGCAATAGATCCTGTCATATTACCAAATTCTATAGAAGAAATAATCAGGATAAAAGAGGTCCAGTACATCATAATCAAAATCAAGACAAGGGAAAACAAAAAGTGAATGCGGATGAAGTTCAAAGTGAGATGAACAAGATTTGGGTAAAGAAGAGTATAGAGAATGTAGGGGATGGATCCGCATGAAACTCTAGTGCTGATATTCCTTCCAAAAATTAAAAAGTGAGCTCTGGCTCAGGGGGAGACACAAAGAAAACCATTTTCCCCCAGCCAGTCAATTGGTGCCGAAACTGGCACAAGGAGAGTTGTGGATTAAAGGGTTCATAAGAGAAACATCTAAATAAACTATGGTTAAGATTTGGAAGATCCGCAAGATGTTTAGATCAAGATTGATCCGGTTCTTCAAGTCATCCAATTATGGCAAACCGGAATGACTTAGGTCGAGCATTTATTGCAACTTGGTTTTAGGGTTTGTAGAACAATATAAGGATTCTTCTTATTAAACATTTTCTCATTCTGCATTCAAGAAGAAGAAAAGAGGTGCTTTGCAACAAATTTCTTCAAGCTCATCAAAGATCATTTGCAGAAGTCAATTCTTCCAGAAATCGATCCGGCTCACTCCGTGAAACCTAAAGGCGCAAAAGGTATTTTCCATTCTCAAATATCTCTCTGCAAATCTTGTGAAAAGCTATCTACTCTGAATATTATGAAGATCTCTGATAGGCCTTGTCCCAAATTCAAGAAACATTCATACAAATCCTTGGAAGTAGATCCCCTAGGAGCATTTTCTAGTGTTTTGCATGGTGTGTTGCATATAGAAGATATTAGGGTTTACATACACGCGAATATTGAAGAGTTCGGGGAATTCAAACTAAGAGACATCTATCATAAACAATTGATAGATGATGCTTTTGAACTTAAACCTCAATATAAGGGCATCTACGAGAAACATTTTGATCAGTTCATTCATTTCCCCTGCTTTGAAGAAGATGAATGGGTTTGGTATGTATTGAGTAGGATGCATGATAACTTCCTATGGCTGAACATACCTTGCAAAATCACTAAGGAGGCAATTAGGGTAGTAACCGGCTTATACTCCTTCGGAGGGATACTTGTCCTCAAATCTGTCAAAAACCAAACTATAACTGAAGCCACCAGATCAAAATTTGATAAGAGGGCAATGACCATTGAAGATATCATGGACCCAGATATCAAGTTTGCATCTATGATAATAGGGTATAAGATATATCATTCCATT
The DNA here is from genome assembly GCA_027924645.1 of Cunninghamia lanceolata. Classification (NCBI taxonomy): domain Eukaryota; kingdom Viridiplantae; phylum Streptophyta; class Pinopsida; order Cupressales; family Cupressaceae; genus Cunninghamia; species Cunninghamia lanceolata. The sequence goes on from BSBN01000793.1 coordinate 3,248,189, forward strand.
AGGGAGAATTCAGTGTCCAGAATTGCAGTGTATACTGCCTATGAGATGCTAAGAAAGAATGCAGAGTATGATCTATATGAACTTCTTCTAAGTCAATTGATGGAGAACATACAAAAGATCAAAAAGGACAAGAAGAACTCCTTTAAATATGGTGGACTAATGTTGTGTTTATTTTTCTACTTCATGAATGAGCTGCCCGGATCCAATGGATGGGTATGGCAAAATAACAAACCGGTAGCAATTCAAATCAGAGATTACTTGCATGAACTTGGGGAAGCCAAGGCAAGGAATACAGCTCTGTGGGGGTACTTTAAGAACTTCCAAAATACTATGCAAATCAGAGGAAGAATCCCAAAATCATTGGTTGAAAAATATAAAGATACAATATGCTTCATGGTAGACACTGATCAATGCCTAATGGAGGCAGTAGAGCCAAGGACAGTCTGGATCATGCCTATGGGGTATGAAGTTGATGAACAAATTGTGGAGTTGCATGTTCAACACATGCTAAGTTAGCCAAAGGATCCAATGGCAAAAATGTTTGGAACCTTTGAAGAGTTAAGTGTAAAAGTTCATGTGGAACTCAGACAACCAGAAATAAAGATGAAAGTGAGAAAAGAAGTTGAAGAAGTTGCCAAAGGCTTAGGCATCTCAAAGGAGGCACTTAATGCCAACAGGGAAAAGATGGAAAGGGCTAAGGAAGAGAAGAAAGAGGCAGAAAAGGGAAGTAAGGAAAGTGCTCTAGTAGAATCTTCCACCTGGACAAGATCATCAAAGAGATCTGCACCTGCCACTACTAAAAGCTCAAGGACATCAAAACTGGAAGCAAAATCATTCGGCAGAGGAGAGAAAAGAACTAAAACAAAGGCCACAAGGTCTTATGTCAGTCAGAAGGATGATGAAGAAACTGAATCAGATGAGGAGATAAAGAAAATGAAGAAGCAGAAGAAGAAAACATCCGGTGAACCCTCTACCGGTCAAGGTGAAGAAGAAAAGGTAGAAGAATTTGTAGAAAAGCCCACTCTATCTTTAGATGATGTCATCAAATCAGTCACTGTGGATGGAAACCTTTAGCCAATGGCTGAATTCTATGATGATTACAATGAAGTAGACCAAAATATCTTGCAGGAAGCAGTAGTTAAGTATCTGAACATATATAACAAGGCCTTTATTGAAATTATATCTCTTATTCCCAAAATCCTAGAAAAGGAGTTAGGACTAAGAAAGAATAATGCCATGGCAAAAGATCTTGAGATCCAGAAACAAATAGCCATTCAGCTATATCCTTCAATTGATTCAAAGCAAATGAACATGATCTTCAAGGATTGCAAGGATGAATTCCGAAGCAAAGCTAGAATGAATTAGCTCATGCTTGGTGAGACTGATAAGATAGCCAAGGAAATAGAAGAGATCCTCAGGAATGCCTTCAAAAGATTCAATCTTCCTGTTATAGAGGACTTGGGCGTTGATCCTTCAGCCACAGGTGTTAAAAAGGAATCCACTGAGGAAATGACAGAAAACCTAATGGACACTGGTGAAGATAAGGGCTTGGAATCCTCTGCTCCGAAAGAGGTGGCCCATGAACAAACCAACATCACTCCTCTGGTTTCCCCTACTGACTTTAGATCCAAAGGAGAAGAAAGAATAGAGGAGAAAGAAGTAGAGGTGAAGGAAAAAGAAGATGACAGTACCAAGGTTGTAGAAGGATAAAAAGCTCCAAGAGACAGTTCTGAGACTGCAGAAGAGAAGAAGAATCTGTCTCCAGCAAGAGACACTGCAGAAACTATCAAAAAGTTCTTAGACAAAGAGACAATGGAAATTGATGAACCGGAAGTTTTGCAAGGGTCATTTAATTTTGACTCTCTTTCTCCAGTACAAACAATGAAGATAGCTTCATTTGCTAATGCAAAGGGCAAAGAAAAACTCCTGAAGTCTCACATGGAAGACTGTGATCTTATAGCAGCCACATCCGGAGTGTTAGAAAAGATCATGCAATCTTCTCCAAAGGATCCCTCAGCCTCCTCATCTGGTAATCTCAAATCTCTGATTAATAGTATTAGTACACATTTCTATTCTCTAGAGAAATCAGCTGAGGAGAAGGTTAGGAAAGAGTTTTTGGATAAGAGATTCTTTGAGTTGCAAGGGCTAATAACAAATGATAGGAGAGTAATAGGTATTGGGATAAAGAGCTTGGAAAATGCTATCAAGGATGGAGGAGATGTATACAAATTTTGTATATCCTGGTCTAAAGCAACAATGGAGGTTGAGAAGAAAGTGAAAGAGTAGGAGGAGAAACTAACAAAACTTTCTCAAAATTTTGATCCACTTACCACATCCATAATAAATCAAGAATGTCAAATGATTGCAGTTTTGAATGAAATTAAAAAACTTGAAAAAGAGAAGAAAAATAGAATCAGTAGGTTGAATGAACTTAGAGGAATAATTATCCCTAAGTTGGAGGTCATGCATGAGGCCTTAAGTGATGCTCAAACTACAGCCAAAACAAATGATGTGACAAATCTGAAAAAGACAGAAGCTTATGCATTCCTGTTCAGTGGTCACATCGCAATTTTGGACAGAATGAAGTAGAGTTGGGCAACATAATTTGTCTAGTTGAAGACATCTTTTGCAGATATCCTTCAGTTTATGTAAAGTATAGCATGTATAAATACTTATGCAGATAAGTATAAAAGTGTTTTAGAGAAACTTTTTTTGTGCACAGACCCCACCCTTTGCCATTGATGTCAAAGGGGGAGTGAGGAGCAGTGAAAAATGAGGAATCTAACTAAGGGGGAGCTCTGGAAAATGTACATAAAAATAGAGCATCAGCCAAGGGGGAGTATAGTGTGACACTTAGTCATTTTTCACTAAGTGTTGCCATCAATGCCAAAGGGGGAGATTGTTGGCAAGAGACACTATATGGTCTCATAAATGTTGTCATTGATGGCAACAAAGTTTATCCCACACATCCGCAGGACATGAGTCTTTACTGGAAGTCAGATTGAAGAAGTGTTGAGGTTAGGTAAGCAAGAATAGAGCACTCAGTAAGGTCCGACAGACAGGTCCAGATCTCTCAGAAGACGTATCTCAGTAATGTATAGATTTGGGGAAGTCAAGAGGAGTACCTTGACAAATAGAATCCAAGGATTTAGCCTTTGGTGTTGAAAGGATGAGGAGATATGAATACTTGAGTGTCAGGTTCTTGATTGACAGTGTGAACAGAGGAAGAACTGACTGGCAGAACATCAGACATTATTCCAGATGTGTTACTGATGATGGTAAAGGTTCTTAAGGTGTAAGTTATGATTGGCCGACATGATTGATGACTTCTACAAGTATATCCTTGATCCGTATTACTTGGTATGCAAGGATTTAGCCGACAGATCAGAGTTTGAGGAAAATATTGACTATTCTGGATGCTGACTAGAAAGGTGATGAAATCACTTGTGCAGATATATATACATGATTGATTTAGGTATGAAGTGGTGTGTGATGAGTTGTGTGGATGTGAAGAAAAGTAGCAAAGCAGAGTGAAGATAGAGGTCTAGAATGTGACAATACAGCTGCATCAAAAGAAAGTAAGAATGAAGTGCAGCAGATTAGTTTATTGAGCCTAACCAGAACTAAATCTTAGCATGTGTGGATGCTTCCCATCAGTTCAAACATTGAGTTACCTTCCTTTTCTGTAGACAGTGAGTCTCTTGTAGGTAGTAAGCCTCTTGTGAGCAGTGTGGTCGGGCAGTGAGCCCTAATTGGCATGTGCCATTTTGTATCTTCTATTCTTCTAACAAAGAATAATATCTTGGGTTAATCACCTTGTGGTTTTTCCCTTAACTGGGCTTTCCACGTCAAAATCACCGTGTCATGTGTATTAGTGGTATTTCCTTTTCATGGTTATGTTTGCTCATTTGATTTGATATTGCATTAACTATTAAAGAAGTTCAAAAGGTAAAAGATTAAGATAACTGATTCACCCCCCCTCTCAGTTATCAACACTATTGACACACTGAACAAAAAGGACAACACAAAAATTGAGGAAAAGGGGAAAACAAAAGTTGATAGGTTGGAACTAAACATAAATCCCTCATTTGATATTGCTCAAGTTATTTCTCAAGTGAAAATATCTGTGCCACTCCTAGAAATGATGAAAGTGGAAAAATAAAAAAATATAGTGGTGAAAATGATATTCAATGTATCAGACATAAGACCTGAACAACATAGTCCTAAAATAAATGTACAACAAGAATCTATCAAAATCCCTGAGGTATACCTGGGTGAAACATTAATGAAAAATCCATCTCAAATAGATCAATTCTATATTACCTTGTTGATAAACAGCAAATTAGTCAGGAATTGCATGCTTGATTCAAGAGCAGCAGTAAACATAATTCCCATGGTTGTTATGAGAAAGTTAGGAATGTGGGTGGATAATACATTCGGCAAATGTTATGCAATGGATAACAGATCTATCCCTGTTGTTGGAATCATGTAAGATGTTGAGATAAAATTAGCATCTCATCCTAAAGCCTCCTATAAAATTGACATCACTGTGGTAGATATCCCACCTAACTATGGTATGTTGTTATCTAGACAATGGACTGTCATGGTAGGAGGAAGTGTGCAATTAGATTTATCTTATGCTACTATCCCATTGGGAACACAGGCAATTAAACTCTATAGGGAGCCAAGGTATGAAGACATTATAGAGAAAACTAATCCAAATCAAATGATTTTCTTCTGTGACACAGACTTTAGTACATTCAGGGTGGAAGAACAGTCTAAATTGTATAACACAGACCCAATTTACTATGAAGCCAAAATTGATGAAAATGAAGTATGGACCATGTCTTTTGATGGAGCATGTAGTAAGGCAGGATCACCATCAGGAAAAACATTCAAATATTCTTTTTCTCTAAATTTTGAGTGCACAAATAACATAGCTAAATATGAAGCACTTTTAATTGGGCTAAACATTGCTAGAAAACACAAAATCAAATTGTTGGCAGTGTATGGAGATTTTGAATTGATTGTTTCACAAGTCAAAGGTAAATATTCCTCAAAAAACAAAAGACTAAAACAATACAGAAATGCAGTTCTGGATGATATAGAATTATTTGATGCTTTTTCAATAATTTGGATAGATAGGTCAAAAATTATAATGGCTGACTTCCTTGCAAACATAGTTGTGAAAAAGGATGATATTACCCTGATAGGTATTTCAGAAGTTGAGTGCAAAACTAGACCAACTATCCTAGACAACATATATAACTGGCAGATTTTTGATAGTGATGCTGATTTACTCAAATTTTTGCATTGTATAGATCAGTATGAGAATCAAGAGATTGATCTTAATGCTTTTGTTGAAGAGATTGATGGCAAAGAGACTTTATTTGGCAAAGAAATTGTCCAACTTAAAACCAATAAAATTCCAAAGGGTTTAGTAGCATTAGAGAGAGTTTATGATGCAAATGATTGATCCATTTCCAAAGAAGTAACAGTAAAGGAGGATGATGTGGAAGAAATTAATTTGGGAACTGAATTGTCACCTAAAAAGGTCTACATTGGAAAGAAAATAACCCCTGCAATCAGAAGCATGTTAATTACATTATTGAGAAAATATAAACATGTATTTGCCTGGTCTTATGATAATCTTAAAGCTTATAGGGAAGATTTGTTCCAACACGAAATCCCACTGAAGCTAGATGCTAAGCCTTACAGACAAAAGTAGAGACCCATCAACCCGGTGTTAGAACCTAAGATGTATGAAGAACTCATGAAGCTCAAGGAGGCTGACATCATAAAACCAATTAGGCATTCATCCTGGGTCTAAAATTTAGTTCCTGTTAGGAAGAAGAATGGAGATATTAGACTTTGTGTTGATTTTAGAAATTTAAATATTTCTTCTTTAAAAGATAATTATCCGTTACCCAATATGGAAACTCTACTACAGAGAGTTACTAGTTGTGAGTTATTATTCATGATGGATGGGTTCTCTGGATACAACCAAGTAAAGGTTAAAGAATCTGAACAATACAAAATAGCCTTTACCACCCCATGGGGAACTTATGTATACGTGAGAATGCCCTTTGGCCTTACAAATGCTGGAGCCACATTCCAGAGGGCAATGGACATTGCTTTTGCAGGTTTAATAAATGAAATCATGGCTGTATACTAGGATGACCTCACTGCATATTCATAAAAGGCCAAAGATCATGTAAATCACCTTGAGAAGATATTTATCAGAGCATTAGAATATGGTGTTTCCTTGAACCCTAAGAAATGTAAATTTGCAGTCACAGAAGGGAAACTACTTGGGCACATAGTATCCAAAGATGGAGTTAGGATTGATCCCAAGAGAATAGAGGCAATAGACAAAGTTCCTATTCCAAAAACAATCAAGGCTATACAATCATTCTTTGGACAAATAAACTTTGTGAGAAGATTTATACCAAACTTTGTAGAAATAATTAACCCTATATCTAGAATGTTGAAGAAAAATGCAAAGGTTAATTGGATAGATGAATGCATAGAAGCTTTTGCATCCATAAAAAGAGCAATTAAAGAAGCTCCAGTGCTAAAGCCTCCCAATTTTAGTAAACCTTTCTAGATCTTTTCATTTGCATCTTTTCATACAGTAGCAGCAGTTATGTTACAAAAGAATAATGAGGGTATGAGTAGCCTATTTCTTTTTTCAATAAATCACTCCAAAATGCAGAACTTAACTATGATATCATAGAAAAACAAGCTTATGCATTGGTGAAAGTCGTCAAGGCATTTAGACCTTAGCTGGTTGGGGCTAAAGTGATAGATTATGTACCAAATGCAGGAGTCAAAGATGTGTTCATGCAGAGTGAAGTAACTGGGAAGAGATGTAGGTGGATAAATCGACTTCAGAAATTTGATATAGAAATTCAAATCACAAAACTAGTAAGGGAACAAGGGTTAGCCAAAATAATGATTGAAACAAACCTTGAGGCTGCCCAAGTATGTAATATTGAAAATGAAGAGGAAATGATGACAAGTATTGAGAAAACTCCTTGGTATACTGACATACTGTATTACCTCAAGCACATGAAATGCCCTAACAGATTTGATGATAATAAGAAAAGGACTCTAAAATTACATGCTTCTAAATATGTGCTTATAGAAGGAGATCTTTTTTAGAAAAATAATGATGGTATCTTACTATTTTGTCTAGACGAAGAACAACCAAAATCTGCCTTACAAGAGATGCATCAGGGAGTCTGTGGTGGCCATTTCTTGGCTAAAATCACAGCACACAAGATATTAAGGGCTGGATACTATTGGCCTAAGGTTTTCAATGATGCTTATAGTTTTACTAGGAAGTGTGAGGCCTGTCAAAAATTCTCAGGAAAACTAAAATATCAAGGGGCATTATCCTTGAGACCCATGCAAGTTGATGCCCCATTTCACTAATGGGGAATTGATTTTATAGGAGAGATTGTGGAGAAATCAAGTGGTGGTCACAAATGGATATTAGTAGCCACTGACTATTTCACGAAATGGGTAGAAGCAGTGCCTACTAAACAAGCAACTAGCAAGGTTGTGATTAACTTCCTATTGGAAAACATTTTAATTAGATTTGGGGTACCATTGAGGCTTATAACTGACAATGGAATATGTTTTAGATTAGATGAGTTTAAAATTTTTTGTAAATCTTATGGCATTACGATCTCATATTCTTCTCCCTACCACCCACAAGGTAATGGGCAAGCTGAGTATAGCAATAAAAGTGTCCTAAAGATTATAAAAAGAATGCTGGATAACAACAAGAAAGCCTGGGACTCTAAGTTGAGATTGGCATTATGGGCTGATAGGATCACAGTAAAGAAAGCAATTAGTAAATCACCATTTGAATTAGTATATGGAGCTCATGGCAAACTCCCAATACACAACCTCCTGCCAGTGTGTAAGTTTATCCTTTAAGAGAATTGGGATGTCTGACAATCGATGGATGAAAGGCTAGAACAACTAATGGAATTAAACAAAATGAGGGAACAACCAATGCAACAAAATAAAAAAATGCAGATGCAAATGAAATACCTATATGATAAAAAGGCTAAAGTCAGAAAATTTGAGGTAAGTGATATAGTGCTTGTTTGGAATGCCAGAAATCAAGAAAAAGGGAAGCATGGAAAATTCGATGCCCTATGGATTGGACCTTTTGTCATCAATGGTAAGGCAGGGGAGGATTCATATCATGTACAAAACATGTCTGGTGAGGAGCAAGAACTGCTAGCACATGGGCAGTTTTTGAAACATTTTTTCTCTTAAAAAGAACCTGAGAGAAAAGAATTGCCAGTGCATGGACAATTCTAGTTAAACTCTCTAAAGGGTCTTTTCCATGCACGGTAGGATAGAAGAGTTAAATAACTTGCTTAAAGAGCTCTCTTATCAAGAAATAAAAGTTTTTCATAAACCAATAACCCAGGATCTTCACCCTTCATAGTGCACCCATCATCAAATGAAGAAGTTATTGTTCTGCTTTTCCATAAATATGGGATCTTGCTATGCCCACAAGGGGCATACATCCCCAAAAAGAGTCACTGTTGCAACTGAAATTCCCAATCTACTGTTTGGCCAATATTAAGTTTCAATCATCCAAAGATTTTAGTATGTGAGCATATATGCAAAGATCCATAGTTGTTTTCAAGCAAAAATTAATAATTGAATTGATAGAAATATTTGGATTCGATCTACTCTGATTCCAAAACATTTAATATAACATGGTTGAAGTACTCATTGAAAGATGAACCATAAATAGGGAAGTGACAACTTACAAACTTTGTTGAAAATAAAGGAAAAATGGCATTAAGTACCAGAGCTAAATATGGGTGAATTCCTTTTCTAAAATGAATAGGGATTTCTTTTTTAACCATCTTAAAATTCCCTGTATTTTGCAAGTTATGTGTGTTCTTGATAAAATGCATTATCGTATGGGTTTGTATGTTTGTATATACAAAGTCATTTGTATATACAAAGTCTCTCCTATACAAAGTGGTTTGTATGTTGCATATGTGAAGTCCCTTGTATATCAGGCCATATAAAAGAGTCATCGGGTTGATACATTGTTCACTTGTATGTATTGGCCTAATGTTTTATTATTACATACAAAGTGGACCTGACGAGGTTAAAAATTGAAATGTATTTTCTGTCGGGTCCGCTGCTTGTATGCTATGTTTGTATGTTTGGCAGAACGCAACATACATTGTGGTAAATATATAAGGCTACTATACATACCATGGAACAGAGATAATTATGAATTAACATTAAGTCCTTGTATGTTTTGTGCTTTGTATGTATGTTGCGGTATACATACATTGCGATATGCATAGTGCGGAATTAAAAGATTATGAAATATGGTAAAATCATTGTATATTTCGCATATTGTATGTTTCAGGACTTGTATGTATGTTTCAGATACATACATTGCAGTACATACAAGCCAAAACTCAAAAGAAGTTAAAATGTGGTTAAACCAATGCATCAGGACTTAAAGTATATCAGAGGATGCATATACAAGTCAGAATTGAAAGTAGCTACATAATGCGATTTATAAATCCGCCAGGAAGATACAATTGAATTTGTATGTTTTAGGCTTTGCGTAAGATGGTTGGATACAAATAGTGGGTCCCGCCGCTTGCACATTTGGCTTGTATAATATCAATGTATATTTTTGATATACAAGCCAATATACAAACAAAGATGCATTCTAAAGATGCAAGCCGCGGAACCAAAGGTTTATTAAAATTGAAACATTCGTTGTATGTTTGTGCTTTGTATATATTTGACATACATTGCCAATATACAATGCATTACATGCAAGTGGCGGAACTGAAAGGTTATTTAAAAGAGTTAAATGCTTGTACATCCTGTGCTTTGTATGTTTCAAACATACATTGCATTTGATACATAAAAGCCGGAATCCAAAGAAATTTAAATCTAGTATATACAATATACATTTGACGAAACAATGCAAAACTCATGCCAATACACAGTAATATACAACGTTGTACATACAACACAATATACATTGCCTGGAACTGAAACAATTATAAATAAATGTTAAGTCGTGCTTTGTATGTATGTGTGATATAAATACATTTCGGCTTATACAAGGCTAATATACATACCGCAAATTCAAAAAAATATGAAACAAAGTTAAGTTGTTGTAAATGTATGCTTTCGGTATACATACATTGTGATATGCATTGCACTTATACAAGTGATGGAACCAAAAGTGATGTTAAAAATGGTTTTATCCTTGTATGTCTTAGGCCTTGTATATATGTTTCAGATACATACATTATAGTACATACAAGCCAGATGTCTAGAAAAGTTTTGTATGTTTAGTTCTTAATGTATACAAGATACAAGGGCAGAAGTACAAAGGAAATATACAAATGCATGAAACACCATGTGGGTCCCATCGCCAATGGATATACAAGTTTATATAAGCCTGGATTTGAAAGACATATTCAATATTGTGAATTTTAGCTTGGGGTCACGCTTGTATATAAAAGAAATGTATGTTGATAACTGAGAGGGGGGGTGAATCAGTTATCCTAAATTTTTCTTCTTTTGATCTTTCTTATTAATCAAAGCAGCATTGAATTAAACAAACAAACATTATCATGAAATGAGAAACACATGACACAGTATTTTTGACGTGGAAACCCGGTTAAGGGAGAAAACCACGGGGTGGTTAACCCAAAGATTATTCTGTTAGAAGAATAAGGAGTTACAAAAATGGCACTTGCCAATTAGGGCTCACTGCCCGAGCACACTGCTCACAAAGAGGCCCACTGCCTAAAAGGAGACACACTGTCTACAAAGAATGTTATATAATACTTGAACTGATTGGAAGCACCTACATATGCTGGGGTTCAGTTCCGGTTAGGCTCAGTACACTGATCTGCTGCACTTCATCTTTCCTCTGTTCTTTATTCTGCTATCTTTTCACATACCGGATCTTTCTTACTACTTCTGCTCTGCTCTGTACTTATTCGCATACTGTATCACACACTCCCTTCTTTCACAACTAAATCCATCCTCTATATATATCCGCACAAGTAATTTCATCACTTTTCTAGTCGGCATTCGGAACAGTCTAGTTACTTACAAACTCTATTTTGTCGGCTGAATCCTTGCTTACCAAGCAATGCGGATCAAGCATATACTTGTAGATATCATTAGTCATGTTGGCCAAACATGATTCATGCCTTCACAACCTTTACCATCAACAGTAACATATCCAGAAAAGATTCTGATGCTCTGTCAGTCAGTTCTTCCTTCTGTTCTCATTGTCTTTCAGGAATCTGGTACTCAGCTATTCATATCTTTTTCTTTGTCCATCACTGGAGGCTAAATCCTTGGAATATACTACTCAAGGTAGTCCTCTTGACTTCCCCAAATCTGCACTGCACCAAGACACTTCCTCTGAGAGGTCCGGACCAATCTGTCGGACCTTGCCACATGCTCTGTTCTTGTTCACCGGACCACAACAGTTCTTCATCCTGACTTCCGGTAGAGGCACACCATGACTTGCGGATATGTGGGATGACCTTTATTGCCATCAATGACAACAACCATGAATCCATATAGTGTCTCTTGCTAACAATCTCCCCCTTTGGCATTGATGGCAATACTTAGTGAAAAATGACTAAGTGTTTACACTATGCTCCCCCTTTGCTGATGCTCTATCTTTATATACAATTTCTGGAATTCCCCCTTAGTTGGATTCCTCATTTTTCACTGCTCCTCACTCCCCCTTTGACATCAATGGCAAAGGGTAGGGTCCGTACACCAAAATTTTCAAAAATTTTCTATACATAGCCGCATATTTACATACTCACATAAACTGAAGAATGTCTGCAAAAGATGTCTTCAGTTGGATCAGTTCTGTAGCCCAACTTTGCTTCATTCTATCCAAAATTGAAATGTGACCACTCAACAAAAATGCAAAATCTTCTGCCCTCTTGAGATCTGTCAGATCATTTGTTTGGGCAGTAGTCTGAGCATCACCAATGGCCTCATGCATAGTTTCTAACTTAGGGATTATAATCCTTCTAAGTTCTCCCATCCGGTTAGTGATATTCTTCCTTTCCTTCTCAAGGTTCTTTATTGCATTTGTGATTGCAATAGTTTGACATTCTTAATTTACTATGGATGAAGAGAGAGGATCAAAACTTTGAGACAAACTTTGTAGTTTGTCCTGTTCCGCTTTTATTTTCTTATCTATTTCTACTATTGCCTTTGACCAGGAGATATAAAATTTGTAAATATCACCACCATCCTTAAGAGCATTTTCTAAGCTCTTTATTCCAATACTCATATTTCTCCTATTGTTAGAGATTAATCCTAATACTTTTGAAAATCTTTTATCCAAAAATTTCATTCCGGACCTTTTCTTTAGCTGATTTTTCTAGAGAATCAAAATGTGCATCAACACTGCTGACTAAGGTTTTGAGATTACCGGAAGAGGAGGCTGTCGGATCTATCTGGATTGATGGCATAATCTTTTCAAGCACTCCGAAAGCAGCCTCTATCAACTCACATTCTTCCATATGAGACGTTAGGAGTTTTTCATTTGCCTTAGCATTTGCAAATGAAGCTATCTTCATTGTCTGTACCGGAGAGAGAGAGAGTCAAAGTCGAATGGGCCTTTTAGAAGCTCCGGTTCATCAATCTCTAAAGTTTCTTGGCTTAGAAACTTTTGAACAGTTTGTGCAGTGTCTCTTGCCGGAGACAGATGTTTCTTTTCTTCTGCAGTTTTGTCCTTAGGAGTCTTATCTCCTTCCACATTCTTACCACTTACAGTTGTGGTTTTCTCTGTTGGATTTTTCTCTTTCTCTGCATCCTTGGTGCTGTCAGCCTCTTTTTATTTTTCTGCTGCTTCTTCCTCCTGTAATTTTTCTTCTTCTTGGGATCCAGAGAATGTAGGAGAAGCTGGAGAAGAGATGTTAGTTTGTTCTAGTGGCACTTCTTCCGGAGCAGATGATTCCAAGTCCGCAGCTGTTTCTGCACCTAAGTCCTCTGTAATAGGAATATTAAACCTTTTGTATGTATTCCAGAGGATCTCTTCAGTGTCCTTGGCTACTTTGTCGGTCTCACCAAGCATAAGCTAGTTCATCCTTGCTTTGTTTCTGAATTCATCCTTGCAGTCCTTGAATATCATGTTCATGGTTTTGTGATCAATTGAGGGATATAGCTGAATAGCTATCTGTTCCCTAATCTCAAGGTCTTTTGCCATGGCATTGTTCTTTCTTATTTCTAGTTCCATCTCTAGACTCTTTGGAATTTCAGAGATAATCTCAATAAAAGCTTTATTGTAGATGTTCAAGTACCTAATTATAGCTTCCTGCAGGATCTTTTGATCTGCCTCATTGTAGTCATCATAGAATTCAGCCACCAGTTGAAGGTTCCCATCCACAGTGACTGATTTGACTACACTGTCTAGAGACAGGGTGGGCTTTTCAGAAAATTCTTCTGTCATTTCTTCCTTGTCTCGACTAGAAGAGGGTTTACCGGATCCTTCTTCTTCTGTTTCTTTATTTCTTTCACTCCCTCATCTAACTCAGTTTCTTCTTCATCCTTTTGGCTTTGATAAGCTCTTGAGTCTTTTGTCTTAGATCTCTTACCGAATCCCTAGACTTCCGGTTTTGAGCTTTTGGTTTTGATAGGTGTAGATCCTTTTGATGATCTAGTCCAGGTTGAGGATTCCACCAGAGCACTTTTCTTGCTTTTCTTTTCTGCCTCTTTCTTTTCTTCCTCAGATTTTCTTCTCTTTTCCTGGTTGGCATCAAGTGCCTCTTTTGAGATGCCTAGGCCTTGAGCAATATGCTCTACTTCTTTTCTCACCTTCCTCTTTATCTCAGGTTCCCTGAGTTCTACATGGATCTTTACACTCAGCTCCTCAAAGGTTCCAAACCTTTCTACCTTTGGATCTTTGGGCTGACTTAGCATGTGTTGAACATGCAGCTCCACTATCTGTTCATCCACTTCATACCCCATGGGCATGATCCAGACAGTCCTTGGCTCCACTGCCTCCATTAGGCACTGATCAGTGTCCACCATAAAGCACACTGAGTCTTTGTATTTTTCAACAAGAGACTGGGGAATTCTTTCTCTTGCTTGCATCATGCTTTGGAAGTTTTTGAAGTATCCCCATAGGGCTGTATTTCTTGCTTTGGCATCCCCAAGCCCATGTAAATAGTCTCTTATCTGGACTGCAACAGGTTTGTCATTCTGCCATGCCCATCCACTTGATCCGGGTAGCTCATTCATGAAGTAGAAAAATAGACATAATATAAGAGTACCATACTTAAAGGAATTCTTTTTGTCCTTCTTGATTTTCTGTATATTTTCCATTAATTAGCTTAAGAGCAGTTCACAGAGATCATATTCTGCATTCTTCCTTAGCATTTCATAGGCAGTATACACTGCAGTTCCAGATACAGAATTCTCCCTGCTGGAGTGATAGATCTTGTATCCTATTATCATGGATGCATACTTGATATCCAGATCCGAAATATCTTTAATGGTCATTGCCCTCTTATCAAATTTTGATCCGGTGGCCTCAGTTACAATGTTGTTCTTGACAGATTTGAGGATAGGTATCCCTCCGAAAGAGTATAGACCAGTTACTGCCCTAATTGCCTCTTTTGTGATCTTGTAAGGTCTATCCAGCCATAGGAAGTTGTCATGGATTCTGCTCAATACATATCGGACCCATTCTTCTTCTTCAAAGCAGGGGAAATGAATGAATTGATCAAACTGTTTCTTTTGGATACCCTTGTACTCTGGTTTAAGCTCAAAAGCATTGTCTATCAGTTGTTTGTGATAGAGATCTCTCAATTTGAATTCCCTGAATTCCTCAATGCTTGCATGTATGTAAACCCTAATGTCTTCTGTGTGTAAAACTCCATGAGGAACACTAGAAAATGCTCCTAAGGGATCTACCTCCAATGACTTGTATGGATGTTTCTTAAATTCAGGTCAGGGCCTGTCTGAGATTTTTACTATATTTGGAGTAGCCATTTCTTCAAAAGATTTGTAGCAAGATATCGAAAGTGGAAAATACCTTTTGCGTCTTCGGTTACACGGAGTGGCTGGATTGATTTCTGTATGTAATGACTTCGGCAGGAGATCTTCGGTGAGCTTGATGAATTTTGTTGCAGAGCTCCGCTTTTCGCTTCTTCTTGGATGTGGAATGATCAAGTGATGGTTGAGAAATCCCTTATATCATTTCGCAAACCCTAATATCTGTTTGCAATAAATGCTCCACCTATATTATTCCGGATTGCCTTATCCAGATAGCTTGGAGTATCCCGGATCAGTCCTGATCTATGAACATCATGCGGATCTTTCAATCATGAATAAATTGAGGTGACACATTACAAGAACATCCCAAACGTTCTGTCCAGTCCATAGAGTAAAATAATGTACTTTCAGATCTCTCCGGACCCTTTTGTAGTCCTCTGTCATTCCGGAGCATCTCCCGGAACAGGTCTTACTTGATCGATCACAACTTCTTTACCTCTTCATGCGGACCTCTAAAATCTTGTCTGGATCATCTCAGGACTTATATCTTCAAACCCTTTACTCCGCATCTTGTGTCACATCCAGCACCACTTGATTGGCTGGGAGAACAAGATTTTCTTTGAGTCTCCCCCTGAGCTAGAGCTCACTTTTTAATTTCTGGAAGTAATATCAGCACTAGAATCTGGTGCGGATCCAGTTTCTGTATTCTCTAAACTTTTCTTTACCCAAATCTTGCTCATCTAATTCCTAACTTCATCCGCATTCATCTTTTGTTTACCCTTGTCTTGATTCTGATTATACACCGGACCTCTTTTGTCCTGATTCTTGCTTCTGCAGACTTTAGCATTATGACCGGACCTATTACAGATTTGGAAAATAACATTTATTTGCATATTTGACTGATAACCTCTTGATCTGCATTGATTAGCCATATGACCTACTCTATTGCATGTAAAGCATCTACCATTGAATGATTTGTTTACTTGCATATTTCTACATTCATGAGACTTGTGTCCATACCTTTTGCAGTTAAAGCACTGTCCGGAGAAGGATGGATTAGTTTGATTCATTCTTTTTTTGCACTGATTAGCTTTGTGACCAAAGTGATTGCAGCTGTGGCAGTATCCATTGAAAGATGGATATCTTTGAGCATTGGGTTATCTTACCGGAGGTCTTCTAGGCCTATTCCTTGGATTTTTTGATCCAAAATTCTTTTGACCGGATCCGGAACTTTCTCCTTTCTCATATCCCAAGACGTACTTGTCATCTGTCTTCTTTTGACTTCCAAGAAGTACTTCAAGTTGGGCAGAACTTATCTTGAATTTTTCTTTAAATTCATTTGCTGTTTGAAGATCTCTTTTGAGAGAGACAATTTGATCCTCAAGTTTTTTTCATTATCTTTGGCATCTTCAAGATCAGATTCAAGATGTCTGATAATCCTGTCCATTTGGTGGCATTCTTCTGATTTCTCTTTAGGAGATTGTCTTAGATTGTCTTCAGCTTTTCTTTTTTCTTCAATCTCTTGAGTAAATTTTATAGTTCCTGATTCCATTTCATGTCTTAACATAATGACTTCTTTTGATAACTTTTCACATAACTTGGTTTTCTTAGTCAATTCTTCATTTGTATTGCTTTCTTCAGTTTGGCTTGCCAATTGTTGGAGCAGCTCCTTTCTCTTTTTCATAGAGAGACTTAATTTGTCTTTTAGTTCTCTCATGAATTCATCAGCCTGTTTGAGTCTTTCCTTTAATTCATTGACTTCAGAATTTGACTGTTCAAGATCCTCAAGGGCAGTCTTGAGTTGCTCCCTTAAACCATATGCATCCATTGGAACTCCCAGATCTTCCTCAAGCTATTAGGCTCTATTAGGAGGAACCTTGCTCTGATACCAATTGTTGATAACTGAGAGGGGGGGTGAATCAGTTATCCTAAATTTTTCTTCTTTTGATCTTTCTTATTAATCAAAGCAGCATTGAATTAAACAAACAAACATTATCATGAAATGAGAAACACATGACACAGTATTTTTGACGTGGAAACCCGGTTAAGGGAGAAAACCACGGGGTGGTTAACCCAAAGATTATTCTGTTAGAAGAATAAGGAGTTACAAAAATGGCACTTGCCAATTAGGGCTCACTGCCCGAGCACACTGCTCACAAAGAGGCCCACTGCCTACAAGGAGACACACTGTCTACAAAGAATGTTATATAATACTTGAACTGATTGGAAGCACCTACATATGCTGGGGTTCAGTTCCGATTAGGCTCAGTACACTGATCTGCTGCACTTCATCTTTCCTCTGTTCTTTATTCTGCTATCTTTTCACATACCGGATCTTTCTTACTACTTCTGCTCTGCTCTGTACTTATTCGCATACTGTATCACACACTCCCTTCTTTAACAACTAAATCCATCCTCTATATATATCCGCACAAGTAATTTCATCACTTTTCTAGTCGGCATCCAGAACAGTCTAGTTACTTACAAACTCTGTTCTGTCGGCTGAATCCTTGCTTACCAAGCAATGCGGATCAAGCATATACTTGTAGATATCATTAGTCATGTTGGCCAAACATGATTCATGCCTTCACAACCTTTACCATCAATAGTAACATATCCGGAAAAGATTCTGATGCTCTGTCAGTCAGTTCTTCCTTCTGTTCTCATTGTCTTTCAGGAATCCGGTACTCAGCTATTCATATCTTTTTCTTTGTCCATCACCGGAGGCTAAATCCTTGGAATATACTACTCAAGGTAGTCTTCTTGACTTCCCCAAATCCGCACTGCACCAAGACACTTCCTCTGAGAGGTCCGGACCAATCTGTCAGACCTTGCCACATGCTCTGTTTTTGTTCACTGGACTACAACAGTTCTTCATCCTGACTTCCGGTAGAGGCACACCATGACTTGCAGATATGTGGGATGACCTTTGTTGCCATCAATGACAACAACCATGAATCCATATAGTGTCTCTTGCCAACAATGTATTCGATATACAAAAGAGAATGATGTTCTTACAGTGATATCGGAGGTCCTGCCGACATAGAAACCCTAAAATGACATTAAAATCTAAATGATTAATATATTTTTCTTACAGTTGAAATATTGGTTTTGTAGGAATATACACAGTAGGGATTAAGTTGTATAAACACCCATGAAGGGATCTTGAGCAACTAATAAATTACCAATAAGGGAAGTAATTATTTGAGTAAATATATTTGTTTAAATAAATTTGTTTTGATCATTTGATCAGAGACTAATTTGTGTTTAATCTGGTGTTTTTAGGAATAATAAAACCCTCAAAGGATATTAAGCAGAATTATAACTAAAGATTTTGTTCGACCCTAAAATGGTTATCCATTTGATGATTAGTGGCAAGAATTAAATTTCCCAAGTCTATTTTATTAGAACAAATACTGATTTTGGTTATCAACCATCACAACTATTGTAACTGGTCTGAAGCTTGTATGCCTCTCTTTACAAGAGATGACCAAGACCAGGAGAAGGGGAGAATATAGATAGAATAGAGAAAGATTACATAATAGAATAGGAGATACTATAGATTAGATTTGAACAGTAATGCTAGTTCATTTTTAATATATTTTATTTTTGGTAGACCATGTATAAGCATTCTCTGATGAAGTCAAGTCTCTAAGCATGAAGCAGTGACTGTAAATTTTGGTATCAACTATTTGTTAAATTTATTCAATTATATGACTGTCTCCTTTCAAAGTTTTCTATGTTATTCAATTTGAGTTATCAAGTATATCTTCAAGTTGTCTATACACATTTGTTGTTATAGTGTGATAAGATTAATTGGTTTCTGCTTTTAGAATTAAATCCTTTAAATCTATCATAGTAATTGTGAAGGCATTGTCCTGGATCTGTAACAAGCGTCATATAGTTAGGGTTTGTATTCTGTCTCCAATTTTTGATAAATCTATTACAATTGTAGTATCATTCTGATAGGTTCCTTCAAAGAGGGATTAAATCCTTTTAGATGAATGCAGATAATTTGATTTTGTCAATTGGATATATATAAGTATGGAATACTAACTATTTCCTTGCAGGGTTGTACAAGTTACATACCTATTCTTTCATGCCAAGTAGTTCAAGTTTTTACCAAACAAAAAGTCATTTATTTCATGATCATACTGACTCTATATTCAATAAGGCACTGGTCTAATATTTTCATTATTACTTATCAAAACTCATTTTAGATTTACTTAGATTGCATTATTGTTTTAGCATTACAATTTAGATCATTTAGAATTAACTTGTTGTCTTTTTTATCTATTTTATAACTTGTGCCATTATCAATAGTTAGATTAATTCTGATCTTTATCTGCTTTATTAATTAGAGGTTTACCCACCTAGGTCTAGCAAAGCCTAAAGTGAAGGGGTTTAGCCATATCTACCTCGTGTCAGTTAGCCAAAAACGTCAAGAGAGCCCGGAACCCTCTTAGGGTTAACGACCTATGTTTTTGAGACCTAACAGGACCATCATAACCCTTCTTATAATGGTATCTACAACTTTATTTTCTTTTCCCTTCTTGTGTTTGATGGAGTAGGTGTATGCTTGCAGGTATTCGCCCCACTTCATGTGCCTTTGGTTCAACTTTTCCTGTCCATTCAAGAAACTAAGGGCATGGTTGTCAGTGAATACTATAAACTCCTTTGGTAACAAGTAGTGCCTCCATTTCTTTAAGGCTTGGACCATATCATACAACTCTAGGTCATATGAAGAATATTTTGTCTTAGCCTCATTTAGTTTTTCACTAAAGAATGCAACTGGCTTGCCTTCTAGACTTAGAACAGCACCAATTGCTTGACCACTTGCATCACATGCAATAGTAAAAACCTTATTAAAATTGGGAAGAGAAAGAATAGGTTGTTGTGATACCTTTCTTTTCAAGTATTCACACCTTTCATTTGCCTCATTGGTCCATAGGAACTTATTCCTCTTGTCTCCTTTGATTGTGTCTAGTATTGGTGCAGATATATGGCTAAAGTACCTTATGAACTTTCTATAGAAGCTTGCAAGGCCATAAAAGCTCCTCACATCACCCACTGACTTAGGTAGTGGCCAATTCAGGATGGCCTCAACCTTTGATGGATCCATTTTTAAACTACCTTTTGATATAACAAACCCAAGATAGACTAATTCTTCTTTCATGAACTCACACTTTTGCAATTTGATCAGCAACTTCTCTTCATGTAGCCTTCTCAAGAACTAGCCAAGATGCTCCAAATTCTCTTCCTTGGTCCTACTAAAGACAAGAATGTCATCCAAATAAACCACAACAAATTTGCCAATAAAAGGTTTCAATACCTCATTCATTAACCTCATGAAGGTACTAGGGGAATTAGACAATCTAAAGGGCATCACTATCCACTCATAAAGACCTTCATTAGTATTGAATGTTGTTTTCCATTCATCCCCTTCATGAATCCTAATTTGGTAATATCCACTTTTCAAGTCAAATTTTGAAAAATAGCAAGCTCCTCCTAGACAGTCCATAAGATCCTCCACCCTTGGCATAGGAAACCTATATCTAATGGTTATCCTATTTATGGCTCTTGAATCAATGCATAACCTCCATTTACTATCCTTCCTAGGAGCCAACACAGTAGGGACTACACAAGGGCTCAACTCTTCCTCACTAGGCCCTTATCCAATAGCTCTTGAATTTGTTTTGCTATTTCTTCATTTTGGGCTGGTGTCATCTTGTAGGCATCCTTATTAGGCAATGTAGCCCCTAGTATCAGGTCAATATGATGACTGATATCTCTGATTAGAGGTAGAGAACTAGGCAATTCATCCACCACAATGTCCTTATATTTCTCCAACAAGGTTTGGACTTCACTAGGAATAGGTTCTCCTTTGTTTGTAGAAAAAAATAGACCTACACTTTGGCTTAACAATCAATGCAAACCCTAGACCTCCCTCTTCCTTTAAGGTCCTCAAAAACTCCTTCTCACCTACCATCATGACACTAGACCCAAGCTGCTTCTCTATGCCTTCATCCTATAAGGGATTCATGGTGAAAGATGTCTCATCTTTTGTAATCATGTAAGTGTTTTTCTGGCCATCATGTTGGGCTTTCCTATCATATTACCAAGGACAGCCTAGAAGTATGTGGCAAGCATCCATGGGGATAATATCACACAAGATTTTATCCTTATACTCTCCAATTTGAAATTCTACCCAAGATTATTCATTGACAAGCACTTGTTGACCACTATTCAACCAAGAAACCTTATATGGTCTAGGATGAGGAGTTCTTTTCAGATTTAGTTTCTAAACCATTTCTAGGGACACTAAGTTATTTATAGAATCTAAATCTATAATCACTTTCCATACCTTTCCATGAGATTTGCATGAAGTTCTGAACAAAGACTTCCTTTGGGGTGGCTCCTTGGTACTTGGAACCTTAGTAAGTGTCCTCCTCATCATCAAGCTTTCTCCAAATTTAGGGTTAGCAAGTCTAGAAGGTGAAGTCACACTTTGAGCATCCTCCTCTTGGACCAACTAATTTATCCTATCCCCACCATGAGAGCTTGAAGCTTGTTTCTTAGGGCACTTGAAGATTGGGTGTCCAAACTGGTTATAAGAGTAGCATCTTCTAGAGAATGAATTAGAGCCTCTCCTATTAGATCTGCCCCTTCCATTTGGTCTCCTACCTATGAATCCTCTTCTTGACTCTTGACCTTGTTCTTCTTTTCCACTTGATTCCCCTTGTTGTTTCTATGACTAATTTCTACCACCAAAACTACCTCTTCCTCTGATGTTTATGCCTCTACCCCTTCGTTGTTGCTCCTGCATTCTCTTCAACTTCTCCTCTACCTTACATGCCACTTGGAAACACTCTTCCATAGTTTTACGGGTCACTAGGCTCATCTCATCTTGGATTGTAAACCTTAGGCCATTCAAATACCTCGCCACCTTCTCCTTCTCATTCTCCACATGGCCACACCTCATACTAAGTTTGTGAAACTCCTCAGTATAGGTTGCCACATCCATGTCCTTTTTCTTTAGGTTCTACAGCCTCCTAAACACTTACACTTCATGATCTGCAGGAAGAAATTGTGCCTTCAATCTGCTTACCATTCTTTCCCATGAAGTAATCATTTTCTTACCATCTTTCACTATTTCTCCTTGGTAGTAATTCCACCAAGTCAAAGCAGCCCCATTCAATTTGGTCTTGGAAAACTTTAACCTTCTTGTTATCTGCCATCTCCTTGTATTCAAAGTAGTTGTTCAAGGCATCCACTCACTCTAGTAGTGCCTCAACATTCATCTTTCCCCCATACATTGGTATGTCTATCTTCACTTCAATGGCTTCTACTTTTATGGTTTTCAAGGATCCAATGAACCTTCTCTCTTCAGGATGGTCTTCCTCTCCACCCTCTACCTCCTCCTCTTAGGTACTCTCTTCCTCATTAGTCATTCTATTTTCCTCTTAGGCCTCTATCTTGTCCCTCAAGACCTTCAACTCCCTTACAACCACAGACCCACCTTTTGGAAGCATTTTCCTTCACACACCTCAACTCACAATCTCTCTTCACAACTTTCACAATCAGACCTTTCTTTGATACCAATTTGATGCAGAGTGGGCATGGGAAGACAAGAGATTAAAAGCAAAAAAACAACTCCTTAGTGGTAGCTTCTCTCAAATACTCTATGTGGACCTTTCAATCCCACTACTCCTACACCTAGACAATCTAACCAACCATTGTAGACTCTCACCACCAAACATGACCAAGAGACCTAGAAATGATCTGAATACCTTCAACATGACAAACTAGGACAAACAAACTAATTTCACACTTGGAAACCTCCATTTTCACATCGTTCCAATTCATGCCTATATATCCTTGTAGCCTAGTCTTATAGGGATAGTCAATATAAAAATTGATTAATGTCACAAATCAAACAAAGGATCCTAGTTTTGAACACCCATTATGGACCCTCACAAGACCCCAAATGCATATGAACAGCTACTAAAGACAGATGTCCCAAAATGATGAATATACAGTCTACAAGAAAGCCTAATAAGGCCTGCAACATGAATGATTTGATCTATCTAGGCACTCCCCAACAGCCCTAAAGCCTTCATCAAGTCCCTACAACATTAACAACCCCATTCCAACCTTCCCAAGTCCTCTTGTTATAGAAACACACACAAATTTGTAGAAAACTCAGACTACAACAATAAATCATGCCTGTCACATGGAGATGCCAAACCTAGGGCATTGAAAAAATTTCACCAACTTGCATGCCATTCTCTGAAACCTTTTTCAACATGAAGAATACTATAAACCCTACCATTCCACCAAGGCTCATGCTTTGACCATGAAGGAATGGCGATTTCTTTGCATTTTTGTGACCAAACCCTAGTCTTGAGGGTTTCTAGACCACTTTTAGAAAACTAATGATATCTTCCTTGATCCTTGATGAAATCTCACCAAACCATCACCAAAAGAAATGTAACTCTCTCCTCTTTCAGTCTATACACGTGTGGTTCCTATACAGTGACATCACAGGCTGTACCACGCTGGAAAAATAGAGAAAATCCAAGAAAATTTAGAAAAATAGTGTTTAATTTGCATTCAAATCTTCACCAAAGCCAACAACAACCTTGCCTTGACCACAAGGAGGCTTTTTAAACATCACACCACAACTACCAACTGTCCTCAACTGATTTTTAATCAAAGGACCATTGGGTAGGTGGTTTACAAGTTTATTTTGGCATTACATAAGAAAACCATTACTTGGATACACCAAATTGACAATGAAAACTTGACTTGACACGTTATAACACCTAAAATAGTCTAGAATAGAATTAGAATGGTCCCTTGGACCTTATTACATCTTGAACATTTTGAAAAACAAGACGAAACATGATAAAAACCTCATAGAAGCATGAGAACCCCATGGTGCCCCTGCACCACCTAGAAATCCTTATCCTTGCAGGATAATGTGCTCTTGACCAATCCTAGCCATTGATCTAAACTCTTAATCCTAAGAATCCATCCATCATATCCAACCTCTATAAATCAAGCCTCAATCAGGCCATTGATAACATATCGCATGTCATAAGCTTATGCAGTAAAAATCATCATAGATTTCCTATTATCATCATATCCATCATCTTTATCTAAGGTTATGTCGCTAGTTTGAGAAACCAACATATTACCATCTCTATCAAAATATCATTGAAATATCAAGGGAAACAAGGACTATTGAGCGATATTGTTTCATTTCCATTTTATAGTTACTGCTCTTGAATTGTCTTAAATATGGAATAGGTTGTTTCATTGTATTGTTTCCTTATTTTATTTCATATTTTTGCATACACATTTTGGCACACCTAGTGGGATCCATGTCCTTTATCTAACCCCTTTTGGGAAGAAATTTCATCATTTTTGCTTGCAGGTTACAGTTCCGTGCCTATGACTGTCAATCCATGCCTTTATTTTGCAACTTGTACCTTTTTTTATGACTCTATGCCCCTATTTCCTAGTGGAGTGCCCTTGTCTCACATAGGCACACCCTTGTCTGAAATTAGGGTGCCCTTGTAAGCGAGAAGTGCACCTCTGTTTCTGTGCATTATTTCCTAATATCCAGATTACAATAAATGAATCATACCAACTTCCTCTGAAGATGAGGCATGGAAACATCCCAAAAGATATTAAAAGAATATTACATTTAAAGAATCTCATCCCAAACATGGATGGATCATAACACACATAATATAATACATCCAAACATAACTATACTTTGATTACAATGGTCTCAGGGACCTAATTTACGAGGATTACCAAATTACCATAATTAAATGATACAAGAGCATAATATACTGAATAGTATAGCACTCTCTCCAAAGAATATCCTCTAAGCTCACTTGTCCCAATGGTGGTTTAGCACCACTCAACCATGTGGTACCCTTAGGCCCAACCCATTGTCTAAGGAGATGAGTGAACTGGGTACAAGCATACTGACACAAACAAAGAGTATATGGAAACACTCATGCCAATAAAAGCATACAAAATTACATATGGAAACTCACAACAATCACTACATATGAGATTATATCAGGCACAAGCACCAAATCAAATAAATACAAAGTAGGAATGGCTCACAAAATCCAACCAAATATAAAGGAATTCCATCAGAACATTTATACATAAGCATTATCACACCTTCAATGCATGCCAAACAATGCATAATCAAAACCAACACACATACATATATAAGGGTATAACAATATGTCAACATACATATAGCTAGTCTAAACAAATATCGGATGCCAAATATAAAGAAAGGCTAGGATGAGGATCCTAGATGTAAATTATTGAGTTTAATTTCAATAACATGACCACCATGAAGATTTTGAGTAGAAAATTGATCCTCATATGAGGAATACCTTGACATTCACCAACTCCTATAGTTGTGACATGCTCTCTATGCCCAAGACCAAACCTTGCAAGCATTCACAGCATGGCATATACATATTAATAAATCATAAATTTTACTATCCCAATTAGTATTGCATTATCACTTGATTATAAACTCTTCATCCACTATTTCTAATGATCCCTTTATATCCCAACACACAATGAGATCCCACTCCTTCCCTACTTTATACCTCAATCCTAAATGTCCAACACACCAACTAACAATTTGGACATGGCACAAAAATCAATGAAAAGAAATTTATAAAATAATGCCAATAGATGTAACAATTCAAAACATCAAATAGATTACTCTTCCTACATATAAAACATCCATTTAAAGCCAAGAATACAATTTTCATTCATTTTCAAAATGCTAAAAACCATAAAACCCCCAATTCCTCCATTAATGGAATTAGTTGCTTGAAAATTTTGACTTTCCAAATTAAAAATATTTTCAAAAATCTAATCATACCTCTTATTCAAAAAATCCCTAGCAACCATATTCTCAACTAAAATTTGAAAAAGATTATTCCAATAAAAATTTTTCAAAGTAATGGCTCTTTTTCACATATTTTGAAATTTAAAACATACAATTTGAAACATCTTCAATCCTCCAATAAGGAGGCCATAAGAAAACCACCAACTGTGGCATGGCAATGAAGGAATTCAAATTTAAAACAAATTTTAGAGGAAAATACCTACTAATGTAGGCTTTAGCAAAAATGGAGAAATGTCTTGAAGCCAAAATGCCTCCGTACTATTTTTCCACACACACACACAATCATTTCCAAGAAATCACCAATCTAAGAAATCTAACATCCCTACCCTTCAATATTCCAAAAAAAATTCCATGGAGCAAGAAGAGGGTTTGGTGTAGTCATAGCTGAAGGGTTCACAAAATGAACTATCCAAACCATGCAGCTAGAGTAAACACAATAGAAACAACACAATCATAGAATGCAATGGAAGATTCATATATTTAGAATATCAAAGGATTACAAAGCTCATATGCTGGCAACATGTGGGCTACAATCAAAGGGCTCATAGGCCTACTTTCTAGGCTATAAGAGATGTGAAAGATATGGCATTGAAGTGCCTTCTTGAAAAAGAATCTAACTTCTAAAACTATCTAAATCATATCATAGAACTACTGACTTCCTAATACATCTTATATATATATCATCTTCAAGCTCATAGAATCCTCCACGTTAGCCACAAGAGGTTACAAACTCCAATGAAAGATGTAGCATGTAGAAATAAGTAGGTCAACCTACAACATGTGGTATTTCTCCGCAAATAAGTGAAACTTGGTACAGATCTCAAGGAAGGTCTATCTGATCCTCACGTGCCATGTATGATGTTTCATTTGGCTCTATAAGTCATAGAAGTGCTTCGCAAACCTTCTCCTTCAACTGACTATCTAGAAGCTATGTTCAGTGAAAACTGATGATCTTTTGATAGTGATAACTTTTAGAAAACAAATCTAAATGATCTAAAATTTGAATATGATGTACATGACACTATGTAGATGCTAAGTCCTACTCTGCGAGCTTTGATATGAAGATGCAATGAAATGTGGTACAAAATTTTGAAACTACAATTGACTATTCTGAATTGAAAATGCAAGAAAAGAAAGAATGCAAATATTTTTCGTTGATGCAAGATTGCTCTACAAACTAGGATGCTCACGCATTAGACACCTAAGGTTGTTGAAAAAATGAGTCCTTCACTTTGTTGGGGCTAGAGGAAAACTGAGGTGGTCCACCTTAGCCTGAGAAATCCATGTTGAGTCTTCTTCTGGTCTATCTTTCCACTTTACCAAATATTCTTTATACTACTTGCCTCTTGTGTTTCATCCAACTCTACTATCCAAGATGTCTTTTATATGCTCTGGTGGTTGTTGTGGTAACTAATTCTTCAATTCATCTTCAATGTTGTCACTTGACTCTCCTTCATGGTACTGATATAGGTCTACAATGTTGAATATAGGTGATATACCAAATGTCTCTAGTAGCTCCACTTCATATGCATTCCTTGAATAAAACTTCTTAAGTATCCTACATGGTCCAAACTTCTTCTTCAGCTTCTTGTATGTCCCTACTAGAAATCTTTTCTTTCTCAGATATACCATTACTTCATCTCCCACTAAAACTTCTTTGTGTCTCCTCTTCTCATCTGCTTTCTCCTTATAGTTACTATTCATCTCCCCCAAATGCTTCATGGCCTAATTATGTAGTGTCTCCATGTATCCTGCAAATTTTTCTACCTCTACACTTCTCTTATTCTCCATACTAATGTCTCTTAGTTCTGCAATTCCTCTAGGTTTTACTCCAGTCAAAATCTCAAACGGTGTCTTCCCTATACTCCTATTCACTGAATCATTGTATGTAAACTGTACTTGCAATAGAATTAGATCCCAATTTCCTTCCTTATCTCCTACTAAACATCTCAACAAGTTTCCCAAACTCCTATTTACCACTTCAGTTTGTCCATATGTCTATGGGTAAAATGTTGAACTAAACTTTAGGTTTGTCTTCATCTTCTTCCATAATGTCCTCCAAAAATATCTAATGAATCTTGTATCTCTATCTGAAACTATAGTCTTAGGTAATCCATGCAATCTCACAATCTCCTTGAAAATAGGTCAGCAATATGTACTGCATCATTTGTCTTCTTACAAGGAATGAAATGTGACATCTTTAAAAATCTGTCCACCACTACAAATATAGAATCATGTCTCCTTTATGTTCTTGGCAATCCTAATATGAAATCCATGCTTATGTCTTCCCAAGGTCTCTTCGATACTATAAAAAATTTATACAAACCAGTATTTAGACTACTCCCTTTTGCAACTTGACAAACTCTACAGCTATGCACAAACTTCCTTACATCCTTATATATCCAAGGCCAAAAGTAATGTTCACTTACCAAAGCTACTGTCTTGTCAATCCCAAAATGTCTTTCCAATCCACCACTGTGCTTCTCCTTTACCAAGTTATCCCTCATAGAACTCCTAGGTATAAACAACTATTTTCCTTTGAATAACATATCCTCCTGAATGAAATAGTCTAACCACTTACTTCTATCTGTCACAATAGGTTCCTTACATGCTTTCCATGCTTCTACAAAATCAAGATCTTCCTCATACATCTGCTTTAGTTCCTTAAAACCTAATACTTCTACTCTCATCTTTGTCATAAAATTTCTTCTTCTGCTCAAAACATCTACAACTTTGTTTAACTTCCCACTCCTATGCTTCAATACAAATGTGTAGCTCTGCATGAACTCTACCCATCTCATGTGTCTCTGATTCAACTTTTCTTGACTGTTCAAATACTGTAAAGCCTGATGATCAGTGTACAACACAAATTCCTGAGGCAACAAATAATCTCTCCACTTCTTCAAAGCTTGAATTATTGCATAGAACTCCTGATCATAAACTAAATATCTTCTCCTTGCATCATTCAACTTCTCACTGAAATATGATTCTAGTCTCCCTTCTTGACATAACCTTGCTCATATTGCATTTCCACTGGCATCACAATCTACTTAAAATACTTTGCTGAAATTTGGTAATGCTAACACTGGTTGCTCTATCACTTTCTACTTCAATAATTCAAAAACTTTATTTTCTCTTGATGTCCACTTAAAGTCTTTTTTGTCACCTCTCATTGTCTCTGTCATAGGTGTACATACTAAACTAAAATTTGTGATGAACTTCTAGTAGAAACTTGCTAATCCATGAAATGATCTTACCTCTCCAATGCTCTCAGGTGTTGGCCACTCAATAATTGCTCTAACCTTCTCAGGGTCCATTTTCAATCCTTCCACAAAAAATCACAAATCCCAAATATATCAAATCTTCCTTCATGAAACTAAATTTCTTCATGTTTATCAACAAGTTTTCTTCTCTAAACCTCTGCAATACTTGTTTAATATGCCATAGATGTTCTTCATTTGTCTTACTGAAAATCAAAATATCATTCAAGTTATACAATAGCAAACTTACCCAAGAATTTATTCAAAACCTCATTCATCAACCTCATGATAGTACTTAGTGCATTAGTCAATCCAAAAGGCATCACTAAGCATTCATACAATCCTTTATTTGTCTTGAATGCAGTCTTCCACTCATCTCCTTCTCTAATTCTAATCTGATGGTATCCTCTCTTCAAGTCTATCTTTGTGAAATACTTTGCTCCACTTAAACAGTCCATAATGTCATCCATCCTTGGCAATGGAAATCTATACTTAATTGTGATCTTATTGATTTGTCTAGAGTCTATACACATCCTCCATTCTCCATATTTCTTCAGTGCTAGTATTGCAGGTACTGGACATGGGCTCAAACTTTTTCTGATCAATCCTTTGCTCAACAATTCTTGTGTCTGTCTTTTCATCTCTACATTCTCTACTGGTGTCATCCAGTGTGTTTCTTTGTTAGGCAAACTAACTCCAGGTATAAGGTCAATATGATGAATGATACTTTAGATTGGTGGTAATCCTTCAGGTACAATATTTGATATGATATCTTCATATTCTATCAACAATTGAGTTATTTCCCCTGGTGGTGATTCTTCTTCTTTTCCTATAATAGTTTCTACAGTTAGGGTTCTACACTTCTTAGGAATCAAAGAAAAACACATGTTCTCATGTCTCAATTCATCCAAAAATTTCCTTCCATCAACCAAACAGATTCTAGCAGTTCCACATACTTCACTTTTAGGCTCATCTTCCAAAGGTATCAAATATGTTTCTTTCCATTTAATGTTATAGTATAAATATTCTTCCTCCCATAATGTATAGCCTTTCTATCATACTTCCATGGCCTACCCAATAATATATGACATACATCCATTAGCATAATATTACACAATACTTCATCGTTATAAGATCCTATATGAAATTTCACCAAAAAATGTTCACTCACTAGTACCTTGTGTTCATCTTGAATCCATGCTATCTTGTAGGGATTAGGGTGCTTCGATCTCTCCAGGTTCATCTTAGTCACCATCTCTTCTAAAACCAAATTATCAATACTACCACTATCAATTATAACCTTACAACATTTACCTCCTGATTTGCATATGGTCTGGAACAAACTTTTCCTTTGCAGTGGTTCCTCAGTTGTCTTTTCTTGAAATAGTGCTCTCCTCATGACTAATTATTGTCCTTTCTCTAGTTTTCCAACAGAACTAGGTGATCCAACAGGTTCTTCCTCCCCATAAGTTGCTCTTGCATTGTTCTTTGTCTTCTCGCATGTACTTCCTTGATGACATTCAAATGCTTTATGTCCTTCACCTCTACACTGAAAACAAGTTCCTTTGAATGTTCTCTTATCAAACCCTCTTTCATCTCTCCTATATCCTTCATTGTAGTAAGAATTATGGTTTCCTCTATTGTTGCGGTAGAAACTTTTGTCATCTCTCCCTCTATAGTATGGATTATTGTCCTTTTCTTCCTTCTGGTATGGGCTACTTTCTTTGTTCTTCTCTACATATGATCTTTCTCCTCCAGAATATGTTCTACCTCTTTGAAATTTAACTTCTCTACTTCTCTATCTTTTCTCATACTTCTTATTCAAATTATCTTTAACTTTCAATGAAAACTGGTACACTTCTTCTATTGTTGTCATTCCCACCAAACTGAGTTCTTAAATGTTCATCCTCAATCCATTTATGTATATTGCCACCTTCTCCTTGCTTGCTTCACTATGTCTAGTTCTTAAAATCATCTTATGAAATTCTTCAGTATACTCCTTCAGAGATTTCTCATTTTGCCTTAGGTTTTGTAATCTCTTCAACAATTCTAAATCATAGTCAGTAGGTATAAACTGATTCTTAAAATTTATCACCATCCTATCACATTTTATGATCTTCTCTTTTCCTCTTCTATTTATATTCAATTGAACTTCTTTCCACCAAATAGTAGCATGTCCTTTCAACTTAGTTTTTGCAAATCTCACTCTCTCTGGATCTTCAATTTCCTCATATTCAAAGTATTCCTCCAAGCCATTTATCCAGTCAATCAATTCCTCTAGATTCAAATTCCCAATGTAATTTGATACTCCCAGTCTAGGTCTCTTACCAATCTTCGAAATAGCTTTCAACATCTTCACCTAATCTAAGTCTTCTTCTTATAGGGCTTCCTCATTTTGATCAACAAATTAAAATTCTTCATCATCACTTTCAACATCATGTCTAGGGTTTAGTCATCTTCTTCTATCTTCTTCTACAACATCCAATCAAACTTTCATTGTCCTCATCATGTCTCTATCATTTCTTCCATTCTTCCAGTAACATTGGTCATAGTAGGCATCCTCCTCGGTGGCATCTCTTCCTAGGATCTAGTGCAACTGCCTCAATTTGGTGATCTGTTCACCACAAGATCTTACAAAATGCCTTCACTTCCTAAAGGATTCAAAACTTTTCTGTAATACCACTTGGTGTAGTCATGGCCAGAGGGTTCACAGAATGAACTGTCCAAACTATGCAACTAAAGTAAACACAACAGAAACAACACAATCATAAAATGCAATGGAAGATTCATATATTCAGAATATCAATGGATTACAATGCTCATATGCCAGCAACATGCGGGCTACAATCAAAGGGTTCGTAGGCCTGCTTTTTGGGCTACAATAGATGTGTGGCATTGAAGTGTCTTCTTGAAAAGAATCTAATGTCTAAAACTATCTAAATCATATCATAGAACTACTAACTTCTTAATACATCTTAGAGATCTATATATATCATCTTCAAGCTCATAGAATCCTCCACATCAGCCACAAGAGGTTACAAACTCCAATGAAAGATGTAATGTGTAGAAACAAGTAGGTTGGCCTACAACATGTGGTATTTCTCCATAAATGAGTGAAACTTGGCATGGACCTCAAGGAAGGTTTATCTAATCCTTCTGTGCTATGTATGATGTTTTATTTGGCTTCACAAGTCATGGAAGTGCTCTGTAAACCTTCTCCTTTAGCTGACTATCTGGAAGCTCTATTATGTGAAAACTCATGATCATCTGATAGTGATAACTTTTAGCAAACAACTCCAAATGACCTAAAATTTGAATATGATGTAGATGACACTATGTAGATGATAAGTCTTGCTCCATGATCTTTGATATGAAGATGTGGTGAAATGTAGTACAAAATGTTGAAACTGCAATTGATTGTTCTGAATTAAAAATGCAAGAAAAGAAAGAATGCAAATATTTTTGGTTGATGCAAGATTGGTTTGCAACTTGGGATGCTCCTGCATCAGGGTTTGAGGAGGAAAATACAAGTCAATGCAAAAATAGAAGTCTATTTTTCCTTATGTTTGGTATGAAAAAGGTGAATGATGACAACTAGGATGTACACTAGATCAAACCCTTTTCCATATAACATTCAAGAACAAAACCGAGCTAAATCACTACTAAATGAAGGTGGACTCAGCTATAGATCATATAGTCAGATATGCTATAGAGGAATCATATTTAATTCAGCCTTTTTATCAAACCCTAAAACAACAATATATGAAACCATAGTCTAACAATGATCATCTTATAATAGGATAAGTATAACAACAATCTAGAAACCAATTATATAGGGATGATCAAGAAGATGATAGAACCTATTTCCCAAAAGAAGAGGTGTCAGAGGACTAATTTAGGACCGCCCAGGTTTTGGTTGGAAGAATCTGCTAAAAATGTCAACTAGAAAAATGTTATAGATCCCGCCCTGATGCCAGATCTAGAATCAAAAAGGGTAGAAAGACTAGGGTGCCATTGCCCAAGTCTTGGATAGAGGAATATTCTGTAACTATTGTTAGATCTTGAAACCTTGATCTTTACTTAGTTTTCCTATATCTTCACATTCTCCAGATCTCACTCCTATAACCTGCACACAAGAAGATAAGAAGGGGTTTAGGGGTTATGATGTTTAGGGACTTGCCTCAGTCAAATC
This sequence comes from Cunninghamia lanceolata, assembly GCA_027924645.1. Taxonomy (NCBI): domain Eukaryota; kingdom Viridiplantae; phylum Streptophyta; class Pinopsida; order Cupressales; family Cupressaceae; genus Cunninghamia; species Cunninghamia lanceolata. The sequence continues at coordinate 3,281,664 of BSBN01000793.1, forward strand.
TTGGGATGACATTCAAGCTTCCCAACACCATTGATTGATAGAGATTGTGTGCCCTTGTAGAGGCAGAGGTTGAAAACAAATATAGCAATGATGAATCAAATGATGATAAATAATAATGATATCACCTATGTTATGATCCCTTAGGATGATGATCCTTCAACTCCTAAAGTGGATAGATGATAGCTTCATGCATGCAACAATTACATTATAACAACACACAAATCTACTCTAGAATACCAATGAATGCTCTTTCTTTCTTTCATTCAATATCTAAAGTTAGCTCTTTTCAACCTAGTTACAAATAAATCCAAAAACACACTTATATATGCTTTCCTGCTAACAATTGTGAAATTAAACCAAAAGATCTAACAAGAAGAAACCTTTTGAAAGGTCCTAGGCCAACATAAACTTGATTTTTTCCCTGACCAATCAAGAGGGACTTGGGTGGTGCTACCTAGGTCTTTGAGCTCCTTTTGGGTCTGGGATAAGATAAAATATGGGGCCCTTATTCCCAATTTATGTTGGTGTTGGGCAATTTTGCATTGGGATGAACATTTAGAATGAATAAGGTAATCACAGGGACCTAGGAGCTAAACAAGGAGGTAAAAATACATTGGACACATTTTACTCTATAACACCTTATATAAGCTCTCCAAAATCCCTCTTTTGCCTTTTTTTTTACATTTTTATTATTTCTTAATTTCTTTTCCAAAAATAACTTTTGAGGAAATAGGAAAATTAAACAATTAAATTAATGCAATTAATTACACAAGGCAAGTGCAACATAATTGATCCATATTTAATATTTTCTAATAACCAATGGAATTAAATAAAATTCCCATTATAATGAAAATCCTACCTATTAAATACGAAATACTTAATTTCAAAGACAAGATTAAATTCACTCTATTTTTCTTCTACTAGAATAAAATAATGCACTAGACTTTTTTCACTAAGGAAAAAATAATCCATTTTTATTCAACCATAAAATATTTTGCAAACATGAAAAACACACATTTTGAGATAATTTTGAATGTAATTCAAAAGCTAAAGGAAACACATGCAAATGACTCATACATACTTTATAGTTTTCCACAATATGTGGACTCCAAAATTGCCACCGATTTAGATCCAAGTTTATACCGAGGTTCACAAGACTCATCTCACACTCAAAACAAGTGAGATAGAGGTTAAAACATAAATGTTTTACCCAAATATGGTCATCTCCAATATAACAACCATTGGAGAATAACTCTATACCTACACACTCAAGTCAAACATAAAGTCTACCTACTCCACATAATAATAGTTAAAGCAACATAATCCACCCAAAATGTTTTAAAGCATAACATTATATCAAATCATTACATCTACTTATAAATCATCTCCGACTAGCATGATCCAGGAATAAGATGCATAGTAAAAAATATTTCATAGTGTTGAACAAATCTAATAAACACAAGTTCTATAAGAAATATAGTTAAAACAATGAAGCTAAAACATTGTAGTGATCTAAAATACATAGGCTCAAAATATGCATCCCATAATGCATATTCAAAATACAAGACTAATACAAAACCTCATTAGAAAAACCTTGATGGTCATACAAAACATCTCCACAAAAGCATCTAAAAGACACCATCATAACCCCTTAATGGTACAAATGACCTCATCAACAAGTTCGGTGTAATGAATCATAACACAAGAATAACATAATGCTCTAATAAGTGCTAAACACAACATATATCATATGAATCAAAAAGTACACTAGACAAACACAAGGGTGGGCATTATAATGTGTCCTTCATATTGGGGCCACATGGGGGGTTTGGTTGAAAACATATTCAATTAAATCTATAAAAAATGTTTTTCCTAAAAGGGTGACACAACTTCATGCTTTAACCCCAATATTAATCTTGATAACTCAACAAGGTCATAAGTGAATTTTACAAATTAATGTACAATTAAAGGTGCAACTCCTAAATATTTCAACCAAGATTTACCAAGTGAAATATGCAAATCTATTGAAAGTAGTTACAACATGAAATAGCACAAGTACTTCCTTAGATCCAACTATAATTGGTAGCATGAGACATTAAAAAGTATAATCAATATCCTATTAGTAATTCTTAATGATACTCTTCAATATGTGTATGATTTTGGTTTCAAATGATTAGCTTCCATAAATTCTTCCATACTTGTGTTTTATTGATTTGAGTATATCATGAATTATTAGATTCTTTATCTTCCCAACAATATACAATAGACCATAATGATTATTTTATAGAATCTCCTTATCAAAAATTTTAATCAATGGAGGAGAAGAGGAAGATGCATCCTTAGTTTTTATTTCTTGTACAAAATCATGTAAATGTGATGTATCCTTAGTTTATACATGACAATCATCCATAATAAATCATCTTTCTTATGTATGTCATCCACAGTAATAGTATTTTTTACCTTCATATTGTTTGTATGAGAAGGGAATGGATTAGTGTAATTTTTAAATGTCTATTTGAATCTGCATCAAAAGAATTCCATTATAATTAACACATTTAATATGGATCATGTTGTTATCTATAACATCTTGTACTTTATGTTTTAGACATGATCCATATGCTAGCATGCAAGTGCACACACCATAGTACACAATCCCATGAGTAGCTCCTTGCACCATGTCATTTGTGCAACACCAAGAACCATGTCATGCAACTCAAAATTCACTCCCCAATTCATGTGTATCCCTTTATATTATGTACCATTGACACAAAATTAAGGATCATATCACATAGATTTAGTGATAACTTTTTCTATATTTTGCACCACACTTGCATCCCTATATGTTAGTAAAAATAAGGTGCATAATACAAATTTTGGTATAGAACATCACACATATCTAAGAATAATTCAACTATCATGCACATATTCTAGAGTTATTTCATGGCATGCCACTTGTTATCACAATGTGTAGCCCAAATATTAACTATCAAAAGATAAATCATTATACATTGAAATCTAACTAATTCAACTTCTAGAATGGCATTTTCATTCATTATAATGTAAATTATAAATATACATATGTAACGTACTATCTAGATATAAGATATAAGTGTAGAATAGGATAGTTAGGATTAAAAACATAACCATACATCTTCATAAGAGTGTTCCATGTACCATAAATCCTAGATTAATAAAATAGTATGTTCCAATTATCGTATCCTTCTCTATCTAATCCTCTTGTCTCCACATTGCTTCTACACAATTACAACACATTTTGGTCCTAATCTAGAACATTTTCCTCTATATCACTTGGGATATAGATCATTGGTACTAAATTAGTCCATCTTGCATGTTCTACTAAATAAGAATGGAGTATCTAAGCCTAAAATCAAGTGACAAGATCCATTGCATTACCTTCCAATTCACTTTAAATGCATTTAGATGGAGAAGGATCAAGATGCACTTCACATGATGATCAAATACAAAGTTGTAAAGGCTCTTTGAGAATAATAGAACTTTCTATTCTTTTATTTTACAATAGTCCTCAAGTAGACAATTACATCTATTGCTTAATCACCAAGTAACTATTGTGGTGGCTAAATCCCTCTAGATTCCAACTAAATTTAGATGCTTCTATGTTTGAGGGTGAAATAGATGTAGATGTTGTAAAAAAATTGGTTATATTAGTTAGAGTCATATTTCTCTATGAATGTTGTTTTGAAATAATAAAGTATCAAGATTGCACTTCTAAAACTATCTTTATCCATCACAAAGTAGTACCAAGCCATGTGCTTTGGGAGTAAGAATAGATAGGAAGAAAATATGAGGCTGTTTAGAAAATTTTCTTGGAAGCCTTCAAGGATGAATACTATCTTCAAGATGTCTATCATGGATTCTATATTTGATATAAATAACTATGCTAAGGACATGACTAGTTTATCTATGCCTACACTAATGCCTTCCATGAACTATGCAAAGTTAGGAAAATTTGAGTCAAAATAATATAGAGTCTTCAAATATCACATGGAATATACCCATTCATTCAATCCAAACTAGATCTATCCAAGGTTAAGATGATGGGAGAAGCCTATTGCTATGTAATTGTCATTGAGGAGAATTCAAGACTAAAGGGAAAATGAGAAAAATACCCTATGTTAAATAAAACACATTCTTTGGATAAGACCAAACCATTCAATATTAGTGATGGTATGATAAACATAAATCTAGCTACCACTCCAACATAGGGTGCCATGTGCAAACAAATCTATTTGTATGCATAGAAGAAAAGGGTTTCCATGAGCCAGAGGAGGAGAACATGGACCTTGAAGCTACCTATATTTGTGCAACAACCACAATATCCATGCCAAATGAAAAAGAAAGAACTTATTTTGTTCATGAATGTGCCTATAAATTCATGAGTGCAATGGAATTCATTATTACTATTTATTGATGGTAGTAGAATGAGGAACCTCATCTTTGAAGATATAATCATTCACTTGAATCTATGCATAATTTCTCATCCATAGCTTTATAGTTTTGAATGGATCAATTCCTATAGCACTAGAGGTATATATGGCATTTGTTAATAATACTTCTTATATGGTATTCATCATTTCTACAAAGAACCAGTATGTGAAATTGTGCCAATTGATTCCAATGATATAATCCTTGGGAATCCCTACCCTCATCATCACCAAACACAAATAATCCTTAGATAGTCCACATATTATTGGGTAGTAAGATGTATTAGATTTTAAAAGTGATTCCATAAGTCAAACATGTCATATAGTCTCAACACTAGATTGCACAAGTTTCCTTTAGTAGAATCAAGATGATTATATTTCAAGAAGGGGCTAAGTAAATAACATTCTACTATGTAAGCACTATACCACTAGGCTATATCACCATAGTGCGTAATCCCATGCATATATCTTTGGGTACTGCACCATGAACCATGCACATAGCACAAGGAAGCATGCCACTCAACTTAGAAATCACTCTCTAGTTCATGCACAACCCTTTACATAATGTACTACTTGCACACCATTAAGGATCATACCACATAGCTTTGGAAACAACTTTGTTTATATTATATTCCATACTTTCAACCCCCACATCAGCACAAAGTGACACACAACAAAAATCTCAACATAGAATGTCACACATCTCGAAGAACCACACACTACTCCTATCACATTATCTTCTAGAGATATTTCATAACATGGCACTTCTTAGCATAGTACATAGCCAAAATCCTAACTATTAGAATTTGAAGAATTATATGTGGAATTCCAAGTAATTCAACTTCCATCACAACCTTTGCTTAAATCATGATCATGTAAATTATAGATGTACATTTATAACATAATAGATAGGTATTAACCAAGAAAGCAGAATAGGATAAATAAGAGTAAGTATATAGCCATACATATCCATGAGAGTGTGCCATGTCCATGTATAGAGTGTATAAATTAATCAAAAAGCCTATTTTAGTACTTGTATTCTTCTCCGTATAATCCTCTTATGTCCACATTGACTTTTCATGCTTGTAACACATATAGGTCCACATCTAGAGCATTGTCTCCTAGACCACGTAGGATCTAGATGAATACCCATGCATGATTCTACATTATGCCAATTGACTCTATGAAAGCTATAAAATACTTTCTTATGATAACTTCTTGAGAGAGGCTTATTTGGATCCAATGAATGAATAGGAGAAAGAATAATCAAATTCACACTTAATATACTTTGAAGCACATCATCGAAGGATTATTGTAACTTATGACATTTCTAATATTATTTTGTTTCAAAGAAGGAAAAGAGGACGTATTAACAATTTGGGGAACATTTTTCTTTGAATCATTACCCTTTGAAAAAATATTCAACTTTTAAAATTTGAAAGGATAAGAGGATTATGGTGAAGATCCATATTTGATTATGTTGAATGTTAATAATTTGGAATCAATATTTTTCAAATGAGTACACATATCTCTAAAAGATGGTGTTTTTTAATCAAATTGATATCCATATTGCTAGAGTAGACACTTAATATCTAGGTTAGGGAATGCATGACAACCTAGACAAATAGACCAAAATCATCATTAGTCATGGAAATTAAGAGACCAATTAATATGATTGGAAATATTTCCTTATCTTGAGCCTCTACTAAACCTACGAGGGTGTTCCTAGATGCCTTCAACAAGACAATTAAAGAAAAATATTAATAGCACATATGGTATAGAAACTATACCATGTGTGTAAGTGAACTCATAGTATATTTGTTTCTAATAAAAACCTTATAGACCTTTGATTAAGTAGATAATAATTATAGATTGCATATGCACTGAAGTAGCTAAACAAAGTTATATACCCTAAAGTGAACCCCCTTAACCTAGGCTATTGCACATATATAGTCTGAATCCATAATGCATAGTTCACTAAAGATATAGTAGACAATTTTTTTGGCTCTCTTAATATCTAGCACAAGTTATGATCAATTTTATGCAAGGTGATAACTAATCTAATGTAAAAAATTATTTAAAAATATATTAGGTGTGGCCTCACATGTGGTTTGGAAAAAGTCATAGAGCTCAACTATGCATGTTGGCAAGGCTAAAACTAAACTAAACTAGAATGGAAATAATGTTGTGTTTGGATAAATTTAATATCACAAATGAAATGATTCATCATCATAGACTGGTGTCTTGATCACATAGGCAATTGACTCAAACTTCAAATTTCAAACACAAACACATTAAAAGTCTATATGAGAGTTAAGCATAGAATTGGAATCTCATAATCTCATGTATACAATCATCTAAATGAATCCAATATAAGTTTACAACTTTCGTAACTGAACAAGAAAATTCCATATGTTGCATCAAGAATTTCATAACAAACTATGTTAAAAAAAAACTTTAAAAATTACACTACACTCTATATAATTGATGTCCTTGTGTCAATTAAAGACAAAAATCAATTTGGATATATAGACAAAGCATAATGTGTAGCATAAAAATATAGGTCTAAATATTAGTTTTTATTATGGGTAAAAGTTAGTTTTTAAAAGGGCGTAAACCCTTATACAACAACAAAATGAAGAACCACCAAGAAATTGCCTAAAAGGTACCAAGAAAAATGTTGTGGAAACACAACACACCAACAACCCAATAATTTACAAAGAGGCTAAAGCCTAAAAATTTCCTTAACCTTACAACCTACACACCCTTGACTTAGGGGTGGGAAGTAGAAATAGATTTAGGAAGACCTTTCTTCCTTCTTTGAATGATTTTTTATGACACAGATTTGTTAATATCCCTAGAAAAAGAGGGGATATAAGGGGATACTATCTACACTACCCCAAATTGGAGCACTAAGTGAGGAGAGGACTACAAAATTGTGATGAGAGAATAATGAGGAGGCATAACTAGTTATGGAATAGAAGTAGGAATCATGGGCTCAATAGGAATAAGATCTCTATTACCATCTACCACAAGGGGAATGGAATGGGACAATGTAGGATCACCAAGTGCCAAATTAGAGGAAGAATGCTTGATTGGAACAAAAGTATTCAAAACAACATTAGATACTGACTGGGGTATAAAAGGAATAGATCCATCTACCAAAGAGTTAGAATCATCAGAATCCATGGTTAGATGGTATGGTAGGGAATTATTCCACCAAGAAGCTATGCCCAATCCTTGCTACAAGAATGGGGGTAGTTGGAATCCAAATTCATAGTAGCAAAGCACTTCCTACAATAGAAGGGCAGACCCTTATAATTGAGAGACTAAGTCCAAGGTTGATCCTTCACCTATAGGACAACATCCCTAAGAAGAGCCTTGGAATATCAATGTCCACCCAGATGTGAGCATATGTAGTGTAAGAGAAGTTTGAAGAAGAGTGATGAACCTTAAAAAATAACTAATATCAGTGCGGACCAACATAATTTGACCTAAATTAAGATATTTTTCTAATTCCTTTTGTGGAAAGATGCACATGATGTTGAATTTTGGTTAGAATTTTTTTTTGTAATTTTTTGATAAATATTTATTTTTTATTAATTTTTTAATGACCGTAATTAGTGGTTTTTAAAACCCCTCATGTACAACCAACATAATTTGAGCTAAACTAATCAATTCACTAATTTTTTTTCCATCATGTAGAGAATGATGTCTAGATTGGTCAAACATAATTTTTTTTCAAGAAACTTTCAAAATCAAAAGTTATTAAAAAAATAGAATGTATGTTATTTCAAGTTTGAGTCAGTTTGTTTAGAAAATAATTAATAAATATAAAACTATATTCAATAATAGAAAAAATTACATATTTGAAAACTAGACTTTTAGATCTACAATGGGTTTCAATTTCATTAAAATATTCTGAAAAAAAGTGGCCAACCACAGTGGTGAAACTAGTTTTTTCTCTCATTGTTTTCATGGTCTCCTAGTTGTAGGTTGGTTGTAGGTCCAAGGCTTAGGCTTGGGTTTCCAAGCCTTTACCAAGCCTAAAACCAATGCAAATTTGTAGGTTTCAAGTTTAAAATAATAAGAAACAGTTACTTGTTTCTAAATGGGTGCCCACTTGTAATGGGTGCCCGTTACAAACGGGTATCCGTTTTAAAGTGGGAGCTCATTTCTTATTTAGTTATTTTTTTTCATAAATTTGTATTATGACATATACTTTATAACATTCTTCTTTACCATTATGGTTGACAATGATGAATTGTGTGACTTTTTTACATGCAAAGTGTCAATTTGAGCTCTCAACAAGACATATTTTATGCAATTTTTATAGGGATTCAATCATAAGGATCATTTTCATATGGAATGAAGTAGAAAATCCAATTTTTATAGGGATTTAATTTCTTGGAGAGACATTCCTTTTTACCAATACGAATGACAATGACGATTTCTGCAACATTTTTATATGCAAAGTGTCAATTCAAGCTCTCAACAAGACATATTTTATGCAATTTATACATGGATTCAATCATAAGGAGAATTTTTAGATGGAATGAAGTATAAAATCCATTTTTAGAAGGATTCAATTTCTTGGAGAGATCAAACAAATATCAAGCAAATATCATATTGAACAAAGGATCTACATCTACTTGTATTTCATAAACTTTTTAAGAAGGGATCAAATAAACGTTAGCAAAAAAAGAAGAGGAAGGTTATGATAGTTGAAGAAATTGAAGTACATTGAGAGAAAGAGGCAAAATGACAAAGAGATGGGAGAGCGAGGATTAAAAAAATGAAAGATGATGTAGCATCCAATTTGATAAATATTGAATAGGAGAACATTGAAGAGGAGATTGAAGATGAGAATATTGAAGAGACCAATATGGATGTTCAAGTGAATGTAGAGTATGCAAATGTGGAAGAGGTCAAGAACATGGAAAATTCAAATATAAGTATGAATCCAAGTATGTCTTCAAATCCCTTGAATGATAATGAGATAAATGATTTAAAGAAAGTTGGATATAACATTGTTGAGATAAATGCTTCAACTACAAACAAGACAATAAAAAATGAAAATGAAAACCCTTGTATGCATGAAAATGAAAATGTTTTTTTTTAATTGAAAATAATATTTTGAAGGATCTTCATGGTAAGATATCTTGGAGACAAATTTGAACCCATGCAAATAGATTGTACAAACAATTTTTTTTATAGAAAAACTCTTGGATTTCAATGTCAACTTGTATTAAATTGATGAGAATGTCAAAAATGAGAAATGTAATGAAAAAATTAGGCATATATTTGTAAACCCTAAAAATGTGGATGAATCAATGGAATACGTTATGTCAAGTGATGCTAATACTATTTGTTCTATTGGAAAAAATAGTTGATCTAAGGATAAGAATGCAGTACGTCGAGAAATAACAATTGCTTTAGTTAATAAATCAGTTCTAAGAAAAAGAATGATAGGTAAGACAAGTGGATATTTAAATGTGCATATTGTAACTTTAAGAAGAGCAGACAAGAGAAGAGTAAGTATTGAAGAGGATCCAATCAACCAATGTTGGACTTTTAACGGTAGACTGCCAAGGTCTGACATCAAATTAAATAATGAAATTAGGTCTTTGATTAGAAATATTGGCATGATAATACAAGCGATTCATCAAATGCTAGAGATGCTTTGAAATTAAGGGTGGGGTCAAAAAATCATGACCCTCATCCAAAACATCTTTTAGACATGACTCAAATAGAATTATATAGAAATTTTCTAGATGATTCAGTTATAGAAAATTTTAATATAAGTCAAAGATCATTTGATAAATGTAAACCTTGGTATGTCAAGATTAATAAACAACAAATATCTTGTTGTTGTAAAACTCATGTGCAATTTTATTATTATTATGATGTTTTTCAATATATATGTTGTACTTTGCATAGTAGTTCTAAATTATGTAGGAATGTGGTATTAATATGCCACCTACAACAATTAAGGATTTTCTAACAAGTTTACTTTGTGAAACAACTGATGGGCAATTATTTTATTCAGAACCATGTGTTTCTAGACAATGCAATAGATGTGGTAACCTTTCATTATTATGAGAATGCATGCATGAAAGTAGTTCACATGATTTTAGAGAACAATTAGTGGACGTGAAAATGTTCACCAATGTTCAATATCCATTAAAGGATGGAGAAATTGGAAAGCATTGTAAGTTAGTCATTGAACAAAGTAGTGTACATGCATTCATCACAGAGTTCAAGAATAAGATTATGTATAAATATGTGGAATACTCGCAATATGCTCAATAGCTTGATGAACAATTCTACAGATGTTTAAGAACACATTTCCAATTGGAACTATACTTTCAGTGGTTGACTTTGCAAAAAACTATACCCTTACTCCACAAGAGTAGATTTAGTCACAATATTATAAATCAATACAGGTGGCCATCTTTGTTCATATTGTATACAGACATACAGTTGATAGTACAAAAGATGACATGAAAATTTTGAGGGAGTACCATTTCTATGTGAGTGATAACCAGTTACGTTCATCAGAGTTTGTGCAGTATTGTTTCAAAGTATTTAATGACAACTTAAAAGAAAGACAAATCCAAATGGCACAACATCTCATATGGTCATACAATTGTATAGGATAATTTAAAAATGCTTGAATGTTTAATTGGTTAAGTAGGGCCTATAAAGAAAACAATATCCAACATATGTGGAGTTTCCTTGAAGATGGACATGGTAAAGGAGAACATGATGGAGCTAGAGAATGTGTGAAAAGGGATCTTGCTAGGGAGAAACTAAAATTTCATGATGCAACAAAGTTTCAAGATGCACGTGCAATTGTGGATTGGTGTAATGCAAAATTGACTACATGATCAAGTGAAAACTCTAAAGTTCAATAGTATTTTGGTTGGTTGAAGAAGAAAACGTTTCTCCCCGATATGATTGTGATACAATTAGTGGATCAACAAAATGGCATTCATTTAAGAGTTCAAATGCAAGCACATGGACTATATGGACTAGGGAGCTCACATGTTTTTGTCATCTTTGTATTGCAGGTGACTGGGAAGCATGTGAAAATGATGCAAGGACTTCCGAAGGTCACAACTTTTGACTCGGATGTGGGTTTTCTACAAAATTTTATAGGTGGATGCATTATGAGGTGGCAAGTGGTTTCCCAACCGACCCTAGTTGATTAGACCCCATCTTGGCACTTTTTCAGGGCTTGAAACTTTCATCTTGGCCCTCAAAATGGCAATTTAGTGTTTTTTTGTAGATTTTTAAAAAGTTAATTTTTTAATAAATTGAAACTCATGTTTCAAATTTAGAATATTAGTTGGCTTTTCATCCTACCTTAGTTTTAGGAAGCTTTTGGGAAAAAATTGGATTCTCAAGATATGATTGTAAAATTACCTAAAATGGCAAAATCTGACAATTGTCGAAATCTGCCAAAAAAGGTAATTTTTTTTTTTTTTTGTTTTCTTGGATATAAGAGAGTTCTCTCTCATTGTAAGTAGCAGAGTTGATGAATATAATTTTTTTATGTTCCAGCTTCAAATCTTTGGCTCTCACATGATTAATGGTACAATTCTATTGAGTGTATGTTGTTGGCTACATCATCTGGTATCAGAGCAGGAAGATGGCTGGGAGAGGAAGAGGAAGAGGCACTCTTGCCTAGATGCATAGAGAAATGCAAAATTTGCAAAGGCAAGTAGCAGAACTTACAACATGGATGGAAAACCAAAGATTGGGTAGAGGAGGAGATGAATTTGATGAAGAGATAGGTCGAGGAGGTGCATATCAAGATACAGAACATGAAGAAGAAGAATTAGAAGGCATAAGTTTTGAAGAGAGGATACTCAAGCCCTTGGAAGGGAAAAATGAAGGGGTCAATGTAGATGTTTTAGATTATGCAGGTAGTCTTAAACTAGAGGAGTTGATAGACTAGTTGAATGATATGATAATTTTTTTTGAATGGAAATCCATGACAGAGGAAAAGAAGGTGAAATTCACATGCACCAAATTAAAGGGTCATGCAATGATTTGGTGGGATCATCTTCAAAAGGAACAAACAAGGAAAGGTAAGGATAAGATTAGGAGATGGAATAAAATGGAGAAGAAGTTGAGAGAATTTTTTTCCCATAGATTATGCACAAACCCTTTTTCGTAGGTTTCAAAATTTAAAGCAGAACCTCTCTTCTATGTGAGATTATACAAATGAGTAGTATACATTGTCTATACATATAGAGCATTGAGAAACTGATGAACAAATGGCCTGAAATTCTCTATTTAAGATGAATTGAGCATGTGTCGACTCAACAGTATGGAAGAAGCTTACCAATTGGCTCTAAAAGCTAAAGAAAAATAGAACAGGCAATATCATCAGAGGAATAGAGGAGGAAGAAGGGGTACATCAACCCCATTTTGAGGAGGTTCAAATTATGGTAGGGGAGAGTCATCCCATGGATTGGAAAAACAAGTAGATACTTGAGAAGACCCTTTGAATCAAGAGCGAGGAAGGGGATTTCAAAAAGGTAGAGGTTATGGTGGCGGTAGAGGCTTTCACTTGTTTCAAATGTGGAGAAGAAGGTCATAGGGCATTTGAATGCTCAAATTATAACATGCAAGAAAGAAATCAAGGAGGACAACCTAGGGTGAACCTGATTCAAATGTAGCATGAAGTGGAAGGGACAGAACTAGAGGTTCCACCAGATGTGGGAAAAAGTCTCATGATGAGAATAGCAATGGTGATTCTAGAGAGGGAGAAAACACAATCCAAAAGATTTGATGGTTCATGGCTTCAAACCAATATCTTCAGAACTAGATGCACTTTAGGTGTCAAGGTATGTCAAGTTATTGTTGATGGAGATAGTTGTGAAAATATGGTTTCTAAAGAAATGGTAGACAAATTGAAGTTACACTGTGAAAAACATCCTCATCCGTACCGCATTGCATGGTTTAAAAAGTGAAATGAAGTCACTGTTGATAAACGATGCCTAATTAAGTTTAGCATAGGGAAGATCTACTAGGATAAGATATTGTGTGATGTTATCCCAATGGATGCTTGTCATGTGTTATTGGGAAGGCCATGGTAGTATGATAGAAAAGTCGTACATAATGGAGAGAAAAACACATACACCTTTTGGAAAGATGGCTCTAAGGTGATTTTGTTGCCTCTCAAGGATGAAGGAAAATGTGAGACCATGTTGTCTAAAAGAGATCTTGTTAAAGAAATGATGGTGACAAGGTGTTGTTATGCATTAGTAGTGAAAAAAGGTGAAGAGGAAGACAGTTCGGTTCCCCCAGAAGTAGCAGAGCTATTGAAAGAATTTGCTGATGTTGTGCCTAATGAATTACCTGATGGTCTACCGCCAAAGAGAGATATTCAACATCATATTGATTTGATTCCAAGAGCCACTCTACCCAACCAAGCATCTTATAGGATGAATCCAACACAACATGCACAGTTGAATAAGCAAGTAACATAACTCATAAGTAAAGGTGTGGTGAGAGAGAGCATGAGCCCATGTGTTGTACCAGCATTGTTGACCCCCAAAAAAGATGAAACATGGAGGATGTACACTGACAGAAGAGCAATTAATAAGATTACCATCAAGTATTGGTTTCCTATACCTCATATGGAGGACATGACGGATGCTCTTGTAGGAGACAAATATTTCAGCAAGATTGACCTTCGAAGTGGCTATCACCAAATATAGATTCGAGAAGGGGATGAGTGGAAGACAACCTTTAAGACTAGAGATGGATTATATGAGTGGATGGTTATGCCATTCGGGTTATCAAATGCACCTAGCACATTTATGAGATCGATGAACACTATACTATGGCCTTACATTGGTAAGTTTGTGGTAGTTTATTTTGATGATATTTTGGTATTTAGTGACAGCAAAGAACACTTACAACACTTGAGGATCATCTTTGGTGTGTTAACAAAGGAGAAGCTCTATGCCAATTTGAAGAAGTGTAGGTTCATGTAGGATAGTTTAGTTTCTTTAGGCTTTGTCATTTCTAAAGATGGTGTCAGAATGGATCTAGAGAAGGTCAGGGCAATTCTAGAATGGCCTAGTCCAAGCAGCATCATAGAGGTAAAAAGTTTTCATGGCTTGGCCACTTTCTATTGAAAGTTCATTCAAAATTTCAATAGTATTGTAGCCCCTATAATAGATTGCACCAAAGGAAGGGAGTTTGTATGGACCATGGATGTTGTGGAGAGATTTAAGTACTTGAAGAAAAAAGTAATAGAAGCACCTATAGTTGCATTGCCAAATTTTGATAAGGTATTTGAAGTAGAATGTGATGCCTTCCATGTGGGAATAGGTGTTGTGCTTAGCCAAGCTGGAAAACCTGTAGATTTCTTTAGTGAAAAGATTAATGAAGTGAGAAAGAATTATTCTACTTATGATTTGGAATTTTATGCAATTGTTCAAGCATTGAGGCATTGGAGACATTATCTAGTTCCCCAGGATTTTGTATTGTTTACAAATCATATTGCATTGAGATACTTGAACACAGAAAAAGTTGAATATTAGGCATGCCAAGTGGGTCTCTTTCTTGCAGGGTTACAATTTTGTGTTGAAGCATATGTCTGGAAAACAAAACCAGGTTACAGATGCGTTAAGCAGGCATGTTTCATTTTTTACCATAATGGAAACTGAGGTGATTGGTTTTGATGCCATCAAAAATTTGTATGAGTCTCGTGATGATTTTTGGGAGATTGTGAAACAATTGAAGGCACCAGTATCTGGTAACTTGGATCACTTTAGGGGTGAATATTTTATGCAAGATGGGTATCTCTTTTAAGGAAATCAACTATGCATACCAGATGTCTCTATGAGGGAAAACATTCTCAGAGAATTTCATAGTAGTGGGTTGGCTGGACATTTTGGCAAGGAGAAGATAATAGCCTTGATAGATGATAAATATTACTAGCCAAAGATGAAAAGGGATATAACTAGGTATGTAACAAGGTGTAGGATCTGCCAAGTGGCTAAGGGACATTCACAAAATATAGGGTTGTCTATGCCATTACTAGTACCCACTACACCATGGACAAATTTGAGCATGGACTTTGTGTTGGGACTTCCACATACTCAACAAGGTAATGACTCTATTTCTATAGTTATTGATAGGTTCTCCAAGATGGTTCATTTTATTGCCTATAAGAAAACTAATGATGCAACGAGGGTAGCAGAGTTATTTTTTTCAGAAGTTGTTCAACTACATGGTGTTCCAAAGACTGTTACCTCTGATAGGGATACCAAATTCCTCAGTCATTTTTGGAGGACTTTATGGAAGAAGATGGGGACCAAGTTACAGTTTAGTAGTGCCTATCATCCTCAAATGGATGGCCAAACAGAGGTAGTCAATCAAAGTCTAGGAAATTTGTTTAGGTGTATTGTTGGAGAAAAGCCAAAACAATGGGACATGGCATTACCACAGGCCGAATTTGCCTATAATAGTTCTATTAACAGATCAACGGGAAAGTCCCCTTTCCAGATTGTGTATGGTAGGAATCCTATGGGTGTTCTAGATTTGGTACATCTACCAATGAAAGATAGGGTCAATTATGATGGGGAAGTATTTGCAGAACACCTTCAACATTTGTAGAAAGAAGTGAGACAAAAGTTGCAGGAAAGTAATGAGAGGTACAAGAATACAATGGATACTAGGAGGCAACATCAGACATTCAATGAAGGTGACTTAGTGATGGTTTATTTGAGAAAAGATCAGTTTCCTACTAGAACATACCACAAGTTGAAGTACAGGAAAATTGGTCCTTGCAAAATCACAAAGAAGATCAACGATAATGCATACAAGGTCAGTTTACCAGATGATCTTGATATTTCTCCTGTGTTTAATGTTTTTGATTTGTATGCATTCCATGGTGAGGATGATGCTAAAGATAGTCAACTAGAAGTGGCATGGCATCACCACATTCCCATAAGAAGGAAAAGATTGCACAGGTTCTTGATAAGAACACTATCTACACTCGGCAAGGGCTATACAACAAGTATTTAGTATAGTGGGAAGGATTGCCACCAACAGATAGCACATTTATTACAAAGTGGGAATTGCAAAGGTTGGATCCAGTCAAGTGGCAGCAGTTCAAAGACACTCACTTGCAGGAGTTGCGTTTTTTTCAACCAGAGGAGAATGATGTAGGGACTTCCGGAGGTCATAACTTTTGACTCAGATGTGGGTTTTCTATGAAATTTTATAGGTGGATACATTATGAGGTGGCAAGTGGTTTCTCAATAGACCCTTGTTAGTTGGATCCCATCTTGGCACTTTTTCAGGGCTTGAAACTTTCATCTTGGCCCTCAAAATGACAATTTAGTATTTTTTTCTAGATTTTTAAAAAGTTGCTTTTGTAGTAAATCAAAACTCATGTTTTGAATTTAGAATATTAGTTGTCTTTTCATCCTACCTTAGTTTTAGGAAGCTTTTGGGAAAAAAATGGATTCTCAAGATATGATTGTAAAATTACCTAAAATGGCAAAATCTGACAATTGTTGAAATCTACCAAAAAGGTAATTTTTGGTGTTTTTTTTGTTTTCTTGGATATAAGAGAGTTGTCTCTCATTGTAAGTAGCAGAGTTGATGAATAGAAGTTTTTTATGTTCCAGCTTCAACTATTTGGCTCTCACATGATTAATGGTACAATTCTATTGAATGTATGTTGTGTTGCAAGTATGGGTCTAACCGGTGTTGTCATTGATGTCAACATACTCATGTTGCATTAATGAGAAGGATTGGATGAGCTGTGTGAGGATATTGAAAAAATTAGTCTCAATCAGGAATAGTGAAGAACAGTGATGACAACAAGGTAAAAGTCCAAGATAGGTTCAGGATTAGAGGATACGGTTTAAAGGGTTTGTAGATATAAGTCTTGAGATGTTCCAGTCATGTTTTCACAGGTCCGCATGAAGAACAGAAGAAGTTATGGTTGCTCAAGTAGAACTAGTTCCGGTAGGTGTTCAGAGGTGACAGAGTGACACAGATAGGTTTGGTGAGATCCGAAAATGCATTATCCCATTTTGTAGATTTGAGGAAGTGTTGAGAATGTCCTTGTGAAGTGTCAAGTTGATTGGTTCATGGTTTGAAGGTCCGGAAGAACCTATTCCTTTGTGATAGTGATGATAGACTGTGTTCTTGAGGTTCTAGATGAAGGAGAGAAGGATTCCAGTAAGCAGATGAAGTGCAGATGTTCTTGGTGATTCAGGAAAGCTTGTGATCTGTGGATCATTTCCAGTTCATGTTGGTGGTCCGCATTGAAGTTAAGGTTCGTATTTGAAGAATAACCACTGGATGTTGATGTTCTTCCTGAGATTGGCTGACTGGATGTATTACACGTCTTGCGGATGTTCTTGTAGGTGTTTGCCGACTTAGATGATTGTTCCTAAGTTGATGTCATGTATAAATAAGGGATTTTGAAGTCATTTCAAAGTGTGCTTGGTGGAGATGAGAGTGTGGTAGCGAAGAGAAGAGCGAAAGGTAGAGCAGGAGTATTGAGCTTAATGGAACTGATTCAAGCATGCTGAAGATGCTATTCTCTAGTTCATGTATGTAATACTTATTTCTTTGTAGACAGTGTGTCTCTTGTAGGCAGTGAGCCTCTTGTGAGCAGTGTGCTCAGGCAGAGAGCCCTAATTGGCATGTGCCATTTTAATCTTTCTATTCTTCTAACAGAGAATACATTCTTAGGTTAATCACCCCATGGTTTTTCCCTTAACTGGGTTTTCCGCGTCAAAATCTTGGTGTCTTATGTGTTGATGAGTTTCTACTTTTGATTTGAATGCATTATGTTTCATCTTTAATATACTGCTAATTACCAAGAAGATTTAAGTGTGGAAATTAGAGAAAGTTTTTGCACAATTGATTCACCCCCCTCTCAGTTGTGTGCCCTAAGTCTAACAATTGGTATCAGAGCCAAGTTTCTCTAAAAGAAGCTTAACCGCTTGAGGAGATCCAGGATGTCATCTTACAAGAAGGATAGTCCGAAGTTTGATGGAACCAACTTTGCTCTTTGGAAAGGTCGCATGAAATGTCACTTGTAGTGTATGGGAATGGCGTACTGGTCCATGGTTACAAAAGTGTATGTACCTCCATAGGGTGGTCCGACAACCCTGAATGAAATCACAGATGCTAAAAACAATCTACAGACCAAAGAGGCTCTTCTAAGTGCATTATCTAACTCAGAGCTCTCAAATGTTATTGACCTACCAACTACCTTTGAGATTTGGAATAAACTAGAACATTTGCATTGAGGAAACCAGTATGTTAAATGTGCAAGGTTATACAGTCTAAAAGGGAAATTTGAAAAACTGAAGATGAGAGATGATGAAAATATTACCACTTTTATGCCGAGAGTGAATGAGCTAGTTTGTGGAATTAGAAATGCTGGTGGTGTCTTGGATAAAAATGAGATTGTTGGTAAAATTCTCAAATCCCTCCCTACTTCTTACAAAATCAAAACTGCTGCTATTGAAGAATTCAGAGCCCATACAACTGTCACAATAGATCAATTGGCTTGGAAATTGGCTGCATTTGAAATGACAGAGTTTGGAGATGACCCCCCCAAGATTGAATCTGCATTCAAAGCTAGTGCCTCTATTAAAGGTAAACAAGGGCTTGATCTGGGAGAGAATTCTTCAAGGAAATTGTCATGGTATGAAAAAGCAAGAAAAAATTTGGAAGAAGAAGTAGAAACTGCTCAACTTGAAGCCCTTATTGCAAAGAGGCTGCCAAGAGGATCCAGTAAGTATGAAGGAAAATTACCTTTTAAGTGTTTTAACTGCAATAAGATTGGTCATTTTGCCTCAAGGTGTCCGGAAAGATTTTTAAGGCAAAATTTTAACAAGCCAAGGTTACAAAAGAGCTGTTACTATGTACATGAAGATGATGATAATGAAGGAGTAACAGATGATGAATTAGAGATAGGAAACAAATCCGGAAATGAATGGGTGTTCATTGCCATCAAGGAAGAAGATCCAATGTCCTCTGTATCTGTCAATCTTAAGACTATGGAAAGAGCTCTGGCTGCCCAAATTGTAGAGAGGGATGATTGGGTCATTAACAGTGGATGCTCTCACCATATGACAGGTGACAAAAATAAGTTTGTAGACTTGGAAAGGTATGAAGGAGGAGTGGTAAAGTTTGGTGACAATTCTGTTGGTAGAATCAGAGGAAGAGGAACTATTTCTTTTGATGGAAGAAACAAAACCGGTAATGTACTGTATGTTGAAGGTTTGAAGCACAATCTTCTCATTATTGGATAGTTGGTAGACAAAGGCTATGATCTCTAATTCAAGGATGGAAAATGCAAAATCTTTGAAAGTTCTAGAACAGAGATTGCATCCGGTACTCAAACTAAAGGTAATATCTTCCATTTGGTTGGTACTGGTAAAAATTGCTTATTTGTTCAAGTTTATCAGAGTTGGTTATGGCATAGAAGGATGTGTCATGTGAATTTTGATAATATCATCAAGATAAGCAATACTCAGGCTGTAAAAGATCTTCCAAAATTGGTGAAACCTACTAACAGCTTGTGCAAGGAATGTCAGTTGGGTAAGATGAGTAGAGTCACTTTCAAAAGCAAGGAACTGTCTTCTACCAGATTATTGGACCTAGTTCACACTAATCTTTGTGGTCTGGCAAGAACCAAGAGTATTCAAGATGATATATACTTCATGCTGCTAATTGATGACTATTCTCAGATGATGTGGGTAACCTTTCTAAAGGAGAAATCAGAAGCTCTTGAAAAATTCAAAATATTCAAGGATATGGTAGAGAATGAAACAGGATTAAAGTTGAAATGTCTGAGGTCTGATAGAGGTGGAGAATTCACATCCGGGGAGTTCATAGAGTTCTGTGAGAAACATGGAATTAAGAGACAGTTGTCTGCTCCTAGGGCTCCACAGTAGAATGGAGTGGTGGAGAGAAAGAACTGGACCATTCAGGAAGCATCTAGGACCATGATGATGGAAACAAATGTTCCTCAGATCTTTTGGAGAGAAGTTGTCAGCATTGTAGTCTATACTCTCAATCAAGTTCAAATCAGAAGCAATACTAGTAAGACCCCTTATGAACTCTAGTTTGGCATTACTCCTATTGTAAGATATTTCAGAGTCTTTGGTAGCAAATGTTACATCAAAAGAGATGAAGATCTAGGCAAGTTTGATGCTAGAAGTGATGAAGGGATATTCTTGGGTTACTCCACTCAAAGCAAAGCATATCAGTATTATAACAAGAGACTGAGAAAGATGATAGAAAGTGCAAATGTGAAGGTTGATGAGGGAATAGGAAAACCCTCAAGGTTTTATGAATATGATGAAGATGATTAGAATGGTGTTCTAGTTCAAGGAGTTCAATCCTCTTCTAAAAGTCAGATTCAAACTGATCTGGTAAATCAGGAAGAAGAGACAGGTCTGAATGAGCCTAATCAAGAAGTAGAAGTGCAAGAAACTCCCAAAGTTCTAAGGTATGTAAGACTAAACCACTCTGAAGATCAGATCATTGGTGACAAAAGAAAAGGTGTGCAAACTATAAGGAAAATTACTCAAAATTCAGATGAATATTGTCTGATTTCAAAGATTGAACCTAAGACAATAAATGAAGCCTACAATAATGAAAACTAGAACAAAGCAATGGAGGAAGAGTTGATGCAAATTGAGAAAAATCACACTTGGGATCTTGTTCCCAAACCTAGAAACAAGAATGTGATTGGAACCAAATGGGTCTTCCAGAATAAACTAAATGAAGTTGGTGAAGTAATCAGAAATAAAGCTAGATTGGTCTACAAGGGCTACTCCCAAATAGAAGGAATTGATTTTGAAGAAACTTTTGCTCCGGTGGCAATAATTGAAGTAGTCAAATTATTTCTTGCATTTTCTACCTTCAAGGATTTCAAGGTGTATCAGATGGATGTCAAGTCTGCTTTCTTGAATGGTGACTTAGAAGAAGAAGTGTACATTGAACAACCGGATGGATTTCAATTATCTGAGCATGGTGATATGGTCTACAAGTTGAAGAATGCATTGTATGGACTAAAGTAAGCCCCAAGAGCATGGTATGAAAGATTGGACAAACATCTTTTGAAGATTGGTTTCAACAAAAATACTGCTGACAGTAACTTATATTTCAAAATTGATCATGAAAACATCTTGATTGTTGAAGTATTTTTTGATGATATCATCTTTGGAGGAAGAGATAGTATGTGTAAAAATTTTGCAAATCAAATGAAAAGTGAGTTTGAGATGTCAATGCCTGGTGAAATGAATTTCTTCTTGGGTCTGCAAATTACTCAAACAAAGAAAGGAATCTTTATTTCTCAGACCAAATACGTGAAAGAATTGTTAAGGAAATTTGGAATGGAAGATTCAAAGCCAATGAATACTCCCATGGCAACCGGATGTAAGTTGAGTAAAGATGATGACTCTCCTAAGGCAGACCAGACAAAGTACAGATCAATGATTGGAGGGTAGTTGTACCTCACTCAAACTAGACCAGATATAATGTAGGATGTTGGTCTTGTTGCTAGATTCCAAGCTAATCCTAGAGAATCCCATGTCATGGAAATCAAGAAGATCTTTAGATATTTAAAAGGGATGATTGAGTATGCTCTGTGGTATCCTAGAGATCATGATTTCTCTCTTCATGCATATATAGATGTTGATTGGGTAGGAGATGTGGATGACTGGAAGAGTACTAGTGGTGGAGCTTTCTTTTTGGGAAAGAAATTGGTTTCTTGGCTAAGCAAGAAACAAGAGGCAATATCCCTATCTACAACTGAAGAAAAATACATAACAGTAGTAGGTAGTTGCACTCAAGTCTTGTGGATGAAGCAGATGCTAAGAGATATTAAAGTAGAGTATGAGAAGCCTATCACAATCTTCTGTGATAATTCAAATGCAATAAATATTTCTAAGAATCCAGTGTTGCATTCTAAGACTAAGCATATATCTATCAAGTTTCACTTTCTGAGAGAGCAAGTGAACAAGGATGAAGTCAGACTAGAGTTTGTGCCCTCCAAGGATTAGATTGCAGATTTCTTCACTAAACCTCTTCCCAAGGACTCTTTTGAGTATCTCAGGGAGAAGTTAGGGATTATTGCCCCTCCAGTGATGAACTAGGATGCACTGATGTGCATAAGTCTGATGGTTATCACAGTCATATCTTGTGATCCGGATTAATGATGGGGAGCTGCTACTCAGGGGGGCAGCAGGTATGATTCTAAAGTATTGGAGTTGCAAGTATGAGCCCTTTGCCATTGCTGTCAAAGGGGGAGAGAAGACATGTGAAAAACAAGTGGTTGATGATTAAAGGGGGAGCAGTAAGGAAGAGAAGACATGTGAATAGTTGTTGTTGTTAGGGGGAGTTGTGATAGTAAGGAGAAGTTCTTGTCTTGATGGTTTTTCACATCATATGTTGCCATCAATGACAAAGGGGGAGATTGTTGCAAGTATGGGTCTAACCAGTGTTGTCATTGATGTCAACATACTCATGTTGCATTAATGAGAAGGATTGGATGAGCTGTGTGTTGAGGATATTGAGAAAATTAGTCTCAATCAGGAAAAGTGAAGAATAGTGATGACAACAAGGTAAAAGTCCAAGATAGGTTGAGGATCAGAGGATGCGGTTTACAGGATTTGTAGATATAAGTCTTGAGATTTTCTAGTCAGGTTTTCAGAGGTCCGCATGAAGATCAGAAGAAGTTATGGTCACTCAAGTAGAACCAGTTCTGGAAGGTGTTAAGAGGTGACAGACTGACATAGATAGGTCCAGTGAGATCTGAAAATGCATTATCCCATTTTGTAGATTTGAAGAAGTGTTGAGAACGTCCTTGTGAAGTGTCAAGTCAATTGGTTCAGGGTTTGAAGGTCCGAAAGAACCTATTCTTTTGTGACAGTGATGAAAGACTATGTTCTTGAGGTTCTGGATGGAGAGAAGGATTCTAGTAAGCAGATGAAGTGCGGATGTTCTTGGTGATTCAGGAAAGCTTGTGGTGATCTGTGGATCATTTCCAGTTCATGTTGGTGGTCTGCATTGAAGTTAAGGTTCATATTTGAAGAATAACCACCGGATGTATTACATGTCTTGCAGATGTTCTTGTAGGTGTTTACCGACTTAGATGATTGTTCCTAAGTCAATGTCATGTATAAATAAGGGATTGTGAAGTCATTTCAAAGTGTGTTTGGTGGAGATGAGAGTGTGGTAGCGAAGAGCAGAGAGAAAGGCAGAGCAGGAGTATTGAACTTAATGGAACTGATTCAAGCATGGTGAAGATGCTATTCTCTAGTTCATGTATGTAATACTTATTTCTTTGTAGACAGTGTGTCTCTTATAGGTAGTGAGCCTCTTGTGAGCAATGTGCTTGGGTAGTGAGCCCTAATTGGCATGTGCCATTTTGATCTTTCTATTCTTCTAATAGAGAATACATTCTTGGGTTAATCACCCCATGGTTTTTCCCTTAACCGGGTTTTCCACGTCAAAACCTTGGTGTCTTATGTGTTGATGAGTTTCTACTTTTGATTTGAATGCATTATGTTTCATGTTTAATATACTACTAATCACCAAGAAGATTTAAGTGTGGAAATTAGAGAAAGTTTTTGCACAACTAATTCACCCCCCCTCACAATTATGTGCCCTAAGTCTAACATGTTGTAGGCTGCATCAGAAAATATAGATTGGGTTGAAGAATATCAACAAAGATCCTTAACATCTCTACAAACACATTATCAAAATGAGATAACATTTGAGGAGGATAATCATTTGCAAGCATCGCATGACTATGATCATATTTCAGACCTTGTACAAGAAGGTACATTAATTCAATATTTCTTTTCGATGCATTTCTTTGTTTAATCTATATTTAATTGTATATGTATGCATGTATATTTTTGTGACATTGAATTTGAATTTTTTCTACAAGACATGTGTATGCACTGTTGTTGCACCTGAGGGTAATGAAGAGGAAACAAAGTATTGGTTGGCTTGATGTGTTGAGGCAAAATAGAAGTTGTTACAACCTAGAGTAGATTATGATAACTTCAAGTATCCAACAGGTTCTGTGGTTATTGTTGGCACTTGGCTATGTAAATATCTGATAAGAAGGAATGGTATACCTACATTTGAAGATTATGAAAGACATAACAAAATTTTGCACTACTCAAATCTAGTTGTGGCAAAAAATATACAATTAGTGAGATATAAAAGGGAAACCTATCACAAAAGATTTATAGACACTTTCTATGGAAGAGCATGAGGCAATCATAGATGCATTACAAAAAAAGAGAGGATGCAGATGGTACAATGGAGTAAATTTTTTAAATAGTTAACAAGTATGTAGAAATTTTAAAACTTTTAATCTTTGTCTAGGATGTGAGTTTAGGATTAATATGATTGATTGTATCTCCCCTTAAGCATCCTCTTAACTCCCCTTAAGCCATCACCTAGCTTTGTTCCATAAGTTAGGCAAACTTAGGATTTAGTTTAATAACTTTAATATAGTTAATTGTTATAACTTAGCACACCCTTACCAAAATACTAGAGTCAAGATTCCATCTCCCCTTAAGACATCCTCTTAACTCCCCTTAAGCCTTCATATTAATATTCCTGATTCTCCTAGATCATGACACATTCTAACTTTTTACATTTCATTAAATGGTGCAGTAGATGTTTTTGCAATCATAACAGAGGTTGGAAACATAGAAGGTGTTAATTATTATTTAAATTTCACTTACACTTTATTTTAGGTATTCACTAGACCTATACTATTAATTATTTTAATTAATGCTTCAATAGTTCTTTCCTTACATTATAATTTCAATGGAACTTAATAAAACAATTTATCTTTAAATAAAATGATCTCTAGGTTCTAAATTTTTATTTACATTTCATCATGGCCTAACCTCTAGATTTGTTTTTACAATCACTTGTAGTGTTGAAAGGATTTCAAGTTATTGTTTCTTGTTGCACAAGTATGATCTCTACACATGCTTGATATCTAGAGTCTTCAACTTCTAGGTATCAAGTATAAAATCTAGGTGTCTTCGGTTCTAACTATAATAGGTGTCTCTACATGTATCTTAGGTATACTATATGTCAACTAGGTCTAGAGACTAGAACAAAGGTATATCTAATCTATGTGTCTTAGCTAGATACTATATGTCAAATAGGTCTACCATAATAGATGTCTAGAGGTGTCGTAGGTAGAACTATAATTGGTGTCTAGGTGACTTAGCTCTAGACTACAATAAGGTATAAAGACTAGGTGTCTTAGGCCCACTATGTCTATAAAATATAGATACATACTATACAATAGGTGTCTTAGGTGTCCTATGTCTACTAGAATACTTGTGCCTTAGGTCTTAGGTGAGGCCACATGAGATTCCACCTTCACGTGGTTGGCCTTGTCAGTATAGAATATTTATATTTCTTGAAGCTAAGGGAAGCTCTTTTTCTTGTACAGAGAAGTTATGAAAAAAACAATTAATGCATTGATTAAGTTAGTATTTGGTGCTCTTGATGAAATTACATACAAAATGCTAGTTTTATTATATTTTTTTAAAATTATAATTTTTTTTTTAAAAAAAAATAAAAGCAAATCTCAAAAGTTTTAATAGATAGAACCAAGTATTCTTTATCAAATTTATATATAACAATTTAGAGTAGGTATTTGTCTATTTTTCTTTTGATATTTAGGTTAAAGGCATTTCCCTATTTTTATTTTGATATAATTATTGGAAGACCTAAATTTCTCTAATTTTCTAAATTTCTTTTGTAAATTTAAAGGGTACATATATTTCTCTAATTTTCTTTTTCTTTTTGTAAATTTATAGGGTAGGTACACTGATCTATGAAATGTTTAATAGATTAAATAAATTGATTAAACATGGTTACTCTTGACATTTATCTAATCAGTAAATTTTCCTAAAGATTTAACTCAATTATAATTTAACAAGTCCCAACATTTCACTCACGTAAAACTAAACAGAATCATAGAAATTACTAGAATAACCTATCTCTCAACAATTTCTTTTTTTAAGATTTAATGCCCGTGATCAATTGCCTTCATAGACTTTCCAATTATATATATTCATTCTAGCTCAACAAATTTAATTTTCATTTTATTTTGTAAATTGAAAGGGTAGGTATTTTGATATAGTTTTCTAGATAAAGCCCCTACATTGTCGAAATATAACTTATGAAAAGTACTCCTAACCTGACATGTCAAGAACATATTAAGCAAGCAAAGATTAAACCTAGTTAAAGCATATAGATATACCAAAAAAATATTCGTAATTACATGCACTTGTATGCTATCTAGTCTATATAAATATCCAACCTAGTCTGTATCTAATAAATGTTTAATAAATTAAATCAATTGAAATTTTCCTCTTATCTAATTAAAATTAGTAGTTTGCAATTTTATAATTAAACACATGATAATTTGAAGTGTTAGATATCAAATATGAAATTAAAGTTTGAATATAGATGCATATAGTGGACATTCAATAAATAGTAAAATCTAGAGTCTAGATGAAATAGATGAAATAGTCTATGAGATATAAATACTAACATAATAACAGTCCATGTAAAAATAGTCAAATAGTCACAGTACATATGTGTTGCAAGTATGAGGTGAACCAGTGTTGTCATTGATGTCAACTTACTCATATTGCATTAGTAATAAGGTTTGGATGAGTTGTGTGCTGTTGTTATTGAGGAAATCAGTCTCCATCCGGAACAGTGAAGAACAGTGAAGAATAGTGAAGAATAGTGATGAGAAGAAGGCAAATGTACTGTATAGGTTGAGAACCAAAGGATGCAGATTAAAGGGTTTGTAGATATGAGTCTTGAGATGCTTCAGCTAAGATTTTAGAGGTCCGCATGAAGATCTGAAGAAGTCGTGGCTGTCTGTGTGGAACCAGTTCCGGTAAGTGTTCAGAGGTGACAGAGGATCACAGAAAGGTCCGGTGAGGTCCGGAATTGTATTATCCTAATTTGCGGATTTAAAGGAGTGTTTGGGATGTCCTTGTGATGTGTCATCTCAAGTTGTGTATGATTTTGAGGTCCGGAAGTACCTTTTGCATTGTGACAGTGGCGACAGACTATATTCTTGAAGTACCGGATGATGAAGAGAAGAATTCTGGTAAGCTGATGAAGTGCGGATGTTTTTGATGATTCAGGGAAGGTTATGATGATCATTGGATCATATCTAGTTTGTGTTGGTAGTCCGCATTGAAGTTAGAGTTGGATTTGATGTTATGGCTACCAGTTGTTGGTGTTCTTCCTGTAACAGGCTGACTGGATGTCGACCGGATGTTCTACACGCCTTGCGAATGCTATTGTGATGTTTGCTGACTTAGATGATTGTTCCTAAGTTGATGTCTTGTATAAATAAGTGTTTAAGAATTAATTTTGATGTGTAGATTGTGGGGATGAGTGTGGTATAGCGAAAAAAAGTGCGAAAGGCAGAGCAAGGGTTTTTGGGCTTAAATGGAACTGATCCGGACATGGTAGAGATGTCATTCTCCAGTTCAAGATTGTGATTCTTATCACTTTGTAGACAGTGTGTTTCCTTGTAGGTAGTGTGCCTCTTTGTGAGTAGTGTGCTTAGGCAGTGAGCCCTAATTGGCATGTGCCATTCATTTTTCTTATTTTTCTAACATAGAATAATCCTTGGGTTAATCACCCCGTGGTTTTTCCCTTAACTGGGTTTTCCACGTCAAAATCTCGGTGTTCAATGTGTTGATGTTTATCTGCTCTTGTGTTTATGTATTATACTTTCATGGATGGTTAATTGATATGCTGTTAACTAACAAAGAAGAATCAAGTGTTAGAAGTAAGAGCAAGTTTTTATACAACTGATTCACCCCCCCTCTTAGTTGTATGCCCTAGATCCAACAATTGGTATCAGAGCCAAGTTCCTCTGAAAGGAGCTTAACCGCTTGAGGAGATCCAGGATGTAATCATACAAGAAGGATAATCCAAAGTTCGATGGAGCCAACTTCACTCTCTGGAAAGGTCACATGAAATGTCACTTGGAGTGTATGGGAAAAGCATACTTGGCCATGGTCTTAAAACCATATGTACCTCCACAGGGTGGTCTGACAACTCTGAATGAAATCACAGATGCTGAAAATAATCTGCGGACCAAGGAAGCTCTTCTAAGCACATTGAATGACTCAGATCTCTCAAATGTTATCGACCTACCAACTGCATATGAGATCTTGACTAAACTGGAACTTCTGTATGAAGGAGATGAGTTTGTCAAAAGTGCAAGGTTGCAAAGTCTAAAAGGGAAATTTGAAAGATTGAAGATGAGAGAAGACAAAAACATCACTACCTTTATGCCAAGAGTGAATGAGCTGGTATGTGGAATTAGAAATGCTGGTGGAACTCTAGATGAAAATGAGATTGTTTGCAAAATTCTCAGATCCCTTCCTGCTGCCTACAAAATCAAGGTTGCTACCATTGATGAATTCAGAGCCCACACAACTGTCACAAGAGAACAATTGGTTGGCAAACTAGCTGCATTTGAAATGACCGAATTTGGAGATGATCCACCCAAGACTGAATCTGCTTTCAAAGCTAGTACCTATGTGAAAGGCAAACAAAGATTTGATCCGGGAGAAAACTCTTCAAGGAAGATGTCATTGTATGATCAAGAAAGAAAAGACATGGAAGAAGAGGAAGTACAAACAACTCAACTTGAAGCCCTCATTGCAAAGAGACTGCCAAGAGGATCCGGTAAGTATGAAGGAAAACTACCCTTTAAGTGTTTCAACTGCAATAAGATTGGTCATTTTGCTTCAAGATGTCTGGAAAGATCTGCAAGGTCTAATACTGACAGATAAAGGTTTCAAAAGAACTGCTATTATGTTCATGAAGAAGATGACAATGAAGGAGTAATAGATGATGAATCAGAACTAGGAAGCAAATCCAGAAATGAATGGGTGTTTATTGCCATCAAGGAAGAAGATTCAATATCCTCTGAATCTGTCAATCACAAGGTTGTGGAAAGAGCTTTGGCTACTCAAGTAGAAGAAAAGGATGATTGGGTTATTGATAGTGGATGCTCTCACCATATGACTAGTGACAAGAATAAGTTCTTAGATTTGGAAAGGTATGAAGGAGGAATGGTAAAGTTTGGTGACAAATCTGCTAGCAGAATCAGAGGTAAGGGAACTATTTTCTTTGATGGAAAGAGCAAAACAGGTAATGTACTATATGTTGAAGGATTGAAGCACAATCTTCTCAGTGTTGGTCAGTTAGTGGACAAAGGCTATGATCTCCAGTTCAAGAATGGAAAATGTAGAATCTTTACAAGCTCCAAAACTAAAATTGCATCTAGTGCTCAAACAAAAGGTAATATCTTTCATCTGGTTGGTTCAAATAAAAGTTGTCTATTTGTTCAAGTTGATCAGAGTTGGTTATGGCATAGAAGAATGTGTCATGTAAATTTTGATAACATCATCAAGATAAGCAATATTCAGGTTGTAAGAGATCTTCCAAAATTGGTGAAACCTACAAATAGTTTGTGCAAAGAATGTCAGCTAGGTAAACAAAGCAGAGTCTCCTTTAAAAGCAAAGATCAGTCCTCTACCAGATTGTTGGAATTAGTACATACTGATCTCTGTGGTCTGACAAGAATCAAGAGTCTGCAAGGTGATAGATATTTCATGTTGCTAATTGATGACCATTCCTAGATGATGTGGGTTACCTTCCTAAAAGAGAAATCAGAAGCCCTTGAGAAGTTCAAAATCTTCAAAGCTATGGTAGAGAATCAAACCGGATTAAAACTGAAGTGTCTAAGGTCTGATAGAGGTGGTGAATTTACATCTGGTGAGTTCATTGACTTTTGTGAGAAACAGGGTATAAGGAGACAGTTGTCTGCTCCTAGGACTCCACAGCAGAATGGAGTAGTTGAGAGAAAGAACTGGACCATCTAGGAAGCTACTAGGACAATGATGTTGGAAGCAAATGTTCCTCAGATGTTTTGGAAAGAAGCTATCAACACTGTAGTCTACACTCTCAACCGAGTTCAAATCAGAAATAATACCGGTAAGACCCCCTATGAACTTTGGTTTGCCATCACTCCTATTGTGAGATATTTCAGAGTATTTGGCAGCAAGTGTTATATTAAAAGAGATGAAGATCTAGGTAAGTTTGATGCTAGAAGTGATGAAGGAATTTTCTTGGGTTACTCCACTCAAAGAAAAGCATACCGGTGTTACAATAAGAGACTGAGGAAGATGATAGAAAGTACTAATGTAAAAGTTGATGAAGGAATTGAGAAGCCCTCAAGGTTCTATGAATGTGATGAGGATGATTAGAATGATCCTCTGGTGCAAGGAGCTCCTTCCTCCTCTCAAATTCAGATCCAGACTGATCTGGTAAATCAGGAAGAAGAAGTTTGTCTGAATGAGCCTGATCAAGAATTAGTAGTGCAAGAAACTCCCAAAGTTCCAAGGTATGTAACTCTAAATCACTCTGAAGATCAGATCATAGGTGACAAAAGTAAAGGGGTACAAACAAGAAGAAGAATTGCTCAAGATTCAAATGAATACTGTCTGATTTCAAAGATTGAACCTAAGATAGTAAATGAAGCTTGCAATGATGAAAACTGGACCAAAGCAATGGAGGAAGAATTGATGCAAATTGAGAAAAATCGTACTTGGGATCTTGTTCCCAGACCTAGAGACAAGAATGTGATTGGAACTAAATGGGTCTTCCGGAACAAACTGAATGAAGCTGGTGAAGTAATCAGAAACAAAGCTAGATTGGTCTGCAAAGGCTACTCTCAAATAGAAGGAATTGATTTTGAAGAGACCTTTGCTCTTGTGGCAAGAATTGAAGCAGTCAGATTATTTCTTGCATTTGTTGCCTTCAAAGACTTCAAGGTATATCAGATGGATGTCAATTCTGCCTTCCTAAATGGTGATCTGGAAGAAGAAGTTTACATTGAACAACCGGATGGATTTCAATTGTCTGATAATGATGATATGGTCTTCAAGTTGAAGAAAGCATTGTATGGATTGAAGCAAGCCCCAAGACCATGGTATGAAAGGTTGGATAAGCATCTTGTGCAGATTGGATTCAACAAAGGTACTACTGACAGTAACTTATATTTCAAAATTGATCATGAAAACATTTTGATTGTTGAAGTGTTTGTGGATGATATCATTTTTGGAGGAAGAGATAGTATGTGCAAAACTTTTACAAATCAGATGAAAAGTGAGTTTGAAATGTCTATGCTTGGTGAAATGAATTTCTTCTTAGGTCTGCAAATTACTCAAACAAAGAAAGGGATCTTCATTTCTCAGACCAAATATGTGAAAGAATTGTTGAGGAAATTCGGTATGGAAGATTCAAAGCCAATGAACACTCCTATGGCAACTGGATGTAAGTTGAGCAAGGATGATGACTCTCCAAAGGTAGATCAGACAAAGTATAGATTAATGATTGGTGGATTGTTGTATCTCACTCAGACTAGACCAGATATAATGCAGGCTGTTGGTCTTGTGGCAAGATTCGAGGCTCATCCTAGAGAATCTCATGTTATGGAAATCAAAAGAATTTTTAGGTGCTTGAAAGGAACAGTTGAGTATGGTCTATGGTACCCTAGAGATCCAGATTTCTCTCTTCATGCTTACACAGATGCAGATTGGGAAGGAGATGTGGATGACCGGAAGAGTACCAGTGGTGGAGCATTCTTTTTAGGTAAGAGATTGGTTTCTTGGCTAAGCAAGAAACAAGATGCAATATCTCTATCTACAACGGAAGCAGAATACATTGCAGCAGCAGGTAGTTGCACTCAAATCTTATGGATGAAGCAGATGCTAAGAGACATTAAAGTTGAATATGAGAAGCCTATCACAATTTTCTGTGATAATTCAAGTGCAATTAATATTTCTAAGAATCCGATATTGCATTCTAAGACTAAGCACATATCTATCAAGTTTCACTTTTTGAGAGAACAAGTGAACAAGGAAGAAGTCAGATTGGAGTATGTTCCCTCCAAGGATCAGATTGTAGATATCTTTACTAAACCTCTTCCCAAGGACTCTTTTGAATATCTCTGAGAGAAGTTAGGGGTCATGGCCCCTCCAGTGATGAACTAGGATGCACTGATGTGCATCAGTCCGGTGGATATCACAGTCATATCTTGTGATCTGGATTGATGATGGGGAGCTGCTACTAAGGGGGAGCAGCTGGTATGATTCTGATGTATTAGAATTGAAAGTATGAGCCCTTTTCCATTAATTTCAAAGGGGGAGAGAAGACATGTGAAAAACAAGTGGTTGATGATCAAAGGAGGAGCAGTAAAGGAAGAGAAGACATGTGAAAAGTTGTTGTTGATAGGGGGAGCTGTGACAGAAAGGAGAAGTTCTTGTCTTGATGGTTTTTCACATCATATGTTGCCATCAATGACAAAGGGGAGATTGTTGCAAGTATGAGGTGAACCAGTGTTGTCATTGATGTCAACTTAATCATATTGCATTAGTAAGAAGGTTTGGATGAGTTGTGTGTTGTTGTTATTGAGGAAATTAGTCTCCATCCGGAACAGTGAAGAACAGTGATGAGAAGAAGGCAAATGTACTGTATAGGTTGAGAACCAGAGGATACGGATTAAAGGGTTTGTAGATATGACTCTTGAGATGCTTCAGCTAAGATTTTAGAGGTCCGCATGAAGATCTGAAGAAGTTGTGGCTGTCTGTGTGGAACCAGTTCCGGCAAGTGTTCAGAGGTGATAGAGGATCACAGAAAGGTCCGGTGAGGCCCGGAATTGTATTATCCTAATCTGCGGATTGGAAGGAGTGTTTGGGATGTCCTTGTGATGTGTCATCTCGAGTTGTGTATGATTTTGAGGTCTAGAAGTACCTTTTGCATTGTGACAGTGGCGACAGACTGTATTCTTGAAGTATCAGATGATGAAGAGAAGAATTTCGGTAAGCTGATGAAGTGCGGATATTTTTGATGATTTAGGGAAGGTTATGATGATCATTGGATCATATCTAGTTCATGTTGGCGGTCCGCATTGAAGTTAGAGTTGGATTTGATGTTATGGCTACCAGTTGTTGGTGTTCTTCCTGTAACAGGCCGACCGGATGTCGACCGGATGTTCTACACGCCTTACGAATGTTATTGTGATGTTTGCTGACTTAGATGATTGTTCCTAAGTTGATGTCTTGTATAAATAAGTGTTTAAGAATTTATTTTGATGTGTGGATTGTGGGGATGAGTGTGGTATAGCGAAAAAAAGTGCGAAAGGTAGAGCAAGGGTTTTTGGGCTTAAATGGAACTAATCTGGACATGGTAGAGATATCATTCTCCAGTTCAAGATTGTGATTCTTATCACTTTGTAGACAGTGTGTCTCCTTGTAAGTAGTGTGCCTCTTTGTGAGCAGTGTGCTCAGGCAGTGAGCCCTAATTGGCATGTGCCATTCATTTTTCTTATTCTTCTAACAGAGAATAATCCTTAGGTTAATCACCCTGTGGTTTTTCCCTTAACTGGGTTTTCCACATCAAAATCTTGGTGTTCAATGTGTTGATGTTTATCTGCTCTTGTGTTTATGCATTATACTTTCATGGATGGTTAATTGATATGCTATTAACTAACAAAGAAGAATCAAGTGTTAGAAGTAAGAGCAAGTTTTTATACAACTGATTCACCCCCCCTCTCAGTTGTATGCCCTAGATCCAACAATATGTCCAGTCAATACTAAAATAGTCATAAAATCCTCATGAAACAAACAATCTAATACACATGTGTTCAGTGCCCTAAGTTTGACAATCATCCATTTCAAGCTGCCCTTTGGTCCCAAGTGACTCAGAGGGTGGATCATGCTGTGTACAAGAAAGAAGAAGCTTCAAATCAATTTTAATGTCAAAACTGCATCCAAATTATTTAAATCAAATATTTAAAACCAAACCATCAAATTAAATTTTTAAATCTAAACTTGAAAATGTCTAAGCATATCACAATAGGCTCATCATCTCTCCATCATGCTTGTGTGCAATAGATGGTATTGATTTTGGTAGAGTAAATGTCTATGTCACCAATTTCTATATTTCAATAAAACACATGAATTAGGCTAGAGTATAGATACAAAATGCAAGTTTGAATGATATAAAAGGCTTTGAAATGACATAGGATTTAACTATAGGACCTAAAATATGATATATGACTTGTGCATATGTGCAAGCTCATCAATGATAGGATTAATTGAGCATGCACCTATACTAATATCATCCTGCGTATATATGTGTACATGTATATATAAATACAACTTTAAAGAAGAATTTAAAATCATGAAATTATATTGGAAATTCAAATTTAAACTAAAAATGTACAATTTTAAGATACAAACCATGGACTATGAAGTAGGCTTCTACATAGATAATGCAACCACTGGTCCTAGATGACTCAATTGGTTTGACACAAAAGTGCCAGGACCTCCCATCTGCTTTAAATTAAAAAAAAATGGTTCATCACATTTGCATATTGTTCTGATATATTATTAAAATAAAATATCCAATTAAATAATCTCTAGAGGTCCTAATTTTTATACCTCAATCGTATATGGTCTACCCATCTCTACTGTTGTTGACACTAAATGGTCCAATCGTGATGAAGTGGTAGTAGTTGTGCTGCAGTCAAGGCTAGTGGGTTTACAGAATGAATTGTCCAAACCATGCAGCTAGTGTAAACACAAAAGAAACAACTCAATCATAGAATGCAATGGAAGATTCATATATTTAGAATATCAAAGAATTACAATGCTCAATTGTTGGCAACATGTGAGCTACAATCTAAGGGCTCACAAGCCTGACTTCCAATTACAACAGATATGAAAGATATGGCATTGAAGTTGCCTTTCGGAAAGAATTCCAAAATCTACCTTATGAAATCTACTAACTAAGAACTACTAACTTCCTAATACATCTTAGAGATCTATATATCATCTTCAACTCATAGAATCCTTTGTGTCAGCCACAAGAAGTTACAAACTCCAATGAAGGGATGCAATGTGTAGAAACATGTAGGTCAGCCTAAAACATCTCTAGTAATGCTCTTCAAATGATGGAAACTTAGTGCAGACCTCAACGAAGGTCTATCTAATCCTTATGTGCTATGTATGATGTTTCATTTGGCTCTGCAAACCTCTTTCAATTGGCTATTTGAATGCTTTGTTCTATTAAAAATGACAATCTTCTGATAGCGATAACTTTTAGCAGACAAATCCAAATGACCTAAAATTTGAATATTATATAGATAATACTATGTAGATGCTAAATCCCACTCCATGAGCTTTGATACGAAAATGTGGTAAAATGTGGTACAAAATACTGAAACTGCAAATGACTAAACTGAACTGAATTGAAAATGCAAGAAAAGAAAGAATACAAATATTTTTGGTTGATGCAAGATTGCTCTACAACCTGGGATGCTCCTACATCAGACACCTAGGGTTGTTAAAAAGTGAGTCCCTCACTTTGCTAGGGCTAGAGGAAAACCAAGGCAGTCCACCTCAGCCTAAGAAATCCATGTTGAGTCCTCTTCTAGTTTTCCTTTCCACTTTGCCCAATATTCTTTATACTGCTTGCCCCTGGTACTACATCCAACCCTGCTATCCAATATGTCCTCTATTTGCTCTGATGGTTGCTGTGGTAACTAATTCTTCAATTCATCTTCAATAATGTCACTTGACTCTCCTTCATGATACTGATAGAAGTCTGCAATGTTGAATATAGGTGATATACCAAATATCTCTTGTAACTCCACTTCATATGTATTCACTGAATCAAACTTCTTAAGTATCCTACATGGTCCAAACTTCTTCATCTTCAACTTGTTATATGTACCCACTGGAAATCTCTCATTTCTTAGATATACCATTACTTTATCTCCAACTAAAAATTTTTGTCTCCTCCTCTCATCTGCTTGCTCCTTATACTTACTATTGATCTCCTCCAAATGCTCCCTGACCTGATTATGTATTGTCTCCATGTATCCTACAAATTCTTCTACTTCTTTACTTCTCTTATTCTCCATACTAATGTCTCTTGACTCTTCTACTCCTCTAGGTTTCACTCCTATCACAATCTCAAATGGTGTCTTCCTTGTGCTCCTATTCACTAAATTATTGTAGGTAAATTTGACTTGTGGTAGAATTATATCCCAAATTCCTACCTTATCTCGTACTAGACATCTCAACAAGTTGCCCAAACTTCTATTTACCACTTTTGTTTGTCCATGTATTTGTGGATGAAATGTTGAACTGAACTTTAGGTCTGTCTTCATCTTCTTCTACAATGCCCTCCAAAAATATCTAATGAATCTTGTATCTCTGTCTAAAACTATACTCTTAGGTATTCCATGCAATCTCACATTCTCCTTGAAAAATAGGTCAGCAAGATGCACTACATCATTTGTCTTCTTACAAGGTATGAAATGTGACATCTTCAAAAATCGGTCCTTCACTACAAATATAGAATCATGTCCTCTTTGTGTCCTTGGCAATCCTAATATGAAATCCATGCTTATATCTTTCCAAGGTCTCTCTGGTATTGTCAGAGATTTGTATAATCCAGTATTCTGACTACTCCCTTTTACAACTTGACAAACTTTGCAACTCTGAACAAATTTCCTTACATCCTTATGTATCTAGGGCCAAAAATAATGTTCACATACTAAATCTACTATCTCGTCAATCCCAAAATGTCCTGCCAATCCACCACTATGTTTCTCCTTTATGAAAATGTCTACCATTGAAATCCTAGGTATGCACAATTGATTTCCTTTTAACAACATATCCTCCTGAATGAAATAGTCTAACCACTTCTATTTGTCACAATAGGTTCCTTACATGCCTTGCATGCTTTTGTAAAACCAAGATCTTCCTCATACTTGTGTTTTAGTTCCTCAAAACCTAATACTTCTACTCTCATCTCTGTTAGAAAATTCCTTCTTCTACTCAATGCATCTACAACTTTGTTTGACTTCTCACTCCTATGCTTCAATACAAATGTATATCTCTGCATAAACTCTAAGCATATCATATGTCTCTAATTCAACTTTCCTTGACTATTCAAATATTGCAAATCTTGATGGTCAATGTACAATACAAATTCCGTAGGCAACAAATAATGTCTCCACTTCTTCAAAGCTTGAATTATGGCATAGAACTCTAGATCATAAACTGAATATCTTTTCCTATCATCATTCAGCTTCTCACTGAAATATGCTACTGGTATCCCTTCCTGACTTAATACTGCTCGTATTGCATTTCCACTGCCATCACAATCTACTTGAAATACTTTGTTGTTCAATCCAGTAATACTAACACTGGTTGCTCTGTCACTTTTTTCTTCAATAATTCAAAACTCGTATTTTCTCCTGATGTCCACTTAAAGTCTTTTCTATCACCTCTCATTGTCTTTGTCATAGGCGTGAATATTGAACTAAAATTTCTAATAAACTTCTAGTAAAAACATGCTAATCCATGAAATGCTCTGACCTCTCCAACGCTCTCAGGTGTTGGACACTCAATGATTGCTCTAACCTTCTTAGGGTCCATCTTTAATCCTTTTGTAGAAATCAAAAATCCTAAATATACCAATTCTTCCTTCATGAAACTACATTTCTTGATGTTTATCAACAATTTCTCTTCTCTCAACCTCTGCAATACTTGTCTAATATGCCACAAATGTTCTTCTTGTTGATATGCACCAGACAACTAAGAGGGGGGACAAGAATCAGTTGTCACAAAAACTTAAACACTTTCTACAATTAAACATTCATCACTTATTCACAATTATTATGATTTAACAATGAGTGCATGGAATCAGAAACTTAACATCAAACACTAGAGACACTAGATTTACATGGAAAACCCCAAGGTGGGAAAACCACTAAGAGGATTAACTCTCAATATATATTGCAACCTTGAAATTATGATGTTCAAACTTTGTAACTCCACGGGCCTAAATATACTAGCTTAATGCCATGAAGAACAACTAGGTCTAGCAGGCTCACTGCCTCAACCCTAAACCTAGCAAGATTACAATAAGGGTTGTTAAACCCTGAGGGATGTTAAACCCTACTGGTGGCTTACTGCCAAATTCACTGTCACGATCAACACTTTTCTATATTTGTAACTACAGTATAATGATTCCCCTACTTCGCTCTTCCTCTGCTATGCTCTTCTTCTTCTTTGCTTTTCCTCTTCTTTCCTCTGCTCTTTCTCTACTCTGCCTCTTGGACCCTTCTTAATATATTCTCTTTTCCACTCAAGGACACCCTTTCCATGACTTAGCTACAAGTATTTATACACTACATCAACCTTGGAATGATCATCAAGATCGGCAACACAATCATCAACCATTGCAACAATCTCCAACGTTGTTATTACAAACTTTTACAAAATAGTCCTGACCTATTACAATAATGCACAAGGGAAATGAAATGCAGATCATGCCATGCCTTAGATGGGACTCAAACATGATCTTCCATGCCACAACATGCTTCCACAATCTTCTAGAGATATTTGCAATCACTGGATCAACCAAGTCAGCCAAGACTAGTTACACGCTACATTATTTGGGAACAATCTTCACACACCATCTCAATTTCTTAATGTGGACCAAAGTCCAAATAGGAACATGATTAGGAGACATCCACAAGCATACTATAATCATCAAGAGCAACCACATGAACCTCAACCACTTTATCCATAGGAATCTTCTCATTGGAACACATGAACTTTACTATCTTCAGCTTTCAAAAGAAAAATAGCTTGCGGACCACCAAATGATGAACCATTGCGACTCTAGGCACTTATCATCATCCCAGACTTCCCTCTAGAACTATAAAGCCAAATACTTTGTTGCAGAGGAATTCAAAGCATAATACTTTCTTCCTGTCCCAACTGAACTTATGGAAAAAGTAGGTATCAGTTTGATGAACACAACTCACTCAAATCTTCATGGGGATGGCTCAAACCGAGAATGTAGCATCCTCAGACATACCTCTAACTTACTTCCAATCCGCAGACCATGATCTTCAAGTAGAAGTAAATGTGGAGCAGTTTACTAGACTGTTCTTTAGTAGACAACTCACAGTCTGTACTGCACTTCTCTGTAACTCACTTGTTTCTTCCGGAGAGGCTAATTTTCTTAGTATCCTTAGCATACAAGTCTTATAAACAAGTAATAGAGTAAGATACAGTTGACACCAATGACAACAAAGATATGTAGACATCAATGACAACACCAATTAGGCACATACTTGCATCAATCTCCCCCTTTGTCATTATGGCAACATATGATGTGAAAAACTGCAACAACCATCAAGACAAGATTTTCCCCCTTTCTCTTTATACACCTGCACTCTTTATTTCTCCAAAATTCTACCCCTTTCTCTTATACATTTGCACTCTAAGTTTTTCACATGACTTCTCTCCCCCTTTGACATCAATGGCAAAGGGCATATACTTGCACTCATCTGCTCTTATCAAATCTCTCTTATGAACTCTCTAACTTCTCCCCCTTTGAAGTTTCCCTAAAAAGTATCAATCTGAACCTCTGAGCACCTCTGGATTGATGAACTACTATGCATCCTAGTTTAGAGAAGGAGGGGTGATAACCCCTAACTTTTCTCTAAGATACTCAAAAGTATCCATTGGTAGAGGTTTTGTAAAAATGTCTGCAATCTGATCCTTGGTAGAAAGATATTCCAACTTGACTTCATTCTCTGTCACCTTTTATCTCAGGAAATGATACCTAATGGATATGTGCTTTGTCCTTGAATGCATCAATGGATTCTTTGATATGTTAATGGAACTTGTGTTATCAAAAAAGATTGCAATGGCATCTTCATACACAACTTTGATAATTTCAAAGTCTGCTTCATCCATAATAGTTGAGTACAACTGCATGTTGATGCAATGTATTCTGCCTCTGTAGTAGATAGGGATATTGAGTCCTATTTCTTGCTCAACCAAGATACTAATCTTTTTCCCAAGAAGAATGCACCTCCACTTTTAGTTTTCCTATCATCCACATCTCTAACCCAATCAACATCAGTATATGCACTGAGTATAAAGTCATGTTCCTTAGGGTACCAAAAACCATAATCTATTGTGCCTTTTAAATATCTCAGAATTCTTTTGACTGCCATCACATGTGGTTCCTTTGGTTCTGCCTAAAATCTTTCCACAAGACACACTACATGCATTATGTTAGGTTTGGTTTGAATCAGATAAACTAATCTTCCAATTATAGATCTGTACTTTCTCTATTCTGCCATGGGTGAGTTATCATCTTTGCTCAACTTACAACCAGTTATCATAGGTGTGCATACTAGTTTAGAGTCTTCCATCCCAAATTTCTTTAACAACTCTTTCACATACTTAGACTGAGAAATGAAGATACCCTTATCTAAGTGACTTATTTACAAACCTAAAAAGAAGTTCATCTCTCCAAATATAGATATTTCAAATTCAGTTTGCATTTATCTAGCAAAATTGCGCACATACCTTTATTGCCTCTAAAAATAATATCATCAACAAAAACTGCAACAATCAAGGTTTGTTCATCATTGATCTTAAAGTAGAGATTACTATATGTAGTACCTTTACTAAACTCTATCTGTATCAAGTACCTATCCAACCATGCACACGATACCCTCACAGCTTGTTTCAATCCATACAATGCTTTCTTCAATCTGCATCCCATGTCCCTGTTGGCAAGAGACACTATATGGATTCATGAATGTTATCATTGATGGCAACAAAGGTTATCCCACACATCTGCAAGACATGATGAGTCTCTACCGAAAGTCAGATTGAATAAGTGTTATGATCTGGTAAGCAAGAACAGAGCAGTCAGCAAGGTCCGACAGTCAGGTCTGGATCTCTCAGAGGAAGTATTTTAGTAAAGTGTAGATTTGATGAAGTCAAGAGGAGTACCTTGACTAATGGATTCCAAGGATTTAGCCTCTAGTGTTGGAAGGGTGAAGAGATATGAGCACTTGAATGTTGGGTTCTTGTTTGACAGAGTGGACAGAGGAAGAACTGTACCGACAGAGTGTCAGACCCAAATCCGGAAGAGATATTGCTAATGATTAAGTTTCTTGAGGTATCATTCATGATTGGCCAACATGATTGAAGACTTCTACAAGCATATTCTTGATCCGCATTACTTGGTATGCAAGGATTCAACCGACAGACTAGAGTTTGAGATAATATTGACTATTCTGGATGCTGACTAGAAAAGTGTTGAAATCACTTCTACGGATATGTATAGAAGATGGATTTAGATGTGAAGGTGTGTGTGGTGCATTTTTGGAAGTGCAAATAAAAGTAGAAGAATAGTATAAAAGGCAGAAAACAGGTTTGGAATGTAAGAGGACAGCAGCACTTATGGAGAGTAAGAATGAAGTGTAGCAGATCAGTCTATTAAGCTTAACTAGAACTGAACTTTAGCATGTGTGGATGCCTCTCATCAGTTCAAGTTTTCTTCTTATAGAGAGTAAGTCTTTTGTAGGTAGTGAGCCTCTTGTGAGCAGTGTGCTCGGGCAGTGAGCTCTAATTGGCAAGTGCCATTTTGTTCTATCTATTCTTCTAACAGAGAATAATATCTTGGGTTAATCACCCTGTGGTTTTTTCCTTAACAGGGTTTCCATGTCAAAACCATTGTGTCATGTGTATTGGTGTTATTTCCATTTCATGATTATGCTTGCTTATTTAATCTGATGTTGCATTAACTGTTAAGAAAGCACAAAAAGTTGAAATATTAGGATAACTGATTCACCCCCCCTCTCAGTTATCAACAATTGGTATCAGAGCCAAGTTCCTCCCAACAAAGCCTAAGAGCTTGAGGAAGATCTGGGAATTCAAATGGATGTGTATGGTATAAGG
This sequence comes from Cunninghamia lanceolata, assembly GCA_027924645.1. Taxonomy (NCBI): domain Eukaryota; kingdom Viridiplantae; phylum Streptophyta; class Pinopsida; order Cupressales; family Cupressaceae; genus Cunninghamia; species Cunninghamia lanceolata. The sequence continues at coordinate 3,324,091 of BSBN01000793.1, forward strand.
GAGCAACTTAAGTCTGCCCTTGATAATCTTGAGTAGTCAAATTATGAAGTCAATGAATTAAAGGAAAGACTCAAATAGGGTGATGATTTCATAAAAGAACTAAAAGAGAAACTGAGTCTCTCTATGAAAAAGAGAAAGGAGATACTTCAACAATTAGCAAGTCAAGGTGAAGCAAATGATACAAATGGAGATCTGAAAGAGAAAACCAAGTTATGTGAAAAGTTATAAAAAAAAATCATCATGATAAGACATGAAATGGAATCAGGAGTTATGAAGTTTACCCAAGAAATTGAATAGAGAAGAAAATCTGAAGATGGTCTAAGACAATCTCTCAAGGAAAAATCAGAAGACTGCCACAAGATGGATAGAATAATTAGACATCTTGAATGTGATATTGAAGATGCTAAAGATAATGAAGAAAAACTTGAGGATCAAATTGTCTCTCTTAAAAGGGATCTTCAAACAGCAAATGAATACAAAGAGAAATTCAAGATAATCTTTGCTCAACTTGAAGTTCTCCTTGAAAGCCAAAAGAGGGTAGATGACAAGTGTGGCCTGGGATATGAAAAAGGTGAAAGTTCTTGATCCGGTTAGAAGAATTTTGGATCAGAAAATTTGAGGAACAGCCCTAGAAGACTTCTGGTAAGGTAGCCTAATGCTCAAAGATATCCATCCTTCAATGGATACTGCCACAACTGCAATAACTTTGGTCATAAAGCTAATCAGTGCAGAAAGAGAATGAATTAGACTAATACATCCTTCTTTGGACAGTGTTTCAACTGCAAAAGGTATGGTCACAAATCTCATGAATGCTGTAATATGCAAATGAACAATTCATTCAAAGGTAGCTGCTTTGCATGCAATAGAATGGGTCATATGGCTAATCAATGTAGATCAAGAGGATATCAATCAAATATGCAAAGAAATGGTGTTTTCCAAATTTGCAATAGATCTGGTCATATTACCAAATTCTAAAGAAGAAAGAATTAGGACAAAAGAGGTCCGGTACATCATAATCAAAATCAAGACAAGGGAAAACGAAAAGTGAATGCAGATGAAGTTCAAAGTGAGATGAACAAGATTTGGGTGAAGAAAAGTACAGAGAATGTAGGGGATGGATCCACACCAGACTCTGGTGCTGATATTCCTTCCAGAAATTAAAAAGTGAGCTCTAGCTCAGGGGGAGACACAAAGAAAACTATTTTCCCCCAACCAGTCAATTGGTGCCAGAACTGGCACAAGGAGAGTTGCAGATTAAAGGGTTCATAAGAGAAACATCTAAATAAACTATGGTTAAGATTTGGAAGATCCACAAGATGTTTAGATTAAGATTGATCTAATTCTTCAAGTCATCCAAATAAGGCAAACCAGAATGACTTGGGTCGAGCATTTATTGCAACTTGGTATTAGGGTTTGTGGAGTAATATAAGGGTTCTTCTTATTAAACATTTGCTCATTCTGCATTTAAGAAGAAAAGAGGATCTTTGCAACAAATTTCCTCAAGCCCATCAAAGATCATTTACAGAAGTCAATTCATCCATAAATCGATCTGGCTCACTCCATGAAACCTAAAGGCGCAAGAGGTATTTTCCGTTCTTAAATATCTCTCTACAAATATTTTTAAAATATGTCTACTCTGAATATTGTGAAGATCACTGACAGGCCTCACCCAAAATTCAAGAAACATCCCTACAAATCCTTGGAAGTAGATCCCCTAGGAGCATTTTCCAGTGTTCCACATGGTGTCTTGCATACAGAAGATATTAAGGTTTACAGTCACACAAACATTGAAGAAATCAGAGAATTCAAATTAAGGGATATCTACCACAAACTAATAGATGATTCATTTGAGCTCAAACCCCAATACAAGGCCCTCCGGGAGAAGCACTTTGCATAGTATATACATTTCCCTTGCTTTGCTGAGGATGAATGGGTCTGATATGTCTTGAACAGAATACATGACAACTTCATGTGGTTGAATGGACCATTCAAGATCACAAAAGATGCCATTAGGGTAGTTACCAGTTTACACTCATCCAGTGGGATACCTACTCTCAAGTCTATCAAGAATCAGACTGTAAGTGAGGCTACTGGATCTAGGTTTGATAAAAGAGCAATGACAGTAGATGACATCACTGATCCAGATGTCAAGTTTGCATCCATGATCATTGGCTACAAGATACATCATTCTAGCAGGGAGAATTTAGTACCTAGAACTGCTATCTACACTGCCTATGAAATGTTGAGAAAAAATGCAGACTATGACCTTTATGAGCTCCTTCTAAACCAACTCTTGGAGAACTTGCAGAAGATAAAGAAGGAAAAGAAGAATTCCTTCAAATTTGGTGGCCTAATACTCTGTCTATTCTTCTACTTTATGAATAAGCTACTCAGATCCAGTGGATGGGTATGGCAGAATGACAAACCAGTTGCCATACAAATTAGGGATTATTTGCATGGAAATGGTGATGACAAAGCACAAAACATAGCTCTCTGGGGTTTCTTCAAAAACTTTCAGAACATGATGCAAGCTAGAGAGAGAATTCCCCAATCTCTAGTTGATAAATACAAAGACACAGTATGGTTTATGGTAGAGACTGATCAGTGTCTAATGGAGGCAGTGGAACCAAGAATAGTATGGATCATGCCAATGGGGTATGAGGTGGAAGAGAACATCATGGAACTGCATGTTTAGCACATGTTGAGTCAACCAAATGATCCCAAGGTAGAAAGGTTTGGAACCTTTGAAGAATTGAGTGTAAAGATCCATGTAGAACTTTGGCAGCATGAAATCAAGAGGAAAGTAAGAAGGGAAGTTGAAGAAGTTACCAAGAGGCATGGAATCTCAAAAGAGGCACTTGATGCCCACAGAGAAAAGATAAAAGGAACAGAAAAAGAAAAAGAAGTAGAAGAGGAAAGAAGTGGTCTAGTAGAATCTTCCACCCAGACCAGATCATCAAAGAAATCTGCACCTGCTATTGCTAAAAGCTCAAGGGCATCAAAACTAGAAGCAAAATCATCTGGCAAAGGAGAGAAGAGAACTAAGACAAAAGCCACAAGATCTTATGTTAGTCAAAAGGATTAAGAAGAAACTGAATCTGATGAAGAAGTCAAGAAAATAAAGAAAAAGAAGAAAACATCTGGTAAATCCTCTACTGGTCAAGGCAAAGAAGAAAAGATAGAGGAATTTGTTGAAAAACTCACTCTCCGCATTGATGACATCATCAAATCAGTTACTGTGGATGGAAATCTTCAGCCAATGGTTGAAGTCTATGATGATTATGGTGAATCTAATTAGAAGATGTTGCAAGATGCCACAGTCAGGTATCTAAACATCTACAACAAAGCATTCATTGAAATTATATCTCTAATCCCCAAAAGCTTGGAGAAGGAACTTGAAATAAGGAAGGACAATGCCCAAGCCAAAGATCTAGAAATTCGGGAGCAGATAGCTATTCAGCTCTATCCTTCAATGACTCATAAACAAATGAATATGATCTTCAAAGATTGCAAGGATGAGTTCTGGAGCAAAGCTAGAATGAATCAGCTCATGCTTGGAGAAACTGATAAAGTGGCAAACGAAACAAAAGAGATCCTCTTGAATGCTTTCAAAAGATTCAATCTTCCTATTATAGAGGACTTAGGTGTTGATCTCTCAGCCACAAGTGTTGAAGAAGGATCTACTAAGGCAATGACAAAAGAAGTAATGGACACCGGTGAAGATAAGGGCTTGGAATCCTCTGCTCCAGAAGAGGTGGCCCATGAACAAACAAACATTACTCCTCTAGTTTCCCCTTCTGACTTTGGACCCAAAGGAGAAGAAAGAATAGAGGAGAAAGAAAAAGAAGTGAAGGGAAAAGAAGATGATAGCTCTAAGACTGCAGAAGAAAAGAAAACTCTGTCTCTGGCAAGAGACACTGCAGAAACTGTCAAAGAATTCTTAAATAAAGAGACAATGGAGATTGATGAACTGGAACTTCTACTAGGACCATTTGATTTTGATTCTCTTTCCCCAGTACAAACAATGAAGATAGCTTCATTTGCTAATGCAAAGGCAAAAGAAAAACTCTTGAAGTTTGACATGGAAGACTGTGAGCTAATAGAAGCTGCATCCGGTGTGCTTGAAAAGATCATGCCATCCTTTCTGAAGGATTCATCGGCTTCCTCATTAGGTAATCTTAAGTCTCTTGTTAGTTTAGTCAGCACTCATTTTGAGTCCTTAGAGAAATCAACTGAGGAAAAGGTCTGAAAAGAGTTTTTGGATAAAAGATTCTCTGAATTACTAAGTCTAATATCAAATGATAGAAGAAATATGGATATAGGGATAAAGAGCTTAGAAAATGCTCTTAAAGATGGTGGGAAAATATATAAATTTTGTCTATCATGGTCCAAAGCAACAATGGAGATTGAGAAGAAAATGAAAGAATAGGAGATCAAACTAACAAAACTTTCTCAAAATTTTGATCCACTTATTTCATCCATAGTAAATCAAGAATGTCAGACTATTGCAGTCTTGGATGAAATTAAGAAGCTAGAGAAAGAAAAGAAAAATAGAATCAGCAGGTTAAATGAGCTTAGAAGAATAATCATTCCTAAGTTGGAGGCCATGCATGAGGCCCTAAGTGATGCTCAAACCACTGCTAAGACAAATGATCTGATAGATTTGAAGAAGGCAGAAGGGCAGAAGCTTTTACATTCTTGTTGAGTGGTCACATATCAATTTTGGATAGGATGAAGCTGAGTTGGGCAACCGAACTTGTACAATTGAAAAACACTTTTGTAGACATACTAAAGTATATGTAGAGTACAACCGGATGATATACTTATGCGACTAAGTATAGATTAATTTTTGAAAATTTTGGTGTTCAGATCCCACCCTTTGCCATTGATGTCAAAGGGGGAGTGATGAGTAGTGAAAAATGAGGAATCCAGCTAAGGGGGAGCTCCAGAAAATGTACATAGAGACAAAGCATTAGCCAAGGGGGTGTATAGTGTGACACTTAGTCATTTTTCACTAAGTGTTGCCATCAATGCCAAAGGGGGAGATTGTTGGCAAGAGACACTATATGGATTCATGGATGTTGTCATTGATGGCAACAAAGGTTATCCCACACATCCGCAAGACATGATGAGTCTCTACCGGAAGTTAGATTGAAGAAGTGTTATGATCTGGTAAGTAAGAATAGAGCAGTCAGCAAGGTCCGACAGTCAGGTTTGGATCTCTCAGAGGAAGTATTTCAGTGAAGTGCAGATTTGACAAAGTCAAGAGGAGTACCTTGACTAATAGATTCCAAGGATTTAGCCTCCGGTGATGGAAGGGTGAAGAGCTATGAGCACTTTAGTGTTGGGTTCCTGTTTGATAGAGTGGACAGAGGAAGAACTGTACCGACAGAGTGTCAAACCCAAATCCAGAAGAGATATTGCTAATGACTAAGTTTCTTGAGGTATCATTCATGATTGGCCGACATGATTGAAGACTTCTACAAGCATATTCTTGATCCGCATTACTTGGTATGCAAGGATTCAACCGACAGACTAGAGTTTGAGATAATATTGACTATTCCGGATGCTGACTAGAAAAGTCTTGAAATCACTTGTGCGGATATATATACAAGATGGATTTAGATGTGAAGGTGTGTGTGGTGCATTTTTGTAAGTGCAAATAAAAGTAGAAGAATAGTATAAAAGGCAAAAAATAGGTTCGAAATGTAAGAGGACAGTAGCACTTAAGGAGAGTAAGAATGAAGTGCAGCAGATCAATCTATTGAGCTTAACCGGAACTAAACTTCAACATTTGTGGATGCCTCTCATCAGTTCAAGTTTTCTTCTTGTAGACAGTAAGTCTTTTGTAGGCAGTGAGCCTCTTATGAGCAGTGTGCTCAGGCAGTGATCCCTAATTGGCAAGTGCCATTTTGTTCTATCTATTCTTCTAATAGAGAATAATATCTTGGGTTAATCAGCCCGTGGTTTTTTCCTTAACAGGGTTTCCATGTCAAAATCATTGTGTCATGTGTATTGGTGTTATTTCCATTTCATGATTATGCTTGCTTATTTAATCTGATGTTGCATTAACTGTTAAGAAAGCACAAAAAGTTGAAATATTAGGATAATTGATTCATCCCCCCTCTTAGTTATCAACAGTCCCCTTATTCTGATGACTGAAATCCTTCTGGTTGCTCAATGTAGACTTCCTCTTCGAATTCTCCATTTAAGAAGGTAGACTTCACATCCATTTGATAAACCTTGAAATCTTTATATGTTGCAAAATCTAGAAACCTCCTTATTGCTTCAATCCTTATCACTCGTGAAAAATTTTCTTCAAAGTCTATTCCTTCAACTTGAGCATATCATTTGTATATCAACCTCACTTTATTTCTTACCACTTCACGATTCTCATTCATTTTATTTCTGAAGACCCACTTTATACCAATTACATTCTTATCTGTTGGTCTAGGAACAAGATCCCAAGTCTGATTCTTCTCTATCTGCATCAATTCTTCTTCCATAGCCTTTATCCAATTCTTATCTTTGCAAGCCTCATCCACAATTTTAGATTCAATCTTAGAAATTACATAGACATTTACTTGTTCCTCTATAGTTTTTCTTCTAGTTAAGATCCCTTTGCTCTTATCTCCTATGATTTAATTTTCAGAATGACTAATTCTTACATATCTTGGAGTTTTGGTAGCACTTACTAGAGCTTGTTCTTCTTCATCTGTGCTATCTTCATGCTGCACTACTTATGAAACATTTGGATCATCTGACTCATATCCACTTGATTCTGAAGAGCTTTCCTTACATTCATCAACTTTAACATTTGCACTTTTAATGATCTTATTCAGCCTCTTATTGTGGTACCGGTAGGCCTTACTCTTGGTGGAGTAACCAAGGAAGATTCCTTCATCACATATATCATCAAACTTGCCTAAATCTTCTTCTCTTTTGATATAACATCTACTACCAAAAACTTTGAAGTATTTCATAGTAGGAACTCTACCATGCCACAATTCATAGGGAGTTTTTTAACTGTTACCTTTCACTTGAACTCTGTTTAGGATATATACTACAGTGTGAATTGCCTCTCTCCAATATGATTCCAGAAGATGAGCTTCCTTCATCATTGTTCTAGCAGCTTTTTGAACTATTCTATTTTTCCTTTCAACAACTCCATTTTGTTGTGGAGTTTTGGGTGCAAATAGTTGTCTCTTTATTCCATGCTCTTTACAAAAGAAATTGAATTCATTTGATGTGAACTCTCCTCCTCTATCAGACCTCAAGCATTTGATTTTCAAGTCCATCTCATTTTCAACCATTGCCTTAAATGCCTTGAATTTATCTAGAGCTTCAGCTTTCTCTTTCAAAAAGGTGACCCAAGTTATTCTAGAATAATCATCAATGAGCAACATAAAATATCCATCTCCTTGTAGACTTCTTACTCTAGTAGGTCCACACAAATCTTTATGCACTAGCTCAAGTAGTCTTCCAACTAATTAATCCTTACTTTTGAAACTTTTTCTTGTTTGTTTCCTAAATTGACACTCCTTGCAAATCAGATTAGTAGGCTTCACAAGCTTCGGAAAATCTCTAACAATCTATGCATTACTTATCTTCATAATATTATCATAATTTATGTGACACAACCTTCTATGACAGCCAACTTTCATTAGTCTAAGTCAACAAGCAATAGTTCTTGGTTCCTTTCAAGTGATAGATATTACCTTTGGTCTTTTTACCAGTTGCAGTGACTATTCTAGAGCTTTCCCTGATCTTGCATCCATTGTCCTTGAAGCTTAAGTCATAGCCCTTGTCACACATTTGACCCACACTTAGAAGATTATGCTTTAATCCTTTCACATACAAGACATATTCAATATTATGCTTGCCATCAAAAGAAATAGATCCTTTCCCACAAATCCTACTAGCTGTATCATCTCCAAACCTAATGATTCCATCATAATATATTTCCAAACTTGTAAACTTACTTTTGCCACCAGTCATCTGGTGAGAGAAACCACTATCAATAACCCATTCATCCTTGTCCTTAATGACCTGAGTAGCCAAAGCACTTTCCATTAGTTTTTCTTCCTTCATACAACTAGTTAGTAGACACAAGATCTTCCTTAATAGCAATGAGCAAGTATTCAATTACAGAGGGACTAGCATTATCTGGTTCACCATTATCTGATACTCCTTCATCATCATAAAAATATTCAACATAATAATACTTCTTTTGGGTCCTAGGCCTGTTCTCATATCTTCTTCTATTTCTTTCAATTCTTTTAGGACATCTCAAAGCAAAATGACCTACTTTACCATAGGAAAAACATTTAAAAGGTAATTTGCCTTTATACTTACCAAATCCTCTTTCCAGTCTATCCACAAAGTTGGCTTCAACTTCATCGAACTCGTCATCAGATTCTACCTTGTACTTTTTTGATCTCGAAGTACTTCCAGGAGTACCAACTTTGAAGGCCATCTCAACTTTCGGCAGAGCATCATCTAACTCCCTCATTTCAAAAGCAGTAAGCTTACCAAGCAACTGATCCTTGCTAACAGTTTTTACTTGCATAAATTCTTCAATCGCGGCTACCTTGTGACAATAGGACTTGGGCAGAGATTTGAGAATTTTCATAACACTTTCCTTTTCTTCAAGAGTTCCACCTATGGCTTTTATCCCTGTAACAAGTTCATCAACTCTTTGCATAAAAGCTGATATGTTTTCATCATTATTCATCTTTAAGCCTTCATATTTCACTTTCAGACTTTGTAACTTGGCTTCCTTCGTAGAATCATCTCCTTCATAGAGATTTTTCAAATTTTCCCATACCTTATTTGTAGTTTCAAGATCCACCACTTTTGTCAATATTGAGTCAGTTAAAGAGCTTAGCAGAGCGTCCCTTGCCTTAATATCTATCTCATATTCTTTGATTTTATCTTTAGTCATCAAACCATTTTGAGGTATGGTGTATTCTATTTCTACAGCTTTCCAAACTTTGTAACCAAGAGAAAGAAGATGGATTTTCATCTGAGCCTTCTAGAGAACATAACTCGTTCCATCAAAGTGAGGTACTTCCTTCTTGTAAGATATTTTGGATCTTCCTCAAGCTGTTAAACTTTCTTTAGAGGAACTTGACTCTCATACCAATTGTTTATATGCGTTGGACAACTAAGAAGGGGGGGTGAATTAGTTGTCACAAAAACATAAACATTTTCTGCAGTTAAACATTCATCACTTATTCACAATTATTATGATTTAACAATGAGTGCATGGAATTAGAAAATTAACAACATCAGACACAAGAGACACCAAATTTACGTGGAAAACCCAAAGGTGGAGAAAAACCATGGAGAGGATTAACTCTCAATATATATTTCAATCTTGAAATAATGATGTTCAGGGTTGGTCAGTCCACAAGCCTAAAGATACTAGCTTACTTCCATGAAGAACAACTAGGTCTCGCAGGCTCACTGCCTCAATCCTAAACCTAGAAAGATTACAGTAAGGGTTGTTAAACCCTACTAGTGGCTTATTGCCAAACTTACTGCCACGATCAAAACTTTTCTATATTTGCAACTAAAGTATAATGATTCCCCTACTCTGCTCTTCCTTTGCTCTGCTCTTCCTATTCTTTGCTCTTCCTCTTCTTTTCTCTGCCCCATCTATGCTTTGTCTCTTGGACCTTTCTTAATATATTCTCATTTTTTCTCAAGGGCACCTTTTCCATGACTTAGTTATAAGTATTTATACACTACATCAACCTTGGAATGATCATCAAGATCGGCAACACAATCATCAACCATTGGAACAATCTCCAAGGTTTGTATTACAAGCTTTTACAAAATAGGTCTTGACCTATTACAATAATGCACAAGGAAAATGAAATGTGGATCATGCTATGCCTTAGCTGGGACTCAAACACAATCTTCCACACCACAACTCACCTCCATAATCTTCCAGAGATCTCTGCAATCACTGGGATCAACCAGGTTGACCAAGACTAGTTACATGCTACATTATCTTGGAACAATATTCACACACCATCTTAATTTCTTAATGCAGACAAAAGTCCAGATAGGAACATGATTAGGAGACATCCACAAGCATGCTATAATCATTAGGAGCAACTACACGAACCTCAACCACTTTATCCATATGAATCTTCTCACCAGAACACATGAACTTCACTGTCTTCAACTGTCATAAAAGAAAGATAGCTTGCGGACCACCAAATCACGAACCATTGCAACTATGCAAGTTACTTATCATCATCCTAGAATTCCTCTAGAACCACAAAGCCAAATACTTTATTGCAAAGGAATGTAGAGCAGAATACTTTCTTCTTGTCCCAACTGAACTTATAGAAAAAGTAGGTTTCACTCTAATGAACACAACTCACTTAAATCTTCATGCGGATGGCTCCAACCCAGAATGTCGCATCCTTATACATACCTCTAACTTACTTCCAATCCACAGACCATGATCTTCAAGTAGAAGTAAATGTGGAGCAGTTTACCATACCATTCTTCAGCATACAACTTAGTGTCTGTACTGCACTTATCTATAACTCACTTGTTTCTTCTAGAGATGCTAATTTTCTCAATATCCTCAACATACAAGGCTTCTACACAAGTAATAGAATAAGATTCAGTTGACACCAATGACAACAAAGATATGATGACATAATGACAACACTGATTAGGCACATACTTGCAACACTTCTTTTGTCTTACTAAAAAACCATAATATCATCCAAGTAAAATTTATAACAAACTTACCCAAGAATTTCTTCAAAACCTCATTCATCAACCTCATGAAATTACTTGGTTCATTAGTCAATCCAAAAGGAATCACTAACCATTCATACAATCCCTCATTTGTCTTGAATGCAATCTTCCACTCATCTCCTTCTCTAATTCTGATCTGATGATATCCACTCTTCAAGTCTATCTTTGTGAAATACTTTTCTCCACTCAAATAGTCCATAATGTCATCCATCCTTAGAAATGGAAATCTATACTTAACTGTGATCTTATTGATTTGTCTAGAGTTTGTACACATCCTCCATTCTCCATCTTTCTTTGGTGCTAGTACTATAGGTACCGCACATGGGATCAAACTTTATCTGATCAATCCTTTCCTCAACAGCTCCTATATATGTCTATTCAACTTTGCATTCTCTATTGGTGTCATCCAGTGTGCTACTTTGTTTGGTAAACTAGCTCCAAGTATAAGGTCCATATGATGAATGATACTCTGGATTGGTGGCAATCCTTCAGATACATTATATGTTATGATTCTTCATACTCTGTCAACAATTTAGTTATCTCCTATGGTGGTGGTTCTTCTTCTTTTTTGGTAACAATTTCTACACTTAGGGCTCCACACTTCTTAGGAATCAAAGCAAAACACATATTCTCATGTCTCAATCCATCCATAAATTTCCTTCTATCAACCAAACAAATTCTAGCATTCCCACATACTTCACTTTTAGGCTCATCTTCCAAAGTTATCAAGATATGTTTCTTCCCATTTGATGTTATAATATAAGTATTCTTTCTCCCATCATGTATATCTTTTCTATCATACTACCATGGTCTACCCAATAGTATATGATATACATCAATTAGCATAATATCACACAATACTTCATCATTATAAGATCCTATATAAAATTTCACCAAATATTGTTCACTCACTAGTACCTTGTGTTCATCCTGAATTCATGCTATATTGTAGGGCTTAGGGTGTTTCAATCTCTCCAAGTTTATCTTAGTTACTATCTCTTCTAAAACCAGATTATTAGTACTACCACTATCAATGATATCCTTACAACATTTACCTCCTAATTTGCATCTGGTTCAGAACAAACGTTTCCTTTGCAGTGGTTCCTCAGTTGTCTTTGCTTGAAGTACTTCTCTCCTCATAACTAATGATTCCCCTTTCTTTGATTTTCCAACTAATCTAGGTGATCAAACAGGTTCTTCCTCCACATAAGTTGCTCTTGCATTATTCTCTGTATTCTTGCTTGTACTTCCCTGATGACACTCAAATGCTCTGTGTCCTTCACCTCCACACTTAAAATAAGTTCCTCTAAATGAGCTCTTATCAATCCTTCTTTCATCTCTCCTATATTCTTCATTGCAGTAAGAATTATGATTCCCTCTACTGTTACTGTAGAAATTTATATCATCTCTCTCTTTGTAGTATGAATTATTATCTCTATCTTCCTTCTTGTATGGACTACTTTCTTTGTTCTACTCCACATAAGGTCTTTCTCCTCTTGAATGTGTTCTGCCTCTTTGAAATTTACCTCCTCTACCTTTCTATCTTTTCTCATGCCTGTTATTCAACTTATCATCAATTTTCAATGCAAACTGATATGCTTCTTCTATTGTTATCATCCTTACAAGACATAGTTCTTCTTGGATGTTCATCCTAAATCCATTTATGTATCTTGCCACTTTCTCCTTACTTTCTTCACTAAGTCTTGTCCTTATGATCATCTTATGAAAGTATTCAGTATATTCCTTCACAGATTTCTCCTTTTGCCTCAAGTTCTACAATCTCTTCAACAATTCCAACTCATAGTCAACAGATATGAATTGATTCTTCAACTTTGTCACCATCCTATCCCATTTTATGATCTTATCTTTTCCTCTCCTATTTCTATCCAATTGAACTTCTTTCTACCAAATAGGAACATGTCCTTTCAACTTAGTCTTTGCAAATCTCACCCTCTCTAGATCTTCAATTTCCTCATATTCAAAGTATTCCTCCAATTCATTTATCCAATCAATCAATTCCTCTAGATTCAAATTTCTAGTATAGTTTGATACATCCACTCTAGGTCTCTTACCAATCTTAAAAATAGCTTTCAACATCTTCACCTAATCTGATTCTTCTTCTTCTAGGGCTTCTTCATTTTGGTCAGTAGATTGAAATTCTTCATCATCACTTTCAACATCATGTCTAGGGTTTGGTCCTTTTCTTCTTTCTTCTTCTACAACATATAATCTAATCTTCATTATCCTCATCATCTTAGTCATTTCTTCCATTCTTCTAGCAACATTGGCCATAACAGGCATAATCCTTGGTGGCATCTCTTCCTAGGATCTGGTGCAACTACCTCAATTTGGTGATTTGACTACAAGGCTACAACTACCTCACAATTGGTGCTCTATTGACAAACACAAGTAGACTACCTTAGGTTGGTGACCTATTCACCAAAAAATCCTATAGAATTCCTTCACTTCCCAAAGGATTCAAAACTTCACTTTGATACCACTTGGTGCAGTCAAGGCCAGAGGGTTCACATAATGAATTGTTCAAACCATGTAGCTAGACTAAACACAATGGAAACAACTCAATCATAGAATGCAATGGTCGATTGATATATTTAGAATACCAAAGAACTACAATGCTCAACTACTAGCAACATGCGAGCTACAATTGAAGGGCTCACAAGCCTGACTTCCAGTTACAACAGATATGAAAGATATGGCATTGAAGTTGCCTTCCGGAAAGAATTCCAAAATCTATCTTATGAAATCAACTAATTAAGAACTACTGACTTCTTAATACATCTTAGAGATCTATATATATCATCTTCAGCTCATAGAATCCTCAGCGTTAGCCACAAGAAGTTACAAACTCCAATGAAGGGATGTAACATGTAGAAACACGTAGGTTAGCCTACAACATCTAGTAATGCTCTGCCCAAATGATGGAAACTTGGTGCAAACCTCAATGAAGGTCTATCTAATCCTTATGTGTCATGTATGATATTTCATTTGGCTTTGCAAGTCATGGAAGTGCTTCGCAAACCTTCTCCTTCAACTGGTTGTCTAAATGCTCTATTTTGTGAAAACTAATGATCTTCTAATAGTGATAACCTTTAGTAGACAAATCCAAATGATCTAAAATTTGAATATGATGTAGATGATACTATGTAGATGCTAAATTCTGCTTTGTGAGATCTGATATGAAGGTGTGGTAAAATGTGGTACAAAATATTGAAAATACAAGAAAAGAAAGAATGCAAATATTTTTGGTTGATGCAAGATTGCTCTACAACCTAGGATACTCTTGCATCAAGCTGATGGAGCCATCTGTACTAGTTAACATGTTTAATATATTTTAAAATTATTAAATAGATTGATAATCATTGATAATTGGTTCTATATTAATTTGTATTTTAAATTTAATTTTATTAAATGTGGCATACATACTAAGTCCATAGGAGTGAATAATGTAGCCAAGAAGGACTCCTCCTCTGAAGCAGATGTAGGACCAAAATAAGGATGATTATAATTCTGACAAAAATGCGGCATGGACTGCAATGGTGTCAATGGCTATGATGCACTACTAGGACCAACACTAGACGCTCCTCTCTAGGCTTTGTAGGCTCTCCAAGATTGATTTCATCTATCAAGTGAGTAGCTTGGTTAGTTAAGTTTCTCAAGAGTGATGATAACACTGTGAGTGCCAAGATGATTGTTTGCTGGTGAAAGGGCACAAGAACGGAGTGTGAAGGGACAATAGGTGCAGACGACAAATGTCAATTTGGATTGACATGTGCCCCTAGTCTATGCTATGGCATTCCACCACCCACGCCATGAAATGATCTCATATCAAAATAACTGGGTGTTAATCTCATCTCAAACTCTGCCCATAATTTTTTTAAAAAATAAAAGGGAACCTCAAAACTAGGATGAGGTGGATGGTCGAAGACCATCCACCACTGCTCCCAAAAATTATCAGCTATATACTAGTGCGTGCACCATCTTATTAAAATTCTCTTTTTATTTGTTTGTATTTGTTGGCTTGTGGAGGGATCAATGAAATATGGGGCAATTGTATTTTTGGTAATATATAGATCATTGATCTCTTTATATGAGAGACCATCCCCATAAAATTGACTCCTTTCTTCCCGCCATGAGCGAAATGTGTCTAGATTAGTATGAATAGCTCTCACTGAATCAATAATAGTTTGCATCATATATGCAAACCGTGTAATGCATGGTGGGGTTTGGATTTGGTTTTGCAAGAAATTGATTTTTTCTTGCAATGTTTGTATATTTTTATTAATTGTTTCTCACAACTGAGTCTCATTAGGTGGTGGTGGACCAGGTGGTGGTGGCACACCTAGTGGTGGTGGTGGGGGGGTTGGGTTGGGGGGTCCTAGGGGAGTTCTAGGCTAGATCGACCATGTGTACAAATAGGGTCTAGAAGTCGAGCTACAATTACAAAAAATAATTAAAATTGAATTAGGAATTCAAAATATATATATTAAATTACATGTATAACATATTTTTAAATATGTATACATATAAATTGAAAACTTAGAAATATATAAATTTGCATGGTTTAAAAAATACATTAAAACATAAATTAATTTTACATAATTTAACATATACATGCGCATTCAACCAAGTGACCCTTTCCAAGAAAAAATTAAAAGTTATCTAAAATGTAAATTATCAAAATTTATGTTTAAGAATCATGACATCAATCAAAATTTATGTTTACGAATCATTCCTAAAATTTTATTGTATAGCCTAAATGTCATTCCATCTAGCCATGTTACCATTTCCTATTTTGTTCCTAATCCAAGTTTATCCTTCCTAAACTACGTTTTATTTTAATTCAATCTTTGAACCCATGTCCTATGCACTCAACATTATTTTTTTTTTTTCAATTGTTGTTGTCCCCTTTGTTTTAAGCCTCAAGTTGTCATAGATAGATGGATATGTTTTAATTAAAGATTTAAACATAATAAAATGACTTAGATAGGTTTTAGGTTTAGGTTCAATAAGTCATTTAGGGTAGGTCTACAAAACGATATTAGGGTCATGTCATGTCTAATTTGTAGGTTTTTATCTTTGAATGAAAAGAGTAAATTACAAATGGTTAAATTCAGACTATGAGACTCATCAGGAACATTGAAAGCCATCAAAACTAGAAGAATTCAGGCCTATAGTGTATAAGTAGTTCATGGACTATATAGACAATTTCAAATGATCTTTTGAAATCTCATTCCTAAATGTTTATTGTATATCCTAAATGTCATTCCATCTAGCTATGTTACCATTTACTATTTTGTTCCTAATCCATGTTTATCCTTCCTAAACATTTTATTTTATTGAATCTTTGAACCCATCCTATGTACACTCAAGATTATTTTAAATTTTTTCCATTGTTGTTGTCCCTTTTACCCCTTTTTTTTAAGCCAAAAGTTGTCATAGATAGATGGATATGTTTTAATTAACAATTTAAACATAATAAAGTGACTTAGATAGGTTTTAGGTTTAGATTTAATAAGTCATTTAGGTTAGGTCTACAAAAAGATATTAGGGTCTTATCGTGTCTTATTTGTAGGTTTTTAGCTTCATGAAAAGACTTTTACAAATGGTTAAATTAGGACAATGAGACTGATCAGGAACATTGAAAGCCATGAAGACTAGAAGAATAAGCCTATAGTGTATAACTAGTTCAAGGTCTATATAGGGGAAAAGACCCAATAGGTGAGATAGTATATGTGCATTTAAGGCCCAATATTTTTTAAAGTTTGCTACTAGTAGTTGTGACTTTAAGCTTGTTAGTGTTGTACTATAAGTACTACTAATTTAATGACTTTAACCAATCATGTGATGCCACATCAACTCACCAATAAAACATGAATTAATGCACACCTATTGGTCCACCCTTTTTTGGGGAACTATTTGACACCTGAACAAAAAGCATGTTGATGTGGCATAATATTTGATGATGTAGCCCTGAAACCTTATTTATAGGTAAAGGCCTTGCTAATTAAGCTACTGTAAAAATTTTGGAGTGAATTGCCACGTATGATGATGTAGCCCTAAAACCTTATTTATAAGCAGGGGCCTTGCTAAGTAAGCTACTGTAGTTGAATTACTCCAAAATTTTTGGAGTAATATTTACCTAGAGCATCATAGAGCATGCCAGTCCTGCAACACAGAGTGGGTTGGGAGATAGTGTGAGGAGTAGGGTCCCACCCCATGCTTGTCAGACTTGTGGATCAGCCTGTGGTTATGACCCCATGGATAGTCAGGACGTAGGTGCACAGGCTACATCTACAGCTGAGCAGATGGTGATGATAGATACCCTCCTAAGTGAGACTTTCGACCTTGATACTCAGGTAAATATTAGCAAGTTTATTGAATTTAATTTATTAAATTTCATTTTTGAAATGCAAGATTAACTAATTTAGTTTGATGATTTTAATGAAATTTCAGGGTCATAGCATTGATGCAATTTTCAGTGGTTCTCCACCTACATATTACACTAGATCATCTACTGTCAGGGTATGTAATTAGTAAACAATTATAAATATTACATGTGAATAGCATCGTTATATGAATGGTATTCTAATATCTGATTTTGGATGCTGAATAGGTTAATATTGGAGATTTCATGGCAACACCTGCCAGTGGTGGTTGACTTCAAAGCTTCACGAAGGTAATAAAATAAATAGTTTAATGAATGAATTGTACTTACTAGATTTTTGTATGTGACTTGTGTGTTTTATTGTATGTACTTCCATGTTTAGATGAACATGTGTGTATGTTAGGAGCCATGATTTGTATCACTATTATAGTTTTCGTAATTGAATAATGTTGTTTTATTTCCATATGATGTAGGTTGTGGAGACACCTCCCGATGTTCATAGGGCAATGGAGCATGGTGTGACCACTACGATTCATAGCTCCATGGCATTGACAAGGGTATGAGGCAAATTAGTAAATTTCAATTTACATTCATTGTTATAGTTGTCTATTTTTGAAAAATCAAAAGATTATTGATTTGAAGTTTAATTTCTATCTGGATGGTTTCTATATGACATGACATCACCATGGCCTATTCCTACTACTAAGGCAAGTGAGGAGACAGATTATATGGTAGCGGTAAGTGATTATTTTGTTAAATGTTTCATTTTTTATAACATGTAATTTCTATATATTAATGTCTATACTTTTTATTGTAATAGCTAAAGATGTAGGAAGAACTAAATAGGAGGAGCAGCCCTCGGGTTCGTAGTAGACCACCCACATGCGCGTCTCCATCCCCTAGAAGATCAAAGGCTTCTCGTGATCTATTCTCTTCACCAGCCAAAGGGGAATGACTTTTTATTATGTTCCTTTGTTGTATGCCTATATGGAATTTATGGACATATATTTTGTATTATATATAGTTGACGTTGTATGCCTATATGGCATTCTTGTAAGCCTATATGGCTGTTTTGTATATATGTTATACTTATATCGATAGATATTGATCTATGCCTATATGGATATTTGATTAATACAAATCTTTTTTATTGATAGCATCCATACTTGCATTATAAATCCACATTTTAATGGATATTTGTAGATGGCTACTTCAAATATTTAAAGTCCAATTGTATTACATAGGATGTTTGTTAATCCAATAAGCTAGCTATTGTTATTCAAGTATCACCTAAACCTCATTTTGGAACTAAAAGATAAAAGTTGTATTTAAAAAAAAATGAATCATCATGTTGAACAGAAAATATTAAGATTCTTTATGAGTAGCATACAATGTCAACTATATGTAATACAAAAAAATGAATCATCATGTTATTCTTTATGTTTGAGATCCTAAAAATGACTAAGTCTAGTAGCCTGATATCCTGAAACACTAGGATGAATATCCAAGTCATTAGGATGATTGCGCCTTGAGAAAAAGTCATTAAGATGAGTGCCTAAAGGAGACTTTCTTAAACATTCAAACATTGACCAACAAGCATGAAGGGCTAAGGCGTAATTTGCAACTCATAAAGCCTCAAAAGTGTGCCCAACTTGGAGACAACATTCATTTAAGACAAGGCACCCATTGACACCTGTTCCACCATAAAAGTGTACCTAAGGTGGAAGGAGAACAAACCTCTAGTAAGTGAAGTGCACCTATTGTCTAAACCACTTCATTATGGTGCCCTAGCATGAGGAGGAGTATATAAGTCAATAGGAAATGGCACCTAGAATGCAAATGAAGGACTAAGTGACATTTTCAATAAGCATTAATTCACCTTGATCTTTCAATAAATACATCAAATTGAGTCCCATAAGCCTAGGTGCCCTTTTCCTTCAAAAGAAACTTGTATTGGTGCCTTGGAGGAAATCAACTTACAATGATAAGTCTTGGAGCTTTCTCATTTTGGATGATGTATTTTGAGATTAGCTACAATGATTGAAAGTTAAGATGAGTGGAAAGAACCTATCTTGAACCTTAGGCGCCCTTCATGTAATTTCCCACCATCATGAGCACCTAGATCTAAGGAGTGAATGAAAGATCTTAACATCAAGAAGCATGTTATCACTTGGAGAAGTCTTTGACAATAATTATGATGAATTGAGTACATAGAAGTAAAGGAAGTACATATCAACTCCAAAGTGTGCCTAATGATCAATAAGAAATTCTTCCAAAGCAAAGGCGCTCATTGTGAATTTTCTTACTAATATTGGCACCTTGAAGTCTAAGTGCATGAAAATCATGAGGATGAGCACTTAGGGATGAGATAGTCTTCATAAGAGTTTAAATAAGAACATCATCAAAATGTGCCTTGGTAGAGAGACTTGAGACCATCATCAAATAAGCCAAAATATCTATCTCCAATCTAGGTGCAAATTCTAGCTCCTCCCAACTCAAATGAGTGCCCAAGTTGAAGTCAACTTTCATCTATACAACCCTCAGATTGTGCCTTGATTGAGGAAGGGATTTGAACCTCAAAATTTAATCATCTCAAGACAAAATATTCCTTAGACACTTGGCATTTGATTGAAATCATTGAGAATTAGAAAGAACCACCTAAGGATGTAAGGCGCACTTTTCACCCATACAAGCCTAAAATTGTGCCTAAGGGAAATAACTTGATTTCATATCAATAGGTGAATGCCTTGAGAGAAAGGATCACTCTAGGTCATTTTCAATTGTTGAAAGCACAAAAATGATAAAGATAAAGGCAATTGAGTTAGGCGCACTTTAGCCTCTGAGTACACCTCAATGAGCACCTTGGGTGAAATTGCATGAGATGACCTTTTGGAGTGAGTGCTTGAAAGATAGAATTCATTCTAAGACATGTCTCATCATTTAGAATTGCAAAATTGCAAGTATAAAGACATTTAAATCTTGGCGCACTCTCGATCAGTACAAACCCATTCTGGCACCTAAGGGAGAAATTGCATTGAAAGACACCTTTTGAATGAATCTCTTAAGGGAGATTGACCTCTTTAAGCCATTACAATTGTTTGAAATCATTTAAAGTGATAAATATGGACCAACTTGTGTTAGGCACCCTTTTCTCTTCTTTTTACCTATATATGCACCTAGATTTGTAGTAAGATTATTCCATGTTTAAAGAGGATTCCTTTGTGTTATAAAATGTTTATCATGAGGATTGATGTGTTTCTTGGTTTGTATTGTAGGAAGATTGAAGGAAAAGGTAGGAGCAAGAGCTTGGAGTCACCTAGAGTCATCATGTAGCTGCTCCAAAGGAGCCTTTCACATTCATTCATGCCAAAGAGTTAAGATGGAAGTAATCACTACCAAGGAAACACCACTTCAAGAGGTAGCTGCTCCAAGTGGTCACAACAAGATATATTTCAAGTCTTCTTCATCAACGACATCACTAGTTGCATCATGTTCGAAGACTTCCATCTATCACTTCAAGTTCCATTCATCTTCAAGTATCAACTAGATTCTTCATCAATCATCACTTCAAGATCAACATGTAGCTGCTCCAAAGGAACTTCTCGTCATCATCAAGCATTCCAAAGACATCCATTCAGTTTCAAGTCCCTCTAATACATTCAAGCCTCCTTGAGAAGTCATCTACTTCACATATAAGGGAAAGTGTTATCATCAATATCTACACTTCAAAGGACCTTTCAAGTTGGACCACTTCTTCATCAAACATTCGAAGACATTCATCCAAGCTTCAAGTTCTTTCACAATCTTCAAGTCAAGGAGAAATTGCATCTAGTGAACTCATTAATTGGCGCTTAGGAGGAAAAGACCTTAAACTTACATTATTGAGTCAGCACTTTAGAAATTGAGCCATTCCTAGTCAATTGGAGTCATGAAATATCAAATACAAAGTCAAATTGGACTTAGGTGCCCCTTCATGTAATTTCCCACCATCATGAGTGCCTAGATCTAGGAAGATCATCCAATTGCGCCTAGGAATAAGATACAAGTCTAAGACCTCAAATTTGAGCACCTAAAAGTGTGATGGATTGAACAAGATACATTGGCACCTAAGGGTAAGTTGTATCTAATGACATCACCTAATTGAGTGCCTAGGAGGTATAAAGCTTAACATTGACATGAGGACAAGCGCTTAGTAAAGGAGAGTTTCTCAAACATTTAAACATGTGAATGAAGTCATACAAATGTACTAAGTCATCTAGGTGCCATTTCCCCCTTATGTACCCTTACATTTGCACCTAAGAAGAAGTTGCTTTAGTTCATTGGAGTGTTTGAGTATTGAGGATTTCTTAGCAATGCTTTGCAACTTTACATTGCCTCCTTCTGACAATTTTTGGGGCAGCAGAAAACCTTTCACCATGGGCAAACACCTCAGAGATATAAAAAATCAAGAGAGGTTATTGTAGAGGCACTCTACATGATCATGTTACCTTAGACATAATGTTTCTAAGTGACACATTTTTTGAGTAACATCTTGTCAAAGATTGCTACCTGTTTTCACTTTGGACTCTTTAGGGATATCATCAGTACAATGTAGCTCAGACTATTTTGACATGTTTGGGTGAAAAATAGGACCATACCTAGCATAAATGTACCCATCCAGACACGTTGGAATAGTCAGTTTGGTTGCATCAGGAGCAGGATGAAAGTTACATCCCTTTGCAACTTTACACTACCTCCTTCTAATAATTTTTGGGGTAGCAGAAAACCTTTCACCATGGGAAAATGTCTCAGAGATATAAAAAAATGAGAGAGGTTATTGTAGAGGCACTCTACATGATCACGTTGCCTTAGATGGAATGTTTCTAAGTGACACGGTTTTTGAGTAATATCTCGTCAAAGATTGCTACCTTTTTGCACTTTGGACTCTTCAAGGATATCGTCGATACAATGTAGCTCGGACTATTTCAACATGTTTGGGTGAGAAAAAGGACCATGCATAATATAAATGTACCCATTTAGACGTGTTGGAATAGTCAGTTTGGTCGCATCAGGAGCATGACAAAAGTTACACCCCTTTGCAACTTTACACTGCCTCCTAACGATTTTTGGGGCAGCAGAAAACCTTTCACCATGGGCAAATGTCTCAGAGATATAAAAAAATGAGAGAGATTATTGTAGAGGAACTCTATGTGATCGCATTTCCTCAGATGGAATGTTTCTAAGTGACACATTTTTTAGTAACATCTCGTCAAATATTGCTGCCTTTTTACACTTTGGACTTTTAAGGGATATTGTCGGTATAATGTAGCTCAGACTGTTTCGACATGTTTGGGTGAAAAACAGGACCATGCCTAATGTAAATGTACCCATCCAAACGCATTGGAATAGTCAGTTTGGTCACATTAGGAGCAGGACAAAAGTTACACCCCTTTGCAACTTTACACTACCTCCTTCTGACAATTTTTGGGGTAGTAGAAAACCTTTCACCACGGGCAAATGCCTCAGAGATATAAAAAATTGAGAGAGGTTATTATAGAGGCACTCTATGTGATCGTGTTGCCTTAGACATAATGTTTCTAAATAACATGGTTTTTGAGTAACATCTCATCAAAGATTGATGCCTTTTTGCACTTTGGACTCTTCAGGGATATCATCGGTACAATGTAGCTCGGACTGTTTCAAGTAGCTTAAATTTTACTAAAAAAAGGGGTAAAAGTTTATTTAAAGAATTAATAAAACCAACTTTATACACAACAACTAGCAGTTAAAGTATATGATTTTTGTTTTAGATAATGGATTAATTATTTAAATATATATAACATAGATTTTATAGTGAAAATTTTAAATTGGACAATACTTATTACAAAGTTGATAAAATGAAATTTAAAAACAAAGATTTTGATTTGATGATTGAACATTTTACCCTATAGGCAAATTGTTACAAATTGTAAGTATTTGATGCAATTGGAGTCTTAAACACTCTTTTATGAACTAAGCCCTATTCCTTTCCATATTATATAACTAGCACTTGCACCTGATAGGAAATTGAAGGTAATATTTAAATATATTTTTAAGTGAGTTTACAAATATTATGAATTAATCTTTTAATATTATATAATTAATTATGTAACAATAAGTCTATATATGTTTTTTATTGCAAATATGTGCAATGTTTCTACTGATCTGATTATTTATGCCAACATCATCAGATCTAAGAATGAACTCATACCTAGAGGAAAGACTTTGTATGTGCCATGTGCATAAGTATCTTGTACAATATGTGGAACATCCATCAAGTTGAGAGCATTTGTTAAAATTGACGATCTAAATGATTTAATTCATTTCCTTATTTATTACTTGTTCAAACATTTAATCTATTATAACAATATGTAGTGAAAGAATATATTTTTTTAATTCTACCAATTAATTAAAATTTAAACACCAAAGCTAAGAGTTGGTTTCAAAAAGTTAATGATACTCCTCATGCAACTTCAAATAGACACATATAATAAGACAACAACTATTAATTACAACAAGAATCATTACATTTGACACACCATCAGTAGGGACTTGACACAATGGGTCTCCTGTTTCTTATGGCATTGTTTGGGGAAATTATCTTAAGAATGAAAAATAAATAAATGTATATATAATTAGTTTTATAATTTATTTGTGTTGTGGTTTATTTAATTGATTAAATTATTAGAATTAGTCTTTTACTTCATCAATGTTTTACATTGAGATTCTTCGGTGCTGTGAATGGAAGTTTCTAAAACCCTTTTTCTTATAATAGTTTTGGTGCTTATTCTACAAATCTGGCACTAGAGTTTCATTAGAGTTATGTAATCTTTATCAATTTTCTGCCTTAGTGGCACCTTCATCTCATAGTGAAGACTCCCTGTAGCTTTTTAGGATTCCAAATCAAAGCACAATGTTCAAGTAAACATTTCTAAATTAATTTTAGAAACAACATTGTATCAATCGTGAAGCCCAAGGGTGTATCGCACCAGTGTCACCAGTCATGTTAAAAAGCCTTAAAAAAAACATTGTTTGTTCCCTGATCTTTTTCGGTATGGTAAGTTAGGGTATTTTTTTTGGCTACATGGGGAATGGATGCAAGAGTGTGCAGGTATAGAATGGTTCACATCTCTCACCTCTAATTCACTTGTAGAAATCTTAGACATAGGTTTTGTTGCAAAATGACAATCAACACTTAGTCGAAGGTGTAAATGCTCATGCTGCTACCAAACTAGATGATAGACTTGTCTTGAGCAAGTTGAATTTGAAGATAGGAATTTAACATAGTTGGGCACTCCATTTGCCTGAGTCAACCATTTATTTTACAGCTACTACTCCCATCAAATCATACTCTTTTTTCTTCTTCTTTACTAAGCAATTTCTTGTAGAATAATTGTATCTGTTAATAGGTGATTTGATTGTAGATTGTCTAGCACCTGTGTAAGAGAAATTTAAGCAAATCATGGTTTGTTTTGTCACATAGAATGTTTATTTATTCCTCTGTCAGATATGTCATAAGATTTATTTCTATTTACCAGTTTTCTTTTAGTTGGGTACTAATATATATATCACATAGTTGGGTGCTTTACATTTGAAGATATATTTATGAGAATTTAGATATGTTTAATTATAAACTTTAAGCTATTCAAATATGGTGGGGATATAGGAAAATGAGTTTTTTTTTTAAATTTGAAAATAGTATTTTCTCACCCACTAGTGCGGCACTCAGAGAATGAAGCTTCGAATGTTTTGTTTAATAATTTTGAGGTTATGAAGGCCAAAAGACATGCAGTATGCCATCATTACCTTCTCAAAGGACCCAAATCTTTCTTTCTGTATTGTTTAAACTTACTTGTTTGCCTTGGCTTTTCTCATAGCATCCCTATGATATTATGGCAAGTTTTTTAATATCGCAAAATGCGACTCAAAATTGAGTGGATTAAAGTTACCAAGAAGATTAAATGATCAATATGATATTATTGATAAGGGTAGACTGAGCTAACATACTTTTAGTTGCCTATGTTGATGTTTTAGCAGTAAGAGATATCCTTCTCCCAAATTTAAATAATGAAAAGGTTCATATGAAGAGACACCAAAGCATATGAAGAGACATTCACGCATATGAAGAGTTACCTTGATTTGTGTATATACATCAATTCAATCACTTCATTCACACCTCCAGTAGAAGTTTGCCATTCCTTTAGCAGCAGAACAGATTTCAAGGGGAAGCATACTTATTTGTATCTTTGCATCTAGGAGAGGTGCTATTATTCATTGTATCAAATTTAGCCTTGTGTTGGGCCTATGTTGTAAGTAGATTTATGTTCTTATTCCTTCAATATATAAGAGATATATTTTCTAGGTTTTTCTCCCTCAAGTAGGAGGGTTTTCCCAGGTTATCTGTTGTGTTCATTTCTCTATGAGTTGTATTTTTGCTTATTTCATTTTTGATCCTAAAACTAACATGGTATCCGAGTCGGTCTAAGAAAAGATTAGATCAGATTTGTTTAAGCAGCGAAGTCTTCTTATCTAGGGTAGTCTATCTAAGCATCAAAGATGGTGAATGAAATCAAGGTTGAAGATAGTCTTGATGGTGCATCAAATTTCACCTCTTGGAAATTTAGAGTTCTTATTACACTATAAGAAAATGATCTTCTAGACTTCATGGAGAATGATGTACCCAAGCCATCCGATGATGTTGAGAAAACTAAATGGGAAAAATAATGACTAGTTTCAAAGATGTCAGGGAGGGCTTGAAAGACAACAGATCTTCACCCTCTGCTTGTGGTGAAATCTTTGCGCAAGGAAAAGGAATTTAAAAGGGAGGCTAATTTTTTGCAAAATTATTAGCCACCGGAAAGGCAAATATTTGAAGCGAGGGGTTTGAAGGATGATGAGTTTCCTAAATCCCTGTGTTTGAGGAAGAGGAAATGCAGTGGCAGTCTGGTTTGATTACTGATATCATGACCATGAAAACCCTGGTGGAGGCAGTTATTTCACGGCAATAGATTTTTTTCAGGGAGCTGTTGGAGAGCCTTGAGACGAAGGACTAGATTAGAGAGTAGATTAGGCTAGAAGAGGATAAGAAGAAGAAGAAGGATCTCTCTCACATCCAGTGGTTCAAGTGTGACAAATATGGTCACTTTGCTTGAGATTGCAAATTAAGGTCTACACAACTTGTTTCTACTGCGAAAATTACCATGGGGAAATCTCAGAAGGAGCCAAGCTCTAAAGTTGATCAGTTTCTTCGAAGAGGAGGAATTAACATTTAGAAAGAGTCTGACAAACCAACAACGGCAACCTTGGATGAGGAGGTCAAGAGGTTGGTGGTAGTACCTGGAGCTTCACAGGGAGTCACATCATCATGAAGATTCCTTGTAGTGTATATTTCTCTGAGACGGAGAAATATGATGTGAAAGCCCTTGTAGTGTATAGTTGTCTGAGATGGAGAAATATGTGGTGAAAGCCCTTGTAGTGTATATTTCTATGAGATGGACAAATATGAGGTGCGAGCCCTTGTTCATCTCTGAGACTAAGATGGGATGTCATGTTGAGTGTAACACCCAGTTTAGAATTCACTCTAAAAACTAAGTTTTAACAAAAGGTAATATATTTTTTTAAAATTTAAAACAAAAAAGTAATTACTATAAACAAGCAATTCATCCATTGACTTAACAATAATCATGAATATATATTCGTAAAGAAAAAGGAAATAATCATCCAAAACATTTAAACAATATGTTGTTAAAAATTACTTAAATCAAATCCAAAATATGAACTTACCAATGTCATTGCATCTCGATTGTCAACCATCCAAATTCAAGTCTCGGCATTCCTCAAGAATTAAGAAGAGAAAGTACATCTTCAAGGAGTTTAACCTCCAACCACAGACCATTGGTCTCCTGCACTCCTTCCTAACTGGAAGTGGCCCTATCCTACTCAAGAGGATAGACTTAGGATAACCAATGGTGTTTTCCATCTGATCTCTGGTGTTGTGACCTACGTGACTTGTTATCATGCAATCCCCTAGATACCCTCTAGTCATGCATGACCTCTCCACAAGCTACGCCATCCAGCCACAGTGAACATTCAATGCACTTGAGGATCATGCATTACCTTGGCCAAAGGATTTGAATTTAATTAGTGTTGTATCAACGCATGAATTAAGTTCAACCACCCCACTCGACTCGAATTAATCGCAATCCTACAATTTCCTAGTTATAAGTACTATATAACAACCTCGATGACCTCAATGTGTTTGAATTTCATCATGCATTAACGCATGGCATTGAGATTTACTCTTTCTCTAAACTCATGGAAATCTCTCCATCTTCACGATATAAGGATCATTTCCTAGCACCTTGATTATTTGAATAACGTTTTGCATTGTTAGACAATCTCTAAGTTTAGTGCATTGTTTAAATTATCCACTCTTGAGTAGACACTAAACCCAACTTTGTTGTTTTCGAAAAGAGACTACTTTAAACCAATTTATAGAACAAAAATATTCGAAGTCCCTAAGTTTAAAATTTAACATTCTAAGGAATCTTCTTCAACTGTCGATTCTTTGACATAACTTTATCTTTGTTGATTTGGAATGGTTTTCTAAAAGACAATTCAAGAATACAATGTTCGAAAACCCTACGTTTAAATGTAACACTCACAATGTACTACTTCAACGTGTCGAAATCTTCAACATAGCATAATCTTGTCGAACAATTTATTGGAAAGTCTTGATATAACGTTTCTTCTAACAAATTAGATTGCATGTAAGTATAAACTTGAGACTTAACAAAAGACACATTACTTGTTTGTAAAAACTTCATAATAATGATTGGTAAATCAATTAGGTCTTGTCTCGGAAAAACAATAGTTTAAATACTTCAATAACAAAAGTATTACCTTCAAAAGCATATAATCAAAATCTTGTTATTATTCTCAACTAGTTAACAAGTTCGCCATGGTCAACCGACTAGTTTAAATTTAGAAAAAGAGGACTGTGAAGTCTTGTAAGTTTCAGTTTATACTTCTTTATAAAGATATTCATCGGTCGTGGATTGCTACTAACAATTCTTTTACTCTAGACTAGATGACCTTTAAAGCTTGATAGAATCAAACAAAGGTATTCATCTTTCCACACAAGTATTCATTCTATGTTGACAAAGGTTTGACACCGTGATTTGTGTTAATTGAAAACTTCTTTCGACTAAAAACTTAATCTAAATTACCCTTTGCACCAAACAAAAACCACATAAAGTTAAATCTTGACTTCATAGAAATTCTGACCTTTGCATAGCAAAGCAATAGGCTTTGAGATTCACTACTATGGTGTGGTGCAGTACTGTGTAGAAGATGTAACATTGCACCATTTAATAATGTTCAAAACTCACAGCTATAGTTATCAGTAATTAACACCTTGCGACTTTAACAAACTAAGTTCTTTTAGAATGCAGAAAAGACATGACTTAAAACAATACAATAGAAATCTAAGTCTGCATAGTGAAGACTGGTAGAGAACCTGAAATTGGTCTCTAGAGTTCGCTAGCAAACTGATCCTCGACACTTGATAATTCCTCAGTCGTTTCTCTTGAAACTTTTTTCTCAGTCCTATTTTTCTTCTCCTTTGTGATTCTAACTACAAAATTGACTCAAAACTCTCTTTATCCCCACTCACTGCAAAGGCGTAACCAACTCCCACTCACAAAAACTAAGCCTAAACAAAAGGATTCTACCCACATGCGTAACATCCTCCTAAAAATACAACCACTACAAGAAAAATGGTTTCACCTCCACTCAGTCTGCGGTTATTCTCCATAATGGAGTTCCAAACTTGGCGAGGTGGCACCTACCAGAAATAACAATTTGCCCCACTACTCATAACCATTATCAGAATAAACAAATGCCAACATAATAATAAAGGTTAGACCGATGACTAACTTGAGGTCTTAAGCTAGAAGGCAAAAAGACTTATTCGAAATGGAAGACATCATAAATAAAGACTTGAATGAACTCCAACTATTGCTTGATTACTAACATCGTAAAAGAATAAAGAAGTACCTCAATTACTACGTAAATATAACTTATATAATTTAGTATATTCCTTTATAGTACGACCAATGTTATTACACACCATGGTCTCTAGAACAATTCAACATCCGTCAAATTTCACAAAGGGGAGTTTACAACATACGCTCGAAGTGCTTCACAATGATAACGACGAATTGGGTACAAACGCAGAACAAAACTTGGGATCAACTTATGCACAATTTCAACTTCTGCGCCAAATAGATAACAGGACATGACTTACAATTTGACCATAAGCATTAACATATATTTACATGTAAACAATATATCATTCATTCATGTTTGACGACATGACTTAGAGTATTATGACACTAATGTTGATTTCCCATACTCTAACGACAACTTATGAAAGGAGAAAGATCTATTCTTCAGACATCGATATCTTGACTAAAATTGACTTAGCCCGTATTCAAGGCTTAATTCAAGGCATCAAGGTTTATCTACCTAATATGCATTTTTAGTGGCAAGCACCCATGGTTATTCCAGAGTCTATTCTCTCTTTCTCAAATATACTTTTTCTTCTTCTTTCTTCCTGGCAAACATATTCCATCTATTCCTGCATTGACAATCTCACATACAATTTTGTGGTCAAAGCACCAATATTCTGATCAAAGCACATTTAAATCAAATCATTTCATTTTCATATCAAAAAGACATTCCAATTCATAACATCATATTGATCATAATCAAATAGATTCCATAATTTCATGAAATTAACTTTCTCTATTTACATCATCAATTCCTATGATGTTCAAAACATATCCACATAACTGTACTATTTAAGAAAAAGTAAATAGTAATATTGAATCCAAAAAGGGGATGTAACATATCTTTCCCCTATAGAATCATCGTCCCCGATGATTGAGTTTACCAAGAAAATTTTTTATCATAAAACAAGCTTTTATAGTTTAACATTAATGTTTTTGAAAAGATAAGGAAATCTTTGGTAGATGTCTTTATAGTGTTCCCAAGTGGCGCTATCCTCACCATATTGGTCCCACTAAATTTTGCATTGCAAAACCTCTCGATTACGCAAATGAAGTTTATGCATTTTGAGCACTTTGAGTGGCTCGATTACAACCACTCCTGGTTCTTGTATCTGTAAAGAATTCCATTTAAGAATGTGGTCATTACCTACAAAATATTTCTTTAGGTATGAAACATGAAAAACATTATGCATTTTGGACAAGACTGAAGGTAGAGCAACTTTGTAGGCCACTGGATTGATAATCCCAAGAACTTCAAAAGGTTTGACATATTGAGGAGCCAATATGATTTACCAAATTTGATTGAGCTTTTATGGGGTTTCACTTGCAAAAGAACTTTCTCACCAACAAAGAAATGTCTAGGCACCCGTTTGCGATCTGCATAACTTTTTTGCCTGTCATTGGCTTCTGCCAACTCTTCCTAATCATTTTCACTTTTTCTTCCTTATCTACAAGAATTTCAGGTCTAATGCTTATCCTATCTTCCAGCTTATCCCAGGTTATAGGAGTTCTGCATTTCCTTCCATACAATGCTTCAAATGGTGTCATCTTAATGGCAGAATGATAGGAATTGTTATAGGCAAATTCAACAAGGGGTAAATATTCCTCCCATCTATATTACTGATCCATGCAATACATTCTTAAAAGATCTTCTAAGACCTAATTAACCCTTTCTATTTGTCCATTGGTTTCAGGATGATAAGCGGTGCTCACATTGAGTTTAGTTCCTAATGCAAAAAATAAAGTTTGCCAAAACCCAGAGGTTATCCAAGCATCTCTATTAGATATAATCTTTTCAGGTACCCCATGCAATCTGAATATTTCTTGTAAAAATTTCTGAGCCAAAATATGATCTCCATCTGTCAAATTTCTCATTATATAATGTACCTTAGTTAGTTTATCTACAACAACCAATATTACATCATGCCTATTCTTAGACATTGGTAACCCCTGAACACAATCCATACTAACAACCTGCCATTTACATTCTGGGATATCATGCAGGTATACCAATCCTATAGGATGTTAGTGTCCTACCTTCATTCTCTGACACTCCAAACAACTTGCTACAAACCTTGCAGCATCACTTTTCATTCCTTTCCAGAAATATAGTGGCTTGACATCAGCTAAAATTTTTGTTACCACTGGGTGTCTAGAATAAGGTGCACAATGAACTTCCTTCGAAACAAGGTTTCTAAGTTCTACGGAATTAGGAATGTAGATTCTTACCTTAAATCTCATCAATCCATCTAGCTCAAAATAGAATCTGTCATATCTTGGATCCTTAGGGTCTAATTGCAGAGCTTATTTCACTTGCTCATAATATTCATCTCCAGATAAACTTTGCAATACTAAATCTTTAAAATTAGCATGAATAGAGATTATAGAAGCTATGTGTCTTCTTCTACTTAAAGCATCATCTACTCAGTTTTCTTTACCTTTGATATAAGAAATCTCAAAGTCATAATCTAATATTAATTCTAACCATCTCCTTTGTCTTCAATTGAGATGAGGTTGTGTAAATATGTAACGAAGACTCTGATGATCTGATTTTAGTATAAAAGTCTTTCCCAACAAATAATTTTACCACATCTGAAGGGCATGAATCACTGCTGCCAGTTCTAAGTCATGAGGAGTGTAATTCTGCTCATAATTTTTCAACTTTCTTGATTCATAGGCTATTACATGCCCATCTTGCATAAGCACACCTCCTAACCCTTCTTCTGAGGCATCCGTAATAACCTCAAAATGTCCTTTAGGATTAGGAACTTTTAGGATTGGTGATGTTGTTAACTTTTCTTTTAACAAATCAAATGCCTTTTAACATTCTTCAATCCAAACAAACTGTTTTCCTTTTCTCTGCAAGGAAGTAATTGGACTAGAAATACTTGAGAAATTCAAAACAAATTTTCTGTAATATCCAGCCAATCCCATAAAACTTCATACCTCTGAAACATTGGAAGGTACAGGCCATTCCATAATAGCCTTAATTTTGGCTGGGTCAATTGATATCCCTTTAGCTGATATTATATGTCCCAAATACTGCACTTCTTTCTGAAAGAAAGTGCATTTTCAGAGTTTTGCATACAATTTGTGTTCTCTTAATCGTTGTAAAGCAATTTGAAGATGTTGTCTATGCTCCTCCTCATTTTTGGAATATATCAGAATATCATCTATGAAAACTAGGACAAATTTATCAAGGCAATCTCTGAAAACACTATTCATGAGATTCATGAAGGCGGCAGGTGCATTGGTTAATCCAAATGGCAACATAGTAAACTCATAATGACCATATCTTGTTCTAAATACAGTCTTGTGTATATCTTCATCTTTCAACCTCAACTGATGGTATCTAGATCTCAAATCTATCTTAGAAAAGACTGATGCACCATGCATTTCGTCAAATATATCATCAATACGTGGTAGTGGATACTTATTCTTTATTGTTGCCTTATTTAGCATCTGATAATCTATACACAGTCTAAGGGTTCCATCCTTCTTCTTGATGAAAATAACTGGGGCTCCCCATGGTGATACATTTGGCCTAATTAGATCTTTAGACAATAGCTCCTACAATTGAGCCTTCAATTCTATAAGCTCAGTAGTGGTCATTCGATATGGAGCTTTAGATACTGGCTTAGATCTTGGTTTAATATCTATGGCAAAATCAAAGGTTCTTTTTGGAGGCAAGCCTGGCAGTTCCACAGGAAATACATCACTGAAATTGTAAAGATATGGATATTTTTCCTCAAATGTTTGCTTCTCTAAGGCTTCCTCTACTAGGTCCATTTTGACTACAAAAAGTTGACTTCCCTTACGCCTAGCCCACTTTAATTGTTTTGAAGAAATAGATCTGATCCTTATTTCCCTTTGAATACCTTGAAAATTTTCTATATTTCCTTTATCATCCAGACACTCAATTATTTTATGAAAACAATCTACCTTGGCCCTATGTCTGCACAACCAATTCATTCCTAAGATGACATCGTAGGACCCTAAAGGTGCTATGTATAAATTTACCTCAGTGGAGAAGTTTGAAATATCAATCTTAGCTTCAAACAAACATTGCTCTACCTAAGGCTTTGCATGATTTACATACTCAATTGTCCACGGTTTTGACATAAAACCAGCTCTTCTAGAAAATTTACTTAAGACTATAGATGACACAAAAATTTTTGTTGCACTAGTATCAAACAGAATAGAAATAAGAACTCCAAATAATGTACATGTTATCTCAATGGGAGTAATCTAATACTCAACTTGTCGATTGTCAAGGGCGGCATGAATCCTTTGTTGAAATGCTTCATGTTGCGAAGGAAGTACTGTATTCCTAGGCTGCTCGTTCTGCTTTTTATTAGGACAACGGTTAGCATAATGATCTCCACCACAAGAAAAACACCCTCCAATTGGTCCTCTCTTCTCGGATGGTCTACTCATAGCATCATCATTCTTCTTAAAATTATCATTTTTCTTATAATCTTCATTTCTACATTCATTACTAGATCCCCCTTTGTTTTTATGATTTCTTTTATCAAACCTCCTGTTTCCAAATCCTTTTTCATTCTTCCTTTTACACATCTAATCATTGTAGTTCTTTTCAAATCTCTTATGTTTCTTTTCACGGTAAGCAGAAATAGATTTGATCTTTGTTCCTGTTTAATTACTTTCTCATACACCTGGTCCATTGTGTTTGGATCATGCACCTCCACCTCATTGACAATCTAAGGATTGAGTCCCATGATAATTTTTTTTATTTAAAATCTTTCATCCTTTTGTTATTGAGGAACATACTTCAACAATCTAGTAAATTTTTCTGCATATTCAAGCACAGACAGATCACCTTACCTGAGGTTTTGGAAATCTGTTAACTTTTGATCAAAATATAACTGTGGTAACCACCTCTTACAAAAATGTTCCACTCATTCCATATCACCTTCAAGGGACTTAATTCCAGTTCCATTTTCTTGTTCATCCACCAAGTGGATGCTTCCCCAGACAACTAATATTCTCCCCACACTGCCTTTGTAATCTCAGAGTAATTTCTAATTTCAAAGTATTTCTCCATTTTTGTTAACCATGCTTTTGATGCATCACCGGTTTTTGTTCCATCAAATTTGGGAGGGATAATCTTTTTCATATCCTTAGATAGTTCCAGTGCAAGTTTGTCTTTGGTCTCCCTTTGAGCTTCACTATCATCTTGGTTTTCACTTGACGTACCATGATCCCATTGTTTATTTTTACTTGCATTATTAGGATTCTCATTTTCACCCTCTGTATTCCCAGTTTCATTCACTTTCTTTTCCAATTTGCCCAACTTTTCCTTAGTTTCAGTAAGCATATTAAGAATTCTATCCAATTTATCAGTGGAGTTTTCCTAAGAGTTGTGACCTTCTTGATCTCCCCCCTCATTAAACTCTGATTGATCCATTATTGTTTGTTTTCTCACCTGATTAAGCAAATACTAATTAGTTCTATGTTTTATCATTTTGTATATTATCAAAACATAACAATTGCTCATAACCATAATTATTCTCATACCAAAATTTGGCTTTATTATACTTTGCAAAACTGTATATACATTCTTTAAAGATAGACATATCTCATGTTTCACTCAGTATTTACAAGTGGGGTGTAACCTTCAGATTCATTGTCTGACACATAATCATGACGTGTATAACCCTTAGACTCACCATCATATGATAGTACAATGATTTCAGCTCTAGGTGTTATACGGGGATCCCTAGTGATCATTGGTACACTAATAGGTACACTCATAGGTACACTAATAGGGCAGCAATTGACCATGATTCTACTTGTCATCCTAGCTGTCTCTAGGAGTTCTCTTTTCATTCATTTAAGTTGTGATAAAGCATTGGCCAAAGTTTCCACATCATCTAGCCAAATGTCATTTTCATCATTCATTTTCTCAATAGTCTAGATCATCACAAGTCATTTCTGCTTAGCTTGCAGATAACGTTACTTACCAGCGAAAGACTTCCTTGTGGTTTCTTGATGCGTACCATCCTGGCATAGTAAATCAAATCATTAGCTACTCGCATAATGTTGATTCCTAATTAGGTTAGTGGACTCATCAGCGCTAGTGCTAAACCTGGTTAGCTTTGATACCATGTGTAACACCCAGTTTAGAATTCACTCTAAAAACTAAGTTTTAACCAAAGGTAATATTTTTTTTTAAATTTAAAATAGAAAAGTAATTACTATAAACAAGCAATTCATCCATCGACTTAACAATAATCATGAATATATATTTGTAAAGCAAAAGGAAATAATCATCCAAAACATTTAAACAATATGTTGTTAAAAATTACTTAAATCAAATCTAAAATAGGAACTTACCAATGTCATTGCATCTCGATTGTTGACCATCCAAATTCAAGTCTCAGCATTCCTCAAGAATTAAGAAGAGAAAGTATCTTCAAGGAGTTTAACCTCCAACCATAGATCGTCGGTCTCCCGCACTCCTTCCTAACTAGAAGTGGCCCTATCCTACTCAAGAGGATAGACTTAGGATAACCAATGGTGTTTTCCATCTGAGCTCTGGTGTTGTGACCTACGTGACTTGTTATCATGCAATCCCCTAGATACCCTCTAGTCATGTATGACCTCTCCACAAGCTATGCCATCCAGTCACAGTGAACATTCAATGCACTTGAGGATCATGCATTACCTTGGCCAAAGGATTTGAATTTAATTAGTGTTGTATCAATGCATGAATTAAGTTCACCCATCCCACTCGACTTGAATTAATCGCAATCCTAAAGTTTCATATTTATAAGTACTATATAACAACCTCGATGACCTCAAGGTTTTTGAATTTCATCATGCATTAATGCATGGCATTGAGATTTACACTTTCTCTAAACTCATGGAAATCTCTCTGTCTTCACGATATAAGAATGGTTTCCTAGCACCTTGATTATTCAGATAACATTTTGCATTGTTACACGATCTCTAAGTTTAGTCCATTGTTTAAATTATCCACTCCTGAGTACACACTAAACCCAACTTTGTTGTTTTTGGAAAGAGACTACTTTAAACCAATTTATAGAACAAAAATATTTGAAGTCCCTAAGTTTAAAATTTAACATTCTAAGGAATCTTCTTCGACTGTCAATTCTTTGACATAACTTTATCTTTGTCAATTTGGAAGGGTTCTCTAAAAGACAATTCAAGAATACAATGTTTAAAAACCCTACGTTTAAATATAACACTCGCAATGTACTGCTTCGACGTGTCAAAATCTTTGACATAGCATAATATTGTCGAACAATTTATTGGAAAGTCTTGACATAACGTTTCTTCTAACAAATTAGATTGCATGTAAGTCTAAACTTGAAACTTAACAAAAGACACATTACTTGTTTGTAAAAACTTCATAACAATGATTGGTAAATCAATTAGGTCTTGTCTTGGAAAAACAATAGTTTAAATACTTCAATAATAAAAGTATTACCTTCAAAAGCATATAATCAAAATCTTGTTATTATTCTCAGCTAGTTAACAACTTTGCCATGGTCAACCGACTAGTTTAAATTTAGAAAAAGAGAACTGTGAAGTCTTGTAAGTTTCATTTTATACTTCTTAATAAAGATATTCATCGGTCGTTGATTGCTACTAATAATTCTTTTACTCTAGACTAGATGACCTTTAAAGCTTGATAGAATCAAACAAAGGTATTCAGTTGTCCACACGAGTATTCATTCTACGTCGACAAAGGTTTCAAACCGTGATCTATGTTAATTGAAAACTTCTTTCAACCAAAAACTTAATCTAAATTTCCCTCTGCACCAAACAAAAACCACGTAAAGTTAAGTCTTGACTTCACAGAAATTCTGACCATTGCATAGCAAAGCAATAGACTTTGAGATTCATGGTGCAGTGTAGCGCTGTGTAGAAGATGTAACATTGCACCATTTAATAATGTTCAAAACTCACACCTACAGTTATCATTAATTAACACCCTGCGACTTTAACAAACTAAGTTCTTTTAGAATGCAAGAAAGACATGACTTAAAACAATACAATAAAAATCTAAGTCTGTGTAGTGGAGAGTGGTAGAAAACCTAAAATTGGTCTCTAGAGTTCGCTTACAAACTAGTCATCAACACTTGATAATTCCTCAGCTGTTTCTCTTGAAACTTTTTGCTCAGTCCTATTTTTCTTCTCCTCCGTGATCTCTAACTACAAAACTAACTCAATACTCTCTTTATCCCTGCTCACTACGAAGGTGTAACCAACTCCCACTCACAAAAACCAAGCCTAAACAAAAGGATTCCGCCCACATGCATAATTTGCTCCTCCAAATACAACCACTACAAGAAAAATAGTTTCGTTTCCACTCAGTCTACGGTTATTCTCCATAACAGAGTTCCAAACATGGCATGGTGGCAGCTACTAGAAATAAGAATTTGCCCCACTACTCATAACCATTATTAGATTAAACAAATGCCAACATAATAATAAAGGTTAGACCGATAACTAACTTGAGGTCTTAAGCTAGAAGGAAAAAAGACTTATATGAAATGGAAGACATCATAAATAAAGACTTGAATGAACTCCAACTATTGCTTGATTACTAACATCGTAAAAGAATAAAGAAGTACATCAATGACTACTTAAATATAACTTATATAATTTAGTATATTCCTTTATAGTACGGCCAAAGTTATTACACACCATGGTCTCTAGAACAATTCAACATCCGTCAAATTTCGCAAAGAGGAGTTTACAACATACGCTCGAAGCGCTTCATGATGATAACAACGAATTGGTTTGCAAACGCAGAACAAAACTTGAGATCGACTTATGCACAATTTTGACTTCTGCGCTGAACAGATAACAAGACACGACTTACAATTTGACCATAAGCATTAACATATATTTACATGTAAACAATATATCATTCGTTCATGTTTGACGACATGACTCAGAGTATTATGACATTGATGTCGATTTCCCATACTCTAACGATGATTTATGAAAGGAGAAAGACCTATTCTTCAGACGTCGATATCTCGACTAAAATTGACGTAGCCCATATTCAAGTCTTAATTCAAGTCATCAAGGTTTATCTACCTGATATGCATTTTTAGTGGCAAGCACCCATGGTTATTCCAGAGTCTATTCTCTCTTTCTCAAAGATACTTTGTCTTCTTCTTTCTTCCTGGTGAACATATTCCATCTATTCCTGCATTGACAATCTCAGATACAATTTTGTGCTCAAAGCACCAATATTCTGATAAAAGCACATTTAAATCAAATCATTTCATTTTCATATCGAAAAGACATTCTAATTTATAACATCATATTGATCATAATCAAATAGATTCCATAATTTCATAAAATTAACTTTCTCTATTTACATCATCAGCTCCTATGATATTAAAAACATATCCACATAACTGTACTGTTTAAGAAAAAGTAAATAGTAATATTGAATCCAAAAAGTGGATGTAACATTGAGAGACTCCATGATGATATCATGTTGAGAGACTCTGAGATGAATCCTTTTTACTTGTGTTTTTCCACACATGGGAGTATCCATGGTGGACGTCATGTTGAGAGACTCCATGACAACATCACATTGTGAGACTCCATGATGGGCACTTGTGCACATGTTTCTTTCCACACATGGGTGTAGCCATGGTGGATGTCATGTTGAGTGACTCCATGATGATATCATGTTAAGAAACTCCGTAATGAACTATTTCACAAATGGGTGTAGCCATTGTGGATGTCATGTTGAGAGACTCCATAACATGGATATTTGGAAGGATAGTTCCCTAGCTAAGAGGGAGTGTTGATGTTTTAGTGGCGAGAGATATCCTTCTCCCAAATTTAAATAATGAGAAGACACATATGAA
This sequence comes from Cunninghamia lanceolata, assembly GCA_027924645.1. NCBI lineage: Eukaryota > Viridiplantae > Streptophyta > Pinopsida > Cupressales > Cupressaceae > Cunninghamia > Cunninghamia lanceolata. The sequence goes on from BSBN01000793.1 coordinate 3,363,255, forward strand.
GAGACACCAAAGCATATGAAGAGACACTGATGCATATGAAGAGTTGCCTTGATTTGTATATATATATCAATTCAATCACTTCATTCACACCTCGAGCATGAGTTTGCCATTCCTTTAGTAGCAGAGCAGATTTCAAGGGGAAGCATACTTATTTGTATCTTTGCATCTAGGAGAGGTGTTATTATTTATTGTATCAAATTCGGCCTTGTGTTGGGCCTGAGTTGTAAGCAGATTTTTGCTCTTATTCCCTCAATATATAAGAGATATATTTTCTGGGTTTTTCTCCCTCGAGTAGGAGGGTTTTCCTAGGGTATCTATTGTGTTCATTGCTCTATATGTTGTTGTATTTCTATTTATTTCATTTATGATCCTAAAACTAATAGTTTAGTCATTGGCTTACCAATTTTTCTTACTTGTCACTTGACACAAAATTATTTAATTTAGATGTTAGTTGAATTGAACCATGGTTATGGCATAAGCATTTTAATTTCTTTTTCATATTCCTTTGAAATTTTTTTGATGCACGACACCTGATATTGGCATATTTACCTTCTACACAGAGACTATTCCTTTTTAAGTTTCTTTTGATGACCTTATTTGAATTCTTTTTACTTCTCTTTAGCATATGTTCTCTAGATATTTTATGGTTAAAAGAATGATTATATTATTGTTCTCATGCTAACTAAAATTTTCCCTTAGTAAACCCATTGGGATGTATATAATTTGATTTCTGTAGGTAAGAGTATATTAGAATTAATTGTTATTTATTGAAGTGAATAAGAGGTATTATAAGCAATGAAATTCTAATCAATGTGATTTTGAGTATTATCATATAATTATTTTGGAAAAAGTTGTTTGAGGTAGATTTAGTCATAACCTTATAGGTAAAGTGATAGTCAATTGTATATATATACTCCTGAGAAACTAATGTATCCCTTGTTTTGGGAGTGTTGTTTTGGATTGTGGTGTCTTTCTACATATATTCTATAGTTCTTAGATGGTATAGTGCATGCTAAAGTTCATACAATCTTGTAAATAGAGGGTTGAAGTGCTTTGCATTGTTCCCAATCCACTTGGGTTAATTGATGGCATGGATGGAAAAGCCTAGTTCCTATTTAGAATTTGGTCTAAACTTTGGATTGTATCTTTTGTACTTGTTATTTAAAGTTTGACCACCTAATTCAATTGAGAGTCTAGTTCAAACTACAAAGCCTCTACACATATGTAGGCAAGGCCAGCCCCTAAGGAATTAGGTATGGCCCTTAGGTCTTGACCTATCCTAATTGCAAATCAAATATCCAATTGATTTATGTCTTTTTAGAATTATTATTCTTTAGTCTAGTGTGCAGGAAATGTGATTATCAAGTAACATTAGATAGTGTAGAAAGGGAAGTTATTCAAATATAGTGTGAAGTAAAGCAAAGGAACCCAAAGGTATTAATGACCCATCTCATTCCAATAATTATGTTAAGTTAATGATGTGATTTAGAGTTTGTTACGTCTATTCCTTTAAGATTACCCTATCGATTATCAGTTTAACCACAAGGGATGTTAGATTGAAATTATATGGTATGGAAGTAAGTTGAATAGTTAATTAGAATCACCTTCTACTTGGTGGAGTTTTGATATCTATATATATATATATATAGTGAGATCAATGCTTAAATTTAGTGTTGTAGATTCATGATTATTACAAGTATCAGATATTGTGCAAGGTGAAGCAAGGTCTAAGGTAATTTAAGTATTCATTCTTTTCATAGGTTTTAAGTATGGATTCAAGATTTAATAATCTAATTTTGAGTGTAAAGTAACTAGTGAACTTAAGATCATAACTATTTATTATCTTCATGTGGATAGAATATGTGTTGGATATCTATGATTTTACATCATAACTTATTGTGTAGTTGTAAGGTTTACATGTAACAGTGATCTTCTCTTTTGTATAGTGACTATTGAATTGTTCTTACAACAATTACAAGCTTAGATGTGTAAATAAATGTTTAAACCTTTGATTTCCATTTATGACAAATGATACAAAAAGTCTTTATTGCACAATTTTATTCAATTTTGGTAGTACTTTTTATGTCGCTTTAAAATTGTGTACTTTTGGTTTTAATATTTTCAACTAGATTTAAACATTTAGCATTTAATTATGGCAAGTAAATCACAGTTTTGTGTTTAGTGCAAGTGTAATAGCTTGGTCATGACATATGCACACAAACCTACATACATGTACTATCCATTGTGATCTAGTCCATCTCATGTCTTATGACTAGATTGTAGTTGTGGTTACAAACTCATCTTGCCTAAATTCAAATTTAGCCAACTTCCCTTCATTACCCTTCTCACTTGGGGTTAACTAAACACAAATTTTTTGTGTAATTTTTGATATGTCCTTGTATTTAAAGACATCCAATGCATTCATTCTAAGCATATCCTACTCTTTAGGCAATATTCACAAATCATTTACAAAAACACTTCAATTGGTGCACTAAAAGGAGTATAGTTTTGCATGAATATTCTAAAAGCATTTGCATGACTAAATATGGATGTTTTTTATTATTCATTCACATTTCTTAGGGTTGACCTAGGAAAACATGTCCCCTTGTGACATACTAGTAGGCCCACAAAGGTATTTATAAATGCTTCCAATCTATTATTTGTATCAAAAGACAAGAAGAAGCCAAAGTTGATTAGACAAAGTAAAAAACAAAAGGCTACGAAATAAATAGTACAAATTCATGGGTGTGGGACAAGTTCAACTCCACCTTGATCACCAAACTGATTCCTACATATTGGATATAATATTTTGATTTTGAAGTATATTAGATTCAAAGTTTATCATTTATTGTTATTGATCTTGAAACATACTAGATTCAAATCTACATCAATCTTTATGCATTCATCAATTATAAAACTAGGTAATATTATTTCTAGTTAGATTTTTGTATTTAATTACTAGTACAATATTTTAAATCTCAACTTTCTTTATATATAGCCTAGATTACACTTTAAAAATTATATTGATTCATAGTAATAAATGTTACATTATTAAAGTCTTAAAAATTAAATTAGAAATTTCATTATCACCTATAATAAAATTTGTAATGATATTATTAAAAGATATAACCAAATAAAAAACATATAAAAAAACAATTAATTTATACAATTTAGACTTGGTCACCAATTTAAAAATATGAAAATGATATTTATTATGATCAACCCCTTAATTAGATTTGATTGTTCAACTCCATGTTTAAACATTAATTAAACTATGACAACACTCCATTTCCAACACAAAAGCATTGAGCATTTTCTTAGAAGGCACTTAACATTTTATATCAACAAAAGCTTTGGAAAGTGTTTGGTCTAAATTACTCAACAGTAAATATTCTCCCCTCCTTTGATAAAAAATCTAAAGAAGGTGTTGAGCATGGATGTGACCGAAGTGGTGAGTAGGTATGAAAATTTAAGGCTTCAACAGTATTTCCTCTTCAAAATAGAAAATTGTGACAAATAAGAACTTATTAATTGCCTCTGATAAGTGTAGATGCTTTCTATTTACCCAACTTGTTAATACAAACCTTGCTTAACAACCCTAGATTTCCATTCTTCATGCCCTTGAGTTCCATAGAAGACAACCACTTATAGATAAAAATCCTTCATAGAACCCCACCCAAAGAGCTTAACTAGTACCACCTAGCCTCCATCTAGGTGCAAGTAAGGCCTAACCATACCATAATAAATCCACACAATGACATAAAATCATCCATTATGAACCTATTAAGAGCTCTAGGGGTATAATAATCTGTAGTCTACCCACAAATATATTAGTATGTTAAGGGTTTAAAAATAATTGCAATAGACTAGATTCTTCAAGCACAAAATAGACATTTAAAAATAATAATACACAAGGTTCTTCAAACGCAAAATATACTCAACAACCCCACAGTCTAGCTGACCCATGAAGCATGACACATAGACCACTAAAGAGTCTCAATATAGTCACCATACAACCAACATGAGGAATGGAGCATAACTCATACAATCTCCTAGTCATAGGCATAATATTGACAAAGCTCATGAACATTCTAGGTAGCTAAAGAACATACAATCATGATTGTTTAATATATAATGCATCAATAATATTAAAATTAAAGCCATAATAGATCATTTCACATGAGTTATGAGGAGACTTAACAATATCCTAGATCAACAAAAAATCATTCTACCATACAAATTTTGCAAAGTCAAGGAAAAACAAGACTATTAGTGTTTAAGGATGAGGGAGAGACTAAGGCTATCAAGTGATTGATCTCCTCTAAATATGACAAAAATCTACTAAAAGGCCCTTCACTTGAATAATCTAGATCACAACACCATTACTACCACCAAGCCCAACTTACTAGCTTTGTCATTAAACCCCACTCTTTCATGGAAGTTGTATGCATAGACTAGAGAGTGAGAAGAAATAATAAAAATGAAACCAACTATAGATGTTTCGCCCTAGGTCAATCTATAGTTAATTCAAGCATTAAATTCCTACTAAAAGGGTACCAAGCCCATGTGAATAAAATCCTTGGCATAAATGCCAACTTCTAGCTAAGCCATGGTAGTCCCTAGGTTCAATGTTTAGACATTATTCTTAGGTTTAAGGCTTAGAATATATTAATATATACCATAGTTTGGCTACTACCAATATATAGGCTTCATCCCTCTTAAGTATATATGTATGTATGTAAAAAATCATATAGTATTTACATAATTGAATAGATAAGAGACATACAAAAGCACATAACACTCTAACCAAAAATAGATGCTAACCAACCCATAGTAGCATGTTTCTAACACATATTTTGTATTGATACATGCATAGGGGTGGCTAATTCCATCAAACAACTCACTCATTGATGAATAAATAAAATGGACTCATAACCAAGATAGCTTTGACCAAGGTCCTAGAATTTTATCCAACACATACAAGACACCTAATGACACTTGTGTAGAGTTGGTATGATTTCAAACTTTACTTTCCCTTGGTTTTGGATGCATTATTACAAATGGTGTATTTTGTTGTTAACACCTACACTTGAATCAACTTTCATAAAAAATATATAAATCATAAAACCTTGGATTTTTTTCACTTCATACTTTCCATGCTAATAAGTTTCAATCCTTTTATGTGACCCATAACCTGCAATCAACACATGAACCTTTCAATCCCTAAACCCACATTTTTTATCAATAGTATTCAAATATTTAACAAAGAAAATTTATAAACATAATCATCTATTCTCATCAAAATTATAGCATAGGAAGGAAAATCAACCTATCTAGGAGAGGGGATCGTGAAATTCTCCTCCACTTAAGAAGGTACCATCCTGGTACCAAATAAAACAAGTGTAAAACTAAATACATTTTCTAACATATGTTACAACAAAACTTAAAGAAATAGAGTATAAATTTCTTCAAAATAAAAGATTCATCATCCTAATTTTCACTCCTCTTTCTCGTTTCATCTCGTTGGACCAAAAGTTACTTCACAAATCTATTTCTCAAATTAATGTTTGGTTGTCTAAAATTTAGACTAACTTGATAATTACTTGTGCCTCTTCCACTTGTAGATTATGCCAATTAAGAACATGGGAAGGGTTAAAAACATACCTTCTTAGTAAAGCAATGTGAAAAACATCATGAATTCTTTCCAAGGAAGGAGGCAAGGCCAAATAATAATCTTAAAGATTGTTAATTTCCATAATTTCAAATGGGTCCACAAAACAAGGAGCAATCTTTGTAGCCTTTAGAAACTTGATTGAACTTTTTTGTTGTTTAACATGCATAAATACCTTCTCGCCCACCTCAAATTTGTGTGGGTCCTATTCAAATCTATATAGCTTTTTGTTTATTTGAGGCTTTGTTTACTCTCCATCTTATTATTTGAAATTGTTCATCATATTCTTAAAAAAATTTACAACCAATCAAAATTCTATTCTCTATCTCATCCTATCCAACTAGTGTTTTACATTTCCTACAATATAATGCCTCAAAAGGTGTCATTTTGATCAAGGAATGAAAGTGTTATAAGAAAACTCAACTAGATGCAAAAAGTATTCCCACTTGCTAAGCTAGTTTGTAGAATACATTATTAGCATGTCTTCTAGGACTTGATTGACTCCCATTTAACCACCTATTTTTGGATGACAAGCAAAACTAAAGTTCAACTTGGTCCCAAAAGAAACTATTAGAGTAGTCCAAAAGTAGGAAATGAATAATTTATCTCAATTTGAAATAATTACATTAGGAATACCATTCAAACACACAATTTCCTTCATAAATTTAGATGCCAAAATAGCAACATTGTCATCAGAATTACCAAGTATAAAATGGGCCACTTTGGTTACCTTGTTAACAACAACCAAGATAATATCATGTTTAAATCCATTCCTAGGTAACTCAGCCATAAAGTCCATAGATATAATAAACCATTTATGCTTTGGTATGGTATATGGGTATAGCAACCCAAATGAATGATAATGTTAAACCTTTACCTTTTGACATTTAAGGCATTTAGCCACAAAATGTGACACATCATCCTTCATTTTAGGTCAAAAGTAATATTTCTTTAGTTTGTACAACATTTGAGCTACACTTAGATGTGGATAATGAGGTGTCATATGCACCTTTTCTAGCAATTGTTGCCATATATTTTCATAATCTAGGTCATAAGTATGTCCTTGGTATATGCATGTGCATGGAAATGGGGGACAAAAAGTATCTAAAAGTGCATTTTTAGATGATATATATATGTTCTTTGTGAAACACATCTAACCCTTACACATGCACACATTAGAACATGTACACATTATGGATTGAAAATTACAAAGCCATAATGCATATACATTATAAGGTCTGCACATTATTATTTCGTAAAAATAAAAAAATAAGGAGGTAGTGAGTTATATTATGCCATTCCTTTTTCCCACAACCCAAAAAACATTGACCACAAAGTGTGTTTTGCACAACTAAATCCTACCATCTAAAATGTTGACAATGTAATGTTAGAAAGAGTAAGTTCTTTCTATTTTCTAGTATGTAACATACTAAATCTCAAACAAGGCTAAAAACAAATATTTACCAAGAGATAAAAATATATTAAGTGAAAAAGATTGAACTTTTTTAAAAAAATAAAAATAATCTCAAGGAAACAAAATACATCACATAAACATAATTTCCTTTTTGAATATACATGTAATAATTTACAAAATTGACACTTTACCTTTCTACATTTGATAAAATTTACATAGTTTATGAAATACAAGTCACATATCTAATATGAATGTTGCATCTAGAATTATGATATCCATATTGCAAGTCTCGGCAAGTCTTCTGCTGGAGAGAGACGACATCTTTCAAGTACTTTACCTCCAACCATAGACTAGTGGTCGCCCGCACACCTTCCAACTGGAAGTGGCCCTTCCCTTCACGAAGAGTATAGACATAAGGTAACCAACTAGTATTTTCTATTTGAGTTTTGGTGTTGTATGCTACATAACACTATCAATCACACAACTCTAGACAATCCTCTAGCTAAGTATGATCATACTGATAGGTTATGAAATCTAGACTCGGTGAACTAACTAATGCATGTAGAGACATATGCATTACTTTGGCCAAAGATTCTATATAAATAGACATTTAAAGTAAATGTAGTCAAAATGTCCACCCACCTCTAACTCGACTTGGATGCTATCACATCCTACAGTTTGACTTGGTCAACTTGGTTTATTGATAAATGGTTTAACAATAGAGTTTTATCTAACTCAAAATTCTAGTCGACCTAACTTAGATTGATTCTCATGACTTTGTCATTTGTATCATAAGACTTTATGGATTTACTATTCATTCAAAAGTACCTCTTTTACATTCTTACAAAATCCAAGGTCTATGGATTGTCGATTTCTACTCCATGAGTCCATAACTCAAGTCGATTTGTAATCAAACAATTTGGATTCTCTACCAAGGAAAATTACCATTAACTAAAAAAAACTTTCTTAGACAAGTCTACTTTACAATATTAAACTTAGGGTTTTAGACCCTTCATTGTTGACCCATATAAAACAATAGCTTATTCAAGTTATAATAAAAAAGGTGTTATCAATTATTCTTAACCCTTTTGGGTCAAAACTAGGTTTTTATTTTCCATATCCCAACATGATGGAATAAAAAATAAACTTGTTTTGAAAAGTACAATAATATCATAAATAAAAGAATAACCTCTAGTCTTCTTCTATCTACGAGGTCATTTTTAACTCTCAAACCATGACTAGTATAATACACAGGTATATCCTCAATTATATCTAAACCAAAGGTTCTATTCATGTCTAAATTTTGACAAAGTTCAGTTTGATTCCAAAAAGGTGATAGACTATATCAAATTGCTATCCACTTAAATTCAATGTCCAAAGTTGTTCTTTCTCTTATATACTATGTTGTCACTAAACATTGTTTTCCATACCATGTTTACGTAAAAACAAGGTGATTTCAATATCACAAAACTAATATATTTTCTCATGGTTCTATAAGAGCACAAGAATATTATTTTCATAGTATCCTAGGACATGCAAATTCTACATGAGTAAATACTATATACACAGAAACTTCATGGCCTATACATTCTTAATATCTCTGTCTAAATTTATCATATGGACATGCATATGTATAACTAATCTTTCTACTAAAAGATAATAAGAAGTATCGAAATCTTTCAATCAAATCCTCTTTTAAATATAATAAGGATTTATGACTATGAAGAACATAGGAATAACTCAAGTTATATTGGCCATATTACCTAGTAATATACTTAGCAAGAAGGCTTTCTATCTTAAAAGTATTGGTCATTGTAACATTCTATGATGTCGGCCACATAATAAATAGAGCATCAACTCATAAATTATTCAAAGATATGAATATAAATGTGCATTTCTTATAATAATTAAAGACTTCATATAAAAGAAAGAACCTAATTAGATATCAATGGAAGATCCTTCGACAGTCTTTGATCACCTATGAAAAGTTCTCTCTCTTCTTTCACTGCTCACTATATCCTCTCTTATCCCATAGTCACCTTGTTGTTCTCTTTCTACGATACCATGCTATATTCTCATGATAACAATGCCATATGGTCTCACAATAATATTTCTATTTTCTCTTATGATGACAATGTTGTTCTTTCCTGTATGAAAACTAAAGCTATCTCTGTGCCACGTTACCTCTTTTCTCTAATTTGACATAACCAACATATTTTTTCCTAATGACCCATGCCTCAAGTTCATTTAAGACTCCACTCTTAGTTCATTATTAGACCTCCTTTAAGCCATGGTACTCTCCACTTAAGAAGCCTACAAATGCTCTTAAGTCAAGCATGAAAAATAGAGGGGAACATGGTCATTATACACCACTCCTCATGCATTCAATCACCTTCTCATAATATCATATGTTATTGAATTGGTTATGAGAGAGAAGCCTCTACATTAAAGAAGGTTGTTATCAATTAAAATTCACTATCAACCTCGTACTCTCTACTCAAGAATATTTATGTATTATAATCTAAAATAAAGCATAGATATTGATAATAATGTGATGTAAACTTATGCACAATATGTGATTGGTTTCAGAAAATATCCCCTTCACTATGTATAAAAGAAAATCAATTCGATTTCAATTAGAGAAAATACGAAATTCGACATTGAAACTAAAAACAAGAAACACACTTTTAATTTCTTCTAACTACGTCATTGCAAATGCAAACACAATCTCGTTTACGATGTTAAGAATGAATTATTTGTCAAAAATTCACCTTAGTTGTAAAACAACTAAGTTGACATTAAAAAGACTCTAAGTGACATCGACAACTTGTCGAGTCAAGAAATGAAGTTAAACCAACTTGATTAAACATGACTTACCTTAATTCAAAAAGGGTTCACTAACTGAAGGTACACTATACTCAGATGACAAATGAACTATTCAAAACCAAATGTATATTCTCCTCTCTTTAGAAGATACTCTTTCTTAGAGAGTGGTCGAAAGTTGTTTTCTTGAATACAACTTGCAATCACTGAATCATGATTAGTGCATCATTAGTCCATTCACAAATCTTATGAATAGAAAATCAAAACCTTATAACATAACTTTTTGAATCATTCAATCACATGTATTATACTTAATCATATGAATTGATATTTAAGAAATCAATGAATTACTCTGGCATTATATCATAACGTCTAAACATTTATCCACAAAATTCACTTCTATTCACGTAAAAGTAAATAGTAAAATCAAAGCTAAAATTTGGGAAGTAACATATCTCTCCCCTAAAGTTTCATCATCCTCGATGATTCAATGTATCAAAACAAAATTTAAAACAAGTTTTTGTTTAATTTCTAAAAGCATGAAATAAATAAGGAAATATTTGATAGAATTCATAGTAATCCTCCCATGTAGCACTATTTTCTGCATACTGGTCCCACTAGACCTTGCATTACATAGCCTCACTATTGCGAAAGTGAAGCTTGCGTGTTTTGTGCACCTTGAGAGGCTCGATCATGACCACTCTTGGGTCCTATATCTGTAATGCATTCCAATTAAGAATATGGTTATCTCCTACAATATACTTTTTCAAATAAGAAACATGAAAAACATTATGCATTCTAGATAAGGTTGGTGGTAGAGCAATTCTATAGGCAACTGGATTGATCACTCCAAGCACTTCAAAGAGTCCTACATAACAAGGAGCTAATTTAGAAGACTTTTCAAATTTTATATAACTTTTTTGTGGTTTGAACCTCAAAATAACTTTTTCTCCAATAGAGAATTGTCTCAGTATTCACTTGGTATTAGCATAACTTTTCTATCTGTCATTGGCTTCTGCCAATCTCTTTCTGATCAATTTAACTTTTTCTTCCATTTTTGCTAGTATATCAGGACCAATGCTAATCCTATCTTCTAGCTTATCCTAGCTTATAAGAGTTCGGCATCTTCTTCCAGACAATGCTTCAAATGGTGCCATTTTGATAGCAGAATGATAGGAATTGTTATAAGCAAATTCCACAAATGGTAAGTATTCCTCCCACTTATATTGTTGATCCATGCAATACATTTGTAACAAATCCTCTAGAACTTAGTTAACTCTCTCAGTTTGACCATTTATTTTAGGATGATAAGTTGTACTCACATTAAGCTTGGTTCCTAGCATTGAGAATATGGTTTTATGAAACCTTGATGTCATGCATGCATATCTATCTGAGAAAATATTTTTAGGAACTCCGTTTAATGTAAACACTTCTTGAACAAATTTGCAAGCTAAATTTGGTGCTCCATCCATTAAATTTCTAAGTATGAAATGAGCTACCTTTGTGAGTTTGTCTACCACTACTAAAATTGCATCATGTCTATTTCTATACATTAGAAGACCTTGAATAAAATCCATACTTATGATTTGCCACTTCCATTTTGGTATATCATGTGGATACAAAAGTCCTACAGGATGCTGATGTTCTACTTTAGCTCTCTGGCATTCTAGGTAACTTGCCATAAATCTTGCAGCATCTTTCTTCATTCCTTTCTCTAAATAAAGAGGTTTTACATATACTATAAGTTTGGTAACTCCTGGATGTCCTGAGTATGGTGTAGAATGAACTTCTTTCAACACAAGATTCCTTAGTTCAATAGAATTAGGAACATACATTCTTCCTTTATACCTTAATAGGACCCATCAGATTCAAAATGAAACCATCATACCTTGAATCTTGAGGATTTACTATAAGATCTTGCTTGACCTACTCATAGTATTCATCACCTGATAAATTTTGCAACACTAAATCCTTAAAGTTTGCATGAATAGAGACAACTTAAGAAATATCTTCGCTAACTCAAAGCATCTGCTACTTTGTTTTATTTTCCTTTGATATAACCTATCTCAAAGTCATATTCAGATATCAACTCTAACCATATCCTTTGTCAAACATTCATATGTGTTTGAGAAAATATATATTTGAGACTTTGATGATTTGACTTTAGCACAAAGGTTTTCCCTAACAAATAGTGACACCATACTTGCAAAGCATGCATAACTGCTACCAGTTGTAAATCATGTGGAGCATAATTTTTCTCATAATCTTTTAGCTTTCTAGACTCATAGGCTATCACTTGCCCATCTTTCATAATCACTCCCACTAAACCTTCTCCTAAGGCATTAGTTATTACCTCAAACTGACCTTCAAAATTGGGGACTTTCAAAATGGGTGTTATTGTTAATTTCTCTTTTAATTGATCAAATGCCTCTTGATATTTTTTTTACCAATCAAAATGTTTCCCTTTCCTTTGCAATGAAGTGATTGGACTTACAATTTTGGATAAATTCAGAACAAACATTCTATAGTATCCTGCTAGTCCCATGAAGCTACACACTTCATGTACATTCTTAGGTACAGACCAGTCTAGGATAGCTTTGATCTTTGTTGGGTCTATAGAAAGTCCTTCAATAGAAATTATGTGTCCTAAATACTAAATTTCCTTTTGAAAGAATGAACACTTAGAAAGCTTTCCATATAACTTATGCTCTCTCAATTGTTGCAATACTATTCATAGATGTTGAAAATGTTCTTCATTCTTACAATAAATAAGAATATCATCAAGAAAAACTAGAACAAACTTGTCCAAGAAATATCTAAAGACACTATTCATCAGATTCATGAATGCAGTAGGGGCATTTCTAACTCCAAATGGTAACACTGTAAAGTCATAGTGCCCATATCTTGTTCTAAAAGTTGTTTTGTGGATATCTTCATCCTTCGATCTCAGTTGATGATATCCTGATCATAAATCAATCTTTGAAAACATAGAAGCTCCATGTATTTGATCAAAAAGATCATCTATACATGGTAATGGATACTTATTCTTTATCGTTGCTATATTGAGCATACGATAATCTATAAAGAGATGCAAAGTTCCATATTTCTTTTTAACAAGGATTACTGGTGCACCCCATGGAGAAACACTAGGCCTAATCAATCCTTTAGCCAACAATTCCTACAATTGGGCTTTTAATGCCATCAATTTCATAGTAGTCATACGGTAAGGTGCTTTTGATATAGGCTCAGGTCCTAGTTTAATGTTGATTGCAAAATCAAAGACTCTTTTGGGTGGTAGACTTGGAAGTTCCTCTAGAAAAAAATCTTGGAAATCTCAAAGAAAAGGATAACTTTCTTCAATAGGCACACTTTTCTTTCCAAGACTTCCCTCAATTTGTTCCATTTTCATTGCAAAGAGTTGAAACCCTTTTCACCTAGCCTTTTTCAATTTCTTAGTAGAGATTGGTCAAATCTTGACCTCTCTTTGAATACCTTGCAAAAAGCCCTTATTTCCTTCATCATCTAAACACTCAACTATTTTTGAAAAACAATCAACCTTCGATCTATGTTTCCACAACCAATTTATTCCTAAGATAACATCATAGGAATCTAAGGGAGCTATGTATAAGTTCACCTCAGTTGAAAAACTTGAGAGATCAATCTTAGCTTCAAACAAACATTGCTCTACTTGAGCCTTAGATTGGTTAGCATATTCTACTGACCAAGGTTTATCCATATAACTAGCTCTTCTAGGAAACTTATTCAATACCCTAGGAGAAATATTTTTTTTAGTTTCTCTAGTATCAATTAAAATAGAGATAGGGACTCCACATAAGGTACCAATCATCTCTATATGAGTGATCTAATACTCTACTTGGCGATTATAGAGTGTTGCATGAATCCTTTGCTAAAATGTTGCTTGCTAGGTAGGTAAAGCATTACCTCTTTGCTGACAATTCTGGTTCTTGGTTAGGCATTTATTGGCCTAATGGTCATCTCTACAAGTAAATCATCCTCTAGGAGGTTCTCTCTTTTCAGTTGTCTTACCAGTATTATCCTCATTCCTCTTGAAATTACCATTCTTTTCATTGTTGGACCCACTCTTATACTTCTAGGTTCCTTTACCATTTCTCCTATTCTCATAATTCTTATCATTCCTCCTCTTGGAAGGTTGGGAAGTTTGAGTCTCATTAAATCTCTTGCGATTCCTATCATGATAAGCTGATATGGACTTCAACTTTTACTCTTTCTTAATGGTCTTCTCATAAACTTGATCCATTGTCATATGACCATGCACATCCACTTCACCACAAATCTGAGCATTCAAACCCATGATGAATTTACTAATTTAGAATCTTTCATCCTTCTAATATTGCTTGGTATGTACTTCACAAGACAAGTAAACTTCTCTCCATACTTGACTACTGACATATTGTTGCAAGTATGTGTGATCAATATTGTCATTGATGTCAACATTTTAGTGTCAATTGGTTGAGCAGAGATAAGTCTAATACCTACAATGTTATCAATATTGGATTCAAAGGATAAAGATAGAGTGTTTTGGAGATGATTGTGCAGAGAAGTTGGATGGGAATTTCGCAAGAGGGTTTGATCCTCTTCCATACAGATTCACCTATTCCTTCTTAGAAGACAACTATGCAAATAGATTTGATCTGATAAGAAATATGTTGAGAAATTTGGCTAAGTGTTAGTATAATGTATTCAATGAACAGAGTTCCAGTATTTTTCTTCACATCCTCTGGTATAGAATATTTATCTATGCAGGTACAAGGTTTTGTAAACACATATTCATAGGTTGTAAATCCAAAGTTTCAAGTTCTAAAGTCCTCCAGAATGAAAGATAGACCTATCTATGTATCATATTCTAAATAGACAGCACATTGACAGTGACAGTGATGATTTGAGACACTTTGCATTTCATCGCATGTGAATAGTTTTCTTTACAGATTTGAGGATAAGACTATGGTTATCTATAGCATTCATGTCTAAAGTTTCAAGCATTTTGATGGTCCACATACAAGTTTGTGAAATGACAGATAGGTTATAGTGTTGTTATCTTGCTAGTGTTGCCGACCTAAAGGTGTTGATGTTAAGTGGAGGGTAAATATGTTTTGTGGAATTAAGTGGGAGCTATTTTAGGCCCATCCTAACCTATATCAACGTGTTTCAAAGTTTGAATCTTGGTATTGTGTGTAGATGAAGGTTTTGGGCCAACAAGTGCTATATGGCATGTTTTACATGTTACACCCTATTAGGCTGACCTAATTGATGTTGTGAAAGAAGCAGATATATATAAAGGATTATTTTTGGTGTTTTGGTGAATGATATGAATGAATATGATCTGAATGATGTGAATTGAGTGAATGTAGAGCATAGCAGTTTGGTATTGTACCTTGAGCCTCATTGGAGTTGTACTCCCTACATATGATAGATGTAATTGTTAACAGTTCAATCTTGGCAGTGAGCCACCCCTTCTCTTCTATCTCTTTCTCTTAGGATAGTGAGTCCTTTGGTAGTGAACCACCTACAATGAGCATTCTTGGAGAATGAGTCCATAATTTGTATCAACCTTAACCAGTTGCACTTTTATAATATATATATTGTGAGCTAGCCCTCACTGTAGTTTTTCCTCTTTGGCTTTTTCACGTAAAAATCCTGGTGTTCATGTGTTATGAGTTATGGTTGTATGCTTTATGCTTAATTTACCTTATAGCACTAGGATATGTTAAATGTGTTAGATGTTTGACATGTAAATGGTTTAAGAGAATATTGATTCACCCCCCTCTCAGTATTCTAGGTGCTCAACAATTGGAATTAGAGCCGGGTTCCTTGGAAGAAGATTTACTACTTAAGGAAGATCTTGGAGGTTGAACACATGGGAGCTAGAAGATTACCTACTCCTCCAGAAGAGATTCCTATTGTTGATTTTTCAGATGATAAGTGTATGCTGGTCAATATTGAAGAAATCAAAATTTCTCTAGAAGATCTAGAAAGAACTAAAAATGAAATCAAAGATCTAAAGGAAAATGTTAGAGAAGCAAATGAATGCATAAAAATTTTGAGAGAACAAGTCAAGAAGTTTAAAAAAAGGTATAAAGAAGTTAGTGAACAATTGAAGCACGCAAATGAATCTATGAGTGGTCTAAAAGTGCAAGTTGAGGAAAAGAAAAGAAAATGACATGGGTATGTCGAAGACGTCTTAAAGGTGAATTATTAATCCTTAAGAAAGTGACATGCTGCCCCAAACATAGCTCTCTCTCTCTCTCTCTCTCTCTCTCTCTCTCTCTCTCTCTCTCTCTCTCTCTCTCTCTCTCACACACACACACACACACACACACACACACACACACACACACACACACACACACACACCTCACTCACACGCATGCTCATAGTTTAAACCTTTCTCCCTTCTTTGCCACTAGTGTAGGGGCACCAAATCAAGTCACATGACTATGGTCTAGTTTGGTCATTGATAGATTGGTCTTAGGGTTTTGGAGTCTTTTATATTACAAATAAGGTCATAATAGGCCATTTCTAATGTAATTTGAGTCATGTGGGGTTCATTATGGTAAAAAGTGTCATATTTAGTAATGGTGTCAAAAGTTGCTATGTAAAAGTACAAAAATACACTATAGGGAATACCAACAGTCAATTGGTTTCAAAAGGTCATTTGAGTCAGTTTAGGTAGCTGGGTTTTGGAGGTTTATTGAAATATACTATTCATCATAGGGGTTTGAAACTTGCAAATTGGTTTGTTGGATACTTCAAGTGCTTGTTACAAGTGGTCTACATCAATTGGTATTAGAGCTTAGGGATTAGATTTCATAAGGGACATTGGTTGAATTTTTCATAAAGGAAAGGTTGGAATTTGAAGAGTCATGATGCCTCCTAAGAATCGTGGCACTACTAGAGAGTTGCAGGAGTTAAATGAGAGACATGCCAAGTTGTTGGAGTCTCATAATGTTATTTTAGCAAGGCTTTCTACCTCAGAGTCAAGTCAAAGAAGAGGTGTGGTACTAGGTGATGTAAATGAACCTGAGGAAGTAGAAGGGGAAGAAGATAATGAAGCAGAGATAGAGCAGATGGATCCTGATGAACAAAGGACAATAAGGCTTTTGAAGGAAATAAAAGGAGAGGATTATAAGACCAAGATTTATTTGTCCATGTATGGAGGAAGTTTTAATGATGATGAGCTTCTAGATTGGGTTACAGCCATGGATAATCATTTTGAAAGTGAGGATATTCCTGATGAGCAAAAGGTAAAGGTGGTAAAGACAAAACTAAAATGGCAAGCATTATTATGGTGGGATTATGAACAAGATGAAAGGAGGAAGAAAGGTAATTCAAAGATAGTTTCTTGGGATAGGATGGTTACCAAGCTTAAAGGTAAGTTTTTTCCTAAAGACTATGAAGTTCAATTGTATAAGAAACTCCAAAGTTTGTAGCAAAAGGACTTAGATGTCAGGACTTATATTGATGAATTTTATAAGTTGAGCATAAGAGAAGGAAGAATGGAAGATGAGGTTGCAAGGTATCTAGGTGGATTAAGGTTTAACATTCAAGATGAATTGGTTGTGGAAAACCCAAGGACTGTTGAAGAATGTTTTTAGTTGGCCATTAGAGTGGAAGAGAAGATAAAAAGAAGGCAAGACAAGTCTGTTAGAGGAAGAGGCAGCATTCTAGAGGAAGGGGATCATTTTCTACTCCAAGACAATCAAGTGAAAGCCAAGAGGATGGACACAAAGAATAAGAGAAAGTTGCAAATTTCTAGAGGTGGATTCAGAGGCATTAGAGGCAGATTTGGTGGAGGTAGAAGTTCAAATACATTTTCAGGTAGATGCTATCATTGTCATGAGTTTGGTCATCCAACATTTAAGTGTCCTCAGAAGTAGGGTTCTACATCAAGTGGTGGTGAAAGAAGAAGTGAAAAGAGGGCTCAAGTAGTGCAAGATGGTGAATGTGAAAGTACAAATTACTCTAGTCATCTTGTTGTTCCAGAAGTTGGGGAAACATTGATTGTAAGAAGAACACTATTGAAGGCATCCAAGGAAAAGGAATCAACACAAAGAAGAGCACTATTAAGGACAACTTGCAAGTGTAAAATTCGGGTTCTATTGATAATGTGGTGTCAAATGAAATGGTGGATAAACTGAATTTGCAAAAGGTTCCTCATCAAAAACCCTATAAGGTATCTTGTCTTAATGACAATCAGTCCATTTTGGTTAATAAACAAGTTGTGGTTGAGCTTAATATTGGTGGATATAAGGATAAGTTGCTTTGTGATGTGTTACCCATGGATTGTTGTTGATGCAGGAGCATCTAGAGTGTAAGAGCAATCTTGCATCAACCAAAAAAATAAAAATTGTTGTTTCTTTTCAATAAGGGCTAAATTTGGTAGGGTTACTATTTTTAGTAAGTTTGCATTTGCGCACGGTTGGATACAAAATCTTACATAGACCTCTAGAATGGTGAATTGAAGCTAATGGTGAAGAAATCACTTTAATATCATTTGTCATTTGTGAGATGTTAAAATTTCTAATTCCAAAAATCCTATTGAAATATTCAAAGTCAAATTTGAGGCACTTAGAGGCTCCGGATGGGCCCAAAATTTGGTGGGAAACCCAAGTAGTCTACCTATCGGTACTACTTCGCACTCCATTGTCTTTTCGAGAGCTTTCCGAAAAGGTATTATAATTGAAAATCCAACAGTCGGATCGAAAGTTATGGCCCTATGAAGTTGACCTTTTTTTGGAGGGAGATGCAAATTTCAAAATTAAGCTGGTGGTCGCCAAAAAGGGCTATATATAACCATTTTTGGGAACCGTTAGGGTAGCATAGTTAAGGGGGCAAGCGTAGAGTCAAGAGTAGGTGGGAAAACATAAACCCTAGCTGATTTGGGATTACAGAAGGCAGGTGATTCTAGAGTCTTGTGACAGGAAGTTGTAGTGTGTTGCAGCTTGTGGAGGATTGATTCCTCTGATTGTAATTAAGCTTATGTAATGTAATGAGTTGTCCAGATCAATAAAAGAAAGTTCTATTTTCTATTGTTGTGTGTTTTGTGATTTACCCCCTTCATCAAGTGGTATCAGAGCAAGGGTTCCTGAGTGTGTAGACAGATCACCGACCATGAGGCAGTTTGCACCAGGACCTAAGGTTGTGGGTTTGCTGCATAGATCAAGATGCCTCCATGAAGAAACTGTGGTGGGAGGAATGCTTTGACGGAAGAAGGTTTTAGAGCCCTGCAAAGACAAATCGATGCATTGCAAGAGGAGCTGCAAAGAGGGTTCGAGATGAGAAGGAGAGAGGAAAGTGAAGATGAAGCTAAAGAAGAGCTATCTGAGGAAGAACAAGAAGCTACGAGAGATCCTGCAGAAGTTAGGTTGTTGAGGACCATTTCAAAGATCGGAAAGAGGCCCAGGATCAAAGTTTCTACCTATTCTGGAGATTTGAATCCGGAACAACTTATTGATTGGATCAATGATATGGAAGAGTATTTTGAGTATGAAGATGTGGAAGACCCTGAACGGGTCAAGTTTGCAAAGACAAAGTTGAAGGGCCATGCTAGTATTTGGTGGAAGGAGGTCTAGTTAGAGAGAAATAGAAGAGGAAAAGCAAAGATTACCAGATGGGATTGGATGGTGGAGAAATTGAAGAAGCAGTTCATTCCTGTGGACTATGAGATGGAGTTGATGAAGAAGCTGCAAGGATTGAAGCAAGGTAACAAGTCTGTTAAGGAGTATACAGAAGATTTTTATAAGATCACTATCAGGATAGGCCATGGAGAGGCCAACAAGGAGAAGGTGGCCCGCTACATTAATGGGTTGAGGCCAAGTATTCAAGAAGAGTTGAGCCTGGTCAGAATGACCACCATAGAAGATGCATACCAGTTTTCCTTGAAGGTGGAAGAGAAGCTAAATAAGAGATTTGAAAGAAAGCAAAGGGGAAGAGGTCAAGGCAGAAGGACTGGTGGAAGACCCTATGGGGGCCAAAATGAAGATTCAAAGAAAAGTGAAGAAGCCGACACCAGTCAAAATCAGAGAGGAGATAATGCCTACCGCCCACATGACCAGAACAATGGTGAGCAAAGAGGAAGAGGAAGGGGTAGACTTGGCCAAGGACCTGGAAGAGGAGGTTTCAGAGGAACCTATTTCCAATGTGGAGAAGAAGGGCATCAAGCATACGAGTGTCTGCAACATCAAGGAAGGACAAATAGAAGGCTTGAAGGCAATGCACGAGTTGCACATGTAGATGAAGATGCACATTCTGAGCATTCTGAAGATGCTAAAAGGAGAGAAACCCTAGTTGTTAGAAGAACCTTGCTGAATGAGGAGAAAGAACCCAATTAGAGGAAGAGTTTATTCCGCACAAGGTGCAAATGTGAAGGTAAGTGTTGTGATATTATTATTGACAGTGGAATTACTTATAATCTTGTTTTAGAGGAGATGGTTGACAAGTTGAAGTTGACAAGAAGAAAGCATCCGCATCCATACCGGATTGCATGGTTGCAGAAGGAGCATAGAGCTTTGGTCAATGAACAGTGTTTAGTGAAATTCAAGATTAGTGACTACCATGATGAGGTGTTGTGTGACATCATACCAATGGATGCATTTATAATGTTATTAGGGAGGTCGTGGCAGTATGATAGGAGTGCTGTCCATGATGGCCATGCAAACACATGCTCCCTAACAAAGGATGGAGTACGTCATAAGTTGAAGCCCTTGAAGGAGGTGGAAGAAAAGGTATGTAGTACTACCAAAATTTTCTTGGTAGATAGTAGAAAGTTTTTGGAGGGTATGAAACATGAGCATCATTTCTTTGCACTGATTCCTAAGATTAGTCACGAGAAATGAGAAGATGTACCAACAGAAGTCTCAGAAATGTTGGAAGAATTTCAATATATTGTCTCTGATAGTGTACCAGAAGGTTTACCACCGGTGAGGAAGATAAGTCATCAAATGGATTTGATACCAGGAGCTAGTTTGCCAAATAAGGCAGCCCACAGAATGACTCCAGCAGAGAATGAAGAGTTGAACAAACAAGTTCACGAGCTATTAAGGAAGGGACTAATAAGGGAGAGCCTAAGTCCATGTGTGGTACCTGCAGTACTGGCACCAAAGAAAGATGGAGAGTGGAGGATGTGTACGGATTCCCGGGCCATCAACAAAATCACAATCAAGTACAGATTTCCATTGCCGAGAATGGATGACATAATAGATTGTTTGAGTGGAGCCAAGTACTTCACGAAGATTGATCTAAAGATTGGGTATCACCAAATTTGAATCAGAGAAGAAGATGAATGGAAGACAGCCTTCAAGACAAACGAGGGTTTGTATGAGTGGTTAGTCATGCCATTTGGGCTAACCAATGCACTGAGCACATTCATGCGGCTCATGAACGAGGTACTGAAGGAATTTTTGGGAAGTTTTGTTATTGTTTATTTAGATGACATTTTGATTTTCAATAAGACTTGGGATGAGCATTTGATGCATATCAGAAGAGTTTTAGAGAAGCTGAGGGAGGAGAAGTTGTTGATCAATCTAAAGAAATGTAGTTTTGCAAAGAAGGAGTTGGTATACCTGGGATTTGTTGTCTCAGAGGAAGGTCTTAAGATGGACCCAAAGAAGGTGAGGGCTATCATTGAATGGCCTATGCTAAGGAGTGCTTTTGAGGTAAGATCTTTTCATGGTTTGCAAGTTTTTACAGAAAGTTTATCAAGAATTTCAGTAGCATTTGTGCACCCCTAACTGAGACAATGAGAGGGGATAGAAAAGAGTTTAGATGGACTAAAGGAGCAGACAAGAGCTTTGATACATTGAAGCATAAAGTCGTAGAACAACCTGTGTTGGCACTTCCAGATTTCAATAAGGTATTTCAGGTAGATTGTGATGCTAGTGGTAGTGGTATAGGAGCTGTTCTAAGTCAAGAAGGTAAGCCCATTGCCTATTTTAGTGAGAAGCTTAAGGATGCCAAGAAAAAATATTTTGTTTATGATCAAGAGTCTTATGCAATAGTTCAGGCTTTGAAGAAATGGAGACATTATTTGTTGCTAAAAGAGTTTGTTCTATATACTGATCATCAAGCTTTGCAGTATCTTAATAGTCAAGGAAAGTTAAATCAAAGGCACTTAAAATGGGTTGAGTTTTTGTAGAGTTATACTTTTGTTTTGAATCATAGGAGTGGGAAGTCCAACAAGCTTGCAGATGCCTTAAGCAGAAGGCAAAATTTGTTGATAGAAATGAAGATAGAGGTTGTTGGGTTTGATGAACTCAAAAGTTTGTATCCTGAAGATCTAGATTTTGTAGAGGCTTGGAAAGCTTGTTTGGAACCTGTTACTTTGGATAGGACAAAATGGTTGGATTACATAATCCAAGATGGCATGTTGTTTAGAGGAAGCTAGTTGTGCATTCTGAGGAGTTCCATGAGAGAGAACCTGATTAAGGAGAAGCATAGTGGAGGATTAGCTGGACACTTTGGTCGAGATAAGACCATTGCTATTGTTGGTGAACATTATTACTGGCCACAATTACAGCAAGATGTGAGGACATTTGTGCAGAGTTGCAGATTGTGTTAGATGGCAAAAGGAACAAGTCAGAATACAGGGCTATATCAGCCATTACCTATACCAGAGAAGCCATGGGATGATTAGTATGGATTTTGTTCTTGGTTTACCAAGGACACATAGAGGGCATGATTTCATTTTTGTGGTGGTGGATAGATTCTCAAAGATGGCCCATTTTATTCCTTGCAAGAAGACTAATGATGCTATTCATATTGCAGAGTTATTTTTCAAGGAGGTGGTGAGACTACATGGTCTACCTAAGAGCATATTTTCAGATCGAGATACCAAGTTTGTTGGTTATTTCTGGAGGACATTGTGGAAAAAGTTGAAGACAGATTTGAAGTTTAGTTCTGCACACCATCCACATACTGATGGACATACAAAAGTGGTGAATAGAAGTTTGGGTAACCTACTACGATGCTTAGTAGGAGATAAGCCCAAGGGATGGGATTTGATTTTACCACATGTAGAATTTGCTTACAACAATTCTATCAATAGGAGCACAGGTAAATCTCCATTCTAGGTTGTGTATGGGAGTAGCCCAAGAACTGCTTCTGAATTCAGGAGGATGGATTAGGGGGAGAAGAGTAGTGCCGAAGCTGAAAATTTTGCTGAGCACATGAAGAATT
Source organism: Cunninghamia lanceolata (assembly GCA_027924645.1). Taxonomy (NCBI): domain Eukaryota; kingdom Viridiplantae; phylum Streptophyta; class Pinopsida; order Cupressales; family Cupressaceae; genus Cunninghamia; species Cunninghamia lanceolata. The sequence continues at coordinate 3,386,375 of BSBN01000793.1, forward strand.
TGCACGAAGAGGTAAGAAAGCATATCCATAAGATGAATTATCAGTACAAGGCTAAGGCAGATCAGAAAAGGAGGCATAAGGAGTTTTAGGAGGGTGATGAAGTCATTGTTCACTTGAGAAAAGAAAGATTTCCAGTTGGTACATATAATAAGCTGAAGATGATGAAATATGGACCATATAGAATCCTGAAGAAGCACAGTTCAGAAAATGCATTTAAGGTAGAGTTGCCTGATGACATCAATATTTCACCAGTGTTCAACATTTCAGATCTGATAGAGTTTCATGATGATGGACTTGATAAAGGAACACAGTGGGACATTCCAGCATCTACTTCAGAGAAGGAGGAGATAGAGGGCATTTTGGATAGCCATGTGGGTAAGAGTACAAGAAACAGGCAGTATATAGAATACTTGGTGAAATGGAAAGGACGGCCTGTTGAAGATTCATCATGGTTATCTGAGACTGAGGTTAATCATTTTGGTTTCCCTTTAACACATGAGAAGTGACAGGGTCACTTTTCAAATTACCCCGAGTGTCTAATGCAGGAGCATCTAGGGTGTAAGAGCAATCTTGCATCAACCAAAAAAAATAAAAATTGTTGTTTCTTTTCAATACAGGCTAAATTTGGCAGGGTTACTATTTTTAGTAAGTTTACATTTGTGCACAGTTGGATACAAAATCTTACACAGACCTCTAGAATGGTGAATTGAAGCTAATGGTGAAGAAATCACTTCAATATCATTTGTCATTTGTGAGATGTTAAAATTTCTAATTCCAAAAATCCTATTGAAATATTCAAAGTCAAATTTGAGGCACTTAGAGGCTCTGGATGGGCCCAAAATTTGGTGGGAAACCCAAGTAGTCTACCTATCAGTACTACTTCGCACTCCATCGTCTTTTCGAGAGCTTTTCAAAAAGGTATTATAATTGAAAATCCAATGGTCGGATTGAAAGTTATGGCCCCGCGAAGTTGACCTATTTTTGGAGGGAGATGTAAATTTCAAAACTAAGCTGGTGGTCGCCAAAAAGGGCTATATATAACCATTTTTGGGAACCCTTAGGGTAGTAGAGTTAAGGGGGCAAGCGTAGAGTCAAGAATAGGTGGGAAAACATAAACCCTAGCTGATTTGGGGTTACAGAAGGCAGGTGATTCTAGAGTCTTGTGACAAGAAGTTGTAGTGTGTTGCAGCTTGTGGAGGATTGATTCCTCTGATTGTAATTAAGCTTCTGTAAAGTGTAGAGTCAAGAATAGGTGGGAAAATAGAAACCCTAGCTGATTTGGGGTTACAAAAGGTAGGTGATTCTAGAGTCTTGTGACAGGAAGCTGTAGTGTGTTGCAACTTGTGGAGGATTGATTCCTCTGATTGTAATTAAGCTTCTGTAATGTAATGAGCTGCCCAGATTAATAAAAGAAAGTTCTATTTTATGTGTTCAATTTCTATTGTTCTGTGTTTTTTGATTTACCCCCTTCATCAGTTGCCATTTATTTCTTGGGAGACCATGGAAATTTGACAAATGTGCTATTTATGATGGTAGAAATAATAGTTATCAGATTGAGCATGATGGAAGCACCTTCTCTTTTATTCCATTGTAAGAACATGTCAAGGAGCATAATAAGGAAGCTAAGGTTATCATGTTGGGGAAGGAGTATATAAAGATTGAAGAAGACAAAAACAAAGAGTGTGCAGCCATTGCAAAGGATGAAGGTGCTAGGACAATAGAAAGAAGGAAAGAAGAGAATGGGGAGATAGTAAACTTGAAGAATAGTCTGATTTTGATGGGAAAAGAAGATAGAATGGTGTCAAAGTCTGATACAAAGAAGATCAAGGTGAATTGCTTGTGGAAAAGTAAGGTTGGCATGATAGGATCATGGTAAGGATAGTATTTTGTCCATTGAATACAAGAGAGGTTAGTGGACAATCAATCCCTATTAGAATAGAGGTTCATAAATCTGATAAGACAAATGTTTGTCAATCTAAGAAGACAATGGTACTTGGGGCAGAGGATTTGAAGGAAAAAGATGGAATGAAACAAGGTGAGAGGCAAGGACAAAGGGGCAAGTTTGAGTATGCAACATGGGTTGAGAAGATGACAGTCCAAGACAAGACTGGAAAAGTTATGTTAGTAGGTATAAAGTCAGGTTTGAAATTATCACAAAGTGAAGTGAAGGTGAGACAATATCCATTTGATGGAGGACAGCCAAACCAAAGAAGAAATCAGTTAAAGGGCAGATATAGTGCAAGTTTCCAATACTTGACCCATTGGAAAGAGTCACCAGGTGGATATGCAGGTTGGAGGTCATGGTATGATAAGAGGCAACATGTTTTGATGGCATACAATCCTCAAAGTGACTTGGGAATTTCTTTTGGCTAGGTGTATGGTGCAGGGGCACCAAATCAAGTCACATGAGTATGGTCTAGTTTGGTCATTGATAGGTTGGTCTTAGGGTTTTGGAGTCTTTTGTACTGCAAATAAGATCATAATAGGCCATTTCTAATGTAATTTGAGTCATGTGGGGTTCATTATGGTAACAAGTGTCATATTTAGTAATGGTGTCAAAAGTTGCTATGTAAAAGTGCAAAAATACACTATAGGGAATACCAACAGTCAATTGGTTTCAAAAGGTCATTTGAGTCAGTTTAGGTAGTTGGGTTTTGGAGGGTTATTGAAAGATAACATTCATCATAGGGGTTTGAAACTTGCAAATTGGTTTGTTGGAGACTTGAAGTGCTTTCTACCTTGCTTTGCATCAGCCACTTATTTTATTTCCACATCACCATAATTCCTTTTCAAATATTCCCAAATATATTATTCTAAAAAACCCCCTCTCTCTCAACAAAAGAAGACACCCACACTATTTAAACCATCCTCCCTTCTTTCCCACTTATTTTATTTTCACATCACCATATAATTCCTTTTAGAATATTCCCAAAATTTATGACTTTAAAAATGTCGCACCTTATATTAATCTAAATAATATAAAAGATAAGGACTATGTTAGGATAAATATCACAAGCAACAATAAGCTTAGAACAAGGAAAAATAAGTTACAAAGTTGAGAGAGTGTGTAAAAATTAGTAACGCTTATTCTATCAGTGGTGGCATCTATTATGGATCCCACTATCTATTAATTACATCGAAGGCATTCCCTTTGTGAGAGAAAGGGTTGACTTCAAAAATCAATGGCTGAAGACTCTTGTTACACAGTACAAGACGATTGAAAAGATCATGCATGATCATTTTATTTCATTGTTTTTATTGTTTTTCTGTTGTTTTTTGCCATTCTCTTTTCTAGTTGATGTCTATCATCGAAGAAGATTTATCTTCTTCTCACTCGATGCTTGCAAGACAAGGAAGAAAAATTTTCTTTCTTTTGCACTTTTTATTTTTCCTAGACATTAGAAAACATTCTAAACTCATTGATTGTTCCCACGCTAGAAAAAATGTGTCAAAAAAAGTCTCATGTCATTTAAATTTCCCCCACCGAATACTTTGGGATTTCTCTTTTTTAGATTAAAATTAGTCACCGACATTTGTTGCCGCTTTAAGCATTTGTCATTGGCTAGTTGGTCATTGTCGACACAGATCATCTGACGATGTGGTCAATCTTTGTCATTCATTACTATTTTGATCTAGTCATGATGTACATTTATATGTGGTGTAAAAAAATATAATTATGAGCATCTAAGTTTAAAGTGAGGGTGGGGCCATCTAAAACAATTTTGATTTTCATCCATGTAACTTGGACTCTTCAAACTATCTTATTATTTATTTTTTACCTCTTTAAACAGTATAAAATTCCTTTTCACTTAACTTTTCTACTAGGGTAAATAATTCATTTTGAGGAAAGTTTAATTAAACTAAAATGTTGGAGAAAAAGACCACGGTTTAATTGTTCTCTTGATTTTTCAAAAGAATAATTATAAAAAATTAAATGTATAGTGGGATAGTTGTAAATATTTTCTCTCAATTTAATTTAGATGAATTTAATTAGATGTATATATGTACAAATTAATTTAGATTAATAAATGTCAAAGGATAAATGTTTTTTATTAGATCAGCTGGAAAAGAGGGTCTAGAACCCTATATAAAACAGCCCCATGGGCTACATGACATTAACAAGCCAGAAACAACACATTAACAATGAAGTAACAACTGATAAAACACCTAATCAAAAACAACATAAACAATAGAAAACAAACTAAAACTAAGGACTGCCATTCATCCCAATCTTGGCCAGAAAGTCGACCATGTCTTTGTAGTCTCCAAGACTATCAAACCCCGCCTGTTTGACCTTGTCATCCAAGTCCTTGAGAGCTACAAAGATCAACACGGCCCAATGCAAGGCCTTAGCAACAAATTTGGCCATAATCTTCCACTTATTCTGCATTCCCTCCATCTTCTTCTAGAGTGATCCCAGATCCTCAACATTATTAACACATAGCAAAGAACTCCCCTTGCTTTCCTAGCCACCAAAAACCCTAGCAGTATCACCCAAGCCCTCAGAGCTGGACTTGTTCATGGAGGCAAAGAGACTTGCTCCTTCAACATTGTCCATAGACTCAGTAGGGGTTTGATCCCCTCCCTCCTCCATAGTTTCCTCAAAAAACTTTGAGTCATCATAGATCTCCACTCCCTAGGGGTCAGCAGAAGGTTTACCAGTAATACAGTTAGACCGCCAAACCCTCGAATTAGCAGCCTCCTCTCCTTCACCACTACCAACAAGTTTATGCCTAGGGTCGAGCTTAATGATTTTCATAGGCCTAGCCATCGTCACATCATCCTTCTTACCCTCCTTAACTTTCTTCACCAGAGTAGCCCCATCATCCTCCGAATCTAACCTCTCTTTTGGGCACCTTCTTCCTAGGCACCGAGGTGGCAAGTTTTAGGGATTTCTTTTTAGAAGTAGCAAGGGTCCTAGATGGGATATCATCCATAGTGCAGGGGCCACCCTTAGAGATTTTAGGGGAAATCTTAGGGGTCCCCACACACGTCTTCGCCTTGCCTTTAGAACCAAGAGACACGCTCAGCTAGGGGTCCTCAAGCAACTTAACCTTAATTTACTTTGAGAGGCACATGGCAAGATGGAACTGGTACAGTCTCATAATGAGGCCTTGATGTACGGAAATAAGCATGTGGCCAACATTTTTAGCCCTAAGTTTTTTAACTAACTTGATGGATTTATCCAAGGATGAAAGCAGGAAAAAAGGAAAACTAATTTCCATTTTATTTCTAAAGTGGTTAAAGAGAGCAAAGTGATAGTCGTAATATACCCTGAATCTCCCTTTTAGTGTGAAGAACTTCATGATCATTAAGAAGATATGGCCCCAAGGCTCCGACAACTTTTCTCTATCAAACCCTCCATGCAGTTTCACGACTGCCTCCCCCTCTCTAAAGAAGAGGGTCATATGTTTGGGGTCAAGCACCCTATTGCATACCAAATGTTTCTTCCCTCTAGTTGGAAGCCCCGTAGCATGCCCAATCACTTCCTCAGATACTTAGAAGCCAATGCCGCCAATCTTAACTTCTCTGGTTTCTTCATCCCAAGTCTCTACAAATTGGCATGACATGTTCTCATCGTGACTAGCCATCCCTTCCAAGAACTAAACCACTTCCCCTTCTTGAATTATATGCCACACAATACGGTCATGTTTGAATTCCTCCACCAAATTGGGTTCAATCTTGACAATATCTCCGCCCATCATGACAATTTGAAACTCACAAAGGCAATTGAGGTTGGAATTGTTAAGGCAGGTAGATTTAAAGTAGGTAATGTTAAAAATAGAAAGCAACCTCTTAAAATGGAAAAGCCACTAAAAAAGGAATAATAAATAAAGCATAATTATTGAAGTGATACACTACATTCTTACCACTTAGATAAATCTCCTTGGGGAGAGAACTCGGCCACCACCTCGTGTGATAGTCGATGTCACTGGCCACGAGCATTAACCTGGTGCAGGAGCACCTTGGCAAATTAATATTGCCCTGGACAAATCTTTTAGTTTGTTTAAATTTGTATGCTTCCACATTGTAATGAGGTTTATCAAGTCATTTTTATGTGTTTAGGTCATTAGGAGTTTTAAAAATGCAAAATATTGCAAACCATGTAAAGGTTGTCAGTGTAAAATTGGAAAAAAGATGCAAACTTGGAAGGTGAAGAGTCATTTGGCTCTTGGTTCACTCCAAATCAGTTATGAACTAAAGAGACATGTTTTAATTCATTTAAAAGGCCTTGTAACCATGAAGAATTCGTGGGTGGTTGAAGATTTGAGCATGGAATGAGAAAAAACAATGTTTTCCTGTATTTTCCTTTAGAAATTTGCTGTCTTTTGCTATTGTACGGCCCTATAAGGAATTGAATAGATGCCTAATGGATTTAAAATGTTAGATCCTTCAACCACCTTCCATTTTCTTCTTGTCCCATGCATTTTTATTTATTTTTGTGAAAGATATGAGTGTTTTATGGATTGTAATTTTCTGATTTTCCCTTCAACAATCCTGTTGCAGCATTTGGTATGGTTTTTTATAGACATATATAGGAGAAATCCATATATGGTTGGAAATACTATTGAGTCTACTTTCCATTTCTTTTTTTTTCATCAAATTTTATTAATATTTGAATAAGTTATGGCATTTTTATTGAGGGTAGGTCTGCAGAGTTTAATTTTCTGAAAATACAGTCTGAAAATATACGTGGTACGGCTTGGTATGGCCTCACATTGATGCATATAATAGATGGATGGAAATATACGTGTTTCTAGTTTACAATTATTTTGGTTTGGTATAATTTCATTAAGTTTTGTGAGAGATATTGCAATTTTGGTGAGGGCAGGTCTGAACGCTGCCTAGGGTTTGTAGTTTTGGGAAAAGAGTCATAACTTTCTCTCCTACCATTGGATCTTCATGAAAATTGGAGAAAAAGTATGTATTAATGTTCTATTCAACTTGACCAAAGAAATTAGATTAGTTCTTTGATTTTTTAATGTTATTGACGATAGTTTTGGTCCTCCTACCTCTGCATCAAATTGGTATCAGAGCTGGCGAAAGATTTGGGTGGTGTGTATTTTTTTTCTGTCACTGAGAAGGTAGGTGAAGAGCGAGAAGATCTTGATTGTGTAGATAGATCATCAAGGGAGGCAATCTACACCTTTTGGATTTTGTGTTGCTCAGTTGTTTGGTTGCAGGTGCTTGTTCCATCTAGCTACAAGAAGGATGTTTTCTGAGATTGTGTGTGGGTAGACAAGATGAGGTCTTTCATGACCATTCTCCAATAGAGATTTGGCTAGAGAAGGATGCATAGAGAAACCACTGAGGAGAGAGTGGTAGGTGCATCACCAGGATCTACTGTTGGGTGAGATGAATGGTTTGGTGAGTTGGTTTGTTGTGAAGCAGTGAGAGAGATGGATACTTGAAGAAGCACTTGATGTTGCAGCCCGAAGAGTACTCCACTGATGGGAGTAGAAGGAGCCTAAGGATGCTCTGTGAAGATGGTAGTTTGTTTTTTTGGTTGGTTGGTCACCATTTCTATAGATTGGAAGATTGTAGCTAAGAATATTGAAGATAAAGATAGAGGAAAGAGACTTTTGTTGCAGATACATTTCCAAGGGACTTAGAAATTTTGTTGGTTGGTTGTATGGTGCAGGAGCACCTTGGTAAATTAATATTGCCCTAGACAAATCTTTTAGTTTGGTTAAATTTGTATGCTTCCACATTGTAATGAGGTTTATCAAGTCATTTTTATGTGTTTAGGTCATTAGGAGTTTCAAAAATGCAAAATATTGCAAACCATGTAAAGGTTGTTAATGTAAAATTGAAAAAAAGATGCAAACTTGGAAGGTGAAGAGTCATTTGGCTCTTGGTTCACTCCAAATCAGTTATGAACTGAAGAGACATGTTTTAATACCTTTAAAAGGCCTTGTAACCATGAAGAATTCGTGGGTGGTTGAAGATTTGAGCATGGAATGAGAAAAAACAATGTTTTCTTGTATTTTCCTTCAGAAATTTGTTGTCTTTTGCTATTGTATGGCCCTATATGGAATTGAATGGATACTTAATGGATTGAAAATGTTAGATCCTTCAACCACCTTCCATTTGATTCTTGTCCCATGCATTTTTATTTATTTTTGTGAAAGATATGAGTGTTTTATGGATTGTAATTTTCTGATTTTCCCTGCAACAGTCCTGTTGCAGCATTTGGTATGGTTTTTTATAGACATATATAGGAGAAAACCATATATGGTTGGAAATAGTATTGAGTCTACTTTCCATTTCTTTTTGTTGCATCAAATTTTGGTAATATTTGAATAAGTTATGGCATTTTTATTGAGGGTAGGTCTGCAGAGGTAATTTTCTAAAAATATAGTCTAAAAATATGCATGGTACAGCTTGGTACGGCCTCACATTGATGCATATAATACATTGATGGAAAGATATGTGTTTCTATTTTACAATTCTTTTGGTTTGGTATAATTTCATTAAGTTTTGTGAGAGATATTACAATTTTGGTGAGGGCAGGTCTGAACGCTGCCTAGGGTTTGTAGTTTTGGGAAAAGAGTCATAACTTTCTCTCCTACCATTGGATCTTCATGAAAATTGGAGAAAAAGTATGTATTAATGTTCTATTCAACTTGACCAAAGAAATTGGATTAGTTCTTTGATTTGTTAATGTTATTGAGGATAGTTTTGGTCCTCCTACCTCTGCATCATAACCAAATATAATTATCCATCTACAAAACTATCCCATCTGCCTTTTGTTTCCCTGCCAAAGGCCCACACAACATCCTTCTAACCTGGCTAGATCTAGCTCCCAGATCTCCATCAATACTGATGTCCTTATGTCTTATGGATTGCCAACCTCTCAACCAGGAAATCCTCCTATCAACAAGGGGACAGGTAGCAATCCAAATAGTCTTCCATTACACGTGTGTGACTTTATTGTAGCACTTAGGAGTTCTAGTCAGCTGACTAGACCACGGCTAGTCCAAGACACCTCTATTCCCACCCCAATGATTTTGAAAAATCAAAAGATCTTCCCAATCATTCTTGCATTACACATGAGCCCTTATACCACTCCACATAGGAGTTCTAGTTAGTAGACTAGACTATGACCAATCCAAGGCACCTCTATTCTCGCCCATGCAAATTTGAAAATTCAAAAGGTTAACCTTGTCATTCCTACAACCCAGACCATAACCCTCACTCGTCTGGCCAAAAAAAGAAAATTTGAAACTACCATCCTCTAGCCAACACCGGAGAATGACTGCATCCATGAGCCACCTAATTCTTGTAACTATCTCCATCCTTCAGTATGAGAGTATGAATCTTGTTGGGTAGGCTAGACATACTCCTCCAGCAGCACCATCCTTCTTTGTCACTACCTACATTGGCTAGGGCATCAACAACAACATTCCCTTCCCTGTAAATTTGTGAAACCTTGAAATCCTCCAACCCGTTGAGGAGCAGTTTAATATCTCCCATGATGTCTGCTAGGTTCCACCCAATCTAGGTTGAAGCCAGGGTAGCATTAACCACAAGCTGAGAGTCTCCTTCCACATAAATAAATCTGATGTTTAAGGAGATGGCCAGCTTAATCCCCCATAGCATGGCTAACTCTTCCGCTTCATTGTTTCTCTTTAAATCAATGCCATTATAAAAGGTAGCCACAAAGGCCCCCGTGACTGTTCTAATAGTTCCTCCTATGCTAGCCACCCTCAGGATGCCCTTAGTAGCTCTGTCAAAGTTGATCTTGAACCACACTTGTTGTGGTAAGGCCCATCTGGTCTTGGCCCACGCAAGCCTTTTAGAATTGTCAACTCAGAAAGAGTCAGGTCTAATGTTCCATTGTTTTAAAAGACTCTGTTCTTCCCAACCCGGGGTACTATCCACAAATTTGAACTTGCTAGAGTTGATGTTCTCCACGAGCAATTTGAAGAAACATAGGAAAACTTCCATAGGTGTTTTAGACTTCTCCTTGTAAAGTCTATTATTGCATTCTTTCCATAGGCTCTAAGGTAAATGGGGAGGAATTTCAGACTAAAGCTCCTTGGAAACCAGTAGTACTAGTCTAAAAGGGGGCCTATAGTCCCAAGCCAAGGCTTCTAAGTTGTTGTTCAAAGACCAGGTCATATTAAGTTTTTGAAGGGTTAAACTCCAAAGCTCCCAAAAAAAGCTACAGTGAAGAATGAGATGATCAGTAGTCTCTTCCTCAGAACCACATAGAATGAATCTACCTAGAATTTGGAAACCCCTCTTTTTAAGATTGTCCAAGGTTAGAATTCTATTGTGCATCAGGGTCCACTAGAAGAAATTGACTTTTGGTAAAAGTTTGGGAATCCAAACTTTCCCCCATAATCTATTCTCACCTAGGTCTAATAGCTAAACATAGGCAATTTTGACAGTAAATAAACCTTTGTTGTCCTTGTCCCAGATCATCTGATCCCTTTTGGCGAAGAGAGAGAGTCTATAGTCATCCAAATCCATTTGAAGCCAAATGGTAAACATCCTATCCTCATCACAATCAGGGGCGCAATCATCCAAAACCATCCAGGTCTTGAAGCCCTCATTAGTCCTTATATAATCAGCCACCTTAGAATCAAAGAACCTACATGCCCTATCCATGATTCTACCATACTCCAACTCTAACAGGGGTTTATCCTTCAGCCATTTGTCCTTCCAGAAGTTATCTTCCCTGTCATCCCCTATCTTCCACCTGATGCCTTAGAGAAGAAGGCCACAGGTCTTGAGGGTCCCAATCCAAATGACCGAGCCTTTGGGAAGACCAACCTCCGAGAGCAATCTTCTACCCTGATCCCTATTGAGATACTTGGCCACCATGATGTCCCCCTAGTCAGTATTACCTTGAATAAGGTTCTATCCCACCTTGGACAAGACATCATGATTCATAAGATGAATTCTTCTTAGTCCTAGACCTCCTTAGCATCTAGGGGTGCAAAACTTTTCCCATCCAATAAAAGTAATTCTTTGTTTCTACTCTATACCAGACCAGAGGAATTTCTTCTAGATTTGTTCAACCTTTTTCGCCACATACCTAGGAATCTTGAAGAGACTTAATGAGTAGTTAGGCATCCCCTGGAGGGAGGCTTTGAGGAATTAGAATTTCCCTGCCTAACTCAAAAAAACCCCTTTCCATCAATCCAGTTTCCTCTACATTCTTTCCAACTGTCATGCCCACATTTCCCATGCAGTCATGACACACAACACACATGTCATGTCCAAATTTTTCATGTGGTTATGACATGAAATATCAAAAACTTTTTGACGTATCCCTAGAAACCCCCTCATATGCATCAGTGTGCTCGGTGGCAATACACATAAGGTGTAAACATGTGAATCTAACTTCATGGTAGTGTGAATACCTTCTGCACTCCCCTGCGATAATAGCCAACTAGGGGGTTATGTGACATGAGGAGCATCGCTAATAGCGTTAGAATCAAAATTTGACTCTAACCCTGAGACTCCTAAGTGAAGTGGAGGGATTTCGACATGCTTCGAAATCCAAACCGTAATACTAAAGCATAAATAAGATTAATATAAAATTCCTCTAAAACCATAATTACAACACACAACCATTAAAATTTTAAATAAATGCCTCATAGAATATTTAATCTAGTCAACCCTAAATTCTGGAAAAATCTAGTAGCATAACGCCTCATGGGCATACATGAAAATTAGTTAATTAAACGTCACTCCTACTAAGCCATTTGAAATTAAAATAATTAAATATAACCATATAATTACGCTTGGTTAATAAATCATTTCCCCAATAATTTATAGGTTTATATACCTAGGTTTAATCAAGTTAATTTAACTAATTACAACAACAATGTATTAAATTAATAAATCAATTAACATTATTAACGTGCTACATTAAAGTCCCAAAAAAAAAATTATCTAACTAACCCTTCCCAAATTTCCACAATTAAATTTATACCCTAAGACTAAATTAAAAACATGGCTAAATTAGAATCTATCCCACTAAATTCAAAAGCTATACCAAACTTTAAACCCATCTACTGATATATCTCAAGGGAAAAAGATTAATTTAAGTCAAGTCAAAAGGAAAGAAAGAGGGAAACTAAAATTCACGTGCAACTATTTTTGTCATTTTAAAACTCCTCACCCTAAAAGAATAAAGTAACATTAACTCTTCCCAAGCCCTAACCCTAAATGGTATTACCCAATCTCCCTTCTCATTTTCAAATTTACTCTCTTCTAACCCTAATCTCCTCTCTTTTCTTTTCTCCCTTCTACATTTTGTTTGCAAGTTAAGGGTTTGGGGCTCCATGGATGCTTGCACAAAGGAGGTATACAAATTGTTTATAACCCTATTAGGTTTAAGCCCCCTTTTTTTTAAAGAATATATATATATATATATTGCATGTATAAGAATATATTACTAAGATTAAAAATATGGATGGAGCGAAAAGGCAGGAGGGCGCGAAAAAGCAAGATGAAGTACATTTTATAGATGTTTTTGGAGAAAGTTTCAAAGGAGGGGAAGCGTTGCACAGTGAGCAAGGGAAAACTGTTGGCAAGAGACACTATATGGATTCATGGTTGTTGTCATTGATGGCAACAAAGGTCATCCCACATATCCGCAAGTCATGATGTGTCTCTACCGGAAGTCAGAATAAAGAATGTTGTGGTCCGGTGAAGAAGAATAGAGCATGTGGCAAGCTCCGACAGATTGGTCCGGACCTCTCAGAGGAAGTATCTTGGTGCAGTGCGGATTTGGGGAAGTCAAGAGGACTACCTTTAGTGGTATATTCCAAGGATTTAGCCTCCGGTGATGGACAAGGAAAAAGATATGAATGGTTGAGTACCGGATTCCTGAGAGACAGTGAAAACAGAGGAAGAACTGACTGGCAGAGTATCAGACTGCTTTCCGGATGGGTTACTATTGATGACAGAGGTTGTGAAGGCATGAATCATGTTTGGCCGACATGATTAATGATATCTACAAGTATATGCTTGATCCGCATTGCTTGGTGAGGAAGGATTCAGCCGACAGAATGAAAGTTTATAAGAAACTAGACTGTTCCGGATGCCGACTAGAAAGGTGATGAAATTACTTGTGCGGATATATATAGAGGATGGATTTAGTTGTGAAGTGTCGTGTGGATGTGGAGAGATATGCGAATAAGTCCAGAGAAAGAGTAGAAGTAGCAAAAGGATCCGGTATGTGAAAGATAGCAGAATAAAGAACAGAGGAAAGATGAAGTGCAGCAGATCAGTGTACTGAGCCTAACCGGAACTGAACTCCAGCATATGCAGATGCATCCAATCAGTTCAAGACTGTGATTCTCATCACTTTGTAGACAGTGTGTCTTCTTGTAGGCAGTGGGCCTCTTGTGAGCAGTGTGCTCGGGCAGTGAGCCCTAATTGGCAAGTGCCATTTTTGTAATTTCCTATTCTTCTAACAGAGAATAATTCTTGGGTTAATCACCCCGTGGTTTTCTCCCTTAACAGGGTTTCCACGTCAAAAATACTGTGTCATGTGTTTCTTATTTCATGGTTAATGTTTTGTGTTTGATTTTATGTTGCATCAATTAAAAGGAAAGTTCAATAAGGGAAATAATTAGGATAACTGATTCACCCCCCCTCTCAGTTATCAACAATTGGTATCAGAGCTAAGTTCCTCCTAATAGAGCCTAACAGCTTGAGGAAGATCTGGGATTTCAAATGGATGCATATGGTTTAAGGGAGCAACTCAAGACTGCTCTTGAGGATCTTGAACAGTCAAATTCTGAAGTCAGTGAATTAAAGGAAAGACTCAAACAGGCTGATGAATTCATGAGAGAATTAAAAGACAAATTAAGTCTCTCTATGAAAAAGAGAAAGGAGCTGCTTCAACAGTTGGCAAGACAAAGTGAAGAAAGCAATACAAATGAGGAATTGACTGAGCAAACCAAGTTATGTGAAAAGTTATCAAAAGAAGTCATTATGTTAAGACATGAAATGGAATCAGGAACTATAAAGTTTACTCAAGAGATTGAAGAAAAAAGAAAGGCTGAAGACAATCTAAGACAATCTCTTAAAGAAAAATCAGAAGAATGCCACTAGATGGACAGGATTATCAGACATCTTGAATCTGATCTTGAAGATGCCAAAGATAATGAAGGAAAACTTGAGGATCAAATTGCCTCTCTCAAAAGAGACCTTCAAACAGCAAATGAATATAAAGAGAAATTCAAGATAAGTTCTGCTCAACTTGAAGTTCTTCTTGGAAGTCAAAAGAGGACAGATGACAAGTATGGTTTGGGATATGAGAAAGGAGAAAGCTCCGGATCCGGTCAGAAGAATCTTGGATCAGAAAATCCAAGGAACAGGCCTAGAAGACCTCCGGTAAGACAGCCAAATGCTCAAAGATATCCATCCTTCAATGGATACTGCCACAACTGCAACCACTTTGGTCACAAAGCTAATCAGTGCAGAATGAGAATGAATCAAATTAATTCATCCTTCTCCGGACAGTGCTTCAACTGCAAAAGGTATGGACACAAATCCCATGAATGCAGAAGTATGCAAGTAAACAAATCATTCAAAGGTAGATGCTTCACATGCAATAGAGTAGGTCATATTGCTAATCAATGCAGATCAAGAGGATATCAGTCAAACATGCAAAGAAATGTTATTTGCCAAATCTGCAATAGGTCCGGTCATAATGCTAAAGTCTGCAGAAATAAGAATCAAGACAAAAGAGGTCCGGTGTATAATCAGAATCAAGACAAGGGTAAACAAAAGATGAATGCGGATGAGGTTAGGAATCAGATGAGCAAGATTTGGGTGAAGAAAAGTTCAGAGAATGTAGAGGTTGGATCCGCACCAGACTCTGGTGCTGATATTTCTTCCGGAAATTAAAAGTGAGCTCAGGCTCAGGGGGAGACTCAAAGAAAATCTTGTTCCCCCAGCCAAACAAGTGGTGCCGGATGTGGCACAAGATGCGGATCAAAGGGTTTGTAGATATGAGTCTTGAGATACTTCAGTCAAGTTTTCAGAGGTCCGCATGGAGTTATGAAGAAGCTATGATCGATCAAATAAGACCTGTTCAGGGAGATGCTCCGGTATGATAAAGGATTACAAAAAGGTCCGGAAAGATCCGGAAATGCACTATCTTGTTCTGCGGATTGGACAGAGTGTTTGAGATGATCTTGTAATATGCTACCTTGATTTATTCATGATTGAAAGATCCGGATGATATCCACAGATCAGGACTAATCGGGGATACTCCAAGCTATCCAGACAAGGCAAACCAGAATGATGTAGGTGAAGCATTTATTGCAGACAGGTATTAGGGTTCGCGGAGCAATTTAAGGGATTTCTCAAAGGTCATTTGCTCATTCTGCACTCGAGAAGAAGCGAAAAGTGGAGCTCTGCAACAAGGTTCTTCAAGCACACCAAGGATCTCCTGCCGAAGCTATTGGATAAAGAAATCAATCCAACCACTCCGTGCAAACCGAAGGCGCATAAGGTATTCTCCGTTTTTCATTACCTCACTGCAAATCTTTGAAGAATGGCTACTCCAAACATAGTTAAGATCTCCGATAGACCTCGCCCCTCATTCAAGAAACATCCCTACAAATCATTGGAGGTAGACCCACTAGGAGCCTTCTCTAGTGTTCCTCACGGAGTTTTACACACCGAAGACATTAGGGTTTACATACATGCAAACATTGAGGAATTTGGGGAATTCAAATTAAGAGACCTCTATCACAAGCAGCTGATTGACAATGCTTTTGAGCTTAAACCAGAGTATAAGGATATTCTGAAGAAACAATTTGAGCAATTTATTCATTTCCCCTGCTTTGAAGAAGATGAATGGGTCCGGTATGTACTGAGCAGGATGCATGACAACTTTCTATGGCTAGATAGACCCTGCAAGATTACAAAAGAGGCAATTAGAGCAGTAACTGGTCTATACTCTTCCGGAGGGGTACCTATCCTCAAATCTGTCAAGAACAACATTGTAACTGAGGCCACCGGATCAAAATTTGACAAGAGGGCAATGACCATTGAAGATATTTCGGATCCGGATATCAAATATGCATCAATGATAATAGGATACAAGATCTATCACTCCAGCAGGGAGAATTCTGTATCCGGAACTGCAATATACACTGCTTATGAAATGTTAAGAAAGAATGTAGAATATGATCTCTGCGAACTACTACTAAGCCAATTAATGGAAAACATACAGAAAATCAAGAAGGATAAGAAGAATTCCTTTAAGTATGGTACTCTTATTGTATGTCTATTCTTCTATTTCATGAATGAGCTACCCGGAACAAGTGGATGGGTATGGCAGAATGAAAAACCTGTTGCAGTCCAGATAAGAGACTACTTGCATGGACTTGGGGATGCAAAAGCGAGAAATTCAGCTCTATGGGGATACTTCAAAAACTTTCAGAGCATGATGCAAGCAAGAGAGAGAATTCCCCAGTCTCTCATTGAGAAATACAAGGACTCAGTGTGCTTTATGGTTGACACTGATCAGTGCCTAATGGAGGCAGTGGAGCCAAGGACTGTCTGGATCATGCCCATGGGGTATGAAGTGGATGAACAGATAGTGGAGCTGCATGTTCAACACATGCTAAGTCAGCCCAAAGATCCTAAGGCAGAAAGGTTTGGAACCTTTGAGGAGCTGAGTGTAAAAATACATGTAGAACTCAGGGAACCTGAGATTAAAAGAAAGGTAAGAAAAGAAGTAGAGCACATTGCTCAAGGCCTAGGTATCTTAAAGGAGGCACTTGATGCCAGCCGGGAAAAGAGGAGGAAGGCCGAGGAAGAAGAGAAAAGCAAAGAAAGTGCTCCGGTTGGAGCTCCCACCCGGACCAGATCAACAAAGAGATCTGCACCTCCCTCAACCAAAAGTTCAAAACCGGAAGTCCAGGCATCCGGTAAGAGATCCAAGACAAAAGCCACAAGGGCTTATGGAAGCCAAAAGGATGAAGAGGAAACAGAATCAGATGAGGGAGTAAGAGAAGTAAAGAAACAGAAGAAGAAAGGATCCGGTAAGCCCTCCACAGGCCAAGACAAGGATGAAATGGCAGAGGTATCTGTTGAGAAGCCCACTCTGTCTCTAGAGAGCATAATCAAGTCAGTCATGGTGGATGGAAACCTTCAATCAATGACTGAATCCTATGATGACTTCAGTGAGGCAGACCAAAAGACTCTGCAGGAAGCCACAGTTAAATATCTAAACATATACAATAAGGCTTTCATTGAGATCATATCTCTCATTCCTAAAAGCCTAGAGAAGGAAATGGAAGTAAGAAAGAATAATGCTCATGCTAAAGATCTTGAGATCCGGGAGCAGATAGCTATTCAGCTATATCCTCAAATTGATCCCAAGACAATGAACATTATCTTCAAGGACTGCAAAGATGAGTTCAGAAGCAAAGCCAGGATGAATCAACTCATGCTTGGTGAGACTGACAAAGTGGCCCAAGAAACAGAAGAGATCCTCCGGAAGGCCTTCAAAAGGTTCAATCTTCCTGTTGTAGAGGACTTAGGTGCAGAAACAGCTGCTGATTTGGAATCTTCTGTTCCGGAAGAAGTGAGCCCTGAACAGACAAGTGAGGACTTGGGACCCTCTGCTCCAGATGAAGTGGCCCATGAACAAGTTAGCATCTCTCCTCCGGTTTCCCCTACAGTCTCCGGATCCAAAGAAGAAGAGAAATCATAGGAGAAGGAAGCAGTGGTGAAAGACAAAGAGGTTGACAGTTCTAAGACTGCAGAAGAAAAGAAACATCTGTCTCCGGCAAGAGACACTGCACAAACTGTTCAACAATTTTTGAGCAAAGAAACTCTAGAGATTGATGAACCGGAGCTTCTAAAAGGTCCATTTGATTTTGACTCTCTCTCTCCGGTACAAACAATGAAGATAGCTTCATTTGCAAATGCCAAGGCAAATGAAAAGCTCCTGAAGTCTCATATGGAAGACTGTGAGTTGATAGAGGCTGCTTCCGGAGTACTTGTGAAGATCATGCCATCAATCCAAATAGATCCGACAGCCTCCACTTCCGGTAATCTAAAAACCTTAGTCAGCAGTGTTGATACACATTTTGATTCTCTAGAAAAATCAGCTGAAGAAAAGGTCCGGAAGGAATTTTTGGATAAGAGATTTTCAGAAATATTAGAATTAATCTCTAAAGATAGAAAGATTGTAAGCATTGGAATAAAGAGCTTAGAGAATGCTCTTAAGGATGGCGGTGATATCTATAAATTTTGTATATCCTGGTCAAAGGCAACAGCAGCATTTGACAAGAAAATAAAAGAGGAACAGGATAAGCTACAAAGCTTATCTCAAAGTTTTGATCCTCTCTCTTCCTCTATAATAAATCAAGAATGTCAGACTATTGCAGTCTTGAACGAAATAAAGAATCTTGAGAAGGAAAGGAAGAACATCACCAACCGGATGGGAGAACTTAGAAGGATTATAATCCCTAAGTTGGAAACCATGCATGAGGCCATCAGTGATGCTCAGACCACCGCCCAAACAAAAGATCCGATAGATCTCAAGCGGGCAGAAGCGTTTGCATTTTTGTTAAGTGGTCACATTTCAATTTTGGACAGAATGAAGCAAAGTTGGGCTACCGAAATGATTCAATTACAGACATCCTTTGCAGACATTCTTCAATATATGTGAGTATGTAAATATGCGGCTAAGTATAAGAAATTTTTGAAAATTTTGATATGCGGACCCTACCCTTTGCCATTGATGTCAAAGGGGGAGTGAGGAGCAGTGAAAAATGAGGAATCCAACTAAGGGGGAGTTCCGGAAATTGTATATAAAGACAGAGCATCAGCAAAGGGGGAGCATAGTGAAAACACTTAGTCATTTTTCACTAAGTGTTGCCATCAATGCCAAAGGGGGAGATTGTTGGCAAGAGACACTATATGGATTCATGGTTGTTGTCATTGATGGCAACAAAGGTCATCCCACATATCCGCAAGTCATGATGTGTCTCTACCGGAAGTCAGAATAAAGAATGTTGTGGTCCGGTGAAGAAGAACAGAGCATGTGGCAAGGTCCGACAGATTGGTCCGGACCTCTCAGAGGAAGTATCTTGGTGCAGTGCGGATTTGGGGAAGTCAAGAGGACTACCTTTAGTGGTATATTCCAAGGATTTAGCCTCCGGTGATGGACAAGGAAAAAGATATGAATGGTTGAGTACCGGATTCCTGAGAGACAGTGAAAACAGAGGAAGAACTGACTGGTAGAGTATCAGACTGCTTTCCGGATGGGTTACTATTGATGACAGAGGTTGTGAAGGCATGAATCATGTTTGGCTGACATGATTAATGATATCTACAAGTATATGCTTGATCCGCATTGCTTGGTGAGGAAGGATTCAGCCGACAGAATGAAAGTTTATAAGAAACTAGACTGTTCCGGATGCCGACTAGAAAGGTGATGAAATTACTTGTGCGGATATATATAGAGGATGGATTTAGTTGTGAAGTGTCGTGTGGATGTGGAGAGATATGCGAATAAGTCTAGAGAAAGAGTAGAAGTAGCAAAAGGATCCGGTATGTGAAAGATAGCAGAATAAAGAACTGAGGAAAGATGAAGTGCAGCAGATCAGTGTACTGAGCCTAACCGGAACTGAACTCCAGCATATGCAGATGCATCCAATCAGTTCAAGACTGTGATTCTCATCACTTTGTAGACAGTGTGTCTTCTTGTAGGCAGTGGGCCTCTTGTGAGCAGTGTGCTCGGACAGTGAGCCCTAATTGGCAAGTGCCATTTTTGTAATTTCCTATTCTTCTAATAGAGAATAATTCTTGGGTTAATCACCCCGTGGTTTTCTCCCTTAACAGGGTTTCCACGTCAAAAATACTGTGTCATGTGTTTCTTATTTCATGGTTAATGTTTTGTGTTTGATTTTATGTTGCATCAATTAAAAGGAAAGTTCAATAAGGGAAATAATTAGGATAACTGATTCACCCCCCCCTCTCAGTTATCAACAAAAACACCATATGCAGTGACAAGAGTAAATGCAATTCCACTCAACAGAGAAAGGAGGAACTATGCGGACATCACCAAAGGAAGCACGGTTCCAAAACAAGAAGAAGAATTGACAATAAATGTGAAGGAAAAAGTTGTTAAAGATATAGAAGCTCTAGAGAGAAGAACAATAATAGGAAGGATAATAGGAATAAATAGATCCAAGTGGAAAATCAAGGAATGGATTGGAGAACACTGGGAAAAGGTGGAGATCGTCCATTTCATCCCCAAACAATTCTTTGTTGTGGACTTCCAAGGGGAGAACGAAAGGAACACAACTTTGGAAGAAGTGCCATGGAAGATAGGGGCAGATTTCATATCTACACAGAAATGGAGACCAAATTTCAACCCTTAGAATTTTGATCCATACAAAGAGCCAATCTGGATAAGATTATATAACCTACCTTTCAAGTTCTGGTTAGGAGGTTGTTTATACCAAATCAGCGATACCCTAGGAAACACGGTGGATCTGGATATGGGAAATAATGATTTGGTTTTTTTTGTAAGAATTAATCTGATAGCAATAAAGGAAATACCAAAGAAAATAAAATTGATTACTTTAGCCAGAATATGGGAACAAAACATCGAAATAGAGGAAAAGAAGTTCTTTTACTGTAATTGTGGTAGCAGAAGACACATGGAAAATGGATGCCCTGAAAATTTAGGAAAGGAAGAAGACAAGAATTTAGAAAAAACTTAAAAATATGAGGAGCCAAAAACTACAGAAACACAAAAAGGAAATGCAAAAAATCAGGACTGGAAAGAAGAAACAAGGGCCTCGGCAAAATCTTCAAACAAGGAGCCTGCATCACTACAGGAGGGACAAAAACAGGAGGAATACAAAATGGAAATAGTTTTAGAGGACCCCGCCCTAGACTCACCGAGGAAACCTGAGGAAAGGAAGGAAACTTTCGATCAATTCATCTCTCCTAAAGAGATAGAGAATAGGGCAAACCAAGGCTTTCAGAATGATAAAGAGGATTCCAACCTGGAAGTGGTTATGGAAACTTTCGAAGCAGCTGAGAGGATAGGTGATGCTTGGTCAGAAGATGAAGAAATAGCAGAGGGAAGAGAGGAGATCGGCATAATTGACCCTAGACACATCAGTCAAACTGGGGCGAGAGGAGCAAGAGGGCATTCGGGATCAACAAGGAAGCTAGGAAGGAAGATCGATAAGGAAAAAAGAGAGGAGTATGTAGCAGACAAAGGACTCTTGAGCATCAAAAAATATATGCTGAGATCCAAGGGAGGAAGTTCCTCCCTTGAGAAGCCATGAGAATCCTGTCATGGAATGTTAGGGGCTTAAATGCCCCTAACAAAAGGCGCACAATCAAGTGCCACCTTTCTAAACTAACTTTAGATCTAATATTATTACAGGAGACTAGGCTGATTCAGGAAGAAGCTAAGAACTTTTTAAAACACTGCAGACCATTAATAGGCATTTTTAGCGACCCTAGAGGTACAGCAGGAGGGCTTAGTTTATTGTGGAACCCTTCCAAGGTTGACATCAGAGAAATAGAGGTAAGCCAAAACTAGATTTTAGGTAAATTTTATGTTTTTCATTCCAATATATTTTTTTGGATCTTCAGTGTATATGGACCTACCAAGATAGAGGACAAGAGAGAAGTCTGGAGTAGCATTATAAGTAGAATTCGGAGGATCAGGGAAGAAAGAATGATTTTGGGAGGAGATTTTAATGCCATTTTAGGTCTGGATGAAAAATCAGGGGGCCTAAGAATAGAAAATAGAGCCGTAAAAGACTTTCAAGATTTTGTGATAGAAGGGAATCTTTTAGATATTTCGTCCAAAGAAGGGCAATTTACCTGGACTAATAGAAGGGAAGGGTTCACTACTATAGCGGAAAGATTGGATAGATTCCTATGCAGTATGAATTGGTTAGAATCAGATTTAGGGATAGAATCAAGCATACTGGCTTGCTCTCTGTCAGACCATTCCTATGCAATATGAATTGGTTGGAATCGGATTTAGGGATAGAATCAAGCATACTGCCTTGCTCTCTATCAGACCATTTTCCCATCAAACTAGAAATAAGCTTACTAGTCAAACCTCAAAATTCATATTTCAAATTTGAAAAGATGTGGTGGCGAAGAGAGGACTTGGTAGAACAGATTGGGAAATGGTGGCTAGAGGTACATGGAAGTGGAGGAACAACTAGTTTTGTGTTCTGTAAAAGACTAGCGCACGTCAAAAAAAGGCTAAGGGAATGGAATAAAACAACTTTTAAGGACATTTTTGTAGAGAAGGAGAGAGTGGAGAGAGAGCTAGAGGAACTTAATCAAAAGATAATTTTGTATGGAATGTTTCAAAGCAATTACAAGAAAGAGAAAGAATTGATGGCAGAATGGGATGAACTTCTTGCAAGGGAAGAATAGTATTGGAGGAATAAAGCTAGAGAAGTATGGTTGGACTCAGGGGACAAAAATACAAAATTTTTCCATAACTCAGTTAAAGCTAGAAGAATGACGAACAAAATATCAGAGCTCAGAAGTAATAATGGAGTCATTGTGCAGAAAATGGAGGATATAGAGAAGGAAGTAGTGAATTACTTCCAAAATTTCTTGGCACCAGAGGAAGGTTTCGACTGGAAGGGTATTGACCCAGTTATAAGATGTATTAATCAAATGATTACTGAGGAAGAAAAAGAGGATCTTGACAAACCTTACACAGAGGAGGAAGTAAGAAAGGCAACCTTTCAGCTTCACCCAGACAAAGCGCCAGGCCCAGATGGATTCCCAGCTCTCTTTTTTCAGAAATGCTAGTCAATTGTGGGCAAAGAAGTTTGGAAAATCATAGAGGAATTTAGAAAAAAGAATAAGTTCGTAAAAGAGATAAACAATATAGTAATCGCTTTCATCCCCAAAAAATTAGATTGCAAGATGGTAAGCGACTTCAAACCTATCTCATTATGCAACACGGTTTATAAAATACTAGTCAAATCAGTAGCTAATAGGCTCAAACCATTTCTGGGAAGAATAATATCCAAAAATCAAAATGGATTCACCACAGGTAGAGAAATAGCGGATAGTATTATCTTGGTGAATGAAGTAATCCATTCAATTAATTAGAATCGACAGAAGAGTATGCTAATAAAGCTTGATGTGAGTAAATCCTACGATAGAGTTAAATGGAATTTCTTACTCAAACTCTTGGAAAAAATGGGCTTCAGTAAGAAATGGCTCGAAGGCATTTTCCAATGCATTTTATCTCCAAGAATGTCTGTGGCAGTAAATGGCTCGCTAAGCAGCTTCTTTGAGATCTCACAAGGACTTAGACAAGGAGATCCCTTATCTCCTTGCTTGTTTGTTCTAATGGCTGAAGCATTAGGGAAAATGATACAACATTGCCAACCAATGGGAGGATGGAAAGGAATTAGGGTGGTCCATGGTTTAGTACCAGTCACACATGCACAGTTCGCAAATGATACTTTTCTTTTTGGGGAAGCTACTATTGTGGAAGTAGAGGCCATCAAAAAGGTACTGGATTCATATTCAAATCTGTTGGGGCGGCTGATAAACAAGGAAAAGACAAGAATATATTTTTTCAACACTTCGAGAAGATAGCAACGATAGTTAGCTACTATACTGGGGTGCCAGGTGGATTCACTACCAACGAACTATCTAGGGGCTCCCTATTTCAATGGACCAAACAAATCTCATCTATGGGAAGAAGTAATTACTCATTCCAAAAACAAAATGGAAGCATGGAAAGGAAGGTGGTTAACGTTGGCAGGAAGGATTGCCATGCTCAAAGTAGTATTAGGGTTGGTTCCAATCCACTTAATGTCATGTTTTCAGGTTCCAAATAAAGCTAGGAGTAATTTGGAAAGCGGATGGAAAAGAATTTTTGTGGGAAGGATCAAAGGATGTAAGAAGAATTCCTCTTATTGGATGGAATAAAGCCACATGCCCGCTAGATAAAGGAGGAATGGGAATGAAGGAATTGAAACTCCAAAACGAAGCCCTGGGAGCCAAGTTGGTATGGAAGATGGTCAAACAACCACAGAAACTTTGGTGCAAAATAATGCAAAGGAAATATTTAGATGAGCTAGATCCCATCAGAATTCTGACCATAGCAAATCCAGGCGGAGGCTCGGCGGTTTGGAATTTTAACAGGAAAAGCAAACCCCTAGTTCTAAATCATCTCACGTAGAGTATAAACAAAGGAAACAAAGCAAATTTCTAGATGAACTCATGGGAGGGTTGGCCTGTGTTAGACAGTATAGAGGAACTTCAAGATTTAAAAACACAAATGATTCTAGATAAAGGGGAAAAGGTGATGGACTATTTAGAAGGGATGGACGAGGGGGGAATAGTCAAGTGGGCGAATCTGATGGAGTACAATGTGAGTGAGGAAGTCAAAAAGAAATACTTGGAAGTGCTAAGTGAAAGAAGAGTTTGAATTAATGATGAAGAAGATGAAATTTTGTGGTGTGGGGCCAAATCGGGCAACTACTCAGTTAAAATTGGGTATCACATTTTGAAATTAGAAAGAGATAGTAATGCCATCGATAGCTGGCCCAAAAAGTTATGCTAGGACAATCAAGTACTACCCAAGGCAAGAGCCTTCTTGTGGACAGTACTTCATAGAAGTATTCTAACTGGGGACAGATTACTGAAATTGGGTATAAACGAACCCCATAGGTGTGTACTATGTAAACAACACAAGGAAACCCTAGATTATTTATTACTAGGCTGCCAAGTAGTGACCGACGTATGGAACTACTTTCTTAACTTACTAGGGTGGAAAGGGGATATGAATTCCTCAATAGTGGATTTCCTAAAAAGCTAGCCAATGTTACAAAAGAAAGGTTTTTGGGGTGGCATCTGGACCTCTACTCCCTCCATGATTGTATGGCACATTTGGAGAGAACGGAATCTAAGAAGTTTTTAGGAAAAGGAAATATCCACAGACAGGTTGATAAGAAAGGCAGAAACTAGACTGATAGAAATTCTAAACTCCAAAGCCCATCTTAGGGGAGGATGTAAATTCACCAGCTGGGATGACTGTCTTATGAAAAATTGGGCAGACCTAAAGATTCCAAAAGGATTGGGTGGGGGGAAAAAGAAGAGGAGCCAAACTAGGTGGTTGGCTCCTCCTAGTGGTAGACTCAAATTAAATTTTGATGGAGCATCCAAAGGCAATCCAAGACAAGCAGGATATGGTTTTATTATAAGAAACGAGAAGGGAGATCTTGTTTGGGTAGCTTCCGGTTACTTAGGAATAGCATCAAACAATGTAGCAGAGTTAGAAGCTTTGGCTAGGGGAGTAGCAGAATGCAGGAAAAAAGGATGGACTAATTTAAATATCGAAGGGGATTCACAGTTAATAATCAATGCACTTCAAAGGAATAATGTAGAAAATTGGCTCTTAAAAAAAGGGATAAAGTGAATCAAGGATGACCTAAGATCTCTAGATTTCTCCATTACTCATATTTTTAGAGAAGCCAACAAGGCTGCGGATCTCCTGGCGAATCATGGAGTCATAAGGGGCATAGAGGACATCAGTAGTTTAAACACAACAAAATGGACAGGTCTAGCCGCAGTACTACAGTCAGACAATGAGTCTTTGCAGGAGATAGATGAACCAACTTATTTACATCCGATGATGATAGTTTCACTTTCAGACTTCGATGGAATATAAAAGGACATTCGTCATGGTGTTTACAGCAAATATGGTCAAGATCCTCAACAAGCATGGGACAAAATGGAAGCTAGCAAGATACTTCGAGATGAGGATTGCCACAATAGGAGTTTCTTTATAGCTTTGGTAAGCTCTCATTTTCTCTTCAAAGAAATGGCACGGATTATGGGAGTGAAATACAGGTGCCTGGAGGAAGGGAAGGAGAAGCAAGTAGGATGCTTGTTCAAACTGAAAGAGGAAGCGGCAAGGATGGCAATCCTCCAAGTGATTGGCGGGGGATCTTGGAGCGGAGGCCACGTACATGATGGCCGGGTATATCAACTTTTCTTTGCTAATATTTCTCTGATCATGGGAGGATCATTCTATGGGGTCTCTTGGGGTGCCTGTTTGGTTGCTCAAGCCAACCACACTGTGGTAATGGGACAGATCGATGATGTGAGTGCAAACCGGGTGGAAGAAATGTTGAAATCCACCTACACAAGGGTGATTGGCTCAAAGAAAGCCAAAGACATGCTGGAAGTATACAAAGAGGGAATAGAAAACTAAAATATGGAGCCTTTTCATAAACTATTGCAGGAGAATAAGGGTGAGTTTACTGACGGGCAAGTGGGCAGGCTGCTAGAGGTGGTAGAAGGCATCATGTTGATTATGCATGAAATTATGTAACTACCTATTTTAGGCAAGAAATGTGATGTAACCTCTATAGGCACTGATAGCCTTTAGATATGTAGAAAATATATCCG
Organism: Cunninghamia lanceolata; assembly: GCA_027924645.1. Classification (NCBI taxonomy): domain Eukaryota; kingdom Viridiplantae; phylum Streptophyta; class Pinopsida; order Cupressales; family Cupressaceae; genus Cunninghamia; species Cunninghamia lanceolata. The sequence goes on from BSBN01000793.1 coordinate 3,412,808, forward strand.
GGCATACCCATTAGGGTACTAGCCCCTAAATAAATGTTGGTTTGTTTGTCAGATTTTATACTCCAAAGGGAGCCATCCCCAAGATGGCATTTAACTAACAATATATATATATATATATATATATATTGCATAAAAATCTTTGTAATAAACATATTTTGATATATACAGAGAGTATATACATCAGATATATATATATATATATATAAATTGATATTTATTACAAATTACAGAGAGAAGAAATTATGTTGCAGGTCTGATGGCCGAAGGGTGACCGAAACAATGGAAGCGGCAAGGGCGTTTGAGGCCGTATGCAAGGGGGTAGGCGCTGAGCACCAAAACAAAGATAGTGGGGTGGGCGACCTCCCCATCCACCCTCTATTGAGGGTGGATAGGGGAATTTTTTCCCCCCAAATTTTAAAAAAAATTTCAACAACAAAAAAAATATGGCGGCGGTTCCACTGCCACCCTCCTCTGAACACAGGTCTCAATTTGGCCCTACCGTTAGGGCTTTTTCCCTACCAAAATCTTTTTAATGTATATTTTTTTTCTTTTAAAAGTTGTCTATGTAACTTTAACTAAAGCAAGTTAAAAATAGTGATTAATATATATCAAACCTACCATATATATATATACACAAACCTGTGTTTCTATATATATATATACACAAAATCAAAACTTTAACTACATAATGTAACTTTACAAAAAAGTACATAAGTCTACACTATATACATAAACTTTTCTTTTCAAGAAGGTACATGGAAATAACCCAGTAACACCTTTGGAACACAATTTTTTGGATAAATAGATATGTACCAAATATAAATCATTTCTTCACATGCACACACGTAATATTTTATTTGAATAAAAGTAGCCAACACTACTCTATACCCTTTTTCCATATATATATATATTTTTAACAGCAATATAATTTGTCTTTTGCATAGTCCAAAAGTAGATAGCAGCCTATTGATTTTTCTTTTGCAACAAAAATAATAAAACCAACAACCCTTATATATTCTTTTTTTAACAGCAATATAATCACAAAGGAAACTACTACAATATGACATTTAAATGAAATAGGATTACATAGATATTTTAGTTTGTTAAAACATAAGAGAGTTCTACTCTCACAATAACCTTGCAATGGTGAATAAATAACCATGGCTCTCAAATAGCCAACATCATACTCAACACAAAAAAATTAACAAGATGCCCTCCAAACTCCAATTGTCTCCCAACACAAACCTGGAAAAAACTAAAACAATAGAGAAACTTCCAAGCCACCAAAATGCTCTCCACCCTACCATAGTCCCGCATGAGGGTCACTCCCAATCTTGGAGGTCGATCTACACACAAGTGCACTCCACAACACACAACAAGAAGAACACCCATCAAGGCTAAATAACACAAAATCCATAGAAATGAATTTGAGGGGGTAGGATAGTGGACTCTCTCTACTCAAGAGGTTCACTCCTACAACCAACTCTCATGATTCCAAAAGAAGGTCTCAAGCCTAAAAATACCTCAATGAAATTATAATATTCTAAGGCACTGATGCCATAAAATATAATCACCAATACTTTTCCAAATTGCCCTCAAGGCCACAATATGCCAACGCCAAAGATGGTGACCTTGAGGAGGTTCACTCCTCTCCCACCCATCACATGAATGGACACACCAATAATGGTAGTCTCATTCAAAACACTCATAAAACCCAACAACAATAAACAAATTCAAAACACAAGCAATTTCATTCACACAAGAAAGCAAAATACACGAGGAAGGCTCTTATGCCTTAAGGCTTACCTTTGAAATCCCAATAATGGAAGAGGGTTGTAGAAGAGCTTTCCAACCTTCTCCTTCAAGCCTCCTTCCAAGATCTCCAATGCTCTCACTCTCCAAAAACACCTCCAAAGAAAGCAAAAAACAAGAAAATGTAAGAACCCCCTTCCTCTCACAAAGAGGAAGTAATATATGCTTTATTCCAAAGCCTTGAGGAATGAGAAGGTGACACATGTCACCTTCTCCTTCCTCTTCCCAAACCACTTGCAAGGATTAAGGAATATGGAGGTGACATGTGTCATCCTCCCATCCATCCAAACCTCACCCTCTCCACATGTTCTCTCACACATGTGTGAGAGCAAAGGTGGAGAGGTGGCATCTCTCAAAATGGGCTCCAAGAGGATAAGGGATGACACATATCATCACCTTATTCTCTAAGGGAAGCCCATTCACTCCAAGATGCTCTCACACATGTGTGAGAGCATTGGAGGAGGGTTCCACACACTTGGGGGTCTTGAAGACTCCCCAAGTCTTCAAGGTGATGGGAAGCCATGATTTGGAAAGAGGAATGGGTCATGTTTCAATGCATGACTCACCCTCCACTCCAATCAAATTTGAATTTCGTTACTTTACTTTTGGTTGAAGTTAAAGTGACTAGAGAGATGTAACCCTAGGGTTTAGCATGATCAAATGGACCCTAGACCCTAGGGGTACCACCTATGTTTAATTTTAGCCCATAATAAACAATTTAGGAAGTAGAAAATCACATAAAATGACCATCAAAAAATAAAAGACACCAAGTGGTGTATATTAAATCACAAATTTTTACAACACTTCAAATAATTAATATAAAAGAGGTGGACCTAAGCCAAATAATTAAAATGCAGACATTTATGAAAGCATCATACAATTTGCACATGATCTTGTTCCCTCTTGGGACTAGATCAATATAACATGAGAATCACATTAGGTGTGGGATTGATCTCCAATTTTTCGTGGCCTAGAAAATCACCTATGTACTTCAACAAACAGATTAATCCAACATATATATATATATATATATCATAGCCAAAGAAAGGAAATTCTTACACTCACAATATCATATAATCATTTAAAACATTATTAAAATCACATAGCATCATAAATAAGATTTATAACTACATTTCTAAATACTATCTCAAGCTTGAAATTACATAACAATTCCATTTAACTAGTATCTCTAATAGTATCAAAATGCAAGTCACATGTCTAATAATCATTAGTGCAACTCAAAAATTAGGATACAGTAACATGCTAAATATAACTAATCAAAATAAGGGTATATAGTCCAGAAAATCTACATATCAGGATCAGCAGTCCCAAATATCTAAAAGTCATCAACTATAAATATGAAATAAACAAAATAAGGGAGTAAAATAAATAGGCCTCACATCCTTCCCCCCTAAGACTAAACTTCCTCTTAGAAGTCCTCAAAGAGATGAGGATAAAGGGTCCTCAATCTAGCTGCATCCTCCCATGTTGTCGTGACCTCATTATATCTGTCCCACTGAACCCTAACTTGGTCCAGCGCTCAACCTCAAAGGCCCAGTGTTCGATGACCCAATATGTGAATTGGCTGTAAAGCCAACTATCCATCTGCCTCTACCTATAGAGCACTCCAGTCTAAGACATGATATAAATCAGATATATATCGTCACAAAATAGACACATGGAACACATCATGGATGCACGACAAACTAGGTGGCAAGGCTAGATGGTAGGCTACGGGTCCTATCTGCTCCAAAATCTCAAAAGGTCCAACAAACCATGGTGCAAGATTAGAGCCCTTTCCATAATAGATTGGACTCTTATGTGGCTGCACTCTCAAGAAAACTCTGTCACTGACTGAGAACCTCTAATCTAGTCTCTTAGCATCAGCATACTTCTTCTATCGATCTTGTGCCTCCTAAAGTCTCTGCCTAATCAAGGCCACCTGCTACTCCATATCCTACACCATCTCTGGTCCAATAGCAACCTTGTACTCTATACAATCCCAACTCAACGGTGTCCTGCAACGTCTACTATACAAGGCCCGATAGGGAGGTATACCTAACGAACTGTGATGCCCATTATTGTAGGCAAACTCAACCAAATATAGATACTCCTCCCATCTAGACTAGTGGTCCATCACGTACATGCGGAGCATATCCTCTAATACCTAGTTCACCCTCTTTATCTGACCATCTGTCTTAGGGTGATAAGAGGATCTGAAGTTGAGTTGTGTGCCCAACACCTACTGCAATGCCCTCCAAAAGGTTGATGTTAAAATTGAGTCCCTGTCAGAAATAATGTAGTGAGGTACTCCATGTAATCTCACAATGTCATCCAAGAATACTCTTGCCACCGCTGGTGCATTGTATGTTGTATGTACAGGTGAGAAGTATGCCACCTTGGTCAACTTGTCAACCGTCATCATGATGGCATCATGGTAACAAGATGACATAGGAAGACCAACTATAAAATCCATGGAAATGGTGTCCCATTTCCACTTTGGTATCTCGTAAGGGTATAAAAGACCTGTTGGATGCCGATGCTTGGCCTTGACCCTCTGGCACTCAAGGCATCAAGCAACAAACTTTGCAATATCCCGTCTCATACTTGCCCAATGGTACAGCTATTGCAAATCGACATGCATCTTCTTCACCCCCGAGTGTGTTGCATAATGTGGTCTGTGAGCCTTTGATAAAACTACTGCACGTAGATCGCTTGCACAGGGTACATAAATGTGCTCTTGATGTCTAAGGAGCCCATCTTCCTTTAGAGAATAACCTATAAACTTTCCCACAAGGGCCCTCTATGACTAGATCTCAAGCTGCACCTCAAAAAAACCACTCATCCTCTGGCAGATGCTGTAATATGAGTCCTCTTAAGTCTATACTCAGTGTCAAGGTCAGGATCTCGTGGTGCCTCTGACTCAATGCATCAGCAACCACATTCACCTTCCCTTTGATTTAGTAGACATCAAAGTTGTACTCGCAAAGGAACTCCATCCAACACCATTGGCGGGTGTTTAGATTCAGCTATGTGAAGATATACTTTAGGCTATGATGATCTAAATGTAGCTCAAAACAACATCCCAATAGAAAGTGTCTCCAATGAACAAGGGTGTGAACTACTATTGTGAGCTCTAAGTCATGTGTGGGTTAGTTCAGTTCATGGGTCTTGAGCTTTTGTGACTCATACATGATCGCTCGACCCCCCTGCATCAGTACAGCTCATAATCCCTCTAATGAAGCATCTATACAAACCATGAAATCTACGGATAGATTAAGAATTGCTAGGATAGGAGCACTAGTGAGATGCTCCTTGAAGACCCCAAAGGCCCTCTCACACTAATTAGTCCATGTGAAACTCTTCCCTTTCCACTAAAGGGAAGTGATGGGGTGTACTATCCTGGAGATGCCCTTGACGAATCTATGATAATACCCAGCTAACCCCATAGAACTCTTGACCTTCGTAATGCTGGTGGGTGGTAGCCAATCCCTAATAGCCCTAATCTTTGATGGATCTATGAAGATACCATCACTAGAAAGGATGTGCCCCAAATACTATACCTCTAATCTAAAAAAGGCACACTTCACCAAGTTTTTATATAGATGCTTCTCTGTCAATCACTGTAAAACCTGACGTAAGTGCTCCTTGTGCTCCTCCTTGGTTTACAAATAGATCAAAATATCATCTAAGAATATAATCATGAACTGATCCAAATAGGTATGAAACACTGTGTTCATTAGACTCATGAACACTGTAGGGCCGTTCGTCAAGCCGAAGGGAACCACACTGAACTCATAGTGGCTGTATCTAGTCTAGAAGGTGGTCTTATGGATATATGCCTCTGTGATTTACAAATGGTGATATCTTGACTTCAGGTCAATCTTAGAGAACACCCTGGCTCCCTACATCTGATTGAAAAGATCATCTATCCTAGGCAGAGGATAACGTTTCTTCACCATCACCTTATTAAGCTACCTATAATCCATGCACAGACAAAGAGACCCATCCATCTTCTTCACGAAGATGATGGGTGCACCCCAAGGAGAAATGCTAGGTTGGATGTTTCCCTTCTCAAGAAACTCCTCCAACTATAACTTGAGCTCCGTGAGCTCATGGGTAGTCATCCTATAGGGTGTACAAGACATTAGCTCGACACAAGGCACAAGTTCAATGTGAATGTCTACCTCTCTGTGAGGTGGAATCCTTGGTAACTTAGGTGGGAAAATATTGGCAAACTCTCTCAAAATGGGATGATCATCTAATGTTGCCTCTAGCTCATCCTCTGACCTATCACTAATAGTAATGGTGAACATCTAACATCCCTTCAGCATGTAGCACTTAAGCTACTGAGTGGAGATCATGTGTACTGTCATTAGCTTTTGAATGCCCAATATCTCTACTGTCATGCCACGGTCGTCTAAGAAATCAATCACCTTTCAATGACAATCTCGCTTGGCTCTATGAGCTAGAAACCAATCCATGCCTAACACCACACCAGAATATCCTAAAGACATAACCCTAAGGTCTGCTAATGTAGTGAGGGCTCCTAATGATATCTCACAATCTTGAACCAAAGCATCCACTACCATCTTGGCCCTTGTGGCCAACTCAACCTCCCACCTATCACCCTTCCTAGAGGCCACTAGCCTACAACGCTCCACTAATGATGGAGATATAAAGGAATTAGTAGCACCATAGTCATATAAAATAGAAATGGGGACATCCCCAATCATACCTGTGGTCTCAATCACGGAGGCCTGAAAGTCAGTCTGGCGATTATCAACCACTACAAACATGTTGTGGGACCTACCCACATCCCCAACTATTTGCTCATATCCACCTGCATGAGGTTGTCCCCCTGTCGTAAAGCCTTGTGGGCACTCTCTAGGTAAATAACCTACTCCACCACAAATATAACATGGTCCTCAAGCCTATACCTGTCCTGACTATGTCCTACTCGACTGCTGCTGCCCAGGTTGACTCGTGGAACCCTGTGAACCTCTGAATGATAGTTGTCATCTAGAAGGCCCTGTAGATGGTCCTTGTTGTCACTGATCTCTATGTGGGCCCTGTTGTTTCTATCCATGATTATGACCTCCATGTGCCCTCTGCTATGTCCTGGACCTCTATTGATGCTGCTATGGAGGTCTAGGAGGTAATGGTGCAGAACTAAATCCTCCCCTTTGAGGTGATGGTAGTCAGTGGAAGCCCTGATGCTTTTGTTGGCCATGGTCCTGATACTAGTGACCTGAACTATGACTCCGCCCCTAGATCTCCTCTGCAATGTATGCCTTTTTGACAGCCTCACTCATGGTCTGGGGGTCTACCATGCGCACTGGTCTCAAGATCCCATGTTTCAAACCTCTGATAAATTTATGAACGAGAAGGTTTTCATCATGGAGGTACTCTACATACCATGACAACTTAATGAATCTAATCTCATACTACGCTACAGTGGAACCTCACTACTGCAATTCATGGAACTCATCAATCTAACTCTATTTGTAGTGATCTGAAAGATAACGTACATTAAAGTGCTCAGTGAAGGTGTCCCATGTAGGAGTATCTAGTGATAGGTGACACTTGCACTCCTTAGTGTGCCACCATGTCGCCACTATGTCTCTTGAAGGATGAACTACCACACATGCCTTTGTGTTGCTCCCATAGGGACACAACACAAAGCACCTATTTAGGCTGATGAGCCAAGCTTCAGCCTCGGCTCCCTCTTTGGTCCCCATGAAGGTGGGTGGATTCAACCTAAGTAAATCCCTAATGGGGTCTCTGTGGTCCCTATGTCCTTGGTATGGTGCATCCACCTCATCCCGCTGACCATAGTCATATGACCCATGATAAATCTACTCAATCTGTACTCCCTCCTCATGCTCCTCGTATCATGGAGGGCTCCTCCTGTGAGCTCTATGTGTTGATGTGCCATCCTCAGCTATGGTGGCTACTACCTCTACATAAGGGTCGACACATGGCTCCATGTGCGAATCAACAAGTAGCTCCACATGCAGCTCTACACATGGCTCTACATGTGACTCAACATGAGGCTCATCACATGGCTCCACACATGGCTCAACATGTGGCTCGACACTTGGTTCTATATGTGGCTCTACATGTGGCTCTACCATGGCCAGTGCTAATCTCTCTAATATTGCCTATAGTGCCTGAAGAATCTGTGGCCCTAAGTCAAGTGCCTATGGTGCCTATGGTCCCTATGATGTGGGTGGTCCCTAACCCTCAGCTAATGACTCATTATGTATCTCAACGGATGCACTGGCACGTGAACACGCTCGCTTCGCTTTGGGAGGCATCCTACATAAACAAGGTATTCATAAATTAATCAAAAATGCAAAAAATATAATGTGCCCAAACAAGCCCAATGTTTAAACTTGGGCTCTGATACCAAATGTCATGCCCACATTTCCCATGCAATCATGACACACAACACACGTATCATGTCTGCATTTGTTATGTGGTCATGACATGAAATATCAAAAACTTTTCCACATATCCCTAGAACCCCCTCGCATGTGTCAGCGTACTTGGTGGCAATACACATAACACATAAACATGTCAATCCAACTTTGGGGTAGTTTGAATACCTTCCACACTCCCCTATGATGATAGCTAACTAGGGGGTTATGTGACTCGAGGAGCATCACTAATAGGGTTAGAATCAAAATTTGATGCTAACCCTAAGATTCCTAAGTGAAGTGGAGGGATTTTGACATGCGTCGAAATCCAAACCCTAATACTAAAGCATAAATAAGATTAATATAAAATTCCTCTACAACCATAATTACAACACAACCTTTAAAATATTAAATAAACACCTCATAGAATATTTAATCTAGTCAACCCTAAGTTCTGAAAAAATATGGCAGCATAACGCCTCATGGGCATACATGAAAAATAGTTAATTAAAGGTCACTCCTACTAAGCCATTTGAAATGAAAATAATTAAATGTAACCATATAAATACGCTTGGTTAGTAAATCATTTCCCCATTAATTTCTAGGTTTAAATACCTAGGTTTAATCAAGTTAATTTAACTAATTACAACAATAATGTATTAAATTAATAAATCAATTAACTTTACTAACACTCTACATTAAAGTCCCCTACAAAGACTTATCCAACTAACCCTTCCTAATTTTCCACAATTAAATTTACACCCCAAGACTAAATTAAAAGCATGGTTAAATTAGAATCTATCCCACTAAATTTAAAACTTATACCAAACTTTAAACCCATCTACTAATATATCTCAAGGGCAAAAGATTAATTTAAGTTAAGTCAAAAGGAAAGAAAGAGGGAAACTAAAATCCACGTGCAACTATTTTCATCTTTTTAAAACTCCTCACCCTAAAAGAATAAAATAACATTAACTCTTCCCAAGCCATAACCCTAAATGATATTACCTAATCTCCCTTCTCATTTTAAATTTTATTCACTTCTAACCCTAATCTCCTCTCCTTCTCTTTTCTTTTCTCCCTTCTACATTTTGTTTGTGGGTTAAGGGTTTGGGTCTGCCATGGATGCTTGCACAGAGGAGGTATACAAATTGTTTATAACCCTATTAGGTTTACCCCCTTTTTTTAAAGCGCACACACACACACATATTTGCATAAAAATCTCTATAATAAACATATTTTGATATAGACAGAGAGTATATATATTACAAATTACAGAGAGAAGAAATTATGCTATAGGTCTCATGGTTGAAGGGTGGCTAAAACAATGGAAGCGGGAAGGGTCTTTGAGGCTATATGCAATGGGGTAGGTGCTGAGCACCAAAATGAAGATAGTGGGGTGGGCGGCCTCCCCGCCCACTCTCCATTGAGGGTGGACGGGGGGGATCCATCACCCCCCAATTTTTTTTTAAAATTTCAACAACAAAAAAAATATGGCAGTGGTTCCACCGCCACCCTCCTCTAAACACAGGTCTCAATTCAGCCCTGCCGTTAGGCCTTTTGCCTTACCAAAATCTTTTTAATTTATATTTTTTTTCTTTTAAAAGTTGTCTCTGTAATTTTAACTATAAGTTAAAAATAGTGTTTAATATATATAAAACCTACCATATATTATATATATAAGAAAGCATATACTCAAGTTGTTATATTATTCTAATATGTCTTTTATCAGTAGTTTGTTCAATATGGACATAATCATATGTAATTTTCATATATATATATATATATATATATACATAAAATCAAAACTCTAACTACATAATGTAACTTTACACAAAAATACATAAGTCTACACTATATACATAAACTTTTCTTTTCAATAAGGTACATGGAAATAACCCAGCAACACCTTTGGAACACAATTTTTTTTTTTGATAAATAGATATGTACCAAATATAAATCATTTCTTCACATGCACACACATAATATTTTTATTTGAATAAAAGCAGCCAACACTACTCTATACCCTTTTTCCATAAATATATATTTTTAACAGCAATATAATTTATCTGTTGCACAGTCGAAAAGTAGACAGCAACCTATTGATTTTTCTTTTGCAACAAAAACAACAACCCTTATATATTCTTTTTCTTTAACAACAATATAATCACAAAGGAAACTACTACAATATGACGTTTAAATGAAATAGGATTACATAGATATTTTATTTTGTAAAAACATAAGAGAGTTCCACTCTCACAACAACCTTACAATGGTGAATAAATAAACATGGCTCTCAAATAGCCAACAACATACTCAACACAAAAAAATTAACAAGATGCCCTCCAAACTCCAATTGTCTCCCAACACAAACCTACAAAAAACCAAAACAGTGGAGAAACTTCCAAACCACCAAAATGCTCTCCACCCTGCCATAGACCTGCACGAGGGTCACCCCTAAGCTTGGAGGTCGATCTACACATGGGTGCACTCCACAACACACAACAAAATGGAAGCACACAACAAGAAGAACACCCATCAAAGATAAACAACACAAAATCCATAGAAATAGATTTGAGGGGGTAGGAGAGTGGACTCTCTCTACTTAAGAGGTTCACTCCTACAACCATCTTTCATGATTCTAAAACAAGGCCTCAAGCCTAAAAATGCCTTAAAGAAATTGTAATACTCCAAGGTACTCATGCCGTAAAATATAATCACCAATACTTTTCCAAAATTCCCTCAAGGCCACAATATATCAACACCAAAGAGGGTGACCTCGAGGAGGTTTAGTCCTCTCCCAGCCCTCACATGAATGGGCACACCAAGAATGGTAGTCTTATTCAAAACACCCATAAAACCCAACAACAACAAAAAAATGCAAAACACAAGCAATTTCATTCACACAAGAAATCAAAATACACGAGGAAGGATCTTATGCCTTGAGGCTTACCTTTGAAAGCCCAACAATGGAAGAGGGTTGTAGAAGAGCTTTCCAACCTTCTCCTTCAAGCCTCCTTCCAAGATCTTCAACTCTCTCACTCTCCAAAAACACCTCCAAACATAGCCAAAAACAAGAAAATGAAATAACCCCCTTCCTCTCCCAAAGAGGAAGTAATATAGGATTCATTCCAAAGCCTTGAGGAATGAGAAGGTGACACATGTCACCTTCTCCTTCCTCTTCCCAAACCACTTGCAAGGATTAAGGAATGTGGAGGTGACATGTGTCATCCTCCCATCCATCCAAACCTCACCCTCTCCACATGTATGAGAGCAAAGGTGGAGAGGTGGCATCTCTCAAAATAGGCTCCAAGAGGATAAGGGATGACACATGTCATCACCTTAATCTCTAAGGGAAGCCCATTAACTCCAAGATGCTCTCACACATGTGTTAGAGTATTGGAGGAGAGTTCAACACACTTAGGGGTCTTGAAGACTCCTCAAGTCTTCAAGGTGATGGGAATCCATGCCTTGGAAAGAGGAATGGGTCATGTTTCAATGCATGACTCATCCTTCACTCCAATTCAAATTTGAATTTCATCACTTTACTTTAGGCTGAATTTAAAGTGACTAGACAGAGGTAAGCCTAGGGTTTGACATGCTCAAATGGGCCCTAGAACCTAGGTGTACCTATTATGCCTTGCACACATGCCCCATTTTGCCAAATGGAGACCCCATCTTTTGCTTTGGCTTGGAATCTTGACCTTTGTTACTTATGATGATAAGAGAGTGAATTTGTGCTTAGAGTGCATGATTTGTTCCAAATTTGAGTATTTTGCATGTTTGGAGTCATTTGATGTCTTTAATGGTTGATTTGGAGGTGCCCTGGGCGGTCTTGTGCTTAAAAGATAGCCATTTGTTGCCTTTTGTGCTAAAATTGGGTGTTACTGCACTTTTCTCTAAAATCCTGAGTCACTGTATATTGCCCTTGAAAGTGCTTCTGGAGGATGTTTCATGTTGAAATTCCTAGTTTCCAGGTCTTAGAGTTGCAAAATCATGTCAAATTCCACTAGATTTCACTAAGGGGTCCATATGCTTTCACCCTGATACATGTTCTTGAAGCCTTGATTTGGCTAAGTCTGAGACCCTAAAAATCCTAAAAGTCCTAAAAAATGGCTAATTTTAAAATCTGGTGGAACCACAAGATTCTAGAATCTACATATGAAATCCTATGGATCTGGAACCCATCTCAAACATCCTGAAAGTATATTTAAAAATATTTAAAGTATAACAATATCTGACTTATACTTAAATATAGTTTTAAATATACTTTCACCCTAGGAAGTTCAAAATATGGTGCTAAAAATGACCCCAACCGCACTTTGTGCCATAAACAACCCTTACCGACCTTAGCGCTAAAAATTCAATCCACTGACTTTATGCTAAAAATAGTCGCTACCAACTTTCGGCACTAAAAACCTCGCTCATAGACTTCTGCGTGAAAATCATCATCCGCTGACCTTAACACAAAAATTACCTCCGACCGACTTCCTTCCACATTACTACTAAGTTGGTCAGCACCAAAATCCCCGCTGACACACTTTGCACTAAAAATGGACCCAACATACTTGCACTAAAAAGTGAATCGACTGACTGCATGAAGCATCATTTTAGTCGGTCGGACCCAAAATCCGTGCAAGGTCAGATGAAGCCCAAATCTATGCAAGGTCAGATGAAGCCAAAATCCATGCAAGGTCAATTGGAGGTGAAATCCCCACTAGGTCAGGTGGACCCAAAATCCCCGTTAAGTCAGTGAGCCCCAAAATCAGCACTTTTTGGTATTCTGGCCTAAAAATTGAGTTTTTTGAGGTTCAAATTGAATTCTCTTGGTGAATTTGAATTTCATATCTATTTGTCACATCATGATGAATATTTTACCAAGTTTGTGTAGATTTTTGGCATGTTTTATGATAATTAATGCTATTACACATGAAAAGTCCATGACCCCCAAAAATCTTGCTTTTTGTAGAAAAGGCTAGAAAAACATGAAATAAAAGTTTGTAAATGGATTCTAATTACTGAAAAAAATTCATAGATCAATATATAGGCCAAATGGGTACTTGAAAATGGCAAAAAAAGTAGAAAATCATGTGAAAATCACTAGATTTAAGAGGTTGGTTATAAGAAAGTGACATTGACAATATGTTGTTTCTAATGAATCCATTGTTGCAAATGGACATATTTTGCTTCAAATTGATGAAAAATTACTTCTTAAGATGAAATTGATGCTTTGCATTGTGAATTATAGGTCTTGGAGAGCATAGGAGCTTGTTGGAGCTGTATTAGAAGAATGCACACACAGATATGTAGTGCTGACCTAGAAATGCAGACTTCATTTTATCGACCAAATTGTTGTTGCACCTACAAAAGGAAGTCACTATGATGTCCAAGATGATGGGGATAGGCCTTAGAAGCTAGAAGACATTGAAGATCATGCTTCTTTCATTGTTGTTCCTACAGATCCAGTCCAATGTCTAAAATATTTTCACACTTGTTCATAGTTGTCTCAGCAGTCTAGTCATGCAATGATGATCCATCAACCATCCAATTAGATATGCCTTCATCGAAGAATGTGCCACATACTCCCCTTGGTCCACTCAGCACTTGGAATCTTGTGAATTTACATCAGCTCAAGTTTTCAAGTGTCGTGTGACTCTATTTTGGCTTTATTAGGCCTTGAAAATTAACTTTTGATCATGTACAACCAAATGGGTATCCATTTTGTCCAGATTCAATGTATTTGCAAGCTATATTTTATCTTTTTCCTAAAGGAAAAATGCAAATCCAAAAATGTAACTAACTGATGTATCTCATTAAATGCCATGTAATCTGGACCGTTGGTGTCAAGTTAATCTCCACCATCCATTGAAAACTCAGTATGATGCCTTGTCTATAAAAAGGCCATCATTCTCTCATTGTAACAAGTAAGATTTGATATTGAATTACTGAGACTCTGCCAAATTGTGATCAATAGAAAGCAAGTTTTATAGGTTGCTAGGAATTTGTGTTCTTGTTTTATCCTCTTTCATTTTCATGGTTCATATCAATCTAAATTTAATTAGTTGTGATTTTGCAATGATGGGTAAATGTTAAGATATCTGATGAATGATTTGGTCCGTACTATTAGTGCTTGCTAATGGTATGTTGCTATGTATAGTTATCCTCGGCCCTATCTTTAAATATAGTTCAGTTGCACTCCACTAGTTAAGTTGTGTCATTGTCTGGGTGTTTAATGAGTGAATGCAACTTGAAAATCATAAGGATCCTTTGAAGATTGCATCATTTCTTGCAACATTGTGGTTTTCCTATCCTAGTGAAGCAAGGAATGGTTTATTGAAAGTATTTGTCTATCTATATCATTTTACCCCATTGTGACTATCACTTAGGATCTCTTATCCCTTCTCTCTCTCCTTTTCCTTTTGCATTTTATTTATATTAAGTTTGTTAGGTTAGGTTATAAGCATCATTACATTGATCATCTGTTGAAATTTCAGACTTCACAGTCTGAACCACCTAGGGTTTCTGCACTTGCATTATTGCTATCTTTTCATAAACCCTGCATTTCATGTAAAACCCCTTATTGGTACAGCTAGACATACTACTGAGTCATTCCAAGCAAGCTAAGACCTAGTTGTAGAAACCTTGGAGTAGTCTTACCTAGGGTAGGATACTTTTCAAGAGAGGTGTGAAACCAACTATCACACTTGTGTTGTTGTGTGCTAAAACACTCATCAACAGTACCACCTAGGATTAATTTTATCCCATAATAAATGCTTTAGGAAGTAGAAAATCACATAAAATGGCCATAAAAAAAAAGACACCAAGTGGTGTATATTAAATCACATTTTTACAACACTTCAAATAATTAATATAAAAGAGGTGGACCTAAGCCAAATAATTAAAATGAAGACATTGACGAAAGAATCATACAATTCACACATGATCTTGGTCCCTCTTGGGACTAGATCGGTCTAACACGGGAATCACATTAGGTGTGGGATCGATCTCCAATTTTTCGTGGCCTGGAAAATCACCTGCGCACTTGAACAAATAAATTAATCCAACATATATATATCATAGCCGAAGAAAGGAAATGCATACACTCACGATATCACATAATCATTTAAAACATTATTAAAATCACATAGCATCATAAATAAGATTTATAACTACATTTCTAAACACTATCTCAAGCTCAAAATCATATAACATTTCCATTTAATAATTTCACAAGTAGTATCTCTAATAGTATCAAAATGCAAGTCTCATGTTTAATAATCATCAGTGTTACTCAAAAATCAAGATATAGTAACATGCTAAATATAACCAATCAAAATAAGGGTACAGAGTCCAGAAAATCTGCATATTGGGATCAATAGTCCCAAATGTCTAAAAGTCGTCAACTGTAAATATGAAATAAGAAAAATAAGGGTGTGAAATAAATAGGCCTCACACCAACAACCCATTTCAGAATCTGTAGAGACTTTAGTAATAGTAATAGGGAGGCCCAAGTAAGTGGTTGGGACCCTTTCACTCAACCAGCCTAGGACTCTGGTGAGTTTTTGCTACAAATACTCCTGGGTATTCAATAAATAGATGTGACTTTTCTTAAAGTTGATACTCTGGCCCGAGACCCTCTTGTAGGCTTTGAGGAGCTCTGTCCATCTTCTAGCTTCAACAACAAAGGATATCTTGGATAGAATAGTATCATCCATAAACTATTATATGACTGCAATCTGAGCAGTAGAGACATGTTTGATACCCTGGAGAGTCCCCTGCATCAACAAGTTACAAGCATTCCTACCCAGTACTTCAACAAGCAAGATAAAAGGATAGGGTGAAAGAGGTTCATCTTACATAAGGCCCCTCCCAGAGGGAAAGAATCATTTGGGAGAACCATTGACCAGCACCGAGAAGTGTACTATAGAAATACACTCTTTGATGATATTGACAATCCTCTCTTGGAAGCCAAATTTCCTAAGGACCCTAAGCAAAAAATACCAATTAACTCTATCATAGGCTTTCGAGATATCCAATTTAAAGATCATACTTGGGGTGTTGCTCTTGGAGATTGAATGGATAATTTGTGGGTAGTGATAGCCACATCCAAGATCAGACTCCCTGGAACAAAACCCTTTTGATTCAAAGCAATGAATTTGTCCAAGAGGGGTTACAGCCTAAAGACCAGTATTTTGGTGAAGACCTTGTACACTGTATTGCTGAGACTAATAGGCTTGAAGTCTATCATAAGCCTAGCTTCAATCTTCTTAGGAATTAAGGAAATAAGTTGTTGTTCAACTACCACAAGAGTTTTCCCATCCTAAAGAAGTCCTTGGCCCCATTAAAGACATCATTCCCAACTATCTCCTAGAAGGTTTGGAAGAAGGCTGACAAGAATCCATTTAGGGTAGGGGCTTTGAAGGTGCCCATGGAAAAAACAATAGCTTAACCTCCTCCACTGAGATGGGTTTAGTCAAAAAGTAGTTATCATCCTCTGAGAGAATGGTTGGTATGGCCTCTAATAGGGAATTGATGTCCACATCATGGACACTGGTATGATGATCGACTAACAGAGACTCAAAGTGATTAGAGTCTAAACCCTTGATCTCCCTATCATCCTCAAACACCCTCCCTTACTCATATCTAAGCATCCTAATTGTATTTCTCTTTATATACCTTAGAGTGGACTGATGAAAGAAAGAAGTGTTCATGTCCCCTTCTTTCAACCATTGAACCCTTGACTTCTGCTTCCAGGAGACCTCCTCTTTCTTAAGTGTCTATACCCATTCCTTAGATAGGTTGTTTTCAAGGGGCTACAGGTCTTCCAATGTGTCCCCCTACTCGATTATGTCTTACACCTCCTTAAGTTGCTCCATGATGTTTTTCTTCCTGGTCAAGACATTACCAAAAGTATGCTTGTTCCATCCTTTAACCTTGTTTCTCACACTAGCCAATTTCTGAGCCAATCTGAACATCACCGACCCTTAGACATGGATATTCCACCACCCTAATAAACAGTCCCTAAAATTAGGATGAAGAGCCCACATCATTTCAAATCTAAAGGGGAAGGGGCCTTTCCTACACCTTTCAAACTAGTTAAGTAGAAGAGGGTTGTGATTTTAGCCCACCCGGGGAAGGGCTGACAAATGCACTAGATTTGTAATGGCACAACAAGAAGAAATTAACAATCTATCAAGATTTACCTATATAAGATTGCTCCCTTGTCTCCTGTTGGACCAAGTAAAAGTTTTCCCCGTCAGATCAATATCCATGAGGCCAGCATTCCCTAAAAATTTAGCAAGGTCTAACATACTATCAGAGTAGTCTGTAAGTCCCCCCATTTTCTCCAAAGGATACAGGGGGGAGTTAAGATCCCACGCAACCATCCAATTAGTACCTCTATCATTATTAATTTTAATAGCCATGCTATCCTAGACTTCCTTCTTGTTGTTGTAGGTATTAAGGGCATAAACATTGATAATGGTCCACCTGTCAAGGTGACTTTGGAAGGAGACTTCAATATAATGTCTAGAATAGGAAATCACATTCCCAACAAGATTATGATTCGATAATGTAGCAATACCACCTAAAGCACCATTAGCCCCACTGATAGCATAATTTGCATTAGTCCAGATATTTTTTAGAGCAAGTTTGAAGTTTTCCTCCATCATTTTAATTTCCTAAAGCAAGAGAATATCAATTTTATTATCAAAAATACAGTTCCTTACTAGTAACTATTTTTGAGGGCTATTGTGCCCTCTAATGTTCCATGAGATGATCTTCATTTCTTGGTCCTTCTAGGGGGGCCAACAAGGTGGTCTACTTCCCCCTAGAAATTTCTTGTTCCATCTCCTACTACCTAGTCATAATATGTGAAGGTCTGCCTCTACTGCTGTCATCCCCCACATCAATTGTTTTCCTGCTACTTCCCTTTCCCTTCTTCTTCGCGATAGACCAACCCTCCTGGTCCTTAGTATCCCTACTTGAGCCTACTAGTAGGGATGGGGAGAAGTTCTCCAAGGAACTCATCCCAAGTTGGAAAGAGCATGCCTTCTCACCAAGGCTACACACTTCATTAACCTTGTTCTACTGAGAGACAATGAACTTCTGAGAGCTAGAATCCAAACTGAGTTCTCCCTCTTCCAAACCCTCCTACTCCATACCAACAGTAATGGCCTCAAGGTTCTCCTCTAGCTATTTGGGGGTTTCCTCTAACTCTTGTCCTACTACCTTCTAAGTCTCCTCATTGACAACTATTGAATGTTCAGCTTCCTCTTAATGTTCAGCTTCCAAAGACTGCTGAGATTGCATCTTAGGGGGGTCCTGCTATGGAACCACCACCAAAACCTCCTCAGACACATTCTTCCTTAGGGAGGTAGGGGGTGAGTCCACTATTTTCAAGATGTCATCTTTAAAGGGGTAATCTTCCTGGGTCTTGTCTGATGCCACTAGCATCTCCTTTTGAGGTGGGGGGCACTTAGGGGCCCTGTATCAGGTGAAGACATGACCAAGTTTCATGCAATACTGATAAAAGACTCTAGAGTTCTCATAGTGAATACTCTAAGTACACTTCCTATATTTGGATTCCAAAATAATAGAAGTGGTAAGGGTTTTAAGGATGTCAACATTGACACTGAACTGAGCATAGACAAGCCTCACCTTGGCCTTAGTGACTTTATCAACCGCCATGTAGTCTTTGAAGGTATTACCTATCCAGGAAAAAATTTCCTCATCCTAGTATTCTAAGGGGAGACCCAACAAGTGCACCCAAACAGGAGTTGACTGGTTAAGCTCCATCTTTGGATCAAAGCCAACCTTCCATTTGCATAACAAGAGTGAGTGCTTCCCATACAACCATGGGCCACCTGCTAGAATCGATAGCATGTCTTCCTAAGAGGTAAACTTAAAAAGACAATCCCCCTGCCATAGCGTTGGTAGAGGCACTCCTCTTGAGATCCCATTTGGCCACCATCTAATGGTGGACCAGGTCAATATTGGGTTTGAAGCTGAAGAATTTACCGACTAGGGTGTTATCCATAGATGCCACTAGTCTCAAAATCATCTGGTCAAGAAGCTTGAGCACCTTGGCTCCTTCAATCTTAGAAATAATTGGCAAGATGAATGAGCGATAGGCCTTGCCATTAGCGGCACCCACAAGTGCCTCTTTCCACTTCTTCAGATTCTATTTTGAGGATGAAAGCATGTGATCCCCCTAACAACTCATGCCAGCAGCAGAGTCCCCCGGAGTTAGGGGAGGGGACTAGATCATGGCCCCCCTAGACTATCACCATCCATTCCCGCCCAGCACCAAATTCAACCAAGAGGCAGGACAATTGTAGAGAAAAAAAAGCAAACACAGAGGATAAATGTTAGAGGGTATATAAAATTCTAAATTTAAGAGCAATTAATAAAAGTAAATATTAAGAGGATAAAGGTATTTAGTTTAATTGTTAAATATATGTAATTTTGATGTAGATTTTAGAATTTAACTTGTTTCTAATATAAGAATAGTGCCTCTCTATCTATATACATCTTTAAATTCTACACATGACATTTGTCTCTACCTAAGTTGATATTCTATCTTTAGGTTACTTTTGCATTCATAAATATTTTCTTATGTGACATGGATCTTATCTCACTAGTTGTGTCCTCTTGCTCTTTAGTTCACCAAATTTTCCTTTGTCTTCCCTATTAGCTAAATTAGAGGTATAAAGAAATACCTTAAAAGAGGGTTGTCAAAATCACTAGGGTTCTTTTCCTCATAGGTAAACCCTCAAAAATGATAGGTTTTACAACCTTGCAAAGAATCATGTACCAATAAATGCCCTAAAATGACTATGCTACCTTAGATTTCTTTTAGTTCACTAAATTAAAGTGTTCTTCTAATGTTTTATTCCTTGTAATGCCTCTAGAATGGGCCAATATAAGAGAGATGAGAGGATATGAAATGATTACAAGTCAATGCCTCTAAAAATAAGGACATAACAACAAGTCACACATATGTGTTTAGTTAGCTTACAATGATTGGTAGAATAGGTGAGAGGGAAGTAAAGAGAGATGAAGATAGATATATAAAGAGATAGATAACTTGATAGATATAGAGATGGGGGGAAGGAGATATAAAGAAATAGCACTAGATAGAGATAATAGAATAGAGAGAAAGTTAGATAGTGACAAAAAGAGATAGAGAGGGAGGGAGAAAGATAGACAGAGGAGCATAGAAGTGGAGAGAAAAAGTAGAGAGAGATGACAAAGAGAGATAGGGAAAGAGAGCTACAAACAAGAGAAATAGATAAAGGAAGGGAAAGAGTGAGACACAAGGAGAGTAGGGGAGAGAAACAGAGAGGGAGATTGATAGAGAGGAATAGAGAGATATAGAGTAGGAGAGAGAGATAAGTTATAGAGAGAGACATTGACAGAGAGAGGGGAAATAGATAAAGAGATATTTCTGATGGCTCATCTACCCATCTTCCACATGTCAGTTTCTATTTTTTATAAATGTAATGTTCAATGTTAAGATGTACTAATTTGTGTTTAATTCCTTAGTGTCAATATTTAGGGTTTTGGGTTTGCTTTTAGGTAACTTAGATTTGAACGTTAAGGAGGAGTAAGAATGGAGACGGGGAGAGAGAGAAAGAGGGAGAAATTGTAGTGTCCCTCATTTTTTCTTTCTATTAGACCTATAGTTGTTCTATTAGTTCTAGACACTATGACATTTTGCTTGATGATGGATTTACTATTATGATGTTAGATGATGATACTTTGTTGATGTTAGACCTACAGTTATGATGATATTTTGGTGATACTGTTATTTACTTGGGTTATGCATATGTTATAACTACTTTATGCACATATTTGATGATGTGGATTAATTTTAAATTTTGAGTATTATGTGTTATGATGTTGTTATTTGATAATTGTTCATATTTGATCATTATTTTATGCATGATGTGGTTACTAGGTTGATGTGTTGGTGAAAGGGACAACGTCGCATTACTCATGCAGGAGTACCCTGCTACACTATGATTTCCTTTCATGGTATGTCTAACTAGATGATTATGTATCTATATGTTTGACCATTTTGTTTGCTGCAGGATGCAGGTATTAGGCATCGACTCCACCTGAATTTACAGGTCTGAGCATGCCATAACACCAATGGAAATTTTGGAATGGAGATAATGTAAGGTCCCTTAGCTTGTCACCATTCTGGAAGAGGATGAGTATTCAGTCCCATGTCCTGTTGGTAAGGTCAGTTTGGGCATGATTGTAATTCACTATTGTCGATCGTGTGTGGTCGTCAGGTATTGTTCGGCATGTGGTTTATTAGGTTGTAATTGTGTGATTATTGTCTTGGTTAATTGCTTCATTAAATGGAAATTATTAAGGGCACTTTGATAAATAAATAATAATATTAATGAGGTAAATAAAGTGTTTTAAAATGGGAATTTAATTAATAATTTTAAAATGAAAAATAATTTATAAACAAGTAATAATTTGTTAGTATCCATAAAAATAAATTTATATTTGTGTGTTGACATAAAATATTCTATATTCTAATCTAAGATCAATAAATAATGATAAATATGAGTTGTCTCATATAGTAAAATATGATATAAATAAAAATAGAAAGAAATCTTTCTGTCTAGTGGAAAATTAAATGAATTTCTTTGTTGTGAGAAATGAAATATGAGGAAAGAGTTGGTGGTCAGTAACAGACCAATGAATTTATTGTATTTGCTATTTTATTTTTCTAAGTGTATATTTGTGGGATGCTCTCTAGGATTTGGAGAGCTTGCACAATAGTGGATTTAGAAGAGAGCCTGGAGGGAGTGGATTAGAAAGAGAGATCAAGGATTCTGTGAGAAAAGTGGAAACAAGGCAAAAATAGTATTTTAGGAGATAGCTTAAATCAAGTATGTATTTCATTGTTTTGGTATAATGGATCTTTTCCTGAGAATTGTTTTATTTTTAGTCTCTGTAATGGATGATCTTAGTCTGAATTGTTTTATGAAATATATTGTTAAGCTTCACTTTCAAACACATTCTCAAACCCATTATGTGCATATGCTGCAACCATTACATTTCATGATAAACTTTTCTCTGAAGGTTTTTGCAGGCCTCTGCATTTGTATGCATGCATACCAGAGCATCTGCAACTACATCATCTGATGAAATTCATCTTTCCCTTATGCTTTGATTTTTGTCCATGCCCTATTCCAACGCTCCCATTTTCACTTAGGTTGTTAGGATTCTGACAAAGGTTGCTAATCTGGTTTAAAACTTATTATTCACATTTGTTGAGAGTTTCTAAGTCTTTTCAACAAATCCATTTTTGTGCACATTCTTCGATCATTGTATTCCATCATATGAATCTCTTTCAGGCATTCTATCAAACAGTTCACAGGCCTATCAATGCCTCAGTTCTATGCATAATCATCAACCTGATCTTTCCCAACTATCATATCTAACAAAATCCCCCTCCAGATCTACTTGATCGATATCCATACCCTGTTCCAGGCTAACCATACGTGCAGGCAGGGAGTACATTTCCTAAGGTTGTGGAATTTGCCTTACTCGTGCCATTCACATTTGCTAAAAGTCTCTAAAAGTCTTTTCAACAAATCCACTTTGTGTGCATCCTATAACATTGAACCCTTCAGAGGACATCTCCTTGAAGCGACTTGTATGGTCTTTATTTATACTATGCTTCAATGGTCTTCCCTTTATCTTGTGTATCCTTAGAGAGCTTCATTTAGCATCACCAATAATCTGTGACATGTTCTTTTTTCCTGCAAGATGTATCCCTCTTTCTCTCCGATCCTTTTTACTAGCGAACTCTTGTGCTAAGTCTCACTTAGTATTTAGGAACTTGCAGGTTACATAATTCTGTCTTAATACTAAGCACATCATTGAGTATGTGTAAGATTTTTAGTTTAAACAAGATTGACTATTTATTCTAATTTTAAAATGCCTCAAATACCACGGGAATCGTAGAGTTTCACTCAAGAGTATACCATTATATACATGTTTTCAACTTTGATTAGGTTTTGTCTCTAGTATTTTGAAACAAATGATAAATAGATATCTTAGTTAGGAAACCACATCTTTTGTGAAATGATTTTAATATAGAAATTAACTCATAAAGAAATTATTAATTTTATATTACGAAGATGATAGCTATTAACATAGGCCCATAAGTTAAAACTATAATTGGATTTTTAGTTAAGTCATTTTTCTTTATATATATATATTGTAATCTAGTATTTATCAAATCAGATATAAATCAAATTTACAGTTAAGATATTTGACTTATGTAGATTATGAATATATTATTTGATTTATTGAACTTTATTTTAAAACTGAATAAGATATAGAAAAATAGTAACCTAGTTTGTAATTGTTTTAATTTGATTAAATGAAAATCGATAAGTTTATAGATTTAAATATTGATAAATTTAAAATTAATTAGTATTGATTCTATTATGGATTTTTTTTACAATGGTTGTTAAGTTGAGTTTTGATTATAAATATTGTATTTAGATAATTACTTTATTTCATGTTAAATTGCATTACGCAAGTGAATTTTGTCATTGGTGGTATTGGAGGTTGATGTGCAAGTTGATATGGTTTAATTCAAGAGGCCTAAGATGTTTGTGTTTTGATTCTTTGTATTCTATGGATAGGTGTCTTGAGATAATGATGTTATGAGAGCATGATGTCTCTTGTTTATGTATGAGGACTTTGGTAATCATAAATGAGGAAGAATGTTGTTTATTCTTGATGTGATTGTCTTAATTAGAAGTATTGGGAGATGATTTAAGAATTGGTCCTTGTGATTATGTTTGTATGCAAGAGGGGAAATGCCTTGCATTGTTTATGTATACTTGTCATTATGATGGTCATTTTCTTGTTTGATAGGGTCTTCTAGATGCAGATAGGGGAGTGGCTTTCAATGTGGGGCTAGTGCCCAAAGTGGCTGCCAGGGTAACCCATTGAAAGTTGATAATCAAGTGATAACTTAATAATAAATCTAGGGGGCAAGGTAGTTGTTCACATTAAACGAGATAACTAGATTCCTCACCCATGTCTATAGTGTTAGTTTAGACTAAGGATGGAATGAGAAGGCTTGGTTGGCAAGATCAACTTCCTTGTCCTCACAAAATGAATGTTGGTTCCACATGTGTCACCCTAAGGGGTCGGTGTCTAGTGAGAGACTATCAAGGTAACCATAGATGGGGGTTGGTGTCTAGTGAGAGACTTTCAAGGTAACCCATGTTAGGACCATGCAATGGCACTCTTCCCTAATGCAACCTAGCATTCCCTTTTTGTGTTCTTCCCTTTTTGGTTGCATGACTGCCTCTAGAAGTGATGCTTGAGCTACTTGTGATGCTCATATTAATTGTGTTGTGATGGAGTCTAAGGTATCCTTGTACCTATCAGTTTATTGTCTTCTTGACTATTTGTCATAGTGGGACCTTATTGTTATCTCCTAGCACAGAGGGTGGACCTTAGGGTTCCACATGGTCAGGTGGTTGTGCTTTTACCTCCATTGGGTTTCTTGTTGTTGATCATGTGCGAGAAGGATGTATCGCATGTAGCAGATTTCAGATCTTGATCTAGCTTGAGGAGACATATTTATGTTCTTGTCTTGTAGAATCATGTACTATTGTCTTGATGTATGTGCTCCAATATAATTAGAAAAGAGATATTGTAATAATGTAAATGTGTACTCCCTCTTGTAAAGGATATTGTTTATGTACTTGTAATACTTTATACGGGATCTTGATGTTTACTTATCTGATGATATATTATGAAAGAAATGTATGTGTTGATTCATTTGATGTATTTGGATTTAGATTAAACCATGGTTGTTAGTTAGATCATGTTATTAATCAGTAATGTAGCTGTGGAATCCCTAGAGGATAAAGTTTAACTTAGACATTATGAATAAATATGATTTACATTTCATTGTTATTTCCTTCTTTAAAAAAAACATTGTCCTTTTGTATAACATAATTGAGTTGTTCCCTAGGGTTTCGTGGCAAGGCGTTACATTTGGTATCAAAGCTAGGTTTAAACACTGGGTACTATGGTTTTATTTGAGCCCATTATGTTGTCCTAGTTGCTTAGATTCTATAGATTATGTTTTCCCTTTTTGTTATCCTCGCCTAACAACCTGAGGTTGTCCTTTGGTGGTATTTGTGTAGGAAGATACCTAGAGGTCGAGGTCAAGGTTGGGGTCAAGGTAGAGGACGTGAGAGAGGTGGTGGCAGTAGCCCACCTCCTAGTTCCCCTTGTGAGAGTGCTCAGGAAGTCAGGGGTTAGAATATAGAGAATCAGGGTCAGCCAGAGTTAGAGGGATCTTAGTTGCATCATCTTCTTAAGGAGGTTGTTGCCTGCCTAGGTCCTAGATAGGAGGTTGATCAAGTGGAGGAGAGGGAAAGAGAAAGGTCTCCTAGGAGGAGAGAGATGACAGCACAACAAGAGTCTATCTTAGCAGGCCACATGAGAGACCTTTTGAGGCCACACCCTCCCACTTTTGATGGTTCTGGTAGTGGTTTGGAGGCAAAGACCTGGTTGATAGATTTGGGTAGGTGTTTTTCCATGCATCTATCTAGTAGTAACACAAAGGTGAGATGTGCCATCTTGCACCTTAGAGGTTTTTTTTCTACATGGTGGCGATTTAAGGAGTAGAAGTTACATTTGGATATTGGTACAGTTTCTTGGGAATTATTTTTGGAGAGGTTCAGAGCTCATTTCCTATTAGATCATTGGAAGCAGCGATGTGCTGACAAGTTTCATGAATTGAGACAGATGGCTATGTCAATGGAGCAGTATAAGCATAGGTTCTATGACCTTAAGCAATACATAGGTATTGGTGATGATGAGGCTATGTTGGTTCAACACTTCATTAGGGGCTTGAATGCCCATATCAGTGGAGGAGTCTGTGTCTTCGAGCCTAAGTCCATGGAGGTGGCAGTCGAGAAAGCTCGTCTGGTGGAGGAAAATTTGGCCATGGCTCTTAGAGGCCATACATGAGTGCAGATTGATAGTGCACCTCTGGTGGGCTTTGGGTCTCATGGTGGTCAGTCTTAGGCAACAGGTTCTTCTAGAGGCCATCATGCACCCACTAAGGGTGAACAACAATAGCAACAGTATTCCCAGTCAAAACCAAGGAATTCTCAGTCTTAGCAAGGTAATAGGTTCTAGTCTAGGAAAAATTGGACTTGCAACAAAACAAGCATAATCATACTAATCAACCAGCTCAAAGCACTCAGTCTATAGTTGGTAAAAGTAGTTTCCTATAGTCCAATGCATTCTTGAGTGGCGAAGGATATGGCAGATGTACAGGATGTTTCTCTTGTGGGCAGTAGGGCCATATAGCTAGATAGTGTACGCAGAAGAATGCTGCAGGATTTAGTCAGGGGTTGGAAGCTTCAGAGCCGACTGTGGGTGATGCAAGTAGGTCTCACAGGGTGTTTAGAGTGGTTGCAACCTGATAAGTAGAGCATCAGGGCATAGTTGTGGAGACTACATGTGTGTTGCAAGGTATTGGTATTTCCATTCTTTTCGACTCTGGTGCTTCTAATTCTTTCATTTATCCTTCTTTAGTGGAGTGCTGTGGATTGGTGGCATAAAAGTAGGATGTTAGGTGGTAGGTCAAATTGGCCTCTAGAGCTAGAATAGCAATAGAATCTCTTGTGAATGGGTGTGGTTTGAGGATTGGTTCACTCTTTACCACAGTGGATCTCTGTATCATACCCCTAGGATCTTATGATATAGTGTTGGGTATGGACTGGTTGGATTCTCATCAAATAGTGATAGATTGTCAGCATAAGTCAGTGTGGTGTTTGGATGATTCTGGAAGTGAGGTAGAAGTAGTTGGCATTCAAAGGCTCATCTCCTTGCGAATGATTTCTGCCATGCAGATAAAGAGATGTATGTGTCAAGGTTGCTAGTTGTTTGCCATGACAGTTAATGATTTGGAGTTAGGGGAGAGTAGAGAGACATCCTTTGATGATCATCTTATACTTAAAGAGTATGCTGATGTCTTTCCTAGTGTGATTCTAGGGATGCCACCTAAGCATGACATTGATTTTAGGATAGATCTTATTCTTGGAGTAGAACCAATATCATGAGCTCCATATTGGATGACCACTGAGGAGCTTAAGGAGCTTCGGTTGTAGTTAGAGGAGTTGTTAGCAAAGGGGTTCATTTGTCCTAGTGTCTCTCCTTGGGGAGCCTGTCATTTTTGTGAAGAAAAAGGATGAATCCCTTCGATTGTGTATAGACTATCGATAGCTGAATAAGGTGACTATAAAGAACAAATATCCCTTGCCATGGATTGATGATCTCTTTGATCAGATTAAGGGGCTATGGTGTTTTTGAAGATTGACCTTCAGTCAAGATATCATCATTTGCATATTTTTGAGACAGACATTCATATGACAACATTTTGCACTCACTATGGGCACTATGAATTCAATTTTTTGCCATTCAGGTTGATGAATGCACCTTCTGTGTTTATGAGCATGATGAATGGTGTATTTCACACCTATCTTGATAGATTTGTCCTTGTGTTCTTAGATGACATATTGATTTATTCAAGGACTATAGAGGAGCACAAGGATCATTTACGGTAGGTTTTGTAGTGTCTGAGAGAGAATCAACTATATGCAAATTTGACAAAGTGTGAATTCTTTCAGACAGAGGTGAGATATTTGGGGCATGTTATTTCTGGTGAGGGCATTGTCGTGGATCCTTTGAAGATCCAAGCCATCATGGACTGGCCTGCACCCACTAATGTTTCAGAGGTTCGCAACTTTGTGGGTTTAGCAAGTTATTATTGATGGTTTGTGCACAGTTTTTCAAGGATAACTCACCCCATTACTTCTCTTCAGAGGAAAGGGAAAAAGTTTGTTTGGCCAGAGCAGCGTTAGGCAGCCTTTTAGACTCTCAATGAGTGGTTGACTAGTGCACCCATTTTGGCAGTTTTTGACCCTACCAGAGACTAGATTGTGGTGTGTATCAATGCATCTTTGGAGGGTCTAGGACCAATTCTGATGTAGGATGGTCATGTGATAGCCTATGAGTCTCATAAACTTAAGAATCATAAGTTGAACTATCCCATGCATGATCTGGAGTTAGCTGCTATCATGCATGCCTTGGTGAGATGGAGGCATTTTCTTTTGGGGCATCAATTTGATCTGCATAGTGATCACCGCATTTTACAGTACATATTTACGTAGCCAAACCTGAATGCTAGGTAGAGGTGGTGGACGTAGTTCTTGTGTGAGTATGATTTTGAGGTGAAGTATATCCAGGGTAAGGAGAATGTTGTGCTAGATGCTCTTAATCAGTAGAGACACGAGCTTTTAGTAGTCACTCTTGTAGTGGATTTGAGAGGTCATATTCTTGTAGCACTTCCTACAGATAGCTAGTATTAGGAAGTGAAGTCATGGGTTGAATTAGGCAGACCCTTGGAAGGTAGATTTTCTGATTACTCTCTTGAGTCAGATGGTCTCTTGTGGCACTTGGCTTGCATCTATGTTCCCAGTTTAGAGGGTCTTCATACCCTAATTATGTCAAAGGCACATCGGGCACCCTACTCAGCACATCTGGGTGTCAAAAAGATGCATGTAGACCTCCGTCAGTTGTATTTTTTGGTCAAAATGAAGAGGGATATCTTGAATTTGTCTCGAGGTGTCTTGAGTGTTAGAGGGTTAAGGCAGAACATCAACACCCTGCAGATCTTCTTTAGCCATATCTTGTTCCAAAATCAAAATGGGACATTATTTCTTTGGACTTTATAGTTGACTTACCTGTATCCTCTCATCATCATGACACCATTATGGTCACCATTGATAGGTTGACTAAAGTAGCACACTTCTCTCCTATTTGGTCTTCCTATAATGCTTCTTCTATGGACAGAATATTCTTGGAGGACATAGTTAGGTTGCATGGGATTCCTTATAAGATCATCTCCGATAGAGATATAGTGTTCACTTAAGCTCTCTAGACATCTTTATAGCATGCATTGGGGACTCAATTGAACTTCAGTTCAGCTTACCATCCAGAGACTGATGGGTAGACCGAGAGGGTTAATCAGGTCCATGAGGATATGCTCAGGATGTATGTCATGGATCAGCAAACCCACTAGGAAGATTATTTTTACTTGGTGGAGTTTGCATACAGTAATGGGTATCACGGTTCTATTGGTATGTCTCCTTTTCAAGATTTGTATGGTCATCCTTGTCAAACCCCACTGAGTTGGGATCACCTTGAGGATAGAGTTCTCCTAGGACTAGAGATGCTTCAGGAGATGGAGTAGCAGGTTGATCGTATTAGAGAGCATTTGGTGGCAATGCAGGATAGACAGAATAATTATCTTGATGCCCATAGGATTGATCATCAGTTTTCATTTGGAGACTGAGTGTTCTTGCAGGTGTGTCCACGAAATAGTCCAATTAGTTATGGAAAAGTATCTAAGCTCGCATCATGCTTTGTTGGGCCATTTGAGGTTTTGGAGAGGATTGGTCCTATTGTGTACCATCTTGCTTTGTTGTCCAGTTTATCATGCATCCACGATGTATTTCATGTTTCTATTCTCAAGCCATATTATCTAGACATTTCTCATGTTCTTGACTGGAATGCTTTACAGGTAGAGGATAGGCAGCTAGCTTTGGAGCTCATAGGCATTTTCCAGCATAGGAGACTAACCCTCAGGGGCAGAGACGTGGAGTAGGTCAGAGTCCAGTGGGATCCTAATGATGAGTCTTCAACTACCTAGAAGGATGTATCCCAGATGCAAGAGTTATATCCATACTTGTTTATTGGCTTCTAGGAGTAATCCTGATTCTAGGGGGGAGGATGTAGTGCCCCTCATTTTTCCTTTCTATTAGACTGATAGTTATTCTATTATTTCTAGACACTACATGACATTTTCCTTGATGATGGATTTGCTATTATGATGTTAGTTGATGATACTTTGTTGATGTTAGACCTACAGTTTTGATGAAATTTGATGATATTTTTGTGATATTGTTATTTACTTGGGTTATGCATATGTAATAACTACTTTATGGACATATTTGATGATGTGGATTGATTTTATTCTGAGTATTATGTGTCATGATGTTGTTATTTAGTAATTGTTTGTATTTGATCATTATGTTATGCATGATGTGGTTACTGGGTTGATGTGTTTGTGAAAGGGACAGCGTCGCATTACTCATGCATGAGTACCCTACTACACTATGATTTCCTTTCATGGTATGTCTGACTAGATGATTATATATCTATATGTCCGGCCATTTTGTTTGTTGTAAGATGCAGGTATCAAGCATCGACTCCACCTGAATTGACAGGTCTGAGTGTGCCTTAACACCAATGGAAATCATGGAACAGAGATAACATAAGGTCCCTTAGCTTGTCACCATCCTTGAAGAGGATGAGTATTCAGTCCTGTGTCCTATTGGTAAGGTCAGTTTGGGCATGATTGTAAGTCACTGTTATTGATCATGTGTGGTCGTCAGGTATTCTTCGACATGTGGTTTATTCAGTTGTAATTATGTGATTATTGTTTTGGTTAATTGCTTCATTAAATGGAAATTATTAAGGGCACTTTGGTAAATAAATAATAATATTAATGAGGTAAATAAAGTGTTTTAAAACAAGAATTTAATTAATAATTTTAACATGAAAAATAATTTATAAACAAGTAATATTTTGTTATCATCAATAAAAATAAATTTATATTTGTGTGTTGATATAAAATATTCTATATTCTAATCTAAGATCTATAAATAATGATAAATATGAGTTGTCTCATATAGTAAATATGATATAAATAACAATATAAAGAAATCTTTCTGTCTAGTGGAAAATTAAATGAATTGCTTTGTTGTGAGAAAAGAAAGATGAGGAAAGAGTTGGTGGTCAATAATGGACAAATGAATTTATTGTATTTGCTATTTTATTTTTTTGAGCATATATTTGTGGGATGCTCTCTGGGATTTGGAGAGCCTGCACAATAGGGGACTCAGAAGAGACCCTGGAGGGAGTGGATTGGAAAGAGAGATCGAGGATTCTATGAGAAATGTGGAAACAAGGAAAAAAGAGTATTTGGGAAGATAGCTTAAATCAGGTATGTATTTCATTGTTTTGGGATAATGGATCTTTTCCTGAGATTCATTTTGCTTTTAGTCTCTTCCATGGATGATCTCAGTCTGAGTTGTTTTGTGAAATATATTTTTAAGCTTTGTTTTCAAATACATTCTCAAACCCATTCTGTGTGTATGCTGGAACCATTGCATTTCATGATAAACTTTTCTTTGAAGTTTTTTGCATGCCTCTGCATTTGTATGAATGCGTACCAGGGCATCTGCAACTACATCATCTATTGAAATTCATCTTTCCCTTATGCTTTGATGTTTGTCCATGCCCTATTCCAACGCTCCCATTTTCACTCAGGCTATTAGGATGTTGACAAAGGTTGCTAATCTAGTTTAAAACATGTTATTCACATTTGCTGAGAGTTTCTAAGTCTTTTCAACAAATCTATTTCTATGCACATTCTTCAATCATTGTATTCCATCATATGACTCTCTTTGAGGAATTATATCAAATAGTTCACATGCCTATCAATGCCTCAGTTCTATGCATAACGGTTGACCTGAGATTTCCCAACCATCATATCTGACAAAATCCCCCTCCAGATCTGCTTCATCGATATCCATACCCTCTTCCAGGCTACCCACGCGTGCTGGCAAGGAGTACGTTTCCTAAGGTTGTGGAATTTTCCATACTACTGCCATTCACATTTGCTAAAAGTCTCTAAAAGTCTTTTCAACAAATCCATTTTGTGTGCATCTTGTAACCATTGAACCCTTGAGAGGACGTCTCCTTGATGCGACTTGCATCATCTTTATTTATCCTATGCTTTGATGGTCTTCCCTTTATCTTGTGTATCCTTAGAGAGCTTCATTTAGTATCACCAATAATCTGTGCCATGTTCTTTTTTCCTGCAAGATGTATCCCTCTTTCTGTCCTATTCTTTTTGCCAGCGAACTCTTGTGCTGAGTCTCAGTTAGAATTTAGGAACTTATAGGTTATAGAATTATTTCTTAATACTAAGAATGTCATTGAGTATGGGTCAGATTTTTAGTTTAAATGAGATTGACTATTTATTATAATTTTAAAACACCTCAAAGGGCATGGGAATCATAGAGTTTCACTCAAGAGTATACCATTATATACATATTTTCAACTTTGATTAGGTTTTGTCTCCAGTAGTTTGAAACAAATGATAAACAGATATCTTAGTTAGGAAACCACTTCTTTTGTGAAATGATTTTAATATAGAAGTTAACTCATAAAGAAAGTATTAATTTTATATTATGAAGACTATAGCTATTAACATAGGCCCATAAGTCACTTTTCTTTATATATGTATATATATATATATACATATATACATATATATATATACATATATATATATACATATATATATATATATGTATATATGTATATATATATATATATATGTATATATATATGTATATATGTATGTATATATATATATATATATATATATATATATATATATATGTATATGTGTGTGTATGTATATACCTAAAATTGGCTCATGTCGAATTGAGTAATTATTTTAATATTTATCTTAATTCTTATTTTCTTCTATCAATTAAATAAAATATTCTAAGTTTATTTGATTGGTTCATTATCCCATAATTAAATAAATATAAATTTATTTAATTAAATTCCCTAAATTCTTCTAATGTCTCGCATAATTAAATAATCCTAAATTATTTAATTAATCCTAAATTCCTCTATCCTAAGTCCTAATTCCATAAATCCACCTCACCAATCCACCTCATCTTTCCACCTCACCTTTTCCACCTCACCATGTTGCACATGTAATTAAATATTTTAAATATTTAATTAGCTAATATTCCCTCACCCACATGTCCTATTTATCCTCCAGTCAAAATTAGTGAACTTATCAATCAAATCTATTAACTAATTAGTATTTTGAGTTCACTAATCAATCAATTCACTTAACTTATCAGTCAATTCAATCAACTCCCCAATCAACCCAGTTAACTGATTAGTCCATTGAGTTAACTCCTCAATCTATTCAGTCAACTCCCCATTCAATTCACTTAACTGATTGGTCTATTTTGTTAACTCCCCTATTGCATGATGGAGCTTGGACACTTGTCCTATTTCGATTCGCGCACATTCCTCAACCGTTGATCTTCTCATTTCTTCTCAACCATTGATCTCTTCTCTTTTGAGTCTATAAATGGAACCTTATTCTTCCATTTCTATCAATCCAAGCTTTAAGTACAATTACTCTGTCGAATTACTAGCATGCCTTTGGCACCCCATTACTATCCATTTGCTTGAGATCATCACCATTGCTTTGAAGCTCATCTTCATAGCACATTCATATCACAGCCATTCTATTCTTGTCATCTTCAACAAGCAAGGGAGTATACACTTCTAAGGGCTTCATTACAATCAAGATCAAGAATAGATAGGCAAACAATGGAAGTCGCAAGATATCAAGGTTTGTGAGGTTTGTGCTTTATTTGTTCAATCTTGTTATTTGCATATTTCCTTGTGTTATTGGGATTGATATGCTTATTTATTTCATCCAATTTTCTTGATAACATTCTATGCATTTAGAATAATGGTCTTGCCTACGTGATGACGTAGAGGCAACGTAGTTCATGGACTTGGACCATGGATACCGAGGAGAGACACTATGCTAGGCTGACACGATGGATATGATATGGGACAAAACCTTGGTTGACAAGGCAACAAAGAGATAGAGTATCAAGCCATGATAGGTTACCGTCAGGATTTTATTATGAGACAAATATGGGTCAAATGGGACACAAGGAAGAATGGACACAAGGTGATTGGTTTCCCAAAGATGGAGAAGGTAGTTTATCAGAAGTAATGCATGTTTACCAAGTTTTCACCACTTGCCTTTTTATTTGTACGAAAAGATAGAAAGTAAACATGACGCCTATTTGCTAGGTTTTCATCATGATACCTATCCAAGGCGCTTGTTTGCCAAGTTTTCACCAAAGGATGATTTTTTTGTACTTTTCTATTTTTATTTTTTTTGGATTTTTCTGATTTTTTTGTATTTTTCTGATATTTTTTTTGTATTTTTATGCCCCCCTTACATTGGGGTTCTTTTAGGTATAGAACTGGTGAAGATGCATGATGTTGATTGGGTCATCGAACAGCTCACCCTCTGATGTTGCTAATTGATATGCCCCCGATTGATAAGCAGCTACAATCACATAAGGCCCAACCCAGTTGGGTTTGAACTTGGCTTTCTTTTCCCTATCTTGTTGATTGCAGGGATTTTCTTTAAGTACTAGATCTCCAACCTTTAATATTCTTGGCCGAACTCTATGGTTATAGCTTCGTGACATCATCTGTTGATATGCTTTGAGATGGTCAAAGGCTTTCTGTTTCCTTTCCTCTAGTAACTCTAGTTCTTGCAATCTAGAGACTCTGTACTCTTCATCTGTTATGAGACCTTTTAATGACACCCTGAGAGATGGTAATTTGACCTTAATGGCGAGGATAGCTTCTGAGCTATAGACAAGGACGTAAGGTGTAGCACCTGTGGGAGTGTGGATATTGGTTGTGTAGGCCAACAGAATGGGATTGAGTTGGATGTGCCAATCATGGCCAGCATTGTTGACTATCTTCTTGAGGAGTTTCAAGATGGTTTTGTTGGATGCTTCAGCTTGACTGTTGCCTTGGGGGTAATAGGGTGTAGAGAAACGGTGCTGGATTTTGAATTGGTCATAGAGTTGTTGGACATCCTAGTTTTTGAATGGTCTTCCATTATCTGTGATAATGGATGAAGGAATCTAGTATCTGCAAATGAGGTAATTTAGGATGAATGAAGAGATTCGCTTACCTGTGATGGTGGTGAAGGGAACGGCTTCAATCCATTTGGTAAAGTACTCAGTGGCGGTTATGATGAATTTATGGCTGTTGGAGGAGGGTGGATGTATCTTTCCCACAAGGTCAAGTCCCCATTGGCAAAAGGGCCAAGGTGTCGTTAAAGGTCTCAACTCTTGAGTTGGTGCATGTATCAGGTTCCCATGTATTTGGCACTACTTGTACTTCTTCACAAACTAGTAGGAATCTATCTCCATGTTCGGCCAGTAATAACCCAAACGCATGAGTTTCTTGGCTAAGGAAGGACTGCTAGAGTGTGTCTTGCAAATCCCTTCATGTACGTATTGTAAGGCGGTTACAGATTCTTCTCATTCTAAACAATGGAGTAAAGTACCATCTAGACCACGTTGGTATAGGGTGTCGGCAATTATGGTATAGTGAGAGGTTTGGCATATAAAGGTTCATCATTGGTTTGAGGATAAGTTAGGTGGGAGGATGTTGTCCTTGAGGTAAGTGTAAACTTTACCGTACCAAGGTGAATCAGATCTAACTAAAAGGCATATGGAATGGGTCTTAGGAAGATCATAAGTTGGTTGTTGAATAGTTTCCACTAAGAACTCATA
Organism: Cunninghamia lanceolata; assembly: GCA_027924645.1. Taxonomy (NCBI): domain Eukaryota; kingdom Viridiplantae; phylum Streptophyta; class Pinopsida; order Cupressales; family Cupressaceae; genus Cunninghamia; species Cunninghamia lanceolata. Next base: position 3,448,623 of record BSBN01000793.1, read on the forward strand.
CCATGACTCATTCTCTAGTATCTCGAGACGAGAGGCGATGCTCGCCATGGCATCTGCTGCTTTGTTCTCAATGCGCTATATCTGCTCACAAGATATAATCACAAAGTATTCCTTGAAGTCATCTATCATGCACTTGTATGGGACAAGCTTCTCATCTTTGTTTTGGTAATCATCATTGACCTGATTTATCACTAGTTGAGAATCATCGTAGACATGTAGCTCTTTGATTTTCCAATTTGTTGCCATCTTGAGGCCAATGACTAAGGCTTCATATTTTGCTATGTTGTTGGTGCATGGGAATAGCAAATGGTAAGACTTTGGTATGGTGTCACCATGAGGAGTTACAGACAAGATTCCTTCCCCCAATCCATGGTTGGTGTAGAACCCATCAGAGTAGAGCTTCTAGGAATGTGTTGAGATGTTGAATAAGGATTCATCTAGAAAATCAAATTGCATTGGTGTGGTGTCCTGTAGTGGTGTATCTACTAAGTGATTAGTAATGACTTGCCCTTTGATGGCTTTTCTATCTATATACTCAATATTGTATTCGCTTAGGAGCATTACCCATTTGGCTAGGCAACCTGTTAGAGCTGCTTTGCTTAGTAGGTACTTCAGTGGATCTATTTTTGCAATAAGTTTTACTAGATGTGCAAGCATATAATGTCAAAGTTTTTGGGAAGCAAAAACTACCGTAAGACATGATCTTTCTATCTGAGAGTATTGCAACTCATAGCCCACCAATGTGTGACTGATATAGTAGACAACTCTTTTCTTATTCTCATAATCTTGTTGTACTAGAAGAGCCCCAAGAGCTGTAGGTGTAGCAGATATGTATAGTATCAGTGGTTTCCATTAGATATGAGGCATGAGAATAGGTGGGTTCATAAGATATTCTTTCAGTTTTTTGAATGCCTCTTCACACTTCTCGTCCCATTTGAATGGAATGTTCTTGTGCAGGAGATGATTGAATGGTTGACACTTGTCTGACAATTGTGATATGAATCTATGGATTGCTTGTAGCTTACCCTATAGAGATCTTAGTTGAGTAAGAGTCTTGGGTGGTGGCATGTCCATGATAGCCTTGACTTTAGCAGGGTCCATCTCTATTCCATTTGCTGATACAATAAAACCTAGAAGCTTGCCTGAGGTGACTCCAAAAACACATTTCTTTGGGTTCAACCTAACCTTGAATTGCTCGAGTTCTAAAAGACTTTCTCTAACACATCCAGGTGTGATTCTCTTGTGAGTGACTTTGCTAGGATATCATCTACATAATATTCCATTGTTACATGCATCATATCGTGAAATATAGTGGTCATAGCACGTTGATATGTGGCTCCTGCATTCTTTAGCCCGAATGGCATGACATTCCAATAGAAAGTGCTTCATGGACAAGTAAAAGCTATTTTATGCTGGTCTTCTAGTGCTATCCTGATCTGGTTGTATCCTGAGAAGCCATCCATGAGAGATGACATGGTATGCCCTATTGTTAAGTTGACTACGATATCTATATTTGGCAACGGAAAATCATCCTTGTGGCAAGCTTTGTTTAGATCTTTGAAGTCATTGCATAGTCTGAATCGGTCATCTAGTTTGGACACTGGTACAATGTTAGAGACTCATTCTGGATAGTCTATAGCTGTAATAAACCCTACATCTAGTAGTTTCTTGAGTTCTTTTACAATAAGTGCTATGTGTGGATGCATCTTTCTAAGCTTCTATTTCACTGGTTTCACTCCTAGATCTAAAGGAAGGTGGTGTAGAATCAAATCTGGATCTAACCATGGCATATCTATGTATGACCAAGCAAAATTGACTTGCTTTCTCTTGAATAATGGTACAAACTTGGTCTTCTCTGTTGGGGTTAGAGATTTAGCAAAGTGAATGATCTTAGGTTGTTCCTCTGTTCCAATGTTAACCAGATCTGTAGGTTCCACAACAATCTAAAACTTCTCCTGGTACATGTCATTGGGGAGAGTGTCAAGCCTTCCATCATCAGGTGCCATAGTTAGTTTTTCACCTTTGGATGCGTCCTTTCTTTTTACTATTTTGGGATCTGACACTACCGTAGAATGGTTTTCACCGTCAGATCCAATTTTTATTTTGATATTTTTACGACTGGAAGGCTTGGCACCCTCTCCAAAATAAGCCATGGTATTAAGTTCAATAGCGAAACCAACTATATGATCCCCTTTGGGTAGGTGGTCCCTAAGTTCCATGTAGTCGATATAAGCATAATCATTTTGGAACATATCTAGTTGAGGGGTTCCTCGTAGATCCCAATCATAAAGCTCAGGATGCACAAGGGGGAGGGAGTTGGAGGATAGATTTGATTCATTGATAGTTTGAATGGATATACTAGGAGTATTGGTAGGGGGACTATTCAGGATAGTACTTTCCTCCAAATTGTTTATTGTGATAGAACTCAAACCTTCCTTGAAAGTCATATTCTCAGAGATAGGCAAATCAGACTCTAGTGGTCTATTCAGTAGCATTTGTCTCTCATATTAGGGGTGTAGGTTTGAATGGTATCAACCTCTTTGTCATTGTAGGAATGCTCTATCAGCTCATCCCACTCATATTCATTGGAATCTGTGTCACTGTCCACTTGAAGTGTATGGATCATTTCTACAAGACAAGCATTTTCTTTAGCCTTGCCCTTGCCTTTATACCCTAGGCCATTTGTATTTCTAACCAATGAGGAAGAAGAAGGTTGAATGGGTTCTATGATTCCTTCTTTTCTTAGGCTGATAGGGCCTTGTCCTTCATAACCCATTATGTGTAGGATAGCTTCTCCTTGTCCATAGAGTTCTATTGGGAGCCTAGGTGGTTCCTGTTGTATGTTCTCTTCTTCTTTGGTATAAAGCCATTGTAGGACATCTCTTTCCTCTGTTTCATCAGATAAGGTCCCCCATTTTACAAAGGGAGCTATGGGAGCTATAGGAGGAGTAGATGGCTTTGGAAAATGCCTGGGTTGACTGAAGGATCTAGGAGATAATGGCATCTTGGCTAGATTGAGGCTATGCTCTATGGAGTATTCCCCAACTTCAGTTTCTTTGATGGTAATCTTCTGCTCTTTGGGCCTTGATGAGGAAGCTTCAGAGGTATGATCATGCTGTGGGGTAGGGGATGTAGATGCTCTATTGTTTGGTATGATGCAATCAAATTTTGAAAGGATAGAGTTGTAATGTTGGAAGGGATCAGGGTCTCCTTAGATGGTGACTTGCTTGCCATTATGCAGAAATTTTATGCATTGGTGATAGGTCGAAGGGATAGCTTTCATGGCATGAATCCATTGTCTTCCTAGGAGAATATTATAGGTGAGCTCCCTATCTAGGACTTGGCACACAACATCTTTTATCTCTAGTACCACTTGTATGGGTAAGACTAATGTTCCCTTTGTAGTTCTCTCCTCTTCATCATGGGCTTTGATAGTAATCTTCTTCCTTGGATTGATGGCATTTTCAGAGAACCCCAATGTAAGGACTAGCTTTAACGTGCAAATATTTAAACTGGCTCCCCCATCAATGAGAACCCTCTTGATGTAGTGCTTGTGGATGAAGATGACAATATGTAGAGGGGTGTTATGAGGTTGAGACACTGAGAGGTCATCTTGCTCGGTAAATGATATGGTACTTGAGGAGGTCAGATTACCTACCATGGCCTGAAACTTCTCTTGGGCCAAGTTAGTGGGGACAGTGGTTTCCACTAAGGCTTTATTGATAATCTCCTTATGGGAAGGAGATAGATGCAACAACTCTAAGATAGAAATGTGGGCCAGAGTCTTCTGTAGTTGGTCTATGACATTATATTGACGGAAGTTGGACTAAGAAGGTGACGACCTTGGAGGGATGGTATTCAGCGTGACTTTACCACTGCGGGTAATGATACTACAACCACTTCTATCAGGTTCTGATTGTTGGTTTGGCGTGACCACATTGATTTGTGGGACATTTTCTGATATGCAATTGATAGTATAGTCAAATGGCACACTTGCGTAGTTGGCATTACTATTCCCACTATTATGATTTTGCCTATTGCGGTTGTTGTTGTTGTTGCCATTGTTGTTATTGCCATTATTATTTTTTATTGTTGTTGTTATTGTTGTTGTATGGCCTGTCATGATTAAGAAGTGGATCCCTGTAAGCCACATGTGTCTCATTGGAGGTGTGTTGTTGGGTTCCTCCTTGATTTTGATCAAGCACATCCTGAATAACATGTTTGAGATGGATACAATTGTTGGTTGTATGTCCTTTTCCTCTATGATACTCACAATAGTCTATGTCTTTCCAATAGTGAGGTTTGACTGTAGGCTCATAGTCACTTGTTGGTAGTAGAGAGATTTCATTGTTGGCCAATAACTTCCTTAATGCGAATACTTGGGACTCACCCAGTGGTGTGAAATTTTTCCTTGGATTTGAGTTGAGCGATGGTCTTAGCCCTCAAGAGAATGTTTTGTTGGGTGTAACATTGTTTGCCTCTCCTTTGAGAGTAAGTATGGGTTGTTGCTTGGGAGCCACCACCTTGGCGTCAACTACTCCATCGTTGACAACATTCTTATTCTTGGTCCAAACTTTGATTTGTCAGTCGTGTAGCTGGAAGTAGGTGTGTCCTTATATAACTTGATTTGCCCCTTGGCAATCATAGCTTTTTCGATAAACAATCCAATTTCAATGACTTTTGAAAATGAAGTAGGGCATTGTATTTGTATTTGATAGCTAAGATTAGTGTTGAGGTTATGGACAAACATCTCCATTAGTTGCTTCTCAGGTACATCATAAGAGCACTTGCTTGCTAGTTGTCTCCATCTTTGTAGGAAGGTGGAGAATGATTCACCACTCTTTTGCTTTGTGTTGCATAAATCAAGCATAGAGACTTCATGTTCAATATTGTAAGAGAAGTGCATGATAAATTTGTTGACTAACTCATCAAAAGATTTGATGCCCTGTGGGAACCGTGAAAACCACTCCATAGCTTGACTACCTAGTGATCTAGGGAATAGTCTCATTAAGTAGGTCTCATTGTGAGCTACTTCCATGCATGCTACATTGAATTCCCTAATGTGATCTCTAGGGTCCCCTTTCCCTTTGTACTTGTCGAATTTAGGAACTTCGAATCAATAGGGAAATGGTGTCATGTTCAAACTTTTATCAAAGGGGTACGGTGAAATATCTTCCAAGGAGTAGGTTTTAGTGTTTGTACCTATTTTGAGATTTGACATTTGTTGATTTAGACCCTCGAGTTCTTTCCTCATTTCTTCCATAGGAGCACTTTGGTCTATGGTTTTCTTTCCCTTATCCTTTGCATTTGGGTCTAGGGTTTTCTTTCCCCTTTCATGATCATCCTCTACGTTTTCTTGGATTGTGCTTATATCAAAATCCACAGGGAGTTTAATTCCAAGACTAGCAAGATGATAGAAATACTTATGAGGGTTTTCATGGAGCACTTTCTCTAGTAAGCATTGGAATTTTTGATCTTGGATGCTTCCTTGATAGTCTTTGTTAGAGATTTCCTCATCACTATCATGAGGTGTGATGATATGGTTGGATGATCTGGCCATTTCAAGTTGCTTTTTGTATTGAGATCTAGTAAGAACCATGCAAGGTGACAAGGGATGAGGTGGAATGAAACTAGAGAGCTTGATAAGATGCCTATGGATACTGCTAAGAATAGGATACTTATGACAAGATTTGGACAAAGGACTTTCTCAGTCAATGACTCCAAGTAAGATGGCCGATACAAGATAGTAGCCACTAGTAAGGGTACTCGATACCTGTCTTACTGTGTAGGGACTAGTCATGCACCAAGACCTCTAGCAAAGTTCTATGACCTACTACATTTACTTGAATCCAAAGTGATACGAAAAAGGGGCCTATGCTGACCTAAAATGGGACACCTTTGACTTTGGACTAGAAAGTCTTGATAGAGGGTGAATGGGATGACCAACGAAAGAGAGATTTTGATGTGAAATGGGTGGAAAATTGACTGCAAGGTAAGACTGATCTCTAAACCTGAAACTAGACTCAAATGGGTACTCAGAACTGGTAAAAATTTTCTCTTGAAAACTATGCAAGTGCTCATTGTTGTGTATGCACTAAAACAGATGCGCTGTAGAAACTAATATATGTGCCGTAAGTCACAGCAAATGCGCTGTACTGGTAAAAGGTAAAAGCACCAAAATAGATAGTAAATGCATTGTAAGTCTAAACAGATGCACTGCAGGTTGGCACAAATGCGCAGGAACAGAGGACAGATGCGTCGCTCTGGCTTTTCTTAATAGTTTTGTAAATTTTAGAATTTTTCTGATGTTTTTTTGGTACTGTGGTTGCAAGAAGGTTTCTCTTATCTGATTTTCTAAATTTATGGAAAGAGAACACAGCAAACACAAAAAACTTTTTTTTATGGTTTTTTATTTTTTTGTGATTTTTTGACTCTTTTTGGACTAAAAAGAAAACAAGTACAATCCTACGTTTCAAACGAGAGTATAAAACCAAGTTCTCCCTATCTCTAGGTGAGGCATCTTCGAGAGGTAATAATCACCCTTCCCTGCACCAGATTATAGCATTTTTTGATCTCACTAAAATAAGGATGAGTAATAATGGCAACTGTTTGAGTGGTTATACATGCAGCAGCACTACTCTCCATTATGGAGTCTCCCAGCCTACAAGGGTTGCTCCTTGGAGGGTTTTGGGGGAGGTTGGATGTTGGTATAACATAATTTCACTCATTGTTTGAAGCTTTCACTCCAAACACAATTTATTTATAGTGGCTTGGAAGGGCTTGGCATCTAGCCTATTACCACTTAGGGTCATTCCTACTTGGATGAACGGTATCCAAGAGTAGGCCCCTCTAAAGGAAAAACACATGCGAAAATGATATGTCTGGCATTTTGATCACCCAAGATAGGGGAGAGCATAGGCCTGGTATCATTCCCAAAACACAGTATACAGTGGTTCTTTTCCCCTAGTTAAAATGAAAAAAACTAGATGAGCTATCTACTTGGGCAAGAACAGAACTTTGAAGTGATTTTAGCAAGATAGCAATGATGAGTTCAATTTTACCCACGTAGCACAAATTGTTAACTTTGAAATGTTGGTCAATCGAGATAGCAATGATTTAGTTTTAACCCAAATAGCAATGATGAGTTCAATTTTATCCATGATAGCATGAGTTGTTAACTTTGAAGTGATGGTCAATCGAGATAGCAATGGTTCAATTTTATCCAAATAGCAATGATGAGTTCAATTTTATCCAGATAGCAATAACTTTGAAAAGATAGCAATGTTGCAATGCAAGATAGCAATCATTCAATTACCACTTTCCTAGTTAAACTACATGAGATTTGTATGAGCATCAATTTTACTTTCCCTTTAGAAATCAAAGTGTGAGCTAACAAGTGCAACTATATGAATCTAAACCAGTACCTAGCCTACAAAATAGAATAAGAGAATTCCTGCAAAGATGTCAGCATTAGCAAAAATCTCCTAGAAAACCCTAAAATCACTACCTACAACAGAAGCGCCACTTCAGAGACTGAATGCGCAGAGACAGTCAACAGAAGCGTCGTAATACATATGCAATGCAACAGAGGATAAAAGTGTCAGAAAATAGTGTATATGCGCTGCAATAACAGATGCGTTGTCTAGGATGATAAAAGTGTTGTAATAGATAATATATGTGTTGCAGTGATGAAAGCACCGTAACAGTTGATAGATGCATGTTAGGAAGTGACAAATGCACAATTTCCTCATGTGTACAGCTTTCTAAAACACAAAAACTCAATTTTTGGGTTAGATTTGGGGCTAGGCCCCATGGTGGGCACCAAAAATGTTAGGGTAAAATTGGGTCAACAATGAATATGCAATAATAATCAATATCAAGTTACCCAAAACTTCAATGAAATAGTGAACTAAGGAAATCCAATAACAATGAATCAAATAACAAAGCAAACCTCCTTAGATCAAAGATTCCATTGATTGCCTATCTAAATCGTTCTTGCATGTATGAAATGAGGCCCTCAGAGAGTGTACTTCCTTGCTATGCTTCAAGAATGTCAATTTGAGAATGGCAGTGATAATCTCGCAATGAAGAGGAGCTTCACAATGATTGTGGTAGTGCGTAGTGCATAGTAGCGAATGTGATCACAAGAAATGAAAGAATCGATGCCAAAGATGCACTGTAATTCCTGCAGAGTAACAATACTTAAACCTTGGATGATTGAAATGGAAGAATAGGGTTGAATTTATAGACTTGAAAGAATGAAGATCAACAGTATAGAGAGAATGAGAAGATCAACGATTGAGAATAGTTGAGGAATGTGCAATGAATAAGAAGAAGACATGTGTCTTGCTTTCTTTTGCATGAGAGTAATTAACAAGAATAGAAGAATGAGTTAAAGCAATTAAAAGAATATAATAATCAATTAAGTGATTTAAAACAAGAAGGGATTTGCATGAGAATAAGAAGACATTTTTCTTTATTAAATATTAGGAATATTTAATTGCATGTGTAAAAAGCTTTAATTATATTTAGAGATAACTCAATTTAGAAGAAAAAACAACTTAAATAAATATTTGATTTATTTAAATTTGGAGAAGATATTATTAGAAGAAAGCAATTAAATAATTGGAATTATTTAATTTAGAAGATAAGAAAGCAAATTAAATAAATAAATTTATTTAATTGTTGTGCATGATTTGGAAGAATAAATAAAATATTTGATTATATTTTATTTTTGGAGATTAAAAAGATTTAAATAAATTTGATTTGATTTATTCAAATTTGGAAGAATGATTTGATTTAATTAAATAATTAAGAATTATTTAATTGTTTGGAAGAATTTAATTAAATAAAGGAATTTATTTAATTTTGACTTTAGAAGAGATATTTAAATATTTTGATATTTAATTAACTTAGAAGAATGTGAATCGTGTCATTTTTAGGCATATACAACAATCACAAGACTTGGTTTGGGGGTTGTGGTGTTTAGAGGCTTTCCTCAGTCAAGTCCCGGAGGACACTTAGGTCTCCAAACATTGTTGTTAGATAAAGAGTGTGTGCCCTTATGAGGCTGAGGAAAAAACCAAAGGAATCAATGATGAAAATACAATATTATGTCACCTTGTAGTGAAATATATCATGGGAGGAAGATGCTCTTCATTCCATGATGAAATGGATGCTCAAATCTACAAACAAACACATAAACCACACAAGTCTGCTCTTGCAACACAATGAAAGCCTTGAATCACCTTGAGAGTGCCTAAAGTTCACAATGATCATCTAGTTTACAAATGAATGCCTAAGCATGCTTATATATGCAACTACAAACACTCCCACCAATATTTCTTAATTCAAACTTACCGTGTCGGCAAAGGATCCAAACAATGGTCATAAACTGACACTTAGAAATTAGGGCTGCCCCAAAATAGGGTAGGACTAGGGCGCAAGCACCTAAGTCCCCCTATTTTCAGTAGGGTACAACTCAAGGGGTCCTCCTAGGTCCAATTTGTCATGGAACCTAGGTCTCATTCCATCGGGATGCCAAAATATGAAATAAGATGTCCTAAATGCATGCTAAGGACCTGAGAGCTAAACCTTGTGAGGGAAAAGCCCCCAAGGGGACATTTTCCAATGTTACATTTAGCCCCCACTTTAATGTATGTATAAACGCGAGGCCAATACATGCATTAAAGTAAGGTCACAAACACAACAAACACACCAAGCATGGAGAAGACATGCCAAACACATAGAAAATAGTAATAGGCACACAAAACATGGAGAAGCCAGTTATAGTCATGCAAAACATGGAGAATACAGTCAATTCTTAGAAGACACATTCATGGATGGAAGACAGAAATGATATCTTTTCTTTTTCTTTTTCTCATATATATGAAATGCAAATGCAAGTACTGGAAAGTAAAAAAACCTCCCATAATACAAGATGCACTACCTTAGGGCACAGGTCTCTATATACATGGGGCAACACACATGCAAGACACACAAAACCTCCCAAAATGCAAGAAGCACTACCTGAAGGCACTGGTCTCTACATATGGGGCAACAAACATGCCACACAAAACAAGCACACAAAAAACACACACACTTGAAGACACGGAGAAAACACGATAGACAAGTGATGGAGTGTAGCTATTTCTAGGTCCAACACCATCTCAGGCACACACCAACGATTGGACTTTGCTACAACAATCGTCAAAGACACACTTAAGGGTTGAGTTAGTCATAGAACCACTCCCCGCCTCCACAGAGGACTTTTGAAAATGATAGGATGATGCAATCTGCTCCAAGAAATACACCATCCCCACCTCTGCAAAGGGCTTAAGATAAAAAGGATATGCTTGATATCCCACCTCTGCAGAGGGCTTACATGATTGATTGATTGATTGATTGCAAACAAACTCAAGATGCACGATGCACTACTTTGAGGTGCAAGTCTCTACATCTGTGGTCAAACACATTGCTAACATCTATAACAGATAGCTTACCTTATATATGCCCCCACCTTAAGGTGGTTGATATCTGTTATCGATATCAAGCACATTAAGGTAGGAAGAAAACACACAAGGGAACACTGACTTTCACAAAGCCCATGGCCCCCAGAGGTGACATGTACTTCACGATCGCTAAATGTTCCCACAAACACATCCCTGCAAGAAACATGTTAGTGTCTACAAGATTATGATAAACAACAACATCAATGCATATGATTAACCACACAAAGAGCCAAGGTTATACAACAAATTTGGAGTTCAAGGATAACCATGGGGCTATATCACGAAGCTCTCTAAATCGAGTACTGTCAAAGCTAGATTCAAAGATGAACAAAGGTCCACAGAGTAGTAGTATTGTTAAGGTTTGTAAATGTGACAAAAATATCATTAAATTTACTACGTGGAAAGCACGAGTGCTTCAACTATCCAAGCGTCAGATAAGATATACAACCCCATCATCATATTAGGAACCAAGTCCATTTTTTGATTTCTTTTGAAAGGGACACTAGATCCGCATCAGTATAAATGTTTATCGTCATCTACTCGCTAGATGGAAACACTAGACGAAAAGAAATAATAAATAAGAGAGGAGATACAAGTGTCTTAGGAACAGTCACGTAGGAGGGTGCCCTTAGGTCACAAACTGTGACGCTATGTCCGTAAGACACCACACACAATAATGAAATTAGAGCAAGAAGGCAATATAGAAAAATGATGATACAAATAGATGAAGGTCACAACAAAGGTGGTCTCCTAGTATCCCAGACCTTACGAGAGAATCCGAGGTCATCCCAGGAGGCCTAAACAACATATAACACATCATGGGGGAAGCACATCATGAGAGAGATAAAGGGTTAGAGATACTTACCTATAGGGCCCCTGCCGGGCTAGAGATTGTCTATAAGAAAATCATCGTCGTCATCTTCCCACTCCCTAATGTTGGAGGATAGTGACACATAAGGTATCATATCTAAATTCATATCTTGCTCATCATGTTGTTTATCATCCTGATCCTTGTTGTTTGATTGAATGTTGGGATCAATGTTTTCTTGTTGAGAGGCAAGGTTTATATCATATTCTTGTCTTCTTCTTCTTCTTTCTCTTGCTTTTCTATTTCTCTTTCTTCAACCACTTATCTCTTGTAAGACAGGGTCTTTCTCTTTCATAGGTTTTTTGTAAATTAGAAGATGAAGCACTGAGATCAAACCTCATTTGTCGCGGTGGAACATTTTGTTGTTGACAATGACCTCTCGATCTTTGTAAGGATTTTGGGGGAGGAACCTCAGCATAGGGACCTTGTCCTTTCAGTCTAAAGTTGTCTTCACATGTGGGTTGTTTATCTTTTGTCATTTCTTGTGTAGGTGGGCTAGGTATTTCAGTTTTATCCTAGAAGTAATTCAACTTGTAATGTGTTTTATGAACCAAAGGTTTATATTTGCTATGAGGGATGGTGATTATACGGCCATCCAGAGGGAATTTTAAACAATGGTGTATTGTTGAAGGGATAGCTTTCATTTATTTTAGCCAAGGATGTCCCAATTTGATGTGAAAGGGGTCAGAAATAGGGACAATATCAAAAACATATGAAAGTTGGTGTTCCCTTGTGTGTTTTCTTCCTACCTTAGGTGCAAAGACTTGTGCCCCAGGGTAGTGCATCATGCATCCTGAGTTTGTTGGCAATCAATCAATCAATAAATCATGTAAGCCCTCTGCAAAAATGGGATATCAAGCATATCCTTTTTATTAAGCCCTCTACAGAGGCAGGGATGGTGTATTTCTCAAAGCAAATTGCATCATCCTGTCATTTTCAAAAGTCTAATGTGGAGGCAAGGAGCAGTTCTGTGACTAACTCAACCCTTAAGTGTGTCTTTGACGATTGTTGTAGTGAAGCCCAATCATCTGTGTGTGCCTGTAATGTACCTGAGATGGTGTTGGACCTATAAACTGGTACACTCAATCACTTGTATGCCATTTTTTCTTTGTCTTTAAGTGTGTATGTTATGGCGTGTTTGTTTTGTGTGGCATATTTGTTGCTCCATATGTAGTCTAAAGACTTGCTCGATGAGTGCATCCTGCATTTTGGGAGGTTTTGCATGTCTTGCATGTGTGTTGCCCCATGTATGTAGTCTAAAGACTAGTATGAAGAGTGCTTCCTAGATTATGGGAGGTTTGTTTACTTTCCAGTACTTGCATTTGCATTTCATATATATGAGAAAAAGAAAAGAAAAGATATCATTTCTGTCTTCCATGCATTGATTGTATTCTCTGTGTTCTACATGACTGTAATTGTCTTCTCTATGGTTTGCATGCCTGTTACTATCTTCTATGTGATTGGCGTGTCTTCTCCGTGCTTGATGTGTTTGTTGTGTTTTTGACCTTACTTTAATGCATGTATTGGCCTCGAGTTTATACATACATTAAAGTGGGGGCTAAATGTAATGTCAGAAAATGTCCCCTTGGGGGCTTTTCCCTCATAAGGTTTATCTCCCAAGTCTTTAGCATGCATTTAGGACATTTTAGTTCATATTTTGGTATCCTGATAGAATGAGACCTAGGTTCCGTGGAAAATTGGACCTAGGTGGACCCCTTGAGCTATACCTTGTCCAAAATAAGGGGAGGACTTGGAAGTCCACGCCCTAGTCCTACCCTATTTTGGGGCAGCCCTGATTTCTAGGTGTCAGTTTGTGACTGTTATTAGGTCCATTTGTCAACACAGTAAGTTTGAATTATGAAAATATTGGTGGGAGTGCTTGTATTTGCATATAAAAGCATGTTTAGGCATTCATTTGTAAACTAGATTTCAATTAGATGGCAATTGTGATGTTCAAGTGTTCTCAAGGTGATTCAAGGCTTCTATTGTGTTGCAAGAGTAGACTTGTGTGTTTTGTGTGTTGATATTTGTAGATTTGAGCATCAATTTCCTCATGGCATGAAGAGTATCTTCCTCCATGAGAGCTTCACTACAAGGTGACATAATATTGTGTTTTCATCATTGATTCCTTTAGTTTTTACCTCTACCTCACAAGGGCATGCACTCTTTATCTGACAACGGTGTTCAGAGACTTAAGTGTCCTAGGGGGATTAACTGAGGCAAGCTTCTAAACACCACAACCCCCAAACCAAGTCTTGTGATTGCAGGTTACAGGTGTCACATTTGGGAAAAGTGGAGTTGCAGGAAGGATTGACGGACATCAAGGATTCAGGATCTGAAGAAAAGAAGGACACATGAGCACTTTCAGGACTTGGGTGCTCACTCTAGTGTCCTCCAATTCTGAGTTTCAGGAAATAGAAGTTACAGGGTTGATCAGTGTCGGAAAGAGGTCTAGATCCCGCGAAGAAACTAGCACCTTGGGCTTAGGTACTTGCTCCAGTGTCCCTGACTGTTCCACTTCAAAAACCCAAAAATAGGTATTCTGTGATTTGGTATTTTACTCCTGTCTGTAAGAGCTTTTTCTGTCATTCATCAATTTGTTGTCGTATTTGCATAATTAGGTTTTTAATGGTTAATTGGGTGTAAGAGAAGGAAAATTAATAATTAAATTCCCTAATCCAAGCTTCCCTACATTTGTAAGTGACCTAGGGTATGATAGTGCTCGCCACTCGACCCTAGATCCTTGAATGTTAGGCGGAAAGGTAGATTTTAACATCTAAAAAGTAGAACATTGATAAATCCAATTTCCCTTAAACACTACTCTATAATGAAAAAATACTGATGAATTAGAATAGAGAAGCCTTGAATTAGAATAGAGAAGCCTTCTTTGCTGTGTGCAAAGGAAAACTAGCAAGAACTTAAAAAAGGCATCTTGTGCCTTTTCTTTTACCACAAAAAACTCTCTCCAAGAGACCTAGTCTTAGGGAAGTCAACTCACATCAAACTAATCTCCTCTCCTAATGCATGAGATGGTTGGAAAAGATGCCTTCAACCAAATCTATGAACTCCCAGTTATTGGGCATGCAAGGAGAAAAAACCTATATTTGAGGGCTCCAAACTACTCCATAATGAGTGATTTTAGCTTTGAACTATCTTTATCTTGCCACTTGACCAAGTGGATCTCTAAAAATCGCATAATTTGACTAAAAATCCCAAGTAAACTAAAGTCTCATCTCCCCTTTGCATGCTTTTACACACCCTGTTGATTGGTCCACATCTCATTTTGCATGGTTTAAAGGTAATTATTAATCTACTTTAACAAGTATTAAGGTAATTTATACTTCTCATTTTACCTTAATAAGTGTTAGAGTAAATTAAATACTATTTTATTATTTTACTTTAACAAGTATTAAGGCAATTTAAGAATATCAATTTACCTTAACAAATGATAAAGTAAATAATTATTATTGTTTTTTAATCACGTAAAAAGGGATAAGGTAATGATGATTATTTTGGTCTTCAACATTTGAAACCTCATAGGTATAATGCCATGGTTCATGATTATTTCCTTTTGATTTCTAAGAAAGGAAAGTCTTTTTAAAAGTCTTGGTCGGTGTTTGGCCAAGACCTAGGGTATCTCACTTAGTGAGAAGGGTTTGAGACCCTAGCCCGAGCATCATTTTGTTCTTCTCTGTTGGCTCTTTTTTCTCTGCTGCTTATGAGGGTGCCACCATGGAGTGGGTCTGCTGCTTCTTTGTTCATACTTTGGGAAGGCAATGAACTGGTAAATTTTCTGCTTCTTGCTATTGATTTCAATTACGAAAAAATGTGAAAAGAAACTCTGCTTTCTTTCTCTGTGGCTCTTGTATTTATTGTATCATGAAAGTATTATAGGGTTTATTGTGATTCTTGCATGTTTGCAATGCTTTGGTTGCTCCTTCACTTGGGTTGATTGCCCCCTTGGCCTGGATATATCTTTTCTACAAAACTCACCCTCTATAAATCCTGATCTACTCACTCTGTTAAATACATCTTGAGTGCTTAACACAATCATTCTCTGCTTTAATATATTCATTTGAATGTTTGTCATTTTACTACCCTCAAAAGTTATTAAATGATTGCTTGTGAGATTTGGGCAGTCATAGTTATGACTACAATGACCCCTTTTATATAGTCCCTTTGGAAACTTGCAATGACTATTATAAAATAGTGAATTTTTTGTGACAGTTTGGCCTCTATAACAACTATTTTGATGACATTTGTGACTGTTTAGAAATAGTTATCTTGTGACCATTATGAATGCATGAGAATAGTCATCTTTTGCAATTTTGATCTCCTAGTATGACTACTTATCTTGAAGCACCTCTTTGATGACTGTTGTTCACTCTTGTCTCTAGCACCTCTGTTAGACCTGCATAACTGATCATCACAATAAATTTATTGATTACTCCAACTATAGTGTTAATGACTGTCAAAACATAGTCATCTTGCTATCAAAATCAATAATCTTACTAAAGATCGTTTCTTGGTAGAGCTGATTGTTGCTCTCATGCTTTGACTTCATGATTGTCTTCTCTTTTACTCTTTTGTTTTGACAATAATCTATTGACTATTTCAAAATGTCTTTTGGCAGTCATCTCTCATTCTAAACCTTCATTCTATGATAGTCACTTAGGACTGTCCTAAGACTAGAAAAAGTGATCCTCTCTTAAGGTTTTTAATGGGATTTGAGGCCAATCTTGGTGCTTCTGAGTGGTGATGCTCACTTGAACTTGGCCCTAGGGACCCTTTATCTGCTCATTTTTCTATCAAATCTTTGTTAGGATTTGTTCTCGTTTGATCTTGTTTGCACTTTGACCTTACCCTAACTTGAAAGATAGTCTTAATGAGATGCAAAACATAATTTGCATATGGCATCATGAGTTCAGGTTTTGTATTCTTAAAGGTTTAAAAAATTCATGAGTTCCTCTTGGCCAACTATTTGAACAGAAAGCTCTATTGTTCCTTCAATGGTGGCTTCTGACCAGCTGCTTCTTCTTATTTCGTAATGTTCTTACTTTACATCTATTGTTTATGACTGTAAAGATCGACACATGATTTTTATAACTAATTACAATAATTGATGGTTGCTTCCTCATGAATTTTAGGTGGATTGTTGGTGAAGTCGCAGTAGGAGGGTTCACAAAATGAAATGTCCAAACCGTACAGCAAGAGTAAACACAATGGAAACAACTCAAAGAAATGAAACAAATGCAGATTTAGTCATTCAGTATATCACATAATTCAAAATAGAGATCCACCGACAATATGTAGGCTTACAATTAGGGCTCACAGGCCTGATTACATACATCCGCAAGATAAAGCTTTGAAGGTCTTTCTCAAGAATTCAAACTATCAACCTTATAAATCATGAGAACTTGTTAACTTCTAAACTACTTTCCTAAGGATCTATTACATCATTATATATCATATCCAGACCAATAGATTCCTCCACATTGGCCACAAGAGGTTAAGAATCTTGATGAAGAGGTGTAACATGTGTTCTTGGATAGGTCAGACCTATCAGCTTGAAATCCTCCTCGAATGCATGAAATGATGTGCGAACCTCTAAGGAAGGTCAACCATGAACCAAGGAACATTGTAGAATCTCTCTTTAGGATCCACAAGTCAGCCAATGCTCACAAATATTCTCCTTCAGCTGATTGTTCATGACTGTCAAAAATCTCTACACTAAGAAAACAAAGGATCTTTTAATAGTGATAACTTTCTGGTAGCTGATCCAAATGCTCTGAATTCTTGATATGATGTAGATGAATGAATGTAGATGTTAATTCTAGATCCGTATGATGTGAAATGCTAATACCAGACCACAAGCTATAACTACTTATGACTAAACTAGAAAATGAAATAACTGAAATGCAAACAAACTAAAATACAAATGTTGTTGGTTGATGCAAGATTGCTCTTAAACCAAGGATGCTCCTACATTAGAC
Organism: Cunninghamia lanceolata; assembly: GCA_027924645.1. Classification (NCBI taxonomy): domain Eukaryota; kingdom Viridiplantae; phylum Streptophyta; class Pinopsida; order Cupressales; family Cupressaceae; genus Cunninghamia; species Cunninghamia lanceolata. The sequence continues at coordinate 3,465,995 of BSBN01000793.1, forward strand.
ATCTGGGGTTATTGAAAAAGTGAGTCCCTCACTTTGCTGGGGCTAGGGGAGAACCAAGACGGTCCACCTCAGCCTGAGAAATCCAAGATGAATCTTCTTCCAGTCTGCCTTTCCACTTCACAAGATATTCTTTGTATTGTCTTCCTCTAGTGTTATGTCCAACTCTATTGTCCAAAATGTCTTCTATCTGCTCCAGTGCTTTGTGTGGTAATTATTTCTTCAGGTCTTCTTCCATGTTGTCATTGAACTTTGCTTTATGATACTGATAAAGGTTTGCAATGTTGAAAATAGGTGAAATACCCAATGTCTTTGATAGCTCCACTTCATATGCATTTCCTAAATCAAATTTTCTGAGTATCTTACAAGGTCCAAACTTCTTCATCTTCAACTTGTTATATGTCCCAACTAGATATTTCTATTTTCTTAAGTACACCATTACTTCATCTCCCACTTAAAATTCCTTATGTCTTTTCTTCTCATCTGCCTTCTCTTTGTACTTACTATTCATATTCTTCAAATGCTTCTTCACTTGATTACGCACTGTCTTCATATGATCTACAAATTCTTCTGCTTCTACACTTCTCTTTTCCTCTGTATTGATGTCTCTCAATTCTGCAACTCCTCTAGGATTCACTCTGGTCACAATCTCAAAAGGTGTTCTTCTGGTTCTCCTATTTACAAAATTATTGTATACAAACTCTGCTTGTGAAAGAATCAAATCCCAACCTCTAGTCTTCTCTCCAACCAAACATCTCAACAAGTTTCCCAAGCTCCTATTCACTACCTCTGTCTGTCCATATGTCTATGGATGAAAAGTTGAACTGAAGTTTGAATCTGTCTTCATCTTCTTCCAAAGTGTCTTCCAAAAATATCCAACAAAATTTGTATCTCTGTCTAAAACTATACTCTTACGTAATCCATGCAATCTCACAATCTTCTTGAAAAATAGGTCAGCTACATGTACTGCATCAGTTGTCTTCTTACTGTGAAGGGCTATAGCTCAGCTAGGTAGAGCACCTCGTTTACACGTGCGCCAATGGTTTTCAAGATAGTTTATTGGTTCATCCGATCCATAAAATAGATTTGAGTCTTACTCTATGAATTGGGAGAACAATAGCATGACAAAAAGCTCGCTCTGATTCGAACTATAGATCTAGTTGATATGGTCAATCTCGGGTGCATTCAATGTCAGACATAATGAGTACAATACAAGGACCTCAAAAAAGAATTCTTTTTGCTCTATGAACTTTGAGGTGTATGAAGTCTCATATTATTCTACTTTTGGGGTGATAGAGGCTCCATTTGGAGAATCTATGTCTGAACATGGCAGACCTACGTCAAGGGAACCTTTTGAAACACTTTGGGATTGCTTCTACAAAAAATTTTGTTTGAAGCAAACGGAGCCATCTTATTATCTTTCTGGAAAGAAGAGAATGGCAGACTAACTGATCTTTCCATCAGTTAATGAAAGAGCCCAATGCAATAAAAATGCATGTTGGGTTCTTGGAACAGTTCGAATCATTTTGGTAATAATAACTTTGATCTGTTCTACCGAGAAGGTCTACAGTTTGAGCTCGTATAGCCCTACGCAATTATGAAACTCTTATATTCCTTCTCTTTCATATTGTCCCTATGATCCAATGCTAATTTTAAAGTAAAAAGCATTCCATTTTTTTGGTTTAAATGCGGAACCAACAACCGGAAATTGATTCAAGAAAAAGTAAAGAGGAAATAAATACGAATGAAAAGAAAAAAGGGGGGGGGGAGGATTTTGAATTATAAGAAGTTAAATTCTTTCGAATGCGACCTAGAGTCTTATTCCCCAAGATTTCTACTAAACAATAGATCAGAAATCATGTCGGACGGAATGCGGGCACATAAAAGATTATATCTTTTATATGAAAGATTTCGTAGGTTCCACGGGTTAATCGAAACCTACCGATTATAATAATATATAATTGAACTCCGTTGTCTTTCAATTTGCTAGAAAGACATAGCATCAATTTAATGCTATGTTTCTCAAATTCCATTTCTTTCCATATGGATAGCGCATATTACTGAAGAACCTTCATTCTTCGATGGATACTTTGAATAAACAATTCAAATATATTCTCTGAACCAGCTAAAGTTAGAGTTCCATTAAAGAGCGTTTCCACGGGGTAGAACCTCCTCAAGGAATATAAGGTTTTCATGAGGCTGATCCTGAGCCGCCATCCAAGCACGAATACCTTCGTTCAAGAGAATATTTTTTGTATAAAAAGTCTCAAATTCAGGATCTTCTGCTGCACGAATCTCCTGGGAAACAAAATCATAAGCACGTATGTTTAGAGCTAGGCCAACTACTCCAATGGCACTCATCCATAAACCGGTCACCGGCACAAATAACATGAAGAAATGTAACCAACGTTTATTGGAAAAAGCAACCCCAAAAATTTGGGACCAGAAACGGTTCGCAGTGACCATAGAATAAGTCTCTTCGGCTTGAGTTGGGTTAAAAGCACGGAATGTATTTGCACCATCACCGTCTTCAAATAAAGTATTTTCCACAGTAGCACCGTGAATAGCACATAGAAGAGCAGCACCCAATACTCCGGCAACTCCCATCATATGAAATGGATTCAAGGTCCAATTATGAAAACCTTGGAAAAAGAGGATAAATCAAAAAATAGCTGCTACACCAAAACTAGGGGCAAAAAACCAACCAGACTGGCCTAATGGATAGATCAAGAATACAGAAACAAAAACAGCAATCGAAGCAGAGAACGCAATTGCATTATAAGGTCGCAATTGTACAGATCGAGCAAGTTCAAATTGGCGTAACATGAAGCCTATTAGACTAAAAGCACCATGAAGAGCAACGAAAGTCCATAGACCACCTAATTGACACCAACGAGTAAAATCTCCTTGTGCTTCAGGACCCCATAATAGCAGCAAAGAATGTGCTAAACTATTAGCAGGTGTAGAAACTGCGGCAGTTAAAAAATTACAACCTTCCAAATAGGAACTGACCAATCCGTGAGTATACCACGAAGTCACAAAGGTTGTACCCTTGAACCATCCACCTAGTGCAAAATAAGCACAAGGAAAAAGCAATAGACCGGACCAACCCACAAAAACAAAACGGTCTCTGCGTAGCCAGTCATCCATAATATCAAATAAAGTTTGTTCCTCTTTGGAAGACTTTCCAAGGGCTATAGTCATAGTGATCCTCCTATTTAACTATTCCAACCTTTTCCAAGCGCCCTATCTGATAGAATCAAAGGGTATACACTATTTTTTATATTTATGGACAATTTTGAATGCATAGGCAGGTAAAGAATACATGTGTTGAGCTATCAAGGAAGTAATAACTCCCAAAGAAGCTAGAGCAAGACCTAATTGAAAGTGAAGAGAATTATTGATTGTGTTGTAAAGACCCTTATGTCCACGTCCTAATAAGCCTCCTGGAGGAATATGTGCTTCTAAAATATCTTTTATACTGTGTCCGATCCCAAAGTTGGTTCTATACATATGACCAGCAATGAAAAAGACAAATGCAATAGCTAAATGATGATGAGCGATATCAGTTAGCCACAAACTTTGAGTTTGTGGGTGGAATCCTCCGAGAAGAGTTAGAATAGTAGTTCCCGACCCTTGAGAGGTACCAAATAAATAGCTACTGGAATCAGGATTTTGAGCATAAAGATTCCACTGACCTGTAAAAAGTGGTTCCAAACCTTGGGGATATGGTAATACATTCAAGAAATTATCCCATCTTATGTGCTGTCCTCTTGATTCAGGAATAGCGACATGAACTAAATGCCCCGTCCAAGCCAAAGAATTGACTCCGAAGAGCCCTGACAAATGATGATTGAGGCGAGATTCGGCATTTTTAAACCATGAAACACTTGGTTTCCATTGAGGTTGTAGATGCAACCAACCCGCTATTAAGAAGATAGCAGAAAGAAATAGCAAGAAAAGAGCTCCAGTATAAAGATCTTCATTAGTGTGTAAGCCAATTGTATACCACCACTGATAAACACCAGAATAAGCAATATTGACCGGACCGGGGGCACCTCCTCGGGTAAAGGCTTCTACGGCCGGTTGACCAAAATGAGGATCCCAAATTGCATGCGCAATAGGTCTTACATGTAAGGGATCGTGTACCCATGCTTCGAAATTGCCTTGCCAAGATACGTGGAACAAATTACCAGAGGTCCATAGAAAGATTATAGCTAACTGACCAAAGTGAGAAGCAAAAATCTTTTGATAAAGGCGTTCTTCGGTAATATCATCATGACTCTCAAAGTCATGTGCAGTAGCAATGCCAAACCAAATACGACGAGTAGTTGGGTCCTGGGCCAAGCCTTGGCTAAAATTTGGAAATCTTGATGCCATAATGCTTTTCAAATCCTCCTAGCCATTATCCTATTGCAATAATTCTTGCTAGGAAGAACGCCCATGTTGTGGCGATTCCACCCAGAAGGTAATGAGCTACTCCTATAGCACATCCTTGGACAATACTCAAGGCTCTGGGCTGGATAGCAGGAGCAACTTTCAATTTATTATGGGCCCAAACAATAGATTCAATAAGTTCTTGCCAATATCCACGGCCACTAAATAGGAACATTAAACTAAAGGCCCAAACGAAATGAGCACCTAAGAATAAAAGACCATATGCAGATAATGAAGAACCGTAAGATTGGATTACTTGAGAAGCTTGTGCCCATAAAAAGTCGCGGAGCCACCCGTTAATTGTAATGGAACTCTATGCAAAGTTTCCTCCTATAATATGAGTTACTACTCCCTGATCACTTATACTACCCCAAACATCGGACTGCATTTTCCAGGTAAAATGGAATATTACTACCGAAATTGCATTGTACATCCAGAATAACCCTAGGAAGACATGATCCCAGGCAGATACTTGACATGTTCCTCCTCTACCAGGCGCATCGCAAGGAAAACGAAAACCAAGATTCACTTTATCAGGTATTAAACGAGAACTGCGAGCAAATATAACACCTTTAAGTAATATTAATACAGTCACATGGATAGTAAATGCATGAGTATGGTGCACTAAAAAATCCGCAGTTCCTAATGGAATAGGTAACAAAGCCACTTTGGCACCTACTGCTACCAAATCACCACCTCCCCAGGTTAAGCTGGTGCTTGTTGTTGCATCAGGAGCTGTCAAACTAGGTGCTAAAGCATGAGTGTTTTGTATCCATTGAGCAAAGATAGGTTGTAATTGTATAGCAGTATCTGAAAACATATCTTTAGGACGTCCTAAAGCACTCATAGTATCATTATGAATATATAGACCAAAACTATGGAAGCCTAAGAAAATACATGCCCAGTTGAGGTGTGATATAATTGCATCACGATGTCTCAGAACAGAATCTAAAAGATTGTTGTATTGAGTAGTCGGATCATAGTCTCTTACCATAAAAATAGCTGCATGTGCAGCAGCGCCAACTATGAGAAATCCACCAATCCACATATGGTGCGTGAACAGAGAGAGTTGGGTACCATAGTCAGTAGCTAGATATGGATAGGGAGGCATAGAATACATATGGTGAGCTACGACAATAGTTAAAGATCCTAACATAGCTAGATTAAGAGCTAATTGAGCATGCCATGAAGTAGTTAAGATCCGAAGTTATATACTGTATAATATAGGTCTTATCCACACGAGTAATGGGGAACATACTAAGGCTTTGGAATATTTTTTCCAGGCATTAGAACGAAACCCATCTTTACCACAAGCTCTTAATAATATGGCCTTGATCTGTCATTACGTGTGGCTATCTGTACTATAGAATGATTTCGTTTAGAACTACAGAAAAGAAAAAAAGAGGCTTTCTACATATGCACCATCCAAAACAACGGTTTTTATCAGCTGTAGTCAAAAGAATAGTCTTCATAGGAGCCCAAATATGAATGGCTAAATATAGCCTGGATAGTCCATGGATAAAATCAATTCAATTGATGGGGAAAGCACCATAAAGATCAATTATTGAAAGTTCAGGCTGATACGATCAAATCTGCTCCTTGACAAAAATAAGGAATCAACTTATGTAATAGAGTTGATTTACTAGGCTATTGAGCAGCGGTGTAGGATCAGATCCTAAAGATGTGAAGTACTCTCCTACCAGGAAAGTATTATTCAAAATTTCTATACAGAACATAGATAGTTACCTCTTAAAAAGATTTTTATCTGGATAATCTGAAGTAGATCTCTTTATTTCTATACTTCATCTTTTTAGGGTGGGAGAAAAGAGAAAACTTGATCATTTATCGAAAGTGAAGTTTGAAACTCATGTCATTGACCCATTCTGTTCTTTCGGTTAACCTGAACGTATTTCCAATGAACTATCTCCTATTTTGGAAGTTTGGGTAAAGGACTAAAGAATAGTGAATTGAGCTGTATGAGGTAGGAAACTCTCAAGTACGGTTCTAAGGGAAGAAAACTTTTACAAGTTGATCTATCCCGACCGAGGAGAACAGGCCATTCGACAGGGAGATCCTGAAATTGCAAAAGCTTGGTTTGATCAAGCTGCTGAGTATTGGAAACAAGCTATAGCGCTTGCTCCAAGCAATTATATCAAAGCACAAAATTGGTTAAAGATTACAGGACGTTTTGGAGAATGACGATCTCTCGATTACCATACTGGGAAATTATGAAATCTATTCAGGATAAATAAATGTTTCATACTATTCGAGCGAATTAGCTCCTCTTATTGCATTGTCATTATAGAAAAACATTTTGAAAATATAACAAAGAATACTTTGTATGGATCGTTAATGAAAAGAATCTTTTCAATATGGATAAATCCCGTCCGAAGACGGATTTATTAAAGATTCATTAATATTTATCCATAAATAATTCAAAGTTCTTTTGAATCATAAAAGTGATCTGGAACATATGGGTCCAGAGATATGGATAAATAAATCTGGATATGAAGATAATAATTATATTATCTTGATAAATGTTTTTCACCGCTGGGCGGGAAGAACGTTTTACATCTCGTAATGGTCCATTGAGCACCTAGCGGATATGTCATAATAAATTTGAACACCTGCCTCAAATTGACTTCCATATCATAGTCGCTCTAGTTATAAACTGGGGAATAAAGAGAGGAACGAGCTGAGAATATATATATATATATTTTTCAATAATTCCTTCCTGTTGGTGGGTTTTTTCTCATGTCTCGTCTGGAAAGAGGAGAACTCAATAATCATTCGTTCACCGGAACCAGAAGTAAAGATCGTAGTGGAGAGGGATCCTATTAAAACCTCTTTTGAAAAATGGGCTAAACCCGGTCATTTCTCAAAGACACTAGCTAAGGGACCTAATACTACCACCTGGATCTGGAACCTACATGCTGATGCTCACGATTTTGATAGCCATACCAATGATTTGGAAGAGATTTCCTGCAAAGTATTTAGTGCTCATTTTGGTCAATTAGCCATCATCTTTATTTGGCTAAGTGGGATGTACTTTCACGGTGCTTGTTTCTCCAATTATGAAGCATGGCTAGGCGATCCTACTCACATTAAACCCAGTGCTCAGGTAGTTTGGCCAATAGTAGGTCAAGAAATTTTGAATGGAGATGTAGGTGGAGGTTTTCGAGGAATACAAATAACCTCTAGGTTCTTCCAAATTTGGCGAGCATCCGGAATAACTAGTGAATTACAACTTTACTGCACCGCAATTGGTGCATTGATCTTTGCAGCGTTAATGCTTTTTGCTGGTTGGTTCCATTATCACAAAGCTGCTCCAAAATTGGCTTGGTTCCAAGATGTAGAATCCATGTTGAACCACCATTTAGCAGGGTTACTAGGACTTGGGTCTCTAGCTTGGGCAGGCCACCAAATACACGTTTCTTTGGCAATCCCATTACAAAATCTATGCTTATGTCTTCCCAAGGTCTCTCCAGTACTGTCAAAGGTTTATACAATCTAGTGTTTTGACTACTCCCTTTTGTAAATTGACAAACTCTACAACTTTGCACAAATCTATGAACATCCTTATGTATTTGAGGCCAAAAGTAATGTTCACTCCCCAAAGCCACTATCTTATCAATGCCAAAGTGTCTTGCCAATCCACCACTATGCTTCTCCTTGATCAGATTATCTCTCATTGAACTTCTAGGTATGCACAACTGACTTCCTTTGAACAACATATCTTCTTGAATGAAATAGTACAACCACTTACTCCTATCTATCACAATAAGTTCTTTACATGCTTTCCAAGGTTCTGCAAAATCAGTGTCTCCCTCATACATGCTCTTCAATTCATCAAAACCCAATACTTCAACTCTCATCTCTGTCAACAAGTTTCTTCTTCTACTTATTGCATCAAAAACTTTGTTTGATTCTCCACTCCTATGTTTTAACACAAAAGTATAATTCTGCATGAACTCTACCCATCTCATATGTCTCTGATTCAACTTACCTTGACTGTTCAAATATTGCAAAGCTTGATGATCTATATACAAAACAAACTCCTTAGGCAACAAATAATGTCTCCACTTCTTCAAAGTTTGAATTATGGCATAGAACTCCTGATCATAAACTGAATATCTTCTCCTTGCATCATTCAACTTTTCATTGAAATATGCTACAGGTCTACCTTCTTGACTTAACACTACTCCAATTGCATTTCCACTTGCATCACAATCAACTTGAAATACCTTATTGAAATCTGGTAATGCCAAAATAGGTTGCTTTGTCACTTTCTTTTTCAACAACTCAACTTTTATCTGCTCTTGATGTCCACTTGAAATCCTTTATGTCACCTCTCATTGTCTCTGTCATAGGGTTACAAACTGAACTAAAATTTTTGATGAATTTCTGGTAGAAACTAGCCAATCCATGAAATGATCTACTTCTCCAATGTACTCCGGTGTAGGCCATTCAATAATTGATTTCACTTTATTAGGGTTCATCTTAATCCTTCTGTGGAAATCACAAATCCTAAATATACCAATTCTTCCTTCAAGAAACTACACTTCTTGATGTTTATCAACAATTTCTCTTCTCTCAGTCTCTACAAAACTTGTCTAATATGCCACAAATGTTCTTCTTTTGTCTTACTAAAAATTAGAATATCATCAAAGTATACAATCACAAACTTACCCAAGAATTTCTTCAAGACTTCATTCATCAATCTCATGAAAGTACTCAGTGCATTTGTTAATCCAAAAGGCATCACTAACCACTCATACAATCCTTCATTTATCTTAAAAGAATTCTTCCATTCATCACCTTCTTTGATTCTGATTTGGTAGTATCCACTCTTCAAATCTATCTTTGTGAAATATCTTGCTCCACTCAAACAATCCATGATATCATGCATCCTAGGTAAAACAAATCTATAATTAACTGTGATCTTGTTTATAGCTCTAGATTCAGTACACATTCTCCATTCTCCATCCTTCTTCGATGCTAACACTATAGGCACTACACAAGGACTCAAACTTTCTCCGATCAATCCTTTTCTCAACAACTCTTGTATTTGTCTATTCAATTCTTCATTCTCTATCAATGTCATTTTATGTGCTACTTTGTTAGGCAAACTTGCTCCCAATATAAGATCCATGTGATGATTGATACTCCTTATAGGTGGCAATCCTTCAAGTACATTATCTGATATGATGTCTTCATACTTTGTTAGCAACTCCTTTATCTCTTCCAGTTGTTCCTCTTCATCTTCTTTCTTCAATGCTTTAGGCTTCTTGGGAATCAAGGCATAACACATATTCTCATGTCTCAAACCATCCAGAAATTTTCTTCATCTACCAAATAGATTCTAGCATTCCCACATACTTCACTCTTAGGATCATCCTCCAAAAGAATCAAAGTAATTCTCTTTCCATTTGTTGTTATAGTATATGTATTCTTTCTCCCATCATGTATAGCTTTTCTATGATACTACCAAGGTCTACCCAACAAGATATGACAAACATCCATAGGCATAATATCACACAAGACTTCATCATGATAAGATCCAATATGAAATTTCACTAAACATTGTTCACTCGCTAGTACCTTATGATCATCCTAAATCCATGCTATCTGATAGGGCTTAGGGCATTTCAATCTTTCCAACTTCAGCTTAGCCACCATCTCCTCTGAAACTAGGTTATCTAAACTACCACTATCAATTACAAATTTACAACAGTTACCTCCTGATTTGCATCTAGTTCTGAACAAGCTTTTCCTCTATGGTCGTTCGTCATTTGTCTCTACTTGAAATAGTGCTCTCCTCATTACCATTGATTCTCCTTTCTTAGGTTTTCCAACTGAACTGGGTGATTCAATAGGTTCTTCTTCAACATAGGCTACTCTTCCACTATTTTCTGTCCTCTTACTTGGACTACCCTAATTACACTCAAATGCTATATGTCCTTCACCTCCACACTTGAAACAAGTACCTCTGAATGCTCTCTTACCAAATCCTCTTCCTTCTCTTCTGTATCCTTCATTCTGGTATGCACTAGGGTTTCCTCTGCAATAAAAATTTTTGTCATCTCTCTGGTAAGCATTGTTATCTCTGTCATCCTTCTTAAATGCGTTGTCAAACTTGCTATGCTCTGGATATGTTCTGTCTCCTCTGGAAAATGTTTTTCCTCTCTGAAATTTACCTCCTATGTCTCTCTGTCTCTGATCATGCCTCTTATTCAACTTCTCTTCAAACTTTAGGGAAAACTGATATGCTTCCTCTAAATATGTCATCCTCACCAAACTTAGTTCTTCTTGAATGTTCAATCTTAGTCCATTGATGTATCTAGCCACTTTCTTCTTGCTTGCTTCACTATGTCCTACCCTTTTGATCATTTTATGAAATTCTTCAGTATACTTCTTCACAAATTTCTCCTTCTATCTTAGGTTTTGCAATCTCTTCAACAACTCCAACTCATAGTCAGCAGGTATAAACTGATTCTTCAACTTTGTCACCATCCAGTCACACTTTGTAATCTTTTCTTTTCCTCTTCTATTTCTTTCCAACTGAACTTCTTTCCACCATATAGAAGCATGTCCTTTCAACTTTGTCTTTGCAAATTCACCTTTTTCAGATCTTCCATCTCTTAATAATCAAAGTATTCTTCCATGTCATTTATCTAATCAATCAATTCTTTAGAGTTCAGGTTACCAGTATAATTCGGCACATCAACTCTAGGTCTCTTTCCAATCTTTGAAATAGATCGTAACATCTTTACTTGATCTGATTCTTCTTCTTCATTACTTTCTAGGGTTTCATTAGTTTGTTCAATAGATTAAAATTCTTCTTCATCATCACTTTCAACATTAGGTCTAGGTGTCAATCCTCTTTTCCTATCTTCCTCAACAGCATCCAAACAAATTTGCATTGTTCTCATTAATTCCATCATGTCATCCATTCTATTAGCCATTGTACCAATAGGAGAAACTCTCCTTGATGGTATTCTTCCTCAGATCAAGTGCAAACTACCTCAAATTTGGTGATCGGGCTATAAGTAACAACTGCCTCTCAATCGGCAATTGGTTACACACAAATAACCTGCCTCAGTTTAGCGATCTATCCACAACAAGATCTTACAAAATTCCTTTGCCAACTTTGCTCAATTCACTCCCAAAGATTCAAACTTTTGCTCTGATACCACTTGGTGCCATCACGGTAGGAGGGTTCATACAATGACTTGTCTGGACCATGTATCAAGAGTAAACACAATAAAAACAACTCAAACAAATGAAGCAAATGCAAATTTCGTCATTCAGTATATCATAGAATTCAAAATAGAGATGCGTTGGCAATATGCGGGCTTACAATTAGGGCTCACAGGCCTAATTACATACATGCACAAGATAAATCTTTGAAACTCCTTTGCAAGAATTCAAACTATCAACCTTCTAAATCATGAGAACTTGTTAACTTCTGAACTACTTTCCTAAGGATCTATTACATCATTATATATCATATCCAGACCAATAGATTCCTTTGCATCAGCCACAAGAGGTTAAGAATCCTGATGAAGAGGTGTAATGTGTGTTCTTGGATAAGTTAGACCTATTGACTTGAAATCCTCCTCGAATGCATGAAATGATGTGTGGACCTTCGAGGAAGGTCGACCACAAACCAAGGAACATTGTAGAATGTCTCATTAGGATCTGTAAGTCAACCAATGCTCACAAATCTTCTCCTTCAGCTAATTGTTCATGACTGTCAAAAAGCTCTACACTAAGAAAATAGAGGATCATCTGATAGTGATAACTTTCTAGTAACTAATCCAAATGCTCTAAATTCTTGATATGATGTAGATGAATGAATGTAGATGCTAAGTCCAAATCTGTAAGATGTGAAATGCCAATACTGGACCACAAGCTAAAACTGCTTATGACTGAATTGGAAAATGAAAGAACTGAAATTCAAACAAACTGAAATGTAAATGTTTTTGGTTGATGGAAGATTGCTCTTGAACCAGGGATGCTCCTGGATCAACTATTGTTTAAACATAGAGATGACTGCTCTCTTGTAACATTATTGAAGTGACTATTGTGATTATTGTTCCTATAACTTTAGAACTGCCCCTCAATGCATGTGATTGTCCCTTACTATATATATAATCATTCTTCTCACATTGTCATCCATGTAAGGGTTTCAATATTTGTTCTTTTATGTAGGCCTACTCCCTATTTCTTCTCGTAGTCTCCCTCAATGCAACTCTATATGCATAGATATGTGAACCTCTGTTGTCACTGTGATTGGTAACTGTAAGCTTGCACGGTTGTTCCATTTATTGAGGACTACTCACTTTTTGGTGACAAACCCATGACCTTTAACTGCTCACTATTAAATGGTTTACTCCAAACAAACATCAATATCTTTTTGTTGTCCATCTGTCTATTGTTCACTTGGTAGGGATTAGGATTTGTAATCCTTTTGTTACTATGTAGAATCAACTTATCTTAAATCTTGATCAGTCTTCATTATGCAACCTAAAATGTGTAAGTCTTCAGAGGAGGGTTGACATTTTAACTTTATTATTGCTCTCACAGTCTCCTAGGTGTCAAAACATTCTAGTGCTTGACTAGACTCTTAGACTATGCTATGCTTATGAGGGCTCTCTAAACTGATGAAAGTCTTAGAGCCTAAGCACCTGTCAGAGATTAAGAAATACACATTGTATCCTCACAGTTCTAATGCCCTATTGACAGAGTATCTTGATTACAACCCACTTGCCTTGCTAACTTGACTGTGTACCATGAGCAATGCCAATCTTATGTTCATCAATCTTCAACTTCAAAAACTTTACCTCTTATCAAGCTTGAAATTTTTTTGCACTGTGATAGTCCTCCTTTGTTTATGAAAGCTATTGTTCCTTGTGTCTACAAGCTGCTCTTTAGGACTATTCAATCATGCTTTTGTGACTGCCCCTTAAACCTGCTAGCAATCTTGTAGACCATTAATTCTGGCTATTGCTCCTCAGCATTGTTTTCTTGTAATGTTGTATTTTCTCATACCTGCACACTTAGAACAAAAGATAGAGTAAAAATTAGAGGCAGGGTGTTAAATCCCCAAACTACAAACTAGACTTAATCAATAACTTGACATGGTAATTAGGAAGATTAGTCTTAGTTAATTGATTTGATATTGTGGAAATATCTAATTTAACTTTTGATTATGGAGTAGAAACAAATGTTAAATAGTTTAAATGATTTTTGATTATGAGATTTGATAATGATGCACTAATTGTAATCTTGTGGTCCTGAGTGTGACAAGAGAAATGAACGTCCTTCAAAGAAGGAAGGAGAGTATCATCCTGGAGGAAGGAGTTAGACATTGCGAAAATATAAGTTGACTAACCATCTGAGTAATTGACTCCTATGTCCTTCTTAACCATTCGTAAGTTGACATGTGGCATGTCTCTTGTCTTTGGATTTCTATGTTCTTGGTTAATTTTTTGGTCGAGGAACATAAATTGTCAATTCAGGATGGCCGATTAACATTTTGGAAACATCATCCCTAGCTGAGAGACAATAATATTTTGAGACAAAGAGGTCTCTCTAAATTATTGTTCTTGGGGTCATTATGTTTTTCCTAGTCTTTCACCTAAATGGGAATAGTCGATTTCAAGGGAGTATCACTCGACCCCAATAATCAACATAAATATTGTGAATTATTTTATGTATTCTAAGTCTTGTGATAATCCTTATCAAGGATAAAACCTTTTAATTGATTATTACCCATAATAATAATAGTTATGCTATTATTTATATTTTGATAAGTAGTTAGTGGAATATTCCTTTGTGGTAGTTGATCATGATAATGGATGGGAGCTTTGAACTCAACCAACCCATATTATGTTGGGATTGGGCCACCTTTTTAGGAGAACTACTATGTGAAAGGTAGTTTCTAGCCTTAATCAGCATGGGGAGAAATTAGTTATCTCATTATTCTTTGTTTTGAATCTAGTCTTTCATCATCGAGGAGGAAGTGGTGAAGAGAGACTGTAGGAAAAGAAGAAGAACAAAGGTTGAGGTTCTCTTTCTGGGAAGCTTCGAATGACATAACTATTTGAGGAAGAATAGTGTTAATTCAAATTCAAGAAGAGTGGAAGAAATCGTAGAGTTAGTTTGCATTCAACCTTACTCATCTCAGGTATCTTAGATTCATGAAGTCTTTGATTATTCAATGGAATAATGAGGCATGCGATGCCATGCATGATAAGTATTTTTTTCTCTGAATTGTGGCATGGGCCAGTCAGCCGAGCCATTCATGGGTTTTCTTTTTGGATTATGTCATAAATAGTGGTTGGGGTGTCGTTCGGCCAAACCCACTTAATAAAATTTTTGAGTTGCATTCACACTCTAAGCTGCTTAGGCTGAGTTTGTTAAACCTAATAACTGTGAAATTATGCTCAAGGCATGGAGCTGAGATGAGACTATATATATTCTTGTTAGATGCTCAGTCGAGCATTGAAAAGATTTATTCTTTCTTAGTGAACCTTGATTCTTTCAACTTAGTAGCATTGTAATACACTTCACCATATGAAAACTGGAGCTCAAGGCCATAGTGGTCAAGCATTTATCTTTTTAATTTAAACCATGTCATATAGTGACCATGGTTGAGCCTTTGAGTGCTCAAAGAGAGTTATACATATTACACTCTATGTTTTTGATAATGTATACAGTCATATGACTGTATTGATGGTTGCAAAGGCCACATTTTCTCATATTCAGTCTTGCGACTGTATTAGTGACCACTAGGGTCTTGTGTGTATGTATATAGTCTTAAAATTGTTATGATGGCTACATAGGCCTCAATGCTTTGTAAACAACCATGTGACTATTATGATGGCCATATAGGCCTCAAGATTTGTAAACATTCATACGACTGTGTTGATGACTGCATTGGCATCATCTCATTGCATACAGTATTACGACTAAAATGATAGCCATTTAGGCATCATTGTATGGCATGCAGTCCTACGATAGTGATAATCATTGTGGCAACTTTTGATATTTTAAAACACAATCCTTCAACTGTAAGGAATTGTCAAGGAGACTATAAATATAGATATATTTTATCAGTGAACAGTTGTCACCCAAATAAAAACTAGTCAGGCTCACTTGGGTAGCCGACAATGAATTGCAAGTAAAACTACTATTACCTTCATGTATGATGAATGAACCTTCAAATATGAAGTAATTTGTTTGTAGTCTCTACATGAGACAGTTGTAATTAAGTTTATATTAGTATATAAACTAAGTCTATTTGGGATTGAATTATGATTTTTAACATATAATGTTAAGTGATAAATTCTTTACTTAATACAACTATAGGGTTGGAAAATAACCCATGAGCTCAATTGTTAAAAAAAGAGCCATTGATCCATAAGGATCTAACATACTTTTACTATGGAAAGAAATGCCTTATGTATTATGGGATCAACTTCATCATATGTGATGAATGTTCTTGACATAAACTCAAGAGGCCAACACGGTCATGAAACTGAAAATTGAAATGAATTGAATGGAATGAGATGATGTGGAGTCACTAATTCTGTATCTCTAATGTAACCTATTTTGTTATAAATAACCTTGGTTGGGAGTTGAATTTCCAAGATTGGACTGTGATTTGAATTGATCCCATCCTCATACTAGACCTAAAGGACAAGGTCAATAAGAATTGACTGTAGGACATGACAACTTATAAGTTGAGTTAGGGTGGTGGACACACGACAATGTTCATTGCATAACGTCTTGTATGAAAACTTTGGCCAAAGTAATGCATCCGTCTCTACATGCATTGTCGGTCCATAGTGATCCAGATGGCCTAGTGTAGACTCTAGTAGTGTCATACTAGTTAGAGTGGATTTAATGTGTGTGATTGTGAGACATTAGGAAGGACACAACACCAATTACTCAAATGGCTAACCAATTGGTTCCAATATCTAATCTTTTTGTGAAGGGTAGGTCCTCTTCCAATTAGGGAGATGAGCAGGGGACTGTAGGTCTGTGGTTGGAGGAAAGCACCAGGATGATGCTCTCCTTCCCAAGCATGAGACAAGCTGAGGCTTATGAAGACATATGTCATTGGTTCTAGATACAGTGTTTGCATTTTGACAAGTTGGTCTATTATAGTGTAAAGATTTGATTATGATGCCAAGAGCATATAATGTATATGATCAGTGATGGACTTCACTAAAGATTGTAATGATTTACTTGATTGTAAGTTATGTTATATCTTGATTTGATAAACATGCTTAAATGATAGAAAAGAATATGTTTCTTTATGTTCAAACTTTGATTATTGAAATCCATTCTTAATTATGACTTGATTAAGTTTCATACTTAAGTTAAATCTTGAGTTTTATGGGAAGTGGTTGTTACATATGGTATCATACCTACCAGGTTCAACACATGGACCTAATGAGCTCACTATTTGATGATTAATGAATCCAACATTAAGTGTGCTAATGATTGGATGTTCTATGCCAGAGTGGTAAAAATTAGAACCTACATCGCAAGCAGGTAACAGAACATGGATGTTACCTACGCCATCAAGAGATTTTGAAAGCACGAGCCTCCATGAAGGAGAAACTTGGAAAGACTGGATGCTTGGTAGGTGCATAATTATCTAATGAGGAAACTTTCATTGATGCAATGAAACGCATCAAGCAAGAGTTGAGGAAAGCTGATCCGATGGCTTCCCTTAACTCTAATGGAACATCAATTTCACCCTGTACTCCTATAGTACCAATTGAGAAAAATGATCATAATGAATGTATTGTAACTAAGGAGGATGTGAAGGAACACCAGTGCATATCCTCACTCCCTGAGACTGAAAAGAAAACCTGATAATGGGAAGTTATCCCAATTGTAAATAATTTGCAGGCATAAAAGTAAATACAATTTTGTAATTTTGTAGATTATAGGTAATCCAATGGAAAAATGATACAATGGCAAAGTTTTTACAATCTTTCCTTTCTTGTTAAATATTACATGAATGTGAATAGATTTGTGAAATAAATGTATTATATGGCATGGAAAACTAATTTGTGTTTAATCTGCAAACTTCAGGAAGAAGTAAATTGCGGTAAGGGTTCAAGTTGGAACTAAAATGGAGGATAGCCGAGATGAAGGAGCACCTTCAGGGAAATCCAAGTCTAAATTAGACTAAATATTGACCTTGTTGAAAGAAACTAGGGTGAGGGTAGAAACCCTTGAACATAAAGTAGGAGGCTAGTCAGAAGACAGGTGAGATAATTATGATGGGGGTGATGGCGAGAAATGCCATAATGATGCCACCCAAAGCCATCATAGAGAAAATAACTCCGCAGTTAAATAGGATGGGGATAAAATGAGCCTTATGAGTATGGAACTGTCTCGTGACATGAAAAAGGTCATGCCACCTAAATTTGATGGATCCATAAGCGGAGATGCTATGGAGGCATGGCTTATGGAGATGGAGAATTACTTTGAAATAAAAAATTATAATGAGGTTACTAAAGCTGTCTGGGGAGCATTTCAGCTAGTAGGAGAAGCATCCACATGGTGGATGAACAAAAAGATGGAGTTAGGCTTGAGGTCTACAAGCCTTACTTGGGATATGTTTGTAGAACTGTTTAGGCAAAGATGGTTGCCACAACTATTCTATGATCAGAAACTCATAGACTTCCAAAATTTGAAATAGGCTGATATGACTGTAAATGAATATTGGGAGAAGTTAACCCGATTACTAAAATATGTGCCATAGTATCAACATGATGAGAAGTTTTGGGTCTAAAAATTTATCATGGGGTTAAATTCCCAGATTGGGGGCGAGGTTAATGTTCATGGTCCTACAACCATGGAATAGGTCTATCATAAAGCTGTTAGGCAAGAATAGAATCTAAAGGCTATATTGGCCTATAGAGATACAATTAGTCTCTATCTTCTCAACCCTCAAAGAAGAAGGGGAAGAAGCAAGATTACACTGAGAAGACTGATAAAGGACCTAAAAATAAACAAAATGAATCCAAGGGAGATAAAAAGGGAATAACCACTCCAAGAAGAATGGGAACAATTTTGGTAAAGCTTAGAAGAGGTGAGGACCAGTTGGAGGATGCTTCACTTGTGGCGGAGATCACTATGCCAATCAGTGTCCAAACAAATCACAAGGAGTGCAATCAAGAGGAAATCCTCTACCTTCCCAGCAAGTGGTGTTCTAACAACGTATCCATGTGGCCTTAAATAACCATCAAGCTAAGTATCAAATAACTCCAGTAGAGACAACATGTATTTTGTTTAGAGTTCCTATTACAATTTTAATTGATACAGGTGCCACAAAATTTTTCATTTCTCCCAAAATTGTAAATAAGATTCCTAGAAAAGTAGGATTCATGGTAAATACTTGGTTTGCTGAGTATGCAACTCACACTAAAGCTTAGGTAGAGCAATGTTTGTTTGAAGCTCGAGTTGAACTTCCAAACTTTTCCATTGAGGTAAATCTTTATGTAGCTCCACTTGGCTTGTATGATGTCATCCTCGGAATGAATTGGCTATGGAGACATCGAGCCAAAGTGGATTGTTATGGTAAAATAGTAGATTTTTTGGATGATCTAGGAAACCAAGTCCATATTCAAGGAAAGCCTGGAGAAATTAAACTGAGGCAGATATTCGCCTTACAAATGAAAAGAGCACAAAGAAAAGGATATCAACTTTTTGCTATTAAGATGGATAAAATAGATGAAACAAAGGAAACCTACTTTCAAGATGATTTGAATTTTTATGAAACCTAAAAAATTAATGAAGTAGGGATGAAGGAGTCCATAGGTCAGGAAAGACCAGATATGGACAGGTATCCTCTTCTCAAAGAATTTGAGGATGTATTTCTGAATGATCTTCTAGGGTTACCACCTAAGAGAGCTTTTGATTTTTCAATTGATATTATACCTGGGTCAGAACCTATTTCTATAGCTCCTTATAGGATGACCACAACTAAACTAATAGAGTTAAAGGCTCAACTGCGAGAGCTATTGGATAAGGGGTTGATTAGACCCAGTGTGTTGCCATGGGCAACACCTGTCATTTTTGTGATAAAGAAAGATGGCACTTTGTGGTTGTGTATAGACTACCACATGTTAAATAAAGCGACCATCAAGAACAAGTACCCTCTACCCCATATTGATGATCTTTTTGATCAGATGAGAGGTGCAACAGTATCTTCTAAGATTGATTTTCAATCAGGATATCACCAGTTGAGGGTGAAGGATGAAGACATCCATAAGACTACATTTAGAACTAGATATGGACATTATGAATTCATTGTCCTACCTTTTGGGTTGACAAATGACCCTGCAACATTTAAGAATCTTATGCATAGTGTGTTCAGAGACTGCTTGGACAAGTTTGTCTTGGTATTTCTTGATGATATTTTAATCTACTCTAAGAATGAAGAGGAACATATGCAGTATTTGAGAATCTTTGTTCAGAGATTAAGAGATCATAAACTATATGGTAAGTTCTCTAAGTGTACCTTCTTTCAGAAAGAAGTACAGTATTTGGGTCATAAAATTTCAACTAAGGGAATAGTTATAGACCTAGCTAAGATTAAGGCTATATCTGAATGGCCTGAACTAAAAAATGTTCATGAGGTCCGAAGTTTTATGGGCCTTGCTGGTTATTATAGGAAGTTTATGAAAAACTTCTCTAAAATTGCTTATCCTATAACTTCTTTGCAAAGGAAGGGCAAGAAGTTTGAAAGGTCAGAAAAGTACCATGAGGCCTTTGACCTGCTAAAGGAAAAATTGACTTCAGCTCTGATTTTAAAAGTACCTGACCCGGATGGTCAATTTGTAGTCATTACCGATGCCTTGGGGGACAGATTAGGTGGTGTACTAGTCCAAGATGGACATGTTAATGAGTATGAATTGTGTAAACTGAAAAACTATGGACAAAATTATGCCCCACATGATTTAGAACTGACAACAGTCACGGATGCACTCCAAATGTGGACACATTATCTACTTGGAAAACCATTTGAGTTGAAAACGGATCACCAGAGACTTAAATATCTGTTCACTCAACCCCATCTTAATGCTCGTCAAAGAAGATGGTTAGAGTTTATCTCAGATTATGATTTCAAGATTAAATATATTGATGGAAAAGAAAATTGAGTAGCAGATGCTTTAAGTAGGAGAAGGCATATCTCCTCTATGATTTCCATACATTTTGATTTTAGGAATCAGGTTTTTTTTATTATATAAGTCAGTAGAAACCAGGGGCCAAACCCTTACAACATCAAAACAAAAAGAGACAACAAAGGCTCAAGAACAAAATGAGCCACCCAATCCAACTATAGCATTAACAACAAAAATAGCCTATTACCAGCAAATAGTAAGTAGTAGTAGATAGACAGCATAAAATAAAAAGAGAAACAAGACTAGGGAGATACATTCTTCTAGCCTTTAGCTAGAAATTTAACAATTTCATCAAGTTTTTTAAATTTCTCCATCTCCTCGTCATTAGCTCAAGTCCCCTATTCCTACAACAAAGTTAGGTTGAGTGTCACTATGCAACAGAGCATGTTGCTGATGAAATCTCCCAAAGAAGCAACCTTCTACTCCAGTTCTTCCACTTGAACCCTAAGGACAACAATATCATAGCTCTAAGCATCTCCCTCCTCCTTAGTCTCCTCTCCAACCTCCTCCACAATCATACTCTCCCCTTCACCAGCATTGTCCACAGGATCACACTCATCACCTCTCAAGTCATTATTCTGTTTCCCTTCACCCTCACCAATAGCCTCATCAAAGATCTCTTGGACTTCAATGTCTTTGGAATTCAACTAATCATCCCCCTGAGTAGAAGCTTCAGAAATACTTTCAGAGTAATCAGTTAATTTAGCCTATGGAGCAGGCTTACCAACAATTCTCAATAATCTAAGGGAGATGGGTTTTACGAGCATGTAAAACAAGCCCTTGAGAAAGACCCACAAAATCCAAAATATGAAGGATTCAACCTTGAACCAGATGCATTATTAAGATTTAAGGGAAGGATGTATGTACCTAACTCAGCAAAGTTAAGGAATATGGTTTGGAAAGAGGTTCATTCTGCACCATATTCTAGGCATCCTAGAGTAACCAAGTTACTCATTGATGTGAAACCCTTATAATTTTGGAAAGGAATGAAGAGGGATGCTACAAATTTTTTAGCTACTTGCATTGAATGCCAAAGGGTGAAGGTGGAGCACCAACACCTGATGGGATTACTATACCCTCACAAAATTTTGGAATGGAAATGGCAAATTATAAGCATGGACTTTGTGCAAGGACTTCCTATGTCAAGGAATAAGCACAGTGCTATTTTAGTTGTGGTGGAAAGACTCACCAAAGTAGCCCATTTTATTCTAGGAAACTTGACAAATGGGGCACCCATCATTGCTCAGAAATTTGTTCAAGAGATTTTCAAATTCCATGGCATTCTTGAGAAGATTATCTCAGATAGGGATGCATGGATGACATCTAGGTTTTGGCAAACTTTATTCTCTTCACTTGGAACACACTTGAACATCAGCTCTACTTATCATCCTGAAATGGATTGACAAACTAAAAGGGTGAACCAAGTGTTGGAGGATTTATTAAGAATGTATTGCATGGATTAGCAATACAAATGGGAGGATTATCTTCCTCTAGTGGAATTTTCTTACAATAACTCTTACCACTCAGCCATTAAGATGGAACCATTTGAGGAATTGTATGGATGGAAGTGTCAAACCCCTATAAGCTAGGATAAGCTTGAAGATAAGATTAGCCTTGGTTCGAAAATGCTAACTGAAATGGAAGAACAAGTCCATCTAATTAAAAAAAGATTAGCAGAATCTAATGATAGCAAAAAGAGTTATGCAGATGTTAAACGCATCGAAAGACATTTCACAGTGGGAGATAAAGTTCTCCTAAGGGTAAAACCCTAGAAAAGTTCCATCAAATTTGGAAAAATGTCTAAACTGTCACCAAGATTTGTGGGGCCATTTGAAGTTCTGGAAGAAGTCAACCCAGTGGCATACAGAATTGCTCTACCACTAGCACTTGTCATGATGCATAATGTGTTTCATGTTTCCTACTTCAAAAAGTTTAATTTTGTTGATAATCAGATTCCTATGCTTGATTGGAATATGTTACAGGTGAAAGACCTAGGAGTGGTGGTGATTGAGCCCATCAATGTGCTCTAAATGCATAATATACGCTTACGTAACAAGGAAATAACATAGTGCAAGGTCCAATGGGACCAATATTCAGTGGAAAATGCCACCTAGGAAAATTATGATGACTTCCATCCTAGATTTCCTCATCTTTTCTGAAACATTTAATATTGTGTTTTGAAAACCTTTTTATATTATGATAGTTTGTTTTAAAGATAAATAATCATCAGGGACTGATTCTTATGGGGGGAGATATGTTACATCCCCAAACTACAAACTAGACTTAATCAATAACTTGACATGGTAATCAGGGGGATTAGTCTTAGTTAATTGATTTGATATTGTGGAAATATCTGATTTAACTTTTGATTATGAAGTAGAATCAAATGTTAAATAGTTTAAATGATTTTTGATTACAAGATTTGATAATGATGCACTAATTGTAATCTTGTGGTCCTGAGTGTGACAGGAGAAACAAACGTCCTTTGAAGAAGAAAGGAGAGTATCATCCTGGAGGAAGGGGTTAGACATTGTGAAAATATAAGTTGACTAGCCATCTGAGTAATTGACTCCTATGTCCTTAACCATTCGTAAGTTGACATGTGGCATGTCTCTTGTCTTTGGATTTCTATGTTCTTGGTTTATTCTTTGGTCGAGGAATTTATCTCGTCAAGTCATGATGGTGGATTAATGTTTTGGAAACATCATCCCTAGCTGAGAGATAATAATATTTTGAGACAAAGAGGTCTCTCTTAATTATTGTTCTTACAGTCATTATGTTTTTCCAAGTCTTGACTAAATGGGAATAGTTGATTTCAAGGGAGTATCACTCAACCCCGATAATCGACGTAAATATTGTGAATTCTTTTAAGTATTCTAAGTCTTGTGATAATCCTTATCAAGGATAAAACCTTTTAATTGATTATTACCCATAATAATAATAATTATGCTATTATTTATATTTTGATAAGTAGTCAGTGGAATATTCCTTTGTGGTAGTCAATCATGATAATGGATGGGAGCTTTGAGCTCAACCAACCCATATTATGCTGGGATTAGGCCACCTTTTAAGGAGCACTACCGTGTGAAAGGTAGTTGCTAGCCTTAATCAGCATGGGGAGAAATCAGTGATCTCATTATTCTTTGTTTTGAATCATCGGGGAAGAAACAGTCAAGAGAGACTACAAGAAAATAAGAAGAATGGAGGTTGAGGTTGGCTTTCTGGAAAGATTTGAATGACATAACTATTCAAGGAAGAATAGTGTTAATTCAAATTTTAGAAGTAGTGGAAGGAATCACAGAGTTGGTCTGCATTTAACCTTGCTCATCTCAAGTATCTTAGATTCATGAAGTCTTTGATTATTCAGTGGAATAATGAGGCACGCGATGCCATGCATGATAAGTATTTTTTTCTCTGAATCATGGCACAATGGTTAGGGTTCCATTCACCCAAACACAATTAAAACAATTTTTGAGTTGCATTCACACTCTAAGCCACTTAGGGTGAGTTTGTTAAACTTGATAACTATGAAATTATGCTCAAGGCATGGAGCCAAGATAAGACTATATATATTCTTGTTAGATGCTTAGTTGAGCATTGAAAAGATTGATTCTTTCTTAGTGAGCCTTGAGTCTTTTGACTCGGCAGCATTGTAATACACTTTACCATATGAAAACTAGAACTCAAGGCCATAGTGGTCGAGCATTTATCTTTTTGATTTAAACCATGTCATATAGTGACCATAGTCAATCATTTAAGTACTCGAAGAGAGTTATACATATTACACTCTATGTTTTTTATAATGTATACAGTCATGCGACTGTATTGATGGTCGTAAAGACCACATTTTCTTGTATTTAGTCTTGCGACTGTATTAGTGACCACTATGGTCTTGTGTGTACGTATACAGTCTAACAACTGTTATGATGGTTGCATAGGCCTCAATGGTTTGTAAATAGTCATGCGACTGTTATGATGGCCGCATAGGCCTCATTGCTTTGTAAACAGTCATTTGATTGTGTTGATGACCGCATTGGCATCCATCTCATCGCATACAGTCTTATGACTAAAATGATAGCCATTTAGGCATCATTGTATGGCATGTAGTCTCACGATAGTGATAATCACTGTGGGAACTTTTGATATTTTAAAACACAATCCTTCAGCTGTAAGGAATTCCTGGGGAGACAATATAAATATAGATATATTTTATCAATGGATAGTTGTCACCCAAATAAAAACCAGTCGGGCTCACTTGGGTAGCTAATAATGAATTGCAAGTAAAACTACTATTACCTTTGTGTATGATGAATGAACCTTTGAATATGAAGGAATTTGGTTCTAGTCTCTACATGAGATAGTTGTAATTAAGTTTATATTAGGATATAAACTAAGTCTATTTGGGACTGAATTATGACTTAACATATAACGTTAAGTGATATATTCTTTACTTAATACTACTATAGGTTTGGAAAATAGCCCATGAGCTCATTTGTTAAAAAACAAGCCATTGATCCATAAGGATCTAACATACTTTTACTATGGCAAGAAATACCTTATGTATTATGGGATCGAATTCATCATATGTGAGGAATGTTAGTGATATAAACTCAAGAGACCAAGATGGTCATGAAACTAAAGATTGAAATGAATTGAACAGAATGAGATGATGTGGAGTCACTAATTAAGTATCTCTTATGTAACCTATTTTATTATAAATAACCTTGGCTGGGAGTCGAATGTCCAAGATTGGACTATGATTTGAATTGATCCCATCCTCATAGTAGACCTAAAGGACAAGGTCGATAAGAACTAACTCTAGGACATGACAACTTATAAGTTGAGTTAGGGTGGTGGACACATGACAACGTTCATTCTGTAATGTCTTGTATGAAAACTTGGCCAAAGTAATGCATCTATCTCTGCATGCATTGTCGGTCCATAGTGATCTAGTTGGCCTAGTGTCTCTAGTAGTGTCATACTAGTTAGAGTGGATCTAAAGTGTGTGATCGTGAGACATTAGGAAGGACACAACACCAGTTACTTAGATGTCTAACCAATTGGTTCCAATATCTAACCTTTTTGTGAAGGGTAGGGCTTCTTCCAGTTAGGGAGATGAGCAGGGGACCACAGGTCCGTGGTTGGAGGAAAAGAACTAGGATGATGCTCTCCTTCCCAAGCATGAGACAAGTTGAGGCTTATGAAGACAGATGTCATTGGTTCCAGATACAGTGTTTGCATTTTGACAAGTTGGTCTATTCTAGTGTAAAGATTTGATTATGATGCCAAGAGCATATAATGTATACGATTAGTCATGGACTTCACTAAAGATTGTAATGATTTACTTGATTGTAAGTTATGTTATATCTTGATTTGATAAACATACTTAAATGATAGAAAGAACATGTTTCTTTATGTTCAAACTTTGGTTATTGAAATCCATTCTTAATTATGACTTGATTAAGTTTCATACTTAAGTTAAATCTTGAGTTTTATGGGAAGTGGTTGTTACACAAGGAGCCTCCTTTATGCTTATGTGGCCTTCACTTTTTTGTATTTGGATGGTTCTTTATCTCCTTTATTTCCTATTTAATGCTTCTGAAACGGGAATTTTTACATTTGATGCTCTTAACATATATAAGTGAAGGATATCCTAAGCTCTAACTTTTCCTTTCTTCTTCTTGTAGCTACTTCTAGAGGCTGAACTGGAGAACTCTGAAGATGGTGCAACTACAAGTGAGGGGATTCATCTCACATGAAATGATGGATCCCCTTCTCTTCTTTATGCTTCTTGTTTCAGATATATATGTCTTCTTTTCATTTCATCATTTTATAGTCAATTCCCATGGCTTGTGTGGGAACTATGAACAAAATTTCCTTGTGAATATAAGCAATTTTTTTGTGCAATGACTTGTCTGTTGTTCTTTTGTAAAACTATCAATTGCATAAACTAGAAATAACATCTGAATTTTTATTGTTTAATATAGTTTCTTATAATCATAAGTGAATATAATGAACTATGTACCTTTATCATCTGAGACTTAAGCAAGTTGTATTGAATAAAGTTGAAACAACTTGAAACTGTAGCCTACTTCCATTCTCCTGTTTGATGCTAAATGTCTCCTACTCATGTAGGATGCCCTTCTCATCTTTATCTAGACCCTACAACAAATCTTGATGAGTTGATGCATGATTCTAGTGAAGATGATAATTGGAATGGCCTCCTACCTGGATAGTAGGCCTTTTAAGATTATTAGTGAGCTCTTATCCTACACTATTCTTGTGATTTCTTTCATGTGTTAGACACTTGATATAGGGTTCTGTTTGTAGGTCTATCACTCTATTTTTGTTCACTGCCATCATGATTGTTGTCTTTATCATTGATTTAGGATGGTTTTAGTATCTTGTAGCAGTCATTTATGTTTGTAGCAACCCTTGTTCTATCTCCTTCTTGAGGTAAAAGTATAGTGTTGTCTCAACTTTGCCTGTTTGGGCTGGGGTGAACAAATAGGTAACACTATAAAAAATAAAGGTCAGACTACATCATTGATATGAAGAATAGTCTGTCAACAAAGAAGTATCCTGATCTAATAGACTATCTGATTCAAACTTTGATGTTCAGAATGGCTAGGAGGTAGAGACTGGAGTACAATAGAGACAAACAATGAAGGAGTTCTAGAGTTGTAATCTTGTTTGAAAGGTGAAACTAGCTCTCTTAGGGGACTCTTCCATTTGCCAATGGAATATTATGAAGTCTTTAACTATGATTATGACATTCTTGGAAATCAAAGAAAGAAAAGGAAAGCAATGGGATGATTATGAAGGATCTATTCCTCTAGAGTTTATGAAATATAATGTGGGTTGTGTTGATTTAGTCAACCAATAGGCACATCAAATTGGAAGTAAAGAGGACATTAAGTATAAAGAATTCTCATTAGTAACTCACAATTCAAGATTAGAAGGTGGTAACAAAATGATTCTAGTTGGAGAATCCGTAAGTATGATTTATCGCACAAACTTCACCAAAGCATTGGAATCAAACTTAACTAATGTTGAAGAAGTTATGGTTAAAGATCAAGCAATTATTAATTTTATTCATTTCACATCTATCATTTTGTGTTGCATTAGCAAATGTTACAAAAGATCCTATCCGCATTTCATAAATCACCAAATATAACAAATTGATGAAGTTGGAAAGAGAAATACAAAGCCAATGAATGGATTTGGGAAGAGTAATACAAGATGAGTTCCACATTGGTAAAATAAAGTACAAAATAATAAGTGGAAAGTTAATTCATTGTAATTGCTAACATACTGTCTACAATAGTTATATGATCTTATGGTGATCATTCTGTCGTCTAGTCTAGGAAACAAGCTATAACTATACAATCTTCTTTAGTAACCATACAGACTTCTATAATAACCGTTTGCTTATTCCTAGATTCTGATTTAGGAACTACTAGGTTGGAGAAAAATGCACCCATGACAAGTCAAATACATGGTAGCTCGGTTGAACTAGGGAGATCCAATATCATCTCTACACCAAGAAATGTCAAATGTGCTGCTGAGAAGGAATGGAAGTCATTATAGCATGGAAATGATCTAGGTAAAAGAAAATCCATGGTGTATGGGAGACATGGACAATGTTTTCTTGATGGGGATGCATTTGAAATGTCGAGATGGCCTTTGGAAGCTCACTACATTTCAAAGCAACACAATTGTTTTGCCATACACCATCATCCAATAAAGGCACACTACCAATTCCTAGCCACACAGTCTCAATACAATGATCATCTTGTTGAAGTATTTTTGGATTCAATTACACATTCAAACATGCAATTTGTTTGTATGATCGTCCCAAGTAGTTCCTTAAATTATATGGCCTTTGGTGTTCATTCTCTACATGATGCCCTGCATTTTAGATATGCTGATGATCAGGGTGTAATTCATAAACTTTTCTTTCTACTTCCAGCTAAAGAAACCAATGCAAATTTTAAGTTGGCTACACTAGAAGCTCAACATTCTAAGTATCTCTATTAGTTCTTTGTTGTGGAACGCTTGGGTTATGATTTGGCTATCTTGGCTAAATGAGGGAAAATCAGTGTCCTTTTCCTCTACAATGCTATTGCAAGTTTGGAAAATTTTCATTGAAATTGTTTTGTTCTCTCCTTATTAGCTAGGAGTCCAACTTTTCTTTTTTAGGGGCGGGGGATTGGTGTAGTTTGTATAATTAATGTTTTATGTTTTATTAGTATTTTGTCAGCTTGAGGGTAGTTGTTAGTGGTTGTTGACATTTGTGTTTTGCTTTTTAGTGGTTGTTGATGGTTGTGATTTGCTTGACATCTATCAGGTAGTTTTAATAGGATTATTAGGATTCTTATAGTCAGGGAAAGTAGTCTGATACTTGGCTGATCATCCTTGGTCTACTTTTATGTAAGAACTTCATATGAGTAAAGCTATACATTTGTTACTCATTCTGGTATGCATGTGTTTTATGTTTATATATGCAAGTATTAGTCTTATCAGATAGAGTAAATAATGACATATCTTTGTTGCATGGACTATTGACATGAAAAGTCATGGGACTTATACTTGACAATGATTCAAATTTTGTCTTCCTATATAATTTTTAATGTATTCATTAATGGCCTTGTATATCACTTGACTAATTCAGTAATAAAATAAGTGTTTGGGGTACCAAAGTGGGCTTTAGGAATAATGTCAGTGTTCTGAACTATTGTATATTGGTTCAATGCAATTATTTGAAAATAGATTTTGAAATATTGAGCTTCATTGATTACTATATTTTACATAATTGTGTTTGCATCATTTGAAATGTTAAATGTTCTCTTCATAGTTTTGCTAGGCCAGTTTATATCTACTCAATGGGATATTATGCTTTGTGCCTATGATTTCAATATTATGGAAAAGGATTATATTAAATGTTGCAAAGGATTTCATTTTTGGTATTTATTATCTTTGACCTCTCATACTATTTCAATTCCATTATGGCAATTTTGTCAAGGACTTGGTTTCAATTATTGAAAGCTTCAAAATCTTATACTAGAGAATTTAACTTGTACTAATTTTGATAAAGGTTTGCAATTAACTTGTATTGATCGGTGGGTTTTACCTGTAATTCCTAGATGAGAGAGAGCAGTAATGTCATGCATTTTATAGTTTTTTACCATGTTACTTGTTAAGAACTTAGATGTACAGTATGGTATCTTGGTAGCATTTGTATTGAATTTTGTTGTTGGTCTACACAAGTCGAGGCCACATACAATTAATCTTGGAGGCTTGTATGGTCAGGTCCTATAGTATGTCTGGAATATGGATGACACTCTTTCTTGTGAAGCAATTTTTTTATGATGGCTAGATCTTTTAGGTATCTATCATTTTGTTTGTATAAGGAGAAATTATACATGATGAATTATGCATATCATTTTACCATGTATATACCATTAGAAACTATAGCACAAGCCTTTCAACAAATTGTTTCTAATTGATTGTCTGACTATCTCTATAAAGTAGCCATATTTAATGCTCAAGACTTTTAGATTAGTGGCCAACTAACAGGAGTCAATGAAATGATCTCCCTTGCACTTTAGGTTCTGCTAGACCTAGGGGGTATTCCCTTTGCAACAATATCAACTCATCAAACCCTAATACCTATAGGATATTGCAAAAGAAGAAATGTTCTCATAAATATCGACCAAGACTGTGAGATTAATTCCAAACTGGCTAAGTCCTTGGAGATTAACTCATTTCTGCTTTGAGAACATATATTAAAATAACCTACACTAAAACAAAACAAACTAACTAAATGATTCAAATGATCTATCTTTTACAGTTTTGGTTGTGGATTTTGGGCAAGATGAACTTCATATCGGTGCCTATTTAGGGTACAGAGTCAAACTATTCATGCAAGTGCTTCTTTTTGACATATAAACTTCAAACACAGATGACAAACTATATCACTGCCTTACAATGACAAACCCAAGAAAAGGTATCTCCCACATTTCTTCTTACCGATCCTTAATGTAATACATAACTCCCTATATCTCATTCAAGCATTTTAATCCATTACTTGAATAGAAGTAGCAAACAAGATATACCATACAACAAATGTGCACAAATATACTCAAAAACCCTTGATTCTTTTATTTATAAGAGAAATGCATACATTCAAGGAGACAAATGTGAATGATACATGCTAGAAGCATTTTTCATATGATTCATTTTGAATTGAAAAATATCATATAGAGATTTCCACTATCAAGATTCATATCTACTACCCAAAATATTCTTCTTTTAGAGTATATCTGCCCAAAAATGGTATTCTAGAATCCTTTTACAATGAAAAGACAAGTTCTTATATAGAAGATAAAAATCTTGTCATCCTAGGACCTAACTCAATCTATTTGGTTACAATTCTATCTTTTACATTTAATGAATGGGGCATAGAGACACACGCTCAGTTTACAACAAAATATTTCAACTAAAAATAACCCCTTGTAGTAATTGCAACCGTTGAAGGAGACCAATCTTGATACTGATGAAGACTTTTGAAGTTGACTTTCCTAAAATTAGACCTCCTTCAATCTTGAACTCCAATTACGTGTGTTTTAATCATTATATTTTTGGTCCATGTAAAACACATCTTCCCATAGGCCATTGGAAGGGGATTACCTTAGTTATTTTGTCATTATTAGAAACATACTTGGCATCTAAAATTGCCCTAGTCTCCTTGTTGAAACTTTCAAGATTCACCTATAGGGAAAATAATTCATCTAATCCTCTATTCAATTGATCCATGCTAAACACATAATTAGCACATATAGCAGATGAAAGATCAGGTACCAATGCTTTGAACTACTCCTTCCATTGATCAAGTGGCTTCACCAATTTATCATCATCTAAAATCTATGGCATGATTTTTATGTTAATGTGCTCCAGAAGATGCAACTTATCTCCAACATATTTGTCAAATCTTAACATATATGCAACAATTTCCTCCAACACTATAATCATGTCATATGTTGGCAAAATTTTGGCAGGGGCTGCTGGATCAAATCTGGCACACTTATGGATTTGCCTTATTGTTGTAGTCTTTGGCAACAATTTATCAATTATTCCTTTTAGATTTTCCTTGTTTTGTACATGCTTTTCCAATGTTGTCTTCAAATCTAAATAGGATTTCCATGCATCATCAACTTTATTCATCACCTTGGAAACTCTATGATTAATCAAATCATTGACTAGTTCACCAATTATTTCCATTTTATTCTTTGTAGTTCCTTTTAATTAATCCTTGAGATCCTTTATCTCTATAAGAAAAGACTCTCTGTCTAATGGAAATGGCTCTACAGAACTAGAAGGAGTGGAAATTACTGGGACTGGGGTTCCAAGCTAAAGAGACTTGTAGTGGTTCAATTCTGCCATAGCTTGTGTATACTTGTCATTTAACTGATCATGTTCTTTCTGTAATTTCATAGTGGTACCTTTAGTGAACATAGCTAAATGCACACTTAGGGATGTAGCTTGTCGGGCAAGTGTATCTAAAAACCTCTTAACAATAACATTTCCTATCATATCATGAACACTATCCACTACCTTAGGCTTATTTGTGTTTGGGGCCATTGCCCATATTGCCAAGGTTTCAAAGTTAGGGTTAAAACCTGACCCAAAGAAAGCTTGATCAACCTAGTCTTTTGTGGCAAATACCTATTCATCTTGTCTCCTTATAGTATCTAGGGAAAGTGCAATGGCTATATCCCAATGTGGCAACAACAACAAACCACTATTCATAACTATCTGTTTTCCCTCCTCTAGAGTGATTTGGTTGATATCCTAACTCACCTCATGCAACACCTTTTGAGTGATTTCCTCATATTGATTAGGGTGTGCATCATTTTTAGCCTCCTCAACCCTTTTTTAAAATTTGGTACTCCTTAATCTTAACACAAAACCCCTAAACTCTTGGGTTTTGACAAATTCATCATCAGACAAAAATTGTGTACAAGCTAGAACTTGTATATCATTGGTTTCATCCTTCCCCTATTTGAGACTTATATGCATCCTATTCTTAGGTGGAGGATTTACCATAACCCTTGTTGGTGAAGCCATTAGTTTATTAACTTCATGTTCTTCCCTAGGTGTACTCTTTGCAGTACCCTCCAAATCAACTAATTCAATTTCTGTCCCCCATACCTCAAGATCAATTATTTTTCTCTTCTTAGCAAGAGACTGTGGAGGAACATCAACACCATGAGACTGTTAAGAAGAAGTAGACTCACTCGGTGCAGAAACATAAGGCCAACGTGGAACATTAGGGTCTCTTTGATATGCAAGCCTTTCTTCTATTGCAAGAGCTTTACCAACCAATATTTCAACATTGTCTAGTATTTTCTGTATTCTAATGATAGGATCCTTTTCCTCTACAAAAGCACCTAAATAATTTGCCTACATTTTCCTCCTCAAAAGCACCTAAATAATTTGCCTACATTTTCCTCCTCTAATCCTCTACATCCTTGACTCTTGACCATATGGCCCTTTTGTCCTTCACTTCTTCCATGGAAAAAAAATTCCTCACTATATCCTCATCAAACAAGAGCTTATGTACAAATACAGGCCTCTTGATACTCAATCTTATCTTATTGATGAATCCCTCTGGATCAAAACTTATATGGGCCTCCTTCCCCATCTTGTATGATTACAGAATAGGATAAATTTTGGTGCAGGAGCACCTAACCCATAGTGGCCTCCATAAGGCATTAGTTGCTTAAAGTTTGTTTTTATGTTTTCAATGAAGTCCTAAATGGACATTAAATGTAATAAGGTCTAAGTTGACCATGCTTTGCTATTTTTAGGTAGTTTGTTGGACATCTATTAAGTTTGTTAGATTGGTTGGGTCTCCCAGCCACTTGGGGGCAAAAATAGTACTACTGTTGTGAGTAGTTAAAATGCCCTAGATCGGGTCATTTGAGATATGATTTGAGGAATCTGATAGGAGTCTGAGATTGAGGCTGATATTGAACAATTCTGTAATGAAGAGTTGAAGTTGTGAGACAGCTAGTTGTAATCTTTTCTACAAGCAATAAAGAGATTCTATTTTGTGTCATTTCTCTATTTTGATCGCACTGTGTAATTGAATTATTGTTCTGGTGGGTGTATGGATTCATTTTATCCATTCCACCAGTTGATTGCTTCACAATCGGTGGAATGGGGAAGCACAGTAGTTTAGGTTTTTGTTTGCATGTTATGTTCATTCACATGCACATTTGCAGGATCGCAGCCAAGAAGTGTTGAAGAACTCTAGCATGGGTATGTGCTAGGTATTTTAGGTTGTATCGGGTTTGAGAAACCGCCCAAGAAGTGGACCAGACCATCACGAAGTTTGACAGGTCGAAGTGGTATCTGTTGAAGGCATCGACATGAGGAGGCACATCGGCAGGAGCAATAAAGGTTAGGCCGATGGTGAACGTCACACCGATGGTCGCAAGCATAAGGTTTCATCGGTGAGAGAGTAAGGATCTGCAGAGGAGATGAAGACTTCGCCGACAGAAGGAGTCTCAGGGATAAAGAGTTTGGCATTCGGAGTGACAACAAGTGTCAGGGTGACATTTCCATCGTGGGCCGACAATGTTATGTTTGGCTGATAAGCAAAGTTATCAGAGAGAGAACAGCCATCGGGGAGACTTCAAGTGAGGTAACTGATAGACAAAGTGTTGCCGATAGGCAACCAAGGGCGATGTGTTGGGAGACAATAGAGATCGGTAAGAGGGTTCAAAGTGTTCGCCAATAGTCCATGTCTTGGTGATAGGAGATTAACACTATATGTATCGGTGGGAGATCAGTGGTCGGAATGACATTGCCTTGGTCGGCCGATAGTTGTAGGTCTTGCCGATAGGTGAAGGCGAGGGAGTTACACTTACAAGCCGAATGTAGGTTGAGGACATACTAATGTTATAGTACATGGGAAGAGTATAGTCAGATGTCGATAGAGAAGGCATGTACCATGGGCTATGCATATGGACAAAATGCATTTACATTCACTCATGAATGTATGTTAGGGGTTTGGGTAATGTAGGCATAGAGTATATGTGGCTCTGCGTCAGATTGGTATCAGAGCTCAGCAAAAGGTCTGGGCTACTTGTGTGTTGATTCTGTCACTGAGAAGACAGAGGTAGAGGAGTGAGAGGTTGACAAAATGCCTCTGAAAGGTAATGGTACTGCAAGGGAGTTGCAGGAGATGAAGGAAAAACATGCCAAAGAGATGAGGAAGATGAAGGAGCTTGCTAAAACACTACAAGCCAGGCTTGTAGCCTTGGAGAAGAACAAAAAGAGGGAAGTGGAAGACAGTGAATCTAAAAAAGAAGATGATGCTGATGAAGAACTAAATGCTGAAGATCAGAGGTTTGCAAAACTGTTAAGGGCAGTTCAGAGTGACAAACCTAAGGTAAAGATTGATGTTCCTAGGTACACAAGAAGTTTGAATGAGGATGAGTTACTGGATTGGATTGCTGCATTGGATAATCACTTTGAATGTGAAGATGTTGCTGAGGATCAGAAGGTAAAGATTGCAAAGACCAAGTTAGGAGGTCATGCTTTGGTATGGTGGGATTATGTACAATCCGAAAGGAGAAAGCAAGGTAAGTCAAAAATTTCTTCATGGGATAAGATGGTAGCAAGGATCAAAGGCAAATTCTTGCTGAAGGATTATGAAATTCAAATGTTCAAGAAGCTACAATTTTTAAGGTAGAAGGAAATGGATGTGAAGGCATACATTGAGGTGTTTTATAAATTGAGTATGAGATCTGGTCATCATGAGAATGAGATAGAAAAGGTGGCTAGGTACTTGGCTAGTTTGAGATTGAACATACAGGATGAGTTAGTTTTAGCTAACCCAAGGAGTGTGGAGGATTGTTATCAAATGGCAATCAGGATTGAGGAGAAGATGAATAGAAGACAAGATAAGTCCATGAGAGGAAGAGGCAGCAATGTAAGAGAAAGAGGATCAACTCCTACAACAAGACAAGGCAATGAGAGTCAAGAAGACACTGGTAAAGGACATGAACAGTATGATTTCAGAGGTGGATGGAAAGGTACCAGAGGCAGATTTGGAGGTGGTAGAGGTTCTACTAGATTTTCAGGAAAGTGTTACACTTGTGGTGAGTTTGGTCATCCATTTTTTAAATGTCTAGAAAGACAAGGTTCATCATCTAGAGATGATAGAATGAATGACAAGAGACTACAACTTGTACAAGAAGAGAAAGTAGAGGAAAGTGTGCAAAGTTCAAACACTTATCAAAGAGATAGAGCTCTTGATAATTATGGATATCCTGAGGAGGGAGAAGCATTGATGCTAAGGAGAACTAGTTTGCAGATAGCCAAGGAGATGATGCAAAGGAGAGCTCTTTTCAGGACCAATTGTAAAAGCAAAGGTAAAATATGTAAGGTTGTAATTGATTCTGGCTCAACAGATAATATGGTATCTCAAGAAATGGTGGATAAACTAAATTTAGAAAGGATTCCACACCAACACCCTTACAAGGCATCTTGGGTAAGTGATAGTCAATCACTTTGGGTATATGAATAGGCATATGTTGATTTTAAAATTGGAGAATATCAGGATAGAGTTTTGTGTGACATTTTGCCCATGGAATGTTGTCACCTACTGTTGGGTAGGCCATGGCAATTTGATAGGAGAGTAGTGTATGATGGGTATGCTAATACCTACACCATCAAGAAAGATGGGAAAACTATTATGTTGATGCCATTACAGGAAGAAGCTGCAGCACAAAAGGTAGTAAAAATCATTTTAGTGGGAAAGGAGTTTGTGAAGATGCCTACAACAGCAGGCATAAAGGTAGTTGAGGACACTGCAGGGAAAGAAGTTGTTCAGGATGACAGTTTGAAGAAAGGTTTAGTTTTGACTGACAGAGGTTAGCCACAGATCAAACAGCAGGTTTATGAGCAGCCACAAATTGATTGGCAAGATAAGGAAGTGATTGTAGTTGGGACTATTGTTTGTCCTATAAAAGTTGAAAGGAAGACAAATTTGAACATTGCAGAAGTTCAAGAGGTAATTACTAAGGTTATTCCACCAGGTATTAAGACAAAGGTGCTGGTAAGATGGACTGGCAAACACAGGGTATGCATGAACAAAGCCTACATTGACAGGCAGGAGGGCTTACTTGCAAGACAGCAAGTTGCAGTTCAGAAATCTTGGAACAGCCAAGAGACAGTAGAGTATGCAGCTGGAGCAAAACAAAGACTTAACTCATGGGACATGAGTTCTTTTTCTATTGGGGAGTATGGTACAGGAGCACCTAACCCACAGTGGCCTCCATAAGGCATTAGTTGCTTAAAGTTTTTTTTTATGTTTTCAATGAAGTCCTAAATGGACATTAAATGTAATAAGGTCTGAGTTGACCATGCTTTGATATTTTTAGGTAGTTTGTTGGATAGCTGTTAAGTTTGTTAGATTGGTTGGGTCTCCCAGCCGCTTGGAGGCAAAAATAGTACTACTGTTGTGAGTAGTTAAAATGCCCTAGATCGGGTCATTTGAGATATGATTTGAGGAATCTGATAGGAGTCTGAGATTGAGGCTGATATTGAACAATTCTATAATGAAGAGTTGAAGCTGTGAGACAACCAGTTGTAATCTTTTCTACAAGCAATAAAGAGATTCTATTTTGTGTCATTTCTCTATTTTGATTGCATTGTGTAATTGAATTACTATTTTGGTGGGTGTATGGATTCGTTTATCCATTCCACTGGTCAATTGCTTTGCAATCAGTGGAATGGGGAAGCACAGTAGTTTAGGTTCTTGTTTGCATGTTCTGTTCATTCGCATGCATGTTTGCAGGATCGCAGTCGAGAACTATTGAAGAACCCTAGCATGGGAATGTGCTAGGTATTTTAGGTTGTATTAGGTTTGAGAAACTGCCCTAGAAGTGGACCAGACCATCGCGAAGTTTGACAGGTCGAAGTGGTATATGTCGAAGGCATCGGCATGAGGAGGCACATCGGCGGGAGCAATAAAGGTTAGGCCGATGGTGAACGTCACACCGATGGTCGCAAGCGTAAGGTTTCATCGACGAGAGAGTAAGGATCAGTAGAGGAGATGAAGACTTCGCCAATGGAAGGAGTCTTGGTGATAAAGAGTTTGGCGTTCGGAGTGACAACAAGC
Organism: Cunninghamia lanceolata; assembly: GCA_027924645.1. Lineage (NCBI taxonomy): Eukaryota > Viridiplantae > Streptophyta > Pinopsida > Cupressales > Cupressaceae > Cunninghamia > Cunninghamia lanceolata. The sequence goes on from BSBN01000793.1 coordinate 3,503,843, forward strand.
GTCAGGGTGACATTTCCATCGTGGGCTGACAATGTTATGTTTGGCCGATAAGCAAAGTTATCGAAGAGAGAACAGCCATCGGGGAAACTTCAAGCGAGGTAACCGATAGACAAAGTGTTGCCGATAGGCAACCAAGGGTGATACGTTAGGGAGACAATAGAGATCGGTAAGAGGGTTCGAAGTGTTCACCGATAGTCCATGTCTTGGTGATAGGAGATTAACACTATGTGTATCAATGGGAGATTAGTGGTCGGAATGACATTGCCTTGGTTGGCCGATAGTTGTAGGTCTTGCCGATAGGCGAAGGCAAGGGAGTTACACTTACAAGCCAAATGTAGGTTGAGGACATACTAATGTTATAGTACACAAGAAGAGTATAGTTAGATGACGATAGAGAAGGCATGTACCATGGGCTATGCATATGGACAAAATGCATTTACATTCACTCATGAATGTATGTTAGGGGTTTGGGTAATGCAGGCATAGAGTATATGTGGCTCTGCATCAAATTTGATCTAGACCTTCTTTATTTGTTGCCTAGAAGTCACTAAACTTTGTAGAAGTGGGGAAGAAATAACCTTTCTTCTATCCCCTCAAGTGAGTCTTATCTGACTCATTGAACTGCCACAACACTTCCAAGTAAGCAAGCCCCTTTGGAACATATTTGGGTAATACAGGAGGGCTTACCATGCATCCATACACTCTGTGGTAGTGGTGTGGGTGTGTAAAAACCAATCACCCCAATTATGTTCTATTCCCATTTTAGGAGTCCTCTCCATTAGCCTCAAGAAATCCATATTTTCTCTTGGCACTCTATTTTGTGGTGGCTCAATGAAATTCAAAAGTCTTCTAATAGAATGCTCTTTAAAAGTCACATAGATGCCATTGTTACAATGCCTATCTAGCATGTGAGTCCAACACTGAATAGGAAGTGGAGTACCTTTGTCATCTATATGTTTTACCTGCAAGGCTTCATTCCACAACCCTTTCCCTGCATATAATAACATATGACACATTAGAGTACCAACTGAATTCCATCTTAAATTCCATCTTGTCTTCATTCTTCTTGATGGCTACCAACTGTTCAATCATCTTATTTGCAATATACAAGGCATAATCATACTCAGTATTCACCATTTGATCTTGAATATCTGTTGCCATAAGCATGAGAGCAACATGCATATTACCTTTTGCATCATGTCCCAAGACTTGACACAATGAGTGACAAGTCTTGATAAAATAATCATAGAAGTAGTCAATGGCCAGAGGCTTTTTCTCATTAGGGGAAATCTTGATGGGTCTATTATCTATTCCTCTCATCCTATGACTAGGAAGCACCATAGTCCTGTAACTACTCTTGTTCTTCCTGTACTTGTCGTTGAGGGCTTCAAAATCTATGCCCTTACTAGCTATAGGATTTAGTCCAAAGACCTTGGAAATATACACCTTTGTTAGGTTGATCATTCCCACACCATTTCTTGACAACACTAACCTTCTCTATGGGTCATATCTCTTGGCTACAACCTTAACAAAATTGACATTAAAAAATACATTTGGCACCAAAAGATTTGCCAAATATAAAGTCCACACATGTGAGAAAGGAGTCCTAGAAGATCTCTTTCTATACCAATGATCAAACAATGTCATCGAACTACCGGAATCTCTACATCTCTGCATCCTTGGGCATTATCTAACAATCTATCACTAATTCCTCTTGGAGAACAAATATTCAAGGGTCTTCTTGATGACCCAAGAAATTGCAGCATCAAATATTCATCCAATGTTCTCTTTGAAGTAGATGGTTGACCCATTGAACAACTCATTTTGTCAAATTACATGGTTTTAGAGCTCTTAATAAAACTAGGGTTTCTAACAACTACCCGATTCTAACACCTTTGAGCTTATATGAGCAAAGAAATAGTTGAAAGCATTCAACACTAAACAATCAAATTGATTTTAAACTCAAAAGATTTCACTTACTTGGACTTCCGTTTGCAAACCCTAATTTTCACCAGAGAGAAGCAGAGAGCTCGAAGTACCGAAAAATTCTTTATGTAACAAGAAATTGTCATTACAACCACTCCAATGCACTATTTATTTGCATCATAAAATGTGATGTTCCTTCTTGACGGAGATATGAAGATTGAACAAGAAAAAATATAAGACAAAGGATCGAATTAAGGCTAAATGGATCATGAGAATAATAAACTATTACATATCATTTAAGGTGAATCTACATAACCAAGGCATCGATCCATAACAATTAACATACGGTGCTCATTGAAAATATGATCTAAAGGCATCAGTTCTATAATACAGGCCATGATTGGTAATAAAGAAAGAAGTCTATGATCTACACAATAATATGTATATATTGGCTATACTACTATGATAGCGCTTCCTTAAGAAGAAGACAAAATAGCTACCAATCGATAAAAAGAGAAAACAACAATTAAAGATACACATTGAATTATTTAGAGGCGCTGATTATGAAGGAAGTGCTTACTGAAGAGATGCAACCTATCAAAGATATAAGAAATGGTTAGGGTACGATCTCAAGGGATCATCATCTACCAATCAATCATTGAGAACATCTAGCAATTAGCAAGCAAGGAAAATATGATCTGTTATATCATCATTGAAGAACACAACAATCAATCATTGAAGTAGCACCATTCCAATATTGAATAATCCATTAGCATCACTTCCATATTGAATAATTCATCAGGGAATAAGAATTGATATTAGATTTGTTATCATTGAAATCAAATAACATTCCTAGTAGCTATCGTCCATTTCAATGAATACCATTGAACGATAAATTAGCTAAGGTATTATTCTAATAAAAAAGATATCTCATAGCATAATTGATATGTTTTCATACTCAGATTTAGAAATAGTTATACTGATATGATATAAATATAAGAATGAATAAGGAAAGGCGTAGATGAATAACATGAGGATTTCTAATAATGGTTCATTATAGAATGATTTATCATCGTAGGATGAAATATCATTATTGAATAGAATGTCATAATAATAATATAAGTAATTGAATACACATAATCATCATCAAGGGAATATAAACCCATGAAAGATCACGAAAAGAAATTTGAATATTGAAAGTATAGGATGCCAAAGAATGGCAATCAATGAGACCATAAAGAATAATCTCTTATAAGACATGATATATGACTCTAAACTTAAATACCCATGAAGAGAAAGAGCCTTAGCATTAATCCACCTACACACCATATAGATAAGAGATGGGGAATTGGGTCAGCGGTTAGATATTTGCACCTAGGTAAATCTCAAGCTGGCGAAGTATCTCAATAGACGATGAAGCCCCTCCAATCCAAGGGTGAGCCTTGGACCTATGGTAGCATAGATATGTTATTTATGTCCTAATGGTGAGTAAAACTCGAGCTGGTGAGAAATCACCCCTCCGAGCCAAGTGGAAAACACTTATCTTAAGTTGGTGAGAGATCACCCCTCCGAGACAAGAGGAAAACCTTTGACTCAAGCTAGTGATACCATCACCCCTCCAAGTCAAAGGAGAAAAGCCCTTGGACCCATGGCCACACGTCTTGGATATTAGAGCCCTAACAATCCCTCTCAAATAGGTGAGTGGTATGATTAATGTGTAGGCTCGAGTATATCTCTCCCGAGGTAAAATCATGAAATATATATATTATAGATATAAGGAAATGTGAAATGCATATAGATCATGATTATGTGAGAAGTACATATTTACATGTGGATATTGTAATATGTTTAAAAAGAATTGAATACTAATGTTCTCTTTGTAAGTTTAAATTGTGTGCAAGATTGTAAAAATTGTGACTTACCAGAAGGGGACATTACAACTGGTATCAGAGCCATCATCTTGCCATCCTGTGAAGAAAATTAATGCAACATTATACAAGACAATCAGCCCATAACAACAACAACATGGAAATGAGAAATGAGTTAAGAGCATTCATGGAGATGACCACTATATCAATGATGGACCAAAATGAAAGAATCACTAAAGCCATGATGGAGGAAGTAGAAAAAACCACTAAAGCCATGATGGAGCAAGGTGAAAAGACAACACAAATGTTTCTTGAAGCACTCCAAAAGGTGGGAAACACTACAGACCATCTTAAGACTCACTCAACAAATGGAAGGGAAGTGGGATCTAATCACTCCAAAAATAGCAATACTTCATCAAACCCAAGGGTTCCTATACCATCCATTCTTCCTGAAGAGGAAATGTTGAGAACGGAAGAGTCCACTCCAAAAACAATAAGCACATATGATATTGCAAGAGCATATGCTAGATTGGAACCCCAAGTGAGGAGAGTAGTGTCATTCAATGACTATAGCAACTCAAGGAGGAATGAATTAGCTAGAAGGGAAAGAAGACCCATTAACAAAGATTTGAAGAAAAAAGTCAACAAGGTGAACCTTCCAAACTTTGATGGAACCCATAAGATCACCCCACATGCATGGCTTCAAAAGTTAAACAACTACTTTCTACTTAGCCCAATGACCGAGAGGGATGCCCTCCAATTTGCCATCTTACACTTGGAGGGATTGGCCTATGAATGGTGGCATAATGGGAAGCATACTCAAGACCATGAATCCATCACATCCTATGTGGAATTCTCCAAAAAATTCATCAAGAAATTTGGTCGTCGACATCCACAACAAGATTTTAGGGACTTGACCCTAGTAAAACAAAGAGGAACTGTAGATGAATATCTAAATGAATTCGAGAAGATAGCCATACAAGTTTCCAGAATTGAGGATGAAAGACTAACATTCCTATTTATTGAAGGTTTGGATGAGAAACTAAGAGGATTAGTGGGGGCACTTAAACCCTCGACACTTGATGATGCCATTGAAATGGCAATCCAACTAGAAAGGAGCAAATCCTCTCAACCATCCACAAAACCTTTCCATATGAAAGGAAGGTTTGATAAAACATTTCACTACAAGGGTGAGAGAAGAGATAGAAATTCATGCTTCAAGTGTGAAGAACCATGGAAACCAGGGCATGTGTGGCTAACAAAAGAAGATTTGAAGGAAAGAGACCTATGTTTTAAATGTAAGAAAAAATGGAGACTTGGTCACAAATGTGGGCAAGTTTACACCATAGAAGCCTTGTCCGATGAAGAAGTGGAAGAAATTCCAACAAAAAGGAGAAAATGTGAAATCGAAGAGAAGGCCACCATAGCAGCCTTATCCAAGGTATAAAAGCACCACCCTTTTAGACTTAGGTGCAACCTAAAGGGCAATAAGGTAACCGCACTAGTAGATAGTCGGGCCACACATAATTTCATAGATGAAACATTAGCCAAATGCCTCAAACTCAAGCCCCAAGACTTTGAAGGTTTTAGGGTGTCCTTAGGCGATGGCTTTTTAACAAACTGTGCCAAAATATTACCCCAACTAAACATGAACATAGGAAGACATCCCGTCCAAGATGATTTTTATGTAGTAAATATGGGTGACATGGATATGATACTAGGAACATCTTGGTTACATTCTCTAGGTCATGTTACCTTAGATTTCCCCAATGTTGAACTTATTTTTGAGCACCAAGGTAAAAGAGTTATTTCACACGGACTATTCGATGGGTCACCTAGAGTGATTTCTTCAAAAAGGATGGAAAGAACATTTAGGCACAACCAAGTAGAGTGGGCAGCCTAATGTTTGGTATTAGACAAATCCATTCCAATGGGAAAAACCATCCACATTAATATCTAGCGGATCCTTAGGAAACATAAAAAAGTATTTGATGACATACCATCAGGTTTACCTCCCAAGCATGGGTTTGAGCACATAATCGAAATGGAGAAAGATGCAAAACCCATTATTACAACCCCCTATAGGCATCCCCAAAAGTTTAAGGAAGAAATAGAGAAAAAAATCAATAAACTTTTAGAGATGGGGCACATACAACCAAGTTCTAGCCCATTTGCATCCTCTGTGGTATTGGTAAAGAAGAAAGATGGGACAATGAGAATGTGTGTGGACTACCGAGCCTTAAACAAACAAACTCTCAAGAATTGGTACCCTATACCAAGAGTGGACAAGTTAATCGATGAACTACATGGGGCAAAGTATTTTTCAAAAATTGATTTAAGATCGGGATATCATCAAATCCGAATGAGGGAGGAAGACATTTCAAAAACTGCATTTAGATGTCACTATGGTCATTTTGAATTCTTGGTTCTACCTTTTGGATTGACAAACGCTCCGGCTACCTTTCAATCATGCATGAACTACACATTTTGAAAGCAATTAAGGAAGTTCTTGTTGATATTCTTTGATGATATTATGATCTATAGTAAGACACGAGGAGATCATCTCAAGCACATTGATGAAGTACTATCCATTCTCGAGCAAGAGTCCTTATATGCAAAGACATCCAAATGTGAGTTTGGGAGGGAAGAAATTCTCTACCTAGGACATAAGATAAGTGCTCAAGGAGTCCAAGTAGATGAAGAAAAGATCCAAGCTATTAAAGAATGGCCAAAAGCAAGAACATTGACTCATCTCAGGGGATTCTTAAGTTTGTGCAGCTATTATAGAAGATTCATCAAAAACTTCTCCAAAATTGCAGCTCAACTCACCAATTTGACCAAGAAGGGATCCTTTCTATGGGATGAGAAAGCACAAAAGGCATTTGAAAGTTTGAAAGAGGCAATGAGCACTTGTCCCGTACTTGCCATTCCAAACTTCTCCCTACCCTTCGAACTTGAATGTGATGCATCCAGTGAAGGCATTGGAGTCGTGCTAATGCAAGATAAACATCATATTGCCTTCAAGAGTCTGAAGCTATCCCCCACTGAAACTATATTCTACCTATGATAAAGAGATGTTGGCTATTATGCATGCCCTGGTGAAGTTTAGACAATATTTGGTTTGTGGAAAGTTTGTGGTGAAGACTGATCATAATAGTTTCTAATTCTTCTTAAAACAAAGAGATTTGAATGACCGACAATAAAAATGGGTGAGTAGATTGCAAGCCTACAATTTTGACATTGCCTATGTAAAAGGGAAGAACAATGTAGTTGCTGATGCATTATCTAGAAGGCCATCATTATGCTCCATGTCAAGCATCTCACTAGATTGGAGGAGCATTATTATAGCCGAGTATGTTAAAGACCCTCTCACCAATAACATACTTGAAGGAAATATACCCCATGAGGAATATAGAATAAGGGATTAAATTATCTTCTACAAGAATTGAGTGTATGTTGCAACCGGATCCAAATTAAAGGAGAAAATCATCAAAGAGTTTCATGATACTCCCTTGGTTGGGCATGAAGGATACTTTAAGACATACAAACGAGTTAGAGAAAAAATTGCATGGAAAGGTCTAAAGGGTGATGTGCTTAAGCATGTACAAGAATGTGAAATATGTCAAAGAAACAAGAGTGAGCATACTCATCCAGTGGGGTTACTTCAACCTCTACCTATTCCCGAGAAAAAATGGAGTAGTATCTCCATGGACTTCATAACCGACCTTCCTAAGGTACAAGGAAGAGATTGTATTTTTGTGGTAGTAGATAGGCTCACAAAGTATGCCCACTTCATTGCCATAACTTCTGAGTATAAAGCACCCCAAGTGGCCAAGATTTTCTTTAAGGAGATCTTCTGATTACATGGATTACCAAAATATATAGTCAGTGATCGAGATAGTTGTTTTATGAGCTTGTTTTGGCAAGAATTATTTCGCTTGTATGGAACCAAGTTAACACCCAGTACCAGTTATCATCCTCAAATAGATAGGCAAACCAAGATAGTGAATAAATGGATTGAAAGTTATCTACGAAATTATGTCACTGGACATCAACAAGCATGGATCAAATGGATACACCTTGGAGAGTATTGTTATAATACAACACACCACATGTCAATTGGAATGAGCCCCTTCAACGCTCTATACGGATATGAAGATACTTCATTTGGGAGCCTAATTTTCCAAGAAAGTTGTGTTCCTAAAGCCAAAGATTTCATTCAACAACATGAGGACATTATGAGAGTTCTCAAAGATAACTTACATTATGCTCAAAATCAGCAGAAGATATATGCTGACCAAAAACGTGTGGAAAGAACATTCAAGGTTGGTGACATGGTGTTCTTAAGATTGCAGCCTTATAAACAATCTTCCATCAAAACTAGTGGTGCCGAGAAGCATAAACCCCAATTCTATGGACCTTATAAGATACTAAGGAAAGTTGGGGAAGTAGAATATGAACTAGACTTGCCCATGAATAGCAAGATTCACAATGTATTCCATGTCGCCCGGCTTAAAAAGGTGCTTGGTCAAACACTCACTCCATGTGAAGAGCTAGCACCTCTCGATGATGAAGGTCAATTGATCCTAGATCTAGAAGGAATATTAAACACAAGAGAAAGAAAATTAAGGAATAGAACTATTGTCGAGTACCTCATTAAATGGAAAGGTCTACCCAAAGACGATGCCACTTGGGAAGGAGCTAAAATTATTGACCATCCAAGTTTGAAACTTGCTTGAGGACAAGCAATCCTTGAGTGCGGAGGACTGTGATGTTCCTTCTTGACGGAGATATGAAGATTGAACAAGAAAAAGTATAAGACAAAGGATTGAATTAAGGCTAAAGGGATCACAGGAATAATAAACTATTACATATCGTTTAAGGTGAATCTACGTAACCAAGGCATCGATCCATAACAATTAACATATGGTGTTCATTGCTAATATGATCTGAAGGCATCAGTTCTATCATACAGGCCACGATTGGTAATAAAGAAAAATGTCTACGATTTATGCAATAATATGTATATATTAGCTATACTACTCTGATAGTGCTTCCTTAAGAAGAAGACAAAATAGCTACCAATCGATAAAAAGACAAAACAACAATTAAAGATAAACATTGAATTATTTAGAGGCACCGATTATGAAGGAAGTGCTTACTGAAGAGATGCAACCTATCAAAGATATAAGAAATGGTTGGGGCACGATCTCAAGGGATCAACATCTACCAATCGATCACTGAGAACATCTAGCAATTAGCAAACAAGGAAAATACGATCTGTTATATCATCATTGAAGAACACAACAATCAATCATTGAAGTAGCATCATTCCAATATTGAATAATTCATCAGGGAATAAGAATTGATATCAAATTTGTTATCATTGAAATCAAATAACATTCTTAGTAGCTATCATCCATTTCAGTGAATACCATTGAATGGAAAATTAGCTAAGGTATGATTCTAACACAAAAGATATCTCATAGCATAATTGATATGTTTTCATACTTAGATTTAGAAATAGTTATACTGATATGAAATAAATATAAGATTGAATAAGAAAAGACGTAGATGAATAACATGAGGATTTCTAATAATGGTTCATTATAGAATGATTTATCATCATAGGATGAAATATCATTATTGAATAGAATGTCATGATAATATAAGTAATTGAATACACATATTCATCATCAAGGGAATATAAACCCATGAAAGATCATGACAAGAAATCTGAATATTGAAAGTATAGGATGCCAAAGAATGGCAATCAATGAGACCATAAAGAATAATCTCTTATAAGACATGATATATGACTTTAAGCTTCAATACCCAGGAAGAGAAAGAGCCTTAGTGTTAATCCACCTACACACATATAGATAAGAGATGGGGAATTGGGTAAGTGGTTAGATATTTGCACCTAGGTATTAAATCTCAAGTTGGTGAAGTATCGCAATAGACAATGAAGCCCCTCCAAGCCAAGGGTGAGCCTTGGACCTATGGTAGCATAGATATGTTATTTATGTCATAACGGTGGGTAAAACTCGAGCTGGTGAGAAATCACCCCTCTGAGCCAAGTGGAAAACACTCGTCTCGAGTTGGTGAGAGATCAGCCCTGCGAGACAAGAAGAAAACCTTTGACTCAAGCTGGTGATACCATCTCCCCTCCGAGTCAAAGGAGAAAAGCCCTTGGACCCATGGCCGCGGGTCTTAGATACTAGCACCCTAACAATACCTCTCAAATAGGTGAGTGGTTTGATTAACGTGTAGGCTCGAGTATATCTCTCCCGAGTTAAAATCATGAAATATATATATTATAGATATAAGGAAATGTGAAATGCATATAGATCATGATTATGTGAGAAGTACATATTTACATGTGGATATTGTAATATGTTTAAGAAGAATTGAATACTAATATTCTCTTTGTAAGTTTAAATTGTGTGCAAGATTGTAAAAATTGTGACTTACCAGAAGGGGACATTACAGAAAACCATGTGATTGATTGGTATCAGTCATATCCACCATTACTTCTCGTTTTCTCGAATAGGGTGTCTGCAACAGACAAATTCAAAAATTTGAATGTGAGCCGTTGATGCAAGGCTCGTCATGGCAAGATCAACGACTCAAAATAGTCTGGGAGATTTGAAAAATCCATCGTGCGTGTTGAAAATTCTCCAGCCAATCATCTTTTGCCATGCGAGAGAACTTTCCATGTTAGCTCTCAAAATTTACCACGTGTCACCGTTTCACAGTCCTGCACTCCCCATTGGGTCCCAGTTTTCTGATGTTGTGGGCTTGCGCTTTCCTACCAAGTGGAATGCACTATCTTTCAGGCTTTGTATGTATTCAACAGGTTGCATACATGTGGCGTCAAACCGCAATAGCGCTGAGCCAACTCACATCTAAAAGCATGTCATTCGTGGTAGTGTACGACCAATCAAAGACCATATAGTTGGACCCCCTTTAGCTTCAACTTTAGCAAGACTGTGAGCCCACCAGACAAATGGCACTATTTGGTAGCAACACGGCCATGACAAAGTACACACCTCTAAAGCTTGCGGACTCGCGCTAAGCTACCAAGTGTCCTCATCACACTTAATCCCTTGCACTATAGACTTAAACATTTTAATATTTCAATTATTTGATGGGTATTGTCAACCGGTAGCTTAGGACAAAGGGGTCGGTAAAACATGACATATAAAGGCTCAGGTTATAACTTAAATGACCAGCAACCGGGGTCAAGGGGTCAACAACAAAACATATCATAAAATGACCAAGTGACCACAATATACTCTGTCAAACACAAAAAACCCCTAAATTTTAGCACAGACCACCAGAAACCACAATCAAGAAGATGCATCTAGAGATGCAGATTGAATTCCTTGTGATCTTGTTTTAAATTGGCTTACATACGAGAATCAACTTCAATCTTGAAATTGGAGTTTAAATAAAATAATAGAGGGAAAATTTTGAGTGAGATGATGTACAAGGGGAAGAGTGAACTGATTTAAAGCTTATAGGCAACTATTGTTATAAAATTGACTATTTTGTTGTAATTAAATTTCTATATTTGTGGCCTTAAATAACACGTAACTACAAGATACAAGCCACGTATATACTGCAAGGGATGCTTAATCAACCAAACCTCTTACTCAACTTTGATGCAATCTTTGGCTTTCTCAAGACCTCTAACAATTTAGGTACGGACGTTGGAAAGGAGAATGCTGCTTGCTGTCATGTCAGGCTCTGTAATGCTTTGCATGTGTGAGGCTTGTGAGATTTCTGTTTTGTTTTGTACTCTTTATCATATAGGGACCAGTGTGGTTTATTCTGCATGCAAATGTTTGACAAATAGTTAGCACCTGAATTTCCTTCTCTCCATGAATGTTCAAAATTATGTTTAACAGATAAAAAACACATGCCCTGTGGCACAGCAAGAAAGATTCCCTCATACATGTTCATGAGCTATCACAAATAACTATAAACAATTCAGAAAATGAAGTCTTCCACTTCACCAAATTATTGCAACAACTTCCCCAAACTGCCAATGCATTTCTGGCAAGGACTAAAGCTGCCTGGCAGCCCTTGTTTTGCTTGGGTCTATGTGTGACAAATATCAATAGCATGTCTTAATGTTTGTGCAGTCAATATTAAATGAAGATGTAATTTTTGATTTGTTTAATATGTTAAATTTTGTGATTTGCTGGTGATTATTTTCATGGGTACTTGGCTAATTTTTTATATTGGAAAAAAAACAAAAAACCGATCCTGATTTGGCTGATACGTGTTGCTTGTTTGCAACATGGCAAGATGCATGTAATTGAGATTGGGACAATTGTTCATGTTGCTTGGCATTGTTTAGGTATTCTTTTAAGTTTTTTGCTAGCTCAAAATGTCTTAAGATTTTCTCATTCCTTGTTCCAGGAGTTGTAGAAGTAGATGATGCTCTATACAAATTAGAAGGATTACTTATAGAAATCCATCCTTGTGGCTCCAATTCTGATAAGCAGCACTTAGAAGCTGCTTGCAGGGATCTAGAATGCATTCAAAAATTGATGAAAGACAGTTTCTTGAGGTATCTTTGAGAGAAAAGGAAGGATTAATACAACAGTAGGTTTTTCTTTTTTCTTTTTTTTTCTATTTTAGGAATGGAGTTTTTTGGCTTATCTATAACTAGAATGGAAAGTGTATGTTGCCAAAGAAATATGATTCGTGATATTATGGACTGTGGTCTGTATGGTATGTTTAGGTGCCTTCATGAATGTTATGAAATTTCTATAATCATGGTCATTTTCATTGAGCTATGGTCAATGGCTCTCATACATCTGATATTTATCAATTTTGCATGCTTGTTGTCTGATAGATTGGATGTATTACTGGAATTGTTCTGCAGAAAGGTTTTCATCTTATTTGTAATGATATGTACCTAACTTTGGAGTGTGGGGGCCAATTTGTGCTCTTAGGATCCATCCTATTTCCGAATATTCAGGTAATAAACAGATCACATCAACAAAATATTGTATTTGCATTGCAATGCAATATCTTATCAAATAAACTTAAGAATATTCTGAATCCTTTACTATTTATAGTAAGAAATTTAAATTTTACATTTAGAGAAGGGCTTTTAACCACCATTTATCCATTCAAAAAACTAGGCAGCAAAATGCTTTTAGTAAAAGAGGTCAGAACTAAGCCTTCTATAGTGAGTAATTTAATTTGTTTTTTTTTGGGTTTAAAAACAAAGATGAAATTAGGACGTCCTTATGCAAGGGTTATAGAGGTATCTTTGTATGTTTTAATATATGATACACTCTCCTATATAAGTAAACCTTCCTTTATTGAACAACATTCACAACTAATATATGTTTGAGAGTGTATGTAAATCCAAAATCTTGAGAAGGCCTAGACACGTTTACCTGTTTTATAATTATGAATTTTCAGTAACGTAAAGTTATATTCATTAATTCAAAAATTTCCCTTGAATTTATGGGTGAGGTCTTTGAACTACAAGAAAATATTAGTGACCAGGAAGGTGTTCATGCAGAGGAGCATAGAACTGGAAACAAGCACCGATATTTAGAAAAACTGGAAGTTACATGAAGCAACTTATGGAGTAGCTTTTGTAAAACTGTCACTTTGGCGAACCTCGATAATAAAGCCTACTTAAACTAATTGCAGAGAGAAATCAATGTCTCATCTCTCCACACTCCAACATTCATAGTGTGGGGCTAGATTTCAATTGGAGAAGTGCTCTGTTCCTTCCCTTTTGTACAAGTTCCCTTTCCCAGGTCCTAAGTTTAAATATGATTTTGTTTCTGTATTGTAGTTTTTTTGTTTTCTTTAAATTCTTTTCAAAATGATTTTTTATTTCGAAAGATATCTTGAGTTGTTAAGCTCTTGGATAAAGATTGTCAACTGTCCAATTTCAAAAGTTGAATGGTAACTATTTGATATGGGTTTAAGAGTTTTTTGAATTATGTTGGAAAATTTGTGCTACTTATTTTTCTAAAAAAAATTATGGTGTCCCATCTCTTATATGTACATCAATGTCCATTTTTTATTTGATCTTACAACCATGATGCAAATGCACGGTCCTAGGTTACTTTTAAATTATTTTCTCTGCTGAATTTCAGTTAGTGTTTGTGAGCAACCTTGCTGCAATTAGCCATAAATTACCTTCAATAAATGTTATGAAAGTTTTTATATGTTGTTTACTTGTAACACTGTGTGTTAGTAGTCTCTATTTAGTTGCTTGAAATAGCATGTCTAGCTTGTTCAAATAATAACTAGCCCGAGCTTTGAAAACTTAAAATCCAAGTACATGCAAATCTGATATTAAGAAAGAATGTATGTGCAACGAGAATTTAAAGGAATTGCAAACCAATTCTATTTCCATCCCTCCATTCATCTTGTTCTGAAGTATGACGAAGGCCTAGCACATCACATATTTGCTGCATCAGATATGTTTATCATCCCATCTATATATGAGCCATGTGGACTAACATAGGTAAAAATATACAAAAGTTTGTTTATTATAGTAAGCATCAATATGGGGATTCTTTGGGATGAGTTTCAGGTCCATTTAACATCTCTTTGCCTTGGCAAATGTGTTAATTTCATCATTAATATTGAGATGTAGAGAATGCCCAATTTTGAAATTGATGATAGATTATTAAAATAAGTAGGTTACAATATAATATTTGTCAAACAAACCACATCAGTAGCAAAACAATTCATAAAGATCCTAACCAACAACAAAAATAAGTACAGAGGTAAGGCTTATACAACAAACTTGAGCATTACAACAAAAATACCAGTAAAACTTGCTTACAAGAGCATTACAGAAGCCATTACATACAAAGTAACCAGAAGACATTGTTCAGTTCCAACAGCATTTGACATTATTACTTTCCAAGTACATATCAGTCCATCGCACCAATAGGGAGAGAAGGATTCTTATTGTTGTCATTCATTTTGTCATAATTTTGATTAGTAATTTCAATATCAATAGGCTGATCTCCATTCACAACTTGCTCAAGAATATCATATTTATGAATTTTGATGTATTCTTTCTAGAACCCCATATAATCTTTCACAAATTTCTCATTAGGGTTTCTCACTTCATGCAACAAAAAATGAGCATTTTTAATTTCTTTCTTGAAGACAATGCTAGATTAATCATCCAACAACTTCATAAATTTGTCTTTCAGGATCTCAAGGATCATCATAATCAACAAAACAATATCAAAATAAACGAGTCTTCTCGAAAACTTTGTAAGCTATCTCCTTTTGGTGTGGAATTTCTCATCATTTCTCCTGTTCTACAAAAACCATAAAATCTCAGTGGTTAAAACCAACTAAAAAATGTTCAGAGCCCCATTAAAATTATTGACTTAAACAAATCTCTTTCTAAGAAAAAATCATTTCTACCATCCCAACCCAAAATATCACTAAGAAATAAAGACCAAATATTCTTAGAAAAAATGAAATAAAAAACTAAATGCTCACATGTTTCCAACACATTACACAAATTGCAAAAATGGGGAAGACAAACAAGACTCACATAAAACAACACCCACATCATTAACAATTCCAGTAAAATATAAATAAAAAAGGAGTGGAAGACACACCACCCTTATTAAGGTGAACCCCACTAAAAGAGAGGCACAAGGAGACAAGCACTTCATTATTAGGGGATCATGGAGTTGTTCCATGACTTGGAAGTGGGCTTGAGTGTGGATTTCACTCTTCCCATTATCCCTATGCTTACAAATTCGTCACTTAACTTCACCCTGAAGTTGAAGTGACCATATGGAAGTTATCCCAAGGTTATCCTAGTCAAAAGGGTCCTTAAACCCATGGGGTATAACCTAGGGTTGATTTTTATCTAGTTAGAAATAGAACTTTAATGTGATTTCAGTATGCTTGTATTTAATTGCTTCAGCTATGATATCTTTATGTGTTATTGACTTCGAGTTTGAGTGTGCAGGTATTGCTAACGAAACCACATATACAGGAGATCATCTCATACCCTATGTTGTATCCCTTATGAGCCGATCTAGTTCCACGAGGAACTAAGATCAACCTCGTGTTTGGAGGAATATTGTAATGTTGTAATTTGTTAATGTTGCATGATGTCAAGGGAATAAAGGCTATCTTCTGATTTACTTTTATTATGATAAGTGTTGTAAGAAATGTTGTTTTTAATATTCTTCAGCTATGATATCTTTATGTGTTATTGACTTCGAGTTTGAGTGTGCAGGTATTGCTAATGAAACCACATATACAGGACATCATCCCATACCCTATGTTGTATCCCTTGTGAGCCGATCTAGTTCCACGAGGAACTAAGATCAACCTTGTGTTTGAAGGAATGTTGTAATGTTGTAATTTGTTAATGTTGCATGAGGTCAAGGGAACAAGGACTATCTTCTGATTTACTTTTATTATGATAAGTGTTGTAAGAAATGTTGTTTTTAATCTTGTTTAAACTTTATTTTTTTTAGACCCTTTCATCTACTGTGCCTCATCATGAACAATTCTAGTTGGTTCCAATAACTGATGTCTACATATCTAGATACATGTTTAGTATCTTCATCCAAATGAAATAAACATTAGCTAAAACTACAAGCGCTGGGCCTTCAAGGACGAGAGCTGGATAGGGTTCAATAGGACTTGTATAATGAGTTCACTGCAACATAGGAAGATGCAACAAGACTAAATACCTTTTACCCTCAACTCCTTGACGACTTCTAGGAGGAAGTACAGTTTTAGGAGGGGAGGATGTAAGGCCTACCCTTTTCACTTTTGTTCATGAGACTATTTGCAGTACTATTGCTATTACTTTTATGTTAAAGGACTATTGAACCTGAAATTTTGTTTATTAAACCTAATTGAATTTTAAGAAAACAAATTGGGCAAAGATAGTTAGATGTTGCTTTTAAGAGAATGATGAATGGATAATGTTAGAAATGAAACTTTAATGTGATTTCAGTATGCTTGTATTTAATTGCTTTAGCTATGATATTTTTATGTGTTATTGACTTCAAGTTTGAGTGTGCAGATATTGCTAACAAAACCACATATACAAGAGATCATCCCATACCCTATATTGTATCCCTTGTGAGCCAATCTAGTTCCACGAGGAACTAAGATCAACCTCGTGTTTGGAGGAATGTTGTAATGTTGTAATTTGTTAATGTTACATGAGGTCAAGGGAATAAGGACTATCTTTTGATTTACTTTTAATATGATAAGTATTGTAAGAAATGTTGTTTTTAATCTTGTTTAAACTTTATTTCTTTTAGACTCTTTTCTTGTGTTTTTATTTGACTCTCAGAGTTCTAACTAGATAAAAATCAACCGTAGGTTATACCCCATGGGTTTAGGGACCCTTTTGACTAGGATAACCTTGGGATAACTTCCATATGGTCACTTCAACTTTAGGGTGAAGTTAAGTGATGAATTTGGAAGCATGGGGATAATGGGAAGAGTGAAATCCACGCTCAAGCCCACTTCCAAGTCATGGAATAACTCCATGATCCCCTAATAATGGAGTGCTTGTCTCCTTGTGCCTCTCTTTTGGTGGGGTTCCCCTTAATAAGGGTGGTGTGTCTTCCACTCCCTTTTTATTTACATTTTATTTATTGTATTTTATTTCTACATGTGGGCTATAGTGGGGGACCTCTTGAGTGGGATTAATTGTTTTAAGTCCACTAGGATAATGGATGAGTTGGAGGATTAGTTGTTTAATGCCACTTGAGAAATTAAGAAAATGGAGGGAATTAGTTTAAAAGAGAGAGGAGGAGGAGAGTTAAGGGTGGTTGGATTATTGTGGAAAGAAGGAGAATTTGGAGAAAGAGGCTAGAGAGGAGCTCTTCATCAAATTTCATCCATAATTGGGCTTTGAAAGGTTGGTGAACAAACTAGTCTCTTGTGTGATCTATTGTTTGAAATGCATGTTTGTTTCTTGCTTGATGAATGAGTTGCAAATGTTTTCTATGAGTTTTCTATTATTTTTGGGGTTTGTTTTGGGTGTTGAAAGAGCTCCTTCCAGTTGGAAGGCAATGCTCATCTTGTATAGGGAAGGGGAGGTGTGACCCTCCTCGGTGGTCATCTTGTTTCTTGATATATATGCCTTGAGGGCAAGTTGGTATTTTTTTTAGCCTAGAGGGCTTAAAGGCTTTAAGAGCCTATTGGGGTGTCCCAGGTAATTTGATTAATTGGAAGGCTTGAGGCCTTGTGGAAGAATAAATTGTTGGCTTGAGGCCTTGTGATAAAATGTGATAAAATGTGAAAGGATGACACTTAGAGTGAGAGATGTCTACTTCCCTACCCTCCCTGAACTCACCTAAGCTGAGTCTTTGTATTAAACCATGGGAGTGTGTGTGTGTTATTTGCTTGTTGTTGTTGTTCAATGTTGTGTTGTGTTTTGGGTCTATTTTACCCTGGGTATGAGGATGGTCTCCCCAGCTCGGGGGTGACCCTCTTGTGAGTCAAAGATAGGGAGGAGAGCTAGATGGTTGTTGTTTTCTCCCTTGTTGTCTTGCAGGTTACTATTGGAGCATGTAAAAAAGATTGAAGGGATTTTGCCTTATTAAAAAAAATGTTCTATTTTTCCTATTTGTAATGAGAGCTTGGTCTCTTAAATATCTTTCTGGTTAAGTCTCTTAGGATGAGGAAAGATTGTTCCTATGAAAGTTGTAGAAAGATCTGTATGGAAAGAAGGAAGTAATCCTTCCCTTAGAGTGTATGTAAGTTGAGGGATTTTTACAGTTGTTTGTTCTATGTTACCAAGTTCTAAGTTGTGAGATTTGTTTGTTAAGTTGGATCAGTTGATTAAATATTTCCCTTGTATTAATTAGTGAGAAGGTTATTTTTACAGTTTATTTATTTCCTTGTACAATTAATTTGTGAAGTTGTGAAAAGTTAGTTGTTGATTCAGACAAAAATAATAAATTTTATCTAAGGTATTGTTTAGGGGAAAAATTGAATTTAGTAACTTTAAGTAGATGAAATTTGGACATTTGAAAAGGAAAAGAAATTGTGTTATAATCATACACTTTTATTGTTGTGAATAATTGCAAATATGATTATTTATTTTCATTTATATTAGATGCTACTATTTTTAGATTGAAATTAGATATTTGTAATTTAATTTCAATTTAAAGGGAAAATAAATACTAATTAACTAATGTTATCACTAGCTTGTATGAAATTGAATTTCGTAGTTACAATAGATATTAATTTGTAAGAAAAAAAAAATATATATATATATTATCATACCTAACAAAAATATATATATAGAGATAGGTTCTGTGTTTAATGTTCTAAATAAATACATTGCGATTCTAAATAATACAGTGAATGTGTGAAGATTCTGATATATAAATATATAAAAAAAAAAAGAAAATTGAAATTTACCATAATCAAATAAGACATCAAGTTTAATTAAGTTGTAGTTTTAAGTAAAAATTACGTTTAATAATGGTGGGGTTTAACCCCCACCGGTTTAAACTTCATAGAGGGCACACCCCATGAAATGAGATGTGGGTGGGGCTCCACTCCTCCCCACACCCCTGATCCGTCGTGGCTTCCTCGTAGCCTGCACACAGGCCCAAAATACCCGCCACCACAGAGACCTCGCCAGATTTCCACCCGCGGCTCCCCCTCTTCGCCTTTGTTGTTCATGGCCGCCGCATGGCCTCTGTCCTTCCTCCCACGTGAGCAACCTCCCCTCCGCCGCCACATGGCCTTCGACCTCATCCTCTGTTGTGCCTCCTCACCACTACACACGACACCTTTCTACTCCACTATGGCCCTTACCCATCGCCGCCACTTGGTCGCCCTGCAACACACTCTAAAACCAACAAGAGATTTAGGGCACGGCCATTGGAATTGGTCTAAAAACTTTAGGGCTTTAGCCCTATGCAATGAAATAAATAGGATTATTGCTATTAAAAGAAAACCTAATGGTTTGATAAATATATAATTATATTTTGTTACATATATAAAAAAAATGCAATCCACTACAACCATAAGAGTTAGGATTTGTTCGACCTCATCGATGTGAGGGTTATTAAATAACTTCACACCCTTAGTGGGCTTAACCTAACTCTATAAAATAAATAATAACAAATATATATTTACATATAATATTTGATAACAAATGAATAGGTTACTTATAATTATGAATAAATATAAAATTAAAGCATTAATATATATATGTCTAACAACTGTTGTTTTGTCTCTTATAATTTTGTTAATGAGGTTAAGATATATACATATACATATATATTAACCTAAACTTGTAATTTTAGTTTTATATAAAAAAAGGGTAAATAAATAAATACCGTTATATAGGATATATATATGTATATAACAATCTATAGGACTTTTATGTTGGCATAAAAACATAAATATAATTAGTTTAGTTCGTTCTATGGGAATCATAAGTTACGTAGTTTAATAATAATAGAGTAACAGTATTTAGGCCACAACATATACTTAAAATAAGATCGATTATAAAGGAATTATGATTTCGGAGTTAAACAATTCCGATAGGAATTACCAAGGTATTGAAATTAAATTAACTATATATATAAAATATAATATATTTAAGTGAACAAGTGAACGATCAATTAATTAAAAGAATTTTGTTAGAGGAGAAAATACGATTCAATATCGAAATGGTTCGAGGGAATCAACCAGGACACAGATTTATTTGAATCAAACTTTGACATTTAAAAAAAAAAAAAAGAAGATGAGCGTAAAATAGTGAACAACACCTAACTAGGTTAGAAAGTCCAAACATGGTGATGCGCATGAGAGGTTGTTATTCTGTTAATGACAGTTATTAAAGCGTCACGCAATCAAGTTTGCTTACACGTGCGAAGGGAAAGATTAGAGTATTAATTAACAACCACCATCTAAAACACGATTTCTAGGGTTCAAGATGATTACGCTAATAGGAATTAAGGATAAGGGACCACTGCTTGACATCCACACTTAAATTTCATTTGGTATTGAAACTAACAAGTACATCATGGGAATCAGTTAGCATGAGATTTCTTGCCATTAATATTAAAGAATGAAAAACCATTAGCCCAAACAAAATTGTCAAGAATCATAGTATTGAACTTAATATTCATAGGAAACCTAACATTGGACGTAGCTTTGGAAATGGAAGCTCTCCTGCCTATTGTGTGTGCCCTTGCCTTGCATTCACAAGAGGAATTTTCTGCCACTGGTGCAGGTGAGCTTGTTGTGTCTACTTCACCTACCTCTTCTCTCTTTGGTGTAGATGCTATTCCCTCTTCTCTTGGTGGCTATGGCATGGGTTTTCTTGTGGTTGAGATGCCCTTTTCTGTTGAACAGTTGTTATCAGGCACTTCTAGCGTGAAGGTTTCAGGTGTGGGAGATGGCTTCTCTGTTCCCTCCTTTGACATTGGGGGTTCTTCCAGTGGTTCAATTCTTCCTTGTGCTACGTTTGGGGCCGTTCCTGTTGCGGGATCTCTTGCAACTAATGGGCATTCACCTCCAGTTGGTGGTGTGGTGGTTTCAAATGATAGTTCTCCTCTTGCCAAGGGTTTGGCTCGTGGCTCCCTTTCAACCTATACAACCATTGTTGGGAGGGAGGCTCCATCTCACCCTTCACGTGACAAAATTCAGCCCTTCCCCTGCGCTCAATCTTCCCTTGTCATCATATGTGGTCAAGATGTGGTTGAAAATGAACAATATTATGCTTATCATGGCTTGGTTTGTAGATTTATCAGCTTGTGGCCCTCTTTCCCTAACTTGCACATGTGGGTTTTGGACTTGTGGCGACCTCTTATTGAGGGGAAATTTGAGATGTACCCCTACGCTAGGGTTTTTTATTGTGGCATCAAATATACACATGATAGGGATTTGATTTTGGATCGAGGGTTGTGGATGTGGTGTGGACATTCCCTTTCACTCGAGCCATGATCTGCCTCTTTCAACCCACTTTTGGAACCACTCAATATAGGGCTAGTTTGAATCAAACTTCCCCATTTCCCTCTTTAGTTCTATAAAGAATCCTGTTATGAGGCCATTGGAAATGCTATTGGTCATTTTTTGAAGGTTGATTCAACCACTACCTTCATGGGCAACCCTAGTTTCGTCCATATTATAGTGGATATTGATACATCCAAGGCTCTTCTTAGGATGTTTTGATGGTGGAGGATAGGCCTTGGACTCAACTGCTTAATTATGAGGGTCTCCCCTTCTTCTACAAATGATGCTTTGCCATCAGACACATGGCTTTTGATTGCCCTTCTTGTCGTAAGGTAGACCCAGCTATGTGGTGGTGAAATGCCCTCATTGACTATGTGAGAATTTGTGATTTTGACTCTTAGGATGACAAGCCTTCTTTTCCAATTTCCCTGTAGATCTTGTGCTTAAGGTAGTTTCCCTTGTGGGTGGTGTGGATTTGCCAATTTCCTCAATTATTACTGAGAGTTTTTCTTCCAAATTGATTCTAGTTGCTCCCTAGTCAGTAGGTCATTGTCTTTTGACTTTCTATACGACTTTTGACTTTCGTAGGTACACTCTCCCTCCTCACAGGAAGTGGCTTTGGTCAAGGTTGCGGTAAAGGATTCCCCTCTCCTCTCTCCTTGTTTGGAGGATTCAGATAATGCTATTTCCTGGATGATTGTTTGTTGTAGGAAGAGGGGTCTTCCCAAATCTATGTCTAACTCTCACTCTAGGGTCAAGGGTGTGCAGATTGCCCATTTTGGATCTGGTGTTGTGTAGGATGGCCCATTGTGTTTTGGGAGTTTTTGTTCCCTAGGGCAGCTTGGCTACAACTTTGTAAGGTTTCAGGTCCTACCAAAACCGAAGGATGTTGTACAAGGTTTATGTTCCCTTTAAAACCAACTTATCTTAATCAAAACATTGAACAAAGGTTTGTTTAAAATTGAAAAATTTCTCTTATGGGAATTTCATAAGGAATAGGAATTTCAGAGACAGTCCTAAGTTTTTAGCTGACTAAGTTCAAAATTGCCATTAAAATCATTAATTCCTTTATCAACCCATGCCTTAGCAGAACAATCTTGTAAAAGAGATAAAGGCTTGTTATTCCAATGAAGATTTCACTTGATAGACTTAAAATTGTAGAAGATACCATCAGATCTGATAAAAGCATCATGCCCTTTGACAAGACCTTTAACAACCTCCCATGCCTTTCAAATGTTACAAAAAATATTAGATCCAAATGGTTTAATAGCAAAATTGTCAAACAAAATGTCATGAGGGTGCAATCTAGTCTATTGGTTTTTTTGGAACAACAAATTGGATATTATTTCTAACCAAAAGTTACCAAGGTTCATTTCGATTCAAATCATTAATAATCCATTTCATTGTAAGTGCAATGTCTTGCATTTTCAAAATATAAAGTCACAACCCACCCTTGGACTTAATAATACAACACCGGTCCCACTTAACATGTCTTTTCTTTGTCCCCTTACTATTAGACCATAGAAAATTTCTCAAAATTTTTTGATCTTTTTCCACCTGACAACTGCCAAACAACCAAGTAGAAGCATAATATATACTATAAGATGATAACACTTTCTGACACATCTGGATTCTCCCAACAAGAGAGAAACTAAGACCACCATTTTTTTATTTTTCTTCTTAATCTTGCAAAAGATCAAATTCCACATCTCCTTAAAGAAGGGCTAACAAAGAATGGAATGCCTAAATATTTGACAATTTTTGTTCAGCCACCCTATTGTTAGTAAAATTTTCTGAACTAGAAGGGAGGGGAATCATTCCAACTTAACACAATAGACTTGCACTTAAAGCCTTATAATATAAATTAACCCTATTCATCAAATTTTCAAAATTGTTCTCATCAAGTATAGAAAATAAGGCAGTATCATCAACAAGTTGAATATTTATTGAAGAATTATTTCTTGACAAATAAATCCCCTTAATTTGCCCACCAATTAAGTTAGATCTTAATAGATAATGTAAGGCATTATAGGCTATGCCAAAAAGAGCAAGAGCAAGTGGATAGCCTTGTCTTATAGACCTTTGTAAAAAATGAATTAGATAGGGATACATTCATCTCAATTTGAGTGTGAGCATCATTGAAAAACATTTTAATCATTTTACAAAATTCATAACGAAAGCCAAAGGACTCAAGCATTAGAATAATAAATGATCATTCCACCATGTCATAGGCCTTCACAAAGTCTAAAAGCATCATACATACATCTCTTGGCCCAGTCTAATGCTTCCTATCTGGTCATAAGATTTTTAAGAATGTATCTCCCCTTGATAAAACTCATTTGTGTATGATTAATAATTTTAGGCAAGATATCGCAAGATCTTAGCTAATATTTTATAAGATATATTTAGTAGAGTAATGGGTTTTTAATTTTTGATCTGAGTTTTGTCTCCCTCTTTAGGCAACAACTTGATAATGTCCATATTAATCTTATCCCTAAGAGAACTATTCTCAATAGCTTCAGTATAGGTCATCAATCAATCATCATCAATCCATGCTAAATTAGCTTTATAGAATTCAATAGGTAAACTATTAGCCCCAGGAGACTAACCATTCTTTAATGAGTTAACTAGCTTTTAGGATCTCTTGCTCACTAAAGTCTTTCTTAAGCTCCTCAATCTCTTCCATAGTGAGTTTCTTAGGAATGATTCTTGCACAAACCTCCCTTCCTCTATGATTTGATCATTATTATCTTCTACAGTGAGTAAGGCACAGTAAAAATTCCCAAGGCATTTTTCATAACCTCCATGTCACCACAAAGATTTCCATTAATTGAAATAGGGCCAATGGCCTCTTGCATATTCTTAGATTTGAGGAGGTTAAGTAAATATTTAGTTCCTTTATCCCCTTGACCACTTCATTTTAGCTCTAACTTTTGCACCTTGTGCCTTATGACTTTGCACACACCTCAATTTATGCTTGATCTTAGCAAGGTTATTAGTCAGGGACTCATTGTTAAGATCATTCTGCAACCGACCTTTGCAAGAGAAGAGCTTTTTCTATAATGTGTTCTCATTTTTCCTTCTATCAAGATTCATTTTCTTGCCAATAATTTTAATTTTTTTTTCCAACTAACAATAACTTTATCCTAGTATGCAACAACATAGTAAGAAGGTAAAAACATTTCGGTAATATTTCTAATGGTAGCAATACCATCCAAGTAGTCCTTATTCTTCAATAAGTTAACATTTAGCTTATATAGACTATCTCTTCTATAATGCCCATCAGATTTATTGCCATTCACAAAAATAATGGCTTCAATGCAGTAATGGTTTGACATTGTAGAAGGAATGGCTTGAACACAATTCCAATCATCCACATTATCAATATCAAAGAAAATAAAATTCTTCTAGGCTTAAAATATGTCTAATCTAGATTAGACCCTCTTATGATCATTTTGACTATTACACCAAGTAAACCAAATGTTTCTATTACTAGTTTTTTTTCTTTTCTTTTCAAGAGGGTTGACCAAATTAAAAATTCTTTTAATTTTAGCCTTGAAATATTGTTCATTACCTTTCCAACTCATAGAGATGCCCTTAGACTTGGTTTCCTTTTGCTCAACCATATTAAAATCACCTTCAATGACCTAAGGAACATTAGAAAGAGAGGAGGCCAACCATTTTCAAATCTCATTTGTCTCTCTGTAATCATTAGGTGCATAAATTGAGCAAATATCAAATTTAAAATTGTCCTCTACGATTATCCAGATCACCCTATTGCATGAAGAATTATAGTTGCTAATGAAGGGATTCCATTTTAGAGCAACAAGAATGGTGATACATCCCTTACCCTTCTCATTCTTAGAAGTAAATATTACATAATTTCTCAACACAAACTTCAAAATATTTTCCAGGTGGAAATTGACAACTTTGGTTTCTTAAAGTAACAAGAAATCCATGTTAGACTTATTGTTGCAAAAAAACCTTCAAATGTACTTCCCATTAGAAGATTTAAGCCCCCTAATATTCCAGCTGATATAGTTCAAATTTATTTAAGAGATGAGGGGGAGGCAGAGGGCCTTTGATTCTTGTAGAGCCTATCAAAACACTTCGGTATTTTTTCATCTTTACCTTTTTTCTCTTTTTTTTTTACTAGTATTGTTGTTGTCAATTTGCTTATTTTTTTTCCTTCATATTTATTATCTTCTATTATTTCCATTACCTTGTGTATGCTAGCGAATGTAAACCTATATAAACAAGTAATGCTAAGCATAACATATTCAATTTACATACAGAAGCAACCTCAAGATTAAGCCTAATGATTAACAAACATTAATAAAAGAAAAATAAATGCTCATCAACATCAATCCTTGTTGCACTTAAGTGGTTGTGCTGAAAATGATTGTTGTTGTTGAGAGATGTCAAGTGCTCAAGATGACAACATAACATTGCATTCAAGAGATTGTTGTAAAATAGTTTGTGAGGGGTTTAATTTATAGATTTTTGGATGGGAAGATCAAGGGCTAGGATTCATTGTTGAGATCAATGGATGAGGTTGATTAATAGATTAGGGTGCATTGAAAGCCACCAAGTGTCACTTGGTGATTGATGCACATGAGGGTTTGGATTGAGAAGATTTGGATAGCTTAGATTTGATAAATTTGAATTGGATGGTGAGAATCAAAATATATTTTTTGGAGGAATGTGCACTCATGACGCCTTGTGCATGCATTGGGCCATGCACAGGTGGATAATTAGTTAACTAATTGATTTTTAGCCAACTATGTGAAAGGGGATTTAAGATAAATTAAATAAATAAATTGTATATATTTAATTTTTGAGATGAATGATGGGAATACCAAATTTAATTAAATAAATGCTGAATTTAATTAATTAAGGTTAGACTATAGAGGAAGATGTTGAAATGATTAATTAATTAAATAAATGATTGAATTTTTTATTAAGTAATGTTGGAAGGTATGACTTATATAATTAATATTAGAACAATTGAGTTAGATTGGTTAATGATTTATTTAATTAATAGTAGTGTTGATGTGGGATGAATTTGGTAGTGTCATAGTCAGATTTAGGTGTCTATATTTTGTTTCTTTTTGAGATGGTGTTGTGACTAATAGAAGTAACAATGTTTCAAAGAAAGATAAAGTATAGAGGTTTTTAGAGAGATGAGACTAGTGGTAGGATGCCCCAGTCATTAGAAGGAAGGGAGTTACAAAGAGGAATGAGGTAGGGATGCCCCTTCAAGAGGATAGGCAGGTTTGAAGAACACAAATGTGGTCTTGAAATAGATGAAAAAAATGTTGGGAAAAAAGGTGAGGATACAAGATTGGATGTTAATGATGGAAGAAGGGATTGGAGTTGGTTTCTTTTTGGGTTTTGCTAATTGGGTTAGGTTAAGAACCTAAAGTGGTGTTGTTTATGATTGTTCAAATTCCTATCTGAATTCTTGAAACTATCTAAATTCTTGTCCATTTTCTTGGTCGAATTCTTGTTCTATGCAGTGCGTTCTTAGCGCGATGGAGGAACCAGGCAGCTAGGTTAACTCAAGATCCGAGCATGATGACTTGGAGAACGTTTGAGTAAGCCAAGACAGGTACCAAGATCGAGAACCTCATTCACGGACTTGATAGTGGGTTGAGGAGTTGGATACACGAGTCGAGGTAGTCAAGGCGCTCGAGATGGATTAGAGGATAGATGCGATCGAGTTGGAACTGCAAGCTCTTACTACGGTGAGGCGATAGATGAGAGATGACATTGTGATCTTGAAGGCTTCGGTGGCCTAGGGCGGAGCTATGAGTTCTATCAAGCCCAAGGAGCCAGATTTTTATGATGGACAGAGGGATGACTGCATGCTAGAGAACTATTTTTGGAATATTGAGGAGTTATTGGAAAACACACCTGGCCTACCCAGATTGGCATGCTAAAGAGTACCCAGATTGGCCAAAGTTGAATGCGTTCAAGAAGGATAAAGAGGTGGTTCCTGAGATGGTAGTACTCAGACTCCTCACTACTGTGGCAAATTCTGGAGATCAAGCAGAGGCGAGCACCTTGGACCAAGTCTTGGCGGCACAAGTGCATTGTGTTGTGCATGACCTATGCTTTGTGTAAGTGTATTTTGCGAATAAGAACGTTCGAGCCATGGTGGATACAAATCTACACAACTACATCCAAGCAAAGAAAGCTAAAGCGTTGGGACTCAAGATTAAAGAGACGACCAACTCGTTCAAAGCAGTAAACTCACTAGCCCAAAAAGTTGTTGGGAATGTCACAGATGTGATAATCAGAGTTGGGACTTGGCACAACCAGACAAACCTTGTCGCCAATTTAAATGGAAGACTTCGAGCTCATTCTAGGCCAGGAGTTCATGCAAAAAGTTAAGGTTGCACTAGTCCCTCATTTGGATATTATGCTATTCCTTGACCCCAATCGAGCCGGGATGGTTAAAGTAGCAAAGGAGGAGTCTACATGTAATACGATGTCAACATTGAGTCTATGCAAGGCAGCTCGAAAGGACACAAGCGCATTGTTCATTGCTACAATTCTGGGTGACTGGGATGAGGGCGATCTTGCCGAGTTGTCCAATCTAGAGGAGGTTGTAGACGTGATAGATGCATACTCAAATGTTATGTCAGATAGATTACCAACAATCCTTCCACCGCGTCGAAATATAGATCACAGAATCGAGTTGGAGACGGGCTAAGCCACCAGCGAAGAGCCCATACTGTTTATCTAGACTTGAGATGGTGGAACTCAAGAAGCAATTAGCTAAATTGTTAGAAGCTAGGTAGTTGCAGCCTTCTAGGTTGCCCTATGCAACTCTAGTTCATTTTTAGAGGAAGAAAGAGGGATCCCTCAGACTCTGTGTGGACTACAGAGCCGTCAACTAGCTGACCATTAAAAACAAGTACCTGCTACCCTTAATCGCCGACTGCTTTGATAAACTAACAAAGGCGAGGTATTTTACCAAATTGTACCTCAAGCAAGGGTATTACCAGGTCCACATAGATTTCAGAGATGAGGAGAAGACCACCATTTGCTGCATGTATGGTTCTTTTGAGTTCCTTGTCATGCCGTTTGTACTTTGCAATGCCCTGACATCATTCTGCACTTCAATGAATGATGTTTTCCGACCTATGCTGGATAAGTGTGTGGTGGTATATCTGGATGATATACTGATCTTCAACAAGACTTTGGAGGAGCACGAGACACATTTTGCTCAAGTTTTTGAGTTGTTCAGGGAGCTTTAGCTTCATTTAAAGAAGGAAAAGTGTTCCTTCGCCTAGAGGGCAGTCTAGTTCCTTGGGCACATTGTTGGACATGGAGTGTTGCGCCCAGACCGAGAAAAGTTAAGGGTGATAGAAGACTGGGAGCCGCCCAGTTCAGTGCATGAGGTGAGGTAGTTTCTTGGCCTAGCCAACTAAAATAGGAAGTTCGTTGCTGGCTATTCCAAGATAACAACACCACTTACAGACGTGCTTAAGAAGGATCGAGCTTGGAGTTGGAGGGACAGACATCAAGAGGCATCTGATTTGCTGAAGCAGAAGTTAGTGGACAAGCCTATCTTAGCATTTCCGGATTTTGCCATGGCGTTCGAGGTCCAGACTGATGCATCCGATATTGTTGTTGGTGGCATCCTGATGCAGGAGGGTCATCTAGTTGCCTACGAATCAAGGAAGCTCAATGACCGCAAGAGAAACTATCTTGCTCATGAAAAAGAGATGACCGCGATCATTCATTGTTTAAGAGCTTAGCGAAATTACCTGCTTGGTGTCCCTTAACTGTGAAGACAAATAATATCTCGTTGACCTACTTTAAGACACACACCAAGCAAATTGTCTACAATCTAGGCAAGGTGAATGTGGTCGACGATGCCTTGAGCCGCAAGACATAGCTGCTTTGCAGGAATACCTGGTCGAGACAAGATTAGTCAGATCCGACTTGCAGATGAAGTATTGGGCCACATCCGCGAGGGACTTGAGGCCAACTCCCAGGCCTATGAATTGGTAAGGTAGGTGAAAGCAGGCAAGACTAGGAGGTTCTCGCTAAGGGATGGGCTCCTCCTTTTCAATCTAGACAAAATTTGCATTCCTAAGTGGAAGGACATGAGGAAAGAATAGCTACATGAGTGTCATGATTCTGCTTGGGCAAGGCACCTAGGTCAGAAAGGGATGCTGGCCTTGATGGAAAGAGGCTTCTACTAGCCTAAACTAAGGGAGGATGTGCAAGAGTATGTTTGCACCTACCTGATTTGTCAACAAGACAAGGCATAAACAAGGTTACTAGGTGGGTTGTTTCAACCACTTCCTGTTCCAATCCGCCCATGGGCATTAGTTAACATGGATTTCATTACTCAACTTTTCCATGTGAGTGATGTATCCAACATTATGGTTGTGGTCGATTGTTTTTCCAAGTATGCGACCTTTGTTGTTTGCAAGTCACCTTATAGAGCTGAGGACGCTGCATAATACTTCTTTAGGCATGTAGTCAAGTACTGGGGGTCCCCCCTTAACATCATTTCTAATAGGGACCCTAGGTTTAGATGAAACTTTTGGAGTGAGTTCTTTTGGATGATGGGCACCAAGATTCTTATGTCCATGAGCCATCATCCTCAAACAGATGGCCAGATCGAGAGGATAAATGCACTCCTAGAGGATTACTTGAGGCACTTCATCTAGTTTGATCAGGCAAACTGACCCCATCTCCTAGATGCAGCGTAGTTTAGTTACAATCTTTAGAAGTCTTTGATGAGCCAATACTCGCCATTCCGTCTTGTGACGGGCCAACAACCCCTAACTCCTCACACAATACTTAGGAGGTACATAGGTGAGAGTGCAGGTGAAGCTGGCTAACTTTGTCTGTGGAATGACATAATCCATCTCGCCTGCTACCATCTAACCAAAGCGGTAGACCATATGAAGAAGTTGGTCGACAGAGAAAGGAGGCAGGTTGAGTTCAGCATTGGGGACAAAGTGTTGCTCAGGATGGACCTGATCCAGTTCTGCCCACCAAAGGGGCTTAGCTCGGCCATGGTACGTAGATATGACAACCCCTTTGAGATTGTAATGCGAGTTGGTAAAGTGGCTTATCGGTTGAGGCTGCCCCCTCACGTCAAAGTCCATCTAATTTTTCATGTGAGCCATATTCGGCCACACCATGCAGATTAGGAAGATCCCATTAGGAACATGCCTAATTGGGGTCTAGGCAACACTGTAGAGCTTGAGCATGAAGTGGAAGAGGTGATCGGGATGAGGACCAGAGCCTATGGCGAATTCAAGAGGGAAGAGTTCTTGGTAGTCTGAAAAAATAAACCCCAAGATGAGGCGAGATGGAAGCGTGTAGAGGCCTTATTACATTATGAGGATAAGGTCCTTGAGTTCTTGCAGAAGAACTCAGACAATCAACACTAGTCCGGGTCTAGAAACCTGTTCCAAGATGGGTCCGCTAGATACAATGTCTACATTTTCTGTACCAAGGCTGAAAACCAGGTTCGACAATTTGGTTCGAATACGTGTTTGAATATTCGTGGGGATCTAGAAGATGCTTAAAAGGTGGATTTATTCATGCCTTAAGTTCGAGGCAAGATCCTAAGGAACACATTGGGTTTTTACCAGGAAGTCTAAGAGTTAGTACAACTCAAATTTTTGAGTTCCAACCTGGGTGCCCGAGTTTTTTGGAGTCGTGTCACTAGTGGTCGAGTAGACCTCCACATGCAAACATGTGAAGAAGCCAGAATTTGCTGAATGGTTAAGAAGATGCTGGAGTTTCAAGTTCCGATCCGAGTGCACATGGCGGATGATCTGTGGAGCACACGTGGACTTCCAAATGGGGTTGAGGGCTATATCTGGGGCACGTGCCAAGCATAAGTCATGAAATCTAAGTGCAAACATTCACTATTGACATTCTCTAGGTATGATCTTGGAGCATGAGCATTGTTGTTGAGCGCAATGCAAATACAAGTTTCGATGGAGCGTGAAGTTCTAGTCTAGGCTAGATACAAAGAGATCTGGGTTTCCCTTGGGGATGTGTTGTACTCTGTTGTTTGACTTGATGATTATTAGTTGAGTCTAAGCTAGGTTCTAGAATAATAGGATTTGTGTCAAAGTTGTAAGTGTTTTTTTGCATGGCTTAATAATAGATGGTAGAATTTGAGTTCCCCTAAGTACCGTGTTGTGTTCTTTATGCTTAATAGTGTTTACTAACATTGTTGTAGATTTGTAGAGTTGGGTTGACATTATCATTAACTTGTACATATTCTGGGTGAGTTTACTAACTTAGGTGCAAGTGTAGTCTACACTGTGTTGTACAACATGGTTCTTACGGACAAGTTTTGTGTTCATGAGGATGGTGCTACACTGGGATGAATGTTGAGGATGAGAAGATTAGTTGAGAGATGGAGGGGAGAGGAGATGGAAATGGATGGGTTGGATGTTAGGCATGTTGAGTAGGTTGAGCAACTTGGTGTTTGATATAGCATGACGTTATGCACCATGGTATAATGGACCGTGATGGTGTTGTGTCATATGCATGAAGGATTGACCCAAAAGAAAAGGTCCCAAGTGAGCATATGTCGTATGGAACCATGACATGGAAGAGCATGATGTTGTGGCGGTATGTTGCAATGACTAATACAGATGCAAGACAAATGATAATATATACACAAGCAAGCAAGCATGCACAAAACGATACAAAGACAAACAAAGATGTTGCCTTGGTCAAGTTGAAAAGTCAAAGACTGATTGATTAGTGATGATGATAGTGTTGATGTGGGAATAATCTATCCAAAGAAAAACATGAGGATTGGAAATGATATATCCTGATGATGAGTTGAGTTGAGATGATCAAGCCTTGCAACAAGGTTGGGAACAAAACCAAGGGGTTCTTTTGGATGATTTTCTTAGATTGCTTGGAAATATTTTGTGTGGATTATGATTTTCTTGTGATGCTTGGATTGCATTGGATTATGTGTAGATAGTCTTTTGCTTGGAATCAATGATAAGGGAAAACCAAGTCTAGGGACAAAGAGTAAGGGAGGATTGGATGGAATGATTAAGGGATCCTCGATAGTGGATGGAATGGATGGGGGATTCATGATGGATGGATGGAGAGGTTCAAGATGTGATCTCCAAGGACTACGTTGCATAGGAATAACATACCCCACTCTAGATATGTCACTCATGATGTTGCACTATAATGCTTGTGATGATATATGATAGGATTTGTTGCAAAAGATTGGGTGCATCAAGAGGTGTTCAAAGCATATTTGAACATTGTTCTCCTATCCTTTTCAAGGTTGTAAGTGCGAAGGGAGAATGGATTGGGTAGATGATGAGACATATATGGATACAATGGATGAGTATATGATAGGATGGATAGATGAGAGCGGCTTTCCCTCAAGTGTAGGGTGCTCATAGATAGAAGATTTATGCATGACACCCAAGAATGAGTTTTCATCATGGTAGTTTTCCAAAGTGTCATGATAATAGTTTTCACCATTGGATGATTTTTCTCTACTTTTTTTCCCTTTTTTTAATTTTGAAGTGTCTTTGGATTTTTTGGATTTTTTTATTCTAGGATGGGATGGGTGGATGTGGATATAGGATATGAGACTAAAGCATTTGTTTCTATGGTGAGTTGATATTATCCCATGCTAAATAATTGTTGTACACAGACTATGTTTGTGGCATTGTGATTGGTAGATGCTTGTAAGAAACTTGGTTGATTGCTAAGTGGGCTTCTCCAAAGTATAAAAATAGTACCATTGTAACCTTGATTTGGAAGGTAGATTGGATGAAGGATGTATGGATTATGTGAAAGATTGGATTAAAGGGGTGTGATTATGGATGTAGGTTGGGTAATGGAAGGATGGGAGGATGGAGGCACAAGGAAATTGCATGGGGCCAAGGGGAACCATGACCAACAATTGCACACACCATGATGGATTGTGAAGTTGTGCATTTATATTTGGGATTTTGGGTATATGGGATATGAGATTGGGGGAGATGCTTGATTTTAAATGTTGGGATTGGGATGTAGGATTGTAGGATCAGGTTTTGCATGGGGGAGAGGGATTTTTTATTTCTAGATGGATTGATCCTTTGGAGATACAGATTTGTATGCTTCACTTGGATTTATTGCTTTGCTTTGTTGTGCTTTGGGACTCATGTTATTGTGTTTTTGTGGGCTCTTTGTTTTATATGGGGGTGCATCCAAATTGCTTCCAAAGTCGATGGTGGGGTCCCATGGGGAAATAGGATCTTGGAATCCCATGGCTTTTTTGATAGCTTCATCATGTTGGAATAAGTCCAACGATGTGTGCATTTGTTGATCTTGATTGGGGATTTTAGGTGATGGATGGTCATGGTTGGCGGGAGAGATAGTGATGTTGATGAGAGAATTGGTGTGAATGATAGGATTAGTGGTAGAAAACTCTTTGTAGGAGTGACAAGAGGCACTTGTTTGGATGTTGGAAGAAGCTTCCTTAGGATTTGTGGATGCGTAACAAACATTTTTGGATTGTTCACCTTGTGATTTGTAGCTAAGTCCTTGAAAACCTTGATTTGCTTTGACATGTATAGGCTCCAAGTTTCCTTACTCACGAAGGCCAAAAAATTTTCCTTGATAATTCATGCTTTGACATATTTGGTTTGCAATGGGATACTTATTGCTTTGGAAACAAGGCGCGAGTACATCTTCAAATATGGAGGGATTGGTGGTAGATGCAAGGCACTCTTTGTTTGTAAGAAAACCACTTCAGACAAAGGTAATTGAACCAAGGTAATAGGATTATGGTTCAGGGATAGTATGGATGGGGATGCTTTGATATTGGGAGATGCGATCATGAAAGGTATTAGTTTGGATGTCTAGATCTTGATTTAGATGGGGACATGGTTGAGCATGCTTTGGAACAAAATCTTGACATAGCCTGATTTGCTTGGATGACATAACAGAGGAGTGTTATTTTTCTTTGACATCACTATTAGCAATTAGTGCATTGAGACACCCCTTAAGTTGTGCACATGGAAATGGGTGAGGGATTTTTGATGCTTATGGATTTGGGATTTGATGGATTTGTGGAAGGATCGACATTTTTTCTCCCACATAGGTAGATTTGTAGGGATGTTGGCTTTAGGAGGCTCTTGAATGCTCTTGATAGGTGTGGGTTAGATGACTTTCTTGTTGACAATGCACTTGCATGTGCTAGAGGGGGGTGACATTGGATGAGTAGAGTTGCATGGATCCAAAACTTTGTTTTCATTTTTGTGCTTAGGATCCTTTCCTAACTTAGTCCTTGGATAAAATTTGAGGAGGCCGACTTACATGTAGTAGGATTGGATCGTGAGTTAGATGTTTGGATTGATGGGTGGTGGGGTTGATGGGTTGAGTTGGATTGCAAGCGTTTTGAGGATGAAGGATTTGCATAGGATGTGGAGGCTAAAGTGGTGTTTCCCTTGTCAAAGTTACCATGGGGATTCATAACATTAGATATGCATTGAGGATTTGCGAGATAATCAGTGCTATCCAGTGCTTAGTTCTTGCATGTTCATGGATGGGTGTTGAAAGCTTATGGTGAGTTTTATTGCAATGCTATCATCAAGGGGATTAATTGGATATTCATCTTGATCCACAAGACTCTCATCATCATCATCATCATCATCATTATCATCATCATAAAATGGGTTTTGATATTAGTTATGTTGAGGGGACTCATCAAAACATAATGTATTCATAATTTTAATTATGGATTTGGAAGATTTGATGATGGATGGATTTGATAGGTTGGACCTTAAGATGTTCTTTGATATAAAAATATTTTGGACTTTTGGATTTGAAGGGTTTGGTTTAGGATACTAGGTAATTTGATGTTTGGATAGGATCAATTGAAAGGAAGCTAGGTGTTCAGAAATCGCTTCCTACACTAATCTAATGAGGAGAGGGCTATGCAAATTCAATTTTATCCTAACTATTATAGTAATGTTAAACCATTAACATGAGATATTGCAGCAAAACACAATAACCAGAAAGTAGACAGAAAAAGAGAGACAAAGATATACATTGGGGAAAACCCTTATCGGGTGAAAAATTGCACACTCAGAAACTTGAACAATGTATTAACAAATCTAAAAGAATGTTTACAATACACTTGCAATGCAAGGTTCAATGGTCTTCGACACTCATATCTAGAGTCAATTCAGAAACATACCAATACCTGTAAAACCTGTGACACAACTCCCTCTCCAAGCACCTGTTTATATAGAAAATACAAGGCAATATTAGACCTTTCTTGGAATGGGCATCCAACTTGGCCTCATGGCCCAAAACCCATGCCTAAGGACACTTGGTCAACATTGTAGAATGTGCCTAACACTTGTCCATAGCTCCCATCCCAAAGGGGTTGCCTATTTCCAAAATGGGCTATGACAGATGCTCTTATGACACTTACGACCGTCATAGAATCTGTCATAGTGGTTACAACTTACAGTTGTAAGAGAATCTGTCATACATAGGCTATAAATAGCATATTCTATTACAACATGTCATAGTCCACCTTGGGGCACCCAAATATGCCTTTTTCAAAGATGCTTCATGACACATATCTTCACCTGTCTTACAACCTTCTATTCCTGACTTTTACATGTCATAGATTTATCATAGGAATCCGTCATAACTGTTTCGGTCAAACATTCCCTTATACAACATGGAAGATGTTGACACATGGAAAAATGCTCCTACCACAAAGTGGGACAACTATCTCCTCATGTGAGGACAAAATTACAAGTTGGCATATTCCATGTAGGATTGACACATCACCGTGCCACATCCCACAATATGACAATTGGAATTTACAAATATTCACAACATAGGCAATTAAATAATAAATACGAACATTAATAATATAAGGAATTACCAAGGTTGAGACACCTTAATTCCTAACATTCCCCCACTTGTTGAACACCTTGTAAGAGCCAATAGAATAATAGGATTTAACTACTATAGGCCGAGAGGCTCATAGACTCCGAACACCATCTGAACTTCTCTGTGCTCATTGGCTTTGTCAATGCATTTGTTACATTCTTCAAAATATCTACCTTCTCCAAATTTACCTTCCCATCCTCTACCATATCTCTCACAAAGTGAAACTAAACATCAATGTGCTTTGTTCTGGCATGGAAAGTTGGATTCTTCGCAAGGAAAATTGCACTTTGACTGTCACAACTAATCATGATCTGACCTACATCAACACCAATATCTGAACACAATCTCTTAAGCCAAATGGGTTACTTACAAGCATGAGTTGCTTCCATATACTCAGCTTCTGTTGTGGATAAAGCAACCATAGGTTGTCGCTTACTCATCCAACTAATAGCACCAGCAAACAGTGTAAACACATAAGCACTGGTGGATCTCCTACTGTCAATGTCACTTGCCCAATCTGAATCCACAAATCCATGAATGTCAACGAAATATAGAGGTCTTGTAACATTACCATGATAGCAAATGGAATACTTAGAAGTACCTCTCAAATATCTAAACATTCACTTAACTGCATCCTAATGAACGCATCCAGGATTAACCATAAATCAGCGAAGGACTCCCACTACTTGGGCAATCTCTGGTCTTGTGCAGACCATAACATACATCAAACTGCCAACAACACTAGCATAAGGTACTCTGCTCATGTCCTCCACCTCACTAGGAGATTTTGGACAATCCTCAATAGATAACTTTGTCCCTAAAGAAATAGGAACACACAATGGTCTATAATCTGCCATGCTGAACCTATCCAACACAGTCTTCACATACTTACTCTGGCTTATCCAAAGTTTTCTGTTAGCTCTATCTCTTCTGATTTCCATTCCTAGAATGTACCTGGCTACCCCTAAATCTTTCATTTCAAACTATGCTGACAACTGAGATTTGAAATCAGAAATCATATTCTTACCTTTCCCAATGAGAAACATATCATCAACATATAATGCAACAATGAGAATACGATCACCATTAAACTTAAAGTACACATAGTGATCCAATTTTGATCTCACAAATCTAATTGACAACACAAAGGCATCAAACTTCAAGCACCATCTCCTAGGGGATTGCTTCAAACCATACAAAAATTTCTTAAGTTTGCAAACCAAATTTTATTTACTTTTCACCATGTAATGCTTTGGCTGTGAGATGTAGATTTCTTCCTCCAAATCACCATGAAGGAAAATTGTCTTCACATCCATCTATTCTACCTCCAAGTCATAAGCTGCTATGAGAGACAACAGGAATCAAATGGATGTCAGCTTTACAATGGGAGAGAAGATCTCACCATAATATATACCCTCCACTTGTGAATACCCCTTCATAACCAATCTGGCCTTATACTTCTCAACACTGCCATCTGCACCAATCTTTTTCTTGAACACCCATTTCCATCCAATGGGTTTTTGTCCAAGAGGCAAAGGCACCAAGTCCCAAGTTTGATTCTTTTCCAAAGAAGCCATTTCATCCTCCATGGCCTCCTTTTGGGAACCCGCATCTTTCATGTCCAAAGCCTCTAATACAATTCTAGGTTCATCACTATTAGTGAGTAAAGGATAAGCACAACTAGAATCAAGTAATGTAAAACCAAACCTTTCAGGTTGCTTTCTTATCTGTGTAGACCTCCTCAAGGGCTAAGGTTGAGGTTCAGCTTCTTCATCTGAGCTTTAAGACCTTCCAGAGCTCTCCTCATCACTAGGTCCAACATTGTCTTTCTATTTAGTCTTCTTAGGGGTAGGAGGAAACTAAACAACATCCTCTTTCTTTACTTTTTCTTCTAGCTGTAAAATAGTGGAAGAAGGTGTACGCTCTCTGATGATGACACTTCTTCTATACAACACTTTTTCAGCCACAGGGTCCCAAAGCTTGTATCCTTTCACACCGACACCATAGCTAATGAAGATACACTTAACAGCCTTGTTCTCCAACTTTGACCGCTTCTCCCTGAGCACATGTGCATATGCCTCACAACCAAAAACACGAAGATGCTTTATTGAAGGCTTTCTACCAGACCACACCTCCATGGGTGTCTTACCAACAAGAGCTAATGTAGGAGATCTATTTACCAAATAGCAAAAAGTGGCAACAACTTCTGCCCAAAACTTTTGTTCTAGGCTAGCTCCACTAAGCATACTCCTAGCCTTCTCCATTAGTGTCCTGTTCATCCTCTCTACAACTCCATTTTGTTGCAGGGTGTATGGAGTTGTCTTATGTCTTTCAATCCCAAGTTCCTTGCAATATTTATCGAATTCTATAGAACAGAACTCACCACTGTTTTTAGTTCTCAAACATTTAATCTTTTTACCAGTCTGATTTTCAGCAAAGGCCCTAAACTCCTTAAACTTTCTATAGACTTTAGATTTGCTTTTGAGAAAATAAATCCATGTCCTTCTACTATAATCATCTATAAAAGATACAAAATATACAAACTTTGATAATGAAGGAACATTAACAGGACCAAACACATCAAAATGAATAAGGTCCAATACACCATAAGACTTATGAGAACTCAAGTAAAACTAAACATGGTTTTGTTTTCCATAAATGCAATGTTCGCAAAAGTCAAACTCAAGATTACAATCATCTAACCCCTCAATGAGGTTCTCATTTTTTAGGGTACGCAGACCCTTCTCACCAATGTGGTCAAATCTCTTATGCCATAACATTGTCTTTTCAACAAGAAGTTTAACTTCCAATGCACGATTACAACCATCAAGACTAGAAACAACAGATTTCTTCACTGCTCATTCAGATGGTGGGGATGAAGTGACTACTTCCCTCTTCCTTGAGTTAGAAGAACTATTGCATTGTGAAATGCATGCCTCCAACTGAAATAGAGTACCTCTCCTAGTACCCTTAGCAAGCACCATAGCTCCTCTAGTCATCTTGCATCCTTCTTTCGAAAAGACAACCTACACACCTAGCTCATTCAAACTACTTACAGAAAGTAGGTTCCATGTTAAGTCTTGGATGTGCATAACCCCAGAGATCCCCTTCACTCAACCATCAGGGAATTAGATAGAGACTCTTCCACGACCAACAATCTTCAAATGAGATTCGTCACCCAGATACACCTTTCCACCATCAAACTCCTCATACTTAGTGAACCAGTCTTGATGCAAGTTC
The DNA here is from genome assembly GCA_027924645.1 of Cunninghamia lanceolata. Classification (NCBI taxonomy): domain Eukaryota; kingdom Viridiplantae; phylum Streptophyta; class Pinopsida; order Cupressales; family Cupressaceae; genus Cunninghamia; species Cunninghamia lanceolata. Next base: position 3,543,790 of record BSBN01000793.1, read on the forward strand.
ATGTGGAATGATGCACTAGAGTCAATTAGCCACACATCGTCAGATGCATGGGTTGCTAGGGCTACGATGAAAGCATCACCGTCATCTTGTGACTTGTCAGAATTTGAATCAGGAGCTTTCTTTTTCTTCTTCTTCTCCTCTTTGCATTCCTTTCAAAAATGCCTAGTTTTGCCATAGTTCCAACAAAGACCCTTGGACTTTTGAGGAGATTTGGATCTACCCTTCTCATCTTTCTTGTCCTTCTTCTCCCTTTCTCCTTGGGTCTTCCATGAACTGCAAGGGCCTCTTTAGCTACTTCAAAAGACTTTCTCCGCATCTCTTCAGACAACAACAAAGAAACCACTTCTTCCATTTTGAATGTGGATGTGGTGCATCCAATAGCCATGACACGATGATCCCATGAGTCCGACAGAGAACAAAGCAGGGTACACCAATCCTCCTCCTCCGTCTTCACACCAATAGATGTCAATTGTGCAACCAACATGTTAAAGGTATTCATATGTTCAGCAATGGATCCTCCGTCCTCCATTCAAAGAGAATACAACTTCTTTCTCAGGAAAAGTTTATTAACCGAGGATTTGGCTTCATACACATCCCCTAACTTCTTCCAAAGTAGTTTTGCAGTAGTCTCCTCATGGACATTTAATAGAACAAAATCAACAAGACTAAGTCTTATGAGACCCTTAGCCTTCCGATCATTGAGATCCCACTCATCTTCTGACACTGCATCTGGTTTAGTTCCATTAACACTTTCCCAAAGGTCTCAGTCTACAAGCATGTCTTCCATCTTGAGCTTCCACAACTCGAAATTAGTGCCATTGAATTTCTCCACTTCAAATCTTCTGGATGTGCTTGCCATCTCCTTTCTACAATAAGATGGAGAATACTCTACATAGACTCCCACTCAACCTAAGATCAGCTCAAAAAACCCATACCCAACAACTAGGACCAAAGGTGATCAAGCTCTGATACCAATTGAAAGGAAGCTAGGTGTACGGAAATCACTTCCTACACTAATCTAATGAGGAGAGGGCTATGCAAATTTAATTTTATCCTAACTATTACAGCAATGTTAAACCATTAACATGAGATATTACAGCAAAACACATGAACCAGAAAGTAGACAGAAGAAGAGAGACAAAGATATACAGTGGGGAAAAACCTTATTGGGTGAAAAACCCCACACTCAGAAACCTGCACAATGTATTAACAAATATGAAAGAATGTTTACAATACACTTGCAATGCAAGCTTTAATGGTCTTCAACACTCATATCTAGAGTCAATCTGGCAATATAATAGGACCTGTAAAACTTGTGATACAACTCCCTCTCTAAGCACCTATTTATATAGAAAATACAAGGCAATATTGGACCTTTCTTGGAATGGGCGTCCAACTTGTCCTCATGGCCCAAAACCCATGCCTAAGGACACTTGTCCACATCTCCCATCCCAAAGGGGTTGCCTATTTCTAAAATGGGCTATGACAGATGCTCTTACAACACTTACGACCGTCATAGAATCTGTCATAGCGGTTAGAACTTACAGCTGTAAGAGAATATGTCATACATAGGGTATAAATAGCATATTCTATTACAACATGTCATAGTCCACCTTGAGGCACCCAAATATGCCTTTTTCAAAGATGCTTCATGACACATGTCTTCACCTATCTTACAACCTTCTATTTTTGACTCTTACATGTCATAGATTCATCATAGGAATCCATCATAACTGTTTCAGTCAAACATTCCCTTACACAACATGGAAGATGCCGACACATGGCAAAATGCTCCTACCATAAAGTGGGATGCCTATCTCCTCATGTGAGGACAAAATTACAAGTTCTCATATTCCATGTAGGATTTACACATCACTGTGCCACATCCCACAATATGACAATTGGAATTTACAAATATTTACAACATAGGCAATTAAATAATAAATATGAACATTAATAATATAAGCAATTACCAAGGTTGAAACACCTTAATTCCCAACATCAATGTCAAGAATGTATGACACTTGATGTGCGGTTGGATTGATTGGATTTAGATTGATTGACTGATTTTATGATTAATTTGATGTGGATGATGGATTTAATCAAGGGAAAGGATGCATGACACTTGATTAATTGAATTTGGATTGACGGGGATTGGAATTTTTATTTTGAGGTTGGATGATAAGGTCTAGGACCTCAAGGAAATTGATGATTGACTTTGGATTTGGGATGATGGTTGGAGTTTCGATTTGGGGATGATATGGTGATTTGGGATGATTTGATGGGGATTGCAATCGATTAAGATTGAGTTGATTTTGATTGGGGTGATGAGTTGGATTGTGATTTTGAGTGTGGGTGATTGATTGATTGATTTGATTCGAGAGTTACTTGGGTTAAGGTCTAGGACTTTGGAGGATGATTGATTTTGGATTTAGATTATACACTAGACCTTAGGTGATGTTTGTTTTGGTGTGGGATGATGATTCACTTATGATTTGGAATTTGAGGGATTAGGTCAAGGACCCTTGATGATGGTTGATTTGATGTTTGATAGGGTGGAAGGGATTTGATTGGATGAACTTGGGTTAATTGGATGAAGACTGGGATGAAGGTACAAGACCTTGGATGATTGATTTGGAAGTGAGATTAGGGTACTAAAGTGTAGAAAAGAGAGACTAGCTCAATAGATTAAACTAGGTCAAACCCACTTTTAAAAAACATTAGGACACAAACCGAGCTTAGATTCTACCCTAAAAGGAGAGCCAAACTACAAGATCTTTGTCCTTTTGTTGTATTAGAGGAGAATCAACCAAACCCAATCAATCAAACTAGAGCAAAGACATGAAACCCTAGTTGATGAAGATTGGAGCATAACACACTCAGAAATAGCTACAGACAATCTGAAAGGACCATAAAGACTAGGGATAAGAGGAGAACCTAAATCCAAGGGCCAAAATACCGAGGACAAGTGTGCTTGGGTGCCTTATATCCTAATTAGGGTTTACATAAACTTATGTCTTCATCGGGTCTGTACCTACAAGTTCTATCTTCTTTCCAAAAATTAGCTCCCAAAACCTGTTCTTTTGACCTGCACACACACAAGAAGGAAAATGATTGGCTGCTATTTAGGAGCTTGCCTTGGTCAAGCTTTGTGAATGGTGTTTCCACCTCCACAATATTAAAGATGATAGATAAAGAGTGCATACCCTAGGAGGGCAGAGGCAAATTTGAAGTAGAATGGAATGCTAGAACAAAACATGAAGAAAAATGTCACCATGAGTTTGGAAACCCTAGCATGCCTGATGCGGTGTCACAACTTGGCTTAAGAAGTTGGTGTAGCCCAAAGAAGTAGAAAGATCTTCACAAGACTTGCAATATATTAGTACCACAACAATAATCCATAATAGAGAGCATGAGAGAGAAGAATCTTTCAAGAAGTTAGAAATAGCTTAAAGATGTTCAAATGAATAGAATAACTTACTTTTATATGCATTCCCATTGACTTTTAGAGAACTAAACCATATGAGGCTGACATTGGGGACCTTTTAAGAGGTCCCAAGTCGATAAGCCACAATTTACGTCACGGCTAAAAAGGGGACAAGGGTGCTTGGGAACCTTGGTCCCTTAGCCCCAAAATCTTGGGATAAGGCACTTAAAGTGTCATTAGCCTCGCCTTATAATTACTTTTCTGGGTTTTGTGCATCGGGATCAAGAATTGCATGCTTAATGCTCAAAAAGGTGTTATAATAGGTCCTAATTAACAAGTATAAATATTTTAGGTCCACTCGAGTGCTAAACTAAATGTAAAATGGTAGTGTGCATATTTTATGATACTACATTTAGCTTGCACTTTAGTGTGGGTACAAACTTATGTTCAAACTCATACTAAAGGATGGAGAAGACAAATTTTAAACACAACAAACATAGAAGCCAAAGAATTCTATCAAAGTTGAGGGGTGATTAAGCCCCCAAGCTTAGGATTCTAAGGTTGTAAATACGTAGGATTATAGAAGCCATAAAATGTCACCAAAGTTGAGGGGCAATCAAGCCCCCAAGTTTAGGATCCTAGGAGTCTATGATGAATGATGTACACATAAGACACATGATATAATCCACTCACAAACATGAAGCATTTAGCAAAAATGAGATAAGACAAGATATACATGAGGTATACACTTGAGATATCACAATGCATACATGCAATACACAAAGCATAGATGTCATACATAAAGTATACATGCTATAGGCAAAGTATACACATAAGGCATGAAATGCATATGGAATACATGATGAAAACACACATGGAATATATAAGGAACACATGTGAGGTACACATGAGGTGTGAAGCATATATATATAGAGAATAAGAATACATGAGGAGAATACACATTTCATACATTAATCATAAGAAACATAATGTGGAAGACCTTGAGTCAGCATGACAAAGGAGACCTCAATCTAAATGATGTCTCAATCACCATGCATCATTCCCCAAGATGCAATAAAGAAGAATGCTAATCGGTTAGTTAGAAACAAGAGGAAGCACAAGAGGAGTACAAACACATCATACACACCATCTCAAAAAGGAAAGTGTTTCCATTCAAGGGAATACACCAAGCTACCACCTACAAGAGGATTTTCATGAAGTCTTGCAGAATAAGAAGATAAAGTGACCTTACTATCAAACTAGTTGGTGGTGCAACCCTTCTCCCAAACATGAAAGGAGCTTCAACTTAGGAGAAAAAGATAGACTCAAGATCTTGTTTCCAAGTTACCCGTAATTCTTCCAAGAGAGCGTAGTAACAAAGATAATCAACAAGTGCTTAGATATAAAGAAGAGAGTAATGCTCATAGCATGATATATGCCCCACCTTAAAGTGATTGCTAACTCCATTAGGGAGCAATTGTCTTTAAGGTAGGGTTAAGAAGAAATATAAGACAAGCATGAGATCTTTCTAAAAGCACATGTTGAAATGAGATGTTTTTACAAAAGCTACATCGTGATAAGGGGTTGCCTCAAAAATGAGCAAACCAAGGTGATGTTCACAGGCATGATACACAATGGCTTGTGTAGTCATGGTATGATTCCAAGCATTGCTACAAGGTGCCACATAGATGAAAGAAAGATCACATGCAAATATATTGAAGCAACATAAAAGGATGCTAAATCATCCAAGGAAAAAGTAATGAAATTACACATCGTGACATATAGAAGAATGAAGATACACATAGAGGAACGACACAACACATTCTTTCTCCTTGTACCTTTGTGCTAACAAGGGTACCAAGGGAGAATTAACAATTAACAGATCACCACAATATGTGGATAACATTACATACATGTTGGAGTGAATAATTTATCTATTCACTATAGCTTAAGTGTACTTAGGTTGATGAGGTTAGATAAAATCTTGTCTAACTGAATGTGCAACCTTATAGACACTTAGAGGTTACCTAGTTGTTTGGTAAACCTCATGTACATACCTTTTAAGGTTGGAAGACTTTCAATCTCATCTCAAAAGGCACTTTGTAGTCATCCAACACTTGTCACACAAGGTTGTTGGTTTGAACATTCCAAGTGATCCAAATGTTAACACCTATAGGACACTTGTCTTCATGCATGTGCCACATCATGTGGCACTTGTAAATCCACATGCAAGGTGGATTGCCTCACTCATGCCTATAGAATAAGGCATGATGTCTTCATTAGGTTTGTACCTACAAGTTTTGTCTTCTTTCCAGAAATTAGCTCCCAAAACTTGTTCTTCTAACCTGCACACACATAATAAGGAAAATAATTGGGTGCTATTTATGAGCTTGCATCAGTCAAGCTCTGTGAATGGTGTTTCTACCTCCATAATAGCAAAGATGATAGATAAAGAGTGTGTGCCCAAGGAGGGAAGAGGAAAATTTGAAGTAGAATGGAATGTTAGAACAAAGTATGAAGGAAGTCACCATGAGCATGAAAACCCTAGTATGCTTGATGCAACATCATAACTTGGCTCAAGAAGTTGGTGTAGCCCAAAGAAGTAGAAAGATCTTCACAAGACTTGCAATATGTTAGTGCCACAACAATAATCCACAATAAAGAGCTTTAGAGAAGAGTAGAGAGCATAAGAGAGAAGAAGAATCTTTAAAGAAGTTAGAGATAGCTTAGAGATGTTCAAATGAATAGAATAACTTACTTTTATATGCATTCCCCTTAATTTTTAAAGAATTAAACCACATGAGACCGACATTGGGAGCCTTTTAAGAGGTCCCAAGCTGACAAGCTACAATTTAGGTTAAGACTAAAAAGGAGACAAGGGCACTTTAGCTCCTTGGTCTCTTAGCTCCAAACTCTCAGGATAAGGCACCTAAAGTGTCATTAGCCCCACCTTATAATTACTTTTCTAGGTTTTGTGCATTGGGATCAAGAATTACACACTTAATGCTAAAAAAGGTGTTATAATAGGTCCTAATTAACAAGTGTAAATATTTTAGGTCCACATGGGTGCTAAACTACGTGTAAAATGGTGGTGTACACATTTTACGATGCTACACTTAGCCCCCACTTTAGTGTGGGTATGAACTTATGTTCAAACTCATACTAAAGGACATAGAAGACAAATTTTAAACATAACAAACATAAAAGCCAAAGAACTCTACCAAGGTTGAGGTGTGATTAAGCCCCCAAGCTTAGGATTCTAAGGTTGCAAACATGTAGGATAATAGAAGGCATATAATGTCACCAAAATTGAGGGGTAATCAAGCCCCAAGTTTAGGATCCTAGGAGTCTATGATGAATGACATACACATAAGACACATGATATAATCCACTCACAAACATGAAGCATTTAGCAAACATGAGATAAGACAAGATATACATGAGGCATACACTTGAGAAATCACAATGCATACACACAATATACAAAGCATAGATGTCATACACAAAGTATACATGCTATAGGCAAAGTATGCATGCCATAGACAAAGTATACACATAAGGCATGCAATGCATATGGAATACATGATGAAAACACACATGGAATACATAAGGAACACATAGAGAGAACACATATGAGGCAGACATGAGGTGTGAAGCATATATATAGAGAATAAGAATACATGAGGAGAATACACATTTCATACATTAATCATAATAAACATAATACGGAAGACCCTGAGTCAACATGGCAAAGGATACCTCGATCTAAATGATGTCTCAATCACCATGCATAATTCCCCAAGATGCAATAAAGAGGAATGCTAAGGGGTTAGTTAGAAACAAGAAGAAGCACAAGAGGAGTACAAACACATAATACACAACATCTCAAAAAGGAAAGTGTTTTCATTCAAGGGAATACAACAAGCTACCTTCTGCAAGTGGATTTTAATGAAGTCTTGTAGAATAAGAAGCCAAAGCGACCTTACTACCAAACTCTAGTTGGCGGTCCAACTCTTCACCCAAACATGCAAGGAGCTTCAAATTAGGAGAACAAGATAGACCAAGATCTTGTTTCCAAGTTAGCTGTGATCCTTTCCAAGAGAGTGTAGTAACAAAGATAATCAACAAGTGCTTAGATAGAAAGAAGAGAGTAAAGGTCATAGCTTAATATATGTCCCCACCTTAAAGTGATTGCTAACTCCATCAGGGAGCAATTGTCTATAAGGCAGGGTGAGAAAGAAATATAAGACAAGCATGAGAGCTTTCTAAAAACACATGCCAAAATGATACGTGTTTACGAGAGCTACATCGTGACAAGGGGTTGCCTCCAAAACAAAGAATGTTTTAGTGGCAAATCTTCACCAATTGGCAAACACATTGCAATTGGTGGGGGCCAATTCACCCAGATTTTTTGGATTTTCAGTCAAATGTGTTTGAATTTGCCACCTAATTAATTTGAGTCATTTATAATTAGTATTTTCAGCATGGTATACTATGCAGTTCTAACAGTGATTTGCTTGGATATTTAGAGGCATGTTTTAATTCACCCACATATTCGTCAATATCATTAAACGGTTGACGTGTATGAGGACAAATTTCACCAATATCATTAAATGGTTGACATGCATGAGGACTAGTTTCGCCAATATCATTAAACGGTTGACATGTATGAGGACCAATTTTGCCAATACCATTATAACTCCATGCTAATCCCAGGGCCATATTCACCTAGAAAATTACAACACGTGTTTGATGGAGGTCCATTTTGCCTAACATTTATAAGTGTCCTATTAATAGTACGTGGGATTCACCAAATTATTATACTACCATTTGAAAATCCTACGGTATTCACCAATTATGGATTGATATAAATGCATTTGAAACTCTAATTAATCCTTTACATATTTTGTTTAGCTCTGAGATCTTGAATCCTCGATTCATTTTAGATCATAGAGAAGTTACAACTATAGGCATTGGCAAGTCATTGAAAGGTAAGTGATCATTTCTTTATTGTGGAATAATATAAGATTCATGTTGATTATTTATGTCTTTGTTTGGTTTCATTGTTACAGATGATACTGATTGAGTAGGAGTTAGGACTAAGGAGATATCTTAATCTAGGACTCAGGGATCTATATTCTATCATCTTTGATTCCTTCTTGAACAAATGACATTTTTTGTGTATCTTTTAATTTGTGAGATATGTCGAGAAAGAAGTTGTTTGAGGGTGGTGAAGGGAGATCATCAAAATGGAGAAACATAAAGTCGTACTTTGGAAATGTTGGTGGTCCATCTGATGGAGCTACAACATTAGAACCTATACCATCTATTAACTTATATCACAATGCCATAGATTATATTCTAGGGAATACCCAAGGTAGCAGGAATGATGACAATGCCACAGATGATGTTCCAAGGAATACCTAACATAGCAAGAATGATGACAATACCACAGATGATGTTCTAGGGCATACTCAAGGTAGCGTGAATGATAATGAAGTTAATGAAGTTATAGAAGTCAATGAAGATGAAGATCCTGAAAGTACAAGCAAAAGGAAAAGAAAAGCCAAATAAAAAAGGGGTGTGAGGGACATGTCAAGGAATTTTTAGATTGATTGGGTGTCAAAATACCCATTCATTGAACTGGTGGAGAATGCAAAAAAAGATGAACTTCCCACAGAATGCAAGTGTAAGATTTGTAGTTGGAAATATCGGAGGGACAAGAGATTGTAGCTAAAACTTGACACCATAGAGAAACATATTGGTAAAGTTTATGAAAAATAAATCATAGATGGACAAGAAAAATCAATGATAAGATGGAAAACAAAGGAAGAATGTCTTCATGTAAAGAATGCCCTCGAATATGATGCACATATGCAAAGAAAGGAGAAGATTCATGCAGGTGGAGGTTCAATTGAAGCTCAATTTGGAAAGATGATGGGAGAATTACAAATGGCAAAAACTATTCAGTTGGGTGGTGTTTTTTATATTTTGAACATAGGGCATTCTATGACAGACTACCCAGAATATAATAGTTTATTATCTTTTATGGGTGTTGCTAATTTTTCTAACACACATTGGCCAATAAATAGTAGATGGGAATGGACAAGTTGTCTTGCTGAGGTGGAAAAACATGATTTATAGGAAAAAAATAAAAGAGCCAACTTTTATTGCATTATCTCTAGATGAAGTTACGCCAAAAGATAATACTTCTTGGATATGTGTGCATGTGTATACTATGACAAATCATGTCTGCCAACCTCATCTACTCTCTATTTATAAAATGAAGGAGAATGCAACATACAAAATCTATCTGAGCTAGTTAATAAATATTTGAATGAAATTGAAGGTATGGATGACTGCACAATTGCCAGAAAGTTGGTGTGTGTAGGGACGGATGGAGCTTTAGTAATGTAAGGTCATAGGAACAGTTTGTGTGTAAAGATACAAACTTCTATTTCACCATACATGATTGGCATTCACTACATGGCCCACAGAATGAATTTAGTATTTAAAATGGTGAGCAAGTTTCATGTAGTATCAAAAGTTGAAGATCTACCAATGCAAGGTCATAGGAACAGTCCGTGTGTAAAGCTACAAACTTCTATTTCATCATACATGATTGGAATTCACTACATGGCCCATAGAATAAATTTAGCATTTAAAATGATGAGCAAGTTTCCTGTAGTAGCAAAAGTTGAAGATCTAGTTTGCAAGCTCCAATCATACTTCTACTAAAGTTCCAAATAGTTTTTGGAATTTTAAATTTTGTTGAGGGAATAACTATAGGAAACAAGCTTCTTAAGTATGTTGATACCAGATGGATCTCCTTGCATACCAATGATAAGAGTTTTAGCAGAATATCAATCCTTGATTGGTGTAATGTATGGCCATTGCTTCACAATTGACAGGGCTCCTAACCTCTTACATAGGTTAAGTGACATAGAGACACTCCTCATTTTAGCTGGTATTCTTCCCATGCTAGAGGAAATGAACATGCTTGTGAAAAAATCCAAAGAAAGCACTATGTATATTTCACAATATACTAGACTGCATAGAATGCTATGCATGACCCTCAATAATCTATATCTATCAAATCAATCCTTCATAAGTCCCAAATTTAGTAGCTGGTACTTGATAAAAAATGTGACAATCCTACTAATTTTTATAGTTTAATGATGTTATATCAGAAAAATGCACCCTTGGGGGCTTTTTCCTTTTAAGGTTTAGCTCTCGGGTCTTTAGGTTGCATTTAGAGCATCTTGCATGATAATTTAGACTCCCGATGAGAAAACCCTTGGGCCTTGTGACAAATGGGACCTAAGGGGGACTATTTTGATGATCTCAAAACAAAGATAAGGGGTGGACATGGGTGCTAACACCCTAGTCCAGCCTATTTCGGGTTTTCCCTAAATTCAAATGTCGGGTTTGTGACCGTTGTTTGGGTCCTAGGCTAAAATCATAAGTTTTAATTATGAAATTCTTGGTAGGAATCTTTGTAGTTGCATATATAAGCATATGAAGGTTATCATTTAGAAACTAGAAGATGTTTATGATTGTGAGCTATTGGCATACTTGTGATTTTCATTGTGTTGCAGAGCATAGCATTATTATTGTGTTTATTTTTGCAGGTTGGATTACATCTTCTTCTCATGGCATTGAAGAGCATCTTCCTTCCATGAGAGCTTCATCATCAAGGTGACATCTAATGTGTTTTATCATCGTTATCATTTGGATTTTTTCCTCTATCCCACAAGAATATGCACTCTCTTTAACAACGATGTTCGGAAGACTTGAATGTCTCTCCAGGGCTTGATTGAGGAAAGCCTCTAAACACAAAAACTCCCTCCCATACTTCTTGTGATTGCAAGTTACATGTATTGGATCTGGAAAAAGTGGAGTTGCAGGGAAGATTGGAGGATATTGAAGATTCTGGATCTGAAAAGAAGTAGACACTGTGCAAGATTTTAGGACACAAGCACTATCAACATTGTCCTCTGCATCCAAAGGTATAAAAATAGACTAAACAATGATAATAAGAGTGTACAGAGCTTTCGACATCTGGCAAAATATCCCTCAGTGGACTAGGGCACCACCAACAATGTCCTTCACATCTGAATTGCTAGAAACCAAGGAGACAACAAAAATTAGTGTTGGAAGGAGATCGGGATTCCACAAAAAAATCTATACCTTGGACTTGGGCACCATCACCATTGTTCCTGACATTTCTCTTTTTCAGACTGCAAAAAATAGTGAGTTAAGGTTTTCTGCCCTTTGTCTTATTCCAGTAGCATCTGTCGTAATTTGTAGATTTACTTACTGTTTTGCTTAAATTAGGGTTTCAAGAGCATTAAAGCATCAATTAGAGACATTGTGTGATAACTTCATTGTGTGATAACTTTTGAATTTCCCAGCTTTCCCTTGTGGCAACCCAACCTAATAGGTGACTCTCCTCTTGAGTGGAGAGACAACTCAGTTTAAAAACCCTTGGAATGTTTAGTGGAAATGAGGATTCAAACTAAAGGCCCCATACAAAACCAAACAAATAACCCTCCTTTTTCATCCTAAACATTTTGGTGAACCTATGTTTTTGAACTTTTTGGCACCTTTCTGAGTGTTGTTTGATAGATGTGCATTCAATCATTCTATTGCATTTGAAAAATTACAAAAAAGTTGAAAATTTTGAAAATTTTGCAAAAAAATTGGCATATTAACTTTGCATTTTTGTGAAATTTGAATTAATTAGCATTAAATTTCATCTAATTTCTATTATTTTAATTAGATCAGATATAAAATACAGAAATTCATCTTTTACAATTCATTTGTATTGCATTTGCATGCTTGATTGGTTAAAAATTGCTTGAAATCTTGCATTTTTCATAAAAACTTATTTTTACATTTGCTAGGGTTGTAGTCAAACTATTGTTTCAGATTTTACTACCTTGTTATAACACTCATTAGGTATGATTTCTAATTGTAGTGTTTCATCATAGTGGCCTCCTTGCAAAATTTCATGTCTAGGGTTTGAAAACTTGCATTTTTCACTAGATTTGGCCTTATCGTCTTGTTAGATTTTAAATCCAAGCGTGTTGTAAGGGATTTTTCTGCACTAATTGGATGCTATTATGGTTATTATCTGCTTCCCCTTCTCAATTTCCTTACAACACCCTCTCTTTTGGGCTTTTGTATTGAAATTTTGTGAAAATTTACATATTTTAGCTATATTTGCACTAGGGTTTGATCTAGAGTGGCACTATAGGTGTGTTGTAAAGGATTTTTTGTCATAAGGTAGTTTTTATTAATGTTATAAGTTGCTTTCCATAATCATTTTCTTTACAACACCCATTTCTCTACTCTTTTGTATTAAGATTTGGTGAAAAATTGCATATTTTGGCCTATTTTCACTAGGTTTTGATTTATCGACTCTCTAGAGTTGTTTCAAAAGTGTGTTGTGAAAGGTATGTTTGCATTAATGGACTATTTTTAGGTATATCATGTTCTATCCCTCTTAAAAATCTTTACAACACCTCTCCTTTCATTTGTTTGCATTAAAAAAAGTTGAAAAATCAAGCATCTTTGCCCTTAAACATATCTTGCTCCTAGGGTTTATTCTATTAATTTGTGCATGTTGTTGCATAAGTATTATAACTCACTTACCTAATAGAAATATCCCTTTATGAAGAAGCATAAGACTCATGGGATCTAGTTCTTTTAAATAAATTGGTATCCCTACCTCTAAAAATCCATTTAACACCTTCTTTACAAAAGGAGAGACACAAACGTTGCAAGATACTATACCTATCACAAATACAATGGAAGAGAAAAATTTTCATGATGTTGATGATACTATTGAGGTGATCACCCATGTATTTGACAAACAAACAGATAAACTTGATAAAGAGTTAGTTGATTTCCAAGGATTTTTTGAAAATGAGAGGATAGCTGAAGAAGCTATTCCTACGATTCATAACATAAGAGAAGTGATAAAAGAAGGAATAGATGGTGTGAATGCGATCTAGGTTTAGCACATATTGTACAAACTAGCATTATGCCACTGACTAAATGTGCAAAAGTGATCAATAACACTTTGTCACCATTTCATATGCAAGTATTGGTACCTATACCGAATGCAGGAATATCTACATTTACATCAAATATTTTGACAACTAATGCAAATGCTTGTAGTAATGCTACCACTGGTATTTGAGTATCTAATGGCACTAATTCACAAAATTATAGAGGTGTTAGATTCAACTATCAAAACCTTTCTCCTAGGGTGTCTTCATATCACTCTCAACCACTCCTTCAATCTTCTTATTCTCAACCATTTTCCACCTATCGCTATGTCCAACCACCGCTCAATTATTCACAACCTCTACTTGTCACTACCCATGCTCAATCTCCTCCACACTTTGGTTCCAAATCCTCACCACAAACTACATCTCCTAATGATGCCATCCTAAATCAACTTTTGCAAGGCATGACCTCTTTGCAACAAAAAGTGACAAGCTTGTCAAATGCTTCACAACCTAATATACTGACTTACCATGCCCATAATCCCTTATCCTATGCAATCTTGAGAACTCCTATGCCCAAGAATTTTGAAACTCCTTAGTTTGAAAAATACAGTGGAAAAGGTGGTCCTAATAATCATGTGGTACCATTCACGACTATGTGTAGTGATTTCTACTTTGAAGAGGACCAGTTAGCAAATCTTTTTCCATGATCTCTCAAAGATACTGCTTTAGAATGGTTTTGCTTGTTACCTCCGAATTCAATACATTCTTTTTCACAGTTAATTGATCAATTTCTACAACATTTTCAAGAAAACATTTGATCTCAAGTTTCGCTGATTGATTTGTTTCATTGCAAGCAAGATCTAAAAGAGAAGTTGACTGAGTATATTAGCCGGTATCAAGGACTTTATACACAAATTCAATAGCAGATGAAGGATGATGATGTTTAGAAGATATTTATAACAAATTTATAGCCTAACATCCATGATAAGATCCTCTTGATGAAGTATAACTCTTTTCAACATCTATGTACTAACCTTTGTGACTACCAACTTTCTTCTAGTCAGTATGAAAACCAAAACTCATTGGCTCAAGTTGGTCAATCCGATGGTGGATCGTCACAAACAACTTCAAGAGAAATAATAGGAGTTTCATTAATCTTAATGGATCAAATTCAAATCATTTTACACAAATGTCCGCTATCACTAATCTAAAAAAGACATAGTATCAACAATGAAAGTTCACTCCAACATCTAAGTCCTATCATTCTATCATGAATCAAGCTCTGAGTAATAATCTCTTGAAGTTTCTCCTAATTAAACCACTGGATCTTAACAGAGTACAAGAACCTTATTTTGATGCTAATGCCTTTTGTCACTATTATCGGACACAAAGACATGATACTAAATGATGTATGCATCTTAAACATGAAATACAAGACCTCATCGACTCGAACATTATATAGGTATCTAGTGTGAATGATAATGGGAATAAGTCGGTTGCTCTGCTGAATCAAAATTTACAAATTTTTACAAATCTGTTCCCTAAGCATACTAATAACAATTTGATGGAACAAAATACATTAGAGATAGAGGATGACTATTTAGATTATGATGAGATAATCGCTACAATTGAAGTGGATAAGGAAAATACTCAAGTATCACCTCGTCCACGAGGAAAAGGTATTTACTCTGAAGTTCGTCCTCCGTTATCCCTTCAGGGATCATGAGACAATCAACATGTATCCAAAAGAAAAATGGAAAAACTGAAGCAAGAGATTATGACAATAGAAAAGGTTAAAACAGTACAAGATAGTCCTTGTTGTTGTGATAGACAAAACCAACAGAACAAGAGAAATAAAAATTGGAAACGAGCAAGATGATTATCATCAGTTGAAAATAACAGTGGTTCTTCTCCTCACAAGCAACAAAAGATTTTACATAAACAATGAAATGATGAGAAAGTACTGCATGGACTCTTTGATAGCAAGCAACAACCTAATAAGAACCAATCAAGCTTCTCATACAACTTGATGGAGCATCTCTCCAAGAGGCTCGCAAGTTACAAGATCTAATGCAATTGTACTGATAGGTAAGTATTTCTAACCCTTTACCTTTGTGTTGTGTTGTGTTGTTAGGCCTCCTAGGATGACCCTTGATTCTCTTGTAAGGTCAAGGATACTAGGAGACCACCTCCGTTGTGACCTTCTTCTATTTGTATAATCATTCTTCTATATTTCCTCTCCTCTAATTTTATTGTTGTGTGTGGTGTCTTACAGACATAGGGTTGTGGTTGGTGACTTGCGGGCACCCTCCTACATGATTGTTCCTAAGGCACTTGTTCTCCTCTCTTATTTATTTTTTACCTTCCTTTAGTAGTTCTACCTAGTAGGTGAATGACGAAAAACATATCATATTGATGTGGACGTAGTGTCCCTTTAGTGATTAATAAAAAAATGGACCTAGTCCATACATGACGATGGGGTTGTTACATATTATCCAACGCTTGGCTAGTGGAATCACTCAGTGTGATTTCTCTATCTTGATGTTGATGACGATGTTGATATCTTATCTTGCTAACAACACTTTGACAATACTATTGGTCCGTGCACTTTGTTTATCATGGGTACCACCTTGTATGGCTCTTTCATAGAGTTGATCATATGCATTGTTGTTTATCATGATTATTTGGGCACTAATAGCTTTCTTACATGAAATTGTGTGTTTGGGGGAACATTTGGTGATTGTTAAGAACATGTCACCTCTAGGGGCATGGGCTTTGCGAGAGCTCATGTTCCCTTGTGTGTTTTCTTCCTACCTTAACGTGCTTGATATCAATACGTGGTATCAACCACCTTAAGGTGGGCACATATATAAGGTAAGCTATCTACTTTAGATGATAGTAAAGCCTATTTGAACAATCTAAAAATTGATCAAAATCATTTAATCCCTCTACGAAGGTGAGATATCGAACATATCCTTTTATCTTAATCCCTCATTGTGAGGCAGGGATGGTGTATTTCTCAAAGAGATTGCACTATTGTGTCATTTTCAAAAAGTCCTCATTGCTAGGCAGGGAGCAGTTATGTGACTAACTCAACCCTTAAGCATGTTTTTGATGGTTGTTGTGGTGAATCCCAATTGTTGGTGTGTGCCTATAATTTGCTTGAGATGGCGATGAACCTAGCAATAGTTTCACTCCATCGCTTGTTTGCCGTGTTTTCTTTGTGTCTTCCATGTGTGTGTGTAATGCTGTGTTTGTTCTCAAAGTGCAAGACCGGTGGCAATGAGCTCCTCTACACTTTGGGATTTGTATATGTTGTTATATGGAGCCTAGTCAAACTCGGAGGTTAAATTTACTCCACTTTTATCGGCACAGTTTCTCCCCAAATTCCTATGGGGTCAAGGGGCAGTGCCCCTTGCGGGGGTTTAGGGGAAGCGCCCCCAAGACAGAGTCAAGGGGCAGTACCTCTTGCGGGGTCTAGGACTCAAGGGAAACACCCCTGAAACCTCACACAGTTTTTTATTATTTTATTAAGGCGTCAAGAGTTATTTTTCATTGGCTGACATAAAAAAAACCTATTTTGTAACTGACAAAAGTTGTGATAAAAATGGCTAAGGGTTAGGGTTTCCATTGATGGATTGTAGCATTTTGCAGCAGTATTGAGTTACAAGGATTGCTAGTTGTAATCAGTTTGATATACTAGATAATAATATTGGACTCTCTGTTGGTGGATGTAGCCCGAGTTTGGGTGATCCACGTTAAAACTTCTCTTGCTGTTATTATTTCTGTGTTTTTTCATTCCTCTATTTTAATCTTTATTTGTATTTAATTGATATCTTCTATTGGCTAACCCTAATAAGTGGTATCAGAGCAGGTTGTGTTCAATTATCGTCTGCAGGAAGGTCTCATGGTTGAGTGGGAGTCTTACGATTGAGTGGGAGCAATGGCTGACGAGGGTAAATTGAAAGTTGACAAATTCAATGGGTAGAACTATTAGTTATGGAATATGAAGATGGAGGATTATCTCTATCAGAAGGATTTATGGAGGCTATTGGAAGGAGTAGCCAAGAAATCGACAACAATGACTGATGAGGATTGGAATCTTCTGAACAGAAAGGAACTGGGAACCATTTGGTTGTGCCCGACACCATTAGTGGCATTCAATATAACGGAAGCGAAGACAACAGATGGTCTGATGAAAGCTTTGGCTAAATTGTATGAAAGATCCTTAGCCTCAAATAAGGTATTTCTCATGAAGCGTTTGTTTAATCTAAAAATGATTGAACGTGGATCTGTGACAAATCATTTAAATGAGTTTAATATGATTATCAGTCAGTTAACTTCTGTAAAAGTATGTTTTGATGAAGAGGTGAGGGCTCTCTTGATATTATGTTCTTTGCCAGAAAGTTGGAATAGCTTAGTAAAGGCTGCAAGTAACTCTGTCTCTAGTTTAAATAATTTAAAATTTGATGATGTTGTTGGTGTTATCCTTAGTGAGGAAATGCGACGAAAAAGCTCAGGAGGGTCCACATCAGGTAGTGTTTGACTACAAAAAGTAGGGGCAGATCAAAGGAGAGAGGAAAAGATTCTAGAGGTCATGGGAAGTCACGAGGAAAATCAAAGGACAAGAGATCCCAATCCAGAGGACAGAAGGATTGTTACTACTATGGGAAACTAGGTCATCTGAAGAAAGATTGCTGGTCTCAGAAGAATTGAAGGAGACAAACAAGAAGGAAATAAGGAAGCAAATGTTGTAAGTAATAAATCTGAAGATGATGCTTTGATTCTTTTCCTAGATAATGTTGATGATTCATGGGTTTTAGATTCAGGGTCCTCATTTCATGCTACTCCGCATAGAAGTTATTTTTTTGATTATGTCTAAGGGGATTTTGGGCTGGTTTATTTGGGAGATAACGAACCCTGTCAGATTGTTAGAAAGGGAAGAATTAAGATTAAGTTGTAGAATAAGAATCATTGGCCACTATAAGAGGTAAGGCATGTTCCAAGGCTCAGTAGGAATTTAATTTTAGTAGGGCAGCTAGCTAAAGAAGGTTACATTGTTATATTTACTGATAAAAATTGGAAGGTTTCAAAAGGTGCCTTAATAGTAGAAAAAGGTGTGAAAGTAGGAACCTTATATCTTTGTACATGCCATACTGTTCCTTCTACTCTAGCTATTGTAGAGAAAAAACAATCAGGTTTAACAACAGTTACTATAGGTTTGCAGGAAGAGATTTAAAAATAGTTGCTACAAGTTCTGAGACAACACTGTGGCATAATAGACTTGGGCATATGAGTGAAAAAGGTATGAAGGTACTTCATTCTAAGAAAGTTTTATTGGGTCTGAAATGTATTACTATGGATTTTTGTGAAATTTGTGTGTATGTGGTGCAGTCACGGTAGGAGGGTTCACATAATGAACTATGCAGACTATACAATAAGAGTAAACACAACAGAAACAACTCAATAAATGGAACAAATGCAGATTCAGTCAGTCAGTATATCAAAGAATTCAAATATAATCTAGCTGGCATCATGCGGGCTTACAACTGGGCTCAAAGGCTTGAGTACATACATGTGCAAGATAAGGCTTTAAAGCTCTTTTGCACAAGATCTAAACTATCGAATATGAATCAATTGCTAACTACTTTCCTAAGGATCTATTACATCTTTATATATCATTTCCAGACCAATAGATTCCTCCATGTCGGCCATAAGAGGTTCAGAATCTTGATGAAGAGGTGTAATGTGTTCACAGATAGGTCAGACCTAAATGCATAGAACACTTCCTCAAATGAATGGAACAATGTGCAGACCCTTGGGAAAGGTTAGCCATGAACCAAAGGACATTGACTGATGTGTCATTAAGATCCATAAGTCAAGGAATGATCCACAAGCCTTCTCCTTTAGTTGATTATGAGGAACTGCTAGGATGCTCTACACTGAGAAAACAATTGACCTTCTGATAGCGATATATTTCCAGTAACTGATCCAAATGCTCTGAATTCTTGATATGATGTAGATGAATGAATGTAGATGCTAAGTCTAGATCCACAAGATGAGAAATGCCAAAACCGGACCACAAGCTAAAAACTCCTACTGATTGAACTGCCTGAACTGAACTAGAAAATGAAAGAACTGAAATGCCAACAAACTAAAATGCAAATGTTTTTGGTTGATGCAAGATTACTCTTGAACCAAGGATGCTCTTGCATCAGACATCTGGAGTTATTGAAGAAGTGAGTCCCTCACTTTGCTGGGACTAAGGGAAAACCAAGATGGTCCACCTCAGCTTGAGAAATCCATGATGGATCCTCTTCCGATCTTCCTTTCTACTTCACAAGATATTCTCTATATTGTCTTCCTCTAGTGTTGCATCCAACTCTGCTTTCCAAGATGTCTTCAATATGTTTTGGTGCTTTGTGTGGTAACTACTTCTTCAAGTCTTCTTCCATGCTATCACTGAACTCTGCTTCGTGATACTGATAAAGATATGCAATGTTAAAAATAGGTGAAATACCCAAGTCTCCAGTAATTCCACTTCTTATGCATTTCCTGAATCAAATTTCTTGAGTATCCTACAAGGTCCAAACTTCTTCATCTTCAACTTGTTATATGTCCTAACTGTAAATCTTTCTTTTCTCAAGTACACCATCACTTCATCTCCCACTTCAAATTCCTTATGTCTTCTCTTCTCATCAGCCTTTTCTTTATACTTACTATTCATATTCTCCAAATGCTTCATCACCTGGTTATGCACTATCTTCATATGGTCTGCAAATTCTTCAGCTTCCACACTCCTCTTTTCTTCTGTACTAATATCTCCCAATTCTGCAACTCCTCTAGGATTCACTTTGGTAACAATCTCAAAAGGTGTTCTTCTAGTACTCCTATTTATTGAATTATTGTATGCAAACTCTACTTGTGAAAGAATCAAATCCCAACTTCCTATGTTCTCTCCAACCAAACATCTCAACAAGTTTCCCAAACTCCTATTCACTACCTCTTTCTGTGGATGAAAAGTTGAACTCAAAATTCAAATATGTCTTCATTTTCTTCCAAAGTGTCTTCCAGAAATATCCAACAAACTTTGTGTCCCTATCTGAAACTATACTCTTAGGTAATCCATGCAATCTCACAATCTCCTTGAAAAATAGGTCTGCTACATGTATTGCATCAGTTGTCTTCTTACAAGGTATGAAATGAGCCATCTTTGAAAATCTGTCAACCACTACAAATATTGAATCATGTCCTCTCTGTGTCTTAGGAAATCCCATTACAAAATCCATGGTTATGTCCTCCCAAGGTTTCTCTGGTATTACCAAAGGTTTATACAATCCAGTGTTTTGACTACTCCCTTTTGCAACTTGACAAACTCTACAACTCTGCACAAATCTCTGAACATCCTTATGTATCTGAGGCCAAAAGTAATTTTCACTCACCAAAGCCACTGTCTTATCAATGCCAAAATGTCCTGCCAATCCACCACTATGCTTCTCCTTGATCAAATTATCTCTCATTGAACTTCTAGGTATGCACAACTGACTTCCTTTGAATAACATATCTTCTTGAATGAAATAGTCCAACCTCTTTACTTCTATCTATTACAACAGGTTCCTTACATGCTTTCCAAGGTTATGCAAAATCAGTGTCTCCCTCATACATGTTCTTCAATTCATCAAAACCCAACACTTCAGCTCTCATCTTTGTCAACAAGTTTCTTCTTCTACTTAAGGCAACAACAACTTTGTTTTATTTACCACTCCTATGCTTCAACACAAAGGTATAACTCTACATGAACTCTACCCATCTCATATGTCTCTGATTCAACTTACCTTGACTATTCAAATCTTGTAAAACTTGATGATCTGTATACAACACAAACTTTATGAAATATGCTACAAGTCTACCTTCTTGACTTAACACTGCTCCAATTGCATTTCCACTAGCATCACAATCAACTTGAAATACTTTATTGAAATCAGGTAACACCAAAACAAGTTGCTTTGTCACTTTCTGCTTCAACAACTCAAAAATTTTGTCTACTCTTGATGTCCACTTGAAATCTTTTCTATCACCTCTCATTGTCTCTGTCATAAGGTTACAAACTGAACTAAAATTTCTAATGAACTTCCGCTAGAAACTAGCTAATCCATGAAATGATTTAACCTCTCCAATGCTCTTTGGTGTAGACCATTCAAAAATTGCTTTCACTTTCTCAGGGTCCATCTTTAATCCTTCCACAAAAATCACAAATCCCAAATATACCAATTCTTCCTTCATGAAACTACACTTCTTGATGTTTATCAGCAATTTCTCTTCTCTCATTCTCTACAAATCTTGTCTAATATGCCACTAATGTTCTTATTTTGTCTTACTAAAAATTAGAATATCATCCAAGTACACAATAACAAACTTACCCAAGATTTTTTTCAAGACCTCATTCATCAATCTCATGAAAGTACTCGGTGCATTTGTCAATCCAAAAGGCATCACCAACCACTCATATAATCCTTCATTTGTCTTAAAAATAGTCTTCCATTCATCACCTTCTTTGATTTTGATATGATGGTATCCACTCTTGAAGTCTATCTTTGTGAAATATCTTGCTACACTCAAACAATCCATTATATCATCCATCCTAGGTAAAGGAAACCTATACTTATCTGTGATCTTGTTTATTGCTCTAGAATCTGTACAAATTCTCCATTCTCCATCGTTCAGTGCTAAAACTACAGGTATTGCACAAAGACTCAAACTTTCTCTGATCAAACATTTTCTCAACAACTCTTGTATCTGTCTATTCAATTCTTCATTCTTTGCCAGTGTCATCCAGTGTGCTTCTTTCCTAGGCAAACGTGCTCCCAGTATAAGATCCATGTGATGACTGATACTCCTTATAGGTGGTAATCCTTTAGGTACATTGTCTGATATGATGTCTTCATACTCTGTCAGCAACTCTCTTATCTCATCCGGTTCATTTTCTTTCTTCACTACTTCAAGCTTCTTAGGAATCAAGGCATAACACATACTTTCCTGTTTCAAACCATCCAAAAATTTCCTTCCATCTACCAAACAGATTCTAGCATTTCCACATGCCACATCTTTAGGATCATCTTCCAAAGGAATCAAAGTAATTCTTTTCCCATTTGCTGTTATAGTGTATGTATTCTTTCTTCTATCATGCATAGCTTTTCTATCATATTGCCAAGGTCTACCCAACAAGATATGACAAACATCCATAGGCATAATATCACACAAGACTTCATCATGATAAGATCCAATATGAAATTTCACCAAACATTGTTCACTCTCCAGTACCTTATGATCATCCTGAATCCATACTATCTGATAGGGCTTAGGGTGTTTCAATCTTTCCAACTTTAGCTTAGTCACCATCTCCTCTAAAACTAAGTTATTTGAACTACCACTATCAATTAAAACTTTACAACACTTACCTCTGGATTTGCATCTAGTTTTGAACAGACTTTTCCTCTGTGATGGTTCCTCATTTGTTTATGTTTGAAATAGTGCTCCCCTCATCACCAATGATTCTCCTTTCTCAGGTTTACCAACAGAACTAGGTGATTCAACAGGTTCTTTCACATAGGCTACTCTCCCACTATTCTTTGTCTTCTTGCTTATACTACCTTGATTACATTCAAATGCTCTATGTCCTTCACCTCCACACTTAAAACAAGTACCTCTAAATGTTCTCTTGTTAGATCCTCTTCTATATCCTTCATTCCGGTATGCACTAGGGTTTTCTCTCCAGTAAAATTTTTTGTCATCTCTTCGGTAAGCATTGTTATCTCTGTCATCCTTCTTCAATAGGCTATCAAATTTGTTCTACTACACAAATGATCTATCATATCCGGAAAATGTTTTACCTCTCTAAAATTTACCTCCTCTTCCTCTCTATCTTTGATCATGCTTCTTATTCAGCTTCTCCTCCATTTTTAGGGAAATCTGGTATGCTTCTAAAGATGTCATCCTTACCAAGATTAGTTCTTCGTGAATGTTCAATCTTAGTCCATTGATGTATCTTGCCACTTTCTCCTTGCTTGCTTCACTATGTCCTACCCTTATGATCATCTTATGAAATTCTTGAGTATACTCCTTCACAGATTTCTCCTTTTGTCTCAGGTTTTACAATCTTTTCAACAATTCCAACTCATAGTCAGTAGGTATGAACTGATTCTATAAATTGGTCACCATCCAGTCCCACTTTGTAATCTTTTCTTTTCCTCTTCTATTTCTTTCCAACTGAACTTCTTTCCACCATATAGTAGCATGTCCTTTCAACTTTATCTTTACAAATTTCACCTTCTCCAGATCTTGAATTTCCTCATATTCAAAGTATTCTTCCATGTCATTTATCTAGTAAATCAATTCTTCAGGATTGAAATTACCAGTATAGTTCGGCACATCAACTCTAGGTCTTTTTCTAATCTTTGAAATAGCTTGCAACATCATTATTTGATCTGATTCTTCTTCATTGCCTTCTAGGGTTTCACCAATTTGTTCAACAAATTAAAATTCTTCCTCATCATCACTTTCAACATTAGGTCTAGGTGTCAATCCTCTTTGCCTATCTTCCTCAA
Source organism: Cunninghamia lanceolata (assembly GCA_027924645.1). Taxonomy (NCBI): domain Eukaryota; kingdom Viridiplantae; phylum Streptophyta; class Pinopsida; order Cupressales; family Cupressaceae; genus Cunninghamia; species Cunninghamia lanceolata. The sequence continues at coordinate 3,567,840 of BSBN01000793.1, forward strand.
CAACATCCAAATGAATTCACATTATTATCATCAATTCCATCATCTCATCCATTCTATGAGCTATTGTACCAATAGGAGGAACTCTTAACGGTGGTATTCTTCCTAGGCTCAAGTGCAAACTGCATCAGGTTTGGTGATCAGGCTACAAGCGACAACTGCCTCTCAATTGGCGATCGATTGTGCACAGGTAACCTGCCTCGGATTGGCAATCTACTTACAACAAGGTCTTATGGAATCTCCTTCGCCACTTTGCTACAAAGAATCAAACCTTCACTCTAATACCACTTGGTGTAGTCATGGTAGGAGGGTTCACAAAATGAACTATTTGGACCATGCAACAAGAGTAAACACAACAAAAACAACTCAAGAAATGTAATAAATGTAGATTCAGTCAATTAGTATATCAAAGAATTCAAATATAATCTGGCCGGCATCATGCGAGCTTACAACTAGGCTCAAAGGCTTAAGTACATACATGTGCAAGATAAGGCTTTGAAGCTCTTTCACACAAGATCTAAACTATCGAATATGAATAAATTGCTAACTGCTTTCCTAAGGATCTATTACATCTTTATATATCATTTTTGGACCAATAGATTCCTCCGCATCAGCCACAAGAGCTTCAGAATCCTGATGAAGAGGTGTAACGTGTTCACAGATAGGTCAAACCTAAATGCATAGAACACTTCCTCAAATGAATGGAACAACGTATGTACCCTTGGGAAAGGTTAGACATGAACTAAAGGACATTGAATGATGTGTCATTGAGATTTGCAAGTCAAGGAAGATCTGCAAGCCTTCTCCTTTAGCTGATTATCAGGAACTACTAGGATGCTCTGCACTGAGAAAATAGTTGACCTTCTGATAGCGATATCTTTCTGGTAACTAATCAAAATGCTCTAAATTCTTGATATGATGTAGATGCTAAGTCCAGATCTGCAAGATGTGAAATGCCAAAACCAGACCACAAATTGAAAACTACTACTACCTAAACTGAACTGGAAAATGAAAGAACTGAAATGCCAACAAACTGAAATGTAAATGTTTTTGGTTGATGTAAGATTACTCTTAAACTAGGGATTCTCCTGCATCAGTATGGCAAACAAAAGAGAGTTAGTTTTCTCAAGGATGGGAAGCAAAAGAAAGATGAAAAGTTGGAGCTTGTGCATACAGATGTATGGGGACCAGCTCAAGTATCTTCTCTCGGTGGCTCTCGGTATTATGTTACATTCATAGATAATGCAACTAGGAAGGTATGGATTTATTTCCTTAAGTAGAAATCTAATGAATTTGAAACATTTAAGAAATGGAGAAGCTTGGTTGAGAATGAGATGGGTAAATAATTAAAATGTCTCAGATTTGACAATGGTGGTGAGTATTGCAACAAAGAATTTGAGGATTATTGTTCCTTTAATAGAATTTGTAAGTAGAAAATGGTTCCAGGGACTCCACAGAAAAATGGAGTGGTTGAACGCATGAATAGGACAATAATGGAGTGTGCAAGGACAATGAGATTGCATGTTGGGCTGCCTTTGAACATGTGGGCAGAGGCTATCAACACCGTTGTATATTTAATTAATAGAGGTCCTTCAGTTCTTTTAGGCTGTGGTATTCCAGAGGAAGCATGGATAGGTAAGAAGGTGAGTTATTCTTTTCTTAAAACCTTTGGATGTGAAGCATTTGCACATGTAGATTCTGAAAATAGAACCAAGTTGGATGCAAAATCAAAAAAGTGTACCTTTGTTGGATATGGCATTGATGAATTTGGTTTAGGCTTTGGGATTTTAAAAATCAGAAAATTGTGAGAAGCAGAGATGTTGTATTCAATGAGAAGGTGTTGTACAAAGATCAGTTGCAGTAGCATGAGAAGAAAGAAAAGGATTATGTGGTGCTAGATGATACTCCAAGTAGTGATGTTCTAGTGGTTCCTCATGCTCCGCAACAACAACCAGAAATACCACAAACTCCAGTGAATGTTAGATGGTCAACAAGGCTAAGTAGACCTCCTGAAAGGTTTTCTCCCTCTTTATAATCTATTTTTTTAATAGATGCTAGTGAACCAGAAGGGTATGATGAAGCTATGCATGTGGATAAAAAAGTTTAGTGGGAGCTTGCAATGAAAGAAGAAATGGACACCTTGCTAAAAAATTAGACTTGGGAATTAGGTAAGTTACTTTCAGAGAAAAAAGCTTTACCAAACAAATGGGTTTATAGGTTGAAAGAGGAAGATGGAGGTTACAAAAAATTTAAAGCTAGATTAGTTGTAAAAGGATTTGCACAAAAAAAGGGCATTGATTTTGATGAGATATTTTCTCTGGTTGTCAAGATGACTTCTATTTGTACTATTTTAAGTATTGTGGCTACTGAAGATATACGTTTGGAACAACTAGATGTGAAAACTATCTTTCTCCATGGTGATTTGGAGGAGGAGATATACATGGAACAACCCTAAGGATTTAAGGTCAAATGTAAGATGAAACTAGTGTGTAGATTGAAGAAGAGTTTGTATGGCTTGAAACAAGCACCTTGGCAATGGTACTTGAAATTTGATAGTATTATGGTTGAGCAAGGCTATAGTCAGTGTAATTTTTACCATTGTGTTTATTGTAAGAGGTTGGATAATGACAACTACATTATTTTATATTTATATGTTGATGACATGTTTGTAGTGGGGTCTAACATGGATCACATAAGAGAGTTAAAACAACAATTAGCACAATCATTTGCTATGAAGGATTTGGGGGCCAAAACAAATCCTTGGTATGAAAATTTGTAGAGATAGGAAGAATAGAAAATTGACTCTATCTTAGGCTGATTATGTTGAAAAGGTGTTGCAGAGATTCTATATGGAGAATGCAAAAGCTGTCAGCACACTTTTGCCTAGTCATTTAAAATTGTCTAAGGAGATGTGTCCTAAGACACCAGAGGAGGAAGAAAAGATGTCCAAGGTACCATATGCTTCAGCTGTAGGAAGTTTAATGTACGCCACGATATGCACGAGACCAAATATTGCACATGATATAAGAGTCGTAAACAGGTATATGAGCCATCTCAGATTGGAGAATTAAGATGCAATAAAATAGATTCTTAGATATTTGAGAGGTACATCAAATAAACACTTATGTTTTGGGGGCTCTAATGCTAATTTAGAAGGTTATGTAGACTTAGATTTGGTAGGAGATAGTGACACCAGGTGGAGTACTACAGGTTATGTCTTTATTGTAGGTGGGACAACGGTGAGTTAGATCTCACGATTGCCAAAGGTGGTTTCTATATCCACCATGGAGGCAAAGTATGTAGCTACAACAGAGGAAAGAAAGGAGATGATATGGCTTCAATCTTTCATGGAAGAATTGGGAAAATAATAGGCAGATAGTTATTTGTTTACATACAGTCAGAGTGCCATACATCTTGCAAAGAATTTTGCCTTGCATTCGAAGACCAAACACATACAGTTGAGGTATCACTTCATTCAGTCGATGTTGGATGATGGACAGCTACAGTTGGAAATGATACATATAGATGAAAATCCAATGGATATGTTTACAAAGGTAGTGATAAGGGAGAAGCTGAGCTCCTCTTCAGCTTCAATTGGTCTTCAAGATTGAAAAGAAAAAATTAGAATAGCAGAGTCCAGGGTGCTTATTTCCAGTGGGAGCTACAGGGTCAGGGGTGTTATGATTAGTCTCCAAGTGGGAGATGATATGGTATGGAGTCTGATTAGTCTCTAAGTGGGAGATTGTTGTTATATGGAGCCTAATCAGACTTGGAGGTTAAATTTACCCCACTTTTATAAGTGCGGTTTCCCCCCAAATTCCTATGGGTTCAAGGGGCAACACCCCTTCCAAGGGTTTGGGGGTAGTGCACCCAAGATGGGGTCAAGGGGTAGCACCCCTTGCAAGGTCCAGAGCTTACGGGTAGAGCCCCTGAAATGTCACATGGTTTTTTATTATTTTATTAAGGCGTCGAGAGTTATTTTTTCATTGGCCGACATAAGAAAAACCCTAATTTGTAACTGACAAAAGTCGTGATAAAAATGGCTAATGGTTAGGGTTTCAATTGATGGATTGTAGCATTTTGTAGTGGTATTGGGTTGCAAGGATTGCTGGTTGTAATCAGTTTAATTTATTAGATAATAATATTAGACTCTCTATTGGTGGATGTAGCCTGAGTTTGGGTGAACCAAGTTAAAACTTGTCTCTCGCTGTTATTATTTCTATGTATTTTCATTCCTCTATTTTAATCTTTATTTGGATTTAATTGATATCTTCTGTTGGCTAACCCTAATAGTATGGCATGTTTGTTCTCAAAGTGCAAGACTGGTGGCGATGAGCTCCTCTACACCTTGGGATTTTGTTTGGTGTGTTTGTTCTCAAAAGGTGCAAGACCGGTGGCAATGAGCTCCTGTACACTCTTTTAGAATTTGTTTGTTTACTTGCCTTGTACTTGTATTTTGCATTTCATATGGAAAAATAAATAAAAATCATTGCATTCATTGTATTCACTATGCTCTGCATGTCTTTAGTGATGTATTCTCCATGTTTTGCATGTTTTTTATTGTCTTCAATGTGTTTGGCATGTCTTCTTCGTGCTTGGCATGTTTGCTTTGTTTGTTGACCTTACTTTAATTCATGTATTGGCCTATACATACATTAAAGTGGGGGCTAAATGTTATGTCAGAAAAATATACCCTTGGGGGCTTTTTCCTTTTAAGGTTTAGCTCCTAGGTCTTTAGGTTGCATTTAGAGCATCTAGCATGATAATTCAGACTCCTGATGAGAAACCCTTGGGCCTTGTGACAAATGGGACCTAAGGGGGACTATTTTGATGTACCTAGAACAAAGACAAGGGGTGGACATGCGCACTAGCGCCCTAGTCCAGCCCTATTTTGGGTTTGCCCTAAATTCAAATGTCAGTTTGTGACTGTTATTTGGGTCCTAGGCTAACATCATAAGTTTTAATTATGAAATTCTTGGTGAGAATCTTTGTAGTTGCATATATAAGCATATGTAAGTTATCATTTAGAAACTAGAAGATGTTTATGATTGTGAGCTATTTGCATACTTATGATTTTCATTGTGTTGCAGAGCATAGCATTGTTATTGTGTTTGTTTTATAGGTTGGATTACATCTTCTCCTCATGGTATTGAAGAGCATCTTCCTTCCATGAGTGCTTCATCATCAAGGTGACATCTATTGTGTTTTATCATCATTATAATTTGTATTTTTGCCTTTATCCCACAAGGATACACACTCTCTTTAACAAAGCTGTTTAGAAGACTTGAATGTCTCTTCGGGGCTTGATCGAGGCAAGCCTCTAAACACCACAACCCTCTCCCACACTCCTTGTGATTGCAGGTTACAGGTATTGGATCTAGAGAAAATAGAGTTGCAGGGAAGATTGGAGGACATTGAAGATTTGGGATCCGAAAAGAAGTAGACACTGTGTGAGATTTCAAAACATGAGCATTATCAACATTGTCCTCTACATCTGAAGCTACAAAAATAGACTAAACAGTGATAATCATAGTGTGCAGAGCTTCAGACATCCTATAGAATATCCCTTAGTGGACTAGAGCACCATCAACAATGTCCTCTATATCTAAATTGCAGAAAACTAAGGAGACATTAGAAATCAGTGTCAGAAGGAGATTGATATTCCACATAAAAATCTATACCTTGGACTTGGGCACCATCACCATTGTCCCCGACATTTCTGTTTTCTAGACTATGAAGAACAGTGAGTTAAGTTTTTCCACCCTTTGTCTTATTCTAGTAGCATCTGTCGTAATTTATAGATTTACTTACTGTTTTTCTTAAATTAGGATTTCAAGAGCATTAAAGCATCAATTAGAGATATTGTGTGATAACTTCTAAATTTCCCAACTTTCCTTTATGGCAACCCAACCTGATGGGTGACTCTCCTCTCGAGTGGAGAGGCAACTTGGTTGAAAAGCCCTTCGAATGTTTAGTGGAAAGGAGGAGTCAAACTAAAATCCCCATACAAAACCAAACAAACAACCCTTCTTTTTCATCCTAAACAAATGATAGCGGGGATTTATGTGTCTTTGTAAAGAGATTTGAGATACCAATGGACTGTTTTAACAAGGTCAGATGCACTATCAAAAAAACTATTACAAGGGAAGATTTTGACAAGATTGTTAATTACGTAAGTACGACTTTAAAGAATATTGCAAAATCTCTTTCCTCAAAGATTAGAGATCAATTCCCTTGCGATGATTGCTTGAATCCATGTCTGTAGTGTATCCTCAATATTGGATCAACTATCAGCCAAGTGATTTTTAGAACAAGATAAAAACCTTAATAAATCATTTTTTTAAAAGTATAGAATTTGATGGACAACAAATAGAAGGAATTTTAAATAAAACTAAGCTTATAGAGAAATCAACTCGATTTGCAAGTTCAATGAAGGAATAGTTTAAACTCATGGATGCTCCCTACCAAGATGGATTGATAACAAAGCTTTGTGAAACCTTAAGTCAAAGCAAATATTGTGTGATGCATTATTAGATTATTTCAAACTTGTTGATTTATGTTAAACCATGATATTGGGGTCAGTGGAGGATGAGAGAGTTTTCAATGCATTGGGGTTTTTGAAATCAAAGTTAAGAAGCAAACTTGACAAGAATTTGGAAAATTACTCGAGAATGTATACAACTAGACATGATATATGGAGTTTTCCTTTAGAAAGGGCACTCATGATTTGGAGGTCCTTATGTGAAAGAAGAGGGTTGTGCAACACTTCAAACAATAATAACACACATGACAATGACACATTGAATACCACATGTACTGGTAATGGTGTTGATGAGACACTCTTAAGTGGAGATATGGAGATAGAAGAAAATGATGAACATGTTCAAGATGACACTGAATATCATGGTTAGAGGGAGAAGAATCAAGATGATGAGATGATTTGGCAATTTGAAAGGATTTAGTAGTTACTATGTATTTATACTGTATTTCATGTTCCAAACCCCAAAATGTTATTGATGACATTTTATGTTTCTCACTGATGTAGATTTTTCATTTTTGATTTAAAAAATCAATATTTTCATGTTATTATTGTGTGACACTGATAAGTTTTAAAAGCATTCAACTAAATGTATAGTAATCAACAACAATAGCATATTAATATATATGATAGCATTAGCAAATATTTAATGCATATGTAGAAACTAGAGTTTGCATAAAGTAGATAATTAAATAATACATATAATTTGAACACATAAATGTATTTCAATCTTATGTTGATTTTCAAAAGAAGGAATACATAGAAGTAGTACATTTAGAATTTACAATAACTTGCTCAAAACCAACTCTACACAATGCTCTGTTGGAAACACATACTACTAAATCATTTTATCATCTATTGTAGCATGCTCCACTCTTCATCTGATTGAAGTGCAATATGTCTTAACTCATGGTAATCGAGTTGCAAGTTTGTTAACAATTTATAATTGATACTGGTACTTGAGTTGAATGTATCAATCAAAATTGCACTCAAGGTTATCAGTGGTTTGATAGAATCCAAAAAGTTTATCTCATCAAGCTTTTGAGAAAACTGGTCCTTATCCAACTTCATTTTATCCTCTGTCTTATTTTTGAAAGCAACCTTTCCAATGTATCAGTATGATGGGTCAAAAGCCACTGGCAAACCAAGCTTTTTCAAGTATTCTTCCTTGGTTTGCAACCTCTTTTTCAATATTGCAACTTGGCCCAAAAGTGCCTATGCATCTTCCATCTTTGTACATTTTTGAATGATAGATGAGGCCTTTATTGTGGCATCTGTAGTTAGGGTAAAAATCTAGCTAGGGTAAATGCATAAACAACAATGATGAAAACCCTAACAATGCACAATGAAGGACAAGACAACATGAAAATCAAAATAAACATAAATTTAAACTGATCTCCATGCTAAACTTGATTGATCTCCATTGCTCTTCTCAATCCTGCATATGCATGCAAGATTTTGAAGGATTGTTGATAAGTTGAATGTTGGTTGCTCACAATTTCAGCAGCATAACATTAAGATGGAGATGATAGATGAAAAGATAATGGATGAAAGATGAATGATACAAAGGCTCTAATGATATTTCGACAGCATAAGGATACTCCAACTCAATACATGAAATTGGCTTGTGAGGGGGTTGATTTATAGGCAAGGGCTGATTTGAATGGATGATTGTGATTCAAAGGCTAAATGAACGATGTGGATGACTACGATTGATTAGCTATTCCCCCTCCTCAAGGGAGTTGTAGTTATGTGACAAGTGTAAGGAGGAGAATAAAGTTCATGTGTGATTGTGTAGACAAAAACTTTTATTTAATAAAATTAGGTCTTATTAGTTGTACATGTGAAGGATTTTAAGTGAAAGTTGTACTACCACACATGATTCAATTGAGAGGTGGACAAGTGTTGGAATGTGGTGAGAGGTGAGGACCTAATTCAAATATTTTATTTGAATTAGTTGGGATATGTAGATAGAAATTAATTAAATAAATGGGATTTATTTAATTAATTGGCTAGGTGATTAGGATAGGATGGGATTACGATGGGAAATTAATTAAATAACTAGGAATTATTTAATGAATTGGCTAATGGGATAAGTGGGATTAAGACAAAATGCTACATGATGTCTTTAATACTATTTTTAACTAGGCGTTGCAAGACATGGACAAATTTAGATGTCTACATTTTGCCCCTCTTTGAGATGATATTCGAGATGATGAGATTTATGTCAAGTAACATCATTTCAAAGAAGATAAGGTATGTGTAGACACCTAAAAATGTCTCGACCACCAAACTAACTCCCGACATCCCTAAACACATCAATTTCCCTTCTAACCAATTAATTAAATTTTTATTTAATTAATTATCCGTCCATTTCCCAAATTCATATCATTCTATCCCCAAAATTGAATTAATTTCATTAATTCAATAGTCTAAAACCTTAGCCAATTAATTTAATAAATATGCAAAATTTATTATTTCAATTTCCCTCTCCTCATTAAATCCAATTAATTAGCTAACCCATGCTTAACTAATTAATTCAACCTATTAATTAACCTATCCCTACTCTAGACAATTAAATAGCTATTATTTAATTGCCTACCCTAGCCTACCTCATCCTAGCCCTAGGGTTAATTAAATAAAACCTATATTTAATTAATCCTAAACCCCTCATTTGGGTGGATAAACCTAGTTTAACACCCTTCCCCACATCCTCCAAATAAAAAATTGAAATAAATCCACATAAGTCAAGTTTTTATTTTAAAACATCCCACATCACAATTAATTCTGCTTACATCCCCATACCTCATTTATCTCCACTTATCCCCAAATGAATTTTTAATTCATTTACATTCCCCCATATGAATCTTTAATTCAAAAATAATCTTTCACCCACATACTCATTTAATAACCCCTTTTTCCCAAAATGAATAAAAGATTTACTTTTATTCCTAGCCCTCCATTCCTCCAAGATTGAATCTAGGCCCTCCACATCACCTTCGTTCTCCACCATTGATCTTCCAAATCAATCTCCACCATTGGATCAAAATCCCTCCAAAAAGTCTATAAATAGAACATCTCTCCACACATTTGAGGATCCAAGTCTTGAGTAATGTTACCATGTCCAAATGTCCACTTAGGCTAGAATTGTGAGTTGCATAATTAGAGTAGCATTTCACATTTGAATTCTTAATCTAGGGAATATCATGTATTAGGAGCTCTTGGGTGCAAGTTTTCTCCTCCCTTGATGAGATTGGGTCTTCATGTGAGGTATAACTTTGTGTTATTTGCATTTCGTTTGTGTTTTCACTTCATTTTATTTACCTAATCTACATTGGCATGCCTGGTGGGACCCACAAGGTCCAAGTCTAATCCATTTTGTGTGAGTTTTGTGCAAAGGACATGTTTTTATAGGTGCAGCACTATCCTACCTGCGCAGCGGCGCTATCTCTAGCACCTTTTAGCGCTATCCTCTGTTTTAGCACTATTTTGCACAGCACGTTTCCATTTTATAAACTCACTCACATGTCATATTTTAATGATCTTCCTGCTATTTTTTTTGTACCTAACTACTCTTTGTTTTGCAGGAATATTAGAAAATACAAGGGGAAGTTATGCCAAAATTTTCATAAAGTTTAAACATGCATTTTGGCTTCTCTTTTGTCTTGTTTTTCATTTATCAATACTAATAATGCTAATGGGATCTCTTATGTGTTGAGCCTAACACTCTGTTTTCATTAAGAGAAACTCATTTTTTGCAAGTCAAATGCATTCAGGCCCGTATCGATGCTATCCGTGCCCAGATTGGTGCTATCCGTAGTGGTAACCAGACTATCTGACAAGTTGCACAGTGGTGCATTCCTGGACCTATTTTAGCACTATTGCCTCCTTTAGCTCTTTCTTTCTATTGTATTAGTGCTATTCATTGTATCAGCGCCTTCTGGATAACTCTATAGTGCAATACTCTGTTTTGGCACCTTCTGGGTCTCATATTAGCGCTATCTTATGAATTGGTGCTATTTGTATAGGGTGTCAGGTTCTCAGTCTGTTTTCTATTAGTGTCACCATTTATTGTCCACAGTAGTGCCATTTAGATTCTATTTTAGCACTATTTCAGAAACTGACTTTGTTGTCTGTGCAGGTACTGACAAGTGTTTTGCAGGTCATTCACATTATATTGCAGACACTAACAAGATTTTTTGCAGGGTGTTGTTAGATTAGAAAACATTACAATTTAAAATTTAAAATGAACCCTTCACATGTTGGTTACACAACATTTTGATTTGGTGCAATAAAATTGAACAAACAACAACAAACAAATCTTTGGGTGTGTGTGTGTCAAACATTTGAATTTGGTGTTCTAAAATTAACAATTGTGTGCCAACAACAATCAAAACACTTTGATTTTGGGCTTTAAAATGGACCACAAATTGCATCAATTGAAAGCATTAGATTAAAAAGAACAACAATCTACATTCTTCATGCATATAATCAATAAAATCAACCTAATTTCTATGAAGTGTTTTCATGGTTTATGTTTGTAGAGTGAAAAGTATATGCTCTTCCCTCACACCATTTGGTGACCTTGGGAATCAAAAGCTTCTCACAAAACTTGCATTTATCACCCCCAACATAATCCAAAGAATTAAAATGAACCATGTTTAGTATGGTGCAATCATAAAAAATACGTATGCTCTCCCCTCTCATCTTTGTATGAACTTGGGGATCAAAAGTATTTTTGTAATTCATGTTACTTTTGTTAATCCTTAGAGGACCTGTCACCCCACTTCGAAAGGTGGGAACGACCCAAGCGACAACAAGCTAAAGCCAAGCTCTTCCAAGCTGTTATATAAATATAAGGTGTTTAGGATGAAAGTCACAAGCAACAGGGGTTGTTGTGTTATACCGACAGCCAACCTCCCCCAAAACCCTCCAAGGCGTAACCCTTGGAGGCTGGGAGACTCCATAACGGAGAGTAGTACTGCTACATGTATAACCACCTGAACGGATGCCCTCACTATGAACCATTGTTTAGCAAGCCAAAATCCTTCTATTTGTTGATGGAGAAGGGAAACCTTTGAAGCGATCCCAATTCATGCGGTTCTTAGCCGAGGTAGTAGGGACAATCTAAAGGTTTGGTGAGGGACAAGCCTTATAAGAAACTTGGATCTTGGTATGCGTGAGAAGTGTGTGCAATTGTAAGGAGGAGCCGGTGCTACCAAGATCCTGGAGCTACCTGATTTGAATAGGCACAACTAGGGGATTCAACAAATACTGTCATATCTTTGCCTTAGGTTGTGCAAAGTGCTTGTTTAACAAAATCACATGTCAATTCACAAACAAAAATCTTGGTTATTGTGTGTTCATGTGCTTAATTGAGTGTTAATGTGCTTAAATTACTTTCAAACAAACAGCCAAGAGACAAGCCAAATCATTTGATCAAATTCCAAATCAAAACAAATCCAAAATCTATCTTTTTCAGGACGTCGACCAACACTACCCTGTTTTAGTTCTATCTTTGTCTGATTTTAGTGCCATTTCACCTATGGATTGGCTCTATTTTTAGATTGACTTGCCTGAGACTAAGACCCATTCAGTTGTGATCTTCACCATCTACTCTGCCATAATCCATATTTACATTCCAAAAAATCATCCGTACCCCATCCATTTTCTCCTCAAGATTTTTCAAAACATACCATCATCTTTATTGGACCTTTTGCTATACCATAACCCACTCAAGTCAATATCTATCCATTCCCATTAATTTTTTTGCATATCTCCTTGAACCAAAACAAATCATTTCAAAAAAATCTAAATCCAAATCAAAACACCCATCAACAAATCATCAACCAAAACTTGTCATCCGTTTGAGCCAAAGTTAGATCTAGATCTCATCATTCATATCATATTTTGCTTGAAAAGTCATTAGTCTACCTTTCAAGTAAAACAATCATCCCTCTTTACGTAATGTCATTAGTCTACCCTAAACAAAGAGAAATATCCCTTTTGTGCCAACACAAAATCTAGATTTTACCTAAAGCTCAACTTGTGGACCATAAAGTCCTTTCTTATCACCCTTAGGTTAACACCTTTTGGCTTATCACCCTCTCCATCTAATTACCACATCTATCTTTGGGTCCAACACAATCAATCCAATTCTCTAAGGTTTTCATCCCCCATCTCACTCTACTTCTGAAAATTAAATCCATACGCGTGCATGCCCATCACGAGATCACAACACAAAAAGAATAAAAAAAGGGTAGAATCTTGGCAATATGGCATGCCTAACACCAATAGCAACAACATACCCATCAATCAAACATTCAACCCACCTATGTACTCTTACCTCCCCCCATACAATCCCAATGAAAATCCTTTTCATTTCTTACAACAACTACAACCACCACCACCAACACAAAATGTCCCCACCATTTCCCAAGGTGATCTAGATATCTTGAGATTTACACAAGACGCCGATAACATGGACCTACTTGATAAAATCCTAAGGTTGGACCCAAATAGATATCTTGATCATCTCCTCAAAATTGGTGCTCAACTACCCCCATCACGACATCATCACAACCATCCACCTCTACAATCATTCCTTTCACATCAAATACCCAAGCATCTACATCAAATACCCAACCGACCACCTCTCAAACGTCAATACCTACCATATCTACCACCTTCACAAGCTCAACTGTTACCACATCTACAATTCCCACAAGTACCGCCATCCCTACCATCTCCCAACCCGTCATCACCTCCACTACCACAACTACCATAAACCCTTCCGTCCCACAAATCACCCTAGGCATACAAGGGAACACCACAAATGCAAGTACCTCCATGAGTGTGCCTCCACCCAACCTTCAAACCATCGCTTACCTAAGATAGTTATTCTCACAACCACCTCACAATACGTCCAACCCATCCAACGTCCACCTATCCAACGTTAATCCATCCAATGTCACGTATCCACATAACCCCATAACTTCATCAACACAACATCAAACCAATCCCCAAATACCACCACATATTCTCCAACATCTCCATGCATATCAACAACATCAAGCACTCATCAACCAAAACACCAATCCGTAGTACCAAAACCTCAGCCAAACAAATCTCCAACATCAAATCTCACCCCATCTCCAACATCTCACCAATCAACAAGCATACACAACCCAACCACCACAACCACATGATCTCACAACCATTGTACAATCCTTGATCCAAAAGGTAGATGACATGCAAACTAGGGGCAAGCGTAAACACTATTCCTTTGAGGATATTTGCCCCTATCCATTTGATCACACATTGTACATGCCCCCTTTCCCCAAGAACTTTGAAACGCCAAAATTTGACAAATACAAGGGAAGGGGAGACCCTAGGGACCACCTTAGGGAGTTCTACATCACTTTCTTAGAAGTCTCAAATAATGATACCTATCTAATGAGACTATTTCCAAGAAGCCTCAGTGGTCAAGCTACTGAATGGTTTGCACATCTTCCACCAGGCATTAGGACTTTCCCTGAGCTTGCAGAAAAATTTGTAAACCATTTCTCCTACAACTTCGAAAATGAGATGTCTATGACAAAACTTTGCAACACCAAACAAAAGAATGGAGAAGCCTTCTCTTCTTTCTTGCAAAGATGGAGGAGCTTAGCAAGCAATCTCCCATGGCCAATTCAAGAAAAATAACTCGTCACCATGTTTGTGACCAACCTCAACTAGGAATTAGGGTTTCATTTACAAATCCTTTGTGCATCTACCTTTGAAGAGGTCATCGACAAAGGTACCACTATTGAATGGGCCCTCATTTCCAAGGGTTCCATCAAACTATATGACTACAAATCCAACAATAACAACAACAACCACAAATCCAATAACAACACCCCCAATACTAACAACAACACCAACACACAATCAAATGAAAAGACACACTATTGGGGGAAGAACAAGAACAATTTGAATGACAGCGTCATGGATGTGAAAGCCATCCAACATGTATAGAACCAAACACCTGCACATAAATATGCAACCAATGTCAAGAACCCAAGGGGACAAACTAAACCACGCAAACCTCGAAGGCAATTTACAACCTTAGGGGAACCCATCGAGGACATCCTCGACAGATGTCTCAAGAAAGGTTTGATCACACTTCCACCTATTAGACTCCAAGAGAATGAGCTCAAGGCTGCATGGTACGATGAAAATGATTACTGTGAATACCACTGCATTGCGGGTCACAAGACGGCAGACTACATGCAACTAAAGCATTGCATCCAAGACCTTATAGATCAAAATCTAGTCAGCCTTGATCAAACTACACAACCATCACCAAATGCCAATCTTAAAGCTTACAAGGATCCACTTCCTAACCATAATAAAGCCTCCTCATCCAATCAAGCATACAACATCACCCCACCTCTCGCAAACTATGACTCTATTGTAGGGCGGATAGAGCCATCATCTCACCATGTTAACACAGTCACCATTCGAACACAAACACCCAATTGCATTGTGACAACCCGTCGGGGCCGTGTATTTATCCGCACTACCCCTACCACCGAACAGACACCCGCATCCACATCAGATCCCATCCCTCGTCATCTGAACACATGCCCATCCCCTACCAATGAGTATAACCTCATAGAGCATCTAGGAAAGACCCCTATACAAATATCCATACTCAAGCTGCTCCACACATCCCCCCTTCACAAAGACGTCCTTGACAAAGCTATCTTGGGTACTCAAGTTCCCGCCAACTTGAATGTGACCCAATTCCAAGCCATGGTAGGACATATCACCATACCTCACCATCTCACATTTTTAGAAAAGGACCTTCCCACCACTGAACACTTGCATAACGATGCCCTACACATCGAAGTCCATATCCACAAACACACCATTAAAAGAGTCTTAATAGATGGTGGCTCCACCCTAAACATATACACTCTTAAACTACTAAAACACTTGGGATACTCTGATGTGGTTGTAGACACCAACGAGTGCATCAAAATCAAAGGCTATGATGACACCGAATGACTATCAGAAGGCACCATCAAGCTCCCTATTCAGGTGGGACAGAAAATATTTGAAACAAAATGTCAGGTTCTTGATCTTGACCTCGCCTACAACATTCTTATTGGTAGACCATGGATTCATGCCATGCAAGCCATCCCATCCACATTCGATCAATGCCTCAAATTTCCTCACAATGGCACAGAAGTCATTGTCTACGCTGACCCCCGCCCCTTCCAATACTGCAATTTCTTGGAAGGTCATAACCATACCTTCTGCCCATACAACAAAGCTACCACTAAAGCCAATCCAACAACATCCACCTCATATATCGATCCCGCAAATATTCACACCACTTCATCCCAAGCACACCCACCACCCGAGGTCAAGATCAAGCTTAGTGACATGGGATGTGGGGAGTACAACCTACATGGTACATTTTGTGTAGGCACATTACCCAACCCTAAAACCTTTAGCATCCTAAAGATAGAAGCAACCAACACAGTCGTCATCAAGTGCAAACCATTGCCCATCTTTGAGAAGAAACATCTTCTGGATCAGGATGTGCTCGAAGATATCTCATCCTGGCTATATAAGGATGAAGAAACATAACAAGAAGCTCCCTCCATACCAATAGAAATCTATGGAAAGGTTCTAAAATTGTCAAAAGCAGGGGTTATAAAGGACAAGGCGGTATCGGCCTTCATGAATAGGGGATCGTGGAACTGCTGCAAGCAACAAGAAACCCCTATACTCAAGGGTTAGGATATGGTCAACCCCAACATATCCTCACTACTAGTGAATGTATCTTAGCCGAGGTCACTATGGCCTCCTTGGAAGTCGACAACGTCAATGAAACGAGCCTTCAAGACTCCTTTATAGACTTTTCTAATTTCTTTGACTCATCCATTTGCACCATCTACTCAATCACTACTCTCACCTCATCATCCAATGACTTGCCACTGGTTTACCCTAACCTCATTGACTGAGAGTAACGGGGACCTCCTATATTTGATGTGGCACCTAATGATGAGGTCATTGCTGAAATGATGGGAGTTAGAGATCACTTCCCCCTCAGAGATCATAGAGCAAGATACATCATGGAACTAGATACACATTCTTATTTCGGGGAGACAACCCCTACTTCTAGTCATAAAAAAATAAAAATAAAAAATGGATCTGATGGTGAAAACTATTCTGCAGCAGTATCAGATCCCAAAAAAGTAAAAACAAAAAATGTATCTCCTAGTGAAAGCCTCCATGAGGTGCTAGGAGATGGAAGCATGGGCCTTCCCGAGATAGACAAAGTTTATCTAGATAGGTCACCCATCCTAGTAGAGCCAACCCAAGAGATGAATCTTGGAACGGAAGAAGAACCGAAAATCACTTTTAGGGTAGAATCTCTCAGCACAATTGAGCAATAAAATTTCCTCAAATTCTTCAAATACAAAAAGCACAATTTTGCATGGACCTGTGCAAACATGCCAGGGCTTGATCCCACTTTGGTTGTTCATCATCTTGCAGTACGCCCTGATGCAAAGCCAGTAAAGTAGAAAATCAAAAAAATGAATCCTCAGGTGGCCCTCCTTGTCAAGGCAAAGCTAAAGAAACTACTAGATGTTGGATTCATTAGACCAATTAATTATCCTGAATGGGTTTCAAACCTAGTACCAGTAGCCAAACCCGATCGCTGAATCCACTGCTATACCGACTTCAGAGATCTCAACAAAGCCTACCCAAAGGATGACTTCTCGTTGCCTAACATTGACGTGATAGTGGACCTCACGGTAGGACATGAGATGTTATCCCTCATGTATAGATTTTCAAGATATAACCAAATCTGGATCGCAGAAGAATACTAGCATAAGACATCTTTTATATGCCCATGGGGGATGTACTGCTGGGTCATAATGCCATTTGGCCTAAAGAATGCCGGAGCTACATATCAAAGAGCCATGACTATCATCTTCCATGACCTTTTTCACCACATCATGGAAGATTATGTGGACGACTTATTGGGAAAATCAAAGACAAGAGAGGAACACCTGAATATATTGGCAACGATCTTCGACTGTTTGGAGAAATACAATGTCCGCCTAAATCCAAAGAAATGTGTCTTCGGGGTCACCTCCAAGAAACTTTTGAGATACATAGTCTCTAGAAGAGGAATCGAGGTAGATCTCGCAAAAGTCAAGTCTATTATTTAAATGCCTCCTCCAACAACACTGAAGCAGCTAAGAAGTTTGTAGGGAAAACTCCAGTCCATTCATCGGTTCATTTCTAAACTTGCCAATAAATGCCAACCATTCTAGCATCTACTTTGAAAGAATATAACTTTTGTTTGGAACACCTAGTGTCAAGTTGCCTTTGATCAATTAAAGGAATACTTGGCTAATCTACCTATTCTAACTCCACCAAGGCAAGGCGAACCTCTCCTACTATACATCTCAATAACAGAGACAGTTGTCGGAGCCTTGTTAGCACAACATAATGAGCATGGAAAAGAAAGAGCCATCTATTACATCAGCTGCACTCTCATATCCTATGAGCTCAACTATACACAGATTGAATGAGCATGTCTAGCCCTGGTCTTCACTTCACAAAAATTAAGACACTACATGCTCAATCATAAAACCAAGATCATTGCCAAGATTGATCCATTGAAATATCTGCTAAATAGAGCTGCTCTTACAGGGAGAGTGGCGAAATGGGTCATGATTCTAACTGAATTTGATATTGAATACACTGAGAGAAAAGACATCAAAGGACAGGTTATAACCAATTAGCTGGCTGAAGCACCGATTCCTGCAAAACATCCAACACTGGTAGAGTTTCCCAATGAAGCTATCTTAACAATCACACCAGCTATAGAAACATGGAAGATGTACTTTGATGGATCATACACACATAGAGGCTCGGGGGAAGGCATCCTGTTTGTTACCCCTCAAGGTGACACAATCCCCAAATCCTTCAAAATCACATTCCCATGTACCAACAACGTGGCAGAGTACAAGGCTCTCATCGCAGGCCTCTGAATGGCAATAAAATGGAAAATTGAGAAATTGACAGTATATGGAGACTCCCAACTAGTCATCCAGTAGGTAAATAATGAGTACAAGACCAAGGATGATAAACTCCTCCCTTACAAGAAGATGGTCGATGACTTCAAAGACTATTTCGACGACATCCACTTTGAGTAGATCCCAAGGTTAAATAACAAATCTGCAAATGCCATGGCTACCATTGGGTCTCTGGTTGACATGAAGAAAGATAGTAAGAAATGTGAGTTCCTCATAGAAGAACTCCCCATCCCGGCATATGATGTTCCTCAATCCAAACTCGTGTGTGAATTCATTGGTCCCCTATCCCCGTGGTATCAAGAAACCTACTTATATCTCCATGACAATACCATCCCTCCCAATCTATCCACATTGCAAAGAAAATCCTTAATCCGTCGAGCCTCCCGTTTCATACTTGTAGGCAACACCCTATACAAAAGGAGTCTTGATGGCATGTTTCTACGATGTTTAGACTCTAGGGAAGCTGAGGTGGCCTTGGAAGAGGTACACGTAGGTATCTGTGGGGCACATTCAAGTGGACTTGCTCTTGCTAAAAAGATCCTAAGAACTAGTTACTACTAGCCAACAATGGAACGTGATTCCTATTGGTTTATCAAGAAATGCCTACCATGTCAATAACATGGTGATCTCATCCACGTACCAGCACAGGAATTGCAACCGATCACGACGCCGTGGCCTTTCTCATAGTGGGGACTCGACCTTGTAGGGAAAATCCATCCACCATCTTCCAATGGCCATAAGTTCATAATCATTGCTACTAAGTACTTCACAATGTGGGTGGAAGTAATACCACTCACCTTCATTGCAAGAACCAAAATCTCCAAGTTTATCCTCCATTACATCATCTACCGCTATGGTATCCCTCATTTCATTGTCACCAATAATGGAAAGCCATTCAAGAACCAGGAAGTTCACACCTTGTGTGAAACGTTTGACATCAAACACCATTTCTCCACACCATATTACCCTCAAGGAAACGGTCAAGTAGAGGCTTCAAATAAAACCATCCTCCGTATTCTCAAGAAAATAGTCAATGAAGCTGGCTGTGACTAGCACCTCCAACTCAACCCTGCCCTATGGGCTTACCGCACAAGAATTTGCACTCCCACAGGAGCCACTCTATTTTCTCTAGACTTCAGATCCAAAGCCATCTTACCTATTGAGGTCGAGCTCCCATCTCTACAAGTATCCCTACAAAACATAATCTCTGCTAAGGAATATAGAGTCACAAGGCTGCATCAACTAGAACTACTAGATGAAAAATGCCTGAATGCGTTGAACCACCTGCAGGCATATCAAAACCACCTCTGAAGAAGCTACAACAAGTGGATTAGAACCCAAAAATTTGAAGTAGGTGACCTTGTCCTTATGGAAAATTAGAAGAACCTGCAAGAGCGTCCTAAGCAAGGAAAGTTTGAACCCAATTGGCTAGGACCTTAAGTCATCACAACTGACTAGATGAGCCAATGAACATTCTGCATCTGAAGAAATTCTATGCATAACCCATAAAAAAATCAAAAAAATAGAAAAATAAAAAAACCAAAAAACATCAAAAAAATTAAAAAAAATCTGAGTGCAATAAAAACTTCCAAATGGTGAAAATCACTTCAGTGACACCTTGGATAAGTACCATGGTGAAAACCTATTCTAGGCGCCATGTGTAGTGGCCGGTTCTACCCTCTAATAAATCCTCTTTCCATTGCAACACTCCATATTGCACACATCCCATGGCTTGGAATTCTGAAACATCAAGTCCTATTGCCCATTCAACACTATCTCACCCACAACCCAATCCATGGAATGAGGATCCTTGTAAGCTTCCCCTTGTACAACTCAAAAATTAAAAATCCAAAAAACAATACAAAATCATCAAAAATATAAAAAAAAATGCATCATCACCCTCACACATCGATCACTCCAATCCATCAATCCTCATCACATCACACCCATACCAAACCATTCCCACATCATCAAGTCTTACCAGAACTACATATTCATTTCACTCGCATCTTGAAAGTACCTTGATCCCATGGACACAAGGTATGTAGGTAGTCTGGAATACGAAGGACGTTTCCAGTTCTTAGGTACGTAAGATGTACCCATCCAACTTGTTTGGATGGTCCCCACTCACTAAGCTTACTAGACCCATCATATGATACACACACTAAGTATACATTCAAATCATCATACCTAACACAAAAATCATCAATCAACATCACCAATTATAATCCTACACCTAGCCAAACTATTCTTTTTCCCATCTTCCAAAAATTTTCCAATCAAAACCAACTGATCTACGTCTTAGGATATATCTTTCCTACAATGGACAAATATCTGTCATTCTATCATCACGTCTCTTGGCAAGAGCACACAAAGGCTATTTGTATATTTTTGTTTGGTCTTTTTGATTATTAATTTTTATCTTTTTGTCTCACTCTTGGTCATATCCAAAGCTACCTTGATCTTATTATATCATGGTAAGTAGAGGACAACACCCAGAGTAGACAAGGTCATTATTTTTGTATGCTATGCTTGTGGGTTGTTTTCATTACTCCAAGGATAGTATTCATATCTTGAAGCCTGGGTCGGTTCTAGTACGACATGCCTCATTTGTATATACATGCATCAAATGCCTTATATGCACTATGGACACTTGTCTCTATGAGTCCCCTTCCTAGGGCAGGTAAGCTTATACTACCTTGGGCATGCATGAAATCAACCTATTGTTTGTGGGTCCAGTCCATGCAATTGTGGTATATGCATCATCACCTAGGTCCTTTCATACCTTTGTGAACTATATCCTACATTGCTATAGTAAACTAAGAAATGCTCTAAATTAGTCTTATGCAACTACTGTTACTAGCTCAAAATCATCATCCTAATCACTCATTCAACATTACCATCTAGGCCTAGATTTCGTAATCACCTACCCTATCTCCCCCCCATCTAAAATCCCCTCACTAATCCCATTCCCCCACCATATCTCCATCTAATACATCCAGAACCAAAGTAAATCCCCCCTCAATGACATGGTGTCATATGACCTAACAATCCTTTAGTCTCGCCACCCCCATCCTTTAGATACTCCCAACCCAATCCAATAACCATCCATCCACCCTTATCCTCTCCCCACCTAGTCCCCTTTCCCACAACCCTACCACTCAGGGTCAAACAAAGAATGTCATGTGTATCAGGACTTAAGCATCTCACCTATCACCTACACTACATCTCACCTATCATTTAGTCTTTGCATATCATTTAGGTTGATTCTAATCATTTAGATTGCATAATCATTTAGGTTCATTTTAATCATTTAGATTCCACAATCATTTAGGTTCATTATAATCATTTAGATTGCATAATCATTTAGTCTTTGCATATCATTTAGGTTCATTTTAATCATTTAGATTACATAATCATTTAGGTTCTTTTAATCATTTAGATTGTATAATCATGTAGGTTCATTTTAATCATTTAGATTGCATAATCATGTAGGTTCATTTTAATCCTTTAGATTGCATATCATGTAGGTTCATTCTAATCATTAAATTTGCATATCATTTTAGGTTCTTAAAAAATCATTAAAGTTGCATATCATATCCGTTTGCATTTCTTTTAGGTTCATTTTAAAATCATTCAAAATTGCATAAACATTAGGTTCAATTAATAAAACATCACATTTACACTACACTCCATATATCAACTCATAAACATTTACTTACATCATCACAATCATAATCATCCAGCTACATTTTATAATCATCTAGCTGCATATCCATATTTCCATACATAAAGATGTGTTTATTCCGATAAACATACATTTCCATTGCATCACATTTTTTACATCCATAATAAATGTTTATTAATCTGAACATTCATTTGCATTATACATCATATAGTCCATAGATCACAAACTATGCATATATCAAAATAGGTAAAACTATCATTACAACCATAGCATATAAAGCATACTGCATCCATCAACATAGGCATCATCATAAGCATAATACAACATCATAAACAAACACATAGGCCATAAAGAAAAAATCTCCATCACATCATATATATCATCACATAAAATATACATCGCTCATATATCCATCAAAAAATAAAATGTCCTAATACAATGCCTCCATGGGCTAACATGATATAAATTGTCGCAAAGAGGATCCTCTATCTGATCGGGTGGGGGATTCGGACCCTGTCTGTGGCTATGACCCTGCTTGTGGTGGCGGCTATGGCTACGACTATACTTGCACCTGTGGAAAGTGCTGGGGCACATGCGAGGGAGGCTGCATCGTCTGCTGAACTGACTGAACTGATCTAGATTTATGTGACCTAGCTACCCACGATCCACTAACATGACTATAGCTCGGTGCATGCTGCTCTGCAGGCACTGCCACATGATATAAGGCCCAATAATAGTCTATCCATCCTTTGGCCTCTAATAGTTGTGCCTATTCCTACGACAACTGTGTAAGCATCAATGTCAACACAGGGGCCATACTAGCACCTGAAGCCTGCAAGCTGCCCACCATAGCCTCTGCCTGCTATGCCCTGGCAAGAGTAGCATCCTGCTCCCCTGTCAAAGTGACAATCTCACCCTAAGCCTGGGCTAGCTGTGCCTACAATGCAAGCACCTATCCATCTACCCCATCTAACAATGCTAAGGCCCCCCACAACTAAACCAATTCAGCCTCCCAACTCTCCAATGACTCCTGTAGGATGGCCACCTGTGCCCCGAGGGTCTCCATCTCCTCCTCCTCATCCTGAGGCCACTGATGAGGTGTAAGCCTCTCAACCTCTACCTCTCCAGCTGTCCCTGAGGTGCTTGCCTCTTCCTGCTATCCTATAAGTTGCTGATGCACCACCTGTGGTGGGGGTAGATCACCCCTATCCACCCTCAGCTTTCCTCCATGATATTAAGGTCCTCTCTACCGCCGTACCCTACCAATCTGTACCTACTCAATAGGTACCTCCTATACGGGAACCTGTTGCCCCACTTACCCCTGTCTTGCTACCACTGCTGCCAGCACATCTATTTGCTGGCCATCCCTACCAACGACCCTCTCCTCCCCATCCCCTCCAACCTCCACTAGGTTGTCTCTAATGATCTTGTCCCCCTCCTCCAAGAGGTCATCCCCATCTGAGTCATCACCACCACTGTCATCTGAATCATCATCATCATCCCCTGAGCCTGATGCCTCCTCCACGGGTACTGCCTCGGCTGGATCCGTAAACCAAGTCGGCTGCCACATCTACCACCATATGTCATATGCAGGGGTAGTGCCCGCATCCCTCACTATGCTCCTCCAATCCCACTGTACTAGCCGTATAGCTGCAAAATCATCCCAAGCAACCTGTGGCTGTATGGCTGCAGGCTAGAAGAGAGCATCTCGGGGAGTCTGAGAAAAAATAGCCATCTACTGTGGCGTGTCTTGCCTCAATCCAAACTGTCGCATCACCTATGACGACAGGTACATATCTATCATGTGGTCTCCTCGACCCGTCAAGTAGCACTGCTAAAATGTAAAAGGCAGGTGGATATCATCATCTTGCCACAGCTCCACCCCAATGTAAGGTCACCAGGCAACTCAAATGCAATCATCTAGCATCTACCTCTAGTAATGTACCTGCCCAGTGTAGGTGTACTCTGCATCTCGCTATAAAAACATGAAGGCCTCAAATGGCCGGCGATAGTATCTGCATGTCAGCCGTATAACTATGATGTGTTCCCAGATCCACACATGCAGCAAAGTCACCCCAGCTGACAATACTAAATCATGAAGATAGGCAACTATGTGCATCTCATGATATAGCTGCCCCAGCATCGCAGGCCCCCAGGCATACATAGTCTCATGCCTCACCATACCCTTGATCATCTCACCCCAGCCAACTGGGAAACCCCTACCCTGCCTATCCAGTATAACCACCCCACCAATCAAATCACATAGGAATAAGGTAAAGGGATCTGCACCCATAGCCAATGTCCCCTCATAGCTCATCTCTCTCCCATCCGCTGAGAGAACAATGTGGTCCTCTCCAAACACTCTGATTAGGGCACTCCCCCCCTCCTCATGTCATATCTAACACGTAGGCCTTGAATAGGTAGCTTGAGGATGCGATAAACATCCTCAAGGGTGATCGTGATCTCTCTAGATGGCAACAGAAAGCTGAAGGTCTCTGAACGGTACCACTCCATGACTGTTGTCATCAGAGATCGATGAGCTCATAGAACTAGCATCGACGCCACTATTAGAAGCCCCAACCTAGCCAGTCGAGCCCGCATAGCATCATCAAAATGGTCGAACAATGCCATCGTAGATGGCACGTGTCGCTCCCTCGAGTACACTATAAATCAGTGTGTATCTTGCATCCACAACTTTCTAGTTAGATATCGACCTATCTTTTTCTAAACCAATCCCTTTCTTCTAATGTCTAAAAAAGCTAGAATCAATTGGTGACAAAATAGACAATGCTTTGCGTCATTTTCCAAATGGCACTACTACTTCCTCTAAATAGCACTAATTAATAAAATAGTGCTACTGTGCAAACCACTTTGTGCTAATTCCAAACATTGCACTACTGTGCACTATACATAGCGCTATTTTATCAAATGGTGTCACCCTACAATTTCGTGCTAATCCAGTGAATAGCACTAATTCCATCAAGTGCACTAATATCCTATATTGCGCTAAACCCATATATGGTGCTAGAATTCAAAATAGCGCTACTACCCTAAATGGCGCTATTCTAGTAAATAGCGCTACCCTAGCACCATTTTGGTGCTAAATTGCTAAAAAACCATTTCTTCTAAAATAACGCTACTTCAGAAAATAGCACTAAAAACCAAGGTAAATGGTGACAAACTACCCTAACCCTACCCTAGCAGATAGCGCCAATCCAGAGGATGGTGGTAATCTGCCTAACTTTTGGCGCTACGCGCTCTAACCCTATTTCTTGAACCCCAAAAAAGTGACATAAATGAAAAACTAAAAAAGTTAGGGTTAGACCCTACTTGGGGTCCAGCCTCTGGTGCCCGACCAAATGATCAGAACTGCTCTGAGATGTGTCAAAGTCGAGGGAACTGGGGGTTGCGCTCTGCCATCTCTCCTTCACTCCTTCTTCTCTATAGTCAATGTGTGCAAATGTGGCACTCTAAGGGCCCACTTTTCCTAATATAGTGGGCTATGTCATTCTTCCACCCCCTCTTTTTCTTCTAGGGTGCAGATCTCAGCCTTTTTTCTCTATTTTTCTTCATGTCACCTTCTTTTTCAGTCCCCTATCCAACATTCACTCCTGTCGAATCCTTTCGAGAACTCACCCAGAAAATTTTTATTTTCCCGCCGACCTCTCAAGGGGGCATCCCTTACCCATCTCATTCCTTCTCGGCAGCTGGGGCATATTTTTCTTTTACCTGATGCCAATTCCCTCCTAGGTCCTGATGCCACATCAAAGAGGGGCAAATGTAGACACCTAAAAATGTCTCAACCACCAAACTGAATCCCGACATCCCTAAACACATTAATTTCCCTTCTAACCAATTAATTAAATTTTTATTTAATTAATTATCCCTCAATTTCTCAAATTTATATCATTCTATCCCCAAAATTGAATTAATTTCATTAATTCAATAGTCTAAAACCTTAGCCAATTGATTTAATAAATATGCAGTATTTATTATTTCAATTTCCCTCTCCTCATTAAATCCAATTAATTAGCTAAACCATGCTTAACTAATTAATTTAGCCTATTAATTAACCTATCCCTACTCTAGACAATTAAATAGCTATTATTTAATTGCCTACCCTAGCCTACCTCATCCTGGCCCTATGGTTAATTAAATAAAACCATGTATTTAATTAATCCTAAACCCCTTATTTAGGTGGTCAAACCTAGTTTAACACCCTTCCCCACATCCTCCAAATAAAAAATTGAAATAAATCCACATAAGTCAATTTTTTATTTTAAAACATCCCACATCACAATTAATTCTCCTTACATCCCCATACCTCATTTATCTCCACTTATCCCCAAATGAATTTTTAATTCATTTACATTCCCCCATATGAATATTTAATTCAAAAATAATCTTTCACCCCCATACTCATTTAATAACCCCTTTTCCCAAAATGGATAAAAGATTTACTTTTATTCTTTGCCCTCCATTCCTCTAAGATTGAATCTAGGCCCTCCACATCACCTTCATTCTCCACCATTGATCTTCCAAATCAATCTCCACCCTTGGATCAAAATCCCTCCAAAAAGTCTATAAATACAACATCTCTCCACACATTTGAGGATCCAAGTCTTGAGTAATGTTACCATGTCCAAATGTCCACTTGAGCTAGAATTGTGAGTTGCATAATTAGAGTAGCGTTTCACATTTGAATTCTTAATTTAGGGAATATCATGTATTAGGAGCTCTTGGGTGCAAGATTTTTCCTCCCTTGAGGAGATTGGGTCTTCATGTAAGGTATAACTTTGTGTTATTTGCATTTAGTTTGTGTTTTCACTTCATTTTGTTTACCTAATCTACAGTATGTATAGAGGAAAATGGATGATGTGGGATGATGATGATGTAAGGATATGATGATGATGGTGATGATGGAAAAATAGGATGATGATCCCCCTTGAGAGGATAGGTAGGTTGGACAAACATAGGTAGGCTCTTGAAATGAAAGGGATTGATCAAGGAAGAAAGGTAATGGAATGGGTAGAATAAATGAATGATGCATTATGCTACAATGAAAGTGAGTGATCATGGTGTTTGATATAGTACTAGACGTTATGCACCAAGGTATAAGGACCAAGGTGATGATGTGTCTTATGCACCTAGCATAATACAACCTTGTCTAACGTATTTTGAAGTAAACTTAGAGCATTGAAGTCCTAATGCACAAAAGGTATGAGATGACCTTAGATGCAAAGGTTAATGCAAAAAGCTATTCTAACATGCACAAGATATGAATATTAGCCGGAAAGATTATGGATTTGATACAAATGTGAGATAAAAATGATAACACACACAAGGAAGCAAGTAGGCATGCACAAATGATTAAAAAATAAACAAGGTATTGCCCATGTCAAGATGTAAACCAATAATTAATTGATTGATGATTGATGATGATTATGATGATAATAGTGATGACAATGATAGTTTTGTCATTGCGGGGAAAGATATATCCCTAGATCAACACAAGGATGCATGAACGATATATCTCATTGATGATGATGCTTGATTTACAACAAGATTAGGATCAAGACCAAGGATGTGATTGGATAATTTGGCAAGATTGATTCACTTGATTGGTATGGATTAGGGATGACTTGAAAATGGATTATTGATTGGAATTTTGGATTGAGTTGATTTGATGATTTGATGAATTGATGGGATGAAGTGATTGAAGAATTGATGAATTGGATTGATGATGATGAAGGAATGTGATGAATTGGAAGAATTGATTTGTAGAAATGATTTGATGAATTGATTTGATTGGAATGAATTGATGAATTGATTTGATTTGATTTGAGGAATTGGATTGATATAAATGAATGTGATTGATTGGATTTTAGGTGTTTATTGATGATGTGGGAGATAGATGATAGAAGAAATGAGAGATGGATGAAGATGATGATTGACGAAGATTAGAAGAAGGATGGAAGATGGAAGAGGTGTATCACCCATGCCTGAATCTGAGTACTTCCTTCGTATCCCAAATTGCCTACATACCCTGTATCCATAGGATCAAGGCACTTAATGATAGAGATAATATATTCTGATAGTGTTTTATTTATGGTGATGATGAAGGTGGATGGATTGATCAGATTATGGATTGATTTGGGATTGATTAAATGTTTGATGATATATGATGTTATTGATGGGATGATATGGATTGGATTGTGATTTTGATTGATTGATAGATTGGCTTGATTTGATGATTTGATTGGATTTGTTTTGATGGATTTGATGTAATGGATTGTTTGATAATGATTGACCTTATTTCTTAGATTTTTGTTGGATATATATTTTTTTTTTGTGTTTTAGGGATATTTTGATTTTTTATATTTTTGGGAATATTTTTATTTTTTTGTATTTTTTGAGTGTTTTTGAATGTCAATGGATTTACAATTTGGGTAGCCTTTGTGCTAAACACCAATGACAAGGGGAAACCAAGTCTAGATGGAAGGGATGGAGGTAGGATTGGATAATGGATGGGTGATAGGATGTAAGATGGCTCATGATAGATGGATGGGTAAGAGGATAGGCTATAGGGGATGGAAGACTCATGATAGATGGATAGTTAAGAGGATAGGCTATAGTGGATGGGATAGAAGACTCATGATAGATGGGTATATAAGAGGATAGGCCATGGAACAAAAATCTCATGATAAATGGATTGATACAAGGATAGGCTATAGTGGACGGATGTATGCCTCATAATGGAACTTAGATGTGATCTCCAAAGGCTATGTTGCATAGGAATAACATGCCCATTCTTGGTGTAGACTTAAGATTTTACATGACAAAACTTATGATGAAAGGATGGCATGATGAAATGGTTTGGAAAGGATAAGGTATATCATGAGTTTTTTTCAAATCATGTTTCAACATTTTGTCCCCATACCTTTATCAAGATCAAAAGGAGGAAGGGAGGATGAATGGACTCAATAGGATAGGTATGTGGGTGTAATGGATAAGGATGGTAGGATGGGATGGAAATGGTATGATGGGATAGATAGGAAGATACTAGTAGATTGGATGAGACAACATGATCCCAAGTGTAAGTGACATAGAAAATCAACCTACACATGATGCTTGTTTGCCAAATTTTCATCATGGTACTTATCCAAGGCACCACCAAGGGTGGTTTTCACCATTGGATGAAAGGATTTCTCTTTACTTTTTTTAAAATTTTTTTTAATGGGATAGGTGGACATGGATAAGAGGGACTCAAGCATCTAGTTTCATGAAAGGTGATAGTCCCATTACATGGAGGTCATCACATGGACCATGTCAAGGTATTACGCTCATGGATGTTGGTAAGGGATTGCATGAAAGGGAGATGGAATAGGTAAATAGTGGATTATGATGTGGATTATGGAGGAAAGGATAGTGGATTATGATATGGATTATGTAGGAATGTATGCAAAAGAATGGATGGAAGGATTATGCAAAAGCATGGACTATAGGAAAGTGATTGGGGAGATATGTAGGATAGTGGGTTGAGGATGGTGAGATGGAGGTATGTGGGAATGTTGTGGAATGACATGGAACCATGACCAGTGGTTGCACACACTATGATAAATATTGAAGCTTTTGATGGGGAGGTGGTGTAGGAAGAAATGTCAATGTTTTCTTAGGGGATGGAAAATGTACGCATTTAGGTACCCACATAGACTTAGTATTTTTATGATTTTTGCATTGCTTGTGGAATTTTTGGAAATTTTGAATGGAATGAGAATTTTGGATGGAAGGAGATGGTTGGGATTTTGAGAGGAGGATGCCTCATTTGACTTTCTTGATTTTTGCTTAGGGACCCAAACCATTTTAGTTTTGGGCTTTTCTTTGGAGGTATGGACTTATATAGTGGTTTGGATAGAATTTTGCTTCAATTCTTTGTGTTGATGCCCTAAGGCATTAGGATCTTTAGGATTTTTAGCTTTATAGGTAGGGGCATCCAAATTTGTACTTTTGAATCCCATGGGTTTAATGGAAGTGGGGTTGGTGGAATGAGTGGTATCTTTATGTTTACACAATATGTGCATTTGTTGGTCATGATTAGGATTTTTAGGATATTTATGGATAAGTGGATAATTAGGCATTCGTAGAAGTGGAGGTAAATTGAATGGAGGGATAGTAGGAATTGGAAGTAATAGAGGTAAATTAGATGGTGGAAGGTGTATGGTCACATTCTTTTGATATTTGTAGGATGGTGGAGGTGGAATGGCCACATATATTTTGGGAATATGATAGGATTTGTGATGGAAAGTGGATTTAGGATGCATGGAGGAAGCACCAACATCTTTAGATTGTTTACCTTGGGGTGTGTATCCAAGGACATATGAGCATGGAGGGACTTTGACATGTATTGGCTCCAAAATACCTTGTTCATAAAGGCCTAAGCCTTTACCTTGGTAGTTCATGTTTTAGAGCATACAATGGACAATGCAACTACGTGTGGTTTGAACACTAGACTTGAGTTCATTATTTGATGGAGAAGGTGAAGAGGATAATGGTTGTTTCTTCACTAGGGAAAAACATTCATGGATGAAGGTGGATAGACCAAGTGGATATGATGGTGGGTTTGAAGTGGGGTTGATGATGGATGAGTAAGGATCTCTAGGATCTTGATTATCATTGTGTTCACTAAGATCCAAGGTATTTGTTTGATCATCTATGTTGGCTTGGGGGACAAGTGTCTCATCATGAGAAGTCGATGTTTGTAAATCATGGATAGGACTAGTTTAAGGATGATTTGGCATGCTTTCCCATTCTATGTTGGTACACCTTGTAAACAATTGGGAAAAATATGGGGCATTCATTTGTATTATGGCCTTTGGTCCTATGGTATGCACAATAGTCATATTCATTATAGGGACTTTCCTCACATGGTTTGACTTCTGGAAGTTCAATGACTTTTGCTTCAAGCATCCTTTGTAAACGATCTTAGCCGCATCCTTT
Source organism: Cunninghamia lanceolata (assembly GCA_027924645.1). Classification (NCBI taxonomy): domain Eukaryota; kingdom Viridiplantae; phylum Streptophyta; class Pinopsida; order Cupressales; family Cupressaceae; genus Cunninghamia; species Cunninghamia lanceolata. The sequence continues at coordinate 3,599,167 of BSBN01000793.1, forward strand.
GGTGAAGGATTTGAGTAACATGGTGACAAAGGTAATGGAGAGCTTGATGGGTTAGAAGGTGGGAGGGATCAATGGACTAGGATTGGGATCACATGGTGGTGTTGGGATAGGACTAGTAGGCTCATGGATTAGTGTTTGAGTTGATGGTGATGAGGGGTACTCATAGGATGGAAAATCTAGATTGGTATCCCCCTTATCAAAGGATATTAGGTCTTGTTGCAAAGGTGGACTTAAGGACACTTGATTTATGTACAAGGGGCCACTTGGACTTTCATGTGCTTCTTGTAAAGGATATTGATCTATATATGAAGGGAAACTTGGACTTGCATGTGCTTCTTGTGAGGACACTTGGTTGCCTTGTGGATGGGTTTGGTGGTGTGTTGGAATGAGAAATTGGATAATCTTGGAGTGGACATTGATAGGTTGATGTGGCATAGGTTGATACGGAATTGATATGATAGGTGAATGGATTAGGTTGGTGTGAAGTTGAGGGGGGAGACACAAAAGATTGATGTGGAATTTATTGAGGTTGGGATGGTGTTTGGACTTGTTGTTGTTGTTGTTGTTGTTGGTGAATGTGTTGATGTTGTTGTTGGAATTGTTGAATTGGTTGATCTTGTTGTGGTTGAATGTGTTGATGTGATGATGATGGAGAGGTTGCATAGGATAATGGGTGTTGAGATATGGATTGATATGGATAAGGCTTGGCATTGGAAAGGTTGTGATGGGTTGATGAAGGATTGATGTGACATGTGGATGGATGAGCTTGATATGATGATGTAGGTGACACATGGGATTGAGATGGAGGTTGTTGATTGTGGGATTGAGGTTGAGTTTGTTGAATTTGAGATTGTTGATATTGGCCTAGGACTTGATGTTGTGGGAATTGTTGATGTTGTGGTGGCATAGGGACTTTTTCCTTTCTATATAACCACTCAAGTGTATCAAGCATTCTTTTAGTGCCATACGGATCATTCTCATAGATCTTGTTTGGGAATGTCATGTCCATGTTTACAAGTGGTAGATTAGTATGTGAGGATTTGGAATGATTAAGATGTGATTTGGATATGAAATAGATGAAGTGATTGAATGTCTTGGAATGATGGCTTGGAATGATAATTGACTAGGATGATTAGGATTGGATGATGTGGATGATGGCAAGTGTTTATTGGAAGTTTGACATGGGAAATATCAAACACAAGATCTCACATGTAAATGCATGAACACACACACCAAACACAATGATAAATTTGTCTTTCAAAATTAAATGTGATGATTAAGCACACACTTGAAGACACATCAAAAAGCCCTAACACTAGTCAAGTGGGGTATGGCCAATGAGGTCTTATTCTAGGTTTCACAAGGTTGACTAAGGATGCAATGAAAGCTAAATCCTACCACACAACTGGGAGAAAGGGGTAACCCACCCTTCACCTTCACTTCCTAAAGGTATAAAGTTCTTTGGGGCTTAGCCAAGAGTGACAAGATTCCAACTTCCAAAGGAGGGTGTCTTTTAATTCACACCTCAGTTGAGGTCATCCCTTAGAGTGGTGTGTCTCCAAGTAAGCCTCCTAGAAGGGTAAACAAAAGCAAACCAAGTGAGGTACACATGATCCACACTCACACTTATTAATTCCCCCTTAATAAAATGAGATGTGTGTAAACAATTCAAGCACTTGTTCTTTTTAACCCAAGTCGAAATGTGTGATTAAAGACACTTGTTCATTTTAAGCCTAATTTTTTATGTGTGATTGAAGACAAGATTCATTTTAAGAGCCCAAATTGAAATGTGTGATCAAATAAGTTGTTCTTTTGATGCTCAAATTCAAATGTGTTTGCAAGCAAGAATGATTGGAATGAAAAGATGAAAGATTATAATGAATGCACTCAGATTATTTTCGCTTTCCAAGTTACTGTTTTGTATGCTGATGTTGCTATTGCTACAGATCCTTATGATCACCTATAAAATCAGAAAATGATATTGTAATACAGCCATAAAAAGATAAGCTCATTAGAAAAGAAAAATTATAATTTCAGATACATAGCCGAATTAGATTTGATTGTTTCAAGACATTTTTGATCTAAAAACTAAAAAATCAAAGAAGAGGCCCCTATTAATTTTCTAAGAGCTTTCTAGAAATGTAAGAAAGTTAGAAAAATTCCTTGTTTTGCACCCAGAAATGTGGATTTGTGAAAAACCTACAGCAGACAAAGATCTAATTTTTTTGCACTGTAGATGACTTCCAAATTAAATCTGTAAAATGTAGACCCCCATTATAATTTCAAGAGCTTTCCAATTTTTTTTTTTAAATTCACCAATTTGTGCCCAGAAATGTGATTTTATGAAAAACATAAAATTGTGATAACTCCTACAAAAGTGGTGATAAACCCGTAATTTTTCTACTATAGCTTCCTTAGATGATGGACAAACTTCTATGAAAATCTTGTCGAAAATTTCGTAGCCATTTGGAAGATATGATGAAATCTTTAAAACCTAGGGTTTTGTCTAAAAAATGGTAGACCTACAACAAAAAGTTAATAAAACCTGAAAAAAACAAGCTATTAGATCTATAAATTTAAGCACAAAGTCCCACCAGGCATGCCAAATGTAGTTAGGGTAAAAGCTAACTAGGGTAAATGCATAAACAACAATGATGAAAACCCTACCAATGTACAATGAAGGACAAGAAAACATGAAAATCAAAACAAAAAACATAAATGCAAACCGATCTCTATGCTAAACTTGATTGATCTCCATTTCTCTTCTCAATCCCACATATGCATGCAATATTTTGAAGGATTGTTGATGGGTTGAATGTTGGTTTCTCACAATTTCAACAGGATAACATTAAGATGGAGATGATAGATGGAAGATGATAGATGAAAAGACAATGGATGAAAGATGAATGATGCAAAGGCTCTAATGATATTTCAGTAGCATAAGGATACTTGAACTCAATGCATGAAAATGGCTTGTGAGGGGGTTGATTTATAGGCAAGGGCTGATTTGAATGGATGGTTGTAATTGAAAGGCTAAATAAACAATGTGGACTACTAGGATTGATTGGTTATTCCCACTCCTTAAGGGATTTGTAGTCATGTGACAAGTGTAAGAAGGAGAATAAAGTTTATGTTTGATCATGTACACAAAATCCTTTATTTAATAAAATTAGGTCTTATTAATTGTATATGTGAAGGATTTTAAGTGAAATTTGTACTACCACACATGATTCAATTGAGAGATGGACAAGTGTTGGAATGTGGTGAGAGGTGAGGACCTAATTCAAATATTTTACTTGAATTAGTTGGGATATGTGGATGGAAATTAATTAAATAAATGAGATTTATTTAATTAATTAGCTAGGTGATTAGGATAGGATGGGATTATGATGGGAAATTAATTAAATAAATAAGATTTATTTAATCAATTGGCTAATGGGATAAGTGGGATTAGGAATGGGATTAGGACAAAATGCTACATGATGTCTTTAATAATGTTTTTAACTAGGTGTTGCAAGACATGGAAAAATTTGGGTGTCTACAACATCAATACGATTTTGAATTCCTTTGGATTCCAATTCTTTGTCACTAGTTTTGTAGATTAATTGAAAACATTTGCTTGCATCTGACTATCTTGAAGTTGCCTTGTCTCCATTTTCGGCAATGTATTGTTTCATTGAATTACTACAACATACTAGATTATCAATGTATTCAAACAATTTAGACAAATAATCAATCCTCTTCATTATTTTCTCCCAAATTTTATGTTTTATATAAACCATTGTGTTTCTATAAAATTTAGATACCTTTTTTTGGGATGATTTTATTTCATTTTCTGCATTCCTCAATTTTATCTGCACATTTTCAGATTTTTTTCTTTCTCTACATTTTCTTCCCATAGCTATCATTCTTTTATTGCTTCCTACAGTTGGACATTGGCTTCATTTAGGGATGATTGTAATATTCCTGAATTAGATTTTTTATTATCATAATTATTTCATTTCACTTAACTTTTTCTTCAGTTCTTTCACTTCCACCTCTGTCTATTTATTCACTTCACTCGAAGATGTAGATACAAAGTTTTTTATCATTTTCTCTAATTCTTTGGTCATGTTCTCTACCACTTTCCTCTTGACTTTTTCATTTTCTATGTTGCCTGCAACTTTTCTATTTGAATTTGCAACCTGTTACGCAAATCACAAAGTCAAATGAAAATGATCAATATGAATGGAAATAACATCACTGAATATATTTTCCTTCTATTGTAACCCAATTACTAGAACTTGTTTATATTACAACTTTGATTTTTAGACAATATATTAAACAAGGTTACCAGGAAATTAAAAACAACCATACCTTTTTTTTCTCTCTTGCTTTAGCAATCACATGTACACCACTTTGCTGTTCATTTTTGATACATTAATTTTGTCACAATTTTTCATTCTAGAAAAATCTACTTGGAAGGTGCTCACCTCATAGTCAGAGCGTTGCATCTAATCCTCTAGACTATCTTGAACTTTTGGAATAACAATCATGTAATCCATTTTTTTGGTTTATGGGTCAAATGTAGGCAATACATTGGTTGTTACAGGTTCTAAAGTTGCAGTAGTCTCTATCTCTAGCATTTGCTTCTTGTGTTATTTAGATACATTTGCTTTCTTTTCAAACTCAATTTTGTAATCAAATCATGTGACTATTGACACAACTTTGAATGGCGAAGGAGTAGTTGTAGTGTTGGGGGAATCTCTAATTAATAGATGCTGAGTATTAGCCATTCTTGTCCTAGTCACACTAATGATAGGAGGGGGATGCTTTTTAGAAACAATTGGTTTGATCTGAATGTGGAATCAAAACCTGTCATAATCTTTTGCCTCTTAGTCTTCATAAGGCCTTGTTCTCTAAGTTTGTTTATAGTATCATCTAATGTTATTGTGGCTCTTACTGACCACTACTACTACTATTACCTATACCATTGCTAGATTTGCCACCGGTAATACGAGAATGTTCATCATCTCCTACAAGAAAAGAATGAGAAATTTGATCAGAAGATCCTTGTGGTACTGTTTTTAATTGTATATCACTCTGAGGATTTAAAGCTACAATAAAACTAATCACCTTATCTATATGTGTATGCTCTTTGGCTTGTTCATCAACTCCAATGCTTCGAATATCATTAGGTTTTCTAGGGTTGAGCTCTGGTACCATCTAAATGCCTTGTCTTATGGGCCCCAAACCACCACATTCATAACCCAAATTTTCAGCTATTGATGACCCTATAGTATATGTTTTTCTTGTGGTCTCACTCATATGAGGTTTGAATGCATAGGCACTAAGATCTCTAGGTTGGTCTTCCTCCTCATCATTACTATCAACATTAGTTGGTTGAGCTTCAAAGGGATGCTCTATATCCCACAATTTGTTGAACTCTTCATCTTCTGAGATTTCTTAGAAGTCTGCAGTATCTTTTGGATTACTGGGATCCTTCCTCATGACCAAAAAACATTAATTTTTTATTGTGACCACTGTTCCTCTGTACAAGCTTCTCTTAGAGTCTTTGGAATTTTTGTATGCATAGATGTTTGAGTAGCTCTTGTATAGAAATTGTTGTATAGATCTTGATTGCTACCTCTACCTCTCTTTGTGTTTGTGGAATTGGATGCAATCCCATTATCTCTGATGACAATATTTCAAAAGTAATACCTCTTTGAGCAACAATTTCTTCCATGACTTTTCTGATCTCATCCTAAGAATTATTGTTTCTCAACATGTCTAGCAAGGGTTTATTTTCATGTTGAATTCTATTTGGAGCATTCTTATTGGTGACAAACCTTACTTTAATCACCTCACATGGGTGATACTACTAGTGAGACTCAACATCAAATTTAAAAATTTGTAAAATTTGATGTGCCACAGTGAAGGCTTTCTCTCAAATGTGAACCCTCCATAATGAAAAAGGTAAGGAAGGAATATGCTCTTCTTTTGCTAACTAACAATGTGCAGTTGATATGTACTATCCATCTGCCATATGTATTCCAATGCAAAAACCCTCTCTATCACATGTATTGGAATTTTGTGGGGCTCTACTCCTAATCCATAAAATCTTAGGACAATATATTCCTCCATGAAGTACAAATCAACCAATTGTATATCTTTTCCTAGTTGAATGCAATTTCTACAAGACTCGAGCAATCTAGGCATTGGAGTATTTGTAATGGCTTGATACAAATGAGCCAAAAAGTAGTCCACAAAATGATTGTAGTTCTTTCAATTATGATACATCTTTATCTTATGGGTCCAATCATGTAGTCCATTTTCATCTTGCTGAATCTGAATCTTGTTGTTCCGAAACATCCCAACAAACTTCACTAGAAATAAATAGCACAAACAGGCTATGAACCTAAATGTCTTTCTATTGAAACTAGAAGTGGGAGCTTCACTTTGACTTCATTTAATAATTAAAAACTGATCATGCATGGATTCTACAATGTGCTCAAGAAATCTGTATTTGGCAAGTGGAATGCATTTATGGATATTGTATACCATTTCAAGGAGGCTTGCATCCACTTGACTTTTATTATCCAATCCAAGGCAAAACACTAGCATGAAAAATCTATCCTAAACCCATGTTTTAAAAATATCAATTTATAAGAAGGCTTATGATTCTAATTGTGTAGGGCACCATCCAATGTTATAGATTTGAGAAAATTATTTTTATCATTTTCACTAACTACTTCATAAGTACTTGCAAGTTTTTCTAGGTTTATGTGGACATTTCCATAATCTTTAGCGGTAAAACCCAACAATTTTCCAAAATATTCTGTATTAATGCGTAACATTACTTCCTAGCTATCTTTTCTAACAATTGCTCTTTTATTTTCATCATAATTCTAGGCTCATACTATGATAAATTCAAGGCAAGGCAAATTGTAAGGGAACATCAGGTGTCCCAATCCAACCACCCATGGTGTAGTGATATCGTTAATTGGAATTGGTTTTTTTGGGTCAGGTTACACTTTAAGTACCTTATTCTCCAATGAAAATCTAAGAGTTTACGTAAACCTAGCAAAGATTATAGGGTCTTAAATGTCATGGTATTCATCTATAAAACCTAGGATTTTAAGTAGTCCGTCGTAGTCTATTTTATCTCTTTCTTTGCCTTTCCCAATATTTGGTATGGTAGTGCTGGAAGACATGCTTGTAAACACTATACCCTAAACCCCAATATTGAAAAACTAAAGTCTCAAGGATAATAGTAATAGAAATAGTAATAAGAGTGAAGTATTTCTGTATTTCACTTACCCAGAAAAGATGAATACAAAGACTAGCACTGAGTGACTTTGTGGCATTACACAATCGATATTGAAATTTTGGTGCACTGAAACCTCCTTGAGTCCTTGACCCTCTCACTTCCAAATAGTATCAATTAAAATTGCTAAGTGCCAATTGTGAAGTAAAGTGAGTGAAACATGTTACATTCTCTTCTTATAAATTTTATTCTATTCTTGTGGAAGTTAATTTTTTAAAAGTTATTATATTCTATTCTATTCTTCAATACAAGTTTGTATATGTACTCCCACTTCAAACAAAATTTAAGGATAACCTGCAAGTCTACATACTGAATTAATAATTTAATACCACATGTACGTCGAGCGGTGGAATTGAAAACTATTGTATAATCTCTACCATTGATCTTTGTAAATCTAACGGCTCTAGATTGATTCCAGAGGTTTGAGTCTAGTGCTCCAAAAAATTCATTCTAGAATTCAACTACAACTGCCCATTGAATGGTGAAACATCACGCTGAAGTTTGAAGCTTCCTTTATATGAAGTCGGGCCCACTTTGATGACTCATATAGTAATAGTAATGGCACAAAATTAATAATAAGTTAATACAACTATAGGACAATGTACACTCATCTTATGTAGAATATATGACATACATGATTGGTGATGAAGTCTTCCACCTCCATCTCTTCTTTTGGTTACATTTTTCTAGGAGTGATTGGATAAAATCAAGTGTACGAGTCTTCAAGTCTCATAAGGGATGATAAGTACAATGTTTGGGAAATCTAGTTGCCTTTTCATAATTCTATAAATGAAACAAGTATTATCATGTACCATATCAATTTTTTTCTCCTTTAATGGATTGGAGCTTGTCTTTTCTCCTTATCATAGCCATGGTAATACCCATTCTCAAAGAAATCTTATCAATATATTCTTGGTTACAGTTGTGTGCCTTTGAAGAAAAGGAAAGAATGCATAACGCTTTCTCTGGGAATGAATGGAAATTTTAAAGAGATTTCTGTTTGCTTTCATCCATGCTAGGTTATGTAAGGGCATCCCTAGTTTTGTAGAGAAAGTTTGTATTTAAATGTAGTATCTTTCTCATTCACATAGCCCCATCTCCTTATAATAAGAATCTGGTAAGGTATGAATGTTGTTTCTCAATTTGTTCTAGGATTTGTTGCTATTGATCCTGAGTTGGTGGAAATTTTTAGTTTCCAAAGGCCAATGTTTTTTAGCTTAACTTGGTGTGTGGGTAGAGAAACACCTTTAGAACAATTGATGGGTGTTCCCTATAATATCTCATATGCATTGCTGAAGGCTAATAATTGAAGTTTATTTTAATGAAGTGTCCCCATAAACAACCAAAGTGCCCACTCTCAGTCATTATGTGAAACAAGATGTAGTTGGTGTAAAAATGCTAGGTGAATGTTTGTAAGAGACACCCTTAATTCTATAAAAGGGATATCCTCAGTTGGAACAAGGGTTGGAAAACCAAATGGGATGTATGTAGTTTTGATGTCTATCATAGGAATTGAAGTCTATGAATTTGATGTGTCTATCAACAACATGTAACTCTATGTTTTGAGCCTATATGAAAAACATGCAAAGTTTGTGTGAATTTGTCTTAACATTAACAATTTAACATTGACCTAATAAATTGTAATGAAAAATAATATGCATCTAGGACTTACTTATCCATTCATTTGTAAGTAACATTAAAATTTACTATTATGTGTATAAGAATTATTTTGTTCCTTGATCATAAAATAATACACAACAATAATACATAGTAACATACTACATAACAACAAATGTGCCATGAGAGAAATAAGGAGTTCTTGATTATTAATTCTCAAATGCAATTTATAAAATGAATTGGAGATGAGATACACAAAACTTGCATTCTTATTATTATATTCAGTCACAAAAAATACATCACACTAGACTCCTATCTCTGATATTTTTCTTCTCCAAGAAAACAAACATACATTCAAGGAGACAACTGCAAAAGATACATATGATAAACATTTTTTGTATGATTAAAATTTTGTCTTTTACATTTGATGATTAGGTCATTGAGACATGCACCCATTACAATGAAAATGTATTTACTAAAAAATAGATCTTTGTAGTAGTAACAGATGGAGAAGACCAATCATGATGTTTTCTGTTGATGAATCCTTTTGAAGCTATTCTCACCAAAATCAAATCTCCTATTGAATGAAAAATATGTTTTAATCATTATACTTCTCAATCCATGCAGCACACATCTTCTCTGAAGGCCATTGGAAAATAAGTGCTTTCGCTATTTTTTCATTATTTGTAACATATTTTGTATCAAGAAGTACCCTTGTATCTTTGGTGAAAATTTCAAAACCTACCTCTAGGATAAACAAATCATCCAATCTAGTATTCAATAGATTCATGTTAAGCTCATTGTTTGCACATGTAGAAGATGAAGAACAAACGCCAATGTGTTGAACTGTTCCTTCCACTAATCTAAAGGCTTCACTTGTTTACCATCATCTAAAATGTCTGGCATGATTCTCTTATCAATTTCCTCCAACAATTGCAATTTATCATTGATGCTTGTTAAATCTCAACATAAATGAAGCAATATCTTCCAACATCATCATCATCTCATATGTTGGCACAATTTCAATAGGGAGTTCAAGATCAAATCTAGCACATTTGTAGGCTTGCCTTATTACTCTATTTTTTGACAACCATCTATCCATTATTCCTTTCTGATTGGTCTTCTCTTGTACAAGCTTATCAAATGCTACTTTCAAGTCCAAATAACACTTCTAGGTATCATCAAATTTTTTAGTATCTTGGAAATCCTATGATTTATCAAATCATTAACCAATTTGTCATTTATTTGCATTCTTTCCTCAGTAGCATATTTTAATTTAGCCTTCAAATATTTTATTTCTCTAATCAAAGATTCTCTATCAGATGGAAATTGTTCTGCACTTGCAAAAGTGGAAGGAATAGAAACAACTGGAAGGCTTGAATATAGGAGTTGCTAAGACCTATACCGATTCAACTCCACCATGTCCTATGTATATTTCATATTGAATGGAAGATGTTCTGACTACAACTTCTATACTACTGCTTCAATGAAGAGAGAAGTATTTACATTCAAGGATGCAGCTTGTGGGGCAGGTGTATCTGAAAATTTTTTAATAACCACATTCCCTATTAAATCATTAACATTCTCAACCACCTTAGGCTTATTTGTGTTTGATACAATTGCCCATATTGCCAAGGTTTCAAACTTAGGGTAAATCTAGACCCAAAGAATGCTTGCTCAACTTGTTCCTCAGTTGCAAACACTTCCTCATCTTGTCTCCTTATTCTATCCAAAGCTAAAGTAGTGGAAATATCCCAATGTGGCAATAACAATAGACCACTGTTCTTCAACATTTGTCTTCCCTCCTTAGGGGTGATCCTACTGATATTTTGGCTCATCTCATGCAACACTCTTTGAGTGACTTCTTCATATTGTTCTCGGTTTGCATTATTTTTTTCCTCATCAACCTTCTTCTAAAATTGGGCACTTCTTAATCTCAATATAAAACCTCTGAATTCCTTGGTTTTGATAAATTCATCATTAAACAGGAATTGTATACAAGCCAGGGCTCGTATATCATTAGTTTCATCATTACCAGGTCTAAGATTTACCTCCATCTATTCTCACAAATAGAGATGTCCATAATCCTTGTGGGTAAAGCCATAGGCTGATCCACATCTAGTTCCTTTGTAGGCACATTCTCTATTGTATCCTTCTCCAAGTCAACCACTTCAATCTCTACCTCAACTTGATTAATGATCTTTCTCTTCTTTGCAAGTGGCTGTTAGGAATCACTGATATCATGAGATTGCTTAGGCTTTCCTTCAACTTGGGAATGACCAATATCATGAGATTTCTCAAGCTTTCCTTCAACTATTGGAGCTTTGCCAATTAAAGTTTTAGCATTTGCCAATATTTTCTAAATTCTCAAAATTGGATCCTTTTCCTCTGTAAAAGCACCAAGTTAGTTTACATTCATTTTTATCCTTTGCTCATCTGCCTCCATGATGTTCTCCCATATGGTTCTTTTCTCTTTCACCTTTTCCATGGAAAAGAAATTTCTAGTTACATCCTCATCAAAATTGATATCAAGTAGGAATGCTAGCCTCTTGATACTTAATCTCACTTGGTTTATGAAGTGTAATGCCCCTCTCTTTTGCTTGTGATAGATGTTACTTTCATGATCCCTATGACAGTCCTAGTATAGATGATGGTCTTATAGTGCATGTTTACAGTTTCAAGATATTTTTGATTTCTATGTTATGGTTGATGTTATGGTTAGACACTTGGTTATCATATGAATTGGATATGGATTTATGTTAGATGATGCTTGGCTACTTGTACTTTGTGCCTTCACAGTTGATAGACATGTTATGGATTGATGTTACTTTTAGTTTAATATGATCATGATTATGATGTATGACTGGTATAAGTTATTCAATGATGTGTTACTTGAACGGAATAGTGTTGCATTACTCGTGTCCGAGTACCCTGCCACGCTGCGACTTCCATTCGTTATGCTTGTGATTACATGGTTATATATGTATATATATGCACAACCTTGTTGTTCGTTGCAGGATGCAGGTACCGGGCATCGACTCCACCTGAATTACTAGGTCTGAGCGTGCCCTAGCCAATGGAATTGTGGATTGGAGTTGACATGAGGTTCCCCTAATTAGTCAACATCCTCAAGGAGGATGAGATTTCAGTGTAGTGCCCTGTCGTCACCATCAGTAGGACTGTTGTCGTCATTGGTCTCCATTGGTCGCCATTGGTCATTATGTCCTGTGGCTTCACTTGGGTCAGGTATCACCTTGTGAGTTAGGGTATATCCAATTTAAGTGTCGATTCATGCATGATTAATATTTCATTTAAATAAGGTTAAATTAAAGCTTAAATTAAATAAACATTGCTAAGGATTATGTGTATAAATAAATAATTATTGATAATTGGTAAAACTAATATGAAAAATAGTAATTAATAAATAAATTGGATAAATAATTAGATGAGTAAAAAGAAAGAATGAGTCCTAAGTTGTAAGAGGATTTAATTAAAAGAAAGTAAGATTCTTATGTAAGATGATTAAACAATTATCATTTTGATTAAATGAATTGACGGTAGTAAAAGTGATGTTCTAAAGATTAATTAATAAGGATTGTTACTCTATCCCATGTATTCGGTACTTGGGGATATGCAAAAAATGCAGGGTGCCGACATTTGCTAATGGAAGAAATTGAGAGTCCTTGGAAATAATTAATTTTGAACTTCCTGAGAATGTGGGCTGTGGTAAAATGGAGAGCCATGCCTCCTGCATTTACCCGAGGAGCTCAATCCTTGTTTCAAAAAAGTGGGAGGTTGAAGAGGCAGGCTTGTCTCCTGCATTTATTCTGAGGAGGGGAGTCCTGGTGAGAAGAAAATAGGAAGGAAGCTTCTTGCAGAAGAGGGGAGAGGGGAGCAGAGCAGAGGCAAGTTAAATCAAGGGAATAGGTACGAATTTCATAATATAATTGCATTTTTTTAAACATTTCTAAAGCCTTTTCAAACAGTTCATTCTGTGCATGCTCTGCGACCATTGTATTATTTGAGATGACATTTCTCTAGGGCGTTCTACTAAGCAGTTCTTGTGCATGGCCTATGCATCCCCATTTTGTATATATATCTACTGAGGCACTTGCAACCTACATCTGACAAAAAAAAACCCTCCTTCAAATTCGGCTTTTATGGATGTCTATACCTTCTTCCAAAGCTTCTATTGAGCATAGGCAAAGAGGATGCTGTTCTACATTCTCTTAAATGTTTCTAAGGTCTTTTCAAAAAAGAAAAAAGAACCATTTTGAATATATCCTTGCACTCCGTGGAATTCTAAGAAACCACATTTCTTTGAGGTACTTTGTCACAAGGCGTATGCCTTTGTCTATGCTTCCACATTTTGCGTACATGTCTACCCGGGCACTAGCAACTACAACTGCTGACAAAACCCCCAAACATTATGCCTTGACGGATGTCCATACACTGTTCTTTTAAAAAAATGAGAGTCTTCCCAGCTACTGTAAACAAAAATGCAGCATGCATGCCATCCCTTGCAATAGTGACATTCTATGAGACTATATTTCTTTTTGGCAATTTGTGAAATAATTTATGTGCCATGTCTATGATCCCATGTTCTATATGCATGTCTACCAGGGCACCTGCAATCACCACATCAAACAAAAATTCCCCTGCCGTTATGATTTGTTGGATGGCTCTTCATTGTTACTAGAGAGCTGATACGGTGCACATTATTTTTATACCAACAAACAAATTTTTAGTTTTTTTTTTGTGATTAAGAAAATTGCAGCAAACGTATTTGATTTTTTTTTTGTTTTCTGTGGTTAAGAAAATTGCAGCTAACAGATTTTGTCTTAGTTTCTGCTGTTAAAAAAAAATTGCAGCAAATAGATTTTTTTTGGTTTTGTTTTCCGTGGTTAAACGTATTTAATTTTTTTTTGGTTTTCTGTGGTTAAGAAAATTGCAGCTAACAGATTTTGTCTTAGTTTCTGCTGTTAAAAAAAATTGCAGCAAATAGATTTTTTTTGGGTTTTGTTTTCCGTGGTTAGGAAAATTGCAGCAAACGTATTTAATTTTTTTTTGTTTTCTGTGGTTAAGAAAATTGCAGCTAACAGATTTTGTCTTGGTTTCTGCTGTTAAAAAAAATTGCAGCAAATAGATTTTTTTTTGGTTTTGTTTTCCGTGGTTAGGAAAATTGCAGCAAACGTATTTAATTTTTTTTTGTTTTCTGTGGTTAAGAAAATTGCAGCTAACAGATTTTGTCTTAGTTTCTGCTGTTAAAAAAAATTGCAGCAAATAGATTTTTTTTGGTTTTTTTTGGTTTTGTTTTCCGTGGTTAGGAAAATTGCAACAAGAGATTTTTATCTTTTGTTCTAGTAGAACAAAGAACCGATCAATTCCTAGGAAGGCGAATCCTTTGTTGTATGTTCGCTCTTCCCTCCACCTCACCTCAAGTTTTGCAATTTGATATGCTTCCTAAGTTATTGGCTTTCAAACGGTTTCCCTTTCCTTTACCTTTGAAAAAATACATATATATAAAATAGAAATCCCCCAACATCACTTTTTCTGGCACAATCTCTTTCCTAGCGTGAGAACTACGGACAAGTTTAGAAAATATTCAGGCATAAAATTCTTTTATTCGGCAAAGGGTGAGAAGTGGGGCTTAACACCCACTAGTGGCATTTGCTTAAAAGTTTCTAAGGGTTTTTCAATTAGTACATTTTGAACATATCCTGCAAATCGTGGCATTCTAGGAGACCAGATTTCTTTTAGGCACCCTGTGAACCCCAACGCCGACCTTTTTGAACTCATCTCTTGCAATATTTGGAAAGAATTCCTGCAAACATAAATTTTATTCTCATACTATCAACAAGCTAGATAAAATATCTATGAATCTTGCATGCTTACAATTTAAACTGGATTTCCTGCAACCAGGCAAGCCTCCATCTCTCATTATGTCGAATGAGGTTCTGCCCTGAAAATTCCTGTCGACTACCAAAACAAGATGGTTTCTCTGAGAACCTCACCCAATGGAATGAACTGGGAATTCGTTGTAGTTCAGTTTTCACAATCACCTATTCTGCAAGAACATTATTAGCAACCTTAGTAGCAGATTGAAACTAAATTCTAGATAGGTTCTATTTCTGAACTTCACGTTACTCAGATAGAAGGTGATTTCATAGAGTTTAAGAAATAGTATACCACATTATATAATCTGGATATTTTATAGTTTTTTTAGTTTGCAATTAATTCCATTAGAAAGGTAGTTAGTAAATTATTTTAGATTTCATCCTTTGTATAGATCCATGATCTTGTAGAATCAACGTTAATTTATGACATTTGAATTGAATTAGATTACATTGTAATTATTTAAATTATTTGATTTTAACAATAGCATTAATGGTCTATCTTAGCTAGGTTAAAGATGTGGGGGTCTTGTAACTCAATTTAAATAATCATTTTAGCAATTATTTACATATAGTTATTTTAATGTAATTGTAGAATTAGTTCTTTTTTTTACAAGGATAAAATCAATAATGCACTATGTTAAATATTAATATACTAAGTCTTCCTTGCGAATTAAATATAGAATTTTGTTATTATTATTATTATTTTATTATTATTATTAGTATTAGTATTACCACAAGATACTAGTTATCTTTCCCAAGGAAAAAGAAACTTGCATAACTATATGTGTCTGTTAATTACACAAGTGCAATTATATAAATTTTGTATGAGATTTTGTATGAGATTATTAAATAGAAATTCAATATGTTAGTGGAGATATCCATTACAAAATTTGGAATTGATCGAGCATTAATTAAATTAATCCGACAGTGAATTTGTATGTTATCCTTGTAAAAAAAATTTATTAATTGAATTTTGATATTGAGAGCTACTAAAATAGTATTGTGATGGGAGCTATGTGTATAATGAACTCAGTTGCATCAAGAAAGCAAGATTGGTCATATGTCAGATTGTTGGTCTTAATGAGGCTCCTTGTGCAAGTTAACAGAGTGTGTTATTCCAGAGGCCTAGGTTGTGACATTGTTTTCATGATCGTGGTATGTTGAGAATGCATCTTAGAGTAATGATTAAAGTCCTTCATGGATGTTGCAATCATTATTTGTTTGAGTTTGTTTTAAGTTATTGTGATGGTCAAGACAATGGGGACATGCTGTCATCGGTATAGAAGAGATCTCTCATGTGTTACCTCGTTTGGAAACCATGAATTATGTATTGAGAATTTGCCTTATAATCATGCGATAGTTCACAAGAGGGTTAATGCCTTGCAATGTGTATGTTTAGCTTATTGTCACGGTGATTTGTGCATGATGGATGGGGTCTCCTAGGTGCAGATAGGGGAGTGGCTTCCAATGTGGGACCGGTGCCCAAAGTGGCCACCAGGGTAACCCATTGGAAGTTGGTAATCAAGTGATAACTTAATAATTAATCTAGGGGATGGGTAGTTCTCACACTAACAAGATAATTGGGTGCCTCACTCATGCCTGTAGTGCTTGTTCAGGCTAAGGATGAGATGAGAAGGCCGTGGTTGGAAAGATCAACTTCCTTGTCCTCATGAAAGGAATGTTGATTTTGCATGCGCCACCCTATGGGGCCGGTGCCTAGAGAGGCTGCCAGGGTAACCATAGATGGGGGCCGACTTCTGGTGATAGATAGCCTAGGTAACCCATGCTAGGGCCATGCGATGACACTCTCCTCACTATAGCCTAGTAGTCCTTAGTTGTACTCTCCCCAGTTGTTAGGTGTTGCCTCTAGAAGTACTGTTGTGTTGTTTGCAAGATTTACTAGTGATGTTGGAGCCTTGTGTTGTTCTTAGTCCACTGTCTACCTGACCGCTGTTGTCGTGTGCACCTTATGTTAACTCCTAGCTCAGCGGGTGGACCTCAGGGTTCCACATGGTTGGGTGGAAGAGCTAGATCCATTGGTTTTCTCCCTTGCCATTGTTTGTGAGCGAGGAGGTTATACCTTGTGTACCAGACATCAGATCTTGTACCTGGTTATGAAGACAATTATTATGCTCGTGTACTAGCCTTGTGTATCTACTGTTTCACATTGTATATATATTCAGATGTAATCAAGATGTTGATAATGTAAATTACATGATGATGTACTCATTTGTATAAACTTGGAAAATGTGCATGTAATCTTGTCTAAAGTTGATTATCTAAATTCTGACACGGAATGTAGATGTATATGGTTAATCAATAATGTAATAGAGTTAGTATGAATTGTTGATGTTAGTTAGCAATGCATGTTAATGATGTTGATTATTGTCAAGTAGTGCATCCATGGCACCTCGGGAGACAAGTTGTTAGTTAATGATGTGTTTTGATCTGTTAACCTCATTTGTTATCCTATTAAAAAAAAAATTATTTCCGCTTTGCTTGCATTAAAGTGTTGTCAAACAAGGTGTTCATGGTCGGGCACTACATCTAGTATCAGAGCCAAGTTGAACACTAGGTACCTTGGTTATATTGGAGCCCATTATGTAATCTAGTGCTTAAACTCTGTAGAATGATTTAACTCCTGTTGTGACCCTTTTTTGTAATCTAATAATTTGCCCTTTTGTGTTCAGGATAGATGCCTAGACGTAGGGGCCGAGGTCGGGGCAGAGGTAGGGGTCGTGGAAGAGGTGAAGGTGGAGACCCTCCTCCCAGTTCTCCTCATGGGAGTGGCTAGGAAGGCGGGGGTCAAAACATGGAGGGTTAGGGTCAGCCTGATGGAGCCCAGTTGAGACAGATTCTGGAGGAAGCCCTTGCCCGCTTAGGCCCTAGACAGGAGGGTGAGCAGCCCAGAGGTGGTCAGGAGGTAGAGCAGTCAGGTCTTAGACAGAGAGAGAGGTCTCCCAGGCGTAGGGAATTGACAGCTGAGCAGGAGGCCACATTAGCCAGCCATATGAGGGATTTATTGAGAGCACACCCTCCCACCTTTGATGGAGCTGGTAGAGGACTTGAGGCAGAGACCTAGTTATTGGACTTAGGCAGGTGTTTCGCCATGCATCCGTATGGAAGCAATACAAAAGCTAGATGTGCCATTTTGCATCTCTGAGGGTTTGCTTCGACTTGGTGGGGGCTAGAGGAGTAGAAGCTACATTTGGACATTAACACTGTGTCTTGGGAGTTGTTTGTAGAGAGATTCAGAAGCTGCTTTCTTTCTGACCATTGGAGGTAGCATCGAGCAGATGAGTTTCATGAGCTAAGGCAGTTGGCCATGACAGTTGAGCAATATGAGCATAGATTTTATGAGCTCAAACAGTATGCAGATATCGGAGATGATGAGTCCATGTTGGTGCAGCATTTTATCAGGGGCTTGAATGCCCAGATTAGTGGAGAGGTTCGAGTGTTCGAACCTAAGACTATGGAGGTTGCCATGGAGAAAGCCTGGCTTGTAGAGGAGAATTTGGTTATGGGCCTCGTTGGACATACAGGTGTGCACACTGGCAGTGCACCTTTGTCATGATATGGTTCTCGAGGTGGTCACACTCAAGCATCAGGTTCTCATGCACCCTCAAAGGGTGGTCAGCAGTAGCAGTATTCGCAGTCCAACATGAAGAAACCTCAGCTTTAGCAAGGTAGTAGGGTTCAAAATAAGAAAGACCGGACTTGGTAGCACAATAAGTGCAATCGATTTGATCAGCCAACCCAGAGTGCACAGTCTTCAGTGAGCAAGGGCAGTTTCCAACAGTCTAGTGCTTTCCGAGGAAATAGTGGTTTTGGTAGAGGCACCGGATGCTTCTCTTGCGGCCAACAAGGCCATATAGCCAGATAGTGCCCACAGAAGGGTGCATCTGGATTTGGACATTGACCAGTGGCATCTGAGCCAACGATTGGTGATGCAGGCAGATCACACTGAGTCTTCGCAGCGGTGGATAACTGACAGGCAGAGCATCAGGGTACCGTGGTGGAGACTTTTGGTCGCATGCTAGGTATTGATTTTTCTATTCTATTTGATTCCGGTGCATCTGATTCATTCATATCTCCTTCTCTTGTGGAGCATTGTGGCTTAGCGGAAATAAAGCAAGATGATAGGTGGCAGGTTGAGTTAGCTTCCGGGGCTAAGATTGCAGTTGAGTCTCTAATTTTAGGGTGTGACTTGATGATTGGCTCTCTATCCACTTCTGTGGACCTTCGCATTTTACCCCTGGGTTCATATGACATAGTTTTGGGGATGGATTGGTTGGAGACCCATCAGGCAGTGATAGATTGTCGGCATAAGTTTGTTAGATGTGTGGATGATTCCGGTGTTGAGGTTGAGGTCATAGGAGTTCAAAGACCTATTTCCCTACGTATGATCTCGGCTATGCAACTCAAGAGATGCATGCGTCAGGGATGTCATCTTTTTGCAGTAACCATTGGTGATTTGGGGATGGAGAAGAGTCGAGAGGCATCTCTTGACAATCATCCACTCTTGAAGGAGTATGCGGATGTTTTTCCTTCTGACATTCCAAGGATGCCACCTAAGCGTGACATCGATTTCAAGATTGATCTAATTCCTGGTGTAGAGCCTATCTCACGAGCTCCATACATGATGACCACCCAGGAGCTCAAGGAGCTTCAACTGCAGTTGGAGAAGCTATTAGCCAAAGGGTTCATTTGACCTAGTGTTTCTCCTTGGGGACCATCTGTGATCTTTGTGAGGAAGAAAGATGGATCTCTATGGCTATGTATCGACTATAGGCAGCTCAATAAGGTAACAGTGAGAAATAGGTATCCCTTGCCACGGATTGATGATCTATTTGATCAAATTAAAGGAGCAAAGGTATTCTCTAAAATTGACCTTAAGTCAGGATATCACCAGTTGTAGATTTTTGAGGCAGATGTTCACAAAACAACATTTCATACCCGTTATGGACATTATGAGTTCACAGTGGTACCGTTCGGGTTGACAAATGCACCTTCGGTCTTCATGAGCTTAATGAATGGTGTGTTTCGCACTTATCTCGATCGATTTGTCCTTGTATTTCTTGATGATATATTGATCTATTCGAGGACTATGGAGGAACATGAGGAGCAATTGCGTCAGGTGTTGTAGTGCCTGAGAGAAAATCAGCTTTATGCTAATTTGTCAAAATGTGAGTTCTTCCAGACAGAGGTTAAGTATTTGGGTCATGTCATCTCTGGAGAGGGTATTGCGGTGGATCCCTTGAAGATCCAAGCTATTATGGACTGGCCTGCACCCACTAATGTTTCTGAGGTCCGTAGTTTTATGGGGTTGGTAGTGTACTATCATCGCTTCGTCATGGGGTTTTCGAGAATTGCCCACCCTATTACTTCTCTTCAGAGGAAAGGGAAGAAGTTTATTTGGTCAGAGCGGTGTTAGGAAGCCTTCCAGACTCTTAAAGAACAGCTGACTCATGCACCTATATTAGCAGTCCCTAATCCTGATAGGGACTTTGTTGTTTGTACTGATGCTTCCTTGGAGGGTTTGGGAGCAGTTCTGATGCAGGATGGTCGCGTGATTGCCTACGAGTCTCGTAAACTCAAGGATCATGAATTGAACTATCCCACTCATGATCTAGAGTTAGCAGCAGTTGTGCATGCCTTGGTAAGATGGAGGCATTTTCTGTTACTGCAACAGTTTGAGCTGCACAGTGATCATCGTAGTTTGCAATATATTTTCACGCAGCCAAACTTGAATGCAAGGCAAAGACGTTGGATGGAATTCTTGTGTGAATATGACTTTGAGGTCAGATATATTCAGGGCAAGGAGAATGTGGTGGTAGATGCTCTTAGTCGTCGGAGGCATGAGATCTCAGTAGTCTCTCTCACAGTCGATTTGAAAGGTCAGATTCTCGCTGCTCTTCCTACTGACAGATGGTACCAGGAGGTGAGATCCGAGATTGGGTCTGGTAGACCTTTAGAGGGTAGGTTCTCTGGTTATTCCCTTGAGTCAGATGGTCTTCTACGACACTTGGGACGTATCTATATTCCTAATTCTGAGGGTCTTCGCACCCTAGTTTTGTCTGAGGCACATCGGGCACCCTATTCTGCTCATCCGGGTGTCAAGAAGATGCATGCAGATCTACATCAACTGTACTTTTGGAGTGGTATGAAGCGGGATATTGCTGATTTTGTGTCGAGATATCTTGAATGTCAGAGAGTGAAGGCGGAGCACCAGCACCCTGTAGGACTTTTGCAACCTCATTTGATCCCAGAGTGGAAATGGGATATCATCTTGATAGACTTCATTGTTGGTTTGCCAATGTCCTCTCGACGACATGATGCTATTATGGTCACCATGGATAGGTTAACGAAGGTAGCTCACTTTTCTCCTGTCTGTGCATCCTACAATGCCTCTACGGTGGCTAGAGTGTTCATGGAGGACATTGTTAGACTTCATGGGATTCCTCGTAGGATAATCTCTGACAGAGATCCAGTGTTCACTTCTACTCTTTGGACTTCCTTGTAGCATGCCTTGGGAACACAACTGAACTTCAGTTCATCTTATCACCCTGAGACTGATGGTCAGACTGAGAGGGTTAATCAGGTTCTTGAGGATATGTTGAGGATGTATGTTATGGATCAATAGAGCTGTTGGGAGGACTACCTTTACCTAGTGGAGTTTGCCTATAATAATGGTTATCATAGCTCTATTGGCATGTCTCCCTTTTAGGCCTTGTATGGTCGTCCTTGTAGGACGCCTTTGAGCTTGGATCGTTTGGAGGATAGAGTTCTTCTGGGTCTGGATATGCTTAGAGATATGGAGCAGCAAGTTGAGAGGATTAGAGAACACTTGGTGGTAGCGCAGGATAGGCAGAAAAAGTATGCAGATGCCCATAGGATCGATCGTCAGTTTTCTATTGGAGATTGGGTGTTCTTGCGTGTGCGACCGTGAAAGAGTCCAATCTGCTATGGGAAGGGCTCCAAGCTAGCACCACGCTTTGTTGGACCTTTTGAGGTGTTGGAGAGGATCGGTCCAGTTGCTTATCATCTTGCTTTGCCGCCCAGCCTTTCACGCATCCATGCCATGTTTCATGTTTCTGTACTTAGACCTTACTATCTGGATATTGCTCATGTTCTTGATTGGACTGTTCTACAGGTAGAGGACGGGCAGCTGGCTTTGGAGCCCGTAGGCATTCTTCAGCACAGGGGACTCGATCTCAGGGGTAGAGACGTGGAGTAGGTCAGGATCCAATGGGATCCTAATGATGAGACCTCCGCTACCTGGGAGGATGCTACCATAATGAGGGAGTTATATCCTCACTTATTTGCAGGCTTCCAGGAGTAAGCCTAGTTCTATGGGGGGAGGATGTAATGCCCCTTGCTTTTGCTTGTGATAGATGTTACTTTCATGATCCCTATGACAGTCCTAGTATAGATGATGGTCTTATAGTGCATGTTTACAGTTTCGAGATATTTTTGATTTCTATGTTATGGTTGATATTCTCCTTGATCTTGTAAGACACTTGGTTATCATATGAACTAGATATGGATTTATGTTAGATGATGCTTGGCTACTTGTACTTTGTGCCTTCACAGTTGATGGACATGTTATGGATTGATGTTACTTTTAGTTTAATATGATCATGATTATGATGTATGACTGGTATAAGTTATTTAATGATGTGTTACTTGAACGGAAAGTGTTGCATTACTCGTGTCTGAGTACCCTGCCAGCTGCGACTTCCGTTCATTATGCTTGTGATTACATGGTTATATATGTATATATATGCACAACCTTGTTGTTCGTTGCAGGATGCAGGTACTGGGCATCGATTCCACCTGAATTACCAGGCCTGAGCATGCCCTAGACAATGGAATTGTGGATTGGAGTTGACATGAGGTTCCCCTAATTAGTCAACATCCTCAAGGAGGATGAGCTTTCAGTGTTGTGCCCTGTCGTCACCATCAGTATGACTGTTGTTGTCATTGGTCGCCATTGCTTGTTATGTCCTGTGGCTTCACTTGGGTCAGGTATTAGCTTGTGAGTTAGGGTATATCCAATTTAAGTGTCGATTCATGCATGATTAATATTTCATTTAAATAAGGTTAAATTAAATCTTAAATTAAATAAACATTGCTAGGGATTATGTGTATAAATAAATAATTATTGATAATTGGTAAAACTAATATGAAAAATAGTAATTAATAAATAAATTGGATAAATAATTAGATGAGTAAAAAGAAATAATGAGTCCTAAGTTGTAAGAGGATTTTATTAAAAGAAAGTAAGATTCTTATGTAAGATGATTAAACAATTATCATTTTGATTAAATGAATTGACGGTAGTAAAAGTGATGTTCTAAAGATTAATTAATAAGGATTGTTACTCTATTCCATGTATTCAATACTTGGGGATATGCAAACAATGCAGGGTGCCGACATTTGCTAATGGAAGAAATTGGGAGTTCTTGGAAATAATTAATTTTGAACTTCTCGAGAATGTGGGTTGTGGTAAAATGGAGAGCCATGCCTCCTGCATTTACCCGAGGAGCTCAATCCTTGTTTCAAGAAAGTGGGAGGTTGAAGAGGCAGGCTTGTCTCCTGCATTTATTCTGAGGAGGGGAGTCCTGGTGAGAAGAAAATAGGAAGGAAGCTTCTTGCAGAAGAGGGGAGCAGAGCAGAGGCAAGTTAAATCAAGGGAATAGGTACGAATTTCACAATATAATTGCATTTTCTTAAACATTTCTAAAGCCTTTTCAAACAGTTCATTCTGTACATGCTCTACGACCATTGTATTATTTGAGATGACATTTCTCTAGGGCGTTCTACTAAGCAGTTCTTGTGCATGGCCTATGCATCCCCATTTTGTATATGTATCTACTCAGGCACTTGCGACCTACGTCTGACAAAAAAAAAACCCTCCTTCAAATTCGGCTTTTATGGATGTCTATACCTTCTTCCAAAGCTTCTATTGAGCATAGGCAAAGAGGATGCTGTTCTACATTCTCTTAAATGTTTCTAAGGCCTTTTCAAAAAAAAAAAAAGAACCATTTTGAATATATCCTTGCACTCCGTGGAATTCTAAGAAACCACATTTCTTTGAGGTACTTTGTCACAAGGCGTATGCCTCTGTCTATGCTTCCACATTTTGCGTACATGTCTACCCGGGCACTAGCAACTACAACTGCTAACAAAACCCCCCAAACATTATGCCTTGACGGATGTCCATACACTGTTCTTTTAAAAAAATGAGTCTTCCCAGCTACTGTAAACAAAAATGCAGCATGCACGCCATCCCTTGCAATAGTGACATTCTATGAGACTATATTTCTTTTAGGCAATTTGTGAAATAATTTATGTGCCATGTCTATGATCCCACGTTCTATATGCATGTCTACCACGGCACTTGCAATCACTACATCAAACAAAATTCCCCTGCCGTTATGATTTGTTGGATGGCTCTTCATTTTTACTAGAGAGCTGATACTGTGCACATTATTTTTATACCAACAAACAAATTTTTAGTTTTTTTTTGTGATTAAGAAAATTGCAGCAAACGTATTTAATTTTTTTTTCGTTTTCTGTGGTTAAGAAAATTGCAGCTAACAGATTTTGTCTTAGTTTCTGCTGTTAAAAAAAAAATGCAGCAAATAGATTTTTTTGGGTTTTGTTTTCCGTGGTTAGGAAAATTGCAGCAAACGTATTTAATTTTTTTTTTTTGTTTTCTGTGGTTAAGAAAATTGCAGCTAACAGATTTTGTCTTAGTTTCTGTTGTTAAAAAAAATTGCAGCAAATAGATTTTTTTTTGGTTTTGTTTTCCGTGGTTAGGAAAATTGCAGCAAACGTATTTAATTTTTTTTTGTTTTCTGTGGTTAAGAAAATTGCAGCTAACAGATTTTGTCTTAGTTTCTGCTGTTAAAAAAAATTGCAGCAAATAGATTTTTTTTGGTTTTGTTTTCCGTGGTTAGGAAAATTACAGCAAGAGATTTTTATCTTTTGTTCTAGTAGAACAAAGAACCGATCAATTCCTAGGAAGGCGAATCCTTTGTTGTATGTTCGCTCTTCCCTCCACCTCACCTCAAGTTTTGCAATTTGATATGCTTCCTAAGTTATTGGCTTTCAAACAGTTTCCCTTTCCTTTACCTTTGAAAAAATACATATATATAAAATAGAAATCCCCCAACATCACTTTTTCTGGCACAATCTCTTTCCTAGCGTGAGAACTACGGACAAGTTTAGAAAATATTTAGGCATAAAATTCTTTTATTCGGCAAAGGGTGAGAAGTGGGGCTTAACACCCACTAGTGGCATTTGCTCAAAAGTTTCTAAGGGTTTTTCAATTAGTACATTTTGAACATATCTTGCAAATCGTGGCATTCTAGGAGACCAGATTTCTTTTAGGCACCCTGTGAACCCCAACGCCGACCTTTTTGAACTCATCTCTTGCAATATCTGGAAAGAATTCTTGCAAACATAAATTTTATTCTCATACTATCAACAAGCTAGATAAGATATCTATGAATCTTGCATGCTTAGCATTTAAACTGGATTTCCTGCAACTAGGCAAGCCTCCATCTCTCATTATGTCGAATGAGGTTCTGCCCTGAAAATTCCTGTTGACTACCAAAACAAGATGGTTTCTCTGAGAACCTCACCCAATGCAATGAACTGGGAATTCGTTGTAGTTCAGTTTTCACAATCACCTATTCTACAAGAACATTATTAGCAACCTCAATAAATTAGAACTTTCTCATCCTTAGTAGCAGATTGAAACTAAATTCTAGATAGGTTCTATTTCTGAACTTCACGTTACTCAGATAGAAGGTGATTTCATATAGTTTAAGAAATAGTATACCACATTATATAATCTGGATATTTTATAGTTTTTTTTAGTTTGCAATTAATTCCATTAGAAAGGTAGTTAGTAAATTATTTTAGATTTCATCCTTCGTATAGATCCATGATCTTGTAGAATCAACGTTAGTTTATGACATTTGAATTGAATTAGAGTACATTGTAATTATGTAAATTATTTGATTTTAACAATAGCATTAATGGTCTATCTTAGCTAGGTTAAAGATGTGGGGGTCTTGTAACTCAATTTAAATAATCATTTTAGCAATTAATTACATATAGTTATTTTAATGTAATTGTAGAATTGGTTCTTTTTTTTTACAAGGATAAAATCGATAATGCACTATGTTAAATATTAATATATTAAGTCTTCCTTGCGAATTAAATATAGAATTTTGTTATTATTATTATTATTATTTTATTATTAGTATTAGTATTAGTATTACCACAAGATACTAGTTATCTTTCCCAAGGAAAAAGAAACTTGCATAACTATATGTGTCTGTTAATTACACAAGTGCAATTATATAAATTTTGTATGAGATTATTAAATAGAAATTCAATATGTTAGTGGATATATCCATTACAAAATTTGGAATGGATCGAGCGTTAATTAAATTAATCCCACAGTGAATTTGTATGTTATGCTTGTAAAAAAAAATTATTAATTGAATTTTGATATTGAGAGCTACTAAGATAGTATTGTGATGGGAACTATGTGTATAATGAACTCAGTTGCATCAAGAAAGCAAGATTGGTCATATGTTAGATTATTGGTCTTAATGAGGCTCCTTGTGCAAGTTAACAGAGTGTGTTATTCCAGAGGCGTAGGTTGTGACATTATTTTCATGATCATGGTATGTTGAGAATGCATCTTGGGGTAATGATTAAAGTCCTTCATGGATGTTGCAATCATTATTTGTTTGAGTTTGTTTTAAGTTATTGTGATGGTCAAGACAATGGGGACATGCTGTCATCGGTATAGAAGAGATCTCTCATGTGTTACCCCGTCTGGAAACCATGAATTATGTATTGAGTATTTGCCTTATAATCATGCCATAGTTTGCAAGAGCGTTAATGCCTTGCAATGTGTATGTTTAGCTTATTGTCATGGTGATTTGTGCATGATGGATGGGGTCCCCTAGGTGCAGACAGGGGAGTGGCTTCCAATGTGGGGCCAGTGCCCAAAGTGGCCGCTAGGGTAACCCATTGGAAGTTGGTAATCAAGTGATAACCTAATAATTAATCTAGGGGATGGGTAGTTCTCACACTAACAAGATAATTGGGTGCCTCACTCATGCCTGTAGTGCTCATTCAAGCTAAGGATGAGATGAGAAGGCTGTGGTTGGCAAGATCAACTTCCTTGTCCTCATGAAAGGAATGTTGATTCTACATGGGCCACCCTATGGGGCCGGTGTTTAGAGAGGCTGCCAGGGTAACCATAGATGAGGGCCAGCTTCTGGTGATAGATAGCCTGGGTAACCCATGCTAGGGCCATGCAATGACACTCTCCTCACTATAGCCTAGTAGTCCTTAGTTGTACTCTCCCCAGTTGTTAGGTGTTGCCTCTAGAAGTATTTTTGTGTTGTTTGCGAGATTTACTAGTGATGTTGGAGTCCTGTGTTGTTCTTAGTCCATTGTCTACCTGACCGCTGTTGTCATGGGGACCTTATGTTAACTCCTAGCTCAGGGGGTGGACCTCAGGGTTCCACATGGTCAGGTGGAAGAGCTAGATCCATTAGTTTTCTCCCTTGCCGTTGTTCGTGAGTGAGGAGGTTACACCTTGTGTACCAGACATCGGATCTTGTACCTGGTTATGAAGACAGTTATTATGCTCGTGTACTAGCCTTGTGTATCTACTGTTTCACATTGTATATATAGTCAGATGTAATCAGGATGTTGATAATGTAAATTACATGATGATGTACTCATTTGTATAAACTTGGAAAATGTGCATGTAATCTTGTCCAAAGTTGATTATCTAAATTATGACACGGAATGTAGATGTATATGGTTAATCAATAATGTAATAGAGTTAGTATGAATTGTCGATGTTAGTTAGCAATGATGTTGATTATTGTCAAGTAGTGCATCCATGGCACCTCGGGAGACAAGTTGTTAGTTAATGATGTGTTTTGATCTGTTAACCTCATTTGTTATCCTATTCAAAAAAAAATTATTTCCGCTTTGCTTGCATTGAAGTGTTGTCAAACAAGGTGTTCATGGTCGGGCACTACATGAAGACTCCCTCTAGATCATCCATCCTTATGGGTTCTGACCCCATCCTGTATGATTGCAAATTTGGATAGATTTGATCTAATCCATCTTTATTTGTGGCCAAAAAATTATTAAATTTTGTAGAGGTGGGGAAAAACCAACCCTTCTTTTGTCCCCTTAAATGAGTTTTATTAGATTCATTCAATTACCACATTATTTCCAAATAAGCTATTCTCTTTGGAACATGTTTTGGTAACACATGGGGGCTTACTTCATATCCATATACTCTGATTGCAGTGGTGTAGGTGTGAATAAATCAATCACCCCAGTTATATTGACTACCTAGCTCAGGAGTCCTATTCTTAGACCTCAAGAAATCTGTTATTTCTTTTGGTAACCTTTCTTCCTTAGGCCCCATGAAATTCAAAAGTCTCTTGACAAAATGTTCCTCAAAAATTATATAACTAGCATTATCACAACACATATCCATCATGTGAGTCCACCACTGAACAAGGAGAATATATCTTGCTTCATCCTTCACTTTTACCTTTAATGACATCCCAACATGTAAAAATATATGGAATATCAAAGAGCACCACCTAAATTCTATCTTGTCTTCATTAGTTGAAGCTTTGATAGCCACTAGCTGATTATGCATCTTCTCTATAATTTAAGAAGCATAGTCATACTCAGTGTTTACCATTGAGTCCTGAATATCTGCTGCCATAAGCATGAGGGGGACATGCATCTTCTTCCTCGCATCTTACCCCAAGACTTGACATAAAGTGTGATAAGTCTTGATGAAATAGTCATAAAAGGGTTCAATAACCAGAGACTCCTACTTTGTGTGAGAAATCCTAATAGGTCTCCCATCTATCTCTTTTGTTCTGTTCCTAGGGAGAAGCACAGTTCTATAGCTACTCTTGTTTTTCTCGTATGTGTTCTTCAAATCATCAAAACCAATAACTTTATTTGTAGTAGGGTTCAAACCAAAAACCTTTGAAATAAACTCCTTTGATATACAAATCATTTCAACACTGTCACAACCCCTATTTTTCAAAAATTAATTTTCAATTTAATATTATTATTTTAAGGATCATTGACTAATTTTGACTAATGTACATGACATGAATACACTCTTAGCGGAGATGTATTAGAACATACTTGAAAATTATTTATTAATTATGATATTTTATTGAGAATAATTAATATTTATTTATAGTTTCAAGTTAGTGGAGCTAATTTTAGATTTTTTTTAATGAAATTATGATATAAGTTATAAAGAGAATATAATTTAGTAGTAAGGTCTTGATATGGTTTATTTAATTGATTTAAATTAATTATTCTTGTGTGTTGTGGGGAATAATATCTCTTTTATCATTATTTTTGGTAAAATTAAAACCATAGGTCAATCACCTATGGGTAGGGTACTTGTTTATTCATAAAAATTATGTTTTAGAGTTGTTTAATGTATTTTTAGTGCACAAGAAAATGGGTGATGAAATTGGAATTTGTAGAGTCTTCTTCTCTTGAAGAGTCTTAGAGTGTTCAAGTCATGAAGAAAAGAAATAAAAGGAAATCCAAGAATCACAATTCCTAAAAAGAAACGACCACCACAAGTAAGAAGAGGAATACAAGGAGTCATTGGAGCCCAAAAGAAGAATATGAAACTTGAAAAAAGGAGATATTATAAGGAGATGGAAGTTTGGCTTCAAGAGGAGGAAATCAAGTGAAGAGACTAGGTTTATTTCTAATTTTTACAGGTCATCAAGAGGACGTTCATAGCTGATGTTGAAGAATTCTTGAAGGAAATTACAACTATTTTGATGAGGCAAAGAAAACATACATCCATGGTGACTTTTTAGATGAATTTTTTTTGAATTTCATGAGGAGGGCAATAGAATCCTAGGTAGAAGAAAGGAAGCGCTCAACTAAATGATATGGAAGCTCTCACATTAAGGAATCTTAGATTTTTCTTCAAATGAGTTTGGAGGTATTCTTGATTAATTAAATCCTAGAGGTATTTCGTTGAAACTCACCATTATTTATGTTAAAGTTATTCTAAAAATTCTTTTAAGAAAACTTGTTGTTGTCTCATGAAAATAATCTTATTATATGAATTAGTTTATAAACAATTTTTAATTTTTGAGAATCATGTTTTCATCTCTCCAAAAAAATTTACGATTTTCAAATTTGTTAAGTATTTTGAAAGTTATCACATTTTTACCACTGCTGTAGAAAAGATTGAAAATCTAGGGTTTTGTTGGTAGTTTACTTTGTTGGAAAAGAATTATTCTCATTACATAAGTGTGTTAGATGAATTCTCATTTTTTTTCTTTCTTGGAATGGGTATGATTAGATAATCTATCACATATTTAGTTGTATCCAAAAATTAGATTGAATCAAGAATATTCTTGTAGTGCAAGAAGGTCAAATTAAATCCTTATGTTGATTAGTTTATAAAAACAATTGTTAAATTAGACATATGTATATATTACATTTTATTTGAAATATCAAAATTAAAGCAAATAAAAAATCTTTAATCTTTTAGAATTTCTATCATTTATTATAATATAGGGAATACTTTTGAGTAATCAATTCATTCTCGATTTATAATCAAGATTTGAGGGAAAGGGATGATTGCAATATACACTACCTCCTCATCTTATAGAAATTTTCTAATTGTTTTCTGGGTTTTATTTCCCTTATTCTTAATTTTTTGAAACATCTTGAATTTTAGAATTTCACTAAGAAATAAGAAAGTTATGACAGATTTACTACTGGGTGGTTTTTCATTTCAATCATCTAGAATGTTTTGTCAACAATTGAAATTGATTTATACAGGTTCATAATTGAAAATAAGAATCTCATTTAAGTAAAGTGAATTATTTTCTTAGAATCTTTAATGTGTAACTATACATGTATGAGAGAATATAACTCTTGAGATACTTGCGTATTGCTTTAATGACTTAGGAATTGGAGTTTTTCTTATTGAATGGAAAATTTAGTAGGCTCTTCATGAATCACATTAAGCTATATTTTACTTTTCTTTGGATAATATAAATGTAGATTAGAATTTAGGAATGAGGCTAAAGCTTTAAATTATAGTATAGATGAGGATGAGAGAAATATAAAAGAAAGTGTGTTTCATATAAATATCCAAGAATGGTTGGTAACTTTTTGTTGTTATAACTTCCCTATTTTACTTGTAGGGAATATTTATAAATTTAATTGTTGCATGAACTTTTTAGAACTTGAATGATTTAATCAGCATATGGAACAATATGGATGTGTATATAAATAGAATTATTGATTCTAGAAAATATTATGTGATGAACTAGATCCCTTGTGAGTTAAAGTATCTATGTCAACCTTATGGTTGCAAGACTAGTTACCCTGAACTACGAAGTTTCTGCACTGTACATATGTAGGCAAGGCCATCTTGAGCCCCTGAGACATTAGCTCAGACTCTTAGGCCCTGTAGGTTCATCATCTTGTGCATTGATATCTAATATGTTGTTCATTGATTTTGCGAGACTAATGTTTATATCTAGTTGTGCAGATTCATGCCAAAAGATTTGTGCAGTTACTATTATGAAGACAAGCATTATATGAATGGTGTAGGTAACTGGACAATCTAAAAGTGATTATTAATTATTCTGTAAATTGTACTTCTCATTATGTATCACCAATGTATTGGGAACAATTATAAAAGATGATCTTTGCTTATTATGGAAACTCACCCAATGTTAAACATTTATGAATATTCCATTATTGAATTGATTTCCTTTATATTTTTTGATTGAGTTGCTTTTCAAATTTTATTTTGAGTAAGTAATATTTCTAGACTTTATATTTGGTATCAGAGCACCAGGTCGCAACACTTGGGAGCTTTGGCGTAAAAGTACTAGTGTGAAACATGGATGATTTACATTGTAGAAATGATTAAGATGATTTCGATTATAAGATATTTTAAAAGCACTAATGTTTTATTAAGATGTATTGCAGGAAAAGTGGATGAAAATTATTTGTTTTATGAAAAGAAATGCAAAGAGTTTTAATAAAAAGGGAAAAGTGAGTTATTTTTCATAAAAGAAAGAATTGTCCTTTTCTCTAATTGAACTCTTGTAGAGTTGAGGTTGCTGTGAGTTTACTAGATTGTTTGAAAAGTGGAAGAATGAAAGGTTAATGAGCTGACCAGGAATGAACACTCAAGCTATGATAATATTTCTATTATAACATGATCATTAATGAAAGATCTATCACATAGATGAATGGGTGTGGGAGAAATAGGGGATTGATATTATGAATTTTGGGAATTACTGGAGTTTTTCTTTCAAGGAGTTTTCTTATATGATATTGGGGTTACTTAAATCTTAAACTCCCATAAAAGAATCTCTTTCTCTTATTTTCTTACTGAAAGATTGTGAAATAAAATGTTTGTTTAATGATTGTAAATTATTTATTGTTATTAAGCAAGAAAATATTTTATTTGTATATTTTACAAGGATACCATATGCTATAGAAAATAAGTTCTGAAAAGATTTGTATTTTTGGATATTGCTAATGCCTCTGAAAACAAATCTTGATTAGAAAAAGTTTATGAAAGAAATTGTATAAGTTGCAAAAATATCAAAAGAGTTATAGGACAGGCTGGAGAAAAGAGTGAAGTATTGAAAAATTCTGAAACAGATTCTTGGAAAGATCAAGAAAAGTTAGAGGGTAAAGGCTAAAAGAAATTACAAAAGGGATTCAAATCTAGAGAAAAGAGGTAAGAAGTTTGTTGTCTATTTTGTTGTTTTTCCTAGATTAATAATGGAATTCAATGATTTATTATGATAGTAACATTATTTATTGTGTGTGAGCCATTATTTGCTCACATAGAGCCATTATTTGTTGTGTGTGAGCCATGGTCTATGTGAGTTATTGGGAGATATTGTGCTATGTGTGAGCTATTGAATGGTGATAAGGGAGCTACAAAAGTGATAAGGGAGCTACATTGTGAAAAAAAGGGAGTTTTCTAAACTTTGATTACTCATAACTATTGAATGTTATAACTGCATAAATTTCATGGTCTATTTCTTTTGTGGTATATGTTGGAGCTCCATGTGGTTTAAGACCACCACATTCCCCTCCTCCCCTTAGGTGGCTAGTTTGAAGTCATGTAGTAATTGAGATATTCAGTTTTGTGAGAAGATTTGAAATTTTTATTTTCTTATTTGTTTTAGAGAGCCAACAGTTTGAAGATTTATAAAGATATTTGGTTGTTTATTGTCCTTTTTGCTTTAAGAACTACTCTATTAAGGATTTTGGTTTTGATTTGACTATTGTGTTTCTGTTAATTAATTTGTTTTTATATGAAGTTTTATTTATTAATTTTTTATTTTTATTTGAAATCTTTACTCATTAGAACTTTTGTATTTTGAGGCTTTATTGTTGCTAGCTTGAGTAAAGTAAGGTGAATTGTGTAGATTGTCCTGACAGGTTGTATAGGGGAGAGACGCCTTTGAGAATGTATATTGTGAAATTGTGTAAGGTCTAATTTATGACATTATGGTTATATTTTGCACTAATCATTTTAATCTCATTAAAAGTATATATAATGAATGAAACTAATATTTGTGATGTTTTGCAATGAATTTGATTATCAGTAATTTATATTGATGCTTCTATGACAAGTAATGAAGAAATTTTTGTATAAGCATTGTTATGTTGGTTGGTTGCTCTGTGTGAGCTAATATTGCTCTACATGAGCTATAGTTTCTCTGTGTCAGCTATGATTGCTCAATGTGAGCTATGGTTTCTCAATGTGAGCTATGATTGCTGCAAGTTGCTGGATCAATAGAAGAAGGTATATGGATAGCCAAGGTAAGAATGATTGATGTGGTGAATCATGTATGCTTGATTGTTATTAGTGAGAGTACTTATACATATGTAATATATGAGAATGATACATTTTTGGTACATGTAACACACTATGTAGTAATACACCTCTAATGCTTTGTGCAAATGTTGCATCTATATGAAATTGTTTCCTTAATGCACTTATCATATTTATTATATTTATACTTGAATGAGAAATGTTCACTATACTTATCCTAATGTGAGTGATGCATATACCATATTATTGTTGTCCTTGTGTGAGTGAGGCACTAGAATGAGTTATTGATTCCTTTGTGCGGATAAAGCATTTGAGTAATGATTACATTCATAATTTGTGTGTGAGATACGCCTTTTATACTCATTATGTTTTGGATTGAGTAATGATCACTATAATTATATTACTGCAATTTATTAATATTTCATATTTTGTGCAAGTGATGCACTTGTGAGAGAGATGCACTTATCATATTTATTGAACAAAAATTTGAGCGAGAAATGCTCATTGTTTGTGATGTATTTACCATATTTTGTGCGAGAGAGACACTGCATGTAAATTATGTATTTGTATCCTATGTGAGTTATGCACCAAAGGATTCATTCTTTCTTATTATTCATTTTATGTGCACTAGTGTGAGTTATGCACTATCATATTTATCTAGTCTATATTTTATGCAATTTAAAATAGATTATTGTTGTTGAATGTATGTGGTAAAGCTTACCTTCCAGGACAGGATGCTGAATGTGGAATAATAGAGAAGGGAGATCCTCTTTTTAGGATTTGACTGATATGTTTTTAAAAGTGCTTTGGTCAAAGCCATGTACCATTGAAATAGATGGATAAGAAATGCCTAGAAAGAAATATATTTGTTTCTCTGCCACATCATGTATACAAGAAATATGTTTATTCAAGTATAGAATGCATATAAGGCATTAGGCATGCATCAAGAGTTTCCCTCCTACCTTTTTGTTATAGGTATCTAAGCATCGCATGTAGGGCCGGGTATTCTTCGAGTTAGGAAGAGTTCCAAGGAAGTGTAATAATTCATGGTTGGTTGGAAAAGCACCTTAACCATAATCTTGACCTTCAGCTTGCAGAAGACCAGTGGGTCATGGCGGCTGAAGATAGATTAAATATTTGATTTTTTTTAAGTTATTCAGAAATGGATATTGAACCTTTGTATTGTTGATATTTTCTATATGCTAAGATTTCTTTTTTTTTGTTAGAATTTTGACTTGCCAATGATGATAACAAGTAGTATATGATGCTTGTTTTTCATCGTAAGGGCAATTGTTCTGATGTCTCATGCGAGTAGACATGTTCACAAAAAGAACATAATTAATTACTTTCTGTAAATATCTTGGAATATGAAAAAGATTTGATTATGCTATATAAGATTATATGAAATAAATGATCTCCTTACATGCTTTTACTTGTCTGAAAGTATAGAAATGAAGTTAATTTGAGTGATGTGCTAACAAAAAGTGCAAGTGAATGAATGTTAGAAAGAGGAAATTTTGCTGTGATAAATGTAAACAGAGACTTGGAATAATGATATTTTTGTTAGATGGGTCGATTTTGACATTGAGGTAAAACATAATTTAGAATGTATGAAACCTTATCTTCAGTTAAGTTGATTTGATCATCGGGACAATGATTCTTTAAGGGGGAAAGGATGTCACAACCCCTATTTTTCAATTTAATATTACTATTTTAATGATCGTTGACTAATTTTGACTCATGTGTGTGACAGGAATATACTCTCAACAGAGAGGTATCGAAACATACTTGAAACTTATTTATTAATTATGATATTTTATTGACAATAATTAATATTATTTATAGTTTCAAGTTAGTGGAGCTAATTTTAGATTTTTTTTAATGAAATTATGATATAAGTTATAAAGTGAATAGAATTTAGCAGTAAGGTCTTGATACAGTTTAGTTAATTGATTTAAATTAATTATTCTTGTGTGTTGTGGGGAATAAGAGCTCTTTTATCATTATTTTTGGTAAAATTAAGACCATAGGTCAATCACCTATGGGTAGGGTACTTGTTTATTTCATAAAAATTATGTTTTAGAGTTGTTTTAATTCATTTTTAGTGCACAAGAAAATGGGAGACGAAATTAGAAGTTGTAGAGTTTGAAAGGAAGCTAGGTATGTAGAAAACACTTCCTACAATAATCTAATGAGGGGAGCAGAGTGCAAATTCAATTTTATCCTTACTATTACAACAATGTTAAACCCATTAATAGAGATATTGCAGTAAACACATAAACAAGAAAGTATGACAGAAGAAGAGAAACACAAGGTATTCATGGGGAAAACCCTTATAGGTGAAAAACCCCACACTCCAAAATACAACTCAAATGTATTACGTAAAAAATGAAGGTTACAATACAACACAGAGCCAATGCTCTTGCAGGAGTCTTCAACACTCATATCTAGAGATGATCTGGTAGCATTACAGTACCTGTAAAACCTATAGTACATCATCTCCTAAAAGCACCTGTTTATATAGAGTATAGAAGGCAATTTTGGCTCTATCTTGGAATGGGTGTCAAACATGGCCTCATGGCCCAAAACCCACGCCTATGGACACTTGTCCAACCTTGTAGAATGTTCCTAACACTTTTCAGGTCACCCTAGCCCAAAGAGGTCACCTATTCCCAAAATGGGTAATGACAAATGCTTCTACGACTTACAATCATCATAGAATCTATCATAACTGTCATAACTTACAGCTGTAAGAGAATTTGTCATACACATGCTATAAATAGCACATTTTTTTACATGTCATAACCCACCTTGGGGTGCCCAAAGATGTCTTCCTCAAAGATACTCTTCGACACATGTGTTCAGTTGTCATAGAATCACCTATTTCTGACTCTTACATGTCATAACTTCGTCATAGGAATCTGTCATGACCGTTTTGGTCAATATTTCCTTACACAACATCCAAGATGCTGACACATGGCAAAATATTCCTACCACTAAGTAGGATGCCTATCTCCTCATGTGAGGACAAAAATACATGTGGTCATATGCCATGTAGGATGACACATCACCATGCCAACTCCCACAATATGACAACATAGGATTTGCATCTAATTAATACAATAGGCAAATAATAAATAAATACAATATAAAAATACAAGGAATTACCAAGGTTGAGACACCTTAATTCCCAACATTTTCCCACTTGTCGAACACCTTGTAAGAGGTAATAGAATTAACAAGATTTAACTATTATAGGGCAAGAGGCACATAGACTCCGAACACCATCTAAACTTCTTTGTGCCCACTGGTTTCGTCAATGCATCTTCAACATTCTTCAAAGTATCTACCTTCTCCAAATTTACCTTCCCATCCTCTAGCATGTCTCGTTTGAAGTGAAATTGTTCATCAAAATGCTTTGTTCTGGCATGGAAAGTTGGATTCTTCACAAGGAAAATCACACTCTGATTGTCACAACTGATTGTAATCTAACCTGCATCAACACCAATATCTGAACACAATCTCTTAAGCCAAATGGATTCCTTGCAAGCATGAGTTTTAGCCATATACTCAGCTTCAGTAGTGGACAAAGCAACCACAAGTTGTCGCTTACTCATCCAACTAATTGTACCACCAAACATAGTGAACACATAGGCACTAGTGGATCTCCTGCTGTTAATGTCACCTGCCCAATCAGAATCCACAAATCCATGAATACAAACTGAATGCGGAGGTCTTGTAGTATTGCCATGATAGAAAATGGAATACTTAGAAGTACCCCTCAAATATCTAAACATTTGCTTAACTACATCCCAATGTACCTGTCCAGGATTAGCCATAAATCGACTAAAGACTCCCACTGCTTGGGCAATGTTTGGTCTTGTGTAGACCATGGTATACATCAAACTTCCAAGAACACTAGCATAAAGTACTCTACTCATGTCCTCCACCTCACTGGGAGATTTTGGACAATCATTAATAATCAACTTTGTCCCTAATGAAATAGGAACACATAATGGTCTACAATATGCCATGCTAAACATGTCCAACCCGGTCTTCACATGCTTACTCTGGCTTAATAAAAATTTTCTATTATTTCTATCTCTTTTGATTTCCATTCCTAGAATGTACCTGGCTGCTCCAAGATTTTTCATCTCAAACTATGCTAACAACTAAGACTTCAAATCATAAACCATATTCTTACCATTCCCAATCAACAACATATTGTCAACATACAATGCAATAATGAGAATGCGACCATTGTCAAAATTGTAATATACACAATGATCAGATTTTGATTTCAAATAGCTAATTGACAACACAAAGGCATCAAACTTCAAGTACCACATCCTAGGAGACTGTTTCAAACCATACAAAGACTTCTTTAACTTACAAACCAAATTTTCTTTACCTTTCTCTATGTAATGCTCTGGCTGTGACATGTAGATTTCTTCCTTCAAATCACCATGAAGGAAAGTTGTCTTCACATCCATCTGTTCTACCTCTAAGTCATAAGTAGTTGCAAGAGATAACAGAAATTGAATGGATGTCAGATTTTCAATGGGAGAGAAAATTTCACCATAATCAATTCCCTCCACTTGTGAATACCGCTTCGCAACCAATCTAGCCTTGTACTTTTCAACACTACCATCTACACCAAATTTCTTCTTGAACACCCATTTGCATCCAATGGGTTTATGTCCATCAGACAAAGGCACCAAGTCCCATGTTTTATTCTTTTCTAAAGAAGCCATCTCATCTTCCATGGCCTCCTTCTAGGAACCTGCATCTTTCATGCCCTTAGCCTCTTTCACAGTTCTAGGCTCATCAGTGTTAGTAAGTAAATCAAAAGCACAACTAGAATAAAGTAATGAATAACCAAACCTATCAGGTTGCTTTCTTGTTCATGTAGACCTCCTCAATGGCTAAGGTTGAGGTTCTACTTCTTCCAAGATTTCAGAGCTGCTAGAGCTCTCCTCATCATCAGGTCTCACAGGGTCTATCTGTTTAGTCTTCTTAGGGGTAGAAGGAAACTGAACCACATCTTCTTTCTTTTTTGTCTATTCTAGCTGTAGAATAATGGAAGAAGGCGTTAGATCTATGAAGATAACACTTCTACTATACAACACTTTTTTAGCCACAGGATCCCAAAGCTTGTATCCTTTCACACTGACACCATAGCTAATGAAGATATACCTAACAACCTTGTTCTCCAATTTAGACCTTTTCTCCCTAGTCACATGTGTATATGCCTCAACCAAAAACATGAAGATGTCTAACTGAAGGCTTCTTACCAGACAACACCTCCATAGGTGTCTTACCAATAAGAGCTAATGTAGGAGATCTGTTTACCAGATAGCAAGTAGTGGCAATAGCTTCAGCCCAAAACTTTTGTTCGAGGCTTGCTCCACTAAGCATACTCCTAGCCTTCTCCATCAGTGTTTTGTTCATCCTCTTTACAACTCCATTTTGTTGCAGGGTATATGGAGTTGTCTTATGCCTTTCAATCCCTTGCTCTTTGTAGAACTTATCGAACTCTGCAGATCAAAACTTACCACCATTGTCAATTCTCAAACACTTAATCTTTTTACTAGTCTAATTTTCAGCAAAGGCATTAAACTCCTTAAACCGACTAAAGACTCCAGTCTTGCTTCTACTAAAATAAACCCATGTCCTTCTACTGTAATCATCTATGAAAGATACAAAATATATAGATTTTGAAATCGAAGGAACATTAACAGGACCAAACACATTAGAATGAATAAGATGCAATACACTAGAAGACTTGCGAGAAATCAAGTAAAACTGAACATAGTTTTGCTTTCCATAAATGCAATGTTCACAAAAGTTGAACTCGAGATTTCAATCATTTAACCCCTCAACGAGGTTTTTTATTTTTCAGGGTATGTAGACCCTTCTCACCAATGTGGTGATATCTCAAATGCCATAACATAGTCTTTTCAGTAGGAAGCTTAGCTTCCATAGCATGTGCACTACCATCAGAACTAGTTACAACAGATTTCTTCACTACTCATTTAGATGGTGGGGATGAAGTGACTACAGCTCAGTTCTTTGAATCAAAATAACTATTTCACTATGTAGTGCATGCCTCAAGATGAAATAGAGTACCTTTCCAAGTACCCTTCACAAGCACTGTAGATCCTCTAGTCATCTTGCATCCATACTTCGAAAAGAGAACCTACACACTTGCATCATTCAACATACTTATAGAAAGAAGGTTCGATGCAAGGCCTAGAATATGCATAACTCTAGTGATCCCCTTCATTCATCCATCATGGAATCGGATTGAGACTCTTCCATGACCAACAATCTTTAGATGAGAGTCATCACCTAGGTACACTCTTCCACCATCGAACTCTATATATTTTGTGAACCGGCTTCGATG
Source organism: Cunninghamia lanceolata (assembly GCA_027924645.1). Lineage (NCBI taxonomy): Eukaryota > Viridiplantae > Streptophyta > Pinopsida > Cupressales > Cupressaceae > Cunninghamia > Cunninghamia lanceolata. The sequence goes on from BSBN01000793.1 coordinate 3,639,342, forward strand.
TGAGGTCATGTGGAATGATGCACTAGAATCAATCAACCACATGTCATTAGATGCATGGGTGGCTAGGGCTGCGATGAAGGCATCACCATCATCTTGTGACTTGTTAGAATCTAAATCTGGGGTTGATTTCTTTTTCTTTTTCTTTTTCTTCTCTTCTTTGCATTCCTTTCAGAAATGCATAGACTTGCCACAATTCCAATAGAGAGCCTTGGACTTTCCAAGAGATTTGGATCTCCCATAGGATTTGGATCTACCCTTCTAAGGTTTCTTGTCCTTCTTCTTCCCTTTCTCCTTGGGTCTTCCACAAACCGCAAGAGCCTCTTTGGCTGATTCAGATGTCTTTCTCCACATTTCTTTAGATAACAATGAGGACACCACATCTTCCATCTTGAAGGTGGTAGTGGTGCTTCTAATAGCCATGACAAGATGATCCCACGAATCTGGCAAAGAACAAAGCAAGGTCATACAACGATCCTCCTCCTCCATTTTCACACCCATAGATGTCAATTGTGCAATGATCATGTTGAAAGCATTCATGTGGTCTACAACAGATCCTCTATCTTCCATCTTCAAAGTGAACAACTTCTTTTTCAAGAAAAGTTTGTTTACCAAGGACTTGGCCTAATAAACATCACCCAACTTCTTCCAAAGATCTTTCTTGCTCCTCTCCTCATGGACATTCAATAGGACAGAGTCAGCTAAATAGAGTCTTATGAGACCCTTAGCCTTCTAATCTTTGATGTCCCAATCAACTTGTGACATTGCTATAGGTTTCACACTGGATAGAGTTTCCCATAGGTCACGATCAACAAGTAGGTCCTCCATCTTGAGTTTCCACAACTTGAAATTGGTGCCATTAAATTTCTCAACCTCTAACCTTCCAGATGTGGTTGCCATCTCCTTACTGCAACAAGATGTACAGAATGCTCTACACGGCACTCCCACTCAACCTAAGATTAGCTCAAAAAACCCCTACCCAGTAGCTAGAACCAAAACTGGCCAGGTTCTGATACCAACTGAAAGGAAGTTAGGTGTGCGGAGAATGCTTCCTACACTAATCTATTGAGGGGAGGAGAGTGCAAATTTAATTTTATCCTTACTATTACAGTAATGTTAAACCCACTAATAGAGATATTGTAGTAAACACATAAACAAGAAAGTATGACAGAAGAAGAGAGACACAAGATATACGTGGGGAAAACTCCACACTCCAAAACATAGCTCAAATGTATTACGTAAACAATGAAGGTTAAAATACAAAACAGAGCCAATACTCTTGCAGGAGTCTTCGACACTCATATCTAGAGATGATCTAGTAGCATAATAGTACTTGTAAAACCTTTAGTACATCACCTCCTCAAAGCACCTGTTTATATAAAGTATACAAGGCAATTTTGGCTCTATCTTGGAATGGGCATCCAACATGGCCTCATGACCCAAAACCCATGCCTATGGACACTTGTCCAACCTTGTAGAATGTTCTTGACACTTTTTAGGTCACCCCATCCCAAAGATGTCACCTATTCCCAAAATGGGTAATGACAGATGCTTCTACGACTCTTACAACCGTCATAGAATCTGTCATACACATACTATAAATAGAACATTCTCTTACAACATGTCATAACCCACCTTGGGGTACCCAAAGATGCCTTCCTCAAAGATACTCTTTGACACATGTCTTCACCTATCATAGAATCACCTATTTCTGAATCTTACATGTCAACTTTGTCATAGGAATCTGTCATGACCATTTCGGTCAATATTCTCTTACACAACATCTAAGATGCTGACACATAGCACAATATTCCTACCACAAAGTGGGACACCTATATCCTCATGTGAGGACAAAAATACATGTGGTCATATGCCATGAAGGATGACACATCACTGTGCCAACTGCCACAATATGACAACATAGGATTTGCATCCAATTAATACAATAGGCAAATAATAAATAGATACAATGAATTACCAAGGTTGAGACACCTTAATTTCCAACAGAGTCTTCTTCTCTTGAAGAGTCTTAGAGCATTCAAGTCATGAAGAAAAGAAATAAAACAAAATCCAAGAATCACATTTCTTAAAAAGAAATGAACACCACAAGCAAGAAGAGGAATACATGGAGTCATTGGAGCCCAAAAGAATAATATGAAACTTGGAAAAAAGAGATATTATAAGGAGATGGAAGTTTGGATTCAAGAGGAGGAAATCAAGAGAAGAGTCTAGGTTTATTTATTATTTTTGCACGTAATCAAGAGAACGTTCATAGCTGATGTTGAAGAATTCTTGAAGGAAACTACAACCATTTTGATGAGGCAAAGAAAACATACATCCATGGTGACCTGTTGGATGAAAAATTTCTAAATTTCATGAGGAGGGCAATAGAATCCTGGGTAGAAGAAAGGAAGTGCTCAACTGAATAATATGGAAGCTCTCACATTAAGGAATCCTGGAGTTTTCTTCAAATGCATTTGGATGTATTCTTCATTAATTAAATCCTTGAGGTATTTCCTTGAAACTCACCATTATTTATGTTAAATTTATTCTGAAAATTATTTTAAGAAAACTTGTTGTCTCATGAAATTAATCTTATCATATGAATTAGTTTATAAAAAGGTTTCTAGGTTTTGAGAATCATGTTTTCAGATTTCCAAAACATTTTACAATTTTCAATTTTGTTAAGTATTTTGAAAGTTATCACATTTTTACCACTGCTGTAGAAAAGATTGAAAATCTAAGGTTTTTTGGGAGTTTATTTTGTTGGAAACGAATTATTCTCATTACATAAGTGTGTTAGATGAATTCTCATATTTTTTTTCTTTCTTGGAATGGGTATGATTAGATAATCTATCATATATTTAGTTGTATCCAAAAATTAGATTGAATCAAGAATATTCTTGTAGTGCTAAAGGTCAAATTAAATCCTTATATGCTGATTAGTTTATAAAAACAATTGTTAAATCAAACATATATATATATATATATATATATATATATATTATATTTCATTTGAAATGTCAAAATTAAAGCAAATACAAGATCTTTTTTTTTTAAATGCGCCTGGTAAACTTTTTAACGTGACCGGTGACGTTGGTGCAACATGCCCTCCGGCTCCACATGAATGCTTTTTCTTGGAGCAATGAACCGGTGAGGCCACAACATGGGGGGCCTCATCCCCTAGCAAGAATACTTCAAACCCGTAAGCTCATTGGCCTACCGAAGGCATAAATCCTGCAAGCTCATTGGTCCAGCAGGGGTTTGAACTCTGGTGGCCGCCACTACAACCGAATGACTTAACCACCGAACCATGCCCTTATCAGCATGAAATACAAGATCTTTAATCTTTTAGTATTTCTATCATTTATTATAATATAGGCAATACTTTTGAGTAATCAATTTATTCTTGATTTATAATCAAGTTTGGGGTAAATCAAGATTTGAGGGAAATGGATGATTGCAGTAAACACTACCTCCTCATATTATAGAAATTTTCTAATTTTTTTTTGGTTTTATTCCCCTTATTCTTACCTTTCCAAAACATCTTGAATTTTAGAATTTCACTAAGAAATAACAAAGTTATGACAGCTTTACTACTGGGTGGTTTTTCATTTCAATCATCTAGAATGTTTTGTCAACAATTGAAATTGATTTATATAGGTTAATAATTGAAAACAAGAATCTCATTTAAGTAAGTAGAGTGAATTATTTTCTTAGAATATTTAATGTGTAACTAGCCATGTATGAGAGAATAGAACTCTTGAGATACTTGTGCACTGCTCTAATGACTTAGGAATTGGAGGTTTTCTTATTGAATGGAAAATTTAGTAGGCTCTTCATGAATTACCTTAATCTATATTTTACTTTTGTTTGGATAATATAAATGTAGATTAGAATTTAGGAATGAGGCTAAAACTTTAAATTATAGTATAGATGAGGATGAGAGAAATATAAAAGAAAGTGTGTTTCATATCAATATCCAAGAATGGTTGGTATATTTTTGTTGTTATAACTTCCCTATTTTACTTGTATGGAATATTTATAAATTTAATTGTTACATGCACTTTTTAGAACTTGAATGATTTAATCAACATATGGAACAATATGGATGTGTATATTAATTGAATTATTGATTCTATAAAATATTATGTGATGAACTAGATCCCTTGTGAGTTAAAGTATCTAAGTCAACCTTATGGTTGCAAGACTAGTTACCATGAACTATGAAGTCTCTGCACTACGCATACGTAGGCAAGGCCATCTTGAGCCCCCGAGACATTAGGTCAGCCCCTTAGGGCCTATAGGTTCGTCATCTTATGCATTGATATCTAATATGTTGTTCATTTATTTTGCGGGACTAATGTTTATATCTAGTTGTGTAGATTCATGCTGAAAGATTTGTGCAGTTACTATTATGAAGACAAGAATTATATGAATGGTGTAGGTAATTGGACACTCTGAAAGTGATTATTAATTATTTTGTAAATTGTACTTCTCATTATGTATCACCAATGTATTGGGAAAAAATTATAAAAGATGATCTTTGCTTATTCTGGAAACTCGCTAAATGTTAAACATTTATGGATATTCCATTAATGAATTGATTTCCTTTCCATTTTTGGATTGAGTTACTTTTCAAAAGTTATTTTGAGTAAGTTATATTTTTAGACTTTATAAAACACTATTTCCTGTCAAATTGAGACCCTAGGTATGTGACATAGGAGCTGTAGAATATCTCTTTTTGTACTAGTGCTCAAACAATGACCATCCTATTATAGGGATATCATCATCCCTACACCCCGTGCAATTATCCAACAACCTATCTCCAACACCACATGGGCCGTAGAGATTTACATGTTGCCTAGATGATCCAGGCAATTGCATGAGCAAATCCTCATCTAAGGACCTCTTAGAAGTATACCGTTGACCAATTGAATGGATCATCTTCTCAAATTATAGAGTCTAAGAACTAGGGTTTCTAACAAATACCTAAAAAATGGCATCCTTTCCAAAGTCCTTTACAATTCAGACAATTGTATGCACAAAACACCTAAGAATGTTTAGCTAAAAAGACAATTGTATGTACAAACCACCTAACAGTAACAATGTTTAGCTAAAAATAATTATACTGGTTCCTACTTAGAGAAAGTTCAAAGACTTGGATTATGTCCGTAAACCCTAGTTTTCACCAAAAACACAAGTGATAGCTCAAATTGCTTGGAAATTCTTCACATAATAGAAAGTGATTATTGCAATGACCAAGTTCACTATTTATTAGGCAATTCACTATTTATTAGCCTCTAATGAATTTGATTTATATTAGTCATGTTTGCCTTTACTGCTCATTTGCTTGAACAAGTCATTTGTAATAAACAAATTTGTATTTCAAATGTAGTCCATTGATTTCAAATTCACCTCAACAAGATCAATGTCTTAAGATGTCTTGGGAAGATTTAAAATATCTACCCTGTATGTTAAAAGGTCTTTGTCAAATCATATTGCGCCAAAAGAGAACTTTTCTCTTTAGTAATAACTCATGCCGCACCCTCTGGTGGGTCCCATATTTTTGACACTATGGTCCTGTGCTTGAAAAAATATTATTGGCCCCCTTGATAAATTTCATCATTTCACAATAGCACAACCTTGACAAAGTACAAGTCCCTGAAGCTTGTGGGTGCATGCTAAGCTGCCAAGTGTCATTCTCAGATTTCACTGATTATGACCACAAGTTTAAAAAATATTATTTGTGTTGCTCGACACTAATTAACTAAATTGGCACAAATCATGACCATGGACTTAAAAATTAGAAAAATATTATGGGCCCACATAATAAATGGCATCATTTTGTAGTAGCACAACCTTGACAAAGTACAAGTCTTTGAAACTTGTGGGCACGCACTAAGCTGCCAAGTGTCATTCTTAGATTTCACCGATCATGATCACAGACTTAAAAAGTATTATTCGTGTTGCTTGGTATTAATTAACTGAATTGACACTGATCATGACCACAAACTTAAAAATTAGAAAAGTATTATGGGCCCACTTGACAAATGTCATGATTTCATAGCAGCACAACCCTGACAAAGTGTAGGTCTCTGATGCTTGCGGGCATGTGCTAATCTACCAAGTGTTGTCCTCACATTTTCTTGATCATGACCACAAACTTAAGATGTATTATTCATGCTACTTGGCATTAATTAAACAAATTAACACTGATCATGACCACAAACTTAAAAAATATTATTCGTGTTATTTGCCACTAATTAACTTAATTGACATCATTTCAAAACATTGTAGCCTTGGTAAAGTACAAATCTTTGAAGCTTGCAGGCACACACTAAGCTGCCAAGTTTCATTCTCACATTTCACCAATCATGACCACAAAATTAAATAATATTATTCGTGTTACTTTCCATTAATTAACTAAATTGGCACTAGCTAATCTAGCGACTAGTTTGTCACTTCAAGAATCAAAGTAAGTGCAGTCGGTCGTATGAAATTATCAATCACATGACTCTAATTAATGAAAAAGGCACTACAAGTGTAGTTAGTCCTATCAATCATGTGACACTATTTTGAATCAATCCCAATTGAGATCACAATTAACCAATCGTAAATGGAAATAAATGTTGGCACCAGGTGTGACTATTATTTGGTGTGCCATGTGGCTATTGTATATTTTCACATGCAACATAATAAATATAATTTTATAGCCAACCCTAAGCCTCTTCTATAAGTTTATTAGGCATCTTCCTTATTTTTTTGGTTGTTTCTATTTTCTTAATTTCCTAGCGAATTACTATCATTGACTAATTCAAGATGAGTCATTTGATCTCTCGCTATGTTTCTCTCTTGCCTTGTAAATTGGAAATGGTCAATTTAGATAGATTTGATGATCTAAAACTAGGGAAGGTATTTCTTATTGACTCCCCCTGAGTTGATGATGCTATCCAGGACATTATTGGCCTTGTTATTCTTTCAGAATATCCTCAAAAAAATCTAATCAATGACATTGTCTGTCTATTTTTATCAAATTTAATGGACCTACTTGATGACCTAGGTCTAGTAAAGATGATCAGGAAGGCAATTATTCAAGAATCAATTGTCACTGGGGATAAGCTTGATTTATCTTTAAATGATTACGATTTTGATGTTGGACCATGGGATAAGGTTGGAATTTTCCCTTTACATTTGTTAGAGAACTCAACTGCAGCTAAAGACATTATTAAGGAGGCAAGGAGATAAATTGTTAGAGGCTTGTTGGAGCACTTTAACATGGCCCTTATTATACATAATGATTTATCTAACTGTTACTTAAGAAGGGCAAAGTCTATTGTCTATGCTGTAAATTTTCTTCTTCAGGTGGCAATTGTTAGAAGGCAAATCAATGGTGGCCACTAACAACTTTATTTTCAATTTTTTAAAATTTAAACTATTTTTAATTAACTATTTTCTACATAAGGATTGAATTTTCCATTTTTAGTTTTTGAATTTTGAATTTATCCAAGGTTCGTATTAGGGCACCTTAGATTATGGATATGTAGAAAATCCTCTATATGGTTGTATTTACTCTTTTGATTAATATAATAATATAATATGGGTTATCGATATAGATTATAATTGTTGCCAACATTTTAATTTTTTGTCTTATTATCTACTTTCTTTTTGTTAAAAACATAATTTTGGAACTTTTATTATTTATGGTTAGATCCATTGGTTGATTCATGAAGTATTATAATTCAAAATATATGCAAAAAATAATTTTAATCTAAATCATTCCTTGAGACCTTCATTGACACTTGTCTCTATAATTATAGAATATATTATAGTTACAATGTTAACTCAAAGTTTCTTGTAACATCCACCATGTTAACCAAGACTAATCATAGTTATTTACCATGAGATAAAACATACAAGGTTAAAAAGATAGAATATATATATTTTTTTAATTTTAAATAATACCAAGATACAACAATTTACATAATACATTATGATATTATATACAAAGATGACATTTTGTCTTTTCAATTTAAACACATCTACAATAGATAAAGTTTTACATAGTGTAAGTAACACAAATCGCATATCCAATGGATATCCTACTTCTGGAATTTTGACATCCTTATTGCAAGCCTCGACATGTCTTCTGCTAGAGAGAGAGCATCTTCCCAGTACTTTTCCTCCAACCATAGACTGACGGTCTCCCACACATCTTCCAATTCACAAATAGTATAGACCAAAGGTGACCAACGATAATTTTCCATTTGAGTACATAGTGTTGTATCCTACATAACTCTATCAATCATACAACCCTAGATATGCTCTAGCTAAGTATGATCATTCCAAAAGATTATGCAATCTAGATACAATGAATCGACAATGCATGTAGAGACATATTCATTACTTTGGCCAAAAGTGCAATATAAATAGACGTTCGCAAGGAACGTGGTCGTAGTGTTCACCCACCCCAACTTGACTTGGATACTATCACATCCTACAGTTTGACTTGGTCAACTATGTTTGACTATATAGCTTTATCAACTCTAATTCAATCTTCCTGACTTTGACAGGTTTTCAAAACATTGTCTATGTTCTATAAACCTTATAGATTAACTTACTATACAAGGATACTCATTCCAACTTTGTAATACTCAAGATCTAGAACTTATCGACATTTAAAGAACTTTAAGTCGATTCATTAACAACTAAGATGGTTACCTTACACAGGTTAAGCATCATAGTCTAGGTAATTCTTTCTTACAAATAAACATAGTTAGAGTACTTACCCCTTCATTTAGTAACTCTAGACACAAACTTGTTTGTACTGTAAATCTATTCTAGTCAATCTAACTTAATCTAGGATATATTTACAATATTAAGTTTTAGGCATTTCTAACCTTTTAAAGAGTCCCTCATTGCATACTTGTAATTTCTAGGGTTTAGGACTTTTTGTCATTCTACTCTCTGACTCAAATATCAAACATCTTAATGCATTAAAATGAGTTTCGACATTATTATAGAATCACTTAAGTTTGATAAGGTATTATAAAGACTCTTCATGTCTTGCTCTATGCTTTTCTCGACTTTTCACTGTCAACCAAGAAATATAAACTAAGTCACATCTGACATAAGAGTTATAGGTTTCCTAAATCCTCCAGGTTAGGATTCTAGGGCTTAACTTCTCTAACCCAATGCATGGAAATATCAAATGTCTTGGTTTTCCAAACAAAATATCATAAATATAACAAAACATGAGAACCAATACCTCTAGTCTTTCCTAGACCACTTGGCATTGCATAAATTCACATTTCATGTAACATGAATGAGCATAATATTTGAGGTATATCCTCACTCATATAATATCTAAATGAATACTATCATTTCTCAAAACTAGTATTTTGACTAAGTTAAATCTATGAACCCTAATAGGATTGAACCAATAAAAAGATAATAAAATACTGTCGACCTCTTGGTTTACTTAGATCTACCGACCTTCATCATAAGTTAGATTATGAATATATATATCAATATATATCATAAACCTTTATTAACAAATGTAATTACAACAATTATGTGGGGTTGAGTTTTGATTCTCTCAACATACCCCTCTTGGTATAAATCTTATCAAGTATTCCCAACACTAAGTTGACTTAAATCTCTATGCAAATGACAATAAATTAACTTCTATTGAACATATAATAAGAACTACAATTTCTCATGCCCTGGTATGCCTATACCCTTAAGTGAGTTATATAGTTTCAACTTAAAACAAAGCGGTAGTCAATTATATCTCCAAAATTACTCTTCAACATAGATATTTCTCAAGACTTAATCAGTCTTTTTCTTGAAAGTGTGGGTCCTTAATATAATCATTGAACATTCTAGGTTTTAGTCTTTTGAAAAGAACCTCTTGTTGCAGTTGCAACATGGAATCTATGACTCCCTACCATTCTATTCCTTGTTTCAAGGTTTAAATCTATTTTTGGTTCTAGAGTCTCATTTTGACATGGAGAAATAGTTTTGTCTAGAACTAGAAAGTTTATCTAAGTTAGTTAACTTTCATTTAGAATAATTACCAAATCATGGCTAAGTAAATGTCATCATGTGACATGGTTTTATTAACTGCCAGCCCTTTTTGGTCTATCAAAAGGTTGGTAATATTGGTACCTTAATGGAGTTCAAAAAGATGCTACTAAATTGACTAATACATCCCCAACATAAACATAGATCTTCTTCTCAAACTAGAAATAGTAAATTGTAACTATGGAACTTGAGATTCTATCATCATAGAACATCAGTTATATCTTAAGCCAAAGGTTCCACTCATGACTAAACATCGACTAAGTAGTTTGATTCCAAAAGGGGGGTGAAAGACTATTTCAATGTCTAAAGTTGCTCTTTCTTTTACATAATATGCTATATCTGATCATTGTTACGAGAGTACTTCCTCTCTTATATGTGTATGCATATGGATATATCAAGAATATTCTATGCATTAAAACCTTTATGTATCATATATTAATACAACTTAAACAAGACAACATAACCTCTAATATTGCTAGTTTTACACCATTGTGTCAGCTAAGAACTGATTAGATTGTAAATATAAAACATATACTAATTTTCCCAAAGGGAAATATCTTACCCTAATAGCCTTTGAATACAAAGTATTCCTCAATAACATAATCTTCAACATTACTTTGATATCTGACTTATTAGAAATAGTTACTCTCTTTAGGAAAAATCATCTATGATCAACTGTTAAAAAATCCTATCTTATTATAATATGGATAAATAATCCACTTGATAACATAGTATCTTCACAGCATAAGCATAAGACAAAAAGATTTTATGTTTCAATGATAATATCTCACTATTTTCTGTGGTATCTTAGTTTACACTAAACCAAATAGTCACAAACCTTAATATTGCTGTCATATACTCATGAAAATGAGCTACAAATATTTAAATGCCAACAACTTACTCACTGCTGCGTAAGACCTCAGATAGAAACAATATTGAGTAATGCAAGGTTTAATTTAGGATGGATATCCTACCTATTTGACATCAAAGGATTGCTTGAGATTTGAAGAGCTCTCCCCATAATAATATTGTTATTCCTTTTAAAGAAACATCTTGTTCTCTCTTTCGACCCCCCTTGATGATCGATTTTCTATCCCTTTATATCCTTCACAGCCACCATCCTACATGTTTCTTTCTACAATTTCTATTTTGGTAAAACCTCCATCAACACTAATTAACGTCCCATCAATAACTTAACTCAACTGCACTCACATATGTGGATGTCTTGCTTCCTACATCCACATAAGATTTATTCAAAACTTTGTTAAACCAGCCTCCTATAGGTTCGCAGATTCTACCACAAGGAAACAAACACTATGATTTCTTCAAACATTACTCAGTTGTCCTCTTTACTAACAACTCTAAGAGAGTCATGGTTTTACAACACATAACTATGACCAACTGACCTAAACTAACCAACACTCAATCATCTAATGACCCATGACTTACATTAAATCATTAATAAGTGTTTGCATAACAACTTCACTTGAGTGGCGTGGATCTCCACTTTTCATGCTTGTGGGTGCCTTTAACACAAGTAAGAGGAACTAAAGAAAATTTGGTATTAATTACCACACCACACACCACTAAAGGCTCCTTAATGGGTAAATAATAGATATAGAAAATGGTTACAAATAATAACTTCAGTAGTAGAGAAAATGATTAATTACTTAAAACCATAAGTAATCCTCGATTAAATTTCTTTTCCAAAATAATAATCATAAGAACAATAGTCTTTAGACCATATCAATAACTTCAATAGAGAGTAATATAATAATGAGATGAATGACTTACGTAAAAGCATGATAGGGTTGAGTTCATCTCTCCTTCATGAACACATGTTATTACTCGCTGATTTCATTTTGACATAAATGAAACATGCGACATTAAAAACTATAACATGTCAACAATTTAACCATCTATGTTTTGATGATGAAAACATAACTATTTGCGATGTGATCAAAGAAAGGTCATGTTAGTTGCAGATGACTAACATCCTTTCTTGACAATGTTATTTTTCACAAAATGACAAGGTCAACACATGATTAACCCAAAAAGGAATCTAAAAGACATCGACATCCTATCGAGTCAATCCAATAATTAACCAATAAAACATGACGTACCTCAATCGACCTAGAGTTCACAATTTTTTAAACACTATACTCATTTGGAAAATGACCATTTGTAACCCAAGGTCTATTCTCCTCTCCTCAGAAGATACTCTCTCTTTCTCGGAGAGTGATTAAAACCTATTATCCTGCATATCACTTGCAATTCACCAGATCTTGATTAGTGCATCGTTAGTCCATTTATAAACCTTATAATTAATAAATCAAAATAACATAAATTACTAAATCATCATATCATTGGTATTGCATTCAATCACATAACTGTTATTCCATAAAATCAATATTTTCCAATGACATTTATCCCATTGTCACATATTTATCCAATAGATTCACTTCTATCCATGTAAAAGTAAAAGTAAAAACAAGCAAAAATTAGGGATGTAACATATCTCCCCCCATAAGATTCATCATCCTAGATGATCGAATGTATCCAAAACCTTAATAAGATAGAAATTTTGTTTAACTTACAAAAGTATAAACAATGGATAAAATATTTGCTATAAAATCATGGTAAACTTTTCATGTCATATTACCCTCTGCACACTGTCCCACCGGACCTTGCAATGAGTAATCTCTTTTTGTTTCACAAGCATATCTTGTGATCCTCAAGCATTTAAAAAGCTCGATCATGATCACTCCTAGGTCCCATTCTTGTAAAACATTCTAAGAACATTCTAAGAATATAACAGTCATCTATTATATAATTTTCAAATATAAATCATAAAAAGCATTATACCTCCTGGCAATAGCTGATAAAAAAATGATTCTGAAATCAATTGAATTGATAACTTCAAAAATGTCGAAGAGTCCATATCTAGGGATTGATTTGGAATACTTTACAAATTTTATGAATCTTTTGGGCGATTTAACCCTCAAAGAAATTTTTCTCCAACTAAGAATTTACTTGGTGTATGCTTCCTATCAATTGCTTATGCCAATCCTTTCTGATCAGCTCAATCTGTCCATCTATTTCTAGAAACATTTTTGGACTAATGTTAATCATATCTTCTACCTTACCCAACTTATAGGAGTTCAACATCTTCTTATGTCCAATGTTTCAAATGGAGTCATTATGATAGCAGATTTATAGAAGTCATAAAAAAATTTCAGATGAGGTGGATACACTTTCCACTTGTATTGTTATTTCTTGCAATACATTCCCATAAGATCTTCTAAAACTTGAGTTACCCTCTCTATCTAACCATCTATCTCAGAGTAATAAACTATGTTTATATTAAGTTGAGTTCCTACTGTTGAAGACAAAACTTGCCAAAACCTTGGCGTCATACGTGCATCGCTATCAAAGATTATCTTCTCAAGGACTCTAACAATCTAAACACTTATTGCATAAACTTACAAACTAAAGCTAGTACTCCATCCTTTGGAATCCCAGGTATAAAGTGAGCTTCCTTGGTGAGTTTGTTCACCACCATAGAATAGGATCTACCTTAATTCGAGAGATAGGATTCCCTACTAGGTGCTTATGCTCAGCCTTTTCCAACATTTTTGCTAGAAATCTTCTGCCATTACTTTTGATTCTTTACCAGAAATAAAGAGATTTCACCTTGATTAGAAGTTTAGTTACTCTTAGATGACTTGTTTATGGTTTGGAATGAATTTCCTTCCACACAAGGTTTCTTAATTCTAAGAGTTAGGGACATACCAAGTGCATTCTCTACAATTTACTCCCCTACACAATCCACCAGAGGTCCATCCAGGACATGATAGAGGTAAACATTGCATAAACATAGTGAACAACCAAAAACATTATGGTATAGCCACCACAATAATTTAAATTCAAAATCAAAGTATAAGCAATTTCATTTTCAACAATAAGTCAAAGGATTGAGCTCAATTTTGACAATAAATCAAATGTTGACCAATTGGTCATAAAATAAACAATCTTCAAAATTCGGTGGCTAAACCATTCCAAAATAAAGGAATAAAATAATGACAATCCTGGTATGTATTAAAGGAGATTATACCAAAAATCCAAAGAGGTGTCAAAATCCAGAGAAACACTTACTATGCACTATGTGACTAACCAAGTCACTATCAAGGGAGTAGATTGATGTACTACACTTGGATTTTCCAAAAAAAAACTTACAGTAGGTTACTGATCGTGCTTCTAGCACAACAATTAGATAAGTCCCTTAAGACTTTCTTCTTGCTCAATTTTTTTTTGCAAACCAAAGGGTTATAACACATCCAGTCCTAGTTTCTATCATTCTTCACCCTGATGACATTGTAAGATCGTGTTATCACAACGAAAAGGAAATAGAATTGGAATACAAGCTTCTTCTCTTCGCTTCACTTAACAAAACCTTATTCCTTACCTAACTAAATAGATTACTTGTTTAAACTTAAACAATTGACTAAATATCTCAGTGATAATTACATTCACTATTGTAGTTGCACTTTTTAGCTCAACCAAGAGGCAAAGTACATAGTTCTTCACCGTTTGGCCAAAATGCCATGAGCATAACTAATATCTTTTCCATATAACTATTATGAATTATCTTGCAAACTTCTTGCAAATATTAGGAAACTCTTATTTATCTCTTCTGATCCACACTTCTTTGTATTTGCCAATTGATTTTCTTATGAATCTTGGAAGACAATTGTATCTCCAAGTTCTGTATCATTTTCTAGGTATTCTATGCTAACATATAATTACTAGCCCCTTAATGATCCTTTTATTCCACTTGGCTCATTCCAAGCCATCTAGAAATTAGATAAGAACTCATCTTATCTACATATCTTCAATACAAATCTAGGATCTTTAACACTCAATTGCTCTTGCATCTTGATGATTACTTCTGGATCTTCCATCCCTAAGTTCTTTGAAAATAAGAGCACTTAGCTTTGCCTATGTTCACTTGTCCTCAATAATTTTGAGTCTGACATAATAGGCTCATAGGCCCTAGTGTTTGAACCAAGGTTTTGATCGTGGCTTCATACATACTCTACTCTACCCGAGCTCCTAGTCTGATTAGCAATTGAACAAGGTTTTACCCTTCTAGTCAAAGTCTCAAAATATTTTTGTGATGCAACCTCAGCAAAATGTATTTGCTCTTGGAGTTTTAACTCCTCAGTTGGTTTATTTTCTCTACACTATTCTGGCATTAAATGAGTTTTCAAATATTAGCTAATCTACTTGATTGTTAATGAGTTTTCTTGTAATGAGCTCATAGGTCCATGTGTTGAACCCGGTTAACTCTGATACCATATGTAACATCGACCATGTTAACCAAGAAAAATCATAGTTATTTACAATGAGATAAAACATACAAGGTGAAAAAGATAGAATGTTTTTTTATTTGAAATAGTATCAAGATACAACAATTTACATAATACATCATGATATTGTATACAAAGATGACATTTTGTCTTTTCAATTTAAACACATCTGCAATAGATAAAGTTTTACATAGTGTAAGTAACACAAGTCATATATTCAATGGATATGCTACTTCTAAAATTTTGACATCCTTATTGCAAGCCTCGGCATGTCTTCTACTATAGAGAGAGAGAGCATCTTCCCAGTGCTTTTTTCTTCAACCACAGACTGATGGTCTCCCAGACATCTTCCAATTCGAAGTGGCCCAAACCTTCATGAAGAGTATAGACCAAAGGTGACCAATGGTAATTTGCCATTTGAGTACATAGTGTTGTATCCTACATAACTCTATCGATCATACAACCCTAGATACCTTCTAGCTAAGTATGATCATTCCAATAGGTTATGCAATCTAGATATGGTGACCAGTCAATGCACGTAGAGACATATGCATTGCTTTGGGCAAAGTGTCAGTATAAATAGATCTTTGTAATGAACGTGGTCATAATGTTCACCCATCCCAACTTGACTTGGATACTATCACATCCTACAGTTTGACTTGGTCAACTATGTTTGACTATATAGTTTTATCAACTCTAATTCAGTCTTCCCAACTTTGATAGGTTTTCAAAATGCTATCTATGGTCTATAGACCTTATAGATTAACTTTCTATAAAGGATACTCATTGCAACTTTGCAATACCCAAGATCTAGAAGTTAATGACATTTAAAGAACTTTAAGTCGATTCATTAACAACTAAGAGGGTTACCTTACCCAGGTTAAGCATCATAGTCTAGGTAATTCTTTCTTTCAAATAAACATAGTTAGGGTACTTACCCCTTCATTTAGTAACTCTAGACACAAACTTGTATGTATTGTAAATCTATTCTAGTCAATTTGACTTAGAACAATCCTTAATCTAGGATATATTTGCAATATTAAGATTTAGGCATTTCTAACCTTTTAAAGAGTCCCTCATTGCATACTTACAATTTCTAGGGTTTAGGACTTTCTGTCATTCTACTCTTTGATTCAAATATCAAACATCTTGATGCATTAAAATGAGTTTTGACATTATCATAGAATCACTTAAATTAGATAAGTTATTATAAAGACTCTTTCTATCTTGCTCTATTGTTTTCTTGAATTTTCACTGTTGACCAAGAAATATAAACTAAGTCACATCTGACATAAGAGTTATAGGTTTCCTAAATCCTTTAGGTTATGATTCTAGGGTTTAACTTCTCTAACCCAATGCATGGAAATATCAAATGTCTTGGTTTTCTAAACAAAATACAATAAATATAACAAAACATGAAAACCAATACCTCTACTCTTTCTTAGACCACTTGGCATTGCTTGAATTCACATTTCACATAACATGAATGAGAATAGTATTTGAGGTATATCCTCACACATATAATATCTAAATGAATACTATGATTTCTCAAAACTAGTCTTTTGACTAAGTTAAATCTATCAACCCTAATAGGTTTGAACCAATACAAGGATAATAACATACTGTAGGCCTCTTGGTCTACTTAGGTCTACTGACCTTCATCATAAGTTAGATTATGAACTCATAGATATAGATAATCCTTGAATATATATCACATAAACCTTTATTAACAAACGTAATTACACCAATTATGTGGGGTTGAGTTTTGATTCTCTCAACATACCCCTCTTAGTATAAATCTTATCAGGTATTCCCAACACCAAGTTGACTTAAATCTCTATTAAAATGACACTAAAATAAGTTCTATTGAACAAATAATAAGAATTGTAATTTGTCATGCCCTGGTATGCCTATACCCTTGAGTGAGTTAAATAGTTTCCGTTCTCATATTTTGGCTAGCCCCAAAATATTCCTGTCCCCCTCTTTCTATGAAAGAAATCCGATCAGAGAAAGCCTAAGTAGAAAGAGCAAAGTCTTAAATCCCACATTTCCCCATGCTGTGCCTTGCAGAATTTTCCAAAATTTCACCTTGAGAATCCTTACCAAAAACCTAGAAAAACCCATAAATCTTTTGTCCTCAAGTGCCTTCCATTGCAAATAATTCTTAGTTTTATACTTAGTCATTTTTGTATGTACCTTTGTATGTATTGTTGTATGTTTATCTATTCTTTCACATATACAATCGCATATACAATTGTATATACAAAGGAAGATGCAATGTCAGATACAAAAGGTGGGATACAAAAGTGAATGTGCATTAGGTTATCTTTGTATATGCAATTGCATATACAAATGCATATACAAGGCAATATAAAACGGGGAGATACAAAAGGTGTGTCTATTTTTTGTATGTATATGCAATTGTATCTTTGTACATACAATCTTATATACAATGGAATTTACCATCCTGAGATACAATCCAGGACCCAAAACAGGTTACAATTTGGTTAAGAAAGGTACAGGTGATTGTATGCATCTTTGCATGTATATTCGCGTTGTACATTTGGAGATACAAAAGGTGATGCATAAGGGAATACATACAATTTGGATGTGAATGAAGAATCAAATGTGGCAGATTTCAAGTTGGGGTCTACCTATTGTATGTATATGCAATTGTATCATCCCATAAACAATCCTATATACAATTGCATATACAAAACTTAGATACAACAGGGATATACAATGCGGATCTGACTGGGAAATTAAATTTGGAAAACTCAGTGGTGGGGTTCGTAGTTGTATGTTGAAGTGCATGTATATGCCAATATGCAAAAAAGCAAGGATACAAGGCCAGACCTATTCTAAAGTTCCATTCTTATTGATAATCCTTTGAGTTCTGTAATTGTATGTACATGCGATTGTATCTCATATACAATCACATACAAAGGATTTTTCGTAAGACAGGCCTTATCGACGGCTCAGTTTGAGGTCTCTCCGATGGCCAATAAAGATGCAAATGTTAAATGATGGGTCCTAGGTTCAGCTCAGTGGCCAATCAGATAGTGCCACGTGTCAAGTTGATTCAAAGGTAGGTACAAAAGGTGATGCAAAAGCTAAGGTCCACTTTTGTATGTTGGCCATTGTATTGTCTATACAATTGCACATACAAAAGCATATACAAAGGGAGATTCAAAACATGCAAAGCAATTTGATATGCAAAATGCAAAAAGTGAAGAAATTGCATAAGTGCAAAATAGAAGGATTTGAAGGACCCGATAGCACGATGATGTCATCTAGGCCTGTTCTTTGCCTAAGTTCTATAAGACACTGACGTCATCATGGTTTTTTATAGTGTATCCATTTTTGTATATCTATATGGATACAAACAATAGTTCTCTTGGCAAAAAGGATAAAATTGATAGTCACCGACTCAGAAGCCAAAAAATGCAAGTTCGGTCAAACAGGGAAAATTCAAAGGCCGATTATACAGATATAGAGCCCGATTGTGCAGATGATCTCAAAGACTGAGGATACAAAAATTTGAAGGGTCAAGGATTTGAAGTGTTGTAAAAGTGTTTTCAAGGGGTGATATGTCCCATCTGCCATCAATACAAATCTGATCTCTCAACTGCCATGCTTCAGATATTTTATGTATTCATTGTTGAAGATAGATGATTGGGCTACTCACATTCAAGGCCCAAAATATCTTCCACTTGCCCTTATCCAGATATTTTATTCCATAACTTCTTGTAGGCAGATGTCCATTCTGGCGATGATATTTTCTGATAGAGCCCATGGGGAGAATTCATTATAATCGACTTAGGTCAAATGCAAAATGCTATATATGTATAAACATGAGATGTAAAAAAGGTTGGAAGATCTAGGAATCTATGCTTCTAATTCCAAATAGAGCATTCCTCTACTGTAACCTTGGGTTCTGATTAAATACCTGCTAGTTATTTTACCTCTTCATGCTATTTTGACATTTTGTGATCTAAGAATGATGTGTTTGTGAATGTTTAATCCCTTCTAATCATCTCTTGCTCCTTGCCTCTATTAAAATCAACTTGATATGTGTACGTTTATTGGTTGTATCTAGTCATTTTGTGCACTTTCTCAGTTCTATGAGGGTTCTTTTATTCAACCTGGTGTATCACCTAATTTCTATTTATGTTTCCTTCTACCCCCTTTTCCCTGCAACATTAGCACTAGGTTTAGATATATTCCTCTAAGCATTAGGCTTAGAATGAGGAACCACCCTTCTCTGGAGGTCTAATCTCAGTTCACAAGGTCCCACACTTCGAGATCATTCCCATTGTTTCATTAGAATGCTTGGACTCTCTTCAAGAAGGGTGCAATTCTATGTGACAACAGTTTCGGGCATGCTCAATGGGACAATTCGATGATCCTTATCATCCATTGAAGAGTTTTGGTGTGCTTTTTAGTGTATCTTTCCATTCAGGGCAATCTCTTCAATACCATGGCCACTCTATTGGACAAACCTACTGGTGAAAGCAGCCCAAGCACCTAAAATTTCATCAAAGCTAAGGATTTTGGTGGTTTTCCTGGCCTTTTTAGCTTCCAGAAGTATCTCAATCACCTGGTGACTCCTTCTCTAGTATGTATCTAGTTTATCTTTGGTTGTAGACCTATTTTTCTCTAATTCTGACATTTTTATGACTGTCCAGCATTCAAATTCTATAAAATGTCAAAATTTTATGGGAATCATGGCTATTCCCCTACCCCTAATCCAAATACAGGCTATTGGCCGCCATATCAGCAATACCAGGCCCCAAATGCCTCTAAATGTATGCCATACAACCCTACTGCTATAGAATATCAGCATCCTCATGATGCTTACCTCCCTCCCACCCCTACTCAGTCTTCTTGGCAGCCTAATAATGCTTATTATCAACCCCAAAAAGACTACTTTGAGCCTACCTAGTGCAACTACCCTCCTATTCTAACCCAAGATGTAGCCCTTGTAAATGTTGATGCATTCAATAAGCTCATGAGTAGTTTCCTGAAGCTTGACAGACTTTTGGATAATGAAAAAAGAGAAGTAGGGTACAGTTGGCCTTAGTGGTTTTATGACCTCAGCATCATAAGCATGTATGGCATTAAGAAGTTGTCCCTAGATCTAAATAGGGGGGCTAATGAATTTATAGAAATGTTAAAACGTGACCGGCAACAAGAGGCACAAGAAAGGGTTTTTTTAGGAAAACCTTGCTATAAGGATGAACCCTCAAGAGCAACAGATGAGATTAGTGATGCAAGCAATCCCCTCCATACCCAGTTTCAAACATCCTCTTCCTTTCAGACCTACTTAGCCCACTGTGGAAGAAGCCCGAAAATTTAAAATTCCAAGCTTCAAGTAGGATAATCCATCTGCACCTCCAAAACCACTTCCTAGTTTTAAAATCCCAAGTTTTAGAGTCCCTCAGCCTACACAGGAGCCTGTTCCAGCACAAATTCAATCCCCTATCTCCTATTTGAAGCCCTTTCAAATCCACTTATCGGATGGACCTAGCATGGACAGTTCTGATGAAATTGCTAAGTTGAAAGAGCATGTGTTTACAATCCCAAAATTCAAGTAGTCCCTTTCTTCTGCACATGTTCGGCCTATAGAAGGGCAACCTAGACTCCACAGGTTTCCAGGCTTTAAAGCCTATATCCCTCCACAAGCCCTTGTTCTTGTGTAAACTCAAACTATCACTCCCGAAAAACAAATTTATCTAGAACCCTCTCCCCTCCAAGAAATTCAAGAAGATATTCAGGCCTCTTTCCCTGATGCTATTTCAATCCTCAAGGGTGGACCTGTTGTCTACCAAGATAACTGGAAAGATGAGCCAAAAGAGGAGGTGGAAGAAAATAAAACTAATGAGGAGTAGTTTGTTCCTACACTCACAAAGATAGAATTGTTTGAATCTATTGCACCTTTGAGTACTATTAACCCAAATAAGGGATTGAGTCATTTAGACTTTAGTTCTTTTGAAGCCTTTTCTCACGCATCCGATCAAGAAAACAAGGTTAAAATGCAAAGAGTATATGGGGAAAACCTTCAGCTGCAGAGGCAACTTAAACACAATCTAGTGGAGCTGTAGTCAAAGGATGGAGGCATAGGGGAAAAATTTGTTAAGGTCACTTTAGAAGTGGATGATGCTGCCCTACTTCATGAGCTACCTAATTATGTTGAAGATGAAGAGGATGGGCAGCTGGTCATGGATATGCAACAACATGGGGACTATGAAAATGATGGTGGATTGTTGTAGGTTGAGGCTGAGCACGATAGTGCAGTTCCAAACCATAAAGAAGGGCAAGCATGTTTCCCTATGCTAGATGATACAGAGGCTGATGATGATGATATGCTTGAGGAGCTTCCATGCTTTATTAAAAATAACGAGGAGACTGAACATGGGCAAGAGCAAATTGAAGATTTGTTCTTTATTATCCAGCAGGGATATCAGTTTCTTGGTGGGGAGGTCTTCTCTTTTGAGCATGTGCATGGCTCATTTTCTGAGCCTAAGCTAGAAAATCATGAGCATCTTCTTCATGAGGTGGAGAAAACCATATCTCTAATTGAGATACAAGAGGTAGAGTATTTAGACCAGTAAGAAGAGAAAGAATCAAAGCAGAGACATGAGATCAACCATGATGATTTGCATGTAACTTCAAGGGGATGCCCAATCAGGCATCTAGCCCAGCTAGAGACACATCAAGAGCAGTCACCACTTGTCATGCTTACCTCTAAGCATGAACTTGAGCATCAAGATGGGTGGGATCAGCCTATTTATTCACCACAAGTCAGCAGCATCAGCAATCAGTCCAGGTGGATAGGTGAGTTTATCTCCATTTTGTGGGGGATGTTTTATCAATTTGTCATATGCCCATCCATCGCTAGCCATTTTTTAACTACCCACATGCATGAGAAACATTGTAAATTATTAAGGAAGGGCAGTTACTTTCAAGAACCAGTTAATGGTTTTGTTTAAGGTCACTTCTGACTGGTTACTTTAGGATTAGAGTAGGTTTTATTTCAGTTTTATGTTTCCTTTCAATAAGTGCCCTTGCACTTTGTTGTATTCTCATTAGGAGATACATTCATGCTTGTTATTTTTTGTTTTATCTTGGTAGCTTGCTCAGTGTTCTAGATCCTCTATTCTTGTTGCAGTCTCTTTTAACTCCATGCCCAATGGATGTATAAGGCCACTGATTAATTTGTTTAGCTGGAAAACATCCCTGAGAGGTTACCAAAATGTTGTCAGATTTTGCCTAGCCCCAAAATATTCCTGTCCCCCTCTTTCTATCTTTATGCCATTACAATTGTGCCCTAACATTATTTTTGTTCTTCTTTTTTTTTGTATTGAAATGTAGAGGCACTGGAGGGCGGCGGTACTGGTGGAGCAAATTCCATAGCAGTAGTCACTGGGGTGGAGAGGGCGGACCAGAGAGGAGGTCCATGGCAGAGGGTGCTGTGGTGGCCACAGAGAGCGGCGAGGGATGGAACATAGAGAGGCGGGGTGGTGATGGCCGCCGTGGGTGGCAAGAGTGGAGCATGGGGTTTAAGGACTGCACGAGAGGCAGGGCATGGTGGAGGTGTGGGGGATGAAGCCGTGGGAGGTGGCAGCAGTCTGTATATCCCGCAGAGGTTTGTGTTGGTGAGGGTGTGGGGAGGGGCGGAGCCCCCACCCACATCCCACTGCGTGGGGTGTGGGTGGGGGCTCTGCCCCTCCCCACACCCATGTATGCATCCAATGGTGGTGGGGGGGTTCAAACCCTTCCCCCCACCGCCACTTATTATATGTATTTTCTTTACTAAAAATCTATGTTTTAATCACAGAGGATTGCGATTTGATTATTTCTGTTTTCCATAAATTTTAGTGCTTAACAATTTTAAAATGTATTTATTTAAAGTAAATATATATATATATATATATATATATATATATATATATTACTCTATTACCCATTTCCAATGTAAATCTCAATTTCATCATTTAAACGTCAATTTAAAATGACTCAAATAGAATACTAATTATATATATATATATATATATATATATATATATATATATATATATATATATATATATATATATATATATATATATATATATATATATATATATATATATATTTAATAGTTATTGTCAAGTAATTTGCTTAAAATTGAATAATAAAACAGTTTGTATAATGGATTTTCTTACACTGTTTATTTTCAAACATCTCCAAAATTAACTATATTTAGTGAAAACTATATACATGATTAAGTAAAGCTCATTTTCCTTATTACTCGAATTTAATCCTTTAAGCCAAGTGATGAATTCTAAAATAACATAATCATTTAATTTTAACCAAGAAAAATAAAAATTTATTTTGGTAATTCAACACAACAATTTCAAATGCATTATAATAACAAATTTTTACTTCCCTTCAAATGACAAAACTACAATCTTCGCATAATTTAATTAAAATAAAACTGATTTACAGTGACAACTAATTTCACAACTCTGTAAGTGAAGGAAGATGGAGATAGACAATTCTAATGTTCTTATTAAAAATAGCTATTCTTTTCCTTTTTCTCATTTCAATGGTAAAATGAAATAAACTGTAAATCCACAAACAACCAACAACACATTAAGGGAGGATTTTCTTTCAACTCCCCAAATAACATTTTTCTTTTTTTACAACAGTAGAGAGAGAAATCTCTCCTTTTGGAAATCAACAAGGAAGGAGCTATTAAGAGATCAGGCTCCCCTAAAGACTTAAGGAAAATGAACTAAGATCCAGTAAGCTTCTCCAAGCTTCACAATAAGCTCCCAGAAAACCTACATATCACACAAGGGAAAAATACCACACAAGCTGCTCTCCTCCTTACCGTAGACCCACAAGAGGGTCACCCCTAAGCTAGGGAGATCATACACACACCTAGGGTACTCCAACAATCCACTTCTCAACAAAGAACAACAACAAACCCAAAAGACACATACACCCATGGATAAATTACATAACACAAAAACTCAACCATAGTGAGTTTAACAAGGGGTAGGAGAGTGGACACACTCAACTCTAGAGTGTCACCTTTACAGATAATATATCCAACACAATTTTCTCATGGCCTCAAGCCAAATTTGATAACAAAATTCTCCAAGGAGTTCATATTTTGACTCTCAAGCCAAATAACACAATGTTTCAAAGTCACACACACATACCCTCAAGGCTTTCAACATCCCAAAAGAACAAGGTATGCACCCGAGGAGGATCACTCCTCCCCTACCCCACACTTGATGAGCATTTCTCCCAAGTGGGAGAAGCTCTATCAACAACCCAACAACATTTCCCCACTATAACAACATCTACATCACAAGCAAATAAATAACTTTCACACACTTTTCATGCAACACTTAGAAATACAAAAGAAAGATTATAAAACCAACCTTACAAAGTCCTTCAATGGATGAAGCTGATGTAGAGCTCCACTAAAATCTCCTGCCACCTAAGCCACCAAACTCCCTCTCCCTTTCCTCTCTCAAAAGCAATTTTATTTTTTTTTTAAAATTCCAAATAAAAATCAAACTCTCCAAATTCAACAATCCCTCCCCCCATCCCCAAAATGGGATCCAAATAACTCAAAATTCTATCAGTTTAGAAGAATGGGGAGGTGACACTTGTCACCTCCTCACTCTTCCCCAAACTACTATTGTGTCCCAAGGGATGAGTGTTGGCTTATGTCACTCACCCATCCCTAAAGTCCTCCTTATCCCTTACCCCATGTCATTTCTCTTACGCATGGGAGAAATAAAAGGAGTTAAAGGAGGAAAAGATAGGTGACCCATGCCTCTCCTTCCTTCCTTCATTATGGATGACCACACAACTCATGGGGAATCCCACCAATGGTGAGGGTGACTTGAAGTCAAATCCTCCATAATTGATGAGTTTGGAGTCATCTCTTACATTGGAGATTGAAGAGGGATGGGCTTGAGTGTGGGTACCACTCATCCTATCCCTCCCATATCTCCAAAATTCGTCACTTCACTTCAGTGCGAAGTTAAGGTGACCATACGGAGGTTACCCAAGGGTTACCCAAGCCAAAAGGGACCTTGGACCCATGGGGTATAACCCAGGGTCAAATTTAACCTATTTAGGACACCTAGGGTCAAGTTAATACACAAGAAAAGGCCTCAAAAATTTGAAATAAAAAAAGAAAAGAAATTCAAATTCAATTTTTACAACACAAATCATAATTCAATGTTACAAGAGGGTAAACCTAACCCATTCGACCTCATGAAAAAAACCACATTACAACACTACATCAAACACAGAGTTAATCTCGGTTCCTCGTGGAAGTAGATCAGCTTTACAAGGGATAACAACAAAAAGGTGCGGAATGATCTCCAGTATCTATGGTTTGATTAGTAAAACTTGCACACTCAATTACAAGATCAGTTTCACATATAATCATCATAGCCGAAGCAACTT
Organism: Cunninghamia lanceolata; assembly: GCA_027924645.1. Classification (NCBI taxonomy): domain Eukaryota; kingdom Viridiplantae; phylum Streptophyta; class Pinopsida; order Cupressales; family Cupressaceae; genus Cunninghamia; species Cunninghamia lanceolata. The sequence goes on from BSBN01000793.1 coordinate 3,665,273, forward strand.
AAAACATGCATTACCATGACATACCACAGTTCTAAATAGCATAAATGAAATCATATTACAATTTTCTTTCCAACATCACCAAATTAACTTTTCTGTATTGTAAACGTTATCCAGACATCACCCAATTAGTTTTTCCTTTATCATTATAAAGTTTAATAGTTTGAAAATCTGAGAACTACAGTCCCACAAATATAAAAGTATCAGTAACAGTAATGTAAGTAGTCACATGAACAGAAAGTAAAAAGGGTAGTCCTCACACAAATGTTAAGCTCCACTTTTGTATGTTGGCCATTGTATTGTATATACAATTGTACATATAAAAGCATATACAAAGGGAGATTTAAAGACATGCAAAGCAATTTGATATGCAAAATCCAAAAAGTAAAGAAATCACATAAGTGCAAAATCGAAGGATTTAAAGGAACCAATAGCCTGATGATGTCATCCAGGCCAATTCTTTGCCCAAGTTCTATATGATGCTAACGTCATCATGTTTTTTTTACAGTGTATCCATTTTTGTATGTCTATATGCATACAAACAACGGTTCTCTTGGCAGCAAGGATAAAATTGACGGTCACTAACTCAGAAGCCAAAAAATGCAAGTTCGGTCAAACAAGGAAAATTCAAAGGCCAATTATACAGATATAGAGCCTGATTGTGTAGATGATCTCAACGAGCGAGGATACAAAACTTCAAAGGGTCAAGGATTTAAAGTGTTGTAAAAGCTTTGTCAAGGGGTGATATGTCTCATCTGCCATCAATACAAATCTGATCTCTCAACTGCCATGCTTCAGATATTTTATGTATTCATTGTTGAAGATAGATGATTGAGCTACTCACATTTAACGCAAAATATATCTTACACTTGCCTTGTTTCAGATATTTTATTCCATAACTTCTTGCAAGTGGATGTCCCTTCTGGCGATGATATTTTCTGACAGAGCCCATAGGGAGAATTCATTGTAATCAACTTAGGTCAAATGCAAAATGCTATATATGTATAAACATGAGATGTAAAAAAGGTTGGAAGATCTAGGAATCTATACTTCTAATTCCAAACAGAGCATTCCTCTATTGTAACCTTGCCTTCTGATTAAATACATGCTAGTTATTTTACCTCTTCATGCTATTTTGACTCTGTGTGATCTAAGAATGATGTGTTTGTGAATGTTTAATTCCTTCTAATCATCTCTTTCTCCTTGCCTCTGTTAAAATCAGCTTGATCTGTGTATGTTTATTGGTTGTATCTAGTCATTTTACACATTTTCTTAGTTCTGCGAGGGTTCTTTTATTCAACCTGGTGTGTCACCTAATTTGTATTTACGTTTCCTTCTACCCCTTTTCCCCTGCAGTATTAGCACTAGGTTTAGATATATTCCTCCAAGCATTAGGCTTAGAATGAGGAACCAGCCTTCTCTGGAGGTCTGATCTCAGTTCGCAAGGTCCCACACTTTGAGATCATTCCCATTGTGTTATTAGAATGCTTGGAGTCTCTCCAAGTAGGGTGCAATTCTATGTGACAATAGTTTTTGGCATGCCTGGTGGGATAATTCGATGATCCTTATCATCCATTGAAGAGTTTTGGTGTACTCTTTAGTGTATCTTGCCATTCAGGGCAATCTCTTCAACACCATGGTGACTCTACTAGACAAACCTACTGGTGAAAGAAGCCCACGCACCTAAAATTTCATCAAAGATCAGGATTTTGGTGGTTTTCATGGTCTTTTTAGCTTCCAAAAGCATCTCAATCACCTAGCAACTCCCTCTCTGGTATGTATCCAGTTTCTCTTTGGTTGCAGACCTATTTTTCTCTAATTCTGACATTTTTATGATTGCCCAAAATTTAGATTCTATAAAATGTCAAACTTTTATGGGAATCATGGCTATTCCCCTACCCCTAATCCAAATATAGGCTATTGGCCCCCATTATAGCAATACCAGGCCCCAAATGCCTCTAAATTTATGCCATACAGCCCTACCACTGCAGAATATCAGCATCCTCAAGATGCTTACCTCCCTCCCACCCTCCTCAGTCTTCTTGGTAGCCTAATAATGCTTATTATCAACCCCAAAAAGACTACTTTGATCCTAGCCAATACAACCACCCTCCTAATCTGACCCAAGATGTTGCCCCTATGAATGTTGATGCATTCAATAAGCTCATGAGCAGTTTCCTGAAGCTTGACATACTTGTACACAATGAAAAAAGAGAAGCAGGGTATAGTCAGCCTTAGTGGTTTTATGACCTCAACATCATAAGCATGTATGGTCTTAAGAAGTTGTCCCTAGATCTAAATAGGGAGGCTGATGAATTTATAGAAATGTGAAAACATGACTGGCAGCAAGAGGCACAAGAAAGGGTTTTTTAGGGAAACCTTGCTATAAGGACAACACCTCAAGAGCAATAGATGAGATCAGTGGTCCAAGAAAACCCCTCCATTTCTAGTTTCAAACATCCTCTCCCTTTCACACCTGCTCAGCCTACTGCGGAAGAAGCCCCAAAATTTAAGATTCCAAGCTTCAAGCAAGATAATCCATCTATACCTCCAAAACTGCTTCCCAGTTTTAAAATCCCAAGTTTTAGAGGCCCTCAACCTACACAGGAGCCTATTTCGACACAAATTCAACCCCCTATCTCCTATTTTCATCCCTTTCAAATTCCCTTATCGGATGGACCTAGCATGGACAGTTATGATGAAATTGCTAAGTTGAAAGAGCATGTGTTTACAATCCTGAAATTCAAGTAGTCCCTTTCTTCTGCACATATTCGACCTATAGAAGAGCAACCTAGACTCCACAGGTTTCCAGGCTTCAAAGCCTATATCCCTCCACAAGCCCTTGTTCCTATGCAAACTCAAACTATCACTACCCAGAAACAAATTTGTCTAGAACCCTCTCCCCTCCAAGAAATTCAAGAAGATATTCAGGCCTCTTTCCCTAATGTTGTTTCAATCCTCAAGGGTGGACCTATTGTTTACCAAGATAATTGGAAAGATGAGACAAAAGGGGAGGTGGAAAAAGATAAAACTAATGAGCAGTTTGTTCCTACACTCACAAAGATAGAATTGTTTGAACCTATTGCACCTGTCAGTACTATTAACACAAATAAGGGATTTAGTCCTCTAGACTTTAGTTCTTTTGAAGCCTTTTCTCATGCATCTGATCAAGAAAACAAGGTTGAAATGCAAAGAGTGCATGGGGAAAACCTTCAGCTATAGAGGCAACTTAAACACAATCCAGTGGAGCTGCAGTTAAAGGATGGAGCCACAGGGGAAAAAATTGTTAAGGTCACTTCAAAAGTGGATGATGCTGCCCTGCTTCATGAGCTACCTGATTATGTTGAAGATGAAGAGGATGGGCAGCTGGTCGTGGATATACATAAATATGGGGATGGTGAAAATGATGGAAAATTGATGCAGGTTGAGGCTGAGCACAACAGTGAGGTTCCAAATGATAAAGAAGGGCAAGCATGTTGCCCTATGCTAGATGATGCAGAGGCTGATGATGCTGATATGCTTGAGGAGCTTCCATACTGTATTGAAAATAATGAGGAGACTAAATGTGGGCAAGAGAAAATTGAAGATTTGTTCTTTATTATCTAGCAGGGATATCAGTTTCTTGGTGGGGAGGTCTTCTCTTTTGAGCATGTGCATGGCTCATTTTCTGAGCCTAAGTTATAAAATCATGAGCATCTTGTTCATGAGGTGGAGACAACCATATCTCTAATTGAGATACAAGAGGTAGAGTATTCAGACTAGGAAGAAGAGAAAGAATCAGAGCAGAGACATGAGATCAACCATGATGATTTGCATTTCACTTCAAGGGGATGCCCAATCAGGCATCTAGCCCAGCTGGAGACACATAAAGAGGAGTCACCACTTGTCATGCTTACCTCTAAGCATGAAGTTGAGCATCAAAATGGGTGGGATCAGCCTATTTATTCACCACAATTCAGCAGCATCAACAATCAATCTAGGTGGATAGGTGAGTTTATATCCATTTTGTTGGGGATGTTTTTATCAATTTGTCATATGCCCATCCATCCCTTGCCATTTTGTAACTGCCCGCATGCATGAGAAACATTGTAAATTGTTAAGGAAGGGCAGTTACTTTCAAGAACCAGTTAATGGCTTTGTTTAAGGTCACCTCTAACTGGTTAGTTTAGGATTAGAGTAGGTTTTATTTCAGTTTTAGGTTTCCTTTCAATAATTGCCCTTGCACTTTGTTGTATTCTCATTACGAGATACATACATGCTTGTTGTTTTTTGTTTTGGCTTGGTAGCTTGCTCTGTGTTCCAGCTCCTCTATTCTTGTTGCAGTCTCTTTTAACTCCATGCCCAATGGATGTATAAGGCCACTGATCAATTTGTTTAGCAGACAAACATCCCTGAGAGGTTGCCAAAATGTTGTCATATTTTGCCTAGCCCCAAAATATTCCTGTCCCTCTCTTTCTATCAAAGAAATCTGATCAGAGAAAAGCCTAAATAGAAAGAGGAAAGTCTTAAATCCTACATTTCACCATGTTGTGCCTTGCAAAATTTTCCAAAATCTCACCTTGAGAATCCTTGCCAAAAAACTAGAAAAACCTAGAAATCTTTTGTCTTCAAGTGCCTTCCATTGTAGATAATTCTTAGTTTTATACTTAATCTTTTTGGTATGTACCTTTGTATGTATTGTTGTATGTATATCTGTTGTATGTCATATACAATTGCATATACAATTTTATATACAAAGGAAGATGCAATGTCAGATACAAAAGGCAAGATACAAAAGTGAATGTGCATCAGGTTATCTTTGTATATGTAATTGCATATAGAAATGCATATACAAGGCAATATAAAAGGGGGAGATACAAAAGTTGTGTCCATTTTTTGTTTGTATATGCGATAGTATCTTTTTACATACAATCTTATATACAATGGCATATACCATCCTAAGATACAATCCACGACCTGAAGAGGCTACAATTTGGTTAAGAAAGGTAAAGGTGATTGTATGCATCTTTGCATGTATATTCGTGTTGTACATTTGCAGATACAAAAGGTGATGTAGAAGGGAATACATACAATCTGGACGCGAATGAAGAATCAAATGTGGTGGATTTTGAGTTGGGGTCCACCTATTGTATGTATATGTGATTGTATCCTCCCATATACAATCCTATATACAATTGCATATACAAAAGTTAGACACAACAGGGATATACAATGCGGACCCGACTGGGAAATTAAATTTGACAAACTCAATGGTGGGGTCTGTAGTTGTATGTTGAAGTGTATGTATATGCCAATATGCAAAAAAACAATGATACAAGGCTGGACTTGTTCTAAAGTTCCATTCAGATTGATAATCCTTTGAGTTCCACAATTGTATGTACATGTGATTGTATCTCATATACAATCACATATACAAAGTCACATACAAAGGAATTTCGGCGAGATAGGCCTTATCGGTGGCTTAGTTTGAGGTCTCTCTGATGGCCGATAATGATGCAAATGTTCAGCAATGGGTCCCAAGTTCAGCTCAGCGGCCAATTAGATAGTGCCACGTGTAAGGCCAATTCAAAGGCAAGTACAAAAGGTGATGCAAATGTTAAGGTCCACTTTTGTATGTTGGCCATTGTATTGCATATACAATTACACAAACAAAAGAATATATAAAGGGAGATTAAAAGACATGCAAAGCAATTTGATATGCAAAATGCAAAATCGAAGGATTTGAAGGACCTGATAGCATGATGATGTCATCCAGGCCTGTTCTTTGCTCAAGTTCTATATGATGCTGACATCATCATGGTTTTTTATAGTGTATCCATTTTTGTATGTTTATATGCATACAAACAATGGTTCTCTTGGTAGCAAGGATAAAATTGATGGTTGCCGACTCAGAAGCCAGAAAATGCAAGTTCGGTCAAACAGGGAAAATTCAAAGCCTGATTATATAAATACAGAGCCTGATTGTGCAGATGATCTCAGAGAGTGAGGATGCAAAAATTCAAAGGGTCGAGGATTTAAAGTGTTGTAAAAGCTTTGTCAAGGGGTGATATGTCCTATCTGCCATTATTACAAATCCAATCTCTCAACTTCCATGCTTGAGATATTTTATGTATTCATTGTTGAAGATAGATGATTGAGCTACTCACATTCAAGGCCCAAAATATCTTCCACCTAACCTATTCCAACCATTTTATTCCATAACTTCTTCTAGGTGGATGTCCCTTCTGGTGTTGATATTTTCTGATAGAGCCCATGGGGAGAATTCATTGTAACCGACTGAGGTCAAATGCAAAATGCTATATATGCATAAACATGAAATGTAAAAAAGGTTGGAAGATCTAGTAATCTATGCTTCTGATTCCAAACAGAGCATTCCTCTACTGTAACCTTGCCTTCTCATTAAATACATTCTGGATATTTTACCTCTTCATGCTATTTTGACTCTATGTGATATAAGAATGATTTGTTTGTGAATGTTTAAATCCTTCTAATCATCTCTTGCTCCTTGTCTCTGTTAAAATTAGCTTGATCTGTGTATGTTTATTGGTTGTATCTAGTCATTTTGTGCATTTTCTCAATTCTGTGAGGGTTCTTTTATTCAACCTAGTGTATCACCTAATTTCTATTTATGTTTCTTTCTACCCATTTTCCCCTATAGCATTAGCACTAGGTTTAGATATATTCCTCTATGCATTAGGCTTAGAATGAGGAACCAGCCTTTTCTGGAGGTCTGATCTTAGTTTGCAAGGTCCCACACTTTGAGATTATTCCCATTGTGTCATTAGAATGCTTGGACTCTCTCCAAGTAGGGTGCAATTCTATGTGACAACAGTTTCAACTTAAAACAAAGGAATAGTAAATTATATCTCCAAATTTACTTTTCAACATAGATATTTCTCAATACTTAATCAGTCTTTTCCTTGAAAGTGTGGGTCCTTAATATAATCATCAACATTCTAGGTTTTAGTGTTTTGAAAAGAACTTCTTGTTGCAACTGCAACATGGAATCTATGACTCCCTGCCATTCTATTCCTTGTTTCAAGGTTTAAATCTATTCTTGGTTCTAGATTCTCATTTTGCCATGGAGAAATAGTTTTATCTAGAACTAGAAAGTTTATCTAAGTTATACAACTTTCATTTAGAATACTTACCAAATCATGGCTAAGTAGATGTCATGGTGTGACATGGTTTTATCTACCGCTAGTCCTTTTTGGTCTATCAAAAGGTTGGTCATATTGGTACCTTAATGGAGTTCACAAACATGCTACTAAATTCAATAATACATCCCGAAGATAAACATAGATCTTCTTCTCAAACTAGAAATAGTAAAATGTAACTATGAGAGTCGAGAGTCTATCATCACAGAACCTTAGTTATATCTTAAGCCAAAGGTTCCATTCATGACTAAACTTTGACTAAGTATTTTGATTCCAAAGGAGGGGTGAAAGACTATTTCAATGTCTAAAGTCACTCTTTCTTTTACATACTATGCTATATCTAATCATTGTTAAGAGAGTACTTCATCTCTTATATGCATATACATATGGATATATCAAGAATATTCTACGCATTAAAACCTTTATGTATCATATACTAATACAACTTAAACAAGACGTCATAACCTCTAATATTGCTAGTTTTACACCATTGTGTCGGCTCGTAACTTATTAGATTCTAAATATAAAACATATACGAAGTTTCCCAAAGGGAAATATCTTACACTAATATCCTTCGAATACAAAGTATTCCTCAATAAGATAATGTTCAACATTACTTTGATATCTGACTTCTTAGAAAGAGTTACTCTCTTTAGGCAAACGCATCTATTATTAATTATTCAAAAATCATATCTTATGATAATATGGATATATAATCCACTTGATAACACAATATCTTCATAGCATAAGCATAAGACACAAAGATTTTATGTTTCAATGATAATCTCTCACTATTTTTTGTGGTATCTTAGTTTACACTAAACCAAATAGTCACAAACCATAATACTACTGTGTCATATACTCGTGAAAATGAGATACAAATATTTAAATGCCGACAGCTTACTCACTATTGTGCAAGACCTCAGATAGAAACAATACTAAGTAATGCAAGGTTTAATTTAGGATGTATATCCACCTGTTTGACTTCAACAGATTGCTTGAAATTTGAAGAACTCTCCCCATGATAACAATGTTATTCCTTTTAAAGAAACATCATGTTCTCTCTTATTGAGCCCCCTTGAGGATCGATGTTCTATTCCTTTATATCCTTCATAGCCACCATCCTACATGTTTCTTTATACGACTTCTATTATCTTAAAACCGCCATCAACACTAACTAACAACCCATCAATTTATTAACTTGACTCCACTCACATATGTGGATGTCATTCTTCCTACATCCACCAAAGACGCATTCAAAAATTTGTTAAAACAACCTCCTAGAGGTTCACTGATTCTACAACAAGGAAACAAGCACTATGATTTCTTCAAATGTTACTCAGCTGTCCTCTTTACTAATGACTATAAGAGAGTCATGGTTTTACAACACATAACCATGACTAACTGACCTAAACTAACCAACACTTGATCATCTAATGACCCATGACTTACATTAAATCATTAATAAGTGTTTGCATAACAACTTCACTTGAGTTGTGTGGATCTAAACTTTTCATTCTTGCAGGTGCCCTTAACTCAAGTAAGAGGAGTTAAAGAAAACATGGTATTAATTACCACACCACACACCACTAAAGGCTCCTTAATGGGTAAATAATAGCTATAGAAAATGGTTACAAATAATAACTTCATTAGTAGAGAAAGTGATTAATTACTTAAAACCATAAGTAATCCCTGATTAACAAATTTTCCAAAATAATAATCATAAGAACAATAGTCTTTAGACCATATCAATAACTTCAATAGAGAGTAATATAATAATGAGATGAATGACTTAAGTAAAAGTGTGATAGGGTTGAGTTCATCTCCCCTTCACAAACACATGCTATTACTCGTTGATTTTTTTTTTACAGAAACAAAACATGCGACATTAAAAACTATAACATGTCAACAATTTAGCCATCTATGTTTTTGATGACGCAAAAACAACTATTTGCGTCTTGATTGATGAAAGGTCACATTAGTTGCAGATGACTAACATCCTTTCTTGACAACATCATTTTTCACAAAATGACAAGGTCGACACATGACTAACCCAAAAAGGAATCTAAAAGACATCGACAACCTGTTAAGTCAATCCAAGAATTAACCAATAAAACATGACTTACCTCAATCGACCTAGAGTTCACAATTTGTTAAACACTATACTCAGTTGGCAAATGACCATTTGTAACCCAAGATCTATTCTCCTCTCCTCAGAATATACTCTCTCTCTTTCTCGGAGAGTCATTAAAACCTATTATCTTGCATATCACTTGCAATTCACCAGATCATCATCAGTGCATCGTTAGTCCATTTATAAACCTTATAATTAATAAATCAAAATAACATACATTACTAAATCATCACATCATGTGCATTGCATTTAATCACATAACTGTTATTCCATAAAATCAATATTTTTTGAATTACATTTATCCCATTGTCAAAATATTTATCCGACAGATTCACTTCTATCCATGTGAAAGTAAAAGTAAAAATAAGCCAAAATTAGGGATGTAACATATCTCCCCCCATAAGATTCATCATCCTTAATGATCGAATGTATCCAAAAACTTAATAAGATAGAAATTTTGTTTAACTTACAAAAGCGTAAACAATGGATAAAATGTTTGCTATAAAATCATGGTAAACTTTCCATGTCATATTACCCTTTGCACACTGTCCCATCGGACCTTGCAACGAGTAATTGCCTTTTGTTTTGCAAGCAGATCTTATGATCCTCAAGCATTTAAAAGTTTGATCATGACCAATCTGTTGGCAAGAGACACTGCTAGGCATGATAGGTATTATCATTGATGGCAACTAAGATCATCGCAATCATCTGTATAACACAATCTGTTCACACCGAAACTCAGAATCAGAATGTGTCGAAGTCTGGGAAGTTAGGAACATAGCAGATGACAGGGTCCAGTGTCTTGATCTAGATTTATCTAGTGGAAAGGCATGGTTTGCTACGGATATAAGGTAGTTGTAAGCATTGTCAAGACATTCTAAATCCACAGTTTCATCCTCCGGAGATGAAGGACTCAAAAGATATCAACTTTTGAGTATCGGGTTTCAGTTTGACAAAACAAACAGAAGAAAAACATGCCGACCTTGCAAATGATCTTAGCTTTGGATGTTTAGAAGTTGTTTATTGGGCAATGTGTGATAATTAATGATGGTAGCTGACATGATTGATGATCTGCAAGTACAAGTCTTGATCCACATCTCATATTATGTATGGATCTAGATGATAGAGCAAAGTACTCTACAAAGTTGTAAATGTTCTTGAAGTCGATTGGTAAAAAAATTGTAGATCATTCTATGGATATATATACCTGATGGAATTGGATGATTTTGTTGTGTGAGTGTTGCAACTACGGAGTAATTGTGAAAAGAAGCAGAGATCAAAGTTCAGATGCCAGCAGAACGGTAAGAGGAGGAGAGTAAAGATGAAGTGTATCAAGTCAGTTTTCTATGCTTAATTGGAACTGAACTCCAACATTAATAGATGCCAAATATCAGTTCAAATATTTTGTAACTCTTCTTTCTTGTAGGCAGTGAGCCTTCTTTTGAGTAGTGAGCTCTAGGCAGTGAGGCCGAATGCATGTGCATTTCCCATTGTAATACTTTTAATAGAGTATAATCTTTGTGGGTTAACCCCCACCATGGTTTTTCCCTTAACCTGGTTTCCACGTCAAAAATCTTGGTGTCAAGTGTACTATTTTCATTTATGCTCATGTGTTATTGATTAATGCTGAAATGTTTTGATTATACATTAGAAAAGAAGATTAAGTGAAAGAAATTGTTAAATTGTATGACAACTAATTCAACACACTCCTGGGTCCTATTCTTGTAAAACATTCTAAGAATATGATAGTCATCTGTTATATAATTTTCAAATATAAATCATAAAAAGCATTATACCTCCTGGCAATAGCTGATAATAAAATGATTCTAAAATCAATCGAATTTATAACTTCAAAATCTTTGAAGAGTCCTTCATATCTAGGGACTGATTTGGAATACTTTCCAAATTTTATGAATCTTTTGGGCGATTTAACCCTCAAAGAAATTTTTCTCCAACTAAGAATTTACTTGGTGTATGCCAACGATCAATTGCTTCTGCCAATCCTTTTTTATCAGCTCAATCTGTTCATCCATTTCTGAAAACATTTCTGGACGAATGCTAAACCTATCTTCTAGCTTACCCAACTTATAGGAGTTCAACATCTTCTTTTGTCCAATGTTTCAAATGGAGTCATTATGATAGCAGATTTATAGAATTTGTTATAAAAAAACTTTAGACGAGGTGGTTACTATTTCCACTTTTATTGCTATTTCTTTCAATACATTCCCATAAGATCTTCTAAAATTTGAGTTACCCTCTCTATCTAACCATCTATCTTAGAGTAACAAACTAAGTTTATATTAAGTTGAGTTCCTAGTGATGAAGACAAAACTTGCCAAAACCTTGATGTCATACGTGCATCTCTATTGAAGATTATCTTCTCAAGGACTCTAACAATCTAAACACTTATTGCATAAACTTACAAACTAAAGCTGGTACTCCATCCTTTGGATTTCTAGGTATAAAGTGAGCTTCCTTGGTGAGTTTATTCACCATCACAGAATAGCATCTAGCTTAATTCAAGACATAGGATGCCCTACTGGGTGGTTATGCTTAGCCTTGACTTTCCAGCATTCTTGCTAGAAGTCTTGCACAATTACTCTTCATTCTTTACCAGAATAATGAGATTTCACCTTGATTAGAAGTTTAGGTACTCCTAGATGACTTGTTTATTTTTTGGAATGAATTTCCTTCCACACAAGGTTTCTTAATTCTAAGAGTTAGGGACATACCAAGTGCATTCTCTACAATTTACTCCCCTACACAAGCCACCAAAGGCCCATCTAGGACATGATAGAGGTAAACATTGCATAAACATAGCGAACAACCAAAAATGTCCAGGTATAGCCACCACAATAATTTAAATTCAAAATCAAAGTATAAGTAATTTCATTTTCAACAATAAGTCAAAAGATTAAGCTCAATTTTGACAATAAATCAAATGTTGACCAATTGGTCATAAAATAAACAATCTTCAAAATTTGGTGGATAAACCATTCCAAAATAAAGGAACAAAATAATGACAATCTTGGTAATTATTAAAAGAGATTATACCAAAAAATCCAAAGAGGTGTCAAAATCCAGAGAAACACTTACTATGCACTACGTGACTAACCAAGTCACTAACAAGGCAGTAGATTGTTGTACTACACTTGGATTTTCTAAAAAAAACTTATAGTAGGTTAGTGATCGTGCTTCTAGCAAAACAATTAGATAAGTCCCTTAAGACTTTCTTCTTGCTCAATTTTTTTTTGTATAACCAAAGGGTTATAACACATCCACTCCTATTTCTTGGAGTTTCTATCATTCATCACCCTGATGACATTGTAAGATCATGTTATCACAATGAAAAGGAAATAGAATTGGAATACAAGCTTCTTCTCTTTGCTTCACTTAACAAAACTTTATTCCTTACCTAACTGAATAGGTTACTTGTTTAAACTTAAACAATTGACTAAATATCTCAGTGATAATTACATTCACTACTGCAGTTGTACTCTTTATCTCAACCAAGAGGCAAAGTACATAGTTCTCCACCTTTAGGCCAAAATGCCATGAGCATAACTAATATCTTTTTCATATAACTGTTATGAATTATCTAGCAAACTTCATGCAAATTTAAGGAAACTCTTATTCATCTCTTTTGATGCACACTTCTTTGTATTTGCTAACTGATTTTCTTATGAATCTTGGAAAATGATTGCATCTCGAAGTTCTATATCATTTTCTAGGCATTCTATGCCAACATATAATTACTAGCCCCTTAGTGATCCTTTTATTCCACTTGGCTCATTCCAAGCCATCTAAAAATTAGATAAGAACCCATCTTATCTACATATCTTCAATACAAATCTAGGATCTTCAACACTCATTTGCTCATGCATCTTGATGATTACTTCTGGATCTTCCATCCCTAAGTTCTTTGAAATTAAGAGCACTTAGCTCTACCTATTTTCACTTGTCCTCAATAATTTTGAGTCTAACATAATAGGTGCATAGGCCCTAGTGTTTGAACCAAGGTTTTGATCGTGGCTTCATACATACTCTACTCTACCCGAGCTCCTAGTTTGATTAGCAATTGACCAAGGTTTTACCCTTCTAGTCAAAATCTCAAAATCTTTTTGTGATGCAACCTTAGCAAAATTTATTTCCTCTTGGTGTTTCAACTCCTTAGTTGGTTTTTCTCTCTATGCTATTCTAACATTAAACAAGTTTTCAAACATTAGCTAATATTCTTGAATGTTAATGAGTTTTCTCATAATGAGATCATATGTCCATGTGTTGAACCTAGTTAGCTCTAATACCATATGTAACACCCACCATGTTAACCAAGACAAATCATAGTTATTTACAATGATATAAAACATACAAGGTGAAAAAGATAGAATGTTTTTTTATTTGAAATAGTATCAAGATACAACAATTTACATAATATATCATGATATTATATACAAGGATGACATTTTGTCTTTTCAATTTAAACACATCTACAATAGATAAAGTTTTACATAGTTTAAGTAACACAAGTCACATATCCAATGGATATGTTGCTTCTAGAATTCTGACATCCTTATCGCAAGCCTCGGCATGTCTTCTGCTAGAGAAAGAGAGCTTCTTCCCAGTGCTTTTCCTTAAACCATAGACCGACGATCTCCCACACATCTTCCAATTTGAAGTGGCCCAACCCTTCATGAAGAAGATAGACCAAAGGTGACCAATGATAATTTTCCATTTGAGTACATAGTGTTGTATCCTACATAACTCTATAGATCATACAACCCTAGATACCCTCTAGCTAAGTATGATCATTCCAATAGGTTATGCAATCCAGATACGATGAACTGACAATGTACGCAGAGACATGCATTACTTTGGCGAAAGTGTCAATATAAATAGATGTTCGTAATGAATGTGGTGATAATGTTTACCCATCCCAACTTAACTTGGATACTATCACATCCTACAGTTTGACTTGGTCAACTATGTTTGACTATATAGTTTTATCAACTCTAATTCAGTCTTCCCAACTTTGATAGGTTTTCAAAATGCTATCTATGCTCTATAAACCTTATAGATTAACTTTCTATACAAGGATACTAATTGCAACTTGTAATACCCAAGATGTAGAACTTATCGACATTTAAAAAACTTTAAGTCAATTCATTAACAACTAAGATGGTTACCTTACCCAGGTTAAGCATCATAGTCTAGCTAATTCTTTCTTTCAAATAAACATAGTTAGGGTACTTACCCCTTCATTTAGTAACTCTAGACACAAACTTGTATGTACTATAAATCTATTCTAGTCAATCTAACTTAGAACAATCCTTATTCTATGATATATTTGCAATAGTAAGATTTAGGCATTTCTAACCTTCTAAAGAGTCCCTCATTGCATACTTACAATTTCTAGGGTTTAGGACTTTGTGTCATTCTACTCTCTGATTCAAATATCAAACATCTTGATGCATTAAAATGAGTTTTGACATTATCATAGAATCACTTAAATTTGATAAGGTATTATAAAGACTCTTTATGTCTTGCTCTATGGTTTTCTCAAATTTTCACTGTCGACCAAGAAATATAAACTAAGTCACATCTAACATAAGAGTTATAGGTTTCCTAAATCCTTTAGGTTATGATTCTAGGGTTTAACTTCTCTAACCCAATGCGTGGAAATATCAAATGTCTTGGTTTTCCAAACACCATACCATAAATATAACAAAACATGAGAATCAGTACCTCTACTCTTTCCTAGACCACTTGGTATTGCTTGAATTAACATTTCACATAATATGAATGAGCATAGTATTCGAGGTATATCCTCACACATATAATATCTAAATGAATGCTATGATTTCTCAAAACTAGTCTTTTGACTAAGTTAAATCTATCAACCCTAATAGGTTTGAACCAATAAAAAGATAATAAAATATTATTAGCCTCTTGGTCTACTTAGGTCTAATGACCATCATCATAAGTTAGATTATGAACTCATATATATAGATAATCCTTGAATATTTATCACATAAACCTTTATTAACAAACACAATTACACCAATTATGTGGGGTTGAGTTTTGATTCTCTCAACATACCCCTCTTGGTACAAATCTTATTAGGTATTCCCAACACTAAGTTGACTTAAATCTCTGTGAAAATGACACTAAAATAAGTTCTACTAAACATATAATAAGAATAGTAATTTGTCATGCCCTAGTATGCCTATACCCTTGAGTGAGTTAAATAGTTTCAACTTAAAACAAAGGAATAGTCAATTATATCTGTAAAATTACTCTTCAACATAGATATTTCTCAAGACTTAATCAATCTTTTCCTTGAAAGTGTGGGTCCATAATATAATCATCAACATTCTAAGTTTTAGTCTTTCAAAAAGAACATCTTGGTGCAACTACAACATGGAATCTATGACTCCCTGCCATTATATTCCTTGTTTCAAGGTTTAAATCTATTCTTGGTTCTAGAGTCTAATTTTGACATGGAGAAATAGTTTTGTCTAGAACTAGAAAGTTTATCTAAGTTATTCAACTTTCATTTAGAATACTTACCAAATCATTGCTAAGTAGATGTCATCGTGTGACATGGTTTTATCTACCACCAGTCCTTTTTGGTCTATCAAAAGGTTGGTCATATTGGTACCTTAATGGAGTTAAAAAAGATGCTACTAAATTCAATAATACATCCCCAATATAAACATAGATCTTCATCTCAAACTAGAAATTATAAAATGTAACTATGAGACTCAAGAGTCTATCATCACAGAACCTTAGTTATATCTTAAGCAAAAGGTTCTATTCATGACTAAACTTCAACTAAGTAGTTTGATTCCAAAAGGGAGGTGAAAGACTATTTCAATGTGTAAAGTCACTCTTTCTTTTACATACTATGCTATATTTGATCATTGTTATGAGAGTACTTCCTCTCTTATACATTAAAACCTTTATGTATCATATACTAATACAACTTAAACAAGACATCATAACCTCTAATATTGCCAGTTTTACACCGTTGTGTCAACTCAGAACTGATTAGATTCTAAATAAAAAAACATTTACTAAGTTTCCCAAAGGGAAATATCTTATCCTAATATCCTTCAAATACAAAGTATTCCTCAATAAGATAAGCTTTGACATTACTTTGATATTTGACTTCTTAGAAAGAGTTACTCTCTTTAGGCAAAAGCATCTATGCTTAACTGTTCAAAAATCCTATCTTATGATAATACGGCTATGTAATCTAGTTGATAACACAATATGTTCATAGCATAAGCATAAGACACAAAGATTTTATGTTTCAATGATAATCTCTCACTATTTTCTATGGTATCTCAGTTTACACTAAACCAATCAGTCACAAACATTAATATTGCTATGTCATATACTCATGAAAATGAGATATAAATATTTAAATGCCGACAACTTACTCACTGATGCACAAGACCACAGATAGAAACAATACTAAGTAATGCAAGGTTTAATTTATAATGGATATCCTACCTGTTTGATGTCAACGAATTGCTTGAGATTTGAAGAGCTCTCCCCATGACAACAATGTTATTCCTTTTAAAGAAATATCTCATTCTCTCTTATCGACCCCCCTTGAGGATCGATGTTCTATCCCTTTATATCCTTCATAGCCACCATCCTACATGTTTCTTTATATGACTTCTATTCTGGTAAAACTGCCATCAACACTAACTAACAACCCATCAATAACTTAACTCAACTCCACTCACATATGTGGATGTCTTGCTTCCTACATCCATGGAAGACTCATTCAAAAATTTGTTAAAACAACCTCCTACATGTTCAAAGATTCTACCACAAGGAAACAAGCACTATGATTTCTTCAAACATTACTCAACTGTCCTGTTTACTAACGACTCTAAGAGAGTCATGGTTTTACAGCACATAACCATGACTAACTGACCTAAACTAACCAACACTCAATCATCTAATGACCCATGACTTACATTAAATCATTAATAAGTGTTTGCATAACAAATTCACTTGAGTTGCGTGGATCTACACTTTTGATGCTTGTGGGTGCCCTTAACTCAAGTAAGAGGAGTTAAAGAAAACATGGTATTAATTACCACACCACACACCACTAAAGGCTCCTTAATGGGTAAACGATAGCTATAGAAAATGGTTACAAATAATAACTTCATTAGTAGAGAAAGTGATTAATTACTTGAAACCATAAGTAATCCCTGATTAAAAAAATTTCCAAGATAATAATCATAAGAACAATTGTCTTTAGACCATATCAATAACTTAAATAGAGAGTAATATAATAATGAGATGAATGAATTATGTAAACACATGATAGGGTCGAGTTCATCTCTCCTTCACGAACACATGCTATTACTCGTCGATTTCATTTTGACATAAATGAAACATGTGACATTAAAAACTATAACATGTCAACAATTGAACCATCTGTGTTTTTAATGACGCAAACACAACTATTTGTGTCGTGATTGACACAACGTCACGTTAGTTGTAGATGACTAATGTCCTTTCTTGACAATGTCATTTTTCACAAAATGACAAGGTCGACACATGACTAACCCAAAAAGGAATATAAAAGACATCGACAACCTTTCGAGTCAATTCAAGAATTAACCAATAAAATGTGACTTACCTCAATCAACCTAGACTTCACATTATGTTAAACACTATACTCAGTTGGCAAATGACCATTTGTAACCCAAGATCTATTCTCCTCTCCTCAGAAGATACTCTCTCTCTTTCTTAGAGAGTCATTAAAACCTATTATCTTGCAATTCACCAGATCATCATCAGTGCATCGTTAGTCCATTTATAAACCTTATAATTAATAAATTGAAATAACATGAATTACTAAATCATCATATCATATGCATTGCATGTAATCACATAACTGTTATTCCATAAAATTGATATATTCCAATGACATTTATCCCATTGTCAAAATATTTACCCAATAGATTCACTTCTATCCATGTACAAGTAAAATTAAAAATAATCCAAAATTAGGGATGTAACATTTTTAGAATCTATATTAATATTAAGAACTTCTTTTCAATAACAAATGTATATTAATATTGGACCAACAGGCTGTAGTAACCCTCATATTAAGTTTTAACCTTTATTCACTTAATCCTTCGGAAAAGAGATTCACAAGTGTAGTTAATGAAATTAACAAATTAGAAATTGAATCATATCTCATTTTATTGAGTCAAAATACTTAAACAACTATTACAGAAAGATGACAACACAAAGATGGCATCCCTTTATAATAAAGCTTACATGGTGAAAGAAGAAGCCCTTGGCCCCTCATTAGATGAATGTTTCCATTTGATAGAGAATTGAAAATTGTGTATTTCTCTCGTATTTTCCTTACAACACAATGAAGAAGAAGCCTTCTCTTGAGCCTTGGCCACTGGAGCAGTAAGAGTATGTGAATGAAATTGGGAATAAAGTTGTGGCTTTCTTCCAAATTTAAGAAGAAAGGCTAACATGGCAAAAGAAGAAGCCTTATGTAGTCTGCACTGTCTGGAAGGAAGGTAGAAGACACATCATACTAAGATGGTTGTTAGAAAGAAGAAGCCTTCTATAGTCTAAACTATTTGGAAGGAAGCTAGAAGATGCATCATACTAAGCTGGCTACCAGAAAGATGAACCAATGGATTGGGAGAGACCACTATCCATAATCCATCACTAGGCTGCCAAAAAGATGTGACAATGGATTGGGAGAGAACACTAACCACAACCCATCAAATAGATGCAAGACCATCTATCATATAATGCTACCAAAAACATTTATCTGCAGAGCCAAGGCACTTTCCAACTACACTAAAAGAATAATGTTTCTAGAAGACACCATTCTCCTTCCACTTTATTTCCCAAGTAGCCAGTTGTTATCTCACCGGATCCTCCCATGTCATACATGGAGTTCCCATGACTCATTTTTTTCCATCTTACAAGAACTAGGTCCTTCAAGGTAAGGATAACAACCCGACTGTGTAACCATTCTAACTATTTCCTCTATTGAAAAAGAATGCATTCTAACTGAATAATTCCCTACAAATTAGCTAAGAAGGAACAACCAAAAGTTGAAATTGATTGTCAAAAGCAATTTTCTCCATCCCTTTATAGCCATGGCTATTGAGAATTCAAAAAATCATTACCTATCCATCAGTATATCTTACTAACCATGCAAATAAATCTCTAGATGCCAAAATGTCACTTCATATCATGCTCTGAGAGTGTTTGGGCATCTAATTCAAGAAATCCTTGTATGGACTTGACATCTTACTCATATGGACTTGACATCTCGCATTGAAAAGTACATTGGCTCCCTTTACAAATCTTGAATTTTGCATCCATTTGATCACCTTGGGTGACTAATGTGACCACCAAAATGTCAGCCATCAGAGCAAATTATTCCACTCATAAATTGTTCCATCGTTTGATGAAAAGAGATGAACAATTGTAGTTCAATTCTGGAAGGTAGATCTCCAACACTACACATTGCCAACAAAAGCCTCCATAATCAACTAGGAGCTGTTAGATATTATTAGATCAATAGTTGAGATATATATAAAATTTAATATATTTATATTGATTATTGTATACCAAATTGTATATAATATGAATTATTTAATACAAAATAAAGGTCAAGGTAGTGGCAGAGTGCAAGCCCTCAACTGCGAAGATGAGCCCACCTGCTAATGGTGTGATGTACATGAAACATCATGATGCAATTATGATGAGCCACATGGCATATAACACAATCCATTTGTCTCTATTCCAGATACTTTATGTGGAAATTTAGGTTTGTCAGTACTTTGTCCCAAAATAGAACTTATGTCGTCGATCTGCGATCATCTGACGATAAAAAATATTAGAATATTATAAGTACATCAATGTAAATTGTACATAAGACTATTCATCCTTTCGAATTTTGTTTTAATAAATTATTATCTATTAATTTTTATTAATCTAAATCATTCCTTCATTAACACTTGTCTCTATTTCAGAGACTTTATGTAGAAAGATGGGTGTGTCAGAACTGCAGCTGGAATAGAACTGATGTCATTGATCTTTGATACTAAATATCCATCGATCTAAATGTAAATATTTTTTAAGCTATAAATTTTCCAAGTAAATTAATCATTATACTTTAGCATTTGATATTTTCACCAATCACATTATGATTTTTCAAAAAATTGCTAGCATATTTGCCAAATAATTTATTTTATATTTTTGAATATCTATATAATTCACCACCTAATTTTTTTTTTTTGGAATACAACTATAATTTGCCACCTAATTTATTTTATTTTTTGGAATACAACTATAATTCGCCACCTAATTTATTTTATTTTTTGGAATACAACTATAATTCCCAATGATTTTTTTTTTTCAAATCTATATACAATTCGCCAAAAAAAAACCAATGTCGACAAATTTGAAAAAAATCACCAATGAAATTATTATTTTTTCAAAAATAGGCATAGATTCGCCAACATTTTTTGGCCTCAGGCTAGGATTCGCTAGGATTTAATAGGTTTTTTTAGGGGGGGTTCCTTAAAGTTATCCCCGAAGGGGGTTCACTTTAGGGTATATAACTTTGTTTAGCTACTTCGGTGCATATATGCAATCTATAATTCTTATCTACTTAATCAAATGTCTATAAGGTTTTTATTAGAAACCAATATACTAGGAGTTCACTTACACACATGCTATAGTTTCTAGGACCTAATGTGCTATTAATATTTTTCATTAATTGTCTTGTTGAAGGCCTCTAGGAACACCCTCGTAGGTTTAGTAGATGCTAAAGAGAAGGAAATATTTCCACTCCTATTAATTGGTCTCTTAATTTTCATGGTCTAATGATGAGTCTGGTCTATTTGTCTAGGTTGTCATGTATTCCCTAACTTGGATATTAAGTCTCTACTCTAGAAATATGGATAGCAATTTTGATAAAAAAAACACCATCTTTTAGAGATATGTGTACTCATTTGAAAAATGTTGATACCAAAATATTAACATCCAACATAATCAAATATGGATCTTCACCATAATCCTCTTATCCTTTCAAATTTTAAAAGTCGAATACTTTTTCAAAGGGTAATGATTCAAAGAAAAATGTTCACCAAATTGTTACTACATCCTCTTTTCCTTCTTTCAAACAAAATTCTCTTAGAAAGTTTATAAGTTACAATAGTCCTTGGATGATGTGGTTCAAATTCTATTAAGTGTGAATTTGATTATTCTTCCTCCTATTCATTCATTGGATCCAAATAAGCCTCTCGCAAGAAGTTATAATAAGAAAGTATTTTATAGTTTTCATAGAGTCAATTGACATAATGTAGAATAATGCATGGGTATTGATCTAGGTCCTAGGTTGTCTAGAAGACGATGCTCTAGATGTGGACCTATATGTGTTACAGGCATGAAAAATCAATGTGGACACAAGAGGATTATATAGAGAAGAATACAAGTACTAGAATAGGCTATTTTATTAATCTATACACTCTATACATGGGCATGACACACTCTCATGGATATGTATGGCTATGTGCTTACTCTTATTTATCCTATTCTACTCTCTTGGTTAATACTTATCTATTATTTTATAAATGTACATTTATGATTTACATGATCATGAAAGCAAAGGTTGTGATGGAAGTTAAATTACTTAGACTTCCACATATAATTCTTCAACTTCTAATAGTTAAGATTTTGGCTATGTACTATGCTAAGAAGTGCAGTGTTATGAAATATCTCTAGAAGATCATGTGTATATGATTAGTGTGTGGTTATATGAGATGTGTGACATTCTATTTTGAGCTTTCTCATGTGTGTCATTTTGTGTTGATGTGGGGGGATGAAAGTATGGCATATAATTTAAACAAAGTTGTTGCCAAAACTATGTGGTATGATCCTTAATCATGTGCAAGTAGTACATTATGTAAAGGGTTGTACATGAACTAGGGAGTGATTTCTAAGTTGAGTGACATGGTTCTTGTGCTATGTGCATGAGTCATGGTGCAATTTCCAAGTATATATGCTTGGGATTATGCACTATGGTGATAATGCCTAGTGGTATAGTGCTTACATAGTAGCATGTGATTTATTTAGCCCCTTCTTGAAACATAACCATCTTGATTCTACTAAAGGAAACTTGTTCAATATAATATTGAGACTATGTGACATGTTTGACTTATGGAATCACTTCTAAAATCTAACACATCTTACTACCTAGTAATTGTTGGGAAATAGGTGTTGTACACCTTGCATAATGTTATATTATTTTATTCATGTAAAATAAATATTTATTTGTGGTGCATCTTAATTGATGTGTTCAACCACATTAGATATTTATTTGGAGGCCACTTGTAAAAGATGTAACATTGGGTTATTATTTGTATTATTTAAGTGTTGGGAAAAAACATAGTATGAACATTAAATAAGTGGGTCAATGGTTTTGTGTATCCATGTTTTTGGAACACATGGTTTTATCCAATACCACAAGTTGTATTTGTGTGAGCTTGAATTATAAAAGCAAGCACATGGTTAGTGGTTTGGTTGGGTTGGCTATTTCATTGTAGGTGGATTGGAGGTTTGTGAGAGGCTGTCCTTGTATTGAGCTCTCTCTTGTAAGTGCATATTGTGAAGCATGGTAGATGATGTGTGGATTCATGTTTGTACACATGGAGGATGCATTGGAGGTGCTTGATGGATTTAGAGGCATTCATGGAGACTCATGGCATGTATTGTAATATCTTTATTGATGAATAATACATATAAGTGTAGATGCTTTTGAGGCTAGGTTTTTCCCTCTTGAGGGTTTTCCTAGGGCATAACTTGTGTTATCTTGTTGATTGTTCATTTGATCTTTGCATTATGGTTATTTGCTGCATCTTTTTCTCCTATTAGGCTATGTGGAATTGGTTTTATTTGATCTACAAATTCTTAACATGTGGTATTAGAGCCATATTTATAGTTGAGGGAGGTGTGAGCTTCCTAGTTTGTTGATAACCCTTGTATGTGTAGATCAAGTGCAAAATTGAAGTCATGGCAATACATGTAAGGATTTGGAACATTGCAAGATTTTATGTAGGTTGTATTGTAGATTGGGGGTTCTGGGTATTGTAGATTTGCTACGTATTTTGCAGATCTGGTGATTGAAAAATCATGGCTGAAGAGGGTTTTCTTGGTTTGGCTTCATGAGGGTTTTGAGGAGGAATTTCTACAGATGATCTCTTGGGACAAAATGGACATTACCATTGAGTCTAGGAGGCCCAAGAGGTGAAGAAAAAAATATAATTTTGTATATTTCGACCATAGTGACCCGAAACAAATTTTTTTATGCCTCCTCAAATCGGCAGTATGGTCGTACAACCATCGCAGTTGTAGGTATGCCTAGTTTTAAAAAAAATTCCTGCACAATGTTTAGACTTTTCTATAGTTGAAAAAATTGAATTAAAAAAAACTATAGAAGGGAGAAAATTAAAAATCAAGATAGAATTAAAAAAATAAAAATAAAAAAATTGCAGGGGATGGGGGTCTGCATACCCCATACCTCATGGCTTGAGTATGGAAGGGGCCGCACAGGGTCGGATAGGTAAGGCTTGTCGGCCTATCAGTCACCAGTTGGTGTGCCTAGGTCGGCGGACACTAAGGCTCCCGGCTCCAGACCATCGGCATGGCAGGGCCGGCCAATCGGTAAGCTTTGATGTCAGTCTGACGAGCATGCTACTGGTGGACAACTCTCACTAGTAAGGAAATAAAATGGTGGCCAGGAAAACTTTAGCAATGGGCAGTGTTAAATGGTGGTGGATAAAAACTTATGATAGTGAATGAAAAATTGAAATTAGACTTTGTAAACTATTAAAACCTCCTTTTATATATTTTTTGGATCCATGGATAAAACATGAGACAAATCTACCAGTAAAAGATGACATCAAAATCAACCCTACACCAATGCCACATTAGTATAGCATGCCCAGTCAACATGTGTAGTCAACAATGACATCAGCAGGGTACCAGGGTCTCGCAGGGGTCCACTTTTAGCCCTAGGAGGGCATTTTCTTCTGGGGGGCATAACTTTCACATATGGTATCATATTTTTGACTTCTTATAGGCATTGGAAAGTTCTCTCTGAGAAATACATGGAAGTGTAGGTTTCATGATCATATTTTGTATTTTGTGTCATAATTTGGTGCCTAAAGCTAGGCATTTCTCTAAGACAGTTTTATGCTCATAACTTTTGCATACGGAATCAGATTTTTAATTTCAGACAGGTGTTGGAGAGATATTGTAGTGTACTATAGTTTGGATCATGTATATTTTTTGTTTGGTGTGTAGAGAGAGATTGATACTTGTAGGAGCCTGAGATTAAGGGTGTATTTATGAGTGCATTCAGATGAATTTTCTAGGCACAAACTTGTGGGAGTGCATGTTGTTATGAGACCATCAACATGGTATACCAGGTTTTTAGATTTGGTACTTCTAGGTATAGGTTTACAAGTGTTTTCAGAGTTTGGACTTTGATGGATATAGGTACATAGGTTGTCTTCAGGTTAGAGGACATGGTTGATACGTGTGTGAGACTGGGAATCTTGTTTCAATGGGAGTTGAGTATAGGTACAATGATGATGATGATGATGATTATGGTGTCATGGATATGCAGGTACACTTTTACATTGGCATGACATGATGTATGTGATTGACAGGTATTGGCTAAGAGGTTTGATTCATGATTATAGGTGGTGTTGTGGTATTGTTTTTAGGCATTTTTCTTATCTCCTATATGCTTCATTAGTTCCTTAACTATGGTTACTTGTTGTGGACTTGTTTAGCAAATCAAATATAGCTTTGATTTGGTGTTTGAGTCTTGGAGTCTACAGGTTGTCTTCTTTGATATCTTAGTTTGCATATTACTACTGTGATGATGAGTTTGCATGTTACATTAGTTTGGATCTACAAGTTATGTAGTTTTGTGGATTAGCTACCCCTTGGCTACAGTGGGATGATGCGGATGCGGACAGTCTATATCCATGAGATTGATTCAGTGTTTATGCAAACTTTGTTAGTTGGCCTTGTTTGTGGTCATTTGTACATTGGTATGTTGCATTGGGATGAGAGGATTGATGATTAGAGTTCTTGGATAGTCAATTGTTGGGACTTATAGCATGTTTATCACGATGTCATGGATGGATTGGATACATGGTTTTATGTGAGTTTTTGACAGTGATGGTTTTATCTTCTTGGTTTGGAGATCATGGTTCTACTCGACCTTCGAGGAGATGTTGATGTTATAACAAGATTCCTTGATTGGTTTGGGGCCATATATAATCTTCATTTAGGAGATGGTTACTTTTTTGTCATGGATAGCTCAGTATCATGATTTAGTGGGAGATTTAGCAATGATGTGGATTCATCATTTGTGATGGATGATCTTCTGCAGTGGTTATGGGTGTCTTGGATAAGCTCTTGGATTATGATTCTTGTTTTAGTGAGAGTGCTTTGACATCCTACTTTCCATTATTAGTAGATGGTTATCTTCATGTGTTTGCAGATGTTTACATCTTGGTTTACCATGGAGGACTTTTTTGAGTCTTTGGTTGAGGTGTCAGTTTATGATTTGTTAGTTTGACATGTTTATCCTTTGTTTAGAGATGTTGATATTGTTTCTTGATGGACTCTTGATACCGGTTTAGAGTTTTGACATGATACAGGTTCTCTTGAGATAAGATGTATGCACTGTTTCATGTGATCTCCTAGGAGGACATGGTTAGATCATGATGTCATGATGGGCTTCTTGATTATGCAGATGTGTAGTTGGAGCATTGATAGTGATCTTGTTGGTTCTCTTGGTATTGAGTACTTTGATCATTTGCTTCAAAGCTTCATGATATTATGGTTTTGCATTTGGAGTTTGGAATCGATTGATCATGGAGGTGCTCATGGATACTTAGGTGAAGCTGGAGTTCTCTTATGATTAGAGACACTTGTTGAGACAGTTACTCATTGGAGGTTTCAATAGATAGACCGAGGAGCCTTAAACCTAGATATGGACATGAGTTTGATATGGACCTAAAGAAGATTGTTCTTGGAGAGAGTCATTGTGTCTTGGTGTGTCCTGGAGGAGTATTCCCATTCCCCACTCTTGGTCTACTCGGTGGTTTATCATCTATGAGGTATTGCACATCCTTTTAGATGCATTTTGCTTTATGCTTTATCTTCTCATAGATATGGATCCTGAGCTATGATTATTGGTTATGGAGGGTTCATTTGAGGGATGTTAGCATGGTTATCTCCTTGTTCATATGGTTTGATTTATGATGTTCATTATGAGGAGTTTAGGAGATGTGATTGGGCTTATTCCTAGTTATGGAATGGTTATGAGTTTGATCTACCTTGATTAGAGAGGCTTACATCCATGTTAGTTACATGTTAACATATGTTCATTTGATCTTATGTGATTGAATTGTTGGGTGTTGTTGAGGCTTTTCATTTGGGGTTGTAGAGGAGATCATACTTGACACAACTTAGCACTTTGAGGTGTTTGTAGAAGGTCATTATGATTTAAAGGCTTTCTCTCTTTGTCTTATGGCTACTTCCTGGAGGATCATGTTCATATGGTTGGACTTGGGAGAGTTATGGTGACATGTTGTGAGAGAGTATGCAACGATTTCTCTTGCATGTGTGGATCATTGTGATTGTTCTTGATACTACTTTGGTTTGTTGTTTAGTCACACCTCAATTTGAGTGTTGATTGATAGGCTTGATATGCCTTGGATCTATTTTCAGATTTGACATTACCCATGTAGTGGGAGTTCATGGATGTATGTGTTCTTCATTGATAGGTTTTATACATGGAGCTTGTGATTGCAGTATATGTGTTGGAGATGTTGTCGGCATGATTTTATTGATATTATTGATACCTATGAGGTATGGATGGTTGGATGTATTAGCATATGCTATGGGTGCTCTTTCCCATCATGTGGATTTTTTTACCTTTGATAGTAGCTTGGAGCCTTTTGTTATCACTTGGATTTGATGCTTGTGTTCTTTGGACTAGTGCATCTTCACCTTGGCATGTTCCTTTCCTTCCATAGGTGGCACATTGGAGGATGAGAGGAGTTCTTGCTTGCGATTTTGGTCACTTTGATTTTGTTGTATGTATCTTGATGGAGCATGAGAGCATGCTAGAGATTCATGTGATTTCAGGTTTGCCTATGATGATGTATTTTATTGATTAACCCTTATGCAATCGATACAACAAGTGGGAGAATGTTGGGAAATAGGTAATGTACACCTTGCATAATATTGTATTATTTTATTCATGTAAAATAAATATTTATTTGTGGTACATCTTAATTGATGTGTTTAACAACATTAGATATTTATTTGGAGGCCACATGTAAAAGTTGTCTATAGCATTGGGTTATTATTTGTACTATTTAATTGTTGGGAAAAAATGTAGTACCAACATTAAATAAGTGGGTCAATGGTTTTGTGTATCCATGGTTTTGGAACACACGGTTTTATCCAATACCACAAGTTGTATTTGTGTGATCTTGAATTATAAAAGTAAGCACATGGTTAGTGGTTTGGGTGGGTTGGCTATTTCATTGTAGCTGGATTAGAGGTTTGTGAGAGGCTTTCATTGTATTGATCTCTCTTTTATAAGTGCATATTATGAAGCATGGTAGGTGATGTGTGGTTTCATGCTTGTACACATGCAGGAGGATGCATTGGAGGTGCATGATGATTCAGAGGTATTCATGGAGACTCACAGCATGTATTGTAATATCTTTATTGCTGACTAATACATATGAGTGTGGATGATCTTGGAGGCTGGGTTTTTCCCTCTTGAGGGTTTTCCCAGGGTATTGATGGTAAGAGTTGTCATTGATGTCAAAAGTGTGTTTAGTTGATGATGCAAAGTTGCCACAGTTATTGCAGGACATCAGGAGGAGATAGTTGTTCATGTTCATGTTCATGGTTTGATTTGATCAGGGTATCTTCAAAGTTGTCTTAGGATGTCATGTTATTGAAGTCTACAAATGTTCATGGTTCTTCAGGACTTGTTTGAACAGTGGTACTTAAAGAGAATATTTCAGGGATACAGAGTGTTTGATTAAGTCATGGTTGATCTTGTGCATAGATCTTCAAGGTTGGGTCAGGTGACAGTGTTTGTAATGCTAACTTGTTCTTGTTTGGCATATTGGTTTTCTCAGGATGTGTTTATTTCATGACATTTGGTTGGCATCATGAGTGGTTTTCATACTTGATTCATGCAATGAGTGTTCTCTGCAATCTGAGACAAATCAGGATTATGTCATCCTTATTCAAAGTCTATGTATTTATGTTCTAGAGTTAAGCATGTTCAAGATTTCTTCATCTTTCGATGATCTCTTTGAAGCATTTATTGTATCAAACTTTCACAGCATTAAGGATCAATGTTAAGAGTTCTGATGTTAGGGCTCTGATGCTAGCTATGGTGCTTGTCTCAAGATGGTAATTTCATTCTTGCCTTTGCAGAGTTAAAATGCTTAAAAACCCTAGTTAATACCCTAGGTTAAGTGTTTAATAGACATTGTGCTTAACCTTTTTATGCCTGTCACAATAGACATTACCTTTTTGTTTTAATACACTGTTGACCTGTTATCACAGGTCAGTCACTTAAGGTGACCTGACAAAGGGTGGCAAGCATGTTGAAAAACCAGCCCCTTCATATGTCTTCACCACTATCAGCGGTATCTCCTTTAGGATAATGAGCGCCAAATCCTATCGACGGTTCTGTTTGAAACTATATAGGGCGCGCGGAACAAAATCAATGGTTCTAGTTTAAAACTCAAGCCTGACTCATGCCAAGTTTATTTTGACGTTCCTATGAATGTTTTTTCCTTTGAGTGCTATGAAATGTGTTTTTTAGAAAGTTTCGTTTCAAAAGGAAAAGTCCTCTTCGGTGAAAATTTTATTTAGAAAGCATAAAATGCAAAAGTCACAATTTATGACTTAAGGAGGAGCATAAAGCATGGAGTGCTTTATAATTAGAATTTTTCTATTTTCATATGAAGATGATAATGATCTTTTAAGGAGATTTTTTAGTGCTTGTAAAAAGAAAAATTCCTTATGAAGGCTTTTGGATCTGAGTAAACTTATGAAGAAATTTTTGTTTGAAGATCTATTTTTTTTAAAGAGGAAGATGAAAGTTAAAAAGGCAGATTGAAAAATTTTGGAGATTGATTTGAAGAAAATGGAAGTTTTTATTGATGTTTTTGATTTGTACTTTTCACAAATTGAATGTGAATAATTTTTTTGAGGAGATTTTTTATGGAGATTGGAGATTTTTTTTTAAAGAGATTATTTTGAGAATAAGGCAGATTGAGAAGATTATTTTTGAAGAAGAATTTGAAGGAAAGATAATCAGATTGAAGTTTTTTTTGTTGAATATGAAACATCATGCAGAGATATGAAAAGGTTTTAATGGAGATAATTTGTCTTGTGAGAAAATTATATTGAAGATTTATTTATTATTTTTGTTTGCAATGAGAGAATGTTTTTTGCAGGAATATCAATCAAAAATTGAAAAGTTTATTTGCAGGAGAAAAGCAAATGTGTTTTTGCAGAGAAGTGAAATTTCAAAAGTCTTGTTGCGAAATTTATGAAGGAATGTGAAAGGTTCCAAGGCAGTGAAAAGACATTCAACTTGTATAAATTTTGTTTCCAGGTGCATTGATGGATGATTTAAGAAGGATAGAGATGAAACATACAGTGTTGTGAAGTGTTGGATTAGAATACAGATTTGATATGCAGTGTTGTTGAATGGATTAGAATGCAGTGTTGATTGGATCAGAATAAAGGATTGTTGAGTGTATCCAGATGTCAGATTGAATAGAATGGGTATTTGACAGACATATATTTGTATTGAATGAAACAGAGTATCCCTCTAATTTGCTTATTACATTTGTTGGTAATTTGGTTTGCCAGTGAGGCACAATATGCCAGTGTGGCTTGTGGTCAGTGAGACCTTTCTATGCTAGTGAAGCTTGTGGTCAGTAAGACCTTAATATTTGTCAGTGAGACAATTTGTATTGCCAGTGAGGCATGTTTTTCAGTTAAGCCAGTGAGGCATTTCATGAGTGGTTTTTCTACCCCTGAGGGTTTTCCACTCGGTAAAAAGGTTGTGTCTTTATTTCTTCTATGTGTGTGCATATTATTGGTTTGATCATGTTTTGTTTACATCTGTTATTGTAAGTCTTGTGCATATAAACTCAACAAATCATTAATGTATTCCTTTCCATCTGTTCTGTAAGAGAAAGCTTTTAAAAAGTTGTAAAATGTTTGAAAATTAATACAACACTGATTCACCCCCCCTCTTAGTGTTGTCCGGACTCCTACAGGTATATCTTGTGTTATCTTGTTGATTGTTCATTTGATCTTTACATTATGGTTATTTGCTGCATCTTTTTCTCTTATTAGGTTATGTGGAATTGGTTTTATTTGACCTGCAAAGTCCTAATAGTAATATAGGGATTGTTTGTGTAACCATCTTGGTGATGATGAAGGTAGGGGTTCCCAAGGATTATGTCAATGGAATCAAATGGCACAATTTCACATACTAGATCCTTGTAGAAAGGATCAATACCATATAAGAAGCAGTATTAACAAATTCCATGTATACCTCTAGTGCT
Source organism: Cunninghamia lanceolata (assembly GCA_027924645.1). Lineage (NCBI taxonomy): Eukaryota > Viridiplantae > Streptophyta > Pinopsida > Cupressales > Cupressaceae > Cunninghamia > Cunninghamia lanceolata. The sequence goes on from BSBN01000793.1 coordinate 3,696,283, forward strand.
ATAGGCATTGATCCATTCAAAACTATAAGGCTATGGATGAGACATTATGTGTAGATTCAAGTTCATGGTTGTAGCTTCAAGGATGCGGTCCTTCATTCTACTACCATCAATCAAAAAAATTAATGATTTCCATTGCACTCACAAATTTACACCCGTATTCATGAACAAAAAAAGTTATTTTCTTTTTCATTTGGTATGGATATTGTGGTTGTTGCACAAATATAGGTAGCTTCAAGGTCCATGTCCTCCACCACTATCTCATGGAAACCCTTTTCTTCTATGCATACAAATAGATTCGTTTGCACATGGCACCCTATGTTGGAGTGGTTTCTAGATTTATGTTTATCATACCATCACTAATCTTAAATGGTTTGGTCTTATCCAAAGAAGGTGTTTTATTTAACTTAGGGTATGTTTCTCATTTTCCCTTTATTCTTGAATTCTCTTCAATTACAAGTACATAAAAATAGGCTTCTCCCATCATCTTAACCTTGGATAGATTTAGTTTGGATTGAATCAATGGGTATAGGACATGTGATATTTGAGAACTCTATATTATTTTGACTCAAATTTTCCTAAATTTACATAGTTTAAGGAAGGCATTAGTGTAGGCATAGATAAACTAGTTATGTACTTAGCATAGTTGTCGCTACTGAATATAGCATCCTCTTGATGAGTGTTTTAGCACACAACAACGCATGTATGATTGATGGTTTCACACCTCTTTTGAAAAGTATCCTACCCTAGGTAAGACTACTCCAAGGTTTCTATAGCTAGGTCTTAGCTTGCTTGGAATCTCTCAATTGGTATGTACTAGTTGTGCCTACAAGGGGTCTTATATGCAATCTCAGATTTTTGGAGTTGGGACAGCAAACACACATAAACCGTTTATGATTTTTAGATAATAAAACAATGTAATATGCTGCTAGAAATCCTAATCTAACAATGGTTTTAAAGAAAATGTAAAAAGAGATAGGGTTTTAGAGAAATCCTAAGTGACATCCACAATGTATGGACTACTTCAAATAGACAAATACTTTGAAATTTAACCATTTTTTTGAGTTACCAAACTAAAAGTTGTTACATCACTACAGAAAAATGGTGCTATCTTCAATAGAAATTGAAGGATTTTTAGATTACATCCATTCATTAAATACCCAATTGATAGCGTGTTGATAACTGAGAAGGGGGGTGAATCAATTATCCTAAATATGCTTCCAATTCAAACACTTAAATCCAATTTGTTATTTAATAGCATAGCAATTAATCATTCATGAAAGCATAAAGCATAAACACCAGAGCAGATACACATCAACACATGAGACACCAAGATTTTGACGTGGAAAAACTGGTCAAGGGAAAAACCACAGGGTGATTAACCCAAGGATTATTCTCTATTAGAAGAATAAGAAAAATAGATGGCACATGCCAATTAGGGCTCATTGCTTGAGCTCACTGCTCACAAGAGGCACACTGCCTATAAGAGGCACACTGTCTACAAAGTAACAAGTATCACAAACTTGAACTAGACATTGGCATCTTTACCATGCTTGGATCAGTTCCATTTAAACCTGAAGACCTCTGCTCTGCCTTTCACTCTTTTGCTATACCACACTCATCTGCTCCAAGACACTTCAAAATGAATTCACAAACCTTTATTTATACAAGGCATCAACTTAGGAACAGTCATCTAAGTCGGCAAACACCTACAAGATCATTCGCAAGACGTGTAACACATCCGGTCGGCCAGTCTCAAGAAGAACACCAATACCCGGTGGTCTTTACATCAAATCCAAACTCTAACTTCAATGCAGACAACCAATAAGAATTGTACACAATCCAATGATCACCAAAACCTTTCCTGAGTCACCAAGAACATCCACACTTTATCAGCTTACTGGAATTCTTCTCTTCTTCATCTAGAACTTCAAGAACACAGTTTGTTGCCACTGTCACAATGAAAAAGGTGCTTCTGGACCTCCAAACCATGAACAAATCTAGTTGTCACTTCACACTGACTTCTTCAACAATCCAATCCGCAGAATGAGATAATACAATTCTGGAGCTTACCGGACCAATCTGTGACACTCTGTCACCACTGAACATCTACCAGAACCAGTTCTACTAGAGTGACCATAACTTCTTCATATCTTCATGCGGACCTCTAAAATCTTGACTGGAGCATCTCAAGACTCATATCTAAAAACCCTTTAAACCGTATCCTCTGATCTTCATCTTATTTTGGACTTTTACCTTAATGTCATCACTGTTCTTCACTGTTCCTGATTGAGGCTAATTTTCTCAATATCCTCAGCACACAGCTCATCCAATCCTTCTCATTAATGCAATATGGGTATGTTGACATTAATGACAACACTGGTTATCCTCATACTTGCAACAATCTCCCCCTTTGTCATTGATGGCAACATATGATGTGAAAAACCATCAAGACAAGAACTTCTCCTTTCTGTCACAGCTCCCCCTATCAGCAACAACTTTTCACATGTCTTCTCTTTCTTTACTACTCCCCCTTTGGTCAACAACCACTTGTTTTTCACATGTCTTCTCTCCCCCTTTGACATCAATGGCAAAGGGCTCATACTTGCAATTTTAACATATTAGAATCAGACCAGCTGCTCCCCCTGAGTAGCAGCTCCCCATCACCAATCTAGATCACAAGATATGACTGTGATATCCACCGGATTGATGCACATCAGTGCATCCTAGTTCATCACCGAAGGGGCAATGACCCCTAACTTCTCCCTGAGATACTCAAAAGAGTCCTTGGGAAGAGGTTTAGTAAAAATATCTGCAATCTGATCCTTGGAGGACACATACTCCAATCTAACTTCATCCTTGTTCACTTGCTCTCTCAGAAAGTGAAACTTGATAGATATGTTCTTGGTCTTAGAATGCAACACCAGATTCTTAGAAATATTTATTGCACTTGAATTATCATAGAAAATTGTGATAGGCTCCTCATATTCTACTTTAATGTCTCTTAGCATCTGCTTCATCCATAAGATTTGAGTACAACTACCTACTGCTACAATGTATTCTACTTTAGTTGTAGACAGAGATATTGCCTCTTGTTTCTTGCTTAGCCAAGAAACCAATCTTTTTCCCAAAAAGAATGCTCCACCACTAGTACTCTTCCGGTCATCCACATCTCCTGCCCAATCTGCATCTGTATATGCATGAAGAGAGAAATTATGATCTCTAGGGTACCATAGACCATACTCAACTGTCCCCTTTAGATATCTAAAAATCCTCTTGATTGCCATAACATGAGATTCTCTAGGATCAGTATGGAATCTAGCAACAAGACCAACAGCCTACATAATATTTGGTCTAGTTTGAGTGAGATACAACAGTCCTCCAATCATTGACCTATATTTTGTCTGATCCACCTTGGGAGAGTCATCATCTTTGCTCAACTTGCATCCGGTTGCCATTGGAGTGTTCATTGGCTTTGAGTCTTCCATCCCAAATTTCCTTAACAATTCTTTCACATATTTTGACTGAGAGATAAAGATTCCTTTCTTTGTTTGAGCAATTTGTAGACCCAAAAAGAAATTCATTTCTCTAAGCATTGACATCTCAAACTCACTTTTCATTTGACTTGTAAAGGTTTTACACATACTGTCTCTTCCTCCAAAAATGATATCATCAACAAATACTTCAACAATTAAGATATTTTCATGATCAATTTTGAAATACAAATTACTCTCAGCAGTACCTTTATTGAAACCAATCTTCAAGAGATGCATGTCCAATCTTTCATACCAGGCTCTTGGGGCTTGCTTCAGTCCATACAGTGCCTTTTTTAATTTACAGACCATGTCACTATGATCAGACAATTGAAATCTATCTAGTTTCTCAATATACACTTCTTCTTCCAAATTTCCACTTAGGAAGGTAGATTTGAGATCCATCTGATACACCTTAAAATCCTTAAAGGCAGCAAATGCAAGAAACAATCTGACTACTTCAATTCTTGCCACCGGAGCAAAAGTTTCTTCAAAATCAACTCCTTCTATTTGAGAGTAACCTTTGCAAACTAATCTGGCCTTGTTTTTGATTACTTCATCGGCTTCATTCAATTTGTTTTGGAAGACCCATTTGGTTCCAATCACATTTTTGTTTCTTGGTCTGGGAACAAGATCCCAAGTGTGATTCTTCTCAATTTGCATCAGTTCTTCCTCCATTGCCTTAGTCCAATTTTCATCATTGCAGGCTTCATTTACTATCTTAGGTTCAATCTTTGAAATTAGATAATACTCATCTAAATTTTGAGCAATTCTCCTCCTTGTTTGTACCCCTTTGCTTTTGTCACCTATGATCTGATCTTCAGAGTGGTTTAGAGTTACATACCTTGGAACTTTGGGAGTTTCTTGCACTACTGTTTCTTGATCAGGCTCATTTAGACCAACCTCTTCTTCCTGATTTACCAGATCAGTCTAAATCTAACTTTCAGAGGAGGATTGAGCTCCTTGAACCAAAGAACCATTCTGATCATCTTCATCATATTCATAAAACCTTGAGGGCTTCTCAATTCCTTCATCAACCTTCACATTTGTACTTTCTATCATCTTCCTCAGTCTTTTATTGTAACGTCGGTATGCTTTGCTTTGAGTGGAGTAACCCAAGAAAATTCCTTCATCACTTCTGGCATCAAACTTTCCTAGATCTTCATCTCTTTTAATGTAACATTTGCTACCAAATACTCTGAAATATCTCACAGTAGGAGTGATACCAAACCAAAGTTCATAAGGAGTCTTACCGGTATTGCTTCTGATTTGAACTTGATTAAGAGTATAGACTGCAGTGCTGAGAGCTTCTCTCCAAAACATCTGGGGAACATTTGCTTCCATCATCATTGTCCTGGATTCTTCCTGGATGGTCTAGTTCTTTCTCTCTACTACTCCATTCTGCTATGGAGTCCTAGGAGCAGATAACTATCTCTTTATACCATGCTTCTCACAAAAGTCTATGAATTCACCGGATGTGAATTCACCACCTCTATCAGACCTCAGACATTTCAGTTTTAGTCCAGTTTGATTTTCTACATAGCCTTGAAGATTTTGAACTTCTCAAAAGCTTCTGATTTCTCTTTCAGAAAGGTAACCCACATCATTCGAGAATGTTCATCAATCAGTAAATTAAAATATCTATCACCTTGCATACTCTTGATTCTTGTCGGACCACATAGATCAGTATGAATTAATTCCAATAATCTAGTAGAGGATTGATCCTTGCTTTTGAATGAGACTCTGCTCTGTTTACCCAGCTTACATTCTTTGTAAAAACTATTTGTAGGTTTCACCAATTTTGGAAGATCTCTTACAGCTTGAGTATTGCTTATCTTGATGATGTTATCAAAATTTACATGACACATCCTTCTATGCCATAACCAACTCTGATCAACTTGAACAAATAGACAACTTTTATTAGAACCAACTAGATGGAAGATATTACCTTTTGTTTGAGTACCGGATGCAATCTCAGTTCCGGAGCTTTCAAAGATCCTGCATCTTCCATTCTTGAACCAGAGATCATAAACTTTATCCACCTATTGTCCAACACTGAGAAGATTGTGCTTCAATCCTTCAACATACAGTACATTACTAGTTTTGCTCTTTCCATCAAAAGAAATAGTTTCCCTACCTCTGATTCTACCAGCAGAATTATCACCAAACTTTACCATTCCTCCTTCATACCTTTCCAAGTCTAGGAACTTGTTTTTGTCACCTGTCATATGGTGAGAGCATCCACTGTCAATAACCCAATCATCCTTTTCTTCAACTTGGGTTGCCAAAGCTCTTTCTACAACCTTATGATTGACAGATTCAGAGGATATTGGATCTTCTTCCTTGATGGCAATAAACACCCATTCATTTCCAGATTTGTTTCTTATTTCTGATTCATCATTTGTTACTCCTCCATTATCATCTTCTTCATGAACATAATAACAATTCTTTTGGAACCTTTGTCTGTTAGAATTTGACTTTGTAGATCTTTCCGGACATCTTGAAGCAAAATGACCAATCTTATTATAGTTGAAGCACTTAAAGGGTAATTTTCCTTCATACTTACCAGATCCTCTTGGTAGTCTCTTTGCAATGAGGGCTTCGAGTTGAGTTGTTTCTGCTTCTTCCTCTTCCATGTCTCTTTTTGCTTGGTCATACCATGACAGCTTCCTTGAAGAGTTTTCTCCCAAATCAAATCTTTGTTTACCTTTCACTGAGGCACTGGCTTTGAATGCAGATTCAGTTTTTGGGGGATCATCTCCAAACTTGGTCATTTCAAATGCAGCCAGTTTGCCAGCCAATTGGTCTCTTGTGACAGTTGTATGGGCTCTGAATTCATCAATGGCAACAACCTTGATTTTGTAGATAGCAGGAAGGGATATGAGAATTTTGCCAACAATCTTATTTTCATCCAAAACTCCACCAGCATTCCTAATTTCACACACCAGCTCATTTACTCTTGGCATAAAGGTGGTAATATTTTCATCATCTCTCATCTTCAGTCTTTCAAATTTCCCTTTGAGACTCTGCAACCTTGCACTCTTGACATACTCATCTCCTTCATGCAGAAGTTCTAGTTTAATCCAGATCTCATAGGCAGTTGGTAGGTCAATAACATTTGAGAGCTCTGAGTTAGTTAATGCACTTAGAAGAGCCTCTTTGGTCCGCAGATTGTTTTTAGCTTCTGTGATTTCATTCAGAGTTGTCGGACCACCCTGTGGAGGTACATATGCTTTTGTGACCATGGACAAGTATGCCTTTCCCATACACTCCAAGTGACATTTCATGCGACCTTTCCAAAGAGAGAAGTTGGTTCCATCAAACTTCGTTCTATCCTTCTTGTATGATGACATCCTGGATCTCCTCAAGCGGTTAAGCTCCTTTTAGAGGAACTTGGCTCTGATACCAATTATTGATAACTGAGAGGGGGGGTGAATCAGTTATCCTAAATATGCTTCCAATTCAAACACTTAAATCCACTTTGTTATTTAATAGCATAGCAATTAATCATTCATGAAAGCATAAAGCATAAACACCAGAGTAGATACACATCAACACATGAGACACCAAGATTTTGACGTGGAAAACCCAGTCAAGGGAAAAACCATGGGGTGATTAACCCAAGGATTATTCTCTATTAGAAGAATAAGAAAAATAGATGGCACATGCCAATTAGGGCTTACTACCCAAGCTCACTACTCACAAGAGGCACACTGCCTACAAGAGACACACTATCTACAAAGTAACAAGTATCACAAACTTGAACTGGAGATTGACATCTTTACCATGCTTGGATCAGTTCCATTTAAGCTCGAAGACCTCTACTCTGCCTTTCGCTCTTTCGCTATACCACACTCATCTGCTCCAAGACACACTTCAAAATGAATTCACAAACCTTTATTTATACAAGGAATTGACTTAGGAACAGTCATCTAAGTCAGCAAACACCTACAAGATCATTCGCAAGATGTGTAACACATTTGGTCAGCCAGTCTCAAGAAGAACACCAATACCTGGTGGTCTTTAAATCAAATCCAAACTCTAACTTTAATGCAGACCACCAATAAGAATTATGCATGATCCAAGGATCACCAAAACCTTTCCTGAGTCACCAAGAACATCTACACTTTATCAGCTTACTGGAATTCTTCTCTTCTTCATCTGAAACTTCAAGAACACAGTCTGTCACCACTGTCACAATGAAAAAGGTGCTTCCAGACCTCCAAACCATGAAAAAATCTAGTTGTCACTTCACACTGACTTCTTCAACACTCCCTCCAATCTGCAGAATGAGATAATGCAATTCTGGAGCTCACCAGACCAATCTGTGACACTCTATCACCACTGAACATCTACTGGAACCGGTTCTACTAGAGCAACCATAACTTCTTCATACCTTCATGTGGACCTCTGAAATCTTGACTAGAGCATCTCAAGACTCATATCTGAAAACCCTTTAAACTGCATCCTCTGATCTTCATCTTATCTTGGACTTTTACCTTAATGTCATCACTATTCTTCACTAGTCCTGATTGAGGCTAATTTTCTTAATATCCTCAGCACATAGCTCATCCAATCCTTCTCATTAATGCAATATGAGTATGTTGACATCAATGACAACACTGGTTATATCCTCATACTTGCAACATAGCGTAATTTAACTCTTGAAATGTAATTGAACTTAAGCACATTTGATCAGCCCAGACTAACTTTGCACAGTTATCTACCATCAGCAAATAACTAAAAGTGTGGACTTAGAGTATTCATTAGATATTTTCAGCAAACCATGAACATTATACAAGAACAACTAACTAACTATGGGAGAGCAAGAAGTGAACCATGAAAACCAAATAAGGAACACAATACACAAATTCTCACAAACACTGCAAAAACTTGCTTTGTATTACTTCAAATGGTAGAATGTCAACAATTTGGCATCAAATTCTCTCTTACAAATAGTGGAAATGGTAGCCCTTTATATAGAGGAGGAGCCATAGCAAGTTTTCAATGAACAATGGAGATTAACTCAACACTGATGGTCTAGATTACACCAATAAATGCATTTGCAACAACTCATAGCAAATCCTGGAATACATTTTGTCTCATATAAAAAAGATGAAAAATAGCCCCCAGATACACTGAATCTAGACATTTTGACTACACAACTCAACATATTTATGGAAAAACTCAACTTCAAGGCATAATAAAGAAAAAATAGCATCACATGTTACTCTAAATATAGCAATTTACATCAATGATGGGATTACATCTCAAAATAATCAAAATACATCAAGGTTCCTCATCCAAATTAATTTTGTCTTCTTCTGCCATCTTGTTACGGTAGTTGAGCCATGCTTCAAGTGTTGGATTGATCTCCAAGGGATCCAGATTCTTTAGATGGTTGACTCAATATTCAAATATGTCTAGCTCTCGGCTGAACCTGTTGTATATTCTTTCTATTTCTACCCCTGCCTTGTGGAATGCATTAAATTCATCCTTGAGGTCACTGACTTTATCCAACCTTTCCTCCATATCCAGCTCAGTATTCTCAAAAATGACCTTATGCACTTTGTTCTTGCATTTTTCAACATCATAAGGTGCATAGTCATTGTAAGCTTCTTCTAGGCAATCTCTTAAAGAATCATTAATATCATAGATCAATGCCTGAATTTCTTCATCTGCTATCTTATAAGCTTCTTTTATGTTCTCAAAGGTTTCTTTTCTCAATTTTAGCTATTGATACCAGTCAATAGCCTTTGATAACTTGTCTCTTGTTAAAATATTCTCAACCACTAAAGTCTACACAAGCAAATCTCTGATACTTTTGACTCGAGAAAACATGTGAGAATAATATTCTTCAAAAAAGTCACACTCCTCCCACAGATCTTTCCACTTCTCATGAAGCTCAACTAATTTCTTATGTGCTTGGGTAGCAGCATCAATGGTTTCACATCCTTTTTCACATACTTTGATTAACCACTTCTAAGTACCTTGTGACATGGTCCTTACCTCACCAAGATTTGCCATTTCATTTGTGGATAGGAAGGTAGGCACTATCCTTATATCCCCATCAGCATCAACTGGTTTGATTAAGAACTGGAGGAAAGTCTAGAGTTCCTCATTCTGTTGTTTCAATTCCTTCTTTAATAACTCATCTCTATCCAACCGCTCCAGGATTGAGGTGACAAACCCTTTAAACTCATCAACTCTTTGAGCATGGGTGGTTGGTCCCAGATCAACCATTGAGATAACATAGTCCTCAGCTCTAACTTGTTCTCTACTTATGTTAGCTAGTGGGATAGCTATTTCAGCAATCCTAGACCCTGTCTCATCCTTATAGATTCTTGATTGTACCTTTGCTTTCTTTTGTTTCTTTGGCCATTGAGCCTGTGACAAGATTGTGCTCAAATCTGATTGCATTATTTCTACCTATGGCTCAAGGTATGCTACTCTATTTTGCAGCCACTCAGGTGTTGAAGAAGAGGGCTTACTTAGTTCAGTGATATTCTCACTATCAATTTTGATAGGCTCTTCAAGTGACCCTTGCTCTTGCTTTGACCCCTTATCTTTATTCAAAACCTTATCTCCTTCATTGGCCAGGTTTCTCCAATTTACCAGTACATTCTCTTGAGCTGATTTGAAGACTTGTTCTATTTGACCCTTCTCTAGAGGATTGTCAGATACATCAATCACTTCAACACTAACCACTCTACCCAAGGATTCATTTGGGATTTCATTACTTGTCTTAGCAAATACGTCTTTACCTGATTCAGGCAATGTTTCTATTTCTGGCTCTTGTAAACCCAATTTTGTGCATACCTTGTCAATTCCTAGTAGCAGTGGCACAACCAAGGAGGTTGAACTTTGATCTATAGGTGTCTGAGAGATAGGAATGGCAGAGGATATTGATAGTGCAACCGAAGGTAAGTTCATTTGTGTTAAATTGGCAAGCATGGTAGATCCCAAAGTTGGTGAGATGGAAGAGGTTGGCAAGATAGAGGAAATGATGATGGGTGAAGAAATAGATATTGAGGGTAAAGGAAGAGAACGTGAAAGAATTGTGGAAATGGGAGGTAACACTGCGGAGGTAGATAATGAAATGGAAGAAATAGAGGGTAAAGATGTGGTACTGGTAGAGGAACATGAGGTGACAATAATGGAAGAAATGGGACTGCTAGGGGTATTAGAAGATACTACCAATGAGCAAGAAATAATTGAAATAGTAGTGGCAGGTGAAGTGGCAGTAGGGATAGTTTCTTGAATAATGGTAGCTAAGGTCATAGGCATAGTAGCAGAAGAAATTGAAGATGTAGAAGTGGAAGCAATAGAAGTAGATGCATCAGCAGTAGCTATTGAGGAGAGTATGACTGTATTTATATCTAGACCAGAAGTAGATGGGGACATTGGCAAACTTGTATCATCATGAGTTGTAGCAGCAGTTTCCACATCCTTACTGACATTCTTGGTCTTAGAACCCTCTCCAGAGCTACTGGGTACATCCCTTTTCTTTGAAGCTCGTGTCCTAGCAGAAGGAGGCTGATCTTTCTTAGATGGTTTTACAAAAGTTTTCTTATTCTTTTGTGCCTTAGCATTCTCTACCAATGGTACATGCTCTTCACTATCAGATTTCTACTTTTGGACTAGCTCTGCCTCATCTGTTATGTTTATTGGTTCATCCTCTTCTCCTCCAGATTCTTTATCTAATTCTGGTGCAATATATGTGAGTTTCACCCCTTGTCTCTCCAAGGTAGCCACCTAACCTCTCACCCATGCCTTGCTTAGTCTAATAGGCTCTTTCATTATGATATCAAGAGAACTCTCTTTAGTATTGGCCCAATTAGGTAGGGGAATTGGTTGGCAGTATTGAACCTCCCAAGTTCCTCTAACCATGACATTCTCATCATCCTCCAATTGGTTTGGTACTGTAATGATGTGAAATTTCCTTATGAAGGCTAAAGATAACCTTGAATGAGATTTCTTCATAACCTCATAATCATCCATACAGTTGGTCGAAAAGTCTTCTATATGCATCTTGTGGAACAATTTTTTGCTTAAAAACTTCTTCATCACTTTATTTGGATCAAAGTGATGCCTTGCATTGTAGTAGTAGAGGTTGAGAATTTGAAGTTCTTTATCTGAATGTTCAGTTAATGCCAATGAAGGATATGCATAATTCCCTTTGCCAAACTGGATGGGAAATTATACATTGGTTCTATGCAAGTGCTTGAGTTTCTCAGCACAAGGGATCAATTGCCAAGATAATTCCAAGAGAACTGTCTTATCATCAGGATATCTATGGAGTTTGTAAGCTATCCCAGTGAAACCTTGTACCCTTAGATATGTGAACTTTTCAAATTGGATGTACCACCTTCCATATTTGGTTACTTCATTCATAGCCTTTATAGAAATCCTCAAGGCTATGTTACCTTGTAACAGTCTTACTATATATATTGTGAAAGCATCATTCACCCTTTTAAAATGCATCAGAGATTGAGATGATGTGAGCTGTGGATAACACTCATATAATTTGACTTGGGTCTACTCATCATTTCCAACTTCTCCTATTTTAGACAATCCAACATAATGATTTCTTATTGCCAATGCATAGACGACATAGGATGTCCATCTAAAGAACCTTTTCTCTTTGAAGTTGTTGAATGCTTCATGAATGTTATCACTGAGAATCTGTGACCAGTGGAACTTAGTTCCTTTCAGTATCTCTTCAACTATGACAAACATCCACCCTTCAAAAGTTGATGTTGCAGGCAATCCATAAATTCTACTCGGAAAAGTTACCAAATCCCCAATTTCATCATTAAAATTACTTCTGTACAACACTTGAGAGAATTTGCTCATAGAATACCTTCTTCTCTTTGCCCAATTTTCATTCATATGCTTCCTACATCCACATTCATCCTTATTGTATGTGGCCTCTGATTCTGCCTTATTTGGCATGGTCATTACTGTGTGCCATGGGATGTCAAAAGTTTCAGCCAAGGAAGGTGAACTCAAGTCATCTAAGATGTCTCCATTGGTAGTTTGGATTGTTCTAGTCATGATATCATATCTATCTACATAGGTGACTATGAGTTTAGCACAGTGAATAGATATAGGGAAGGCAGCAGCTTGTGCAATCCCACTATCTTTTACTTTCTTTGTCCTAGGTGTTGGATTTGGACCAAAGGTTCTTAGTCTGAAGCCATCTAGGTCTATGTGACCTAGATCTATATCTCCTATATTACTCCATCTAGTATGAATCTTTGTCTCAAGGGGGATGCCTTTGAATTCATACCTATGGGACTAGACCTCATAAGTTTGATACCTTGAGAGATTTTCACTAACTCCTAAGTTTAAGTTTTATGATTATCAAGTGGATCACTAGACTCTCAACCATGTTGTAACCACTGAATCTATAATGGATCTGCTAAGCTTCTACATGCTCTTAAAAGAATAGAAATCTAACATTCACTATCATTGCATCCATTTCATAATCCCATAATAAGTAATTTCAATAGCAATAAAATTTCAAATGCTGCAAAAATTCATTTAAAACATGTAAAACATCATAACTCATCATTTGTAGTCGTTATTATATCATTTTAGACACTTCTTATTTTGAAAATTCCTTAAAAACAATCAGTTTGCTAAATTTGTACTGATTTCAAGGTCAACCGACCTGTAAATAGGAAAGTGCTACTTCTGAGGTCAATCGACCTTAGTGGGAGAATCGGGTCTATCCGACCAACGTGTCCTTCATTGTTCATGTGATTTTAAAGCTTTGTGCATATTTCATGGTCCACTGACCTATGCATATTTTGGATGGCACCAACTTAAGGTAGTCACCCAGGTCGGTCAGTTGGAGTTTTGGCGCTAACAGGTTCGATCAATGTTTATTACCTTTGCGCGGGATTAGGTCTCACCAGACCTTGTGCGAGTTTTAAAGTTGACCGAATTAGTTGGTGATGGTGTCTTTTAGCACAAGGTTGGATGAATTTGGTTTTGGTGCAAAGCTAGTCTTTCATTGTTAGTAGAGGTTTCAGTTGCTACCTACCGGCGAAGATTTACTAAGCATCGACCAAGTCAAAGAGGAGGTCTTTTAGCGCGAAGTCAGCGCAAAGCAGTTTTAGCACAAAATAGTTTTTTGATCTTTGCGGGGCTTTTGGATCCCACCGACCAAATTAGTTAAGTCAAAGAATAGCATGGAGTCAGAGAATGAGGTTTTTAGCACTAACTTGTTTAAAGCTTTGGCACAAATTTTCATGGCCGTCGACCGACTAGGTGGATCAAAGTTCTAAGAGTTAGTCAGACATGCCATCAGCGCAAACTCAATTCATTTAACTAGCTTGAAGTTAGATTCATTATGTTCAAAATTTTGCTAAGTTTAATGAGTTCTTTTATTTTCACCTACGGTAATCAAAACTACATTTTCTCGAGAGAATTCAAACTAGGGTTTGAGGAAAATGAACAATTTTAGGTCTGAAACCCTAGCTGCAAGCCCAAATGATTTTTTTTTGAAAAGAAAACATGCTTGATGAAACCCTAACCATACTAAGAAACCCCAAATGCAAGCAAAGCCCCTACCTAGTTTGCTGAAGTGAAGTGAATTCAAGGTGCACAGGCAAGGAGAGGTCACTGGGTCGAATCCGTAGGTTGAGCAGAGGGATCATGTGATAAATTATGGAGAGCTCCCAAAACATTTGATCAAATGAAAAGAAAGCTTCAAAATTATGACAAACCCCTTTTATTCCTCCTGTTTAACCACCCTAAATGCCAATTGTACGTAGTGTCAGTCGGTAGGTTTGGCAAGATTAGGGTTTTGCACAACTTTTAGTCACCTCCGACTTGGCGGGGATTTCAAATACATTAGACTTAGTCAGAGGACAACACTTTTAGCACTGCAGTGTTTAGTTATATGCCTTCTATGGGGTTTTGAGGTTCCTCAAACCGGTGGGGATTTTGGCAGCCTCCGACTTGATCAGATGATGAGCAATGTAGTGCAAGTCAGAGACACTAAAAATCAGCACATAAATCCTTGCAAGCCAAAAGTGATGCAAAGGTTGGTTGAAGGGCAATTTAGTCAAAAGGTCAGTTAGGACCAAATTTAGCGTAAAAGAACTATCAGACCAACTAGTAGAAATGTAAAGACTTTGACCTAGTAGATTTTGGGGATGATTTTTCAACATCGAACTTCTAATATGGCAAAAAGTGCATTTTGACCACTGACTACTTAGGAGGTGGAAAAAACTAACTTGACACTTTAGACCAAATTTGAGGAAAGGGCGTCCCTATTTTTGGAATGGGGCATGTGTTTGAGGCATGACACATCCATCATAGACATATTCAAGATAGTATTCATCCTTGAAGGCTTCCAAGAAAATTTTCTAAGTAGGCTCATATTTTCTTCCTATCTATTCTTACTCCCAAAGAACATGGTCTTGGTACTACTTTGTGATGGATACATATAATTTTAGAAGTGCAATCTTGATATTTTATTCTTTTAAAACAACATTCATAGAGAAATATGAATCTAACTAATATAACCAATTGTTTACAACATCTACATCTATTTTATGCTCAAACATAGAAGTATCTAAATTCACTTGGAATCTAGAGGGATTCAACCACCAAAATAGTTACTTGGTGATTAAGCAATAGATGTAATTGTCAAATTTAGGACTATTGTAAAATAGAAGAATAGAAAGTTCTATTATTCTCAAAGAGACTTTACAATTTCATCTTTGATCATCATGTGAAATGCATCTTTCTCCTTCTCCATCTAAATGCATTTAAAATGAATTGGAAGGTAACGTAATGGATCTTGTCACTTGATTTTGAGGCTTAGATACTCCAATCTTATTTAGTAGGACATGCAAGATGAACTAATTTAATACCAATTATCTATATCCAAAGTGATCTAGGGGAAAATGTTCTAGATTAGGTCCAAAATGTGTTGTAATTGTGTAAAAGTAATGTGGATACAACAGGATTAGACAGAGAAGAATATGGTAATTGGAACATATTATTTTATTAATCCAGGATTTATGGAACATGGACACTCTTATGAAGATGTATGGTTGTGTTTTTAATCCTAACTATCCTATTATGCACTTCTAGCTTATAGCTATATACTATGTTACATATGTATATTTATAATTTACATTATCATGAATGCAAATACAATTATGGAAGTTGAATTAGTTGGATTTCAATGTATAATGCTTTATCTAAATTTGACAGTTAAGATTTTGGCTACACATTGTGATAACAAGTGGCATGCCATAAAATAACTCTAGAATATGTGCAATATAGTTGCATCATTCTTTGAGATGTGTGATGTTCTATACCAAGATTTGTATTATGCACCTTATTTTTACTAGCATATAGTGATGTAAGTGTGGTACAAAATATAGACAAAATTATCACTAAATCTATGTGATATGATCCTTAATTTTGTGTGAGTGGTACATAATACAAAGGTCTGCACATGAATTGGGGAGTGAATTTTGAGTTGCATGACATGCTGAAAGGAGCTACTCATGGGATTGTGTACTATTGTGTGTGCACTTGCATAGTAGCATATGGATCATGTCTAAAACATAAAGTAAAAGATGTTATAGATAACAACATGATCCATTAATGATAATGGAATGTTTTCGATGCAAATGTAAATAGGAATTTGCAAAATTACACTTATATATTCCCTTCTCATACAAACAATATGAAGATAAAAAAATACTATTACTATGGATGACATACATAAGGAAGGTGATATATTATGGATGGTTATCATGTAGAAACTAAAGATACATCACATTTACATACTTTGTAGGAGCAATAAAAACTAAGGATGCATCTTCCTCTCCTCCTCCTCCTCCATTGATTAAAATTTTTGATGAGGAGATTCTATAAAATAATCATTATGGTCTATATTGTATATTGTTGGGAAGATAAAAACTAATAATTCATGATATACTCAAATCGGTAAAACATAAGTATGAAAGAATTTTTGGTAGCTAATCATTTGGAACCAAAATTCTACACATATTGAAGAGTATCATTAAGAATTACTAATAGGATATTGATTTATACTTTGGAATGTCTCATGCTACCAATTATAGTTGGATCTAAGGAAGTACTTGTGCTATTTCATGTTGTAACTACTTTCAATAGATTTGCATATTTCACTTGGTAGATCTTGGTTGAAATATTTAGGAGTTGCACCTTTAATTGTACATTAATTTGTAAAATTTACTTATGACCTTGTTAAGTTAGCAATATTAATAATGGGGTGAAAGTATGAAGTTGTCTCACCCTTTTGGGAAAAACATTTTTTATAGTTTCAATTGAATAAGTGTTCAACCAAACCCTCCATGTTGTTCCAATGTGGAGGACATATTGTAATGCCCACCCTTGTGTTTGTCTACTATGCTTTCTGATTCATATGATATATGTTGTGTTCAGTACTTATTAGAGTATTATGTGATTCTTGTGTTATGAGTCATTGTACTGAACTTGTTGATGAGGTCCTTTGTGCCATTAAGGGGCTATGATGGTGTCTTTTGGATGCTTTTGTGGAGATGTTTTGTATGACCATCAACGTGCTTCTGATGAGGTTTTTTATTTGTATTGGATTATGATTATGCATTATGGGATGCATATGTTGAGCCTATGCATTTTAGGTCATTACAATGTTTTAGCTTCATTGTTTTCACTATATTTACTATAGTTGTGTTTATTAGATTTGTTCAACACTATGAAATATAGTTTATTATGCATCTTATTCCTAGATCATGTGAGTTGTAGATGATTTATAGTTAGATGTAATGATTTTATATAATGTTATGCTTTATAGCATTTTGGGTGGATTATGTTGCTTCAGTTCTATTATTATGTGGAGTAGGTACACTTGGTGTTTGAGTTGAGCATGCAGGTATAGAGTTATTCCCCAAAGACAATTATATTGGAGATGACCATATTTGGATTAAAGGTTTATGTTTTAACCTCTATCTCACTTTTTTTGAGTGGGAGATGAGTCTTGTGAACCTCGGTGTAAACTTGGATCTGAATTGGCAGCAATTTTAGAGTCCACATGTGTTGTGGAAACCCATAAAGTGTGTATGAGTTATTTGCATGTGTTTCCTTTATCTTTTTAATTGCATTTAAAATTATCTCAAAATGTGTGTTTTTCATGTTTACAAAATATTTTATGGTTGAGTAAAAAAGGATTAATTTTCCTTAGTGAAAAAATTTTAGTGCATTATTTTATTCTAGTAGAAGAAAATTAAAGTGAATTTAATCTTATCTCTGAAATGAAGTATTTTGCATTTAATAGGTAGGATTTTCATTATAATGGGAAATTGATTTAATTCCATTGGTTATTGGAAAATATTAAATATGGGTTAATTATGTTGCACTTGCCTTGTGTAATTAATTGCATTAATTTCATTATTTAATTTGCCTATTTCCTCAAAAGTCATTTTTGGAAAAGAAATTAGGAAATAAGAAAAAAGTAAAAATAAAAAAAGGTAAATATGTTTGTGTCATTTGTCCCATTCCTATTTTGTGGCTTTCCCCTAGAGATTCTTCTAGATACTTGTGCCTATTTGATACATGTCCCCAACTAGAGCTAGTGTTGGCACCCATCTTAAATAATTTACAAAAATCTTAATTTGTGTGTTATTTTGTTGTCTTTGTTGAACACACCAAGATACTGAGAGGGGGGGTGAATTAGTATCTAAGTATTTTCACTTTTAACAATTTCAACTTATCCGAAGCAGATCAAAACTTAATCATTACAGCATAAACATGAACATGAAAGATTAACACAATGCACATCAACACATAACACTAGATATATGTGGAAAACCCTAGAAGGGAAAAACTACGATGAGGATTAACTCACAATATATGAAGCTCAAATAATAACTTTATTTTAGGGGCTATAACCCAAGGAAGTTGTTACTCCCTAAGTAACTTTGATTTAGGGCCACTCTCAAGGAAGCTTCTACTCCATGTAAATTACTCATTCCATCACAAAAGTTATATGAAGTAAATAATCTACTTAATAACATCATCTCAAATAAAAGATAAATCTCATCAACATGAATCAATAAAAGTCATTAAATCTTAAAAATCACATGCTTAATCTGGGTGTTAGCACTATAGAAGAATATACAAAGTCCATTGTCTTTCATTCTATAAATAATCCAACGATAATTACAAGATACAATAATCATGTCTAATATAAATATAATAAATCAAACAAACTCTCTAGTCACCACGAAGCCACATGGTCCTCTTGCAAGCTGAGAGACAGGAACATGGCTCATGCACTTTTCCACCCAACCATGAAGCAATTACACTTCCCTAGATCTCTTCATAACACGAAGGAAACCCAACTCTGCACGAAATGTCTAGCAACCTAGAAACAATTGGTAGGAGGGAACATTTGATGCAACCTGAAGTCTAATGTGCAAATCTAAATAATTATATGCAAATTGTCTCACAACAGGATGTGGCAGATATATATATATATATAAATAAAGTTTTTCTAGACAAATATTCATATTTTTCAATGAATTCCTAGCTTAGGCCTAAGCATTTAAAATAGTTTAAAGTTCAATTCCTAAAAAGAGGAAAAGCCATCTTTGATAATCAACATTCGACATCCTAGCCCAAAAGTAACCCCAAACACACATAAGAGATAACCTAATTTCTTTTCAAAATAAATAGCAACCCATATTCGCCTATAACCATCTCTAATCCCTTTCCTTTGCATCATTCACAAAAACACACTTTCAAGCAAGCAGTAAAGAATAATATCATTCATTTATTTAAATGTAAAAATTAAATATAGATTTTATAATTAGGTTATATTCCCTAACCGTAAATCATTGTTTTAATAGTTTGTAGAAAACTAATGTTAACTACCCATCCAATGTTGTTTCATAATTCAAGCAATTCATTGATATAAGATTTAATAAGAGTGTAAGAATGGTTTCAACATCTCACAACTAATTTTAAAAGTATAGGTAAAATTAGAAAAAATGTACTGTCTCTGTTTTATGTAATAATATAACTATTTTCAGAGAGTTTTAAATGAAGCTACAAGAACTTTATATAACAAGCTATAGACATTTATAAATCATGCTACAGGAACTCACAAGAAGTCTAATACAGAATTAATTGGCCGTGACAAGTATTTTAACTACACTGTGACAAGGGTAACGTAACTACTGCAACAATGGTAAATTAATAACAGCTACATGACTAATAGTATTTGGTTAAACTAACTGCCCTCGACACTATTGGAACAACGATTAATTTTCTATTTACAAGAAGATAAGTCTATTATGGCAGAAACAAGCATATTAGCAACAATAGAGTTTTTAACAAACAGAAAACAAGAATAAAGAAAAGGTATGATAGGGACTTAAGTCAGTTGACGAGTGTTTAAACATGCCAAATGAATTAGGCTGTCAATCAGCAAGAATAGGCCATCAATAGGCAAGAACAAACCATCATGAGTTAAGGTTGATATCAAACAGGAGAGAAGGCTGAGTCTAAGGTAAAACATAGAAAAATAAACGTATCCATGAGATAACACTAACAACGGCTACAAAATATATTTAAATGTTCATAAAACTAATTTTTTAGGCTAACACTAGTAGGTCATTGGAAAAATAGATTAGGCCAACAATACAAGGAGTCAATTTGACCACTAGGCTGAACAAGAGGAGGAGGTGGTTAGTCTTTTCTTTTTGCATAAATAGAAGGGTAACTCAGGCCAACCACCAAGATAAGAAGGTTAATCCCAAAATCTAAATGCAAAGGAAAAAGAAGGCTAGTGACATGGATAAAATACTAGACCAAACATGAATTGATTTAACAAACCTAAAACTTAAAAATATTCCTCAACAATTCTATGCAAAAAAAACTCAAGAAAAATACTTGATTCCTTTGCTATCTAATGGTCGATTATGTCCCCTTCCGCTGTGATTCTTCTTCCTCTCATGTCGTTGGTCTCTTCTATCATGTCATCGCTCTGAATAATGGTGATTTTTCCCTTTCTATCCATTGTTTTTATTTAGAATCCTCTTTGATCTTGGCATTGGGTTTTTTGTATATTTGGCTCTCTTCCTTCTTGAAAACTATCTGATTATTGTTGTTTGCATGCCTCTCTAGTATTTAAAACCAATGATCTTTTTCTTTAAACAAGTCAACTCTCTTATTACTATCTCTCTCCCCAGTTTTGCATGATAAAATATTTTCTTTTAATTCCTTTATTTAGATATCTAATTATAATATATATTATTAATATGATTTATTTGTTTTTAATAAAACATAATCACTTTAAATCAAACAAGAGGTATTCACAAATATAACAATGATATTTATTAATCCAATTTATTTAAATATAGAAAACACTTTTATAATTTATAATATAATTAATAATATACATAATTCTATTAATGTAATTTAAAGGGATATAATATATTTATGACTAAATCATGCATTTGAAAGGACTTACTGTAGCAATTAAAATACTATTTTTTAAAGTATTTTAACATCAATCACATTCATTATCCATACAATAGTGCATATTAAAGCCATTCAAAATGCAGTATGACATGAGACTATGTGAGTGTGTGAGTGCATCATGTTTATCCATCCTATCAGTTCTTGTCGAGTGGCTAGAACATCTCTACCTCAACCATGTTCTCGTCTTCAACGAGTACCTGCATTTAGTCACACTCAACTCCACATCAATAGGCTAGTTTCCCAAAATCATAACCAAAGCCAATCATAATGTATATCCATAATTGTTCAAATAATATTCAATTATTAAATCAACTTTTAAAAATCACGCATTTATAATATTACGAAAATTACTTTTACACACGTGGAATCACTCATAGTAAAACAATCATAGTAAATCTTCAATAATCTAAAATAATAATATCGTCCATAAAATGAGATGTGACACTCCTTGATGACTTTGCTTTAGGGTTACTCCCAAGGAAGCATCTACTCTCTTAATTGAGAACACACAAAGGATTACAGTATGACAGTCTTTCTACTGTCAGAAAACTGACATTGAAGCTCACACCTTTGATGATTGCACTTCTACCTCTTCTCACTTTCTTTTGATGATCTGATCAATCAAACACACACTTTACTTGATCACTATCACAAATATGTCTTCAATATGATTCAGGATACAATCAACAACTTCTGCTCTTTCTCCTTCGGTCGCTCACCAACAATGCATTCATTCTGCCTTTTATCTATTTGTGAGCCTTTTTAATCACATTGCAATCACACTTCACTTTATTTAATTTGATTCACTATTTATACATGATATTGTTAGCAAGACAGTTGTCATTGCACCATAAGATTGACCTGTTAACGCCTAATACAACTATCAAAGTTAATGAATCCACGGGAGGTGGTTAAGCCTTGTTACGAACCCAAGCACTACGCTGCACAAGACAAGGAGACCAAGTGCACACACCTTTCAACAATCACCCCAGTGCAAGTGAGGGGTTCAAACCCATGACTCAAGCTTTGATACCAATTGTTAGCAAGATGGTTATCGTTGCACCAAAAGATAGACCTGTTAATGTTTGATATAACTGCCAGAGTTAATGAATCCACGAGAGGTGGTAAAGCCTTGTCATGAACCAAGCACTGCAATGCACAACACAAGGAGACCAATGGCACACACTTTGCAATAGATATTACATTGATTACATTGCTTTTTAGGCCAAATACAACATGAAAAATACATTTACAAGTTGGCCAGACAACACACAATATGAAATGTGTAGAAGATAGGTCCTAAGTGAAGCCACACATTACACTAGCATAAGATCCAAGCCTTGCAAACATCAACACTTGCTTAACCAGGTCCAAAACATTGTTCATAGCTTCAAACACCAAGGAATTACATCTGCACACTCTGCTCATTTGAAAATAGGACAGCTTTAAACAAAACATATGAAAACTTGAAGCATAACGACCACATCAACTTAAAAACCTTGTGTGGTACTAGAAAAAAAGAAATATCTTCATGAAAACTCTTCTAGATGAGTCCATATGACTCATACAATATATCCAAACACACCTTTGCCACCACACATCAAAGAATTGTGCCGCACATCTTCAATCCTGAACTCTGGGAACAATCTGTTATCTGAAACACACTGCAACATGCTGTCATTTGAAAAACTAAGTTGTGGACCACCAAGAACCTTGAAACTGCAAGGAAGCATGTAATGTACATCCATAAACATGTCCTTAAAACTACAAACACAATCATTTGTTTGCAGGGGAAAGCAAAGCATCCCAAGAGGCCTTCATAACTAGCTTACTCTACCATAACACATGCTGGTACTCTATCATGCATAACTTTCATAGCAGAAGGAGAAATGATATGAAAACTTGGAATTATGACCTTCATTGCATTCTAAACATAATTCCAAAACTGCATGGCCATATATGCACATGTGGAGGAATGCAAAGCATTCCATTATCCTGTACAAAACACCTTCACAAAGGTGACACTATCTTCAAAGAATCAACAACAAAACACTCTTTCGGTAATGCAATCATCATGGAACTTAGATCATACATTCTATAGGACATCAGTAGCATCAACAACACATTTGATCATCTCTGTACTTTTAATTCCCATTTTAATATGAACTATATCTTCTCTCTTTCTTGTTGGATGGGACATGACATCCAACCATGAACTATATCTTCTTCTCTTGTTTGATGGGACATGACATCCAACCATGAACTATATCTTCTTCTCTTGTTGGATTCAACTATCATCTATGTCTTCTTCTCTTGTTTGATAAGACATGACATCCAACCATGAACACCATCACTGATGAAGGGGGTAAATCATAAAACACACAACAACAAAAATTGCTCACAGAAAATAGAACTTTCTTTATTGATGTGGACAACTTATTACATTACAGAAGCTTAAATACAATCAGAGGAATCAACCCTCCATAGGCTACTACACATTATAGCTTCCTATCCCCAAACTCTTGAATCATCTGCCTTCTGTAACCCCAAATCAGCTAGGGTTTCTATTTTCCCACCTATTCTTGACTCTACACTTCCCCCCTTAACTCTACTACTACCCAGGGTTCCCAAAAATGGTTATTAATAGCCTTTTTGGCAACCAACAACCTAATTTCAAAATTTACATCTCCCTCCAAAAATAGGTCAACTTCTGGGAGCCATAACTTTGGATCTAGGTGTCCAATTGACAAACCATTTTATGCGTCAGAATGCTTGTGAAGTTCTCTATGCGCTAAGAACCCACTCTATTAGTTCTGGCCATTTTTGAGTCTATACGGGGCCGTTTAGTGCCTTAAACCTGAGTTTGAATAATTTTCAGGCATTTTTAAGGAAATAGAAACTTTAATATCTTTCAGCTCGCAAATGATCTTTGTGTGATTCCTCTGCCAAAGGTCTTATTTTTCAATTATGAAACTTCCTGTAAAATTTCACTTCATTCTATGCCCAAATACAAACTTTCTAAAAATAACAGGTTGCTATTTTTAGCAATTTGAAAAAACTGAAAGTTCTACATCATTATTCAAGCGTTTATGGAACCAGAACCATAAATTTTGAAAAGAAATGGAAAGAACATCAATAATTTGGAAACACATCTCTTTTTGGGTGATGCAAGATTGCCCTTACACCACTGGATGCTCCTGCATCAGACACCTAGGATAATTTGAGAAGTGACCCTGTCACGTCTCAGGTGTTTGTGTGAGGAAAACCCAAATGGTCAACCTCTGCCTTAGACAACCAAGAAGAATCTCCAATAGGCATTCCTTTCCATTTCATGAGATATTCTTCATATTTCCTATTCTGAGTAGTTTTTCCCACATGGCTATCCAAGATCTCTTCTATCTCCTGTGTTGAAGTAGATGCTAGAATACTCCACTATTCTTCTCTTGGTCCATCCTCTATTCCATCTTCACGATATTCTGATAAATCAGCAATGTTTAAAATAGGGGAAATATTGATCCCACTCAGCAGCTCTACCTCATATGCATTACCTGAATCATGCTTCTTCAGGATTCTACATGGTCCAAATTTCTTCATTTTTAGCTTATTATATGTTCCAATTGGGAACCTTTCTTTTCTCAAGTGAACCATGACTTCATCTCCTTCTTGGAACTTCTTATATCTCCTCTTTTGATCTGCCTTAGCCTTGTACTGAATATTCATCTTATTAATGTGCCTTCTCACCTCTTCATGCAAATTCTTCATGTGTTCTGCGAAGTCTTCAGCTTCAGCACTTGTCTTTTCTCCTTTGTCTAGCTTCTTTAACTTAGAAGCATTTCTTGGGCTATTGCCATATACAATCTGGAATGGTGATTTACCAGTACTCCTATTGACAGAATTGTTGTAAGTAAATTCTACCTGTGGTAAAATCAAATCCCATCCCTTGGGCTTATCTCCTACTAAGCATCGTAGAAGGTTACCCAAACTCCTATTCACCACTTTTGTCTATCCATCAGCCTATGGATGGTGTGCAGAACTCAACTTCAAATCTATCCTTAACTTCTTCCACAATGTCCTCCAGAAATAACCAACAAAACTGGTATCTGAATCTGAAACTATGCTCTTTGGTAGACCATGTAATCTCACCACCTCTCTGAAAAATAATTCAGCAATATGGACATCATCATTAGTCTTCTTGCAAGGAATGAAATGTGCCATCTTCAAGAATCTATCCACCACCACAAAAATGGAATCATGTCCTCTCTATGTCCTTGATAAACCAAGAAAAAAATCCATACTAATATCATCCCAGGGCTGCTCTGGTACAGGTAGTGGATGATATAGACTTGTATTCGAACTTGCTCCTTTCACCATCTAACATACTTTGCAACTTTGCACAAATTTCTTCACATCCTGCTGCAACTATGGCCAATAATAATTTTTGCCAAGAATAGCAATGGTCTTATCTTGACCAAAGTGTCCAGCCAATCCTCCATTATGCTTCTCCTTAATTAGGTTCTCTCTCATAGAACTCCTTGGAATGCACAACTGGCTTCCTCTAAACAACATGCCATCTTGGATTATGAAATCCAGCCATCTTGTCATGTCCAAAGCAACAGGTTCCAAACAAGCTTTCCAGGCCTCCGCAAAATTTGGATCTTCAGGATACAAACTTTTGAGCTCATCAAAACCAACAACCTCTATCTTCATTCCTGTCAACAAATTTTTCCTTCTTCTCAAGGCATCTAAAACTCTATTGGACTTCCCACTCCTGTGCTGCAAAACAAAAGTATATCTCTACAAAAACTCAACCCATTTTAAATGGATTTGGTTCAACTTTCCTTGACTATTAAGATACTGCAAAGCCTAATTATCAATATATAAAACAAACTCTTTTGGCAACTGTTGTTCTCAAAATCAGCTACACTCATTTTTGTAGACAACCCCACGAAACTTGTCCGTTTTGTGAATCTACACTCTAAGATTGCAAATTGAGAAAAGATTTCCTTGTTCTCATGCAAGGTCATTTGACATTCTAAACTCGTCTGAGACATTCCCTTGAATTGATTTCTTGATTTTTGCGAGGATCATTTAAAGTCGTAAACTAGTAAAAATGTCATTTTGGTTATTTTTAGGAGTTAGCAAATTTTTTGACTCTTGATATGCAAGAGCGGCGAAAAATGCCACTCCTACATATTATTTTTAGACTTGTTCTTGTTTGATGCAATGATGGCATTTTTCACTGCTATTGCATTGTTTTTAAGTTTAATATGTAATGGCGGTGAAATTTACCACCATCACATGTGTTTTCCGTCTGATATGCAATGACATCAATTTTTCGTTGCCATTACATATTTGTTGATTGTACTGCCGTAGTGGCCGAAACCGCCGCTCAAGCGAGATCTTTGGGATTTTGGCTGTCGAGTGCCATTAACAGCCACTCGTGCCATGCATTTAAACTTTAGTTTCAACCTTTTAAATGTGTTATCAAACCCATTGTTGCTTGTCATTTCTTATACTAAAACCTTTTAATCGATCTGCCAACACTCTCTTCGACCGTTTGATCACATGCTCCTGAGTTGTAATGGATTTCGTGTTGTAGACTGAACCTAGGGTTTCAAGCT
This sequence comes from Cunninghamia lanceolata, assembly GCA_027924645.1. Classification (NCBI taxonomy): domain Eukaryota; kingdom Viridiplantae; phylum Streptophyta; class Pinopsida; order Cupressales; family Cupressaceae; genus Cunninghamia; species Cunninghamia lanceolata. Next base: position 3,722,975 of record BSBN01000793.1, read on the forward strand.
TTTTACGAGTAAGTTTCTTTTTGTTTCTCTTCCCCCTTTACTCATTGTTTGTTTGTAGTTTTGGTTTATAGATTCTTGTTAGGTTTTTATTCTTCTGTTGTTTGTGATTTGTGTCTGGAGTGTTTTAGATTGCCATTAGGGTTTTCATTTTGAAGATGCTGTGTCTTTCGTCAGTTCAAACCTTCACCGTGTACCAACCTTGCCTTTGAAATGTGCAACAACGACTAGATTCACCGCTAGATCTTCCCAAACCTCGCAACTCCCATTGTGTGCAATGACGGCGGGTTTTTCCGTCCTTACACCGAAGACTGCAAAAAACCCTATGTAGAAGCAGCATTTTCAACTGGCTCTACACCAAAACTCATTGTCACTTACCTGCATGAGTGGCGTTTTCAACCGCTCAAACATGTTACAAAAAACTTCCAAAATGCTTGCGACAGCGGTGTCTTTTGCTGCCTTTACACCTCAAGTCTCTTCTAACCTGCAGTGGCGGTCGATACACCCGTCCAAGCATTTGCCAGTGATGAAACCCATCAAATGCCAAAGCAGCTGATTCACCCGCCCGAGCATCCAGTGTTGAGGAAACTTAGACTTACTGAAGTGGTGTTTTTCCCTGTCCAAACACTTGAAGTTTTCAATCTTTACATGCAATAGCAGTAATTTTGACCGCTTCTGCAAGTCAAATCAAAACTTCCAAAATACATGTAGAAGTGGTGTTTTTAACCGCCTTTACACATGAAATATCTCCCAAATGACAAGGGCAGCCAAATCACCTGCCCAAGCACATTTTCCTAATTTTTCCCTAACACTGGAAAATTCATTTTCCAAAACCAAAAACCTGCTTTTGCCTTCGCCTTGATTTGTGCACTCAAGCCCTTTTAACGCATGCTTTCCTGTCCATGATCGTCAAAACGCAGTTGACCCAGTTTATCCAATTTTTCCCCTAATTGCGAGATCATGGCCTTTTGCAGTTCTCAATCAGTGTTCGTGGTGGTGTTCAAATTCATAGTTTTCTCTAGGGCTCATGTCAGAATCATCTCCGTCAAAGTCCAGAGCCATGAAGTACAAGTACCAGGGTGTCTTTCCGGTAATGGCAGTGCAGTCAAATGTTGATGAAATCAGAGACACGAAAATTGGGCACGTAGATATGGCCAAGTTCATAGATAGAACCAAACAAGCAAATCCCTCCAAGCATATCCAGAAAATCATTGACAGCAGTATTCATTTGGTTGCATCATTTCCTGTCAATGCACATAATCCTGAATTTGTTCTACAAGTGGCCAACCACTACAATAGAGACAGTAGAGCTATGACGGACTCATAGGGAAATGTTATCATGAGATTGGATGCAGAATTCATGGACAAAATTTTCATGTGTCCACCAATTGAAAATGTCGGGCAGATTGATTTTGCTCAGGGTCAACAAGACTATGACAATGACTTGGAATCTGCTAGAAGGCACATAAACAACAAATGGTTGAAGATTCCTAGGGCAACTTTGACCAGATGGCCAAAAGACCTTCACAGGAGTGATTTTGTGGAGGAAGTGTGTGATTTGATTACTCTTTTGAGTAGCATCAGAGGACTCCCTTCTGCTTCCAAATTCCAGGACTGGATGTACACTTACATCAAGGTGATTCTACGAGGTAACTAGAAGATATTCTGGGGTGAACAGATCGGCAATGCTTTGCACGAGCAACTAGTAAGGGTCAATACTACCTTCAAATTTTACATGACCTCTTATCTTGTCTATGCTGCTGCAAGCATGAGGAACTTTCCAGGTTTAACCCAAGTGGGGGACAGGAGGTTGGTCCCAGTGTATGAATACTACCCCCAAATCACACTGAAGGAGTCAATTCATCATTTCAGAAGAGTCAATGATGCTTTCTTCTTAGTTTTCATGTGCTTGTGGAATGGTGAACTGGTTCAAAGAAGAGTTTCTGATGAAGCTTGGTAGGTTGTAAATTCTTTTGGTTGTTTATTCTTACAATTTCCCACCTTCACATATCTTCAGGTAGGATACTATCCTGGTTACCCTTACATGCTGCCACGGTATCCCAGTGATCGCATTGTTCTTATGGATCTTTAAAGACAACTGATTGTGGTACACAACAAACAGATGGAGCTTAAGAGGTCAGGGATAAAGTTTCCCATTGAAATTGGGAGGTACTCAGTTCAGTCTGCCAACAAAGCAAAGATAATCGACTCCATGTTGCAGTTGGTCACCATGAAAACCTACAAGAAAAGAAATCATTTTGACTTTAGAAGGGTTCAAGATAAAATCAAGAGGAAGTCAAATTTTCATGAGCCAATGGTCAAAGATATATGGACAGATCTTAGGACCCAAAATGAGATCAGAAAACTAGATTTCTACAGGCTTCATCTGAGCCAAATTGAAGAAATAGGACTAGCTGATATTCTAGATGGAATGGAGGATGATGGGGATGTCCTGGATCATAAATATGAGGTAGAGAATGTTGAGGTTTTACCTCTGCCAGAGGTGAAATGGTCAGTCAAGGAGGAGATATCCATCAGAAAAAGATTCCAACCAATACTAGCAAACACCAATCTGTGGTTGGAAAGTAAGGGAATTAAGTTGAAAGAGTTCCTTACAGGGTCCGAGGAGGGAACACATGAGCAAACAGGTAAGAAGGTAGAGAACCGAACTAAGAACAAGAGTGACACCCCTTCCTCCTCCAAGGTACACAAACCAAAGATCAAATTTGTATCCAAGGGAGGAAAGAAGAAGGAAACTACAGAGGCTTCTGATGCCACTAAGTCAGATGTTGAAGACATCAATGATAACCAGATGGAAATTAAAGATGTTGAGACTTAAGAACAAAATGTTCAAAGGTCTAAGACAAAGGTATCTGATGAAGCTGAACAAGGTGAAGATGAAGATACAGAGGTAGAGTGACTTGATGGTTCCCTGCAGACTCCTGTGAAAGACCTTCCTTCCAAGACACAAGTTCTTACACCTCCTCCTCATGTTTCATTTTCTAAAGGTTTGCCAACAATTTCAAATGTTCCTCTTTCTCCAATTTTTGTTGTGTCTTCAAGCAATATTCCTCCATCCATGAAAGCTAGCTTTGGAACTATTTTTGATTCTTCTGGTTCCATTCCAAGCTTATCCTCCCCATCTTTTGATATCGGGGAACAAACCATTTTGGAGAACCTTCTTGATGCTTCACAAAAGGTTGTTGATACAGGTGTTGTGTTTACCAACACAAGTCCAATTGTCACCATCATGGGTACAACCGTGGAGCCAACCAAGCAAGTAGTGGATCCCCCTCTAGCTATTGATGCATCTATACTTCCTCCATGGCTATCTGCCTATACTCCAAAGAGGAAGAAACAAGCCATCTCACCTGATTAGATTGACATTGAAAAGCTGTTGCCCGTGAAAGCTAAGAACCAAAAGAAAAAGCCTAAGACTGTTTCTAGGCTGGTCACTGAAAAGGGAATCAGATATGCCAAAATTGCTAAACCTCTTGAAGATGCCACAGTTGATACTTTTGACATGAGCAGTTATGTCATCTCAAGGGTTGAGCTTGGTAAAGTGACTCATGAGGGTGTCAAAGCAGATTTCCAGACCACTACCAGTACTGTACTTGAAAAATATGATGAAGCCAAGAGGGAGAAGGAGAAATACAAAGCAAACGCAGAACAACTGGTTGTTGTCCTTCATAAAATAGTTAAGTCATCAGAAATAGTAGAACCAATGGTAGTGACAGCGGAAGATCCCCTAATACAGAAGGTTGAAAAAGCCCAAGCTAGAGGCAAAATAGTGGGGGATGTAGTGGAGCAGTTGTTGGCTCAAGGATGAGTTCTGTTAAAAGCCACTGTGGAAAGAAAGGAGAAAATGGACAAAGCTAAAGCTAAGCTAGACAATTTGGTAGATCTACTTTCACAAGAGCTGCAAGATCAAGAAGAGAGCCTAGAAGAGTTGATAGATATGAAGAAGATCAAGATTAAGAATTTAATCACCATTGGGGTCATCACCAACAGGGAATCATATCTCAAGACCAAGGAGACTCTAGCTCATTGTATTTTCACAATAAAGAGTCTACTTGAAGATCTGTGCCAAGCTCGAGAAGCCAGTGAAGATAGTGATGTCACACTCCTACACCGGCTGGAAGAACTTCCTTGCACCTTGACAAGGGAAGATCATAGTTTCCTCACAGCATAGGAAATGATAAGTTCTTTTGAAGAAATGGTACAAAATAAATTTGAAGAGGAAGCTCCCTCAATGCTCTCAATGGATAACCTGTATGATCAACATTCGACTCTGGAGAACCTGAAGGATAATTTAGAAAAGCATAAAAAGGTAGTAAAGGCGGTGAAAGATTCAATTCTCTGAGCTCGTACCATCTTTGAAAACACAGCAAAACCAGATGCATGCGAGATGTCAGTTGTTTAAACCATGTATCAGAATTTCTTGAGGAAAAAAGATGGAGGAAGCTAGTGCCTTAGCTTGTTTTTCTTAGATATTATGTAAATGGAATTTTGTTTTGGACATCTACACATGTAATTTTCCAAAATGTAATTATATGTGAAACAAGAGAAGTCATAAGTCAAATAGGACTCTCTTGTTGAATAAGTCAAAGTAGTTGTAGGTTTCCTAGATTTTCTCAAGGTCTTTCCCTATAAATAAAGGGGACCTCTTTTGTAAATATTATCTTTTGTCTATTGCAAGAAAACTCTGGCGAATTGAGAAGCAAATCAAGACTTTGTGCTTTTTGTGAAAATCAGTATTCAAATATTTATCAATACAAGAAAGCAAGTTCAATTCTAATCTTTGTCTTGGATTTATTTGTGTTGTGATAGTATTGCTCTTACATCTTGCTATCATAATCTTATTTGATAATAGTTGAAGTGTGGAGTTTGTTTCAAGTGATTGAAGAGCACTCTTAATTTGATTCTGATAAACTTTGTGTTATCAAATCAGTTGTGGGTTATATGTTCATGTTTGTGAGAATACAATAGTTTGGAGACTTTGTGCTGCAAGTTGTTATATTCGATTTACTTTTATCATCTTGAAGAGGAGTGAAGACTTTGGGCTGCATTCTACTTCAAATAGTTCCGTTTACAAGTAGTAAGTGAGGTAACAGAAAACTTTGAGTTTCTATGATTTTGTGATAATTTATAAGTCTTACATCAAGAGTTTGAAATATAAGCATCTATTATGAAAAAAGAGAATGAGATGAGATGGAACCACCACAAACATAGTTTTTAGTGTACATAAATTTTATAAGTTGTTTGATTCGCAAAAGTTAAGTAATTAGAGGGAACCTCCCCTTGCTGAGAGGAGAGACTTTGTCTCATCATAGCTGTGGCTGATATACCCATTTTGCCGTTAGCAAGTTAACGACAAAATATTAACCCAACAGCAACAAATAATGTTTCCATTTCTTCAAAGCCTGAACTATTGCATAAAATTCTTAATCATAAACAAAATACTTTTTCTTGGCATCATTAAGCTTCTCACTAAAATAGGCAATGGGCTTACCTTCAAGACTCAAAATAGCTCCTATAGCACTACCACTAGCATCACAATCTACCTGAAACACCTTATTGAAATTTGGAAGTGCCAAAACAAGTTGCTTTGTGACTTTTTGCTTCAATGTATCAAAGCCTTTGTCTTCTCCTTAAGTCCATTTAAACTCTTTTCTATCCTCTCTCATTGTCTCAGTTAGGGGTGCACAAATGCTATTGAAATTACTTATAAACTTTCTGTAAAAACTTGTCAAACCATGAAAAGATCTTACCTTTGTGGCACTCCTTGGTGTAGGCCCTTCAAGGATAACTCTCACCTTCTCTGGGTCCATCTTAAGACCTTCCTCTGAGACAACAAATCCTAGGTATACCAACTCCTTTGCAAAACTACATTTCTTCAGATTAATTAGCAACTTCTCCTCCATTAGCTTCCCTAAAACTCTTCTGATATGCATCGAATGCTCATCCCAAGTCTTACTAAAAATTAAAATATCATCCAAATAAACAATAACAAAACTTCCAAAAAATTCTTTCAGTACCTCGTCCATGAGCCGCATGAATGTGCTCAGTGTATTGGTTAGCCCAAATGGCATGACTAACCAATCATACAAACCTTCTTTAGTCTTAAAGGCCATCTTCCACTCGTCTCCTTCTCTGATATGGATTTCATGATACCCACTCTTTAGGTTAATCTTCGTGAAGTACTTGGCTCCACTCAAACAGTCCATTATGTCATCCATTCTGGGAAATGGAAATCTATACTTGATTGTGATCTTATTGATGGCTCAACAGTCTGTACACATTCTCCACTCTCCATCTTTCTTTGGTACTAGTACTGCAAGTATCGTACATGGACTTAGGCTCTCCCTTATTAGTCCCTTCCTTAACAACTCTTGAACTTGTCTATTCAACTCTTCACTCTCACTAGGAGTCATTTTGTGGGCTACCTTATTTGGCAAACTAGCTCTTGGTATCAAATCCATTTGGTGACTTATCTTCCTCACCGATGGTAAACCTTCTGGTACATTATCACAGACAATATCTTGAAATTCTTCCAACATTTATGAAACTTCTGCTAGTACATATTCACATTTCTCTTGACTAATCTTAGGAATCAATACAAAGAAATGACCCTCATGCTTTAGACCCTCCAAAAATTTCCTACCAACTACCAAAAAAATTCTAGTAGTACTATATACCTTTTCTTCCACCTCCTTCAAGGGATTCAACTTATGACAAACTCCATCCTTTGTTACGGAATATGTGTTGGCACGACCATCATGGACAGTGCTCCTATCATACTGCTATGGCCTCCCCAATAGTATATGACATGCATCCATTGGTATGATGTCACACAGCACCTCATCATGGTAGTCCCCAATCTTGAACTTCACTAAACACTATTGATTGACCAAAGCTCTATGGTCTTTTTGCAACCATGCAATCTGATATGGATGTAGATGCTTTCTTCTAGTCAACTTCAACTTGTTAACCATCTCCTCTGAAACAAGATTATCAATGCTTCCACTATCAATAATAATATCAAAACACTTACCTTCACATTCACACCTTGTGCAAAATAAACTCTTCCTCTGATTTGGTTCTTTCTCCTCATTCAACAAGGTTCTTCTAATAACTAGGGTTTCTCCTCTTTCAACATCTTCAAAATGCTCAGACTGTACATCTTCATCTACATGTACAACTCATGCATTACCTTTAGGTCTTCTATTCATCCTTCCTTGATGTTGCGGACACTCGTATGCTCAATGCCCTTCTTCTCCACATTGGAAACAAGTTCCTCTGAAACCTCCTCTTCCTCTTTGCTCACCATTGTCCTGGTCACAAGGGCGGTAGGCATTATTCCCTCTCTAATTTTGACTGGTGCCAGCTTCTTCACTTTTATTTAGATCTTCATTATAGCCTCTATAGGGTCTTCCACCAGTCCTTTTGCCTTGACATCTTCCCCTTTGCTTGCTATCAAATCTTTTATTCATCTTCTCTTCCACCTTTAAGGAAAACTGGTATGCATCTTCTATGGTGGTCATTCTGACTAGGCTCGGCTCCTCTTGAATACTCAGCCTCAATCCATTAATGTAATAGGCTACCTTCTCCTTGTTGGCCTCTGCATGACTAGTTCTGATAGTAATCTTATAAAATTCTTCTGTATACTCCTTAACAGACTTGTTACCTTGCTTCAATCCTGGTAGCTTCTTCAACAACTCCATCTCATAGTCCACAGGAATGAACTACTTCTTCAATTTCTCCACCATCGAATCCCATTTGGTGATCTTTCCTTTTCCTCTTCTATTCCTCTCTAACTAGACCTCCTTCCACCAAATATTTACATGGTCCTTCAATTTTATTTTTGTAAACTTGACCCAATCTGGGTCTTCCACATCTTCATACTAAAAATACTCCTCCATGTCATTGATCCAATCAATAAGCTGTTCCAGATTCAAATCTCCAAAATATGTAGAAACTTTGATCCTGGGCCTCTTTCCAATCTTTGAAATGACCCTCAACAACCTAACTTTTGCAGGATCTCCTGCAGCTTCTTTGTCTTCCTTGGATAGCTCTTCTTTAGCTTCATCCTCGTTTTCTTCTCTTGTTCTCAGATCAAACCCTCTTCCCAACTCCTCTTGCAATTCATCAATTTGCCTTTGTAGGGCTCTAAAAGCCTCTTCCATCGAAGCATTCCTCCCAATATGATTTCTTTAAAGAGGCATCTTGATCTCCGCAGCAAACCCACAACCTCAGGTCCTAGTGCAAACTACCTCACGGTCGGCGATCTATCGACACACTCAAGAGCCCTTGCTCTGATACCAATTGATGAAGGGGGGTAAATCATAAACCACACAACAATAGAAATTGCTCATAGAAAATAGAAGTTTCTTAATTGATGTGGACAACTTATTACATTACAAAATCTCAAATACAATTAGAGGAATCAACCCTCCAAAGGCTACTACACATTACAACTTCCTATCCCCAGACTCTAGAATCATCTATCTTCTGTAACCCCAAATCAGCTAGGGTTTATGTTTTCCTGCCTATTCTTGACTCCACATTTCTCCCCTTAACTCTACTACTGCCAGGTTCCCAAAAATGGTTATTAATAGCCCTTTTGGTGGCCAACAACCTAATTTCAAAATTTGCATCTCCCTCCAAAAATAGGTCAACTTTCGGGAGCCATAATGTTTTATCTAGGTGTCTGATTAATGAACCATTTTATGCTTTAGAAATCTTGTAGATTGCTCTACATGCCAAGAACCTGCTTTGCAGGTTCTGGCCATTTTTGGGCCCATACGGGGCCGTTTAGTGACTCAAACCTAAGTTTGAATAATTTTTAGGCATTTTTCAGGAAACAAAAACTTTAATATCATTCAACTCACAAATGATCTTTGTGTGATTCCTTCACCAAAGGTCTTATTTTTCAGTTATTAAACTTCCTATTAAATTTCACTTCATTCCATGCCCAAATGCAAACTTTCTAAAAATAGTAGGTTGCTATTTTTAGTAGTTTGGAAAAACTGAAAGTTCTACATCATTATTGAAGTAATTATGGAACCAGAACCACAAATTTTGAAAAGAAATGGAAAGAACATCAAAAATTTTGAAACACATCTTTTTTGGGGTGATGCAAGATTGCCCTTACACCACTGGATGCTCCTACATCAATCACACCACCATGATAGTGTTGACATCAATGACAACCCTATGAACCATATGTGTAACAATCTCCCCATTTGGCATTGATGGCAACACATATCTGATTTTCTCCCCCTTTGACATCAAGGACAAAGGGAAATCATTACCTTAATCAAAGACCACATACCTGCACATTCTTTCGTAGGCCATGACTTCTTCTTGCAATAAACATGCTCCCCCTAACATCGTCAACCACTACTTGCTCCCCTTGAGAGGTAGCCACCATCAGTCCAGGAACAAGATATAACATGAACTCCCCCTGGACAGATGCACCACTATGCATCTAGTAAGAAGGAGGGGGGAAATTACCCATAACCTCTTCTGGAGATCCTCAAAAAGTATCCTTTGCTAGAGCCTTTGTAAAAAAATCTGCTATTTGAGCCTTAGTAGGAACATATTCCAACTTCACTTCCTTGTCTACAACCTTCTCTCTCAAAAAGTGATACTTGATTGCTATATGTTTGGTTCTAGAATGCATCACTAGATTCTTTGAAATATTGATAACACATATATTGCCACACAAGATAGAAATAGGATTATCATACAATACCTTGATATCCTTCAATGTTTGCTTCATCCACAACACTTGTGTGCAGTGGGATGCTGCTGCAATGTACTCTACCTCTATAGTAGATAAGGACATTGAATCTTGCTTCTTGCTTTGCCATGAAACCAATTTTCTTCCTAAAAAGAAAGCACCCCCACTTGTACTTCTATTAGATCAACACAACCAACCCAGTCAACATCAGTGTATGCACTAAAATCAAAGTCATTAACTCTTGGATACCATAGGCCATAGTACATAGTTCCTTTCAAATATCTAAATATCCTTTTCACTACCTTCTCATGTGTTTGCTTGGGATTGGATTGATATCTGGCAGCCACACATACTACATGCATAATATTAGGTCTAGAAGCAGTCAAGTACAATAGTCCTTTAATCATATATCTATAGATAGTTTGATCCACCTTTGGAGACTCATCATATTTTCTCAAGTGACATTCAGTGACCATGGGAGTGTTCATTGGTTTTTAATCCTCCATACCAAACTTTTTCAACAACTCTTTGAGATACTTATCTTGAGAAATAAAGATACCACCATCTAGCTGAGTAATTTGAAGTCCAAGGAAGAAAGATATTTCACCAATCATAGACATCTCAAACTCTTTTTGCATCTCCTCTACAAACCTCTTACACATATCATCATCTCCACCAAAGATGATGTCATCAACATATACTACAACTATCAATATCATGTCTCCTTCTTCCTTGATATAAATATTGCTATCTGTAGTACCTTTCTTGAAGCCTTGCTGAAGTAAGTACTTGTTCAATCTAGTGTACCAGGCTCTAGGTGCTTGCTTAAGGCCATGCAGAGCCTTCTTGAGTCTGTAAACCATATCTAGATCTTCTGATATATAGAAACCATCAGCTTGTTTAATGTAAACCTCTTCCTCTAGATCACCATTCAGAAATGTTGACTTAAGATCCATTTGATATACCTTGAAGTTCTTATGAGCAACAAGAGCAAGGAACATTCTGATTGCCTCCATCCTTGCCACTAGGGCAAAAGTCTCTTCAAAATCAATACCTTCTACTTGTGTGTATCTTTTGCATACCAATCTTGCCTTGTTCTATACAACTTCACCTTCTTCATTTAGTTTATTCTGAAACACCCATTTTGTTCCTATAAGATTCTTGTTTGCTGGTTTAGGAACCAATTCCCATGTTTGATTCTTCTCAATTTGATCCAACTCTTCTTCCATGGCTTTTATCCATCCATCATCCTTGTTGGATTCATCAAAGTTTTTGGGTTCCACTCTTGATAACAAACACAAGTTTACTTGCTCATGTGTCTTAGCAAGCCTTCTCCTTATCTACACACCTTTATTCTTATCTCCAATGATCTAATCTATCGAGTGGTTCTTCTGAACATACTTTGTTGGAGTCTTAGGCATCTGCTCTCATTCTTATTCCTTTTCTTCTTTTACTTCTTCTTCATCTACATTGCATGGAAAGATATCTGATTTGGAGTCCTCTGATTCATGCATGATTTGATATAGGTCTTCATCTACCTTGACATTTGTGCTTTCAATCATCTTTCCCAACCTCTTGTTGTAGCATCTATAGGCCTTATTTTTGGTTGAGTAGCCAAGAGAGATTCCTTCATCACTTCTTCAATCAAACTTTCCTAGGTCTTCTTCATCTTTGATGATATAGCATTTGCTACCAGAGATCCTGAAGTATTTGACTGTGGGAGGTCTTCCATACCATAGCTCATAAGGAGTCCTAGTGTTATTGACCCTCAATTGCAATCTATTAATTAGATAGACAACAATATGAACTGCATCCTTCTAATACATATCAGGCATATTTGAATCTTTCAACATTGCCCTAGACATCTCTTGCATAGTCCTATTGTCATATCCTGAACTTAGGGTTTAACAAATTCTTCAAATTTTATCCTTCCAATTCTATCCTAGTTTCCTGCACTTCAATTTTCTTCTCAAAACCCTAGGTCTGCTATCTATTCCTACCTTTAACCCTATATTGTATTCTAAATTTCTTTTACAACTTTTTATCTATTTACTTTGACGAAAAAACATAAATATGTCGATGAACAAGCCAAATGTTTATAACAGTATTATTCAAATTAAGGATATGAATAAATGATATTGGCAGCCTTCTAATCTGATTTCAAATTACAATGATTGAATGCAAGTATCAAAGATAGTAATGAATAAACATTCAACTCAAAACTCACTAATAATTCGAATCTCTATTTCATCTATTTGGATGACTTTAAGCATAGCCTGCTACAATGTCCTTATGATATTACAAATCAAGGTAAATGTGCCACTGATAACATACCAACTAGATGCCAAGTTTCAATACAATGCTGATGTTGATCTGCTGTAGCATTTTGGTTGCCTTCAAGTGCTAATATACTTCTATTTACAATGCAATTATGAAGATAACACTTACATACCAAATTGGTGTTCAAACATAATGTAAAATAGATACCCAAACTACTATGAGTGGATCACTGTTAATACATGGTTACAATAATCTCTGATATCTGATCACTGGCTGCTATACTAATCACTACCTTCAAGGTAATCAATTTATGAATACTAAATTTTATCTGCTATCCCAACACAGACCGTTCCTCCTTATTGGTGTTTATGAAGTCTTCTTATGAAGTGCTCCAAGGATTGCGCCACTTGTGATATGAATTCATTGCCAAAAGATTATGTCATTCAGTTCCAATATGTAATTGCTGCCACAAAGTAATCATTGTGCATGTTACTTGCTGATGTCTTAGGCCTAATCGTTGTGAAGTGAATGATTATTGAATGCTTTGCTATCATAGGTTATGACAGATTGCTGATATTCTAGGATGTGCTAGTCTATCTAGCAAAAAAATCCATATGGAGAGGGTGGCGAGTGATTCAAGAGGTCATGATCCACATTTAACTTCAGTGCAAAGTCTTCAAACTAGCGTATAACCTCCTTCATCAAAATTTGGTTCTCTTAATCATATGAATATCTTCAATGAAATTTAAACAAGCAAGAATCTTCAAACCCTCTATGAAATCTTCAATATCTTCAATTTAATGCAATGATCTTCAATAAACTTGACAATGGTCTCTGACCAAATATCAAAAAATTAATTAATAAATTCAACACAAAGAAATGTGGAACAAATCTTTGAAGCTCAACTATGAAATCTGAAGTAATCTCACCTCATTGATGAAATTGGGTTTTTGTCCAATTCATCAGATTCTCCATGAATTTCAAGGGATCATCTCCTTGAACTCAGATGAAACCAAGAACTTATCTTCAAGCCATAACAACATAACTCAGTGATATCCAAATGACTCCCAGCTATTCCTTTTAAAACCTTCTCCAATTAGGTCTGACCTAATTTTATTAAATGAAGGTTTTTATGTACACAATCACACTTGGACTTTATTAAATAATAATTTTTGTGTATAAAATACCACTTTATTTTATAAAGTGTTTTTGGGCTAACTTAAGCAATGTAATAAAATACTTTTATAAAGTAATTCAAAATTAGAATACTTTATAAAATTAATTAAAAATAGAACCACTTAAGTTACTTCTCTTTTTGTTCTAACCAATTATTCACTTGAAATGTGATAGCCATATCAAATATGACCATCACAACATGGGGATATCACAGTCCTCCCTTCCTGACATTGCTTGTGCCCAAGCAATGGGAAAAAACTTACATCTAATCAATCCCTAGATCCCAAATCAATCTATGTTCTTCATATAGAATCAAACACATCTTCTCAAAGTTGCTGATGTAAGAGATCCTGGGGACCGCTTTTGCTGTCATTGTACGCTCAAAATTGTGACTCCAGTTGCGTGGGGCTGTTGGGTCAGATTTTGACATGCACACAGATCCTTCCCTCCTTAGCATGGGGAGATCCACCACATCACTCTCACTCTTGTCGAAGTAGCCAGTTAAGAGGAGGTGAGATACGACGAGGGTCTTGCTCGTTGGAGACTTGGACTTCGCAGAGAGGGGTCAGCAAGTTTTGTGTCCTTTGTTGTTGTGTTAATTTGAATGTTTCTTTTGATGGTAGCTGTTGTTGAGATAACACTTTGACTCAAAGGGTCACTAGTTTCTCTTCTGCTGTTGAGGTTTCTTCTATTCCACCTTTGTGTGGGTAAGCAGTTTTATGTCCTCTTGTCTCTCAATTCATTGAATGAGTTCTCAATGTATTTGGAGTTGTCTATGTTCTTCTATTAATAAGAGGATAAATGGATCTTGTTGTGGTAAAGCAAATCTCTCTTGCTATTGTCATGGATTGATTTACTCAATCTCATTGAGGATAGCCTTCACCCACTCTCCTCTCACTCCCAGGCACATTCATGAGCCAAGATAGAGGTAAATGTGTGATGACCGACCTTAACTAGACTTAGGGGTTTTGACCTAGGGTTTGGTTATACTTTGATTTGTGTTAACCTTGTGATGTGATCAAAGGTTTGATTGAATCGTTTATCATGTTTTACCTCGTGATGGTATCAAGGTTTTGTAAGTTTGTCTTTTTCTAGGGTTTCTATATGCATGCAAAGCTAAATGATATGCAAACATGTTTTTGTGTTTTTTTAGTATTTTGGAAATGAAAAGTGCTCTTTAATCTATGAAAGGGAAATATAAATGCAAGCTAATATGATTCTTCCAAATGAATGTTTAATCTATGTTTTTTTTGGTTTTTGGTTGTTTTAAAGTAATCTAATCTATGAAAGGAAATTGCTTCTACAAATAGTCTAGATCTAGGAATTTGAAAACAATTACTTTAACAGGAAAGATCTATTCTATCAAGAAAAAAGAAAAGATTTACTATTCTGAAGAGAAATTTTTGGTTTTCTAATTACTATCAATTGAATAAAGCAATAGAGGAACTTGAAAGAATGAAGATTTGTGTGACTCCACTACCCTTAGAAATCCTTGATGTTGGCAACCTTCAGTCCTTTTGAAGTAGCGGGAAGATGTCTTGATGACAAAATGACACAAAGAAGCAAAAAGAATCTTGTTGAATCTTCAAAGAGCTCAATGAAACCTTTGGTTGAGTACAATGGCATTGAATTAAGTAGCGTAAAAATACTTGGTTGAACAATGAATAAAGAAAAATGTACCTTCATCCTATGAGAGCATTAGAGTGCTGATTTGGAGAGCAAAAACTAGCAAGAGTTGTGTGCATAATGAATTTGCATCCCTTTGTGCTTGAGGGAGGGGGTATTTATAGGTTTGAAGAATGGGATTTATTTATAAGTTAACTCATTTGATTGATGAGTTAACAAGGTTGATTACCCAGTGAACTCGGCTAACTATGGAGTGATAAATCAATAATAGCTTATCACTGAAGAGGAATTAGAGTTGAAAGGATGCATGAGATTGATTGAGTTATTAATTTTAGATCAAATGGAGTTAAATATGCATGTGTGGGTGCATGAAATAATCAAATCCATATTAGGCATCAAAAATCATGCGAACTAGAAGAAAAATGGGCAAAAATGAAGTTTTTTTGAGTGACAAATTCAAATTTTTCCACGGCTAGAAATGTGACATGGTCACCCCTTTCGTCAGTAGGGTCGCCTGGGGGAGATCTAGGCAAGAAAGGGTTTTCTGAAGAACAACAAAAGGGAGATGATAGAAGAGAGGAAAATGAGGGGTTTTGCCTCCGAAAATAGGTCAGTCATGCACAAGAATCCAAATCTCCACTTGCACCTACAGGATCTCCTAGGAAAGATTTGGAAATAATAGGAGGAGATTTGGATTGGTTGAGTGAAACTGAAAATCAAAAGTTGGAGATGGATAGGGGGACCTCTAGAAGGCTTCTAGGGGATGCATAGGATGAAAAACATAGGGGAAAGGTGAAAACTCACCAACAAGATGTTCACATGGTTTAGGAATAGGTCGAAAGCTCAGAAAATGCAAATTGACAAGTGTTGACAAGAGTCAAAAATAGGGAGAGAGAAATCAACAAAGAGGAAACAACACAAGACAAGAAAGAAGACACGTCGTCAAGAGGTTTTCTGCTTAGAGGACATTATTTCATGTTTACATGTATGTGACAATGATTAAAATTATCATAGGGGTCCTCATGGAGGCTGTGCATGATTTTTGTGTTACATATTTGCGCCCTTGCGGATGGTAGTCTACATGAAAGGTAGGTACTATTCCCAAACTAGGACTTACCTATTGATTTTCCTACAATTGTACCTGCAATAACTAGTATTAGTCTGATATTTAAATGTATCAAAACAAATAATGAAAATTGAAATGACAAACTTACCATGGATCATTTAAGTTTGAGTAGTTGTTTGCCTTTGTTAGTTTAGACCTATAGGAATGAATGCGCACAAAATGATGCACAAAAGAGATGCATAAAAGAAAAGAACTAATCTAAAATGCACAAATGAAACTAAGCTAAGGGCAAACAAAGCAAAGCAAATTATGAGATTGGAGTGAAATGACGACATAATTGATCGTGTGAGCAGTCATTGGAAAGGTATCGTCGAGGAGATCACAAAGATGGCTGCCTCTTCTTTAGTCATAGAGAATCAGGTATGCCAATAGTAAAAAACCCTTCTCTAATCCCTAGTTTGAATTTTATGAAAAATCTCTTGAAATTGTCTATTTTTGTCAATTTTC
The DNA here is from genome assembly GCA_027924645.1 of Cunninghamia lanceolata. Taxonomy (NCBI): domain Eukaryota; kingdom Viridiplantae; phylum Streptophyta; class Pinopsida; order Cupressales; family Cupressaceae; genus Cunninghamia; species Cunninghamia lanceolata. Next base: position 3,739,372 of record BSBN01000793.1, read on the forward strand.
TTGTTGCATTGTCTCTGTTTTGTCGTTTAGAGTAAAATAGGTTTTTCGTTTTCTAAAATCGGCCGAAAAATGAGGTTTCTAGAGGAGTTTTTGATTGAGAGATCTCCCTCTAGGGTCACCACTTTTGTTAGGTAGGTCACCCACAAGAGATCCTATCTGACAGCAGGGTCACCTGAGGGAGATCCTATAGAATAACAGGGTCACTCGGGGGAGATCCTGCAGAACACCTGGGTCACCCGGGGCGACCCTGTTGGGTTGATTTTGACTGAAATTTCATGTTGTTTGATGCTTGTTTCACTCCAATCTAGCTTGTTTTGGCTATTGTATTCCCCTGTTTATTGCAATTTTGAGGGTTTATACACTTTTTTTGTGTAAGGTTTTCTGCAATATATGATTTATAGATATTTTTATGAGCTTATGAGATCTAATCTAAAGTTCTCTTTTGATCTTGTAGGACATGTGTATCTAATGGAATGCCTACCAAGAGCGGAGATGGCTCTTAGGGATCTTTACTGCACTGAGCAGTGAGGACCATATAATTTTGAGGAGGACATGTCTAGCTAGAGTTTGTCATGTGCCTGTTATTCACTCAATGTCCCATAAATGTTGTGATATTCTAACCTATTGGGACATAGATAGAAACACATTTAGGTTCCCCTAGATCTCTGGAGAGTGGACCATCACTCTATTTGATGCCTATTGTATACTTGGAGTTCCTATGAGAGGACATCCTCTAGTCCTTCCAGCTAGCAATTCCTTCGAGGACAAGGCATGCTGGGCAAAGTTCATGGGGGTTAGTCACCCCAAGGATCAGACTAGAGTCCAACTCACTTTTGTACCTTGACTTCACATCCCACTTCTGAGGAGATTCTTGATCAGTTGGATTGCCTCGAGGTTGTCAGGAGACAAGGCCTCAGCTCATTTGAGATGGTGTTGGGTACCCATCATTCATGGTATTGAGGAGGGCACAGTCTATGCTTGAGGACCAAGTATTTTGGCTATGGTCTACAGGGACTTCTATCATATTTCTCAGTGAGGGGCTCTAGATTTTAGCCACTCTTCTTTGATCATGATGTGGATATTTGAGCACATTAGGCCCTATCAAAAGCTCATTCCTATTCTAGATAAATGTTTGCTGAGAGCAGCCAAATGGATGCATGTGGGTCACTTTGATGCTTCTTTACCCACTGTCGCTACTCTTATAGATGAGGACATGATCTTTGATCCTTATCATGACATGGAGGGATCCTCGGCTCATGATGGTGAGGTCAGAGAGTACTATCATGGAGTATATGACATTTCAGACTGTAATGGTCTTGTTGAGGCCCATCATGTCAAGCATATTTCTAAGCATTTTGGTGAAGACTTCTCTGAGGAGTTGCCACCAGTTTCCACACTTGCTCATTCCTATTCTAGATAAACATTTGCTGAGAGCAGCTAGATGGATGCATGTGGGTCACTTTGATGCTTCTTTACCCACTGTCACTACTCTTATAGATGATGACATGATCTTTGATCCTTATCATGACATGGAGGGATCCTGGGCTCATGATGGAGAGGTTAGAGAGTACTATCATGGAGTATATGAGATTTTAGACTATAATGGTCTTGTTGAGGCCCATCATGTCAAGCGTGTTTCAAAGCATTTTGGTGAGGACTTCTCCGAGGAGTTGCCACCAGTTTCCACACTTGCTATAGGATTGTTTAGGAGATGGGTGAGATTGGATAGAGGTCAATTGTTTTGACTCCTTTGACTCCTAGAGTCTTCATTACTAGAGTTCCTAGAGGAGGACAGAGGGGAGGGAGAGGGACTCCTTCTTGATCTCTCATTGTTACTATAGATTCAAAGTCCACTAATGAGGACTATATTCTTGATGATGATGATTCGTCAGATGAGGGCTTACCCAAGGATGTGCAGGATGAGGGTCTTGAAGCTACCAATCATGCAAATGATGCACCTAACATCCTTGAGGGTCCTCCTATTGTTCCCTGATCTCCTCATTTAGATGAGGTGATGTGACAACTTGACCCTGATTGGCAGTTGGGTGATCAACGTAAGTTTTGTTTGTTCATTTTTTGCACTTTTGTCCTTTTTCTTTTCATATGGAACTGACTTGTCTTTCTCTTTTGATTCCCTTTTTCAGGTAATGTCAGAGAGTGGATAGATTTTATTCATTAGATTAATGTTGGTTTGGCTTCTCCCTTCACTAGGATGACTCGAGACAATCTTTTAGATGATCTTGGTATGCCCCTAGCTGTTGGGCGACACAGATATTTTCACTCCTATCTACCATGGATGTCAGGAGAATGCAGACTTGAAGGCCGAGATTCACACCCTTAAGGGTGAGAATTATTTTCTACAGAGATGGCTCATCTTAGTTTTGGGTGACGAGATGCTAGTATGGTGGAGCCTTCACAGTCACATGCTCACAGTAGAGTGCCTCGCTCCTATAGGTCTCATGGAGTGACGAGTGGTATTCATAGATAGAGGAGCCAAAGTCTTGAAGGTTTTGTTGGAGGGAACCGGCCTTGACTTCCTTTCTTGAACTCATGCCCCCTTGAGTGGGGAGCCTCCACTTCTTTTTTAGAGCATTTTGTCCTATCTCTTTGATAATCTTGTATATGTAAACTTTGGATGTATCTATGAAAGTTTATCCTTTTATGGTTTTCACCTATCAGATTTGTACTCATCTCTTATGCATGTTTTGGAGGTTTGAGAACTTTTTGATTATACATTTGACCTTTTCAACTCATTTAACGATGCACATATGATAACAATGACATGTTTTTGTAATTTTTTATGGAATATATATGAGATACAGTTTATGATGTGATAATGCATGAACACAAGAAATGCTGAAATGAAACACTTACTTCTACTAAATGTCATGAGATATGACATTTGACTTTATTTCTTTGAGACTCTTTTTTTATTTTGGGATGAATTCAATGTGGAACAAACAATGTGACTGCTCTTAAATACGATTTTCAACTCAAGGGATTGTGAGTTGTCATGATATAAGAGACCTATTCAAGGTTGTGAGATAGGATTTTTAACTCAAGTGGGGAGTGGGGATGAAAATGGAGTGTTTCTAAATTTTGGCTTTGCTAAAGGCTAAACACTGATCATTATCTAGATAAGACAATCTCAAAAGCTTTCAACTTAGACAAGTAGCAAGTTTTATAGGTGTTCACTAGACTGAGATAATAGATGGCAAGCAAAGTAGACCTAGCATAAAGGATAAATAGGAAAGAACAAGGGTCCCTAGGTAGAAGATGATCCTAGAGACTACTAGACTCTCGGCTTTTCTTAGCTAGTGCATGTGTGTGCTTTATACCTTTCTTTCTTTGTTAGAATGTCACTCTTGAGGCTTCAAGCTTAGATTGATCTCCACCCCAGAGTACTAACATTCAACAATCTTCTCTCTTTCACCCTTTTTTGTATTTTTTTTTCTTTTCACTTTTTTTTTGTATTTTCCTCACTTGATTTTTCTCATTTTTTGTATTTTTTGTCTTTTCAAGAAATGAATACTTTTGGAACTTTTGATATGTGATATTTTGATATCTTAATTCTCAATTTTTGACACTCTTATTTTGATCAGTCATTTTTTTAATTCACTCAAATTTTAGATTGCTTCCTTTAGAGTTTTGATCCTCCTGACATTTTTGGCTAGGAAAGATAATGGGTTGAGTGCCACCTAAAGTTTTTGTAGTTTGTTTGGACTTCTCTAATACTAGGGAAGAATTGGGAAGGTCTACTTGCAAGCTTCCTTTGAAGACTGTAGATTTGAATGTTGACTTTGTTTAGACCTAACATCTTGATTCATTAAGATTGGGATCAATGTAAAGCTAAAAGCTAGGCTTTGATTAGAATCACTAGGAATGAAAAAGGAATAATGGCGATTGTGAAAATGGGGAATCTCTAGGTCTTGAAAGGATGATGTATATCTAGGCAACATTAGACTCCTTACTAAAAAGATAATAGTTCAAGAGAAAGTAACTAACTATAATGCAAGATGAATAGAATGATAAAAAAATACAAGAAACAAATCATTTTGACATTTTAATTTTTTTGATTTTTTTGTATTTTTATGTTTTATGATTTTTGTGTTTTTTAGACAATATTTCTTGAGGTGAAAGGCATTGATTGTTTTGCCAAATTCCTCTCCCTCCATTGTGTACAAGAGATAGACACCATTTCTGACATCTTCTTTAACCATGTAAGCACCTTTCTGTTCTTATGAAAAAGCTCTTTTTCATCTTCTCTTCTTATTCTTCATGCTACCTCTTCTTAGGACAAGTTCTCCTATCCTGTAGGGTTTGTCATTTGAATCTATTGCTACCAACTTGGTGGTTTCTCTTGGCATTGTGAGATAAAGTCTCAAAAGGCTTGTTGATGAGAAGGGTTCCAATACAAGACTCCACAATTTAATAATTCTGCTAATAGGTCAAATTGTTCTTGCATGTAGATTTTCACATCTAGTCTCTCTTGGATTCTTTGTAAAAATTGAAACAACTTAAGGGGAGTTTGTGGCTCCCTTTGCTCATTAAGAGGAACAAATATTATACTTGTCCTCCCATTTGGTTCTGGTCTTAAGTCCATGGCATATCCAATGTAAGTCTTTGGTAGTTTGAAAATGATAGGGTCATCAATGCCAATTGTCACTCTCATCTTCCATTCTCTGTGAAAAATACCTTCACTTTCTTCATCTTCATCGAGAAGTCTTTCAACCATTTTGATATGTAATAGAGGTGCTTCCCACTCACTGAGTTCATTTGACTGAACCAAGGCAGACGTGGTTGGCTTCTCTTGTAGTTGGGACACCATGAACATCCTAGGTAGCATTCCTATGGTGTTAGTTGTTTCATTATCAATAGAATGCACCTCCTCCATGGGTGTCAATGGTTGATATGAATCCTTTATTGGTGTGAGAGGCTCATAAGATTCCATTTCTTTTAGTGTCTTGGGGATACATGATTCACTTAGTGGTGATAGTGGTGTGTAACTTTCTGTTATGTCTTCCTCAGTGTCTAAGAAAGTGTGCGGGTCAGTATTTCTCAAATCTAACGTGGTTGTCTCAAACATTGGACCTTCAGTTTTGTGTGGTTTTTCTCTTATGCATGGAAAGAGTTTGTAGGCTTCTTGGATGTTGATCATGATTACTTCTAGGGGGAATTGGAGTGGTCCATCCTGCTCTACCCATTCCATGATCTCAATTATCTTTTCTTTGGGAACCATTTCCTTTTATTTTTACAAGGCCTCATTCTCTAAAGTTTTGATATATGCGGCATTTATGGTCTTTTCAGGGATTTCCATTCACTTGATGCATATCAATTGAGGTGTAGGATTGGGGATGGTCATTTTTTTGGTGGGGAGTTTATAGTCTATGGGGATACCTATTCATTTGTTTGGTTTGTTTGATTTCAACATGCTGAAAGGTTTTGGATCTCCCTTTGTGATGTATACTTTTCCTAAATGCAAGAATCAAGCTTCTTGAAATAATGTGGATGACACAACTTTCATCATGTGTATCCACAGTCTTCCAAGAATCAAATTATATCCCGTGTCTTTGTCTATGACATAGAATGTGGTAGGAATGGTTTTAGGTCCCAAGGTCACTGGAAGGGTAATCTTACCTATGGTGGTAGCCTTTAGATTATAATACTCGCTTAGAGTATCTCGTGAAGTAGTGATATTAGTGTGCCCATAGCCCATCCTCTCTAATAGGGAGAAAGGAACTATGTTAACAGTTGCCCCATCATTGATTAAGGTCTACTTGATGCAAGTATCATGGATCCATACTTGAAGATACAGGGCAGGGTCTCCTTTTTTGGTTAATTCTGCCTTGGAAGGCATCTATTGTAAGTCAAAGAAGAACCCTAGATCTTTGAGTTCTAAATTTGGTGGACTAATGTCACAGTCCACATGATTGATTTGCTCACTAGGCGGTGGCATAATTTGGTCGAGGTATTTTAGACCTATTGCTCTTAGTAATGCTAAGCAATGTGAAGGGGAGTTCCTTAGCAAGTCAATGAACAAAATGTGGGCATATGTCTTCTTTAAATATTCTCTTAGTTCATAAGGTCCAATCAGAGCTGGTATAGATTCCACTACTGAAATGATACCTCCATATGATTCTATCTTCTAATTTTCATCCTCATGGTCTTCCTCTTCTCCTTCATTGTGCATAATCTTGAGTAATCCCATCATTTTAGCTTCTCCTTTTTGTCCTAGGTGCAGAGGGACTTCAGGGTTACTACTTTGAGCTATTTCATTTCGGTTCATTGTTTCTATGTCTTTATGTGTGGGGAGCATGTCCTGATAGATTATCATGTTTGCATTTTGTGGAGCTATTGGAGCTTGATTTTGTCTTGTATCCTTGTTATTTGGTGTGACCTCTTGTGGGTTCAAGAACATCTCTATGAACAAGCTTTGTTGGTCTTCCAGTAGCCTTACTATGAATCTATTATATTCTCTGCAAGATTTTATACTGTGACCCCTTGTTCTATGAAAAGAACAAAACTAATTGAAATCATATGGGGGTCTTTCATATCTTCCATTGTTTCTTTTCTCATTTCCATTGTGGTTCCAATTTTGGTAATTGTCTCTAGGGTAATACCTATTGTTCCTAGGTTGGTCTATGGCATTTACATTAGGAGGATAGTAATCTCTCCCATTATAATCATCTCTTACTTTCTTGATTGGGGGTTGATCTATCACCCCATCTGTGGTTGCACTCCTATTGTTTTTAAGGATTTTAATGATAGAGGCATTGTTTCTTGTGTCTTCCTTTGTTATCTTTCCATTTGATCCATAGACCTTTCTACCACTATCAATGGTGGCTTGGTCAATCCTTAAAGCACTTTCCAATGCTTCCTCGTAGGATTTGTATGGCATTTTTTTTAACATCTTCTCTCATGTCCTTGTTAATGGCATGCAAGAAGAGGTCACATAGTTCTCGGTGATCCATTTTTGGAGCACTAGTCAAAGAGTAAACTACTTGCCTCAATCGAGTGACAAAGTGGGCTACGGATTCATTTGGCTCCCAGTTCATTGTGAGGAATTCTTTGATCCCTATTTTAATGAGTTTGTTCATGTCGAATTCCATGGCAAACTCTCCGATTAGTTGTCTAAATGAGTGAATTGAAGCTTCTAGTAAGCGATAGTACCAATCTAGAGCTATGCCTTCAAGAGGTTTTGGAAAGATTGTTTCTACAACCCCATCCCAAGGGAGGAGTTCTTTTATCATCGTGGTGTAGGCTTTAATGTGGGAGTTTGGATCTCCCTCTTCTTTCAACTTTGGGAGATCTGGTAATGGCTAGGGTAGCTGCACACTTCTTATGTTTTGGTCGACAGGTTCTTTCAAATACTCAAGATATGTTTCTAGAAAGGCACTTTGAGATTGTGGGGTTGATAGCAATAACCCCATAGGTGGGTTTTGATAACCCATTATTGGATTTGTTTTGAATAGCAGGATTCTCATTTAGACATGTGTCATTACTAGCATTTCTTGAATAGTAATTGAGGTAAGGGATTTTGAGATGCCCCTGTTCCTGTTCATGAGATTTTTGCCTTCTTTCAGGAGAAGCTTTCTTTGCTTCCAAGATTCTAATCCTTTGCACTAGAGTTGAGATCAAGTTTGTAGGAGTAGCGGCTCTAGGTGTCTCTTTTTTTCTAGGATTTCCTCTTCAAGTATTTTCATGGTGATATGCTTCTTCTCATCCAACATTTTCTCTTTGCTCTTCTCGCAAGGTAATTCTCAATGCCTCTTGATTGTCTTTTACTTCTTTGAGATGTGTTTCTAATCATTTGACTTCCTCATCAAGATGAGTACTTGATGTGCTTGTGGAAGGTTGACCTGGTCGATGTATTTCTAATTTTATCATTCTAGCTTTATGTGGCACATTTGGTATGGCCAGATTGTTTTCCCAAGATGGGTTGTTGAAGGACAGTGAACACCTAGATTCTCTTTGATCTTGTTCATAATAAAAATCTTTGTAGTCATAACAGTTGGTGATTGGTGCATTTGGATGCAGCGGCACATACCTATTGAAGGAAGGAGTTTCTAGTTCTCTTGAGGGAATATTCCCTTGGTTCAAGTTAGGTTCTGTCATGTTTGGGGATGCCATAGATACCATAGAACAAATGGAATAGATGATAGCATAGGTGATAGAAGCTAAAGTGGCTGAAGTGGTTATGAGGAACAATGAGAAAGTGTTTTGAAGCTTTTGCTAAAAAAATTTTTGAAGCGTTTGAAATGGGAACGCAAGCTACAAAACCAAAAGATTTTGTAATTTCACGTCAGGTTCACCAAAATATGTGGTGAAGCTGATGACATATATGACAATGATGATTGAAATAAGATCCACATAATGGGAACAAAAAAATCATATCCAAGAGGTTTTGTCTTTCACGTTAGGTTCACCAAAATATGTATGCTTAAAATCATGACTCCAGTTGCGTGGGGCTATCAGGTCAGATTTCGGCATGCACACATACCCTTCCCTCCTTGCCACAAGGTGATCCACCATGTCACTCTTGCTCTCATGGAAGTAGCCATCTGAGAGGAGGTCAGACATAGTGGGAGTTTGGCTCATTGGAGAGCTGGACTTCGCAGAGAGGGGTCAGTAAGTTCTGTGGTCTTTGTTGTTGTGTGCTAAGTTGAATATTTTGTTCAATGGTAGTTGTTGAGATAACCCTATGACCTGAAGGGTCACTAGTTTCTCTTCTCCTGTTGGGGTTTCTTCTATTCCACCTTTGTGTGGGTAAGAAGTCTCTTTCATTTATGTCCTCTTGTCTCTCAATTCATTGAATGAGTTCTCATATTTGGAGTTGTCTTTGTTGATCTATTAATAAGAGGATAAATGGATCTTGTTGTGGTAAAGCAACTGTCTCCTATTGTTGTCGTGGATTGATTTCCTCAATCTCATTGAGGGTAGCCTTCACCCACTCTCCTCTCACTCCTAGGCAAATTTATGAGCCAAGATAGAGGTAAATGTGTGATGACCAACCTTAACTAGACTTAGGACTTTTGACCTAGGGTTTGGCTATGCTTTGATTTGTGTTTAACTTGTGATGTGATCAAGGGTTTGATTGAATTGTTTATCATGGTTTACCTCATGATGGTATCAAGGGTTTGCAATTTTATCTTTTTCTAGGGTTTCTATATGCATGTAAAGCTAAACAATATGCAAACGTGTCTTTGTGCTTTTTTGGTATTTTGGAAATGAAAAGTGCTCTTTAATCTATGAAAGGGAAATATGAATGCATTCTAATATGATTCTTCCAAATGCAAGTTTAATCTATATTTCTAGGTTTTCGATTGTTTTAAAGTAATCTAATCTATGAAAGGAAATTGCTTCTACAAATAGTCTAGATCTAGGAATTCAAAAACAATTACTCTAACAGGCAAGATCTAATATATCAAGGAAAAAGAAAATATTTACTATTGTGAAGAGCAATTTTTGGTTTTCTAATTACTATCAATTGAATAAAGCAATAGAGGAACCTAAAAGAATGAATATTTGTGTGACTCCACTACCCTAAAAAATCCTTGATGTTGGCAACCTCAAGTCCTTTTGAAGCAGCAGGAAGACCTCTTGATGGCAAAATGACACAAAGAAGAAAAAAGAAGCTTCTTGACGCTTGAAAGAACTCAATGAGAACTTTGGTTGAGTACAATGGCATTGAATGAAGCAGCGTAATGATGCTTGGTTGAACAATGACTAAAGTAAAAGGTACCTTCATCCTGTGAGAGCATTAAAATGCTGATTTGGAGAGCAAAAACATGCAAAAGTTGTGTGCACAATGAGTTTGCCTCCCTTCGTGCTTAAGGGAGGGGGTATTTATAGGTTTGAAGAATGGGATTGATTGAGAAGTTAAATCATTAGATTGATGAGTTAACAAGGATTGATTGGGGAGTTAACAAGATTGATTACCCAGTGAACTCAGCTAACTATGGAGTGATAAATCAATAATAACTTATCACTGAAGAGGAATTGGAGTTGAAAGGATGCATGAGATTGATTGAGTTGTTATTTTTAGATCAAATGGAGTTAATTATGCATGTGTGGGCATGAAATAGTCAACTCCATATTAGGCATCAAAAATCATGTGAATTGGAAGAAAAATAGGTGAAAATAGAGCTTTTTTGAGTGAGAAAATCAAGTTTTTTTGTAGCTAGAAACATGACAGGGTCACCCCTTTCATCGGTAGGGTCATCCCTGGGTGACCCTAGGTCGCTCGGGGGAGATCTGGGCAAGAAAGGGTTTTCCTGAAGAACAACAAAAGGGAGATGATAGAAGAGAGGAAAAGGAGGGGTTCTGCCTTTGGAAACATGTTAGTCATGTGCAAGAATCCAAATCTCCACTTGCACCTGTAGGATCTCCGAAAGGGGATATGGAAATAATAGGTGGAGATTTGGATTGGTTGAGTGAAACTAAAAATTGAAAGTTGGAGATGGATAGGGGGACCTCTAGAAGGATTCTAGGGGGTGTAGAGGATGAAAAACATAGGGGAAAGGTGAAAAATCACCTACAAGACACTCACAAGACTTAGGAATAGGGTTGAAAGCTTAGAAAATGCAAACTAACAAGTGTCACAAAAGTTTCGAAAAGCATCGAAAACAGAGAGAGAAATCGACAAAGAGGAAAAAACACAAGACAAAAAAAGAAGACACATCATCAAGAGGTTTTCTGCTTAGATGACATTATTTCATGCTTACTTGTATGTGACAAGGATTAAAATCATCATAGGGGTCCTTGTGGAGGCTGTGTGTGATTTTTGTGCTTATAGTCATATAATGATGTAAAATGCAAACACAAGTGAATCGCTATCATAAATCAGAACAATGACATACACCCTGAAAATATCATCCAAAATGATGTAAAAAGTATGATTAAAATCATCAAATGATGAGAGATCAGTTCTAGACCAATCCTCAACAAGAATATAAATATCTCTATCACACCATGTTGTCCCAAACATTGATGAACTAAAACTAAAATCAAACAGTTCATTAGTCAACAATGAAAGAGAGTTTCCAATCCATGAAGAATGATATATGAAACCATCCCCGTACTCCCATATGAAATCATCATCAAAATAATGTTATGTCAAATCATTAGTAGGGTGAACTAATGTATCATTCAAATTTGATTTGTCTTCATCTCCATCTATCGATGAGTTGATATCATTGACTGTTTCTAAACATGTTGACATACTAGTGTCTCCTTCCTTCATACTTGGAGTCTTCACTAAGCCCTACAAGTGACAAGTCCTATCAACCTCATCATCATCATCATTAGAACAATGTACATTTTCTAATTCATTTTCTCTTTGAATAAAGAGCCTTCTAATGTAATCTATCCTTTTTTGTCTTGCTATGTTTATGAGATTGACTTTTTCTTTGACTTGTTGAAGGTGTTGTCTTTCATTGGCAGCCACCAACTTGGCCTCCTTGACTCTTTGCATCCATTCCTCATTCATCTTTTTAGACTGCCTTACTTCTTCTATGCCAAAATATACAAAATCAGTCCTCTTATGATTGATATCTTCATGTATAGCACTTGATTTTGGGCTACCATCAATAGGATATACAATTACATTGACTTCTTCATGAATAGGAGCTGCTATCTCATGAGAATGAAGAGATAAAGTATTGTTGTCCCTGAACAAATCAGGAATGATATCATTCCATTCATCTTGTTCACTACAAACTGGAATTTCATATTTTCTATCATATGTATGAATAATATCACTTTCCAAACCATTCACATCACAACTTGACTTCTTATCAACATGATGAAAAGATGAAGCAATTTTAGTCTCATCATAAGAACCCATACCTTCATGTAATTGATCTAACATAGTTGTTTTGTCTTCAATTTTCACGTGCTCTTCATCTTGGGCTTCTTCTTCTTTAGGGTATCCACATGTATGAGTAGGGATCCAAGCCTCAAAGCATGATGAAGGGGGTAAATCATAAAACACACAAAAACAAAAATTGTTCACAGAAAATAGAACTTTCTTTATTGATTTGGACAACTTATTACATTATAGAAGCTCAAATATAATAAGAGGAATCAACCCTCCATAGGCTGCAACACATTGCAGCTTCATATTCCCAGACTCTAGAATCATCTGTCTTCTGTAACCCCAAATCAGCTAGGGTTTATATTTTTCCCGCCTATTCTTGACTCTACACTTCCCCCCCTTAACTCTACTACTTCCCAAGGTTCCCAAAAATGGTTATTAATAGCCTTTTTGGCGGCCAACAACCTAATTTCAAAATTTGCATCTCCCTCCAAAAAGAGGTAAACTTCTGGGAGCCATAACTTTTGATCTAGGATTCTGATTAACAAACCGTTTTATGCGTCGGAAAGCTCGCGAAGTGCTCTACATGTTAAGAAGCCGCTCTACTAGTTCCAACCATTTTTAGGCCCATACGGGGCCATTTAGTGCCTCAAAACTTAGTTTGAATAATTTTCAGGTGTTTTTAGGGAAACAGAAACTTTAATATCTTTCAACTTGCAAATGATCTTTGTGTGATTCCTTCACCAAAGATCTTATATTTTTGTTATGTAACTTCCTATAAATTTTCACTTCAATTCGTGCCAAATACAAACTTTCTAAAAATAGCACGTTACTATTTTTAGTAGTTTGAAAAAACTGAAAGTTGTACATTATTATTCAAGTGATTATGGAACTAGAACCACAAATTTTGAAAAGAAATAGAAACAACATCAATAGTTTTGAAACACATCTTTTTTTGGGTGATGCAAGATTGTCCTTACACCACTGGATGCTCCTGCATCAGACACCCAGGGTAATTTGAGAAGTGACCCTATCACATCTCAGGTGTTTGTGTGAGGAAAACCCAAATGGTTAACCTCTACCTTAGAGAACCAAGAAGAATCTTCAATAGGTCTTCCTTTCCATTTCACCAGATATTCTTCATATTGCCTATTCTGAGTACTTCTTCCCACATGACTATCCAAGATCTCTTCTATCTCCTCCGTTGAAGTAGATGCCAGAATACTCCACTGTTCTTCTATTGTTCCATCGTCTTTTCCACCTTCATGATATTCTGATAAATCAACAATGTTGAAAATAGGGAAATGTTTATCCCACTCAGCAGCTTTACCTCATATGCATTTCCTAAATCATGTTTCTTCAAAATTTTGCATGGTCCAATTTCTTCATTTTCAGATTATTATATGTTCCAATTGGGAACCTTTCTTTTCTCAAGTGAACCATGACTTCATCTCCTACCTGGAATTCCTTATATCTCCTCTTCTGATCTACCTTAGCCTTCTACTAAATATTCATCTTATTAATGTGCTTTTTCACCTCTTCATGCAAATTCTTCATGTGTTTTGTAAAGTCTTCAGCCTCGACACTTGTCTTTTCTCCTTTGTCTAGGTTCCTTAACTCTAAAGCATTTCTTGGCCTATTCCCATATACAATATGGAATGGTGATTTACTAGTACTCCTATTGACAGAATTGTTGTAAACAAATTCTGCCTGTGGTAAAATCAAATCCCATCCCTTGGGCTTATCTCCCATGAAGCATTGTAGCAGGTTACCCAAACTCCTATTCATCACTTTAGTCTGTCCATCAGTCTGTGGATGGTGTGTAGAACTAAACTTCAAATCTATCTTCAACTTCTTCCACAATGTCCTCCAGAAACAACCAACAAACTTGGTATCTCAATCTGAAACTATGCTCTTTGGTAGACTATGTAGTCTCAGCACTTCCCTGAAAAATAACTTTGCAATATGAATAACATCATTAGTGTTATTACAAGGAATAAAATGTGCCATCTTTGAGAATCTGTCCACCACCACAAAAATAAAATCATGCCCTCTCTATGTCCTTGGTAAACTAAGAACAAAATCCATATTAATATCATCCTAGGGCTTCTCTGGTATAGGTAATGGTTGATACAACCCTGTATTCTAACTTGTTCCTTTCGCCATCTGACATACTCTGCAACTTTGCACAAACTTCCTCACATCCTGCTACAACTGTGGCCAATAATAATTTTCAATAACAATAGAAATGGTCTTATCTCAACCAAAGTGTCTAGCCAATCCTCCACTATGCTTCTCCTTAATCAGGTTCTCTCTCATGGAACTCCTCAGAATGCACAACTGGCTTCCTCTAAACAACATGCCATCTTGGCTTATGAAATCCAACCATTTTGTCCTATCCAAAATAACAGGCTCTAGACAAGATTTCCAAGCCTCTGCAAAATCTAGATCTTCAGGATACAAACTTTTGAGCTCATCGAACCCAACAACCTCTATCTTCGTTTCTGTCAACAAATTTTGCCTTCTATTCAAGGCATCTGCAACTTTGTTGGATTCCCACTCCTATGCTTCAAAACAAAGCTATATAACTTTGTAAAAACTCAACCCATTTTAAGTGCCTTTGGTTCAACTTCCCTTGACTATTAAGATACTGCAAAGCCTGATGATCAGTATATAAAACAAACTCTTTTGGCAACAAATAATGTCTCCATTTCTTCAAAGCTTGAACTATTGCATAAAATTCTTGATCATAAACAAAATACTTTTTCTTGGCATCATTAAGCTTCTCACTAAAATAGGCAATGGGCCTACCTTCTTGGCTCAAAATAGCTCCTATACCACTACCACTAATATCACAATCTACCTGAAATACCTTATTGAAATCTGGAAGTGCCAAAATAGGTTGTTCTACGACTCTCAGCTTCAATGTATCAAAGCTCTTGTCTACTCCTTTAGTCCATCTAAACTCTTTTCTATCCCCTCTCATTGTCTTAGTTAGGGGTACACAAATGCTACTAAAATTCCTGATAAACCTTCAGTAAAAACTTCCCAAACCATGAAAAGATCTTACCTCCGTTGCACTCCTTGGCGTAGGCCATTCAATGATAGCCCTTACTTTTTCTGGGTCCATCTTAAGACCTTCCTATGAGACAACAAATCCTAGGTATACCAACTCCTTTACAAAACTACATTTCATCAGATTAATTAGCAACTTCTCCTCCCTCAGCTTCTCTAGAACTCTTCTGATATGCATCAGATGCTCATCCCAAGTCTTACTGAAAATCAAAATATCATCCAAATAAATAATAACAAAACTTCCTAAATATTCTTTTATTACCTCATTCATGAGCCGCATGAATGTGCTTGGTGCATTGGTTAGCCCAAATGGCATGAATAACCACTCATACAAAACTTCCTTTTCTTGAAGGTTGTCTTCCATTCATCTGCTTCTCTGATATAGATCTGGTGATACCCACTCTTCAGGTCAATTTTCATGAAGTACTTGGCTCCACTCAAACAATCCATGATGTCATCCATTCTTGGCAATGGAAATCTATACTTGATCATTATCTTATTGATGGCTCGAGAGTCTATACACATCCTCCATTCTCCATCCTTCTTTGGTGCCAGTACTGCAGGTACCGCACATGGACTTAGGCTCTCCCTTATCAGTCCCTTGCTCAACAACTCCTAAACTTGTCTGTTCAGCTCTTCATTCTCTATAGGGGTCATTCTATGGGTTGCCTTGTTTGGCAAACTGACTCCTGGTATCAAATCCATTTGATGACTTATCTTCCTTACCGGTGGTAAACCTTCTAGTACATTATCAGAGATAATGTCCCAGAACTCTCCCAACATATTTGAAACTTCTACTGGTACATCTTCACAGTTCTCTTGATTAATCTTAGGAATCAATGCAAAGAAATGATGCTCATGCTTCATACCCTCCAAAAATTTCCTACCATCTACCAATCAAATTCTGGTAGTACTACATACCTTTTCTTCCACCTCCTTCAAGGGCTTCAACTTATGACAAACTCCATTCTTTGTTAGGGAATATGTGTTTGCATGTCCATCATGGACAGCGCTCCTATCATACTTCCATGACCTCCCCAACAGCATATGACATGCATCCATCGGTATGATATCACACAGCACCTCATCATGGTAGTCACCAATCTTGAACTTCACTAAACATTGCTCATTGACCAAAGCTCTATGGTCCTTCTGTAACCATGCAATCCAATATGGATGTAGATGCTTTCTTCTTGTCAACTTCAACTTGTCAACCATCTTCTCTAAAACAAGATTATTAGTGCTTCCACTGTCAATAATAATATCACAACACTTACCTTCACATTTGTAACTTTTGTGGAATAAACTCTTCCTCTAATTGGGTTCTTTCTCCTCATTCAGCAAGGTTCTTCTGACAACTAGGGTTTCTCCCCTTTCAGCATCTTTAGAATGCTCAGAATGTGCATCTTCATCTACATGTGCAACTCATGCATTGCCTTCAGGTCTTCTATTCATCTATCCTTGATGTTGCAGACACTCGTATGCTTGATGCCCTTCTTCTCCACATTGAAAACAAGTTCCTCTAAAACCTCCTCTTCCTGGTCCTTGCCCAGGTCAGCCTCTTCCTCTTCCTCTTTGCTCACCATTGTTCTGGTCACAAGGGTGGTAGGTATTATCTCCTCTCTGATTTTGACTGGTTCCAGCTTCTTCACTTTTCTTTGAATCTTCATTTTGTCCCCCATAGGGTCTTCCACTAGTCCTTCCGCCTTGACCTCTTCCCCTTTACTTGCTATCAAATCTTTTATTCAGCTTCTCTTCCACCTTCAGGGAAAACTAGTATGCATCTTCTATGGTGGTCATTCTGACCAAGCTCAGCTCCTCTTGAATACTCGGCCTCAACCCATTAATGTAACGAGCTACCTTCTCCTTGTTGGGCTCTACATGGCCTGTCCTGATAGTAATTTTATAAAACTCTTATGTATACTCCTTAACAGACTTGTTACCTTGCTTCAGTCCTTGCAGCTTCTTCAACAACACCATCTCATAGTCCATAGGAATGAACTGCTTCTTCAGTTTCTCCACCATCTAATCCCATCTGGTGATCTTTCCTTTTCCTTGTTTGTTCCTCTCTAATTGGACCTCCTTCCACTAAATATTGGCATGGCCCTTCAACTTTGTTTTTGCAAACTTAACCCGATCTGGGTCCTCCACATCTTCATACTCAAAATACTCCTCCATGTCATTGATCCAATCAATAAGCTATTATGGATTCAAATCTCCAGAATATATAGAAACTTCTATCCTGGGCCTCTTTCCAATCTTTGAAATGGCCCTCAACAACCTAACTTCTAGAGGATCTCCGGCAGCTTCTTGTTCTTCCTTAGATTGCTCTTCTTCAGCTTCATCTTCACTTTCTTCTCTTGTCCTTGGCTCAAACCCTCTTCATAGCTCCTCTTGCAATGCATCAATTTGGCTTTGTAGGGCTCTAAAACCCTCTTCCGTCAAAGTATTCCTCCCAACACAATTTCTTCATGGAGGCATCTTAGTCTCCGCAGCAAACCCACAACCTCTGGTCCTGGTGTAAACTGCTTCACGGTTGGCGATCTATCTACACACTCAAGAACCCTTGCTCTGATACCACTTGATGAAGGGGGTAAATCATAAAACACACAACAACAAAAATTGTACATAGAAAATAGAACTTTCTTTATTGATTTGGACAACTTATTACATTACAGAAGCTCAAATACATTCAGAGGAATCAACCCTCCACAAGCTGCAACACATTACAACTTCCTATTCCTAGACTCTAGAATCATCTGCCTTCTGTAACCCTAAACCAGCTAGGGTTTCTATTTTTCCCACCTATTCTTAACTCTACACTTCCCCCCTTAACTCTACTACTACCCAGGGTTTCCAAAAATGGTTATTAATAGCCTTTTTGGCGGCCAACAACCTAATTTTGAATTTGCATCTCCCTCAAAAAATAGGTCAACTTCCGGGAGCCATAACTTTTGATCCAAGAGTCTGATTGACGAACCGTTTCATGCATCAGAAATCTCATGGAGTTATGTACGCACTAGGAACCTACTCTACTAGTTCTGACCATTTTCAGACCTGTACGGGCCTATTTAGTGCCTCAAACCTGAGTTTGAATAATTTTTAGGCATTTTTTGCGAAACAGAAACTTTAATATCTTTTAGCTCACAAATGATCTTTTGTGTGATTCCTTTGCCAAAGGTCTTATATTTCTATTATGTAACTTCCTGTAAATTTTCACTTCAATTCGTGCCCAAATACAAACTTTCTAAAAATAGCAGGTTACTATTTTTAGCAGTTTGGAAAAACTGAAAGTTCTACATTATTATTCAAGCGATTATGGAACCAGAACCACAAATTTTGAAAAGAAATGGAAAGAACATCAATAGTTTTGAAACACATCTTTTTTTGGGTGATGCAAGATTGCCCTTACACCACTGGATGCTCCTGCATCAAAGCATGTGAAGCAAAGTTGTTTTCTCCTTAATTGATTTTTTCTCTTTTTATGATCACTTATAGGCTGCAAATCATTTGGAAGTAAATCACCTATATACTTATCAAACTCATCATAAAGGCTTCTAGAAACTTCACTTATAGATGCATCTAATGATTTTATTTTATTCTTCTTTTCTTCTTCTTGTTGTGCAAGTGATGTAATGGTTGTTTTGAAATCATTCATGATATTCATAAATGCTTTCATAAACCCATCTTACTGATTTGAACCTTTTCTTGTAGATGTTGATGAGCCTCTAGAATGCTTAGACCTCCTTGAGAGAGAATCCTCATACTACTACAAACTATGATGTATCTTAACCATACTTTTTTTATTCTTCTTATTTGATACCCTTTCCTTTGGGGGTGAAGTAGGATGGAAAGTAGGTAGCAATCTACCATCTTTAATTCTAGCCATTGATGTACCCTATTTTATGACAAACAAATTTTGATTGATACCCTCAGGTTGGCAAGATCAAGGCTCTGATACTGGTTGTCATATCCTGAACTTAGGGTTTAACAAATTTTTCAAATTTTATCCTTCCAATTCTATCCTAGTTTTCTGCACTTCAATTTTCTTCTCAAAATCATAGGTCTGATATCTTTTCATGTCTTTAACCCTAGATTGTATTCTAATTTTCCTTTATAGCTTTTTATCTATTTACTTCGACCAACAAACATATATATGTCAATGAACAAGCCAAATTTTTATAACAATATTATTTAAATTAAAGATATGAATAAATGATATTGGTAGCCTTGTAATCTGACTTCAAATTACAATGATTGAATGCAAGTATCAAAGATAGTAATGAATAAACATTCAACTCAAAACTCACTGTTATAATTCAAATCTCTATTTCATCTAGTTGGATGACTTTAAACATACCCTACTACAATGTCCATATGTTTTTACAAATCAAGGTAAATGTGCCATTGATAACATACTAATGGGATGCCAAGTTTCAATACAATGCTGATGTTGATTTCCTATAGTAGTTTAGTTGCCTTCAAGTGCTGATATATTGTTGTTTATAATGCAATTATGAAGATAACACTTACATACCAAATTGGTGTTCAAACACAATGTAAAATAGATACCTAGATTACTGTGAGTGGATCACTGCCTATAAATGGTTGCAATAATCTCTAATATCTGATCACTAGCTAGTGATATATTGATTGATGCCTTCAAGGTAATGAATTTATGAATACTAGATGTTATCTGTTGTCCCAACACAAACCATTCCTCCTTATAGGTGTTTATGATGTCAAAGTCTTCCTATGAAGTGCTCCAAGGGCTACATCACCTGTGATATGAATTCACTGCCAAAAGATTATGTCATTCAACTCTAATATGTAATCTCTACCACAAAGTAATCACTATGCATGTTACTCGTTGATGTCTCAGGACTGATCACTGTGAAGTGAATAATTGTTGAATGGTTTATTGCTGTAGGTTATGGCAGATTGCTGATCTTCTAGGATGCACTGGTCTATCTAACAAATCAATCCATATGGAGAGGGTGGTGAGTGATTCAAGAGGTCACGATCCACATTTGACTTTAGTGCAAAGTCTTCAAAGCAACATATAACCTCCTTTAGCAAAATTTGGTGCTCTTAATCATATGAATATCTTTAATGAAATTTGAACAAGCAAGAATCTTCAAACCCTCTATGAAATCTTCAATATCTTTAATAAACTCGACAATGGTTTCCAACCAAATATAAAAAATTAATCAATAAATTCAACACAAAGACATGTGGAACAAATCTTTGAATCTCAACTATGAAATCTGAAGTAATTTCACCTCATTGATGAAATTGGGTTTTCATCCAATTCATCATATTCTCCATGAATTGCAAGGGATCATCTCCTTGAACTCAGATGAAACCAAGAACTTATCTTCAAGCCAAAACAACATAACTCAATGATATCCAAACGACTTCTAGCTATTCCTTTTAAAACCTTCTTCAATCAGGTCTGACCTAATTTTATTAAATGAAGGTTTTTATGTACACAATCACACTTGGACTTTATTAAATAATAGTTTTTGCGTATAAAATACCACTTTATTTTATAAAGTGTTTTTGGGTTGACTTAAGCAACTTAATAAAATAATTTTATAAAATAATTCAAAATTAGAATACTTTATAAAATTAATTAAAAATAGAACCACTTAAGTTACTTCTCTTTTTGTTCCAGCTAATTATTCACTTGAAATGTGATAGCCATATCAAAAATGACCATCACAGAAATGGGGACATCATAGTCCTCCCTTCTCAACATTGCTTGTCCCCAAGCAATGGGGAAAAACTTGCATGCAATCAATCCTTGGATCTCAAATCAATCTAGGCTCTTCATATAGAATCAAACACATCTTCTCAAAGTTGTTGATGTAAGAGATCCTAGGATCACTTCCGTTGTCATATAATGATGCAAAAACAAATGCAAACACAAGTGAATCAATCCCTATTACCTCGTTGTCATAAATTAAAATAATGACATACACCCTAAAAATATCAACCAAAATGATGTAAAAAGTGTCATTAAAATCATTGAATGATGAGAGATCACTTCTAGACCAATCCTCAACAAGAATATAAATATCTCTATCACACCAAGCTGTCCCAAACACTGCTAAACTAAAACTGAAATCAAACAAATCATTACTCAATAATGAAGAGAGATTCTGATGCATGAAGAATGAAATATCAAACCATCCCCATACTCCCATATGAAAGCATCATCAAAATAATTCTATGTCAAATCATTAGTAGGCTAAACTAATGTATCATGCAAATCTGATTTATCTTTATCTCCATCTATCTATGAACTGATATCATCATTGACTATTTCTAAACACGTTGACATACTAGTGTCTTCTTCCTTCATATTGGAGTCTTCACTAAGCCCTCCAAATGACAAGTCCTATCAACCTCATCATCACCATCATTAGAATAATGTGCATTTTCTAATTCATCTTCTCTTTGAATAAAGAGGCTTCTAATGTAATCTATCCTTTTTTGTCTCGCTATGTTTATGAGATTGAATTTTTCTTTAACTTGTTCAATGTGTTGTCTTTCATTAGCAGCCATAAACTTGGCCTCCTCAGCTCTTTGCATCCATTCCTCATTCATTGTTTCGGACTACCTTACTTCTTCTATGCCAAAATATACAAAATCAGTCCTCTTATGATTCATATCTTCATGTCTAACACTTGATGTTGGGCTGCCATCAATAGGATATACAATTACATTGACTTCTTCATGAATATGGGCTACTATCTCATGAGAATGAACAGATAAAGTGTTGTTGTCCCTAAACAAATCAGGAATGATATCATGCCACTCATCTTATTCACTACAAACTAGAATTTCTGATTTTCTCTCATATGTATGAATAATATCACTTTCCAAACCATTCACATCACAACTTGACTTCTTATCAACATGATGAAAAGATGAAGCAATGTTAGTCTCATCATAAGAACCCATACCTTCATGTAACTGATCTATCATAGCTAGTTTGTCTTCAACTTTCACGTACTCTTCATCTTGGGCTTCTTCTTCTTTAGGGCATCCACTTGTATGAGTAGGTGTCTAAGCCTCAAAGCATGTGAAGAAAATTTGTTCTCTCCTTAATTGATTTTTACTCTTTTCATGATCACTTCTAGGCTGCAAATCTTTTGGAAGTAAATCACCTCCATACTTATCAAACTCATCATAAAGGCTTCTAGAAACTTTACTTGTAGATGCATACAATGATTTTGTTTTATTCTTCTTTTATTCTTCTTATTGTGCAAGTGATGTAATGGACGTTTTGAAATCATTCATGATATTCATAAATGCTTCCATAAATTGATTCTGATGATTTGAACCTTTGCTTGTAGATGTTGATGAGCCTCTAGAATGCTTAGACCTCCTTGAGAGAGAATCTTCATACTGCTGCAAACTATGAGGTGGCTTAACCGTACTTTTTTTACTCTTCTTATTTGATACCCTTTCCTTTGGGGGTGAAGCAGGAAAGAAAGTAGGTAGCAATCTACCATCTTTAATTCTAGCCATCGATGTACCCTATTTTATGATTGAAACAAATTTTGATTGATACCCTCAGGCTAGTAGGATCAAGGCTCTGATCCCACTGTCATATCTCAAACTTAGGGTTTAACAGATTCTTTAAATTTTATCCTTCCAATTCTATCCTAGTTTTCTGCAATTCAATTTTCTTCTCAAAACCCTAGGTCTAATATCTTTTCCTATCTTTAACCCTAGACTATATTCTGATTTTATTTTATAGCTTTTTATTTATTTACTTCAACTAATAAACATAAATATGTTGATGAACAAGCCAAATGATTATAATAGTATTATTCAAATTAAAGATATGAATAAATGATATTGGCATCCTTCTAATCTGACTTCAAATTATAATGATTGAATGCAAGTATCAAAGATAGTAATGAATAAACATTCAACTCAGAACTCACTATTATAATTCAAATTTCTATTTCAACTAGTTGGATGACTTTAAGCATAGCCTACTACAATGTCCATATGCTATTACAAATCAATGTAAATGTGTCATTGATAACATACCAACTAGATGCCAAGTTTCAATACAATGCTGATGTTGATCTACTATAGCAGTTCAGTTGCCTTCAAGTGCTGATATACTATTGTTTACAATGTAATTATGAAGATAACACTTACATACCAAATTGGTGTTCAAACACAATGTAAAATAGATACTCAGACTACTGTGAGTGGATCACTGCCAATAAATGGTCACAATAATCTTTGATATCTAATCACTGGCTGCTGATATACTGATCACTGCCTTCAAGGTAATCAATTTATGAATACTAGATGTTATCCATCATCCCAACATAGACCGTTCCTCCTTATTAGTGTTTAGGATGCCAAAGTATTCCTACGAAGTGCTCCAAGGGTTGTGCCACCTGTTATATGAATTCAATGCCAAAAGATTATGTCATTTGGCTCCAATATGTAATCGTTACCACAAAGTAATCATTGTGCATGTTACTCACTGATGTCTCAGGCCTAATCACTATGAAGTGAATGATTGTTGAATTCTTTACTATCACAGGGTATGGAAGATTGTTAATCTTCTAGGATGTGTTGGTCTATCTAGCAAATCAATCCATATGGAGAGGGTGGCGAGTGATTCAAGAGGCCACGATCCACATTTAACTTCAGTGCAAAGTCTTCAAACCAGTGTATAATGTCCTTCAGTAAAATTTGGTGCTCTTAATCATATGAATATCTTCAATAAAATTTGGACAAGCAAGAATCTTCAAACCCTCTATGAAATCTTCAATATCTTTAATTTAATGCAATGATGTTCAATAAACTCAACAATGGTCTCCGACCAAATATAAAAAATTAATCAATAAATTCAACACAAAGAAATGTGGAACAAATCTTTGAAGCTCAACTATGAAATTTGAAGTAATTTCACCTCATTGATAAAATTAGGTTTTCATCCAATTCATCATATTCTCCATGAATTGCAAGGGATCATCTCCTTGAACTCAGATAAAACCAAGAACTTATCTTCAAGCCAAAACAACATAACTTGGTGATATCCAAATGACTCATAGCTATTCCTCTTAAAACTTTCTTCAATTAGGTCTGACCTAAGTTTATTAAATGAAGGTGTTAATGTACATGATCACACTTGAACTTTATTAAATAATAGTTTTTGTGTACACAATACCACTTTATTTTATAAAGTGTTTTTGGGCTGACTTAAGCAACTTAATAAAATACTTTTATAAAGTAATTCAAAATTAGAATACTTTATAAAATTAATTAAAATTAGAACCACTTATGTTACTTCTCTTTTTGTTCTAGCTAATTATTCACTTGAAATGTGATAGCCATATCAAATATGAACATCACAGTCTTTCTTTCCACTACCCCATGTTGCTGAGGGGTCCTAGGAGTTGACATATGTCTCCTAAATTTTCCATGATCTTCACAAAATCTTTCAAATTCATTTGAAGTAGATTCACCTCCTTTATCAGACTTCAAGCATTTAATCTTAGGATCTACTTCATTCTCAACCAAAGCTTTGAACACTTTAAATTTATAAAGGGCATCTAGTTTTTCTCTTATGAAAGTAACCCAAGCCATTCTAGAATAATAATCAATAAGCAACATGAAATACCTCTCACCTTGTTGACTTTTACTATTTTAGGGCCACATAGATTAGTGTGAATTAGCTCCAATGGATTTGAAGAAGAATACTCCTTTCTTTTGTAGTTTGTCTTTGTCTACACTTTCCCATTTGACATTCTTTCCATACTGCATTTGTAGGCTTGATTATCTTACTGCATGAGTAGAACTAATCTATACCATATTAAAAAAATAGTTGTGTCCCATTCTTTTATGCCATAGCCAACATTCACTAGAATGAGCCAACAAACATGTTCTTCCATTTACCTCCTTCAGGTGATAGATATCACCATATTTTTTGATACTTTCTACCACTAATTTTCTGGATCCTACTTTCCTGATCTCACAACCTTTGGCTTAAAAGGTGAGATTATACCCTTTGTTACACATCTAACTAGGACTAAGAAGATTGTTTTTTATCCCTTTGACATAGAGGACATCCTCAGTCCTATTCTTTCCATCAATAGTTTTAGCACCTTTTCCACAGATCCGTGCTGACTCATCACCACCAAACTGGACAGCACCACCATCCCACTTCTCAAGGCTGATAAACTTCTCCTTGTCACTAGTCATATGATTTGAGCATCCACTGTCAATCACCCAAGCCTTGGATTCTTCTTTTGCATGAAAGGTAGTCCATGCAACCATTGATCTTTCATTATTTTGATTTGTTTGCAAGGTATCAGTCTTCTCACAAGTTCTAGCATCATCCTTTTTGTTACCAAAATTCAGGGCCATGAAAAATGTTTCATCATTTGAATCATCATGATCCTCATCTTCTAAAGAATAATTACTTTCTATGGAATACAGACTTCTCTTGAACTTGTCTCTCCTATTATTACCCCTTGATTCTTTGAAAGGACATTTAGAATAAAAATGGTCAACCTTTCCACAATTAAAACATTTGAAGGGTAACTTACCATTGTATTTTCTAGTGCCTTTCTTTAGTCTTCTTGCAAAATTTGATTCAACTTCATCAGAGCTCTCATCTTCATCAGTAACTTCTTCTTTGGTCTTTATATTGGTTTTGAAAGAAACTTCTTTCTTTGGAGCATCACTGCCAAACTTTCTCATTTCAAAGGCAGTAATGGTACCAAACAATTTGTATAATGTATGTATCCAAGTCTACATTCTCCTTAATGGCAAATACCTTATGACTGTAAGATTTGGGAGGAGATCTCAAAATATTTTTCACAATCTCATCTTCTTTCACTTCTCCACCAAGACAGGGTAATGTCATTGACCACTTCATTCACCCGGAGCATATATCCAATAATGTCTTCATCCTCTGACATCTTTAGATTCTCAAATCTATTATTGAAGATCTGCATCTTAGCTTGCTTTACTTTCTTATCTCCTTCATAGATGGTTTTAGGTTTATCCCAAACTTCTTGAGTAGAATCACAACCCATTATTTTTGAAAGTTCTGAATCAATTAACCCACTCACACTAGTAGAATTTTAGCAAATAAATCACTAAGTGACTAAAATTTTTAGTGACAACAACTAAAAATGACTAAATTGTACTAATTTTTTGCAACTCAGCTATAAATGAGTAAATAAATGACTAATTTGGTTGTTGACTAAAAAACTATTTAGTCAAAGAAATAAAAATGACTAAATAGTTAGTCATTTATTTATCACAATCCATTTGAATAAATCATTTAAGGAATAAAAAATCAATAGCCTACTAAAATACTCTAAAACATACTCATCGAAATCTTATTTTTAGGCGTAGCCCACCAAAATGGAGTTTTCATTTTAATAAACATACTCTAAAACCTTCATCCAAACCTTATTTTAGGCGTAGCCCGCCAAAACGGAGAAGTGTTTCAGTAAAGAATGATATGGAATGGTAAGGAGATGTGCGTGACATGATGCATAGGATTCATTGTTGCATATGTCATTCCTGCTCTTCTCAACAAGGGTTACATTGTTCATGCTACTATTTGTAATCTAGGTCTTTAATTGACATATATTTGCATAATCTCAAATTCCCAATTTAGAAGCTTTTGAAGTATCAATGTATCCTATATAGGGTTTAGAATTATTTCTTTTAATTTAAAAAAATAAATAAATGATGTATTTGCTTGTGATTAGAGAATGTGGAGATCTCCTAAATCTGCCCCAACTCACTATCCTCTTTGGCACTATATTCAATACTCTAGCTGCTAGGGTTTTGTATGTGACATCTTTAATATCTTCATGACAGTGTCTTTCAAATAGATCTCAGTCTTTGCTTTAATCTTTTTATCATGGTAACCCTTGAGTTCCATAATCCACCTTCAATATCTTCTAAGAACGTTGTCTTAAGCTAGACTGCATAGTATTCATATAAAGAAAGTCCTTCATACCTACCCTTGTTCCAAACCACCACTCACTACCTTGCTTAAAATGTTGCCTCTATAAGCACAATAACATGTTTTAAAATCATGGTTTCCAGTGATTGACCATTAAGGTCACTACTTCAAGATACAATGAGATTTTTATCTTAAAACTCAAGGCATTATGCAAGATAACATTGTGAATTGTTTGCTATGTAGGGTTTGATTTTCTTACATATTTACTGCTTTGCTAACTACCTTCAAGACTAGATATTGCACCTTGGCTGCAATCTCAAACAGCTCACTCACTATCACTTGAAGATTCCTTTCATGAGCATCCTTCTATAAAATCAAACCATGCCCTATAGACTACCTACTTACTTACTACGTGGGGCTCATTGTTTCATGGTATTGTGGGTCTTAAGATCCTTCAACCTTATTGTCACTACTTCATAGTCCACAAGGTATTATTCACTATTCTCCCATCTTTGATGAGTCTCAAAACACTGCTCAAACATGCAATCCACTACCTCCATTATACAATGGCTAAAAAGAAACATTCAACCTATGATTACCACTATTACTTCATTTGGATAGTCATTTCTTGATTGCATTTGCCTTGTCTAACATTGTCAATAAAATTTAAAAAACCCTTAAGGTTAGCAAGGGGGTAAGGAAACTCACTGTTAAAATCTCCACTTTACTATGCAAGGTTTGAGCTTTATTATCTTGTCATTGCTCAGCCTCTTTTTGACTATCACACCTCAAGTGACTTTCATTCTTCTTACCATAGATTGCATTTACAAATGTTAGTAAGCTTCATAGTGTGCTTGTTATTGTCTACAATCTTTAGATTGCAAGATTTTGTTATTGGCTACAATGTCTCAATCTTTTTGGTATTGCAAACTCACTATTCTACTAGAGTTATGGTTTATGTTTCTACAGAGGCCTAAGGTTTGTACCCTAGTCATGCTCTTACCAATGCTTTTGTTGGTATTAAAAAACAACCTTAAATCTTGGGTTAGAAAATTAGTTGTCTTGACAGGGTGTGGTATAATCTTGGATTGTATCCTAGAGTGTGTGGGAAGCTTGTGTTTGATCATTAAGGTATGTAAACCTGATCAGGGAAATGTATCCTATATAGCATGGGTCTTGCTTTAATATTTCCCATAATGGTTATTAGCAGATCACATTATTATAGTATGTGGTAACCTAAGATTGCATTCAAGTAGGTAACAAACTTGGTCTATAGTTTAAGCTATACACTTTTAAGTAACATTCATAACGTTTAGAAAATCTTGATCACTCTCTAGAATAGCCCTTTAAACATGGGTTGTGCTTGAATGCACTACAAAATTGATATAACACAACCACTTTGCATATCAACCAGAGTTATAGGCTCTTTATTGTAGCAAGAGGTAATTGCTTTTGGATCATGATATCATTACATTGTAACCTCTTAAGCTTGAGTCAACTTGAATGCACCCAATTATGATTGATACCTAATTGTGACGATAGTGATTAATTTGTACATGAATTATGCTCATATGAGTGCCTCCATTTCTATCACAACATAACCACATTAAACTTGGGTCACACATGAATGCATCATGTATTTGTTATAGCACAACTATGCCACATGACTAATAGAGTTATGGATCACATAATTATAGTCACAAGAATCTGTTCCTCAGTTCTGCTCTTATGGTGATTTCATTACTGTTACAACATAACCCTTTAGACTTATATTGCTCAAATCCTTACATTGCTTATTTTCTCTTTGGATGGATGGCAATTCAATGGCAGGGATTTGTATGCAGGTCATGCTCATATAAGTGCCTTTGTCACCATTACACAATAGTACATTAGAATTTCCTTTCTTAAACCTTTACTTCATTTTTTATTGTTAGGGTTTCTTAGTGATTATTCCATTTCCATGTGACATATTGATAAAAGAAACCAAGCAAAAAATCATTTTATTTTTAGTTAACTCTGTTGATAACTGAGAGGGGGGGGTGAATCAGTTATCCTAATTATTTCTTCTTTTGAACTTTCTTATTAATCAGTGCAGCATTGAATCAAACAAACAAACATTACCATGAAATGAAAAACACATGACATAGTATTTTTGACGTGGAAACCCCGTTAAGGGAGAAAACCACGGGGTGATTAACCCAAAGATTATTCTCTGTTAGAAGAATAAGGAATTACAAAATGGCACTTGCCAATTAGGGCTCACTGCCCGAGCACACTGCTCACAAGAGGCACACTGCCTACAAGGAGACACACTGTCTACAAAAGAATGTTATACAATACTTGAACTGATTGGAAGCATCTACATATGCTGAAGTTCAGTTCCGGGTAGGCTCAGTACACTGATCTGCTGCACTTCATTTTTTTTTCTTCTCTTTATTCTGCTTTCCTTTCACATACTGGATCTCTCTGGCTGTTTTTGCTCTGCTCTACACTTTTTCGCATTCCACACAACACTACAACACTTTTCACAACTAAATCCATCCTCTATATATATCCGCACTAGTGATTTCATTATCTTTCTAGTCAGCAACCGGAATAGTCTATCTTCTCACAAACTCTGTTCTGTCGGCTGAATCCTTGCATACCAAGTAATGCGGATCAAGCATATACTTGTAGATATCATTAATCATGTCGGCCAAACATGATTCATGCCTTCACAACCTTTACCATCAATAGTAACACATCCAGAAAACAGTCTGATGTTCTGTCAGTTAGTTCTTCCTCTGTTCTCATTGTCACTCAGGAATCTGGTACTCAACTATTCATAACTTTTTCTTTGTCCATCACCGGAGGCTATATCCTTGGAATATACCACTCAAGGTAGTCCTCTTGACTTCCCCAAATCCGCACTGCACCAAGACACTTCCTCTGAGAGATCCGGACCAATCTGTCGGACCTTGCCACATGCTCTGTTCTTGTTCACCGGACCAAAACAGTCTTCATTCTGGCTTCCGGTAGAGACACACCATGACTTACGGATATGTGGGATGACCTTTGTTGCCATCAATGACAACAACCATGATTCCATATAGTGTTTCTTGCCAACAATCTCCCCCTTTGGCATTGATGGCAACACTTAGTGAAAAATGACTAAGTGTTTACACTATGCTCCCCCTTGGCTGATGCTCTATCTTTATATACAATTTCCGGAACTCCCCCTTGGTTGGATTCCTCATTTTTCACTGCTCCTCACTCCCCCTTTGACATCAATGGCAAAGGGTAGGGTCCGCATACAAAAATTTTAAAAATTTACTATACTTAGCCGCATATTACATACTCACATAAACTGAAGAATGTCTGCAAAGGATGTCTTCAATTGGATCAGTTCTGTAGCCCAACTTTCCTTCATTCTATCCAAAATTGAAATGTGACCACTCAACAAAAATGCAAATGCATCTGCCCTTTTTAGATCTTTCGGATCACTTGTCTGGGCTGTGATTTGAGCTTCTGCTATGGCCTCATGCATGGCCTCTAGCTTAGGGACAATTAACCCCCTGAGCTCACTCAACCTGCTTATTCTATTTTTCCTTTCCTTCTCCAATTTCTTGATTTCACTCAAGACTGCAATAGTCTGACATTCTTGATTTGTTATAGAGGAAGAAAGAGGATCAAAACTTTGAGACAAGCTTAGTAGTGTGTCCTCTTGCTCTTTTATTTTCTTCTCAATGTCCACTGTTACCTTGGACCAGGAGATACAAAATTTGTATATTTCACCACCATCCTTAAGAGCATTTTCTAAGCTCTTTATCCCAATGTTCATGTTTCTCCTATCATTAATGATCAAACCCTGAACCTCGGAGAACCTTTTATCCAAAAACTCCTTCCGGACCTTTTCTTCAGCTGATTTTTCTAGAGATTCAAAATGTGTACTAACACTGCTGACTAAGGTTTTGAGATTACCAGAAGAGGAGGCTGTGGGATCCTTCTGAAAAGATGGCATGATCTTTTCTAGCACTCCAGATGCTACCTCCATAAGCTCACAGTCTTCCATGTGAGATTTTAGTAGTTTCTCTTTGACTTTCTCATTTGCAAATGAGGCTATTTTCATTGTTTGTATGGGTGACAAAGAGTCAAAATCTAATGGTCCTTTTAGCAGGTCCGGTTCATCAATTTCTATAGTGGCTTTTGTCAAGAATTCTTGAACAGTTTGTGCAGTGTCTCTTGTCGGAGACAGATGTTTCTTCTCTTCTGCAGTTTTGTCCTTTGGAATCTTTTCTCCTTCCTTACTCTTACCACTTTCAGTTGTGGTTTTCTCTGTTGGGGTCTTTGTAGCACATTTCATAGTTCAGGATGTTGTCTTTTCATTGATGTCAAAATATCAGGATATCAGGATGTTGCATTTCACAGTTTTCACAAGATGCAGTTGACAGGTTATGAAATCAGTGTTGAGAAGTATGCAATCAGAGATCTGACATGGTCTTCATCAATGGCAATGGTTTTCAGTTCAGTGATATGATCTGCATCAGTGACAATGGTTGTTAGATTTGTGATATGGTCTTCATCAATAGCAATGGTTTTTCAGTTCAGTGATATGGTCTGCATTAGTGACAATGGTTGTTAGATCTCTTAGTTTTGATCTTTCAGTGGTCCTTCATGGTAATGACATCAATGTTGATCTTGTGTGAAGTCGTTCTGTAACTTAGTCATTTCAGTGGATGACATTCATTGCATATTATCAATTTTTGGTTTAAGGCAAGGGCTTGCATCATTTGACAAATGTTAATATGCATTATATTAATTCCATCTACATTGAGTTCATTACAGTGGCAGTCTGATGAAGCATGGTGTTTTCATTTAGTATGTGATTTTTGACAAGGTTTATAGTGGTTGATATGGTAAGTGTGGTTGTCTTAACATTTACTAAGTCTTTTACATTGTTTATACATTGTTTAACTTTGGCCGTCATAACCCTATGCACTTTTTTGTTATAAACTTAAATTGACCGGTAAAAGAGGTCATCGGGGGTGTAAGTTATAAAGAAAGGGTATCAACGTCGTTGATGTTACCGGCCCCTTGTGCTAGGCATCGGGTGAGCGCCGGTGGAAGACTCAACAGTGAGCGCAAAAAAGCCGATCAACGGCTTAAGTTTAAATAACAAATGGCGGGCCGCACAAATCAGAGGGTCGAGTTTTAAATGGCAAGTTTTGTCAAACGGTCAGTCTGTGAGATTAAAGTTGACGTCCTCTTTTGTTAAAAAAGGCAACAAAGCTATTCTTTTTGGATCTATCTCACCGAATTTCAAGGGTCACTGAAGTTGTTTCTTGTTGTGAAGGAAAGAGTAAAATTTTAGAAGGTTTCCAAGTATGTAGAATATGAAAAGGCAGTGTTGTTCGAAGAGAGTTCATTTTTTTTTATTTTGTTGTTTGATTTTCATGTGAGAATATGATAAGTTTGAGAAGAATGAAGTTGAACTGGTTATTGAAGATTTTTTGTTCTTTGATTGAAATTCTTTTTGCATATATAGATTTTGGTTTTGAATGGCAGATGGGAGAGATGAGTTGCAGATGAAAGAAAATGAATGAGAATTTTTAAAGAAGCTCTTTTGGAGAATGGAATTGGTATGTAATTTTTGCAGGAATGGAGAATCATTCTTCAGGGATTTATGTTGAAATTTTTCAATGATCATGATGGAGTAATGTTTGTTCAGAGAAAGTGAAAGTGTCAGAGAAAGTGAAGGTGACTAAAGACTATAATTTTTCAGAGAAGAAAAATTGTTCAGTTTGCAGAGAGAGAAAGCTCAAAATGGTGAATTAGTTTGAAATGGTGTTGCAGAGGTATGAAATATATTGAAGATCAAAATTGATTGACTGTAGGAGTTGAAGACAATTAAAGGTTGATTGAAAAATTTATTTTGTTTATCTTAAAAGGGAGAAATAAGGTTTTGGTTTTTATTGAAACAGGGAAATCCCCTGAGTTATAATTTTTCATTGAATATTGATGATGTCAGTGAGACATGCAGAGAGATAAAATTTGCCAGTGAGGCAGAATTGTAATGTCAGTGAGACATTTGTAATCTGAATTTTGTGTTAAGCCAGTGAGGCAGTTGAGTGGTTTTTATACCCCAGGAGGGTTTTCCACTCGGGAAATTTCTTGTGTCAAATTTGTGTATTGATACTCTGCATATTTACTTTGTTCCTTCTGAAGAATTCTAAATTGTGAAATTAGATTAATCAAAGGTAGCAAAAAGTTTTAAAAATTGTTAACAACATTGATTCACCCCCCCTCTCAGTGTTGTGTGTATTCCTACAATTGGTATCAGAGCCTAGTACCCTGTCAAAGCTTAATCAGCTTGGGTAGATCATATTTCTGGAATACTTATCATGGCAAGTCAAGAAGGTTACTCAAATTATAAGGAACCTATGTTTGATGGCTCTAACTATGCTTTTTGGAAATTCAGGATGGAGTCATATTTGTCATCTCTGGGCTATGATGTGTATGATGCTATTGTTACTGGATATACTGCTACAAATCCTCCTAGCACAGCTGATGAGAAAAGAGCATATGAAAATAATGCTAAGGCTAAAAATGCACTATGTTGTGGTCTTACCAATGACATACTTGTAAAAATCATGGAGTGTAAAACAGCCAAGGAAATATGGGACAAATTGTCAAATATCTATCAAGGAGATGATAAAATCAAAGAAGCAAAACTGCAATCCTACAGAGCAAAATTTGAAAGTCTCAGAATGAGTGATGATGAGAAAGTGGCAGAATATCTTTTAAGGGTCCAAGAAATTGTAAATGCTATCAGAGGACTTGGTGATACACTGGAAGAGAAGACAGTTGTTACAAAAATCTTAAGGACCTTAAATCCAAAATATGAATCCAAAGTGTCTGCTGTTGAAGAAAGAGATTTAAGCAAAGTTACCTTTGATGAACTTCATGGCACTTTCACAGCCTATGAGATGAGGATTAGCAATGACATACCTTCAAGCAAAGAAGCTGCTTTCAAATCAGTCAGAAAAGAAAAGGAGATCTCTGATTCAGATGAATTGGATGATGAACAAGAAATATCTCTTGCAAGCAAGTTAAAGAAGGGATCTGTTGGTAAGTACAAAGGTAAGCTTCCATTCAAATGTTTTGAGTGTGGAAAGATTGGACACTATGCAGCTCAGTGCCCTTACAAAGATCCAGACAGTGATGAAGATGAAAACAAGAAGCAATTCAAAAAGAAACAGTTTGTTTCTAGAAGGAAAAATAACTTCAGAAAGAAAAGAAGTCTGTTCATAAAAAATGTTGATATGACTGAAAGTGATTCAGATGATTTTCTTGATGAAAATGCACAGACTTTGTTTATGGCTATTCTAAATGAAAATGAAAAATGTGAAGAACAATCAAACAGTTGTGAAGCTGTTATTGACTTTGAAGGAGAATTGATATGTGCATTAAGTCAAGTCAAGAAACTTAAGAAGGAAATCATTGCTCAAAGAAGTCAGTTTCAAAAAGAAAATGATATCATGAATAACAAGTTAACTTGTTATGAGAAACAGATTACTGATCTAATTCTTTCTCTTGAAGAAAGTAAGAAAATTATTGATGATAAAGACAAAGAATTGAATAACAAGGACAAGGAATGTCATAAACTTGAAGCTGAAATTGTTGGTCTAAGAAGAAGACTTGATATGTGCAGAAGCAGTGATAAATTAGATGATCTTCTTGATAGACAAAAAGGATTCAAAGATAAATCAGGTCTTGGATTTGAAGAGGGACAGTGTTCTCAAAAGGCTAGTATAAAAGGAAAATCAATCATAAGGACAACAAACTACAACAGAAGTGATACTTTCAGGTATAATGCTCACTTTACTGGATATTGTTTTTGTTGCAACAGGTTTGGACACAAAGTCAGTGAATGCAAATTTGGAATCAGAAGAGAAATGCATCCATTCATGTTCTTAAGAAGTTTGAAGTGTTACAATTGTAAAAATTTTGGGCATATTGCAAAATTCTGTAGACCTTCATTGCAAATGCAGCAAACAACAAGAAATACTGTCTCAGGTTTGTCTTCTTTGGATTCTGAAAAGAAATTGCTTGTTTGGAAACCTAAGGTAATCAATAAGAGCTTAGATGTTATGATTGCACAAGCTGCTTTTCATGCCAAAAGAAAGGAACAGTGGGTGATTGACAGTGGTTGCTCCAACCACATGACAGGGGACAAAGATAAGTTTGTTAAGTTTGAAGACATTAATGAAGGCTCTGTTATGTTTGGAAATAATGATTGTATTATGATCAGAGGCAAAGGTACAATTCTTCTTGATGATGAAACACCACTAAATGATGTGTATTTTGTAGAAGGACTGAAGCACAACCTGTTAAGTGTCAGTCAAATATGTGACAATGGTTTTAATGTGGTTTTTGATGCACATGGATGTGAGATTAAAAAGAAATCAGGTAAAGTTATTGCAGCAGGTCTAAGGACTAGTGGTAACATCTACAATCTTCATAACTCAGAAACTAAAAGTGTTGATAGTCATATCTGTTTCATGGGTCAAATTGAGGAAAGCTGGTTATGGCACAGAAGACTTGGTCATGTGAATTTTGACAATCTTGTGAGAATTAGCAAGAATCACAATGTCAGAAATATGCCTCATATTTCAAAACCAAGTAATACTATATGCAAAGAGTGTCAGCTGGGTAAGCAAACCAAAGTCAGTTTCAAGCCTAAGGAGTATTTTACTTCAAAACCTCTGCAGCTGGTACATTCAGATTTGTGTGGTCCTACAAGGACTAAAGCTCTGGGAGGAGAAAAGTATTTTATGCTTTTCATTGATGATTTTTCAAGAATGACATGGGTAACATTCTTAAGGCATAAATCAGAGGCATTTGATAGATTCAAAATCTTCAAGAAGATGGTTGAAAAGGAATCTGATTTCAAGCTAAAATGTCTAAGGTCAGACAATGGAGGAGAGTACACTTCAAAGGAATTTGAGGAGTATTGTGAAAAACATGGGATAAGAAGGCAATTCTCCACTCCTAGAACTCCACAGCAAAATGGAGTAGCTGAAAGGAAAAACAGGACTGTAAAAGAAATGGCAAGAACTTTACTACATGATGCAAATCTGCGTAATGTCTATTGGAGAGAAGCTGTTCATACAGCTGTATATACTCTGAACAGAGTTCAATTAAGGGTAAAGTCAAATTATACTCCTTATGAACTGTGGTATGGTAAGTCAGCTAATGTTGGGTATTTCAAAATTTTTGGAAGTAAGTGTTACATCAAGAAAGATAATGATAGCTTATGTGGTTTTGAGTCTAGATGTGATGAAGGCATTTTTCTTGGTTATTCTACACATAGCAAGGCATATAAATGTTTTAACAATAGGCTTAAAAGAATAATTGAAAGTACTAATGTTAAGGTGGATGAGGATTTGAAGCCCTGTATGCAGTTGATTCATGATATTGAAGTTGATCATCATTCACAAAAGGAAGAAGAAATTCAGGAAGAGAAAGAAGATCCTGAAAAATCTGTTGATGTTAAGACAAAGACTCTTTCAAAGGCATTTCAAAGAGATCATCCTCATGAGTTGATCATTGGGGATAAGGACAGTGGTGTGTTAACAAGAAGAGGAAAGCAAGCTGCTGCACATAATCAAGCACATGTGTGTTTGATATCTGAAATGGAACCAAAGAATTATGTTGAGGCCAGCAAAGATGAAGCATGGGTTAATGCCATGGAAGAGGAGTTAAGCCAAATAGAAAAGAACAAAACATGGGAACTTGTTCCAAGACCAGAAGGTAAGAATGTCATTGGATCAAAATGGGTGTTTAGGAATAAGCTTGATGATAAAGGTAAAGTTGTTAGAAACAAAGCCAGACTGGTTTGCAAAGGGTATTCACAAATTGAAGGTATTGACTTTGAAGAAACATTTGCTCCTGTTGCTAGATTAGAAGCTATAAGGATGTTTTTAGCTTTTTCAGTTTATAAAAATTTCAAAGTTTTCCAAATGGATGTAAAATCAGCATTTCTAAATGGAGATCTTGAAGAAGAAGTCTACATGGAACAACCAGAAGGTTTTGTGAATAAAGATAATTCAGATCATGTTTACAGGTTGAAAAAGGCTTTATATGGTTTAAAGCAAGCTCTAAGGGTTTGGTATTATAGACTGGATAAGTTTTTGCAGGAACAGGGATTCACAAAAGGAGATGTGGATAGTAATTTATACTATTTAATCAAAGGTGAGGATATTCTGGTTGTTGAAATTTATGTAGATGATATCATTTTTGGTAGTAATAATGATGATATGAGTCATTCATTTCCTAACATCATGAAATCAGAATTTGAAATATCTATGTTGGGAGAATTGTCCTTCTTTCTTGGTCTTCAGGTATCTCAGCTTGAAAAGGGAATATTCATCTCACAAAATAAATATGCCAAAGAAATGTTAAAGAGGTTTCAAATGGATGATTGCAAACCTTTGGGTACTCCTATGGAGACAGGGCATAAGCTAAGTAAAAATGATGAATCACCTGAAGTAGAACAATCTCTGTATAGATCTATGATTGGGAGTCTTTTATATCTCACTGCTTCTAGGCCTGATATTATGCAGGCTGTTTGTTTGGTTGCTAGATTTCAAGCTTGTCCTAAACAATCACATTTGAATGCTGTTAAGAGAATCTTTAGATATATTAAGGGTACAATTGATTTTGGTTTATGGTATCCTAGACACAATGATTTTACACTTCTTGCCTATACAGATGCAGATTGGGCAGGGTGTCCTGATGACAGAAAAAGCACAAGTGGGGCAGCTTTCTTTCTGGGTGGCAGATTGGTTGCATGGCAGAGTAAGAAACAAGATTGTGTTTCTCTATCTACAGCTGAAGCTGAGTACATTGCTGCTTCATCATGTTGTACACAGGTACTTTGGATGGT
This sequence comes from Cunninghamia lanceolata, assembly GCA_027924645.1. Classification (NCBI taxonomy): domain Eukaryota; kingdom Viridiplantae; phylum Streptophyta; class Pinopsida; order Cupressales; family Cupressaceae; genus Cunninghamia; species Cunninghamia lanceolata. Next base: position 3,777,160 of record BSBN01000793.1, read on the forward strand.
ACAATCACTTCTTGATATTAAGGTTGAAGTTAAAAAGCCTGTGTCTATTCTTTGTGATAACACAAGTTCAATCAATATGTCAAAGAATCCTATAATGCATTCAAGAACTAAGCACATTGCTATCAGATATCATTTTCTAAGGGAAAAGGTGATTGAAAATGAAGTTTCTTTGGAATATGTGCATACTAGTGATCAGTTGGCTGACATCTTCACAAAGCCTTTGCCAAAGGAGACATTTGAAACTCTGAGACAGAGACTGGGAGTTCTGTCTCTTGTCTCTCTTCAGTAAGTTACAGAGATATCAGATTCAGGGGGAGTTGTTTTCTAGATTATTTTAATGTCCTGAATCTCATTTGTACATAGCCTGTATATAGTTTTTGTACATATTTTTGTGGTTGGTAGTGTTATAGTATTGTACATTTGATCAGTTTGAAGTAAAGTGTTGGTTTTGACAAAATTTTTCGGAGGATTGTATTTACAAGAACAGGAATCTATTGATTGTGGTGTTATTTTTTTGCCTTTGACATTTTTATGTCAAAAAGGGGGAGAAATCAGTTATGGTTTTGCCATCAATGTCAAAGACAAAGGGGGAGTTTTGTAGCACATTTCACAGTTCAGGATGTTGTCTTTTCATTGATGTCAAAATATCAGGATATCAGGATGTTGCATTTCACAGTTTTCACAAGATGCAGTTGACAGGTTATGAAATCAGTGTTGAGAAGTATGCAATCAGAGATCTGACATGGTCTTCATCAATGGCAATGGTTTTCAGTTCAGTGATATGATCTGCATCAGTGACAATGGTTGTTAGATTTGTGATATGGTCTTCATCAATAGCAATGGTTTTTCAGTTCAGTGATATGGTCTGCATTAGTGACAATGGTTGTTAGATCTCTCAGTTTTGATCTTTCAGTGGTCCTTCATGGTAATGACATCAATGTTGATCTTGTGTGAAGTCGTTCTGTAACTTAGTCATTTCAGTGGATGACATTCATTGCATATTATCAATTTTTGGTTTAAGGCAAGGGCTTGCATCATTTGACAAATGTTAATATGCATTATATTAATTCCATCTACATTGAGTTCATTACAGTGGCAGTCTGATGAAGCATGGTGTTTTCATTTAGTATGTGATTTTTGACAAGGTTTATAGTGGTTGATATGGTAAGTGTGGTTGTCTTAACATTTACTAAGTCTTTTACATTGTTTATACATTGTTTAACTTTGGCCGTCATAACCCTATGCACTTTTTTGTTATAAACTTAAATTGACCGGTAAAAGAGGTCATCGGGGGTGTAAGTTATAAAGAAAGGGTATCAACGTCGTTGATGTTACCGGCCCCTTGTGCTAGGCATCGGGTGAGCGCCGGTGGAAGACTCAACAGTGAGCGCGAAAAAGCCGATCAACGGCTTAAGTTTAAATAACAAATGGCGGGCCGCACAAATCGGAGGGTCGAGTTTTAAATGGCAAGTTTTGTCAAACGGTCAGTCTGTGAGATTAAAGTTGACGTCCTCTTTTGTTAAAAAAGGCAACAAAGCTATTCTTTTTGGATCTATCTCACCGAATTTCAAGGGTCACTGAAGTTGTTTCTTGTTGTGAAGGAAAGAGTAAAATTTTAGAAGGTTTCCAAGTATGTAGAATATGAAAAGGCAGTGTTGTTCGAAGAGAGTTCATTTTTTTTATTTTGTTGTTTGATTTTCATGTGAGAATATGATAAGTTTGAGAAGAATGAAGTTGAACTGGTTATTGAAGATTTTTTGTTCTTTGATTGAAATTCTTTTTGCATATATAGATTTTGGTTTTGAATGGCAGATGGGAGAGATGAGTTGCAGATGAAAGAAAATGAATGAGAATTTTTAAAGAAGCTCTTTTGGAGAATGGAATTGGTATGTAATTTTTGCAGGAATGGAGAATCATTCTTCAGGGATTTATGTTGAAATTTTTCAATGATCATGATGGAGTAATGTTTGTTCAGAGAAAGTGAAAGTGTCAGAGAAAGTGAAGGTGACTAAAGACTATAATTTTTCAGAGAAGAAAAATTGTTCAGTTTGCAGAGAGAGAAAGCTCAAAATGGTGAATTAGTTTGGAATGGTGTTGCAGAGGTATGAAATATATTGAAGATCAAAATTGATTGACTGTAGGAGTTGAAGACAATTAAAGGTTGATTGAAAAATTTATTTTGTTTATCTTAAAAGGGAGAAATAAGGTTTTGGTTTTTATTGAAACAGGGAAATCCCCTGAGTTATAATTTTTCATTGAATATTGATGATGTCAGTGAGACATGCAGAGAGATAAAATTTGCCAGTGAGGCAGAATTGTAATGTCAGTGAGACATTTGTAATCTGAATTTTGTGTTAAGCCAGTGAGGCAGTTGAGTGGTTTTTATACCCCAGGAGGGTTTTCCACTCGGGAAATTTCTTGTGTCAAATTTGTGTATTGATACTCTGCATATTTACTTTGTTCCTTCTGAAGAATTCTAAATTGTGAAATTAGATTAATCAAAGGTAGCAAAAAGTTTTAAAAATTGTTAACAACACTGATTCACCCCCCCTCTCAGTGTTGTGTGTATTCCTACAATCTTCTCTTTCTCTGTATCCTTGGTGCTGTCAACCTCTTTTTCTTTAACTGCTGCTTCTTTCTCCTGTAGTTTCTCTTCTTCTTGGGATCCGAAGACTATAGGGGAAACCGGAGGAGAGATGTTAGTCTGTTCAAGGGCCACTTCTTCCGGAGCAGATGACTCCAAGTCCACAGTTGTTTCTGCACCTAAGTCCTCTACAACAGGAAGATTAAACCTTTTGAAGGTTTTTCGGAGAATCTCTTCAGTGTCCTTGGCTACCTTGTCGGTCTCACCAAGCATAAGCTGATTCATCCTTGCTTTGCTCCTGAATTCATCCTTGCAGTCTTTGAATACCATGTTCATTGTTTTGTGATCAATTGAAGGATATAGCTGAATAGCTATCTGTTCTCTGATCTCAAGGTCTTTTGCCATGGCATTGTTCTTTCTTATTTCTAGTTCCTTCTCTAGACTCTTAGGAATTTCGGAGATAATCTCAATAAAAGCTTTATTGTAAATGTTCAGGTACCTGATTGTAGCTTCCTGCAGGATCTTTTGATCTGCCTCATTGTAGTCATCATAGAATTCAGCTACTGGTTGAAGGTTCCCATCCACAGTGACTGATTTGACTACACTGTCTAGGGATAGAGTGGGCTTTTCAGCAAATTCCTCTGCCATTTCTTCCTTGTCTTGGCCTGTGGAGGGTTTCCAGGATCCTTTCTTCTTCTGCTTCTTTATTTCTTTTACTCCCTCATCTGACTCAGTTTCCTCTTCATCCTTTTGGCTTTCATAAGCCCTTGTGGCTTTTGTCTTAGATCTTTTACCAGATGCCTGGACTTCCGGTTTTGAACTTTTGGTTGTGGGAGGTGCAGATCTTTTTGATGATCTGGTCCGGGTGGAAGTTTCAACCGGAACACTTTCTTTACTTTTCTTTTCTGCCTCTTTCTTTTCTTCCTCAGCCTTTCTCCTCTTTTCCCAGTTGGCATCAAGTGCCTCCTTTGGAATGCCTAGGCCTTGAGCAATATTCTCTACTTCTTTTCTCACCTTCCTTTTGATTTTCGGTTCTCGGAGTTCAACATGAATTTTGATACTTAGTTCCTCAAATGTTCCGAACCTTTCTGCCTTTGGATCTTTGGGCTGACTTAGCATGTGTTAAACATGCAGTTCCACTATTTGTTCATCCACTTCATACCCCATGGGCATGATCCATACAGTTCTTGGTTCTACTGCCTCCATTAGACACTGATCTGTTTCTACCATGAAGCATACTGTGTCTTTGTACTTTTCAACAAGGGATTGGGGTATTCTTTCTCTTGCATGCATCATGCTTTGGAAGTTCTTGAAATATCCCCATAGAGCTGTATTTCTTGCTTTAGCATCCCCAAGTCCATGCAAATAGTCTCTGATTTGGATGGCAACCGGTCTGTCATTTTGCCATATCCATCCACTGGATCCGGGAAGTTCATTCATGTAGTAAAAGAAGAGACAAAGGATCAGATTGCCATACTTGAAGGAGTTTTTCTTGTCCTTCTTAATCTTCTGCAGATTTTCAAAAAGTTGGTTTACAAGAAGCTCACACAAGTCATAGTCTGCATTCTCCTTTAACATTTGATAAGCTGTGTAGATTGCAGTTCCCGGTACTGAATTTTCCCTACTGGAGTGATAGATTTTGTAACCAATTATCATAGATGCAAATTTGACATCCAGTTCAGTGATGTCATCAACTGTCATAGCTCTCTTGTCAAACTTGGATCCGGTTGCATCACTAACTGTCTGATTTTTGACAGACTTGAGAACAGGTAATCCACTGGATGAGTGCAGACCGGTTACAGCCCTAATTGTATCTTTGGTGATCTTGAAGGGCTTGTTCAACCATAGGAAGTTGTCATGTACTCTACTTAGTACATACCGGACCCATTCATCTTCTTCAAAACAGGGGAAATGAATGCACTGTGCAAAATGTTTGTCCCGGATGGCTTTGTACTGAGGTTTGATCTCAAAGGAGTCATCTATCAATTGTTTGTGATAGATATCCATCAGTTTTGATTCTCCAAAGTCTTCAAAATTTGCATGGATGTAAACCCTAATGTCCTCCGTATGTAATACACCATGCGGAACACTAGAGAAGGCTCCTAGTGGATCTACCTCCAAAGATTTGTATGGATGTTTCTTGAATGTGGGGCGAGGTCTATCAGAGATCTTAGCTATATTTGGAGTAGCCATTCTTCAAAGATTTGCAGTGAGATAATGAAAACGGAGAATACCTTATGCGCCTTCAGTTTGCACGGAGTGGTTGGATTGATTTCTTTATGCAATGACTTCGGTAGGAGATCTTTGGTGTGCTTGATGAATCTTGTTGCAGAGCTCCACTTTTCGCTTCTTCTTGAGTGCATAATGAGCAAATGATTTATGAGAAATCCCTTATATTGCTCCGCAAACCCTAATATCTGATGGCAATAAATGCTCGACCTATATTATTTCGGTTTGCCTTATTTGGATAACTTGAAGAACCGGATCAGTCCTGGTCTATGAACATCGTGCGGAACTTTCAACCATGAACAAATCAAGATAACACATCACAAGGACATCCCAAACACTCTGTCCAATCCGCAGAATAAGATAATGCACTTACGGATCTCTCTGGACCCTTTTGTAATCCTCTGTCATTCTGGAGCATCTCTCGGAACAGGTCTTGCTTGATCGATCACAACTTCTTGACATCTTCATGCGGACCTCTGAAGTCTTATCTGGATCATCTCAAGATTTATATCTACAAACCCTTTACTCTGCATCTTGTGCCACATCCGGCACCATTTGATTGGCTGGGGGAACAAGATTTTCTTTGAGTCTCCCCCTAAGCCAGAGCTCACCTTTTAATTTCCAGAAGGAATATCAACACCAGAGTCTGGTGTGGATCCAACTTCTATATTCTCTAAACTTTTCTTTACCCAAATCTTGTTCATCTGATGCCTAACTTCATCCGCATTCATCTTTTGTTTACCCTTGTCTTGAATCTGATTATACACCGGACCTCTTTTGTCCTGATTCTTGCTTCTGCAGACTTTTGCATTATGACTGGACCTATTACAGATTTGGCAAATAACATTTCTTTGCATATTTGACTGATAACCTCCTGATCTACATTGATTAGCCATATGACCTACTCTATTGCATGCAAAGCATCTACCATTGAATGATTTGTTTATTTGCATATTTCTGCATTCATGAGACTTGTGTCCATACCTTTTGCAGTTAAAGCACTGTCCAGAGAAGGATGAATTAATCTGATTCATTCTCTTTCTGCACTGATTAGCTCTGTGACCAAAGTGGTTGCAGCTGTGGTAGTATCCATTGAAGGATGGATATCTTTGAGCATTGGGCTGTCTTACTGGAGATCTTCTAGGCCTATTCCTTGGATTTTCTAATCCAAAATTCTTTTGACCGGATCTGGAGCTTTCTCCTTTCTCATATCCCAAACCATACTTGTCATCTGTCTTCTTTTGACTTCCAAGAAGAACTTCAAGTTGAGCAGAACTTATCTTGAATTTCTCTTTATATTCATTTGCTGTTTGAAGGTCTCTTTTGAGAGAGACAATTTGATCCTCAAGTTTTTCTTCATTATCTTTGGCATCTTCAAGATCAGATTCAAGATGTCTGATAATTCTGTCCATCTAATGGCATTCTTCTGATTTCTCCTTAAGAGATTGTCTTAGATTGTCTTCAGCTTTTCTTTTCTCTTCAATCTCTTGAGTAAACTTTATAACTCCTGATTCCATTTCATGTCTTACCATAATGACTTCTTTTGATAATTTTTCACATAACTTGGTTTTATCAGTCAATTCTTCATTTGTATTGCTTTCTTCACTTTGTCTAGCCAATTGTTGGAGCAGCTCCTTTCTCTTTTTCATAGAGAGACTTAATTTGTCCTTTAATTCTCTCATGAATTCATCAGCCTGTTTGAGTCTTTCCTTTAATTCATTGACTTCAGAGTTTGACTGTTCAAGATCCTCAAGGGCAGTCTTGAGTTGCTCCTTTAAACCATATGCATCCATTTGAACTCACAGATCTTCCTCAAGCTGTTAGGCTCTATTAGGAGGAACTTAGCTCTGATACCAATTGTTGATAACTGAGAAGGGGGGGGTGAATCAGTTATCCTAATTATTTCTTCTTTTGAACTTTCTTATTAATCAGTGCAGCATTGAATCAAACAAACAAACATTACCATGAAATGAAAAACACATGACACAGTATTTTTGATGTGGAAACCCTGTTAAGGGAGAAAACCACAGGGTGATTAACCCAAAGATTATTCTCTGTTAGAAGAATAAGGAATTACAAAATGGCACTTGCCAATTAGGGCTCACTGCCCGAGCACACTGCTCACAAGAGGCACACTGCCTACAAGGAGACACACTGTCTACAAAAGAATGTTATACAATACTTGAACTGATGGGAAGCATCTACATATGCTGAAGTTTAGTTCTGGTTAGGCTCAGTACACTGATCTGCTGCACTTCATTTTTTTTTTCTTCTCTTTATTCTGCTTTCCTTTCACATACCGGATCTCTCTGGCTGTTTTTGCTCTGCTCTACACTTTTTCGCATTCCACACAACACTACAACACTTTTCACAATTGAATCCATCCTCTATATATATCTGCACTAGTGATTTCATTATCTTTCTAGTCGGCAACCGGAATAGTCTATCTTCTCACAAACTCTGTTCTGTCGGCTGAATCCTTGCATACCAAGTAATGCAGATCAAGCATATACTTGTAGATATCATTAATCATGTCAGCCAAACATGATTCATGCCTTCACAACCTTTACCATCAATAGTAACACATCCGGAAAACAGTCTGATGTTCTGTCAGTTAGTTCTTCCTCTGTTCTCATTGTCACTTAGGAATCTGGTACTCAACTATTCATAACTTTTTCTTTGTCCATCACCGGAGGCTATATCCTTGGAATATACCACTCAAGGTAGTCCTCTTGACTTCCCCAAATCCGCACTACACCAAGACACTTCCTCTGAGAGATCCGGACCAATCTGTCAGACCTTGCCACATGCTCTGTTCTTGTTCACCGGACCACAACAATCTTCATTCTGGCTTCCGGTAGAGACACACCATGACTTGTGGATATGTGGGATGACCTTTGTTGCCATCAATGACAGCAACCATGATTCCATATAGTGTTTCTTGCCAACAAACTCCTGCTAACATACTTTTGGAATAAATGTTTGATTGCATTACTTCGAGTGTGAAGAATTTTGTTTTCTTCTTATAATACATTCATTGAGAGTTGTAGTAGAAAGCTTCTTATCTTGAAACCCATCCTGTAAAATTGCTTTAAGATACATTTAGGAGGCTTCATGGATTTTTTGTGATTTATACATATTTTGTTTTGATAGTAAATGACATCAGATTCTTTCTGAAATTGAAATGATTTATTAATTATGGTTTTATGATGATCAAATGTTTTATTTAGAAGGGGTTAATATGTGGCATTCTTATGTGCAAGAAGAATAGATTGTGATGCAACATTTGGGTATGGACGGTTTAGACAAACTTGGATTCCTATTAGTGACATAACTAGGTTGGAAAGTACCTTGAGTAGCTCTGAAACACTTCTAGGTGTTTTTACTTTGAAGCAGAACATGAGTATAGGAATACAAATGTCAGTGGATAGAGAAAATCATAAATCTACTGGTCCAATTTTTGATTTGATTTGAGGTCGTGAGTATTGAACAGAGAAAGTTCCTACATTCTAAAGATAAAATCATAAATTTGCTGGTCCAATTTGAGATCCAATTTGAGGTTGTGAAGCTCTGACAGAGAAAGTTCCTACATTCTAAAGATAAAATCATAAATCTACTTGGTCCAATTTGAGGTCCAATTGTAAGGATTTGTTTTTTTAATTGTACTTTCTAACATTTGTCTTGATAGAAATTGTTACTTTAGAATTATGGTATTGCTTTTCTTCTAATGTTTTCAACCCTCATTTCAGGGAAGAGCTCTGAAGATGGTTCCTTCAGATGGAGACTACACTTTTTTGCTATAGGTTTCATCTAGAAACACCAGAAACTCAAGTACTGTCATACTCAGAGCAAAAGTAGGAGTCATGCAATGACAAAATACTCATTTTTGGAGCTTTGGTTAAGAACTTTAAATATTTGGCTATGTGCATAGAGAATGTTCATGGAGTGCAAAATTCCTTACAAAGCAATTACCACAGTAGAGTTTGAGGTGAATTACACCTGCTATTTTATGTTGATATGGATATGTTCTAACCTGTAGTTAATTGTTGTAGCATAACAGATAGGCTAAATAGTTGTTCATATACCATTATTTCTAATTCAAAATTGCTATATCTTATTCTACGAGAAAATCATAGGGGGAGTCTATACATAAGACACCATTGTTTCAAATTCAAAATTGTAAGATCTTTCACAATTGTTTGCTTCATTTATTTGATCTAAGACAACCTGTTCTATAGAAATGCTCTCAAATCATAGTAAAATCCTTTATTCTAGGAAGACTATTCAGAATCTTCCCATCATAACAATGAACAAAAGCATTAGTCATTAACCTAAACATTGCAAGAGTTTCATTATTCTACTTTTCCACTCTCTTTTCCATTCTAAATTTTATTCCCAATTTCATCTATGAAGAACTTCCTCAGCCTATAGATCCTATTGTTAGCCATAACTATACTAGGTGTCGAGGATAGCTTCAAGTTTTTACCCAAGAAACAAATGACAAAATTTGGTCTTACCAGATACAATGTGTTGAAAAGCTCTTTGAAGTTATTCTAGAAAAATGTTCCTGAGACTATAATACGTAGTTTTGAATTAACCTTTTTGCATGAATTCCACTGTATCTGGTAAGGCCAAATTTTGACAAAAAACAACAATTGACAAAATTTGGCTTTACCAGATACAATGGAATTCATGCAAAAAGATTAATTCAAAACTACACATTATACTCTCAGGAACTTTTTTCTAGAATAACTTCAAAAATCTTTTCAACACATTGTATCTGGTAAGGCTGAATTTTGTCAATTGTTGCTTGGGTAAAAACTTGAAGCTATCCTTGACACCTAGTAAAGTTATGGCTAATAGCAAGATCTATAGGTTGAGGAAGTTTTTCATGGATGAAATTGGGAATAAAATTTAGAACAGAAAAGAGAGTAGAAAAGTAGAATTTGATGAAACTCTTGCAAAGTTCAAGTTAATGACTAATGCTTTTGTTCATTGTTATGACAGGAAGATTCTGAACAGTCTTCCCAGAAAAAAGGATTTTACTATGATTTTGAAAGCATATTCTATATAACAGGTTGTCTTAGATCAAATAAATAAAGAAAACAATTGTGAAAGAGCCAACAATTTTGAATTTAAAACAATGGTGTCTTATATATAGACTCCCCCTGTGATTTGAGCCTAGAATAAGGTATAGCAATTTTGAATCAGAAACAATGGTATATGAACAACTATTTAGCCTATCTGTTATGCTACAACAATTAACTACAGGTTAGAACATATCCATATCAGCATAAAATAGTAGGTGCAATTCACCTCAAACTCTGCTATGGTAATTACTTTGTAAGGAAGTTTGCACTCCTCCATGAACATTCTCTGTGCACATCAGTATGTTGGTTATTATCTTGATCTCCTTTGTGAAAAAAAAAATAGTGAAGTTCATTGCATAACTCATGACCATTTTGCAATGCTATGATCTAGTGTTCTTTTACTTCTTACTCACTGTGTTCTCAATCACCATGTGCAAATGACTTAGAGGATAGATCTTTGATTTCAATGGCCTTGCATAGGACTTGAAGAAATTTCCATTCAGGCCTTAGCATTTAACAACCATATAGGGCATATGAAACATAGCTTATTGAAATCAATATTGACACAAAACTCCTAAAGATCACCACCCTAGACTGCTAGACAACTTCCTCCATTCATGTCACAATGCAAGGTCCCTGTAGGTTGAAAGTATTTCCCATGAAAACATACCATTATATTGATAATGTCTTGAGGACTAAGGGTCCCACTTGGAGATAAAGAATAATCTCATATGCATTCATTCTCAGGTTCATATTTCAATTTGTTATATTTATGTGCATCTTCTAATGAGCTTGGCAAACTGCATTGTGTAAAATGAGAAGCTCCTTTAGCCAATTGTGTTGTTTCCTGAAGTTGATGGCATGGAAGAATCTGCAGCACTGTCTTCCAACATTGAAATCACTGACCTTCAAAACAAAGATACTAGGATTGTCCCTTCAACATTTGTGAAGTCACTACCTTAATTAAATTGGTCACTGTCCTTTCATCATCTTTGTTTGGCATTTTACTGTACTATGATAGTCCTCTCACAATGACAACCATATCATGATTGTGAAAATTTTGAACCCATCACTTGGACAATCAAAACTTCTATTTCATAGCCACAAGAATAAGATACATTGAGAATGCACAGTCCCAAGTAAGTGTATCAGACTCGGTGATCCTTTTTTTTTGTCATATGTTGTAGTTACAAGTACCTTGCTAGACATACATGAAAATGTGGAAGCATAGACAAGGAAAACAAACTGTTCCAAAAACTACCTCAAAGAAATGTGATATCATGGATACATGCTCTCCCACAAGCACTTCAACTCATGCCTGTGGTGATGCAGGGCTTTCCCAAAAATATGGCTTTGCACAAATATATTATGGAAATTTGGCTTGCTTCTTTGTTTATCTCAGGAATTAGATACCCTTGCATCAACCGCTCTCCTACAAGCACTTCAAGTCATGCCTGTAGTGATGCAGGAAAGCCCTGCATCACCATAGGCATGACTTGAAGTGCTTGTGGGAGAGCGGGTATCCATGATATCATAGACATGATGTTGGAAAAGGTTGTCAAATTTGGATTTACACCTACTAATTACATTTTCTTGAAAGTTTCTAAAGACTTTTCAAAAAATCCATTTTATGCATATCCTGCAATCATTGCATTCCAAGAGATGACATCTCTTTGAGCCATTCCATCAAACAGTTCACGTGCCTTATCTATACTTCCACATTTTGCATACATGTCTACTAGAGAATTTCCAACTATAATATCTGACAAAAATCCCCCTTCCATTATGTTATGGTGGATGTCCATACCCTGTTCCAAAGCTCCCATTTTGGCACAGGTAGGGAGGATGCTAGCAAAGGTTGTCAAATTTGGCATTACACCTACTAATTGCATTTGCTTGAAATTTTCTAAAGCCTTTTCAAAGAATCCATTTTGTGCATATCCCACAATCATTGCATTCCATGAGATGACATCTCTTTGAGGCATTTTGCCAAATAGTTCACATGCCTTGTCAATGCGTCCATATTTTGCATACATGTCTACCAAGGTAGTTGAAACTACAACATCTGACAAAATTCCTCTATCCATTACTTTTTTATGGATGTCCATACCTTGTTCCAATGCTCCCATTTTGGCACAGGTAGGAAGGATGCTGGAAAAGGTTGTGGAATTTGGCTTTACACCTACCAATTGCATTTTCTTGAAAGTTTGTAAATTCTTTCCAACAAATCTATTTTGTGCATATCCAGCAATAATTGCTCTCCTAGTATCCTCATGTACACACAAAAGTTCCTTCGCAGGGATGCAAAGAGAGCTCACCATGCCACGCCCTCATGTTGTGGTCCTTGCAAGGCTACGGGGGAGCCTGGACTGCATAGAGATAAATAGGTGAGGCAGCAATCACACCAAATGAAATACCCAACAAATGTCCTCCCTAAATTTCTAAGCAGGTTCATCCTACACGACTGCATTACTTACACCTCTCTTCATTCTTCTTTTGTCCTTTATATTGCAGTCGATCAGGAGGCTAACAATATGAACACACTACCATTAAAATCATTGTATATACCATGAAAGTTTCATGCGGCCTTCTCAATCATATGAGCTCTCTCTATGTAGTCCATGAAACCACATTTTTTCTCTTCCCACATTCCCGTGCACACACAAAAGTTCCTTTGTGGGGATGCGGGGAGAGCCTGCCATCCTGCACCGTCATGCCCTGGTCCTTGCAGGGCTGCGGGGGAGCCTAGACTGCATAGAAATAAGTAGGTGAGGCAGCAATCATGCCAAATGAAATACCCAACAGATGTCTTCCCTAAATTTCTAAGTAGGTTCATCTTGAACGGTTGCATTACTTACACTTCTCTTCATTCTTCTTTCCTCCTTTATACTGTAGTCGATCAGGAGGCTAACAATATGAACACACTACCATTCAAATCATTGTACATACCAAGAAAGTTTCATGCCACCTTCTTAATCATATGAGCTCTCTCTATGTAGTCCATGAGACCACTTTTTTTCTCTTCTCGCATCCCCGCACACACACAAAAGTTCCTTCATGGGGATATAGGGAGAGCCTGCCATCCCGCACCCTCATGCCCTAGTCCTTGTGGGGTTGTGAGGGAGCCTAGACTACATAGAGATAAGTAGGTGAGGCAGCAATCATGCCAAATGAAATACCCAACATATGTCTTCCCTGAATTTCTAGGTAGGTTCATCCTGTACGACTGCATTACTTACACCTCTCTTCATTCTTCTTTCCTCCTTTATATTACAGTCAATCAAGAGGCTCTCTCTAAGCTCTCTCTATGCAGTCCATGAGACCACATTTTTTTTAAGGCATTCTATCAAATAGTTCATGTGCCTTTTCCATGGTTCCACATTTTGCATACATGTCTACTAGGGCAGTTACAACTACAATATCTAACAAAATTCCTCTATCCTTCATGCTTTGATGGACGTCCATACCTTGTTCTAAAGCTCCCACTTTGGTATAGGTAGGGAGGATGCTAGTAAAGATTGTGGAGTCTGGCTTCACACCTGCCAATTGCATTTGCTTGAAAGTTTCTAAAGTCTTCTTAAAAAGTTCAATTTGTGCATATCTTGCAATCATTGCAATCCATGAGACCACATTTCTTTGAGGCATTTTGTCAAATAGTTCATGTGCTTTGTCTATGTTTCCACATTTTGCATACATGTCTACCAGGGTAGTTGCCACTACAACATCTGAAAAAATTTCTCTATCCTTTATTCTTTGATGGATTTCTATACCCTATTGCAAAGCTCCCATTTTGTCATAGGCTGGGAGGATGCTAGCAAAGGTTGTAGAATTTGGCTTTAGAACTACCAATTGCATTTACTTGAAATTTTTGAAAGCCCTTTCAACAAATCCATTTTATTAATATCTTAAAATTATTACATTCCATGAGATTACATCTCTTTGAGGCATTCTATCAAACAGTTCAAGAGTTTTTTATATGCTTCCACATTTTGCATACATGTCTACTAGAGTATTTCCAATTACAGTATTGAACAAAAATCCCTAGTTCATTATGCTTTGATAGAGGTCCATACCATGTTCCAATGTTCCCATTTTGGCACAAGCAGGGAGGATGCTGGAAAAGGTTGTGGAGTCTAGCTTTACACATGCTAGAAAAGGTTGTTAGTTTTTTTTTATAATGTTCTATAGATTTTTCATTATGGTCCAATTGGGAAAACTTAAAAAAAATCATTGATCAAGTACTGAAAACTATATTTTTGCTTTGTAGGTCCTCTCTTTGTTGTTTAAAAGGACAGACTGTGAAAGAGCTTCTAGCTATGCATGAAGAAAACCTACAAGTGACTGTCAAGTGGCAAAGATTCATGCAAAAGATAGTGATCATGCAAACATTAAAAGATAATCTTAGAGTCAATGAGAAGAACTCTATAAAGGTTACAATATTGTCAGTGTCTCAAGAGGCATTTAAAGGGGTAAGGAGACAACCTTCTAGAATGCATTTGACAATGCCAAATCTCATGATAGTCAAGAGTCTTCATGTTAGATGCATGAACACCTAGGATAGTACCATAGAGTTGGTACAAGTGAGTAGCAACAAGGTTGAGGGTTATCATGAGCTATCTACCAAGATAGATATTTTGCAATAACAATATTATAATGGGATGTTGATTTCTATATTAGAGGTGATGATATGATATGATGGTTGTTCATGATAGTGATGTGATAAGTGACAGGACCAATGATGGACTATGTGAACTTGTAACAGTCTGGCAGATGACATAGAGTGCATACCTAGGTAACAGTAGTAGTGATGCATTGTTTTCAAGGAATTTGGAAAAGATACAGTGATGTCAAAGGTAGTCAAGGCATTCAATAGAGGGGCAGTGTTCTACATTGATGGGAGGTAGAGTGCAAGTGAAAGCATGCTAGAATAATGAGCTAGGTAGTGGCAGTCATGACGTATTTTATTTTATAAAGGGAAAATGCATGATAGTAGGTTGACAAGTGATTGGACAATGCATAGCCTAGTCATAAGGCAATATTGTTGAATAACAGTCCATGACAATTGAGGCATCCTACCAAAGATGAGAATCATCAAAGGCATAATCATCAGAGATAAGGATAGTTTATTGCTACAGGTAACAATTCACAGTGGCAGCTTATGAACTAGAGAAAGTTGAGTGCATGAGATAGGATCTCTAGAGAGATGATAGTGTGATCTTGAATTAGGACAGTGAGCTTCATGGGACAGTCATGGATTTGTGAAGAAGACATCTATGAATATATTTATTCTTCTATGCTCAGTGATACTCAAAAAATTAGTTTCTTGCTCATTCTTTGAGCTATGTATTGTAACCATGAAGGTTTTTTTAAGAAAAGAGAAAGCATTGTAACTTATTTTCAGATATGTATGTTGTTTGTAAGCATTTTTTATCAATAAAACAAGTTGTTTTTACCTTCTCAAAGTTCTTTCATTGTGCAAGCTTCAAAATATACTACTAAATATACTAATGACTAAATGCAAGCTTCAAAATGACTAAATATGCTACTAATTGATGTCAATAATTAAATTGATTAAATATACTACCAATTGACAAAAGTTAGTGAACAGTGAATAAATATGACTAAATATATGACCATTTTTAAATCAATGAATAAAAATGACTAAATATACTACCAAATTGATCAAAATGATGATTAAAATTAATGACTAAATACACTACCACTAGATAGAAACTAGTGAATAAAAATGACTAAATAAGTGACCAGTTAACAACAATCAATGACTAAATTAACAACTAAATATATCAGTGAATAAAAAATGACTAAATAAGTTACCATATTACAACAATCAATGAGTAAATCAATGACTAAATATACTACCAAATTGATCAATCAAAACAACTAATAAATAAATAAAACTGGTTTAGTCATCAATTTGGCCACATTATAAATGACTGGCAATAAACTACTAATCATAACGCGACCATGTTTGGTCATTTATAAGTAGTTTTTAGTAGATTTTTAGTAATATATTGCTCTTTTTGTACTAGTGTCATGATAGAAAATTTTACCTTGGCATTGTTATCATACTTCTTGATTTCATTTGCATCTATCAGAATATTAGCAGGAACTTTGTAACTAGACTTGATAGAGTCCCAAACACTAGACCCTAGAGAATTAATATAAGCTTCCATTCTTAGCTTCCAAAAAGCATAATTTGTTCCATCAAACCTAAGAATCTTACTGGATCCATTTTGTGCCATCCTGGACCTTCCTCAAGTGGTTAAGCTTCCCTCAGAGGAACTTGGCTCTAATACCAATTGTTGAACACACCAAGATACTGAGAGGGGGGTGAATCAGTATCTAAGTATTTTCACTTTTAAAGATTAACACAATGTACATCAACACATAACACCAGATATACATGGAAAACCCTAGAAGGGAAAACCCACGGTGAGCATTAACTCACAATATATGAAGCTCAAATAATAACTTTGTTTTAGGGGCTATAACCCAAGGAAGCTACTACTCCCTAAGTAACATTGATTTAGGGCCACTCCTAAGGAATATTCTACCCCCTAATGACTTTTCTTTAGGGTCACTCCCAAGCAAGCATCTACTCCCTGAATTAAGAACACACCTACAAAGGATTACAGTATGATAATCTTTCTACTATTAGAAAACTGACATTGAAGCTCACACCTTTGATGATTGCACTTATACCTCTTATCACTTTCTTCTGATGATCTGATTAGTTAGGCATAGCCTTTACTTGATCACTGTCACAAATATATCTTCAAGATGAATCAGGACATCAACAACTTCTGCTCTTTCTCCTTCAGTCACTCACCAACAATGAATTCATTCTGCCTTTTATCTATTTGTGAGTCTTTTCAATCACATTGCAATCACACTTCACTTTATTCAATTTGATTCACTATTTATACATGGTATTACATTGATTACATTGATTGTCGACCAGATACAACATGAAAAATACATTTACAAGTCAGCTAGACAACACACATTATGAAATGTGTAGAAGATAGGCCCTAAGTGAAGCCACACATTACACCACCAGAAGGTCCAAGCCTTGTAGACATCAACACTTGCTTAACCAAGTCCAAAAATTCCTTCACAACTTCAAACACCAAGGAATTACATCCGCACACTCTGCTCATTTGAAAATAGGACAACTTTAAACAAAACATATGAAAACTTGAAGCATAATGACCACATCAACTTAAAAACCTTGTGTAGTATTGGAAACAAGAAATATCTTCATGAAAACTCTTCTAGATGAGTCCACATGACTCATACATCACTCCAAACACACCTTTTCCACCACACATCAAAGAATTGTGCCACACATCTTCAATCATGAACTCTGGGAACAATCTGTCATTTGGAACACACTATAACATGTTGTCATTTGAAAAGCTGAGTTATAGACCACCAAGAACCTTGAAACTACAAGGAAGCATGTAATACACATCCATAAACATGTCCTTAAAACTGTAAAGGCAATCATTCATTTATGGAGGAATGCAAAGCATCCCAATAGGCCTTCATCATTAGCTTACTCTACCAGGACACATGCTGGTACTCTATCATGCATAACGTTCACAGTGGAAGGACAAATGATCTAAAAACTTGGAATTATCACCTTCACTGCATCCTAAACACAATTCCAAAACCACATGGCCATATTTGCAAATGTAGAGGAATGTAAAGCATTCCATTGTCTTGTATAAAACATCTTCATAGAGGTGACATTGTCTTCAAAGAATCAACAGCAAAACACTCTTTTGATAATGCAATCATCATGGAACTTGGATCATACATACTGCATGCCAATAGTAGCATAATGTTGATATATAAAATTGTGCAGGTTCCAACACCAACATGGGAAGTTTCGAGAATGTGGGACTTGCTACTTGAAACAACCTCCAAATTTTAAAGAAGCTATCTCTTCTCTATTTTAAAAGGGTTTTGAGGAAAAGGGTAGAAGCTAACAGGATTACAGATACAATTTAAGAAAATCTAACTATGGCAATGTGCCTGAATAAAAGTATTTCCTTCAAATTAAGCATAGTGAAAACTATTCTCAAGATTCAGTTATATTAAAGAGTAGATACTACATGATTAACATAAACAAATGCAATGAATATAATCAAAGGTTCACAATCAGACACTTTGCAATGGCACAGATAATATCAACCAAGGCACAGAACATAGTTCTTCTCATTAATTTTCCAGCAACATAAAGGCATAGATACATGCATAGGTGCATTAACTTTCTAATCAAGAATAACAAAATAAAGGCAAAATGACATCAAGTGGCCACAACAAAGTCTCCAACTTCTCTTTTAGATTCTGACTACAAACTTATAGAAACTCTATCTCTATGTATCTCTATAAAAATGTCTATATATCTATATATATGGATCTATTACAAATGCTACATATTTATAACCAAAGATCCGGGCCTAGATTGTCTGTAATAACCAAATCCTAACGACCCAATGGAACTAAAGATAACTAAAAGTCTCTAGTGGTTATGATCCTGCAAATCTACAGCAGTCTTTCCCTTCCTACAAGCTCATTGGCTGGGGCAAAAAATATGTGGCACAACTCCTTCATTAAGACACAAACACTTGGCGAGACCTATGCACTTGAAACTGAATAGACTGTGATAGATGGTAATGTCTGCAGTAAAACAAGAAACTCCTTTGTCTCTTAGGAATGAACAAGAAATTGACACTTGTCGCATTCTGCAGCTTTAGAAAACATCTACGTGTCTTCTTCCGCAAAGCCTTTAAAACAGTGTCTTTATGCTCGGGTGAACTCCATTGGTGACAACTATCACAACCCACATCACTACTTATGAAAAATATTAAAAGATGGGACCCAAAACTTAAGCACTTGCTAGCTTTCAAAAGGGAGAAAAAGTTGGGATAGGTGGCATCTTCTACGTGCACAATAACTAACAGGTGGCAGTACCCACATTACTTTTGGAAACATTAGAAACTTTTGAAACTCCTGCGGAAGTTGATACTTGATGGGTTCTGCATCACTTAGAAACTTTAAGTTATTCTCTGGAGAAGGGTCATAAACAAAACAACTTTACCTCCGCATCCGCCACATGGCGTTCTCCACTGGCTTAAACTTAACACTACTGTGACCCACCATCCTTCTTTATGAACAATAACAAGATGTGGAAAGCAAAATGTTGCAACCTCCATGTCACTTAAAAGGGACACACGGTGCACTCCACACAAAACTTGAGACTTTAGGGGCTTTCTCTGCATCCACCACATGGCAACCTCCGCAGCAAGGTGAAAACTTGAAAAATATACTGTAACTAACTGCTACATGGTGTGCTCTACACAAAACTTAATATTTGAAACAAATATCATGGATTTAACTGGGGCTCGACACTTGGCAACTTCCGTACAAAACATTAGAAACCTGCATAGCAAACACTTTGAAACATGCACAGAAATAAAAGGAAACCTGTAGACTCGCCACAACTGATACAAAATGTAGAGTATTTGACACTCTACAGTTCTTGGTGACCAAGAGGACTTCTGAGCCTGCTCGGAAAGAACTCAAAACTTGTCAAAAATATATGTATTGAAACATAACCTAGAGTCATAGATTTTGTAGTGCCGTTTGATAAACAATCCATTCTGAATCAGAGAGTCCCTGTCTACTCTGTAAATCTTGAAAAGCAAAATCAAGATTAATTATATCCTTATGGGAAAATGTTTGCAAATTTTGGACCATGGCTTTTAACTAAAACTCCAGCTAGGCCATAGGTATCAACATAGCTTCCACCTCTTTGACTGATGATGAATCACTTAAACCTTGGAAAATTGTTTGATCATTTTGCCTGGTAAAGAGCAGGGCCTTGATATCATCAATCATTAGCATTGTGTTATTGTCTGGGAATGGTGAAGGAAGACCCAGTTGCACCCAATTCTCTATATGTTTCTTCATGTCTTTCACTCCTTCCTTTACTATATCTAGGAGTTCTTGGCAATTTGTAGCCGCAGAGTAACTCAGAACCTCATTGACCTTTTTAGCAACGACCATTCTATCATTGATTCCTACTACTAACAGAGTTTCATTTGTGGTGTCATATAATTTCTTCAAAAAAAGTTGAGAGTCTGAAACTCTCAAAGAAATAGTTGACAAGGTGGCTTGCATCAAAGTTTCAACCTTCTCACACAGTTGCTGAGCATTTAACAAAAATGTTAAAGATGGTCTTAGCTAAATAATCTCCTCAGAGATTCTTTCCCAAACTAAAACATAAAGCCCTTTCACCAGATTCAAAACTCTGGCATTTTGTGGCCTATTAGCTAACTCAATTGTTAGCTGTTTTGTTCTTTGTTGCTCTGCCAAGAGTTGTGCCTGAATTGGACCATTAGCATTATGCTCATTTAACAACTTCTATTGGAATTGTGTGGCTTACTGCAACTTCTCTTGATACTTCTCCAAAGTGGATTTCTCTTGTCTTAAAATAGTCACTGCAGCCTTTTCCTATGCTAGCTTAGACTTAAGAGAAGCATTCTAGGCCTCTGTAGCCTAATGTATCTGGCAAGAAACAGTATTTTGTAACTGTTTGTTCAAACTTTCAATCTCATTCTTCTTAGATTGAACTTCCCTAGCAAGGTTGCTACTATTCATTTTCTCTTGAGCTAAATCAGTCTCTACTTTCTGCAACCCCTTAGATACTTTTAGATAATCTATTGTGATAGCAGATGTAGTCTCATTTAGTAGGTCAACCCTGTCTTGTAGCCTAAAAAGAGACATATCCATAGCTATAGCATTCATTGAATAGTCTTGGGGCTACATCTGTTCATTAGGTTTCATCACATTTGGAGACAAATGTGTGACTATCAATTGTTGTTGAATGGGATCAAAAAGCAACCTCATGTGTGGCACAGCAGGGCTCTTGTTTTCCTTCTTTCTCTTCTTATCCATTCTAGCCTCTATAGCCCTTTTTGTTGTGTCTGCTTGGGCTTGGAATGTAGGAGGTGAAGCAATGTATCCTCCAGCAAAAGGATGACCTTGAGGCAGGCCATAGGGAATAGCCAATAATTGTTGGCTAGGAGAAACTTGAGGAGGGGCTGTTTTTGGCATAGATGGAGAAAAAAGTGGTAATGAAATGGCCTGTGAAGACATGGCTTGTGAACTAGCAATTGGAGAAAGGGATGATGTAAGCACAATAGAAGTGGCAGGGGGTACAAGTGTTTGGTTAATTGGGATTGCCACTCTTAAAGTAGAAGAAAGAGACAGAGGGGAAAAGGGAGAAGAAACACTTACTTGAGCAATAGAAGATGTGACTGGCAGTTGTTGTAGTAGTGGTTCTACTTCTTCCTCCTCTTCTGGTTGCAAGTGTAGTTTCCTGTGTTTCCTAGGTCTCTCTCCTATTTCCTCCTTTATTTCTAACTCTACCACATTTACCACCATTGGTGGTTGCACAGGAACAAAACTGGAACCTCCAGATGCTAAAGTTGATTGAACCCCTATAGTTTGTGATGAGACCACACCTTTCTACTTCTCTAAAGTGTTGAGGGATTGGGGCCATGAGGATGTAGGAGCAGCAGATGAGGCATGTTCTGTCTCTTGCATAGTGTGGGGTGACTCTGCTTCCTCCTCTAATTCCTCACCCTTCCTTTGAATTTTACTAGTTTCTGGGCTAGAGACTGGGGAGGGTTACCACTCATCCTAGATTGACTCCCATTTCTCATCTGTGTCAATATTCCAAAAAGAATGTGCTAAGTCTGAAATTTCTTGCCTATACTTCCAATAGGCTTCAATCTTCTTTGGCTTCCAATCTTGGGCCTTCAATGACTTCTTCAGACCAGTAGACATTCTTATCTTAGGGTCATAAACTTTTTCTGTAACATAAAAATTCTCCCATGGCCTAGGCCATTCATAAGGCAAATCAACTAGTTCCACATATAGGTCTGGGTTGTCTTCTTTAGGATTCCTTCTATCTTCCCAGAATGGATGACCCTCATGTACCATTTTAGCACAGACTTTGTTATTCCTAATCCAGGAGTCCAAAAAACTATCTGGGTCATACTTCCATTTATCTTCAATGATGAAGAAATCAACGGTAGCTAGCTTTCTTAGCAAAAGGTGCTCTGCATCTCTAACCTCTAGTGCCATATTCTTCCTGACCCATGCTATGTGATACATCTTCTTTTTCTTTTTCTTGTGGCCAAATTCATTATCAACCACAGACATATGCTGGGTCACTTCTAAGAATACGACCCTAGGGGTCAATTTTTTAGGTAATAGCATGGGCTCCTCATTGAAGCTATGGACTCTAATGATGGTATTGTGTGCCCCAAAGAAATAGTCATAGGGAATTGGGCAGTTGGTCATAAATCCCCTAATACCTTGTGTCAATCTATGCTCTATAGGCTCATGGATTAATTGGCAAAAAGCAAGGGCTACAAAAAGTTTCCAAAACTCATAAGGGTTAGATGCCTCAGATAACACATGTGTCCATGTAGATACAGGGGTAGTTTTGTTTTGGCCAAAATCTAGGTCATACATGTTTAAATGCATATATGGTGCAAAAGGACTATGGTTCTGATATATCATTAGATGGAATAGATAAGCAGAATACCTGAAGACTCGCTTGGACTTGAAATTCATGAGTTGATCAATCATGGTGTTAGCAATTTGCTCTGAGAAATCTAACTGGTACTCTTGTGATTTGTCTACAGTCTTTAATCTGAAAATGATATCTATTTGCCAGTCATGAACTATGTTGTCCTCCTTCATCCCAAAAATGAAGGCTATCATTAGCAGTGTCTCTTGAACATTTTGACTGAATTGTGCCCTCCCAGTGGGCAGTCTGGGCATTTGGGTGTTATTATCTCCTAACTACATCTCAGAATTGAGAAACCTGACTTTGTTGTTTACATTTGCCCATGTGTTTTACATTTTAGCAACAATTGGAAATGTGGCCATTCGATCATGTTGTAGAGCCAACATGTCCCTTATGGCCTTGGGCATAATATGCACAATGAAAGGGCCATGTTTTATGGTATTCGACAGTGCATGAAACAACTTTGTGCATAAGTCAATTAACTTGAGACACAGGGGCACACTCAGAACCAGGCACTGTGCCAACTGCGAGGTCCATATTCTCATACCAAAAGTTTCAGACTACCCATTTTTTGCCTCTTGAATACACCTCTGATGTGCCCCCTCCCAGAGAGTCTTAGTAGTCTTTTGAAGGGTTGTTTCAAAAATGTCATTTGCGTAATCCTTCACCTTTGCTGGGTCGACAGAATACCCTACCTCAGAGACCCTTGTTCTTAGATAGGCTCTCTTTGGTTGCGCGGGCGTTGAAGCATATGATTTGCTGCTCAACAGCCTATCAATTGACTTATAAATCCCAAGCCCCTCCTGAGGAGACTGTGCTTCTGACATATCTGTATCTATGGGAAGAATACGGGAAGCTTGACACACGAAAGGATGAAACTGCTTAACAAGAATGACACACAGTTGAAAGGTGCTTGCTAGGGATGGAAATTAGAGACAATAGTGATTCAAAGCAAAGAGATAGAAACAAACGTGAGTTACACTTAGGATTTAACACTAATTCATTGAGGCTTTAATGACACATCTTATCTTAAAAATGGCATTAACGCTGAGAAATAGTTAGTGTATCTTTTTGAAATCTGCATGAAAAGGAGTGTCAGATACATTACGGGAGTGGCTATCCTTTCTTAAAAGCTTGTACTTCTAGGAGATTTGGGGATTACTAAACAACCTTAATAAATGCGAGACCAAAAGAGAAGGGGCTTTGCACTACAAACATGTGTTCACTGAACACTTATTAAAAGGGAAAGTGGGAACAAAAAGTGGGAAAAATAGGAAAGCAAGAAAAGGAAAGAAACTAACTATGATACATAAGAGCCCTTGCTTAATTGAAATGTTTCAGATAGATCACATTTACAAGAATCTTTTCAGGTTCCCCATCCATGGTCTCCAATTCAAAAGAATTTTGTTACTTATAGGAATGAATCTTGTAAGGACCAGTCCATAGTGATTCAAATTTGCTGTGTTGACCTAGCTTAGTAGCTCTTTAATCCCATTTTAATACCAGTGATCCAACCTCCAAAAAGGGATTTGAAGTCTTCTTATCAAAACAATCCTTAACTATTTTCTAATGTTTCATCAGTGACTCATGTGCCTTTTCTCTTTTCTCTTGTACTTCCAGTAGTTCAGCAAGTCTAACTTGCATGGGGCCATTCTCTTCAATTTCTATCTGCTTTAACAACTGCAAAGCAGGGATCTCTAAGCTCAGTGGCATTACTATTGGTTTACCATAAACTAATTCATAGGGAGACATTTTAGTCACTTTCTTTGTTGTGATCCTGTGAGCCCATAGTGTTGTATTAAGTAGTTTATGCCACTCTCTGTGATAATTGGTCCCTATCCTCTTAATGAGTCTGATTAGGTTCTTGTTAGTGGACTCTGCCAGACCATTACCCTGAGGGTAATAATTTGAAGAAGTCTTCAAATAAATCCCATTCCTTAATGCAAACTTAGATAGTTTGGTTCCCAAAAATGCTTTAGCATTACCTGATATAATGGTACGAGGAGGACCAAACCAAATAGTTATGCCTTCTAGAAACTCTAGTATAGTCTTTTCTATTACCTCTTTGAGTGGTACTGCTTCACTCCACCTAGTAAAGTAATCTGTTGCTGTGAGGATCCATTTGTGTCCCATACTTGACATTGGATTGATCATACCAATAAAATCTAGACCCCATTAAGCAAAGGGTTCATCCACAACTATGGGGCTTAGAGGCATTGCTGCATTTCTCCTTTTACCTATATAAAATTGACAAGCCTGGCATTCTTTAACCAACTGATAGCAATTTGTAAATAGAGTGGGCCAGAAATATCCTGCTTGAGTAACTTTAATTGCAGTGGTCCTTGCTAAAAAGTGTCCACTTGAGGCTCCATGATGTAATTCATGAAGTATTCTTTGAGCTTCATCTTTCTCTATACATCTCAAAAGTATACCATCAACATTTCTTCTAAATAGAATATGGTCAATTAGTATAAAATGGGCCCCTTACTGCCTATAGTATCTTCTCTTATCATGGGACAGCTCATTTGGGAAAATCCCATGCTTCATAAATTGTATTCTATTTTTTACCCAGGAGTCTTGATCAATCTCTTGGATTTTCAATACATTTTCACTTTTTGTTTCTTGTGTCATCATTCTTTCCATGTCTCGAGTCATTTATTGGCACAATCCTTTTCCTCTGACTAACTTGGTGGGTCTTACTTCTACATCATATTCCAAATTTTTTGTGATCCAATTGGTTCTTTTCTTAGTCATCTCACCCTCCATAATATATTCTCTTACACTAGGATGGGCCACTAATATCAGAATCTTATTTCATGTTACCAAATGTCTAAATTTTTTAAGGGCTTTTACCATGGCATGTGCTTGCTTCTCCACAAAATTGTATCTAGCCTCATATTCCCGAAGAGTCCTGGAGAAAAAGGCTATTGGATGTTCTCCTTCTTGCTGATCATCCTTCTAAGTTAAAATAGAAGCAACACTGAATTCTCCCCCATACACATACATTATGAAAGATTTAGAAAAATCTAGGTTTCTAAGTACTGGAGCTGTTGAAATGGCTTTCTTGACTTCTTCAAAAGCCTATCTTCCTTCTGTAGTCCATTTGAAAACCAGATCATTTATAAGCATCAGTGTCATTGGTCTAATTAGTCTTGCAAAATCAGATATGAATCGGCTAACAAAGTTGATTTTCCCTAGAAAGGATTGAACTGCTTTCTTGTTGAATGGTAGAGATAGATTCATTATGGCTATGACCCTTTTTGGATCAATAGAAACCCCTTCTTTTGACACTATATGCCCTAAAAGTTTACCCTGAGGTACTGCAAAGATACATTTCTTGGGATTCAGAGATATTCCAAACTTTTGACATTTCTTAAAAACCACCTCTAAATGGTTAAAATGATCTATAACATTTTTGGAAAAAATAGTGAGCTCATCTAGATAGATCAGAATAATTTTATTTATCAGTTCCCCAAATGCTACATCCATTGCTTGCTGAAAAGTAGCTCCAGCATTTGAAAGGCCAAAAGGCATTTTAGCATATGCAAATGTTCCCCACTTTGTAGTGAAAGTAGTCTTATGCTAGTCTTCATCTGCTAACCAAATCTGATTGTATCCAGAGAAACCATCCAGCAAGGAAAACCTTTCTGACCCAACCACAGTCTGTAGAATCTATTCCATAGAGGGAAGGGGATAATGATCTTTCAAAGATGCTATATTCAGATCCCTGAAATCTACATAGAGTCTTATGTCACCATTCTTTTTTCTTACTGGCACTAGGTTTGAAACCCAGGTTGAATGCTTTATTGGAAAAATAATCTTTGATTCAAGGAGCTTTTGTAGCTCATCCACCATTAAAGGTTCAATTCTAGGATTCACTGGCCTTTTCTTCTGTCTGACTGGTTTAGATCCTTCAATAAGCACTATGGTGTGTTGGATGATATCTCTATTATAGCCATGTAGGTCTTCATAGGTCCAAGCAATCACCCTATCATAGTTTTCACACAAATCAATCAACCTTTCCCTTTCTTGCTGGGTTGTAGAATTTCCAATTTTCAATCTTCTTCCTTCATTAACTTGGATTTCAGAATAATCTTCCTTATTTGCCTAAAACCTCCTCTTCTCTAGGCTTACATCCTCTGGGTCAAACAAGTTTTCTAAAGTGATCAGTCCTTTAGGGAGTTTATTTGACTTTAGCTAGATAATTTGGTCACCATATGCTTCTTCAATTTTGGGATGTAACTGATCAACAAACTCACCCAATTATTGTAAGAATGAGAGTACTTAGAAATCATTATCAAAAACTTGCCAATTTTGGTCATTATCTAGAATAGTTGGTCTCACTATAACTTTGACTGACTCATTGTTAACTAACAGATCATTTTCTAGGTCAAACTGTGAACCAATCTATGTCATTCTATCTTCCTTAGAATTTTGGGCTCTGGGAACTACCTCAATATTGAAAGCCTCAAAACCATCTATCAGGTCCCAAATTCTGTGCCTATAGGATCTCATTCTCACATTTTTGGCTATTGCCTTCTCTCTAATTTATTTTATCACTAGTTCTAAATCTCCTCTTACTCTTAGATTCTTTATTCCTTTTTTCTTTGCCAACATGAGTCCATGTACCAAAGATTCATATTTAGCATCATTATTGGTACAGGCAAATTGAAAGCGGATGGCTCTTAAAATTTTCTCACCATTTGGGGTAGTAAGGCAAATTCCTGATCCAACACAATTTTTACTCCTAGCCCAATCAAAATTGAGGGTCCAGATTTTTGAGTCTTTTTTAGATTCTTGACTTTGTGATGCTTCTTTCCTTGAAACATTAGGGATCTCTTGGTCTTCTTCAAATATGACATAAGTGCCTAGACCTGTAGAGTCAGAATTTCCATAGGGATCACTCTACATCATAGTCAATAACTAATTCTTCTCTTCTTCCTGTTGGTCATGTTCAGTCCAGTCACCTAACTCTTCAACAAAGATTCTCTCCTTTTTATTCAGCATAGCATGGGATGCTTCTAACTCTGGGGTTGGTTCATTTATGATATGATCTTTGGATAATGGATCAGACAGTATTTTCATCTTTGTCCCATATTTGGTTCTCAAGATGAGGTGTGACCAATCTAGTGACATGTAACCTCCTATTTTGGCTATGAAATCTCTGGATAAACGTAAACCTAATACAGGGGGAATCTCTATGACTACCACATCTTGATTGACAATTATATTAGGGCAAGTATATAGTTGTAATAAAAGTTGTCTGATTTTTCCTATTGTTTGAACATATTTTCCATCCAACTGCATGACCCCTCTTGTAAGCAGCTCATATTTTATCTTTAAAGCATTTGCTATCTGCTTTGACATTACTGTGGTACTGGTCCTAGAATCTATCATTGCATTATGCAGTAGTTTTTTTCCCAACTATTAGAGTCAAATAAAAGGGATCTGGTTTAGATTTACCTACCTTAGGTGCATTGTTCAATAAAGTTATTGTCTGCAAAGGTACAGTATCTTTGAGCTGAAGCTTCTCTTTATCAATAGCTCCTCCCTTATTCCTAGTGTGTTTAGGGGCTTCTTGACCCTGCAGAGCTTCCTGCAATAGTGTCTTCTACTCAAGAATAGCTAACATATCCCAAATTGATACATGTGCTAGAGTTCTTTTCAGCTGGTCCACCACATTCACAGGGCCTAATGCTTGGGTCTTTGAATAATAAGGGTACCTTGTCTTTTCTAGAACTTGTCCTAAGGCTATTTGATTCTGCACATGCTGAGGCATTTCTTGTCTAGAGACTGTGTTCTGATGATTTTGAAATGGAGGAGCTCCCATGATCTCATTCTTAGTGACTTCAGGCTGCTCCATCATTCTCCTCTTTGATCTGGTATAATAGTTTGACTGCACCAATGGCTTCTTTGAAGTAGATGCCTCATTCAGAAACACTGAATCTTCCTCTTCAATCCATGAAAATAAAGCATGCTCAGGAGCTATTTCCTCTTCATGTTGTATGGACATCCCTTGCATCTAGGCCACCATGACTGCATTTTGAACACTAGGAGACTAATATGGTAGAGTGTTAGAAGTTGAAAATTGTCCTTCTAACCCTCTTTGTTATGCTATCTTTTACTGTAAATTCCCTCTGGGATAGTCTCTAGGCATATGGCCATTGTTGTAGGGAAAGCACCAAGCATTTGTGCCATCTGCAAAATTATTTTTCCCTGGAACAATTTCCCTATTGGTATTAGGAGGAACAGTTTGTAAAGGTGTAAGGAATGTAACCAACTAGTTTGAAGGCTGAGGATTAGCTTGCCTTTGAGGGCCTTGATATTGATTTGGCTGAAAGGGAGGTCTATTTCCTTGGTAACCTTGATAAGGGGGCTTTGGATAGGGATTTTGTTATCTCTTTAGATTAATTATCTCATTTGAGAAGGTCCTTAAAATGTTCTTGACATCATCCCTTTTAGATGATTGAACAGAGGTGGTTGCCTTAGCAGGTTGTTGAGGAAATGAATACATAGACACATGTAGAGCTGTAAGATTAGGAGCTTCTTGTGGAAAAGGTAAGGCAATTTCTGGGAATATGGGCATAGGAGGCCTTAGGGGCAATTTTCTAGCATCTATTAAGTTATTTTCAGCCTTGACTGCCAACTTGTATGCTTCTGGTAGTGTCTGACCTCCAAGAGACTGAATCATCACTAATATATCTGAATTTAAAGCTTTAAGGTAAAACACAATAGCCATACCTAGTAATGGTCTTGTTGTAGCAGGAATTCTCTCCCAAGTCTTTTGAAATCTTGAATTGAAATTAGTCATAGCTTCTTGCGGTGCCCTTTTGATAGTATTCAATTGTTGTAGCAAGGAGGATTTATCACATTTCTCCTTAAATCTTGCAAAGAAAGCATCCCCAAGTTGATCCCATGTAGATATTGTGTTTGGAGTGAGAGATCTATACCAATCTAGAGCCTTTCCTTTGAAAGAGGCTGCTAACAATCTTATGGCCACATTTTTTTGAGTGATAACATGTACTGCACACACATCAAATACATCTTGCAGATGCTCTTCAAGTGTCTTGAAATCTTCCCCACTGAACTTAGGTAGAGCCTTCAGAGCATTGGCTAGAATAGCACCCCAAATTGCTAGTGTTACTGGTAGAATTAGAGGACTGCCAGTGTTCCAATTTGCATAGTTCCTTGGGGCTACATGTGTTCCCATATTTACTCTTTGTGCTACTACAAACTGATTCACTCTTCTCCTTGGAGTAGCTACTAATGGTGGCAAAATAATGCCTAGATTAGTAGTAGACTGAGCTCTTGTTGTAGGTCCAAAGCTCGAGCTCTTTGTGGCTCTCTGGCTCATACGATCTTGACATAAACTTCAAGAAAAGTCCTACTGGGCGTGCCAAAAACTATTGATGTATAAAATTACGTAGGTTCCAACACCAACATGGGAAGTTTCAAGAATGTGGAACTTGCTACTTGAAACAACCTCCAAATTTTAAAGAAGCTGGCTCTTCTCTCTTTTAAAAGGGTTTTGAGGAAAAGGGTAGAAGCTCAAGATTACAGATACAATTTAAGCAAATCTAACTATGGCGATGTGCCTGAATATAAGTATTTCCTTCAAATTAAGCATAGTGAAAACTATTCTCAAGATTCAGTTATATTAAAGAGTAGATACTACATGATTAACATAAACAGATGCAATGAATATAATTAAAGGCTCACAATTAGACACTTTGCAATGACATAGATAATATCAACCAAGGCACAAAACAAAGTTCTTCTCATTAATTTTCCAGCAACATAAAAGGAACAAATACATGCATGGGTACATTAACTTTCTAATCAAGAATAACAAAATAAAGGCAAAATGACATCAACTGGCCACAGCAAAGTCTCCAACTTCTCTTTTAGATTCTGACTAAAAACTTAAAGAAACTCTATCTCTGTGTATCTCTATAAAAATGTCAGTATATCTATATATATGGATCTATTACAAATGCTATGTATTTATAACTAAAGATCCGGCCCTAGATTGTCTGTAACAACCAAATCCCAATGGCCCAATGAAACTGAAGATAACTGGAAGTCTCTGGCAGTTATAATCTTGCAAATTTGCAATAGTCTTTCCCTTCCTACAAGCTCATTGGTTGGGGTAAAAAATATGTGGCACAACTCCTTCATTAAGACACAGACACTTAGCGAGACTCGCACACTTGAAATTGAACAGACTGTGATAGATGGTAGCATCAACAGCAAAATGAGAAACTCCTTTGTCTCTTAGGAATGAACAGGAAATTGACACTTGTCGCATTCTACAGCTTTTAAAAACATCTATGTGTCTTCTTCCACAAAGCCTTTAAAACTGTGTCTTTATACTCAGGTGAACTCCACTGGTGACAACTGTCGCAACCTGCATCACTACTTATGAAACATATTAAAAGATAGGACCCACAACTTAAGTGCTTGCTAGCTTTCAAAAGGAAGAAAAAGCTAGGATAGGTGCCATCTTTCGCGCGCACAATAACTAATAGGTGGTGGCACCCGCATTACTTCTAGAAACATTAGAAACTTTTGAAACTCCCATGGAAGCTGACACTTTGTGGGTTTGGCATCACTTAGAAACTTTAAGTTATTCACCGGAGAAGGGTCATAAACAAAACAACTTTACCTCCACATCCACCACGTGGCGTTCTCCGCTGGCTTAAACTTAACATCACTGTGGCCCACCATCCTTCTTTACGAACAATAACAAGATGTAGAAAGCAACATGCAGCAACCTCCACATCACTTAAAAGGGACACACAGCACACTCCGCACAAAACTTTAGACTTTAGGGGCTTTCTCTGCATCCACCATGTGGCGACCTCCACAGCAAGGCAGAAACTTGAAAAATATACTGTAACTAACTGCTACGTGGTGCGCTCCACACAAGTCCTAATATTTGAAACAAATACCGCGGCTTTAACTGGGGCTCAACACTTGGTGGCTTCCATACAAAACATTAGAAACCTGCACAATGAATACTTTGAAACATGCACAGAAACAAAAAGAAACCTGCAAACTCACCACAACTGATACAAAATGTAGAGTATTTGACACTCTACACATAAAAAACACATTTGATCATCTTTGCGCTGCTAATTCCCATCTTAATATGAACTGTATCTTCTCTCTTTTCTTGTTGGATGGGACATGACATCTAACCATGAACTGTATCTTCTTCTCTTGTTGGATTCAAACATGAACCATATCTTGTTTTCTTGTTTGATGGGACATGACATCTAACCATGAACTGTATCTTCTTTTCTTGTTGGATTCAACCATGAACTATATCTTCTTCTCTTGTTTGATAGGACATGACATGCAACCATGAACACCATCACACCACCATGATGGTGTTGACATCAATGATAACCTAGTGATAGTGTTGACACCAATGACAACCCTATGAACCATATGTGTAATAGTTTTGGCCTTTCCCCTACCTTAGTCAAGTGTTAAAATGTAAGAAAATCTAAATAAAATCCAAGTATGGGGGGTTCCTTAGCTATTTTTGGCCTTATCAGGTTTCAGGGTTTTGGTGAAACACTGGGATGTTCTAGACCCAAGAAGATTCCCCACCTTGGCATATTCATCTATTCGATCCCTCATTCCTCTAGAACCTTAGACTATAGTGACATAGATTTTCTAAAGTCTTTGTAGTCCCTAGGGTGATGTCAACATGCAAGATAATTTTTTTAAAGTGTTGGGCCCTTTTTGTGCTTTTCTACCCTTTCTCAAGTTTTTGGGGGTCCTTGGGACCTTAGAACCATGTACTCACATGTTCAAGTTCCTTGGAACCTTGAATCCCCATGCTTTACCTTTGGTGCCAGGCTTCTAAGTTTTTTGGAACTCCATGTTCCCCGCTCTCTCCTTTTCCCTTTCAAGTTTTTGGGTTACTGGGGGTCCTTGGAACCTTTGGACCTTGGTTCCAATGTCGTTGTGTTCCCTAGTCCCATAAAACCCTGGATTTCCACTCCCTTTGTCATTTGGTCTTGAGGACCCAATACCTTCCTATTCCATAGTCCCCAGTCCCTAATCCTTTTTAGACCCTAGATGTCAGCATTCTCTATGTTCCCATCATGAGGTTCCATGTCCTCACATCCTTAAGTTCCCTAGAACCTTGAATCCCCATGCTTTGCCTTTGGTTTTGGAGTTCCAAGTTTTCCTAGAACCCTGTGTTCCCCACTTTCTCCTTTTCCCTTTTGGGTATTTGGGTTACCAGGGGTTCTTGGAACCTTTGCACCTTGGTTCTAGTGTTCTCATGTTCCTTAGTTCCCCAAAACTCTTGCACTCTCGATCGCAAACTAGTTCCCATTCCTAGACTTGATCTCTAGGGTCTCCTTTTCCCTTATATTTATCAAATTTTGGGACCTCAAAATTAGGAGGAAAAGGAGTTGTCATGATAGAGTGATCCAATGGATAAGGACATAAGTCTTCAAATTATAAATGTTTACGTGTGGTTCCAATTTGAAAATTTTGAACACTATTTTCTACCATCTCTTGTATTCTATGATCCAAAGGAAGTGGATTTGGTGATGATGAGGTGGATTTGATAGGTCCTTGTGACAAAGGTTGTGTGGTGACATGTGGTATCAAAGGATTGGATGTGATGTGATGATAGGTGTTTTTTGGATATGAGACATGGGTTGAGTGTTTGAAGGGTTGGGTTGGTAATAGGTATGAGATGTGTTGAGTGAAGATGTAGTGGGCTGATATGAAGCATGTGAACAGACATGTGATTAGGTGGGTTGCAAATGACTTAGTGGTATATATGGTAAGAGATTGGTTGAGATGAGATTGTTAGTATTTGTTGAGGAATGGAGATGGGTGGAAATGAAGTTGGTAATGAAGTGGAAAGTGTAGGAATATATTGATGAGATGTTCTAGATGGCTTGGAGATTTGTGGGATGAGTGATGTGGGTGGATCTAGTTGAAAGGAGTTGGTGGTATTAGAATCATTAAGAGGTCGAGGCATGACCATACTACCTATTGGATTGTTTTGAGGATTTTCCATGATGGGCTGTGATGAAGGATTAGAAGGATTGGGATCTTTAAGCTTTAAGGTCTTGGGTTGAGAAGGAACCTCTACCCCTTGTTCTATAAGAAACTTCATGACTAAGTATGAATGGGGGAGGTTTCCCATGAAATAAATAAATCTAGGTAAAAGATCACCTTAGTCAATAGTCTATTCATGTTCATGTGTCTCATTGGGATTATGTTGTGGAAAAGGTTGCATATGATGAGATGTCATGAAAGCAAGTGAGTATTAAACTTGATCATTTTACACACTTGTGGGAGGATGTGAATGGAGTTGGTTATCAATGTGAGAGTCCATGGTTTTCTTGGATTGTGATATATTTCTGAGGGGCATAAGATGAGAGATCTTGATGATGTGAAAAAGGTTGATGTGCTGGAGATCTTGGATTAGACTAAAGATAATGAAGAATTGGATGACAACAAGACTAAGGATAACTTGGATGGATAGATGATTGGACTAGAAGGATGATGATGACTTGGACTAAAATTGAGATTAAGATCAAGGTACAAGAATAAATTGGATTTGATTTGACTAAGGATGAGAATAGATTTCAAATACTTAAGATAGACTTATGATCTTAAGCAAATATAATCTATGATTGGCTAGGATTTGACTAAATAATTGAAAAGATGATGGTCTTGATCAAGGGATAAAATCTCGATTTAAAGTCTATAGACAAGTTTGATGTGGATGGAGGATAAGGTACATGAAAATGTTGTAAGCAATATGGATTATGGATGTAGATCTCAAAGAAAATCAACCTTAAGCTAAAGTGTGACAAGGATTCTCTCAAAATGTTGAACTATGGATTCTAAGATGTTGGAAATATTTGGAATGGTTTTGAAAGCTTGACTTGGGCAATTTAGGAAACAAAAATGTTCATACAAACATGCATAAGGTTTACAAATGATTTGGATTTGGCTAATGAAAATGAACATACATGTTATACACAACAAAACCCTATATTATTCAAGTAGGTGTGTCAAATCTTGTGGACTCAGTATGCTAACTTCCATCCCCACTAACTTGATAATAGTGACATTCATTCCCTTAATACCATCTACCATGAAATTGGATAACTAGGGAATGTATGTTCGTGTACCACCATACACCCCTTACCTTGGAGGATAAACCTTTCCCAAAGTAATCTCTTTCTTAACACACATAGGTACATGTGAGAACTTATCATCCCTAGCAATGATGTACCACAAGATAAGATGGTTGAAAGGTTTTAAAACAGGATTAACAAGCTTCTAAGGGTGCCCCCTATATACATAAGGTACGTGGGGTCCAAGTCCATGAACACTAGTCCATTGAAGGGATGTGGAATAAGTGATCAAGCAAACACCACTTCACCTTGTGTCCAGAATCACTCAAGGCCCCAAGGCTATCCCAATGACTATGTGACTAGATTGAGGTACAACTTTCATTCTCTCCCCTTTGATATACCCTATCAAAACGTGTGGTTGAGGTCACCCCTTTAACTGGCTATGTCTTCAAGGAAGGCCTCCTAAGGGAAAGATGGTGTTAAGTGCTTTTGATCTCCAAGGTCACATGAAGTGCAAGGAGAGAGATTACACAACTTAACCCACCTTGGGTGAAAAAAATGAATCAAGAGATTCTTTTGATCCTCAAGATCACCTAATGGTGCAAGAGGAGAGCATACACATATACTTAATCCACACAAACAAGATTCATTAACTCTTAGATAAAAAAAATGTGTGTGTGAATATGAATGTGACTCAAAGATGCTTTTAATTCAAAAGATCACACTAAGTGCTTGAGGGAAGAGCATACAAATTCTAAGTCACAATCAAATCCACCAAACAAAAAAAACACAAAGTTTTAAATGTTATGTCTTTAACAAGCAAAAAACTGCAACAAACTTGTTAGTAGTTTGAGATATGATCTTTGACAAGTGTAAACAGGTTGCACAACTAGGTTAGTTCCAACACAACCTAACAAGTTAGTTGTAAAATAATGATAAAAAAGGTTCTAAAGTATAGCCAAGAGTATGAAATCAGATAAAACCATATTGTTATACCTTCTAACAAAGGTGCACCAATAGACAACAAAATCATAGATATGAGAGACAAAAGCATGGATTTAGATGACAAAGACATGGATCTCAATGATAAAGGTGTTGATTTGAATGATAAAGGCATTGATCTATGCAACAAGGGTGCCCTTCTATGAGAGAGAGGCATAGAATCATGTTTTGGACTTAGACCTACAAAATAGAGGGTCAAATCCACTATAAACCAAAAAATAATGATGGAATACTAATGTAAAATAGATTAAGTTTTTAGAAAACCAAACAAGAGTGCCAGAAACCCTTCCCAAATAAAGGTGCCCCTATTTGTGACAAGGGCACACCAAGATTCAACAAGGGCGCTATTCTGTGACAAAGGCTAAAATTGACACTAAAATGACATCAAAACCCTATAAAAACATAGTGTTAGGCCAAAACAAGACCATATCTAAATACTAGGAGTGAAAACACATCAAACCCAAAAGGAATAATTAGGAAATAATGTACATAAACAAAGGCACACTTATGGCTTACAAGGGCACCCTAATTTCAGACAAGGGCACCCCTCTATGAGACAAGGGCGCTTCACTAGGAAACAGGGGTGTGGAGTTGTAAAACAAAGGTGCAGAGTGATAAAATGAAGGCATGGATTGACAGTCATAGGCATGGACCTGTAACCTGCAAGCAAAATAATGAAATTTCTTCCCAAAAGAGGTTAGATCAAGGACATGGGTCCCACCGGGCGTGCAAAAATGTGTATGCAGAAATATGAAATGAAATAAGGAAACAATACAATGAAAGATCCTATTCCATAATTAAGAGAATTCAAGAGAAAGTAACTATATAATGGAAACAAAATAATATCACTCAATAGCCTTTGTTGCCCTTGATATTTCAATGATGTTTTGATAGAGATGGTAATATGTTGGTTGCTCAAACTAGCAGCATAACCTTAGATAAAGATGATGGATATGATGATAATGGAAAATCTATTATGATTTTTACAACATAAGCTTATGGCATGCAATCTATTGGCAATGGCCTGGTTGAGGCTTGATTTATAGAGGTTGGATATGATGAATGAAGGGCTAGGATTAAAAGATCAGATCAATGGCTAGGATTGGTTGAGAGCACATTAGCTCGCAAGGATAAGGATTTCTAGGGAAACAAAGGAAGCTTCTAGGGTGTATCCTTATGTGAAAGGTTGAGATTAGAAGATGTATGAAATGAATGGTTGAGATGAACACTTAGTTTGACTTTTGAGACAATTATTTATTGATTGTAGCAAGTGGACGAGGATGAGGACAAGCTAGTCATGTGACTCTCAATAATTAAAGTAAATAATAAGATTACTTAATTAATTATTGGAGAAGGGATGGTGAGAGGATAAACTAAATAAATAAATAAGATTTTTTCAATTAATTTTGGCTAAAAATGGATTGGATTAAATAAATAAATATAATTTATTTATTTAATTTAGGTGATGGAGGAAATTGATTAATTAAATAAATATAATTTATTTAATTAATTTAGGAAAGGGATTAAGGGACAATGTGTTGTAAGATGAATGTCTAAGGGATGTCGAAGGGTTATGAGGACATGGTCAATTTTAGGTGTCTACAATCCCTTTTATCGATATCTTGCTAGAAGCCTCATTTATTTGACTCAAATGGGACCTAATATTCATATGCTATGGGCATGGTCTCTTGGTTTATGTAAGAGCCCCATGAGCTACATTAAAAATAAGTCAAGTAGATTCTCTATTACATTCAAATATTGATATTTACTTGTTAGGGTATACAAATTTAGATTAGGTGAGAAATTCTTAGGATCACAAATCCACTTCAAGTTATAGCTTCTCACTTGGTTTAGGTCCTATATGTTGATCGAGTAAGAAGCAATTTTTTATTTCTCTTTCTTCCACTAAAGATTAGTATCAAGGGGCTATAATGTTGCCATTGAGGCCATTTGGATTTAACATATTCTCACTGAGATTGGTATCTAGTTTAGATGGCCATTTATTATATTTTTTGATACCTAGTGTGTCATATAAATTTTATGGACTCTGATCCACCATCAATAGACCAAGCACATAGAGGTTCACATGCACTAGACATTTGGGATCTTATACATCGAAAGGTCATTAATATTGGGTACTACCTAACTTTTGAGTAGGTTTCCAACATCTTCATCAAATCCTGTACATAAAACAAGTTTCTTCATTTACAAGCTTTCCTTGGGGTGTGGGGTGTGGGAAGCTACTTCTTGAGGGGCCTACTTAGTCCTCTCTCTCTCTCTCTATTTTGGGGGGTATTTTCTATCTATTTAAGGGGCATTATATCTCTCTTCTTAGGTGGCTTCTTCTCTTTTGGAGGATCTATTTGTACATGGGTACCTCATCAGGATTCATTTTCTAGGACTTGTCCCTTTACCTACCTAAGTTGTGCTTAAGGGGGTGTTAATGTAGGGCTTTTATTTTTCTTAGTTGGATATTATTTATTTTCCTACACATTTAGTGTATATTCAATAGTTGTAATGAGTGGATAATTAGAAGGATATATGGCATCTTCCATGAGTGTAACTCCTACTTATTTTTAGATAGTTGGAGTTACTTTTCTCATTGGTTTGTTTTACCTCCCCTCTTTTCTATATATGTATCCACTCCTCTATCTTTTTATCTATTTATGCTATTTTTATCTTTCATTGTGCCAATTTTCTTATTATAGATATTATCTCTAGAGAATTGTTTGCATATCTCTCATATTATTGGAAACTAACTTTCTTATGCAATTTGAATCTTATGATCATCTATATTAACAATTTTATTTTATCTACTCCTTGCACTCAGTTTTGAGATAATCTTTTATATAGATTCCAAAAATTTCACAGTGACACCTCCCATGATGATAGCATACATGTTGAGATTTCATTAACCTCTCATGTAGGCATTATTAATGCTTCATTTCCTTTTTATATTACATCATAATATTATGAGTCTTAGTGAGGAGTTATTACATAATGATTATGATGGTTCTATGTATCCCCTTTCATGTGAAATCATTTTCACATACTAATTATGCACATTTAGATAATGTCTTTTTTCTTATTAGTGAGTTTATATTATACTTGAGTGGTAAATATTTTTAATGGTTTGAAGCATCTTGTTTTATTTACACTTCCTTCACAGTTTTAGCTCATGCTTTTATTGATTATTTCTCTATCCCTAATTCACATGAGTAAAGTATGGACTTAGGGATGTTATCTCATGATTTGTCTACCAATCCTTGTTCTCCCACTATCCACATAGCTTATACTTACACTAAACTTATTTTTCTTCATAACACACCCTATACTAAGGTATCACATGAAGTAAAAGTGAAACCTATTGGAGTCTAGGACAACACTGAGAGGGGGGGTGAATTAGTGTTGTATAAATTTTTCAATTATTCCTTTTGACTTACAAGATAAAGAGAGAGAAAGACATCAATCATTTGTTAACACACATATGCACAATTATAATATTGAAGGCATAAATTATATGAACACATGAAGACACACAAGATATGAGACCAAGACACAAAAGATTATACAAGAGGAAAACCCTCCTCAGGTAGAAAAGCCTCTCAAAAATGCTTCACTAGCTTAATCAAGAATCTCACTGATACAAGTAGGTCTCACTAAACATATAAGCCTCACTGGCTACAAGAAGGTCTCACTGACCATACAAGCCTCACTGGCAAACAAGGCCTCACTGGCAAATTCAACCACCATGAAAACATACTACAAGGTGTGCAAGAAATGATTGCCACTCAATCTGATTTGCACCATTACATAACATGTCTTCTCTTTTGCATATCTCTATTCAATTACAATCTAAATATCAATCTCATTACCAATTTACCTGATACTCAATCAACTACATCTTGTCTCGGTAAATTTGTTGTACAAGGAGATCATCATTTCTACATTTTAGTCCTCACACCAACTCTCATACAATCAATGTACTTGCAACATAATTATATGCAAAATCTAAAAACCCTTTCATGTTCCTGCAATTCCATCTTTTCACACAACACCTGCAATAAAATTATAAACAAAAGGACTCTTGGAATTCCTCTCATCTGCATATTCACCTTCTTCAATTCTCATCTTCTTTTTATAGGACATTTCTTGTGTGACAAAAATAAAATCTTTCTCATAATTTGATCTTCTTCAATTGACTTTTCATTTTTCTTTTCTCTACGAATATAAAAGTTAGAAAACATAGGCATTTATCTTTTGCAAAAAATCCCTAATCAATCTGCCCCAATAAAATCTCTCTACTCATTTGCATGAAGTCCTTTCACCTGCAAAAAAAAATGACCTATTGCTTCTCTTCAATTTCAAATCATCTGACATTTCTTTTTCCAAGATCTCATAAGAAAAAATGTCTTCAAAAACCATTTTTTTTCTCCAAAATTTTTTTCATAATATATCTTCAATAATAAATCAATCTCATCATCTTCTCAAAAATATAATCTTCTCTCAAAAATGTCTCCCAAAAATAATTTCCAATATAATAGATTGTCTTCAAAAAAACTTTCTAATATAAACCCCTTAAATCCCAAGAGAAAGAGTGAGATCAATATGTGTTTCAAATAGAAACAAAGCTTTTAAAAAATTCCTCAAAATACTCAAAAATCTCCTCAAAAATCTGATGAAGTAACCACTTTATTTAATGTCATAAAAAGATGACATAAAGGGGGCTGACAAATTAGAGGTTTAAAACAAAGTTTCTAAAAATTAAAAAACTAAGCCATTAATATGACTTAATCGTGCTCCCCAAACCATATTTAAATATAGCCTTTTATGGCTTTTGGCACTCAATGCATATAAAAAGAGACTGCTTCAAATGGGAAAAGGATTAGATTAGGACTAGAACTGGTCACCATGATGTCTAAAGCGCCCTTCAATAGGTCATACTTAAGTGGAATGACCTATCTAAGGCCAACAATCAAAAATAACATAAAATGCATTTTATATAGGATGGGTAGAGAATAGGTAAAAGGATATAAGTGTGTTAAACTTAATTCAAATGATTTATCAAAGCTCCCTATAATATATCTGCCAAGACCTCTGAAAAGATACTACTCTACCATTCTGCTATACACAGCATAACCATTACCATTATGAATAAGAAAGCACTCCAATTGAACATTTGATGCATAATATGAAACATATTTATTAGTAACAACACCATATTGTCATCCACTCATGATGATGAGCTCTACAAGAACCTATTGAAGTCATCGATACAAGCAACTAAACCACATCTGACCATAATCAACCAAGACATCATCTGCTCAACATTATCATGAAGCAACCAAAGTATGAACTTCTAAGAACAACATCATACCATGAAGGTCCCTTGATGAAGACATGTATAAATGAAACAAGACTCTGAACTGAAGTATGTTAATGCATGTGAACTCTTGTGAATCAACCTCCAACTGTGAAAGCATAAACATGAAGCATAACACATATATATTGCACCAAACCTGTCATATGAAGACAAACATCAACTCCATGTATGATCTAACTTTCACTATCATGTACCTACATCATCAGCTCAACACCTTTTTGATATCAATGAGAATCAATCTCCATCAATCTCCCCCTTTGTCATTGATGGAAAAACTACTTGATGCATTCTCTCTCTCTCCCCCTTTTTGACATTTGATGACAAAGGCGTAAATACTCCTCCTGTCATTTAACTCCAATGGAAGATGTTAAAGATTGATCATAACATTTACAATCACATTGCACTATGAAGATTTTGAAGACATAAACTCCTGTTATCTTGTTATCTTCCCCTTTAAACCTGTGATGATCTATGGTGACAAAAATAATATTCCTGAAGATACACATCTTGAAGTACAAAATCTGAGAGCAACATTATGTGAGGCACAATAAACAAAGCATCAAACCACTATGATAAACTATCCATTGACTGTACCATATTCTTTTGACAAGATGAAAGATGACATATCTCTGCTAATAAAACTCCTAATGACATCACATGAGGTTTGCAAAAACAAACTTTTCAAACATCAACACTAATGAACAACAATCATGAAGACTACTCATCACAAAATTCACAACTCATGATGACATAATACCCACTCAAGAGATGATCTTGCCAATAATACCGTGATAAAATAGACAATCAAACTACAACTAGTCAACTTCTATACACACTTCTTCGCATGATAAAGAATGAAGACCATCCTCCTGTTCCTGCACATGACACTTTTTACAATACCATGTCAAATCTGATATATACAAAACCACTATGAATACCTTTGCAAATCCAAATGTAGAGACACATGCTATGAATTAACTTCTTCCATTTTCAACCTCCTCAACCAACATATGCAAACATTTGATGAGAGTTCCTTGAGAAAACCTTAACTAAAGCATCATGATAACTCAACCATGTAAGTATCAACATGATATGAACAATATATAAATATTATCATTTATAAACCAAGTCACTCGACATCATCAAACTCTCTATGCAATGAACCCTTGAATATATTTTCAACATCTTGTACGCATAATAACAACATGAACCACTGATCACATGCATCACTAACATATACTAAAGAGTAACATAGTTATCAACACCATTATGAACTTTATTTCACAAGACTAATATCTTAGCAATCATTATCAAGCATAAATCTAAAACCATAATAAACAAAACCAAGATCATCATATTGACAAACATCAAATGAACTAGGGATATTTGATAAGACATGAACAATTCCCCCTTACTCCATGCTATCTGTTATGAAAATGATGTAACTTGTGCAAGATGCACAAGTTTAGAAATCTGTACTATTTTTCCTTTGTTTCAATCTCCAAACTTTCATAGGTTCTTTCTTCCTCCAAACTTTTTCAGCTTTTGTCCTTTTCAAC
The DNA here is from genome assembly GCA_027924645.1 of Cunninghamia lanceolata. Taxonomy (NCBI): domain Eukaryota; kingdom Viridiplantae; phylum Streptophyta; class Pinopsida; order Cupressales; family Cupressaceae; genus Cunninghamia; species Cunninghamia lanceolata. Next base: position 3,819,766 of record BSBN01000793.1, read on the forward strand.
CTTTTCAAATCAGGTGATGTATTTCTACAACTATGTGCTTTATGACCAAGAGAGTTTCAATTATAACAAACTATATTGTAATCATAATCAAATGATTGATAATACCATTTTGACATCCCTTGAACATTTATGTTATGCTTCCATGTAGAATCATACCTTCTATGCATTTTACAGATTCTTTGTATGTGACCAACATTAATGCACTTGTAACATACAACATTAGTATTCCTTATTGAAGCAAATTGATTTCTTCTGCAATTAACTACTTTGTGTCCAAAGTGATTACGGGTATAACAATAACCATTAAATGAATAATTATACCTGTACATATAAGCTTGTCTTGCTGGAGTAGACCTTTTGAAATTTTTCTTCCTTTGATTATGCATTTTGACAAACTCATCTTTGGTATCCATTTCAACTTCTAACTTCTTTTTGCTTTCAGGAGTAGGAGCATGATATTCCAAACCTATCTTCTTTCTTGGAGTTTCACTTGTATTGGAACATTCTCCTTTCTCATAACCCAAACCAATAGTGTCATTGTGATACTTTTGCTTGTTCAATATATCATTTAAACATTCAATATTATTTTCAAATTAAATATTCTTATGCAACTTTGAAGATGCCTTTTCCAAATCCTTTCTCAAAGAGACTATTTCTATCTCTAACTTCAGACATTCAATTCTTTTCACCTCAAGGTCAGAATTTTTTACATCTATTATTCTTTTGTCTTCCTCAATTTCAGCCTTTAAACTAATAATCACTTTGTTAGATTTATCAACATAAATCTTGTATTTGCAATTTGATTTCTTGCCTCTTCAAATTCTAAAGAAATTCTTGCAAGTTATTAAATAACTTTGTCTTTGGATTCTTTTTGCTGATGTCGTTGCAACTCTAATTTATGATTCTCCTTTTTGTATTTCTTGAGTTCACTCAAAGCACACATGAGTTGTCCTTCTATATCAACTTCAAATTATTGTTCATCAAACTCCTAATTGTGATCTTCTTCTTCTAAATTTGATTGAGTCGCATCTCCTTCATGTGAAAGACTTCCATCATTGTCATTCTTCTCACATAACAAGTTGTCCTCTTCTTTATCATCAACTTGATAAATTCTTATCAATTCTTTCCAGACATCTTGTGTTGTTTCACAATGCAAAACTTTACAAGCAACTTCATTAGATAATCCTGATAGAATAGATTTCTTTGTTGTATGATTGCATTTAAAAGCTTCTATGTTATTTATAGAATTAGGTGATTGAGAAGAATTAAAATATCCATTCTCAACAAACGTCCATATACCATACCCTAAACATGATAAATAGACTTGCATTCTCATACACCAAATTGAGAAATCTGAACCATCAAAGAAAGGAGCTCTTGAAACCTTTTCCTCTAATTAAATACAAGATTCAACTTGTGAGACATTTCTCTCAACATGTTCTATATCAATATTTGAATTTGATAAAGATGGAGTCTTTTGACCAATCTGAGACATCACATTTTTCTTTTCTTTATTTCTTTTACACTTACCCATGGTACTCCACTAACAGGACCTACCCGAGCCTATTAGACTTCAAAAAGGGAACCTAAACTCTGATACCACTTGTTGGAGTCTAGGACAACACTGAGAGGGGGGGTGAATCAGTGTTGTATAAATTTTACAATTTTTATACCTTTTGACTTACAAGATAAAGAGAGAGAAAGACATCAATAATTTGTTAACACACATATGCACAATTATAATATTGAAAGCATGAATTATATGAAAACATGAAGACACACAAGATATGAGACCAAGACAAAAGATTATACAAGAGGAAAACCCTCTTCGAGTAGAAAAACCTCTCAAAAATGCTTCACTAGCTTAATCAGGAATCTCATTGATACAAGTAGGAATCACTGACCATATAAGCCTCACTAGCTACAAGAAGGTCTCACTGACCATCCAAGCCTCACTGGCAAATTCAACCACCATGAAAACATACTACAAGGTGCGCAAGAAATGATTGCCACTCAATCTGATTTGCACCATTACATAACCTGTCTTCTCTTTTGCATATCTCTGCTCAATTACAATCTGAATATCAATCTCATTACCAATTTACCTGATACTCAATCAACTGCATATTGTCTTCATAAATTTGATGCACAAGGAGATCATCATTTCTGCATTTTGGTCCTCACACCAACTCTCACACAATCAATGTACTTGCAACATAATTATATGCAAAATCTAAAAACCTTTTCATATTCCTACAATTCCATCTTTTCACACAAGACTCGCAATAAAATTATAAACAAAAGAACTCTTGGAATTCCTCTCCTCTACATATTCATCTTCTTCAATTCTCATATTCTCTGTATAGGACATTTCTTGTGCGAGAAAAAAAAATCTTTCTCATAATTTGATCTTCTTCAATTGACTTTTCATTTTTCTTTTCTCTACAAATATAAAAGTTAGAAAACATAGGCATTTATCTTTTGCAAAAAATCCCTAATCAATCTACCCCAATAAAATCTCTTTGCTCATTTGCATGAAGTTCTTTCACCTGCAAATAAAAATGACCTATTGCTTGTCTTCAATCAAATCATCTAACATTTCTTTTTCCAAGATCTCATAAGAAAAAATGTCTTCAAAAACCATTTTTTTTCTCCAAAAAAAATTTCATAATATATCTTCAATAATAAATCAATCTCATCGTCTTCTCAAAAATATAATCTTCTCAGAAAAATGTCTTCAAAAAATAATTTCCAATATAATAGAATGTCTTCAAAAAAACTTTCTAATATAAACCCCTTAAATCCCGAGAGAGAGTGAGATCAATATGTGTTTCAAATAGAAACAAAGCTTTAAAAAAATTCCTCAAAATACTCAAAAATCTGATGAAGAAACCACTTTATTTAATGTCATAAAAAGATGACATAAAGGAGGCTGACAAATTAGAGGTTTAAAACAAAGTTTCTAAAAATTAAAAAACTAAGCCATTAATATGACTTAATCGTGCTCCCCAAACCATATTTAAATATAGCCTTTTATGGCTTTTGGCTCTCAATGCATATAAAAAGAGACTTCTTCAAATGGGAAAAAGGATTGGATTAGGACTAGGACCGGTCACCATGATGTCTAAAGGACCCTTCAACAGGTCATACTTAAGTGGAATGACCTTCTATCTTAGGTCGACAATCAAAAATAACATAAAGTGCATTTTATATAGGATGGGTAGAGAATAGGTAAAAGGATATAAGTGTGTTAAACTTAATTCAAATGATTTATCAAAGCTCCCTATAATATATCTGCCAAGACCTCTGAAAAGACACTACTCTACCATTATGCTAGACATAGCATAACCATTACCATTATGAATAAGTAAGCACTCCAATTGAACATTTGATGCATACTATGAAACACATTTATTAGCAACAACACCATCTTGTTGCAACACCATATTGTCATCCACTCATAATGATGAGCTCTACAAGAACCTACTGAAGTCACTAATACAAGCAACTAAACCACATCTGACCATGATCAACCAAGACATAATCTGCTCAACATTATCATGAAGCAACCAAAGTATGAACTTCCAAGAACAACATCATACCATGAAGGTCCCTTGATGAAGACATGTATAAATGAAACAAGATTGTTAACTGAAGCATGTCAACACATGTGAACTCTTGTGAATCAACCTCCAACTATGAAAGCATAAACATGAAGCATAACACATATATATTACACCATACGTATCATATGAAGACAAACATCAACTCCATGTATGATCTAACTTTCACTTTTATGTACCTGCATCATCAACTCAACACCTTTTTGACAATCAATCTCCATCAAAACCACCTAATATGCAAGATGAATTCATTTCATCGATATCCTTATTCATCCTTGTTAGTTCTAACCACATTTTATTATTTTTATTTATTTTCTTGGGTTTATGTTTGTAATTCCATGTTCCTAGTTAGCATATGGAAATTACATAGTGTCACCTTTAGTGGTGCATGATGACATATGTGATTTTGAAATTGTGTTGTGTTTTTCATCTCATTTTTTCCTTGTGCTTTGTTTTATTTATATTTAGTCCCTTTCTATTATGCCATGTATGTTGTGATCACTCTTGCCTATTCTTACATTTACCCAATGTCCTTAAATTTTTGCCTGTTTTATTACACCTTATTTGATTTTATTTTCACACTCATTTTACCTTCAATTCATGGTTTTATGCTTATATTTCCTACTTGGGAAATATTTTAGGTTCCATTTTACTCACTTGGGATATTTCCTTTTATTCTTGTTTACATCACATTTACTCCTATATTTTATTTATCATTGCCTTTTACTTTTATTTCCCACTTTAGTTTCCTAAATGTCTTTGATTTCATTGTCAATACCATTTTATCACATTGCTTCTTGTTTTACATCCTATGGTTATGACAATGCTTTTTCCATGACCTTTTATCATTTATTATTTCCTATAGATTCATATTACATTCATACATCATATTTAATAAAACTTACATATTGGTCATATTCCTTCTTAGAGGTTGTACATAGGGAGTTTAATAGTGATCATTACCATATCACACTTAAATAGTTATTCTTGCTTTGTGAGCATCATACCTTCCCTCATTACACATTGATTTTTCTTTACTATATCCTTGTATTTGGGGGAATCATCACTTATTCCACATTGTCCACTCCTCTTTCCATATCCTAAGTATGCATCCTTACATTAGAGGCATCATGCCTTCCCCTCTTTATACTTATCACCTTCATGGCTACATCTATTGAGTTACATCAGGGCCATCATGTCATCCCCTATACCATTTGCTCTTTCCTTGCCATGTAGTTTACCCTTATACCTAAATCAAGGATAAGTATTCATTAATCATTACCTTTCTCATACCCCTTTTATTTTATGAGCTCCATTGAATTCCTTTTCCCATCTAGGGATATTTAGATATCCATGTGCTTTAATGACCACATAATACTATTGGGATATGGTGTTGTACACCATTGCATAATTTGATATATTTATAATGTTGTAATTAAATAATTATTTAGTTGTGATGCACCTAGGTGGTGTGGTTAATCATGCTAGGTAATTATTTGGGGACCACTTTATGTTGTATTGTAACATTGGAATATTATTTGTATTATTTGATTAATTGGAAAAAGTTAGTACCAATAGTCAAATGGGGGTTAATGGTTTTGTGTTTCCCATGGTTTTGGGGCACATGGTTTTCTCAATGTAATGTGTGAGCTTAAATTATAAAAGCAAGCACAAGGTTATTTTTTGAGGTTGGCTAGATAATTCATTGTAGGTAAATGGAGGTTTTGTGAGAGGCTGTCATTGTATTGAGTTCTTTCCTATAAGTGCATATTGTGAAGCATGGAAGGTGATATGTGGATTCATGCTTGTACACAATGGAGGATGCATTGGAGGTGCTTGATGCTTCAGGGGTATTCATTGTAACTCTTGTATTGCTTTATTGCTGAATAATATATGGAGTATGGATGCTTTTGGAGGCTGGTTTTTTTCCTCTTGAGGGTTTTCCCATGGTATATCTTGTGTTATCTTGTTGCTTGTTCATTTGATCTTTGCATTATGGTTGTTTCTGCATCTTATTCTCCTATTGGGTTATGTGCAATTGGTTTTATTTGACCTACAAATTCCTAACATGTGGTATCAGATCCATTTTTATGGTTGAGGGAGGTGTGAGGTCCTTGGATATGTATAACCCATGTGTGTGTAGATCGGGTGTAAAATGGAAGCCATGGCAATGCATGGAAGGATTTGGCACATTACAAGGTTTTGTACAGGTTGTATTGTAGATTAGGGGTTCTAAGTATTGGAGATTTGATGTGCATGTTGCAAATCTAGTAATTGAAAAATCATGGTTGAAGAGGGTTTTCTTGGTTTGGCTGATGAGGGTTTTGAGGAGGAATTTTCATAGATGACCCCCTGGGACAAAATTGACCTCGCCATTGAGTCCAGGAGGCCTGAGAGGTAAAGAAAAACATATAATTTGTCATGGTTTGGTTACATAATTTTTTTCCCTCCCCAAGGTTCGGTGATACAACCATACGATCGTCGCAGGTACCAGGTACGCTATATATATATATATATATACCTGTGCATGAAAATTTTGTTTTCTTATAGTTTTGGTTGAAAGATTTATTTTTAAAAAATTATAGGGTTACATTTTTTGAAGATAGATTAAAAAAATGATTTAGGGGGGCAGGTACCCCCATACCCCCTGTACCTTGCACTACACAGGTGGTATCGTGGGGTACCATCAACTTAGAGCTGAATGGCCCCTAGTCCTTAGTAGCTCAGCTGGTCTGGTAAGGAAAGGCCAGAGCCATGGTGGGGAAGGCTTGGGCCTCCTGCCGACGGTCTCCCAGAGCCCAAGGCTAGGGACAACCTGCAAATAGCACCCCTTTGGGGCTTATAAAACAAAAAAAAAATTATTTGTAGGTGATGAAAACTAATGGCAGCACAATAAAATATTTTATTCAAACTTTATCAAAAATCAAACCCTCCTTAAATAATGCCATGAAGTCTGATAAAGAAAATTGAAAACATAAAACAAATCTACCAGTCAGAGACTATATGATGACACCAGCACAGATATGCCACATCACCTGTGTTTTTTGCCCAGTCATGTACACAATCAGCAATAATGTCAGTGATGATGTCAGTAGGTACCAGGGTCCCACCAGGGGTCCTCTTTTATCCCTTAGAGGGTATTTTCTTCCGGGAGGCATAACTTTCACATATGGTATCAATTGTTTAACTTCTTATAGGCATCGAAAAAGTCTCTTTGAGCACTACACAGTGGTACAGGTAAAATGATTTTGCTGTTTGTGTCAGAATTTGGTGCCTGAAGCTAACATTGCTCTAGGATAATTTTATGCTTGTAACTTTTGCATACAGAATCAGATTTTTGATTTCAGATAGGCGTTGAGGAGATATCATAGTGTACTATAGTTTGTATCATGTAGATTTTTAGTTTGGTGTGAAGAGAGAGTTTTGTACTTGTTTGATCACCTGTAGGAGTTTGAGATTCAGAGTGGGTTTATGAGTGTATTCAGATGGATTCTTGGGCACAAACTTGTGGGAGTGCATGTTGTTATGAGACCACCAACATGGTATTGCAGGTTTTCAGATTTGGTACTTTTAGATACAGGTTTACAGGTATTTTTAGAGTTTGGACTTTGATTGAGATAGGTACATAGGTTGTCTTCTAGTTTGAGGACATGGTTGATACGCGTGTGAGACTTGGAGACTCGTTTCAGTGGGTGTTGAGTACAGGTACAGTGATGACGATGATTATGGTGTCATGGATATGTTGTACACTTTTGCATTGGCACGACATGATCATGTATGCGATTGACATGTATGGGCTATGATGTTTGATTCATGATTATAGGTGGTCTTGTGGTGTTGTTTTAGGGTATTGTTCTTATCTCCTGGATGCTTGATTAGTTCCTTGACTATGGTACTCGTTTGTAGACTTGTTGGCAAATCAAATCTAGCATTGATTTGGTGTTTGAGTCTTGGAGTTTATAGGTTATCTTCTTTGATATCTCAGTTTGCATATTACTAGTGTGATGATGAGTTTGTATGTTACATTTGTTTTGGATCTACGAGTTATGTAGTTTTGTGGATTAGCTACCCCTTGGCTATAGTGAGATGACTCAGATGTGGACTGTCTTTATCATGAGATTGGTTTAGTGTTTATGCAGACTTTGTTAGTTGGCCTTGTCTATGGTCATTTGTACATTGGTATGTTGCTTTAGGATGAGAGGATGGATGATTAGAGTGCCTAGATAGTCAGTTGTTTAGAATTGTAGCATGTTTATCATGATGTCATGGAGAGCTTGGATACATGGTTTTATGTGAGATTTTGATAGTGATGGTTTTATCTTCTTGGTTTGGAGATTATGGTTTACTTGACCTTTTGGGAGTTGTTGATGTTACAGTGGGATTCCTTGATTGGTTTGGGGCCATGGATAATCTTCATTTAGGAGATGGTTACTTTGTTGTCGTGGATATCTTGGTATCACAATTCAGTGGGAGATTTGGCAGCGATATGGATTCATCATTTGTGACGGATGATCTTCTATAGTGGTTGTGGGTGTCTTGGAGAGACTCTTGGATTATGATTCTTGTTTTAATGAGAGTGCTTTGACATCCTGATTTTCACTGTTAGTAGATGGTTATCTTCATATGTTTGGAGATGTTGACATCTTGGTTTACCATGGAGGAGTTTTTGAGTCTTTGGTTGAGGTGTTGGTTTACAACTTGTTAGTTTGACATGATTATCCTTTATTTAAAGATGTTGATATTGTGTCTTGATTCTTGATACCGGTTTAGAGTTTCGGCGTGATATAGGTTCTCTTGAGATAAGATGTATGCATCGTTGCATGTGATCTCTTTGGAGGAGATGGTTAGATCATGATGTCATGATAAGCTTCTTGATTATGCAAATGTACAGTAGGAGCATTGACAGTGATCTTTTTGGTTCTCTTGGTATTGAGTACTTTAATCATTTACTTGATTGCTTCATGATGGTGCTATGTTGCATTTGGAGTTTGGCATGTATTGATCCGTTATAGGTGCTCATGGATACTTGGAGACTTAGGTGAGGCTAGAGTTCTCTTGTGATTAGAGACACTTGTTGAGATAGTTGCTCTTTGGAGGTTTTGGCAAATAGACTGGGGAGCCTTACACCTGGATATGGACGTGAGTTCATTATGGACCTAGAGGAGATTGTTCTTGGAGAGAGTCATTGTGGCTTGGTGTATCTTGGAGGGGCATTCTCATTCCCCACTCTTGGTCTACTCAGTGGTTTATCATCTATGAGGTATTGGCCATCCTTTTATTACTTTATGTTTCATCTTCTCATAGATATGGATCTTGAGCTACAATTATTAGTTCTGGAGGGTTCATTTGAGGGATATTAGCATGGTTATCTCCTTGTTCATATGGTTTGATTTATGATGTTCATTATGAGTAGTTTAGGAGATGTGATTGGGCTTATTCCTGGTTAAGGAATGATTATGAGTTTGATCTACCTTGATTAGAGAGGCTTACATCCATGTTAGTTACATGTTACATATGTTCATTTGATCTTATGAGATTGAATGGTTGGTTGTTGTTGAGGCTTTTCATTTGCGATTGTAGAGATCTTACTTGACCTAGCTTAGCTGGTGCTTTGAGGTTTTTGTAGAAGGACATTATGATTTACAAGTTTTCTTTGTCTTATTGCTACTTCCTAGAGGATCATGTTCATATGGTTGGACTTGGGAGAGTTATGGTGACATGTTGTGAGAGAGTATGCAGCGATGTATCATGCATGTGTGGATCATTGTGATTGTTCTTAATACTACATTGGCTTGTTGATTAGCCAAACCTTGGTTTGAGTATTGATTGATAGCCTTGGTATGCCTTGGATCTATTTTCAAATTTGACATTGCCCATGCTATGGGAGTTCTCAGATGTATGTCTTCTTCATTGATAGGTTTTATACATGGAACTTGTGATTGCAGTATATGGGTTGGATATGTTGTTGGCATGAGTTTATTGATGTTATTGATACCTATGAGGTATGGATGGTTGGATGTATTAGCATATGTTGTGGATGCTATTTCTAGTCATGTGGGTTTTTTACCTTTGACAACAGCTTGGATGCTTATGTTATCACTTGGATTTGATGCTTGTGTTCTTTGGATTGGTGCATCTTCACCTTGGCATGTTCCTTTTCTTCCATAGGTGGCACATTGGAGGATGAGAGGAGTTCTTGCTTTAGATGATGGTCACTTTGATTTTGTTGCAGGTATCTTGATGGAGCACAAGAGCATGCTGGAGATTCATGTGATTTCATGTTTTCCTATGATGATGTATTTCATTGAATGACCCTTATGCAATGTATACAACAAGTGGGAGAATGTTGGGGTATGGTGTTGTACACCATTGCATAATTTGATATATTTATAATGTTGTAATTAAATAATTATTTAGTCATGATGCACCTAAGTGGTGTGGTTAATCACGCTAGGTAATTATTTGGGGACCACTTTATGTTGTATTGTAACATTGGGATATTATTTGTATTATTTGATTAATTAGAAAAAGTTAGTACCAATAGTCAAATGGGGGTTAATGGTTTTGTGTTTCCCATGGTTTTGGGGCACATGGTTTTCTCAATGTAATGTGTGAAATTAAATTATAAAAGAAAGTACAAGGTTATTTTTTGAGGTTGGCTGGATAATTCATTGTAGATGAACGGAGCTTTTGTGAGAGGCTGTCATTGTATTGAGCTCTTTCCTATAAGTGCACATTGTGAAGCATGGTAGGTGATGTGTGGATTCATGCTTGTACACAATGGAGGATGCATTAGAGGTGCTTGATGCTTCAGGGGTATTCATTGTAACTCTTGTATTGCTTTATTGTTGAATAATATATGGAGTATGGATGCTTTTGGAGGCTGGGTGTTTTCCTCTTGAGGATTTTCCTAGGGTATATCTTGTGTTATATTGTTTCATGTTCATTTTATCATTGCATTATGGTTGTTTCTACATCTTATTCTCTTATTGGGTTATGTGGAATTGGTTTTATTTGACCTACAAATTCCTAACAAATACATATTACTTAGTTTTGCTTTTATGCTTATCTATTTGACATGATTTACATTATCATTTATCACATAATGTTTATCATTCTATTTAAGGCTATTGTGTTTGATCATTACACTTTGACTATGACGTCACATTGACACATTATTTGATTTACATTGGGGGCATCATACATCCCCTCTTTACATTGAGCCATTATTCCCAATGTCCTATATCTCTACACATGGCCCATGCATCAAGCCTTCCCCTTTATACATCTTTTTAGCTCATTGCATCATCATTCCCATGAGAGGTGTCTTATTTGATAAAATATTTCACACTCACATCTTACATTGTTGTGCTCACTTGAACCATTTGATCACACTGGGCGACATCGATATTTTTTCCTTTATCACATGGGGGTATTAAACCTTCCCTTTTATCATATTGAGGACATTAATCCTTCCCATTTGGGAGAATTGTTCTTCCCTCTTTATTACATTAGGGGGGATTAAGCCTTCACATTTGGAAGAATCATGCTTCCTCTTTATATATTAGATCTTAATGGACATATCTTGATGGAAGCATAGAACTTCCCTATTAATGTGGTTTCATGCTATTGTACACTTACATGGGTATTTTCGACCACTGAGGACCACATCACAATCATTTTCCCATGCCGGGGGCAATATCATCTCCATCTCATGTAATTATCATTCTTATCTTTCAAGACATTTATATTATCATTATGTAATGCATGGATTACAATCATCACTATATATTCTTATATGATTACATGATAATACATGCTTACATGCTTCTAAGATTACATTTACTTTTCATGTACCATTTTCCTATTCCTAGAATTCCTTTTATCCTATGGATACAACCTATTGTTAGGGGGCATATCATGTTGTTGACATTCTCATGTTTAGATCTACAAATAGTTACACATGCTTATAAACACTTATCTTTTATTCTTATAGAATGTACACAAAAGGAAAACCTATATCGTCACATCCTCACAAGGTCAATTCCTTTATATGGACCCCATATTGATATCCTTTGATTGTATTAAATATTTACTTTACATGCATTTTGTGAATGCTACATAATTTTAGGTGCATGATCACATGTGCATCAAAGTGTGGGAAAAATGTAATAGTGAAATTTGCATACTCATGTCATTTCCCATTTATTATTGTGTGTATTTTGAGGGGGTTGCCTTGATACATAAACATATTTACAAATGACATAATTTTGAGCAAAGTTGAGTCCCAAGTTGCCATGTTCTATCCACCTACCCCTTAAGCATGTTTCTATGCACCTACCACACATGACCTTAGGAGATTTTTAATAGCTATATGTTACCATTTGGCTATTTTTAAAAATTTGAGCCACCAAATTTGTCTATTTTTAGATTCTTTAAAAGTGTCCTATTTACCTATATTTGATTATTTTTCCTAATTTCAACATAAAATCACATAGGATTATAAGTTTCAATTGTTTAAAAAAGAAACATATTGCCCATTATTTATAAAAATTTGGCCCCTACTTACCCAAATTCATTGGGTGCTATTTTTTATTTTATATACTTGCCCCCATTTTAACATCTTTATTTTCAAGTTATATATATCAAAAGGAAATTTAGAAGCTGAACCATCATATAATTTATATTGATAAGAAAATTTAGTCCTTAAATAAATTTTTAAAATGGTATATGGAAAACAATTACCATCCACTCTAAAATTTCATTTCCACTATTAAAAAATCACCATGGATATTATGCTTTTGTATAGTGAATTCACTAGTATTTCTATAAAGTTTTCAAGAGGCCAAATTCTTAAAGTATACTTTGCACTCTTGTCTGATCCATATGATTACACATTTCCATACATTCATGTTTACCTTCTTATTTATCATACCTATGCACACCAACCTGCATACATGTACTATCCACTATGATCTAGTCCATTTCATGTCTTATGACTAGTTTGTGGTTGTGGTTACAAACTGATCTTGCCTAAATTCAAATTTAGCCAACTTCCCATTGCTACCCTTCTCACTTGGGGTTAACTAAACACAAATTGTTTGTGCAATTTGTTGTTATGTCCTTGTATTTAAAGACATTCAATGCATTCATTCTAGTCATATCCTACTCTTTAAGAAATATTCACATATCATTCACAAAAACACTTCAATTGACACACTAAAAGGAATCTAGTTTTGTATGAATATTTTAAAAACATTTGCATGACTAAATATTGTTGTTTTTGATTGTTAGTTCACATTTGTTAAGATTAACCAAATAATGGGACAATAGTAGAAAGAAAAAAATAATAATCTTAACTTCTTATAAACAAAGAACATCCAAACTAAAAAACTAGTTATAAGACATGAAATTAGAAATTTTGTTATCACCTAGGGGAAAAGACCCAATACTTGAGATAGTTCCAATGGCTGAGATAATATTTGTGCATTTAAGGCCCAATATTTACGCTGAAGGCATTCCCTTTGTGAGAAGAGTGGACTAACTTCATGTATCAATAGTCTCCATTGGCGCAGAGGCATGCAAGATGATTGAAACATCTTCAACCGTTGGATTTTGCCATTTCTATTTTTCATCGTGTCCTCAGTCATATTTTTGGCATCAAGTTTTATGCAGTCAGAATGGGAGGCATTTGAGAGATTACAGGGATGGAATATACGTCATATGAATAACACAAGCTCTCACCATATTTTCTTAGGAGATTGTTGTATCACGAATCCACTATTATGTCATATTAATTTCTGTCACCTCGTAATCATTATTCAATTAGTAATTACTTGTATTCGTTGCTAACTTGCATGGCCTCTTATCTGAGTTAGAGATGTACACAATATTTAAAACCATGAAAAATAAATATTATTAGAGGTTTGTGAATTATTAATTAATGTAAGGGTATCGGCGACCTAACGGCCGACATCAGACAACTTTACTGGTTTAGGCAGTCTTGAAGTTATGTTCAACAAATAGCTCTCAAGACTTGGCCACCTCTCCCTCTTTTATAGTTTCCACCTTCTTTTGCGAAGAATGTATGTGTGTTGGCACTTTCTTTACGTGTATTTCAGTTTTGGCGTGGACTTCTTTTACAGAACTTGGGGGTATCTTTTGCTCTTCCTTAACACATTTCCATCCGACTTAGATATTTTCTTATAGATTACAAGATACAATTATCTTGTTTTTGAACATGAGCTTTTAGACTTTAAATAATTTTGTTGAGCGCCTATTTTTCATTAATTTTATTTTTTTATGATTCTTTTTTGGGTATGTCAATTGAGTGCATTGTCTGAAGGATTTTTTAAGTAGTAAGGTGGGTGAATGTTTTTTTTAAATATATTTTATAATAATAAATATATTTATCTTAGATATTAGGTATTATACATAAAATAAATATAATTAAATTATAAATATATTTAATATAAATAAATAATTTTATAATATAATATCATTTTCAAAATATATTAAATAATTCACATTATATCAAATATATTATATAACAATAAATATAATTATATTAGATATTATATATTATATATAAAATAAATATAATTAAGTTATAAATAAATATAAATATTAAATATATAATATGTTTTAAATAATTTTTTAGTAAATACACATTATTGAAAAATATAAATTTTATCTCTAATTTAAATATTATATAATTGTATGTATTATTATCATTAGAGGGTTGTGACAAATATATGACTTTCAACTTGTCATGTTACTCATTTAAGATTTCTATATGCTTGTTTTATATCATAAATTGTGTTGTTATTAGAGATAAGAAAAAAAATGTTCACTAAAAGGTCATAGTTTAATTAGTTGAGCCAATAGGGATGATGGAATGTTGGTTTATTACACCATCCACCAAGTCTCAAATCCCCTAAAAGTATGATTAAACCAATTTTATTCTCTTAGATGACTTTGCTAGACTAAATCCTATACCCCTAAAAGTAATTACACCAAATTCCATCCTTAGATAACTTTACTAAACCAAATCTATGAGCGTATGAGTAAGTATGAAAACAAATGACAGAAAGTGTGACATTGTACTGCACATAGTGAATGCCCGTGCTGACAATATAAGCGTGTTTTTTAGTTGATCGCTATTTTTTCGCCCAAGACGAATTAAATGAAATTCAAGAAGTGTCGGCGTTGGGAAGAAGGCACTCCGCGTTTCCCGTCGCCACAAACTTTGGAAAATGTTTGCAAGCATTATTCAGACCTCTTTTCCCAATCTTTGTTGACTTGGTTTACTTGGTGTGGAAAACGGAATGCTGAGTAACGTGTTATAAATACTCTCATATCCCTTTTCTTATCATTCACCATTCCTTCACTTGTCTCCTTTTCTATTCTGTTCTATTGCAGGTATCCATTCATTACTATACTATTACTACTTCATTTCTTCTTTTCTTTAACTTTTCTTCTTTTCTTTAACTTTTTTTTATCAACATTCGCACTTATTTAATTACCGTCTGATTGTTTTTCCTAACATTGTTGCAGATTAGTTGCTAAAATGGAGAGATTGAGATTCTGTCTTGTTCTATGGTTATGGTTGTTTATTGTGATGACATGGTGCTGTGCCACCGGTAGCTGCTATGTTTCATGCTTCCCACATGAAAGAAATGTCCTCCTTGCTATCAAGAATGAGTATTATAAGGACATACTTGCATCCAAGAATGACCTTCCAAAACAGTATCATATGAAGGCAATCAAGAGAATTGAGACATGGAGGGGGTTTAATTGCTGCGAGTGGCGTGGTGTTCAATGCAGCCAATTCTCCTCCCATGTCATCCAATTCCGCTTCTCCCACAATCATATTTGGGACTACTCCAACATTACTTATCCCATGAAAACACTTGTTCCAGTTTTGTTCCAATTACAGTACATGGAGTACTTGGACGTAAGCTGGAATTGGTTTATGGGTACTCTATCCAAAGGTACTTTTAGCCTGAGTCATTTTCTATTTTTATATTTTAAAGTTTATATTTGAATATAAATAATAATATCTTTTGGTGATGTTTTATTTAAATATTATTGGTTAAACAATTGATAGTAATTTTACATTTCATTTGTAATTAAAAGTAATGAATAATTATTTTATTTTTAAATAAGAATTTAGTTTTAATTATTAATATTAAATTGTTTACTATTTTCAGAACTTTTTGGTCTTCAAAAATTGAGATGTCTCAATCTTCAAGGGAACAATTTTGAAGGTGAGATTCCTGTAGGTCTTGGCTCCCTACATAACTTGACTTATCTGAACTTGGCCGAGAATGATTTCCACGGTAAAATCCCATGGCAGGTCAGTAATCTCTCTCACTTGCAATTTTTAGATGTTTCAAGCTCAGGATTGAGTAGCTCTAATTTATGGTGGATAGAGAAGCTATGCGAGTTAAAATACTTACAGTCTCTTAGAGAAGTGCCACTGAATATGACAAGTCAGGAATTGGAAGCAGCGCTTTTTCATCTCCATCTCCTCCAACACCTAGATCTTTCATGGTGCTCTCTGACCATAATCCCCAATGCTATCCAAAACCTCACCTCCCTCTCCCATCTTATTTTAGATGGCAACATATTTAGTTCCGTCATGCCTTCATGGTTGGGAAATTTGCCTCATTTGCAAGAGCTTAGGTTGAATGACAACACAGAGTTATATGGAGATATAGGTCATGTATTATGCAATAAATGGCAACAACTAACCACATTAGATTTGGAACTATCCAGTATGACAGGGAGTATTCCACCTTGTATTGGAAATATTTCTTCCCTTGCCTATGTTGATCTACAATCTGGAGAGATAGAAGGCCTTATTCCTGCTTCCATTGGTAACATATCTGCTCTTCAATACTTGTATCTTAATGGAAACTCATTGAGCAGAGAAATTCCACCCTCACTTGGTTAGCTTTCATCTTTGATTGATCTTTGTCTCTCCTTCAATAATTTGAGTGGCCAAATGCCTTCCTCATTAGGTAACATTTCATCCTTGAAGAAACTTACTCTTGCAAACAATAAGCTACAAGGATACTTTGCTCTTGATGCTTTCAAAAGTACTAGATATCTTGATTTCCTTGACCTCTCTTATAATATATTGACTATCTAGGTTGATCCAAAATGGATACCTCCATTTCTGTTACAAACTTTGTTCTTTGTTTCTTGTAATATTGAAGGAGTCATTCCTCCATTCCTTTCAACGCAATATAGATTACAAGAATTAGATCTCTCCCAGAATAATATCTTTGGAAACGTTCCACCTTGGCTAGGAGATTTAACCAATCTATATAGCCTGAATCTATCATATAATAATTTGGAAGGTCAACTACCCTTCACCTTGAACATGGCGTCCTTTACCTTTTCAGACTTACATAAGAATATGTTGAATGGTTACCTTCCAGTTCCTTCAGAACCATCCCTATCTTTGCTATTATTGGATCTATCACAAAATGGATTTTTAGGTGTTATCCCAATGTAGATTGGTAGAATTCTACATGGCATTAGATTCTTGTTATTTTCAACAAATGATCTAAGCGGTGGTATTCCTTCTTCCATTGGTCATATACAAGCACTAGAGGTGTTGGATCTCTCAAAGAATAGATTATTTGGTAAGATACCATCAAGCCTGACTAATTGCTCTTCTTTGACAAGATTGAACTTGGGAAAGAATAATTTGACTGGAGAGATTCCAGCTCAGATAGGAATGCTAAGCTATCTTGTGACTCTAAAACTCAATGACAATATGCTAAAGGGAAAGTTACCATCAAGTCTTCAAAATTGTTCCACCTTGCAGATTCTAGATGTGGGTGATAATTTTCTAGTGGGCAATATACCCCTCTGGCTAGCACACTTCTCTGAGTTGATGATACTTGTTTTAAGGTCAAATGATATTCATGGGCACATTCCAAATCAATTAAGCAATCTTTCCAAGCTCCATGTGTTAGATATTTCAGATAATAATTTGATTGGAGCCATCCCCCCAGAATTGGCAAATTTGATAGCTATAATGAATACACAAGTAAAAATCTCAAATAATAGTCATGGCAATTCAACCTATTATTACAAAGAAGAGATCTAAGTGAGCAACAAAGGATTGGAGCAAGTGTATGTGAGCTCTATTTTGTTACTTATTACTTGCATTGATCTATCTGGAAATCAGCTATCAAATGGCATTCCTTTAGCCATTGGAAACCTTAAAGCTCTACACACATTGAACTTATCAAGAAATGGTCTTGGTGGAAAGATTCCAAATAGTTTTGGAATGTTAGAGCAATTAGAGTCACTAGATCTTTCAAATAATAAATTGCATGGAGAGATTTCAATTGAATTGCTAAAACTCTCATTTATGAGTGTTTTCATTATATCTAACAACATGTTTTGTGGAAGAATCCCACCAGGGGGTCAATTTGCAACATTCTACCCTACCTATTTCTCTGGGAACCCTGGTCTCTGTGGATTTCCAATTAATAATAGATCATGTAAATGTGGAGAAAAGGAAAATTTTGATATGAAATCCCCTCAAGAAGACGAGGATGAAGAGGGAGGATAAATTCCATGGCATTGGTATGTTGAGTGGATGGCAAGTTTTGCTACTGGATTTTGGGGGGTGTTTGGAATCTTGATTGTTAAAATGTATTGGAGAAGAAGATACATTCATGTCATAGATGAGATTGCTATTAGTTTGTTAGATAGATTGAGAGGTATTAGCTAGGTCAATATAGTTTCACAAACATGTAATTTCTATGTGGAATAATATATTTTCCTTAGTTCACACCTCTACCAAGCATGCAGATCATAGTTGATGAAACATATGTAATAATTAATTAGCAATCAAATTTATTGATGCACATAGATTCATCAAAATAAATTATATGCAAGTATTTTGTGTTATATTTTTGAATAAGTATTCAATTTTGCTAAATAGTAGTATTAAGTAACTTCACTATAATTGAAAATTAAAATATATAAAATCATTTAGTTTAATTACTTTTTAAAATTTGTATATAATGGGAACATGTCAGTAGCTTGTCATTCATGTTCAATACTTCCTCTAGTTAAATCAAAAGAAATGTACATATATTAAAACTTAATATTGATCAAATAAAACCTTATTTATATTTATCAATAAGAACTAAAATAGTCTACATTTTACTTGCATAAAGAAAAATCTTACTAAACATTGGAGCAACACCAATGATACTTTTAAGCTATTTGTAGTTAAATTGTCTTTGTCACATCCACACTAGATCATACATTTTTGCAAAAAAATAGACAAGAGTCTTCCATTTGTTGAAAGTTGTAGTTATCATTTTATCCATCTTTAAAATTACAAACTTTTTTTGTATGTTTTGTTTACTATAGATTGTTTAATTATTTCATCTTCGAAATGCCAAGACTTTACTAACTTGAAGAAGGAATGTTACTCTTTTTCTTCTTCTTTATTATGGGAACATGTCAACAACTTGTCGTTTCAGTATTCCTTGATTAAACAAAAATAAATATACATGTTAAAACTTAATATAGATAAAGTCAAATCTTATTTATATTTATCAATAAGAACTAAAATAATCTATGTTTTACTTGCATAAATAAAAACCTTCCTAAACATTGGAGCAATGTCAACAATAATATTACTCTTCATAGTCAAAGTGTCTTTGTCATGTCCACACTACCATACATTTTTTTAGAAAAGAAGACAAGAGTCTTCCATTTGTTGAAAGATGTAGTTGTCATTTTATTTGTTTGTAAAACAAGAAAACATTTTTTTGATATTTTATTGACTTTGTATTTCAATTATTTTATTGTCCAAATGCCAAGACTTTACTATATTGAAGAAGGAATGACGAATGTTACTCTTTTTCTTCTACTTCTTTTTAGTGGGGTGGGTGAAGGGAAACAAATGTAAACTGAAAATTGAAGAACTTTTGTGTTGGAGTAGAAATGCTAATTATCTATTTTTTTGATCAATGCAAATTTCATTCAATTTATCTTTTAAAGAGTAAGATTAAATAATCTTTTAAAAAATAATTATTGGCCATCTTCTTTATTAGTTCCTACCCCAAGTAGGTTATTTATGCATCTATTAGATGCAATTATTTGTGATGTTTAGCCAATTCATATTGAGAATAAAATAATGTTGATCAAATTTTCTAAAATTTATAATTGTCTATTTTTTAATATAATTATAATTAATCTATTAATCTTTATTGTAATTGGACATTGCTATGAATAGTTGTGAGTTGATCAAAATTTCCAAATTATAAAATATCTTGCAACTAGTATTAAATTAGATTTCCAACCATTGCATGTGTAAGGTGCACTATGAAATTATATAATATCTTGTTAGAATTAAATTGAATTGTCAACTATTTTGTTATATTGAGTTCATTTTGTGATTTTCATGGTTTACAAGTGACATTGAGTAAAATTAAGGTCATGGATTTCAACATAACTAAAAAAGAAGCACTTGCACAACTAATCTCATCTATAAAATAAAATTGGCTAAAGTGGTTTCCTATTATACTTATCTTGGTGTGCCCTTCACGGGACCTCCTTTCAATATGCTCTCTGTTGTAGAAGAAATATTATCCAAGGGTTACATCACACTTACTATACTTGAGAGACAATGTTTCCAACTCTAGTTTTCAGGATTCCAAAACAAAATTATTCTTTTTTCAAACTTTAGTGTCACCAACAATCTCATATGGTTGTGATATTTCGTGACTAGATTTTGTAGTATTGGTTGGGCTCAAATTGACAATGTTCTCATTTCCATGCTATCCAAAATCTTACAAGCAAGGTGGATAGTAGTACATGCCATTATTTTTGCTAAATTTAACATTTATTCTCTTTATATTTTAACTATTTTTTTGTAGTGATGTTGCTTCATAAATTAAGATGCATGATAGATATGGCAATTGGGCATAATAAATATCCATTCAAGGTTCTTTTATCATCTATATATTTATGTGAACAAGGGATTAAGAACACTTGGCATACCCAATATACTATTGGAAAGAAGAGATCCAAGATAAGTAAAAATATCAAATGCTAGTGGTGTTTCCTATTATTACAAATAAGAGATCTAAGTGATCAACAAATGATTAAAATTGATGTATTATGATTATATTCTGTTACTTATAACCTTCATTAATCTATCTCCAAATCAACTATTAATTGGGATTCCTTCAAAAATTGGAAACCTTAAAGGTCCCCACACCTTGTGCTTATCGAGGAATGGGCTAATAGGAGGTATTCCAATCACTTTTGGCATTTCTAATAATAAACTCCATGGAAAGATGATCAAGAATGCTTTTGGATGTTAAATCTACGAGATTTTATTGCATCAACATTTCAAATCATACTTTGTGATCCATCATCTATTTTATTAATCTTAATGATGGATCACTTAATGTGATATGAAACATTGATGCAATAATCTCTCACATAGTTAACCTCCATAAGCATTTCTGATCACTAATAAGGACTATAGAAATATTATGTTTCTTACATGGAAATATTTCAAATGAAATACTAAAATTTGTAGTATGAGTGCTTTTATTATATAACAATTACGATTTGTGTAAGAATTCCAAAAGGAGGTCAATTTTCAACATTCGATGCTCTTATTTCTATGGGAACCCTAGCCTTCATAAATTTCCACTTGATAATAAAACATGTAAATGTGGGGAGAAGTCAAATTTTGACATGATCCCTAGATTTAATAGATATAGTATATATATATATATATATATATATATATATATATATATATATATATATATATATATATATATATATATATATATATATATATATATATATATATATATATATATATATATATATATATATATATATAGGAGATAGTAGAATATAGGCAATCATGATAGGAGAATAAGAGTTTATTCTTATGTAAACAATGACATAGAAGTCATGTATATAACTGGTGAGGAAGACACTTAGACCTCCCAGAGGATGGATAGATGATAGTGTACATTTGATTGTTGTTTATATATATATGTGTGGAGGTTTGTCAGTACTGGGTAATTCTGTGTGTTATCTTATTTTGATGTATATGTGATGCTCTATTTGGTTATTCTTTATGTTCTACTGTCAATATCTAGCTACCTGACTGGGGTATAAACTGACTACAAAGACTTGACTGAGGACCGGATCTCTGGACTGGTATCTTCTCTACATTTCTTGCTAACAGGTAGCCTATAATAAAACTTACATGCTTGGATTTCTCTAGTATAGTGTCAAAATAGATGTACCAAAAGGGAGAAAGAAACCTAGAATTTTATCTTCAATAACAAAGGATGCCTCAATGGAGTTCCCTGGCTACAAACTAGAATTACTAAACTTTTTAGTGCTATTTTCCTACTTTGTTTTTGTTTTTTTTGTGCTATTTCTAATCGATTTAGTTACCTGGCTTGGTTCTTTTTATGCCAACTATGCTCTATAGTATCTTATATGTTATGTCTTTTTATTGCTGATCTATACTCTTGTATGTAATGGGATAGGGCCCTTCCCTAGATTATCTAATAAAAAATAAAGGATACCTCAAGAACCAAGATTGCTCAAATTACAACCCCATTGGTGGATAAGGATGATAGAGAGCTCTAGGCTATATATTATCAAATAACTACTATCAACCTTGGGTAGTCTACTAGAGCTCAAGAAATTCAAAATGTTTGAACTGTAGTTTCTTTAGTTGTCTCCAGGATGAATATGGATGAGAAGAGCAACATAGAGTTAAAGGAGAAAGTTATTGAAATGTAGGCATATATTAAGCATTTGGTAGCCCCTTTGCAACAAGAGGATGAACAATAACTCCTTTGGTTATTCTATCATAATAGGAAACCACCAAATTGGAGAAAACAAAACATGTAGCTAGAACAACCTAGGACTAGATAGATGAGACATATGATTAGGGTTGACAAATGATTGAAGAAGCTGTCACAACTTTGGATGATTTTAACATGTTAAAAGGAAAGATAGAATCCCTAAAGGATGAATGTAAGGCATATTTGGAAAATCAATCTCATATCCTTCCAAGGGTAGATATGATGTGTAAATTGGAACAAACAGTGTCAATAAAGGAAAATATCCTTAATGAAATATCTCTTGGGTTACCATTTATGTGGGCAGAATTATTAAATTTAGGAAGGAGATTGTTGATAAATATCTTACAGAAATGGATCATCTTAAGAATGACATATTAGATATACAAGATCATGTGTGGTGAGATGCATGAATTCACTGGGCTATTCTTAGATTCAACCATAGAGATTCATTTTGTTCATCCAGAGGTCAACTAAAGCAAATCCTAATGTTTGGATTGTAAGAACTGCCATATTCATTTAGTACTACACATATGAATAAATTAATGGATTTGAAGTGTATAATTATGTAAAGGTGGAAAAGGGAGACTAGCTTAATGGATCAAACTAGATTAAACCCTCTTCTACCTCAACATTAGGAGAAAGTGACTGAGCCTATCTTCTACCCAAGAGGGAGAGATTAAGCTACATGTGTTCTACTCCTTTTTTTTGTATAGAGATGATTTAACCAAACTTGACCGCAATCAAGCAAACTAACTAGGATGTATGAACTAACATAAAAGACACAAAGAGCAGACTATTACATCTTAACAAAAATAGATTACAGTGACTAGAGAGTAGAGCAGAGGTTAGGGAACAGTTCAAAACTTAGAAAATTTAGCAGTAATCTCTAGGACAGGGGTGCTAGGGTGCCTTGGTCCTCCTTCGATCTCGAGCAGAACTTTTAGGATGATCAAGTTTGTAGATGTTTGCACTTCCTTCTGATTGTTAGCTCCTAAAACCTATTCAACTTACCTACACACACAAAGAGGGAAAAGGTTATGTTGTTTTAAGGGTTTGCCTCAGTCAAACCCTATGTTGGTGTTCCCACCTCCACAAAAATGATTGATAAGATCCAAGAGTGCTTGCCCTTGCAGGGTAGAGGCTAGATCTACAACAATATGATTAATAATGGTGATAAATGATGATAATAACAACAAGAAGTCCAACCTTAGTTGATGAAGACTTATCACCAACAAAGGAGAGTGATGAAGAGGGCTTCAAACTTCATTCAAAGCTTGCAAACAACTTTAATAGCTTTCACAAGTAGAAGACAATCCTAACACAAAGAATCCTTGACCATAAAACATCACATGAGAGCAATTTTGCATTCATTTTGTTAGGTGTAAAATGAGTCACAACACATATTTAAATATGCATCCCCGCTCACCTTCGATAATTAAAACTTGATTAGGATGACAAATACAAACTATAGGACTATCATAAGCCACCATCTCAAAATTAGACCAAGGCCCCCAAGTGGGACCAGGGCGCTTGGGCACCCTGGGCCCTTGGTCCTAAATTCCTGAAAGATGTCTTTTAATGTGAGCTTAGGCAGGTCCTATATTGATTAAGTCAGGTTTAATTGTCAGGATCAGGATATTCATCGTTATAAGCTCAAAAAGGAGTTAAAATAGGTCTCAATTAGCAAAGGCAATAAAATAGGTCCAACCTAGGAGCTAAACACAGTGTAAAATGCTAGTGTACACGTTTTACGATATTACAAATCAAAACATTTTAAAAAGAAACACCTAGGGAGAAGGCCTCATACAATATGTTCTTCAACACATATGATACACAAAGGTTTAGATTTGAATTTTTTGATTAACCAAATATAGATGCTCTTAATCCTACCTTCAATTTCTTAATGGATTATAGAAGAAAGGAGTAAGTGAAGGATTAGATCACCATTGAGGATGATACATCAGATTAAGAGAATGTTGCCCATCAAACTTGTTCACACTACGAGAGCAAGCTATTTAAAAAAAACCTTGACCTCAAAGTTGGGCATCCCCACTTAAAATTTCATGCCACATTCTTTTATTTTAATATTTGTTTTTGATGGTTGGACTAGCTTGAAAAATTACTTTTTGTTTTCTTTCAAAAAAGGGGAAATATTGTCTAGGAAGCTAGCTTGCTTTTTGGAACTTAGGAATTTGAAAAAAATTGTAAATGTTGGATATGAATATGTTATCAATGGGTGATCAAGATGAATTTGGCCCCAAATATTTATTGTAATCTAGTGTAAGCCATTGGTGAAGGATGAATCTTATCCATTCATTTTTGTACTAAGTACACTTGCCTCTTCTATAAAAGACAATCACTTTTCTTTGTACATGGATCTAGAATTGTTGATATTTGTCATACTTTTAAAATTAATACAAACAACTTACTTCATGGTTTCCTATCAATTCATAGTTGGAGATTATTGATATTTGTTGAGATTTTGTTATTAATGAGAGTTTTCTTCATAGTTCGTCATCACTTATTAGAATTTCCTATGGTTTATGAGTATTTGATGAATCTCCTATGTTTATACTACTGGTGATTTGTTGATTATAAGTCACTTTATGTAGTTAGCCTATACACTTTTAGTTTTATGTTCAATTGTGAAATATATTATTAGGTTGTGCTAGTATTGGGTGTTTGATAAGGTTATTTTATGATTTAAAAATTGGTTTTCATCTATTGAAGATTTCATTGCCTTTGTAGCACTATGATATATTATGTTAAGCAAAGAATGGTTTATTTGAGATTTTTCTATTTATGCTTCATGTCAAAAGTTATAAAAGTTCATAGTTAGGAATTTCTGAAACCCTATCCCTTTCTCACCCATCTTTTGAACTCTTTCTATCAAAGTAATTAGAATAGCTTAGATTTTAGGATAAACATCACATAATATTGAAAATTAGATGAAAGAACATTGTTTCTATCTATAAATTATGTTTAGATTTAAGATCTAGAAAACATCCTAAGGTTTTTAAGTAAACTTAGACTTTGTTATTTTCTAGATCGAATCTTATTTTTAGGTTCTAGTAAACATTTGTTTAAGTCCCTTTTTGTGAAATAGAAAAGACATCAAATGACTTAGTTATCTTGTAAGGTCAAGACTTGGCTAGGAGAGACCTTGGGGTAATCATTTTTTGATTTGTTGGGATTTGAGTCCTTTCAAGAGAGATAAAGTACTCAATATTTTATCTAATTTATAGCATGCTAAAACACACATCAATTGTTATCTCCTTTGAAAACTAGTTGTTGCCCACCAACTTGATTATGAGATATTTCAAATTGGATTGTAAGTTGGTGTATAAGAGGACAAGCCCTAATTCACTATGATCATCTAGGAGATATCTAATATGCATCTCAAACATTAATTAAGTAGTAACTCTATTACACATTGCTTGATCATAACCAGAGCATTGCATAAGCACGTAACATTATACATTTACACAAACACATGACTAGGAATATTACATGATTGCTTGGTATGTTTTCGATCTTTGATCAGGTAAGTGCATGGAAATGGTATACAAAAGGGGGTCAAAAGTGGCCATTTGTTTCCTGAAATCAACTAAACCTGAACTTGTATGAGTAATTTGAGGTGTATGCACTCAAAATTTGAAGGTATGGAAAGAACAAGAATTGTAGTGCTCTGAATCTAGTTTCTAAACTAATAAAGTTTTAAAAAACTAGTTAAGATTAAGAACCTGTGAAATGTTGTGTGCACACAAAAGTGTTCATGTTTTTCTCACTAAAATATAGCATAGTGTTTGGTGTGCGCCCCCCTATTTTTTGTTGCATTTAGTATTTTTAAAAACCAGTTGGCAAAAATGTAGTTAAGAGTGAGTACTACAAGTTGTCTTTTTTGCAATTTTTTATTGAATTTTTTTTTTGTGATTTTTTAAAGTGGATGCATCCTAAAAACTACATCACTGAGCATGCACATCACATAACTTGCACAAAAATAATTGAAAATACATAATTTTTTTAATGTATAAAAATGACGCATAGACCAATCCTATATAATTTATTTTAAATTTTGATAAGTGGATCAAAATTTATAAAGAAAAATCAATACATATATGATTGAAGAATATGAGGACACTATTCAAAGAAAATAAAAATAAATATCTTAACTTTTTCAAAATTTTAAAAAAGATATGGTTGGAAAGCTAAGAACTAGCTCGCTGTTTTGGTGTTGGTTTCATCAAATTTTGTTATAAAATGAGTAAATCTAATGGCGTTGAAGTTCAAAAATGTTATTGACAATGAAAAAAACATTTGTAGGAGGTATGATAGAGGTCCAATCCTTAGGTTTGGTTTCCCAAGCCAATTCCAAGCCTAAAAAAGCAGGCTAAAATTTTGAAAAAAACTAAAACGCTCTCATATTTTAGGTTGCACAAAAAAAGAATAGAATGTAAAAATATATATTTTAAATATTTAAATACTTTATATATAATTAAATAATTTTTATTTAATATAATATAATGTTATATATGTATGTATGTATGTATTCATGGAAACACTATAAAGCATGTATTCATATATGTATGTTTTGTCAAACATAAAATGTGATCATGTTTTGTGTTCATGTAAAACATATTTTTTATTTAGGATTGAAAGAGAACTAAGTATCATATTTAAGGTTTAGAATGAGGTGATCTCATCTCAATTGATCTTTACCCATACCCAAGCATAACAGATCTAGTAGAGCTAATTGTTGACCCCAACTTCTCCACCACTTGCAATGAATCAAGATATAAATAAAGACTGAGAAGGAACAAGATTAGAGACACTAACTAGGAGGTGCAAGGATGTGATCAGTGCAAGGATAGGAGGTGGTCAAGCACCTATGGTTTTCTATGAGGAGGTGGTCAAGCATCTATGGTTTACGATCGTGATGCCATGTTTTCCAAAATGACCTAAACTTCTCTTAGAAGGGCACATACAATAGTGGATTTGAAATCATAATAGCAAGGGGATTTCCCTCATCTAGAGAAGTCCTAATATCTATAAGGGTGTAGATACCCCCTCTCTATTATAAGACAAGTTCACAAAGGGGTAAAAATCTTTAAGAAAGCAATAGAAAGCTTGACCCATAGAAAATAATGCTAGAGAGAGGAATGTGAATCAAGAATGTTGTGGTCACTCAGAAACTGTAGATGGATTAATGCTCAATTTAGAGTTAAAGAGACCTAAAGGGGATAGATATTCCAATGAACATAGGGAGAGTAAACAATCCACCTATCTATAGTAGGGGGCAATATAGAGGTAGGGGCATTGATTATACCTTGGTAAAAAGCTTAAAGAAAATGATAAAAACATTCTCTCAAATGTCAAGTAGGATATCCAAAGTGCCAAAGTTACTAACCTCGCCATCTTCTCATTCACACAGTCATCACCAATGAGATAGGAGACCAAGATGAGTACAACAATGGACAAAAGGACAAATGTTCCAAATACTTTGCAGTACACAAATTTTATGGAAATATACTCATGGTGTACTCCTTGTATCCAAGCTCATGACCCTTCTCATTGTCCTAAATAGGTGGGTCATCCCACAATAATGGGTTACACTTTTTGGCCAAACTTGACATTGAAATCAACATTTTGAACTAAATCTTGACTTTATGACACCTATAGATGCTAAACCGTTAGTAATTTGAAGATGATGCGAACTAGTGATTTGTGATATTTTGTCTATAGATTCTAAATATATATTTTTTAAAAAATTAGAGTTAATTTGTAAATTTTTTTGCATCTCCTTTGATAACTAGTTTTAATAGTAAACAACATTTTTTTAAAGTGATGTGTATTCTGTAGCACATAACTTTTTTCTACAAAGGATAAAATTCTAATTCTTTTGAATTTAGATAGGTAACACTGATATATATAGGGAATGCATTTGGTTTCATAATGTTTTGTTGAATATTTTTTTTAATTAAGTTTTGAAGTCAAACCAATTATAATTTAGACATGGCATATTCCATAAAACATAACTTTTTCTTTATCTATCAAAATTCAATTTTTTTTGTTGAAACAAGGACATCAATATCAAGGGCATAGATGTTTTTCAAATTTTTTTTTCACTAATTTACTAATTTTCCATGTGTATAGAACACAGAACTTGATGCTTGGTGAAAAACCTACATTCACAAGAAATAAAAAATAAATATAATAATCAAATTAAATATATTTAAAATTATACTTTTTGGGAAGGTTATAATAAGGACTACATACTTACAAAACATAAATTTTAAATGAATTCATTTGATGCCCCAAAAGGTAAATCAAAAGTGGTTTTTTATCAGCATTTTGATAGGTGTAGAGGAGACTCCATTATAGGTATGGTTTAAAACTAGAAAGGTTCTATCCAAGGGGGTTTGAATCTAAGAGGGTTTGATCAAACCCTATTCAATTAAAATCCTTTAAATGGAACCTTTCAATGCTTAAATCATTATATTTTCTAAAAATATGTGATTTCAGAAAAAATCAGGATGTCCTAGAAAGTGTAACCCATTATTGTGGCAGCACCTAGGTTTAATTACATGATGCAGCAAATGAGAGTGGAAATTCTATTTAAGAAGATGATGAAAAAGGTGACCTATCCAAACTATGGTATAATCATTGGGATGATGACACTTTGGTTTCTTCTATGGATGAAAAAGAGGAACTGCCCCTATATTTATAGAGTTAGTTGAATTGATATATTCTAGTTCAAGGATTATCTATCTTCAAAAGAAATATGGAATGCACAAAAATCCTAGTGCTAAGCCTAGTCTAGAAGGTCTCTTATTGGGAATTAAGATTTGTTAAGAGATATCAGTATTTACAAAGTATTATAAGTATATTTTAACTTGATTTAATCAAGACTATGCTAATATAACTCTAAACTCTCAATTTTCTCCTTTTTTTGACCTTATCACATGGATCTAAGACTAAATTACTTCCTAAAACTATTCAAACATTCATATTTGACTAAGTATTAAGCCAAGATTGGCTTGGGTGCTCCTGCACCATAGATGATTGCTTAGGTACACTCCACTTACAAGTATAGGCATAGGAAAGTTAGAAAATGCTCAAATGGATAGACTAGAATAAGAATGAATTTGTATCTCTCTCTCCATCTCTCCATCTGTCTCCCTCTCTATCTTTATCTCTCCCTCTCCCTCTCTCTATCACTCCCTTTTGATCTCTATATCTCCCTCTCTCTCTTTGTCATGGTTATTCTATTATTTTTTATTCTAATTATTTATTTAGTTTCCTTACTATGTCAAAGTGGTGATAATTTGTATAGATCAAATAACTTTTGACATCTCTTCTTATAGGATCAAGTTAAAAATTGTTTTGTATTTCCCTTCATGAAGAAAGGCATGCGATATTTTCCTTGTCCATTTTGAAATAATGAGCTTGATAAGATGGATTATCTATTTCTTTCATTTTTGAGAGAAATATGAACCTAATTAGATGGCTATGAAGGCCACATACATACTTCATCAAGATATTATCTTCTTGCATATATTCTTTCCCATTTGAATAACTCTTCTACAAAATTCACTAGTGTACACTCTTGCAAACTTTGACTTTGTTTTTAATTATGACATTACCACTCAACATAACTATCTTCTTTGACATAAGATAGAATTTATCCTTCACTTTTCTTTTCACACAATTATATCACTACCATCTATGACATCCTCTTGCCATGAGAAGAGAGTGATTAGTCAAATTCTCCTTTGCTTAACTAGATTTTTTTGGAAGAGTAGGAGTAATTCAATCCATGCCATCAATAAGGGTGTAGCACATATTGCATGTTTTGTTTTGAGTTGACCTCATTCACTTTTGTGATGAGAAGATTTATAATATCACATATTTTGGTGAAACTAACATGAAAAGAAAACCCTTCTGGACAAGCCCTCTGATTTTCTTTCTTCCACCTTTCACACACCTTGTCTTCCCATTTTGTTTTTGTACTTATCATACCCTTGAATATGTCTAGACCAATAAAACAATAGGGAAAAGGTCCCTTAGACCTAGATATCCCTCCATTCAACTGGTACATCCTTCCCAATCCATTAGCACCTATCTCAAATAGGTGTGATTATAAAGATGTTAACTCGAATGGTGGACAACAATGACTACATAACTTCATCACTTATGATAACCTAGTTTAGAACCAAGATACTATGATCAAACCAAATCTAGATCAATTTAGAGCACTCAAGTGTTCATCTAATAAAAAATCCATCATTAGGGTCATCCCATCACAAACTAGGTTTCAAGATTTAATGCCAAGGTCTTCAATTCAAGGTTTACAATCAAGGGTCTAAGGTCTAGGGTTCAAGGTTCGAGGTCTAAGTTATAAGTGTCCAAAGTCTTGGGGTTCACATAGAAGGTCTAAGTCATGGGTTAAATATTTGAAATCCAAGTTCAAAGGGTCTAGTGTCCACAATCATATGTTGAGGGTCATGGATTTACAATTTAGTGTAAGGGTCTTGTGTTCAACATTCAAAGTCCAAGGGTTCAAGGTAAAGGTTTCTTGGTCTAGGGTCCATAATAAATGGTTACCGAATACAATGTATATGATTCCAAGTATAGCTTCCAAGTTCTAGGGTCCAATGGTCAAATGCAAGGTCTAGGGTTTAAGGTTTGAGGTCTAAGTTTGAAGTTTCTAGTGTCCAGTGTTCTAGGTTTGGGTTTAGTGTCCATGGTCTTGGGTTCAAGGTTTTGGATTTTGGGTTAAGCATCCAAGGTCTTGGGTTCAAGGTTTAGCTACTAGGGTTTTCAATTTTGGGTCATGGATCCAAGGTTCAAAGTATAAGGTAAAGATTTCTTGGTCTACAATCCACAATCCATGGTTTTAGGGTTTAGGATTTAGGGTATGGAGTTCATGTTCTACACTCTAGGGTCTTAATTCCATGGTCTAGGGTATATCATCCAAGTTTCAAGGTCCATGGTTCAATGTTCTAAGGTCTAGAGTTCTAGGGATCATTCATCAAGGGTCAAGGGTCCAAGATCCATGGTCCAATGCCTAGAAAGAGAGAGAAAGAAACAAAGAAAAATAGAAAGCAGGAAAAAAATAAAGAGAGAAAGATAGCGATGAAGATAAACATTATAAAAAAAGGAATGATGTAGACAAAAATATAGAAAAAGATAAAAGTAAAAGAAATATATGAATAAAGAGGGAGGGGTGCATGTAAAACAAAACTAAAGTGATAAATAAATAGAGAATAAGTAACAAAGAACAAATTTAAGATAGAAATGAAGAAAAAAGACATAGAAAGAAGGAAATAGAAAAGAATAAAATAAAGAAAATGAGAAGAATGAAAAATATAATGAGTGAAACAAATAAAAAAAGAGATACAAAGATAAAAAAAATAAAGAGTGAAAGAAAGAAAAGACGGAAGAGAAAGTAATTGAGAGAATGAGAGAGACAAAGAAAAAGAGGTAAAAAGAAACAAAGAAAAAAGACAATAAAAATGAGACATAGAGATAAAATATAGATTGAAATAAAGGGAGAAAGAAATATAATGGGAAAGATGAGATAAATAAGGAAAGAAACAAAAAGAAATGGTGAAAGATAGAAAGAAAAATATTATATAATAGGAAATAAGTATAAAATGAAATAAAGGCAAAAAGAAATACAATTTTAAAGAATGAGAGAAATAAAGAAATAGATTAAAAAATGGTAAAAGATAGAAATGAAAAGGTTTAGCAAAAAATAAGTGAGAAAGAACAAAATGGAGAGAGAGAGAGAGAGAGAGAGAGAGAGAGAGAGAGAGAGAGAGAGAGAGAGAGAGAGAGAGAGAGAGATCCAAACAAACAAATAAAAAGAGTTGGAGAAATAGAAGAATAGAATGAAAACATGATATATAAATATAAAGAAAGTCATAAATAAATAATAATGAATGAATTCACGAAAGAAATAAAGATATATTAAAAGAGAGAAAAAGAGACACAAATAAAATATTGAAAAATGGAAAGAGAGAATGAGAGAGAGAGAGGGGTAAAAGCAAGAAGTCGGGTCCACACGTAGGGAAAGTCGGGCAGATGAAAAAAATCCTGACAAGAATGGGTACATGTTTTAAAAGAAATGGGTACCCATTTAGGAACGGGTGCCTGAGCCTAAATGGGTACCTACTTAGGAATGGGTACCCATTTCTAAAAGGGGTTTGAATTTAAAAAAAAGACATGCCCGCTTTTTTCTCCACACAAAAGGAATGGGTACCCATTCTAAAACGAGTACCCATTCCTAACGAGTACCCATTTTAGAATGGGTACATGTTCCTAAAATATTAGGCTTGGGAAAGGCATGGTAAGACAACCCCTTGCCTTGGACTTGCAAGTACAAGTCCACGTTCAGAGAAAGAGAAAATAACAACTTTACCTATATGGCTGACGATGTTTTTTTCTGATTTTTTTTACAAAATTAAAACCCATTACAGATGACAATGTGTAGTTTTCAAATATGTAATTTTTTTGTTTGATTGCACTTGTTTTCTATTTATTATTGAATTTATGAGAAAATTGGTCCAAAAACTTGAAATGACAGGTGTTTATATTTTTTTAATAACTTTTATTTTTAAATTTTTTTAAAAAAATTATATGTCATCAATCTACACATCATTCTTTACACATTGAAAAAAAATCATTTTATGATTAGTTTTGCTCAAATTATGTTGGCCGTACACGAGGGGTTTTCAAAAACAACAATTAGGGCCAATAAAAAATTAATAAAAAAAATATTTGGAAAAAAATTATAAAAAATATCCTCATCCAACTTCACTGTACTACACATATTTCCCCAAAGGGATTTAGAAAAATACTTTTATTTAGGTAAAATTATGTTGGCCATACATGTGCATGATATGGTAAAAAAAAGTGACTTTAAAACAATACTTTTTGAAAATGCCTATTGAATCAATTTGTATCATCTGGGTATTAAAATAAATTACATATTTGGAAACTAGACTCTGAGTACTACATTTCATATTACTAAATTTTTTAAAGATTCAATCTTTAAGTGCCTCAAAAGTTTAGGTCAAATGTGACAAATTCTGAAAATCAGGGAAAACACTTCCACTTTTTGGCCAAAGAGTGGACCCAACTTCTTGCACTGACCTAGAGAGAGGGAACAAGATAAAATAGAAAGAATGATACAAAGAGACAAAGAAAGAAACAAAGACTACTTTTCAACTCAGTTTAGGAGAGGGTCAATTTGACTACTTACAACGTGATTGTGGATCCATATGGGCCATGGTGGAGCTATGGCATTGGGATTCCATATCAATAGTGGCATGCAATAGTACCACCTCATTTGTGGACGTGATCAAGATGATGGAGGTGCAGTTAGTTGATATGGTGCCTAATAGTTTGTGAAATCCTATATTGTAAACTACCTCATGTAGAGCCAATATACATAAATATAAGGGAAATGGGGGACATAATTATGAAAAGGATATAATCAATACCATTAACTCCTGAGATCGCCATTACACAATCCCTAAGGGGGGCAATGACATGTAGAGCATATGGGTAGGCAGAACAATAGATGTAGACTAGACCAATCCCACTACCACCACCATGACAAAAAACATATAGTAATAGATGTAGAGGAAATGAAGGGAGAGGTGATAAAAGAGAGAGGTGGTGAGATTAAGGAGATGGACTCCTCTAATAGAGTAGAGATGGGGGCTATAAGAACCAATCTAAGTTTTTAGTACAATGATTCTTTTTACTCAAGTATTTGATTATTTTAGGTCCTTTTATAGAATTTCACATAGATTCTGTAGGCTAATTAGGCTTCTATGTGCATGTAGAGTTTAGTTACTTGTATTTGTAGACTAATTAGGTATTCACCATGCCTAAACATGATCAAGTTATGGCCATTTAAACATAACATGAGCACATTATTGCTAAAATTGCTCATTTGGCGACTTTTTGTATACCAACTTGGTGCACTTTCCCCCTCTCTATAACTTTATCTACAATCTCTCTCTATCTAATCTCTCAATATCCCCCCTCTCTAATTCTCTCCATCCCTCTTCATCTTTATCTCTCTCTATCTTTGTGTCTCTCAATCACTCCCTCTCCCCCTCTCTATCTCTATCTATCTATATCTCCCTCTCTATCTCCCACCTCTCTCTGTCTCCATATAGATCTCTCTCACTCTCTCTATATCTCTTTATATATCTCTCCATCTCCATCTAGATCTCTCTTTCCCTCTCTATATCTCTATCTATCGATCCCTCTATCTCTCTATCTCTCCATCCTCCCTTCCTCTCTCTCCAACAATTCAAGTGACAACTACTCCACATTTAAATCCTCAAATCAACACCATAGTCTACCACTAGGAACTCCTTCCTCCTAAAGTGAGTGGACTTGGTGACATGACTACAATTCCACACAACCATATCACTACCATCTATGAGATCCACTTGCCATGAGATGAGAGTGATTAGCCAAATCTTCCTTTGCTTAGCTATATTTTTTTCAAAGAGAAAGAGTAATTCAATCCATACCATTAATATGGGTGTAGCACATATTGCATGTTCTATTTTGAGTCCATCTCATTCACTTTTTGTGATGAGAAGATTTAGAATATCACATATTTTGGTGAAACTAACATGAAAGGAAAATCCTTCTAGACAAGCCCTCTCATTTTCTTTCTTCCACCTTTCACCCACCTTATCTTCCTATTTTTTGTGGTACATATGATACCCTTGAATCTGGAATATGTCTAGACCAATAACACAATAGGGAAAAGGTTCCTTAGACCTATCTATCCCTCCTTCGTTCAACTGGTACATCCTTCTCAATCCATTAGCACCTATCTAAAATATGTATGATTATAAAGATGTTAACTCAAATGGTGGACAACAATGACTACATAACTTCATCAGTTCTGATAACCTAGTTTGGAACCAAGATACTATGATTCAACCAAACCTAGATCAAATTAGAGCACTCAAGTGCTCATCTGATAAAAAATCCATCATTAGGGTCATCCCATCACACACTACAAAGACACTACCACTTGAGTCGACAATGAGGTGAGACTCTTAGAGAAAGACCTAGAAGAATCTTGTATAGCATGATAGGCTCCCCATATAGCTTATCAACATGAATGAAATGAAGCATGCTAAAGGGTACTAGAAAGCTTCCTTGTGGAAATGGTCCAGGGCACCTAGGAGCACCTTGGTTCCTAAAGTCACTTTGTTTGCATTTTTTTGAAAGGTTGTGATTTTTGTTTAATGTGTTTTGTAATAAGGCTTTTCATAGCCATGTTGGAAGGTCTATTCTTGTGTGGTCAAGAGGTCTGGGGTAACTTTATAAACCTCATATCCTTCTTAGTCCACTTGGACCTAGTTGTGCCACTTAGGCCTAGAAGGTCTAATATTGGCTTTTTGAGTTTGTTTGAGTTGTCTTAGTGTTTTAGCATGGTCTAAGGAGTGTGATGGTGGTTTCATTCCATTTGACAAGCAAACCGAATTGCCATCCTCTTGAAAATAAAAAAACTCCATAGTGTAACAAGTTGCCAATGTTGCCAATGACACATTGGCCGGTTCAAAACTTAGTTTGGGCAGTTGAATCTCCTTTTGGAAGTTAGAAACTGACTTGGATAGGTTGATATGGAGGAAATATTGCTCCAGCATGGGGGAGAAAGTTTTTGTACGGAATTTGGGCACAAAAATCAAGAAAACTGACTATTTTTCGCTATTTTTATTGTTGTGTACAGCCTGTACGGACTTTTCATGGGTACAAATGTACTTTTTCTGAAAACTCTTGGAGTCAGGGTTCTAATGCAACTAGTTTGAGGTCCTGAAGTGGTCAGGATCAAAAGTTATAGATTTTTCTTTCAAAATAGGTCCAGAAACCCTGTTTTCTAGGGCAGCCATAGAAATCCGGCCCTAGAATGCATTCCCACCATTGAAAATTCACAAAAACTGGTGAAATGCAGGCTAGGGGTTGTACTATAAGATTCCAAAAGCTTTTTGTTTGAAAATGCAGTCTTCTATTTTTAATTTGATGCCCTAGGTCAAGTATTCCTATGTATTTGGCCAGAATTGTGCAATTTATTGATGTAGATGACAAAATCTGATAGGTGGGCGAATGAAAGTTGGTTTGTGAGCTGTTTGTAGGTGATAGAAGAGATCCAAGTTCCTGCCCCAGGTTTATGACCCCAATTTTGAGCACTTGCTTTGTAACCTAGCCTAAATTGATCAATTAGGCCTAGAAGACCAAATGAGTGTTCTGGATTGCTGGAGTAGAGTTGGAACAGGAGACTTGGGAATTTGATAGGGTTCCATAGAGTGTATCTAAAACCATCATTTGTTTGCCTAGACCTTTGGGATTTTGTCAAGTTTTGTTGAGAAAACCTAGTTTGGAGGGCTAGTAGCCTTACTAGTCAAGGTATAGGTTGAAGAGTTTTGGAAAGTTGGAGATTAAACCAACTACATAGAAAGTGTTTGTTGATCTGTCTTAAGGTGTTGGAGAAGCCTTAGGGGTTGGACAATAGTCTGGACATCAAATCCTTCATATGCCTTGTATGTGCCTTTGGTTGGTTGGTTGGTTGAAGGCTAGTCGAAGTGGGTGAGTGGGCAAAGGACAATAGAGTAAACCTTTGTGTGTTGCTTCCCTTGTGCCACTCTGCATCAGGTGGTATCAGAGCCATCAAAGAGATGGGAGATAGAGAAGAAGAGGAGGAAATTCCTTCAAAGGTGACTAATGCCGAATTGGCAAAGATAGTGAGAGAGCAAGCAACCAAGAACAAAAGGATGGAGGCTGAGATAGAAAAGTTGAAGAAAGACAAAGACAAGAAGAAGAAGTCAGAAGTCATCTTAGATTCAGATGAAGAGGATCAAGATGAGGAAGAAGAAGTGCCAATGGAAGATCCATAAGGAGGCATGTCAGAGAGACAATTCCTAGATGCACTTGGAAAGTTGAGTAGGAAGGACACTAAAGCAGACTTACCTATGTTTCCTGGTAAGATGAATCCAGAGGAGTGCCTTGATTGGATTGAGGCAATGGAGAACTATTTTGAATATGAAGAAGTGGCAGAAAATCAGAAAGTGAAGATTGCCAAATCAAGAATGAAAGGGCCAGCCTTGAGTTGGTGGAATTTTATTCAAAATGAGAGGATAGAAGATGATAGGAATCCTATCTCTACATGGAGGAAGATGGTACTTGAAATCAAGAAGCAATTTGTCCCTGAGGATTATGAGGTCAACTTGAACAAGAAGTTGCACAACTTGAGACAAAAGGACATGGACGTGAGCACCTACATAGAGGAGTTTCACAAGGTGACATTGAAAGCCAAGATGCCTGAGAATGAAAAACAGAAGATTGCAAGGTATCTCAATGGCCTTAAGTTCTCCATTCAAGATGAATTAACTCTCTTTAACCCGGAGATAGTCTATAAGTGCTTCCAAATGGCACTGAGGATTGAGGATAAGCAGAGAAGAAAAGGGGATTTTGGCAGCAGCAGTAGAGGCAGAGGAAATCAGAACTTTAGGGGCAGGGGCAGATTTCAAAACAGAGATAATTTCTCTAGATTCCAAGGTGGCGGATCACAAGAAGGCAGCCAAGGGTAGGCTGATAAAAATAGTGCTGATAAGGGTCAGTTTAGGGGCAGAGGTAATGGCAGAGGAAGAAGTGGGGGCAGAGGTCCCAATGTGTTTACTGGAAGGTGTTTCTCTTGCAATCAGATTGGACATCAGTCCTTTAGGTGCCCGAAGAAGATGGGAAACACTGCTACAAATCAGAAAGAAAGAAGAGTACAACTCCTTCAAGAAGAGGACTGTCAAAGCACCACAAGTTACCAAACAGCCTCTTCCAAGTCTGCAGCACCTGAGAGTGGAGATTGCATCATGTTTAACAAATCCCTCATCATGCCAGCCACCAAGGAGCAGCCCCAAAGAAACAACTTGTTCAGAACCACTTGCAAGGTGAAAGGAAAAGTTTGCAAGGTAATACTAGATTCAGGTTCTTCTAAAAATTTGGCTTCTAATGAAATGGTGACTAAGTTAGGATTGGAAAGAATGCCTCATCCTAACCCCTATAGAGTCTTTTCGCTAACCAAGGAACAACAAATTGTGGTGAAAGAGCAATGTTGGGTTGAATTCAAGATAGGTGAATATCATGATAAGGTTCTTTGTGAGATGGTGGATATGGATGCATGCCACCTTCTTCTTGGAAGGCCTTGGCAACATGACACAAGTGCCCAACATGATGGTAAGAACAATGTAATTCATTTGTCCAAGAATGGTGAAAAGTTTACAATGACTCCTTTGATTGATGATTGCAAAGAGAAAGTCATTTCTAGTTCAGTTATGTTGGTAGGTGAAAAAGAGTTTTTGGCTAACCTCAAGGAAGAGAAAGTGCCATGTTTTGCAGTAGTCATCAAGCCCAAGGATGTGAATCCCAAGAAGGTCAAAGTGTAGTAACCTCTTAGGAGGATTGGACCAAAGGAAGTGGAAGAATTATTGGAAAGGTTCCATGATGTGATAGCTGATGAAGGCAAGGATGCTCTTCCACCAAAGAGGGAGATTAGTCATTTCATTGATCTCATCCCAGGATCCACTCTACCAAACCAAGCAGCCTACAAGTTGACCCCAGAGCAAAATGCTGAAGTGGCAAGACAAATCCAAGACTTGTTGGATAGAGGGCTTATCAGGAGGAGTATTAGTCCATGTGTAGTACCTGCAGTGCTTGCACCTAAGAAGGAAGGAACATGGAGACTATGCACTGATTCCAGGGCCATCAACAAGATTACTATCAGGTATAGATTTCCAATGCCTAGAATAGAAGATTTAATGGATTGCTTGGGTAAGGCTAAGTATTTTACCAAGATAGATCTAAAAAGTGGTTATCACCAAATCAGGATAAGAGAGGGGGATGAGTGGAAAACCGCCTTCAAAACCAATGAAGGACTATTTGAATGGGTTGTCATGCCTTTTGGCTTGTCAAATGTACCAAGCACCTTCATGAGATTGATGAATGAAGTGCTAAAACCTTTCCTTAACAAGTTTATTGTTGTATATTTGGATGATATACTGATTTTTAGTGACAGCAAGGAAGACCACATAAGGCATATCCATCAAGTACTCAGGAGGCTTCAAGAGGAGAAGTTGAGAATAAATCTTGACAAATGTGTCTTCCTACAAGAAGAGTTGATATTTTTGGGGTTTGTCATCTCTAAGGGTAGCCTAAAAATGGATCCAAGTAAGGTTGCAGCCATTCTTAATTGGCCAACACCTACAACAGCCTCGGAGGTAAGGAGTTTCCATGGTTTATGCAGCTTTTATAGAAAGTTCATTAGAGGGTTTAGTGGCATTTGTGCTCCACTTGTTGACACCATAAAAGGGGGCAAGAAATGTGTGTTTTTATGGACAAATGAGGCCAACCAAGCCTTTGAACTGTTAAAGAAAAAAATATCAGAAAAACTGGTCTTTGTTCTTCCTAATTTTGACAAGGTCTTTGTGGTAGAATTTGATGCAAGTAAGAGGGCTGTTGGGGGAGTCTTAAGTCAAGATGGGAGGCCTGTAGCATTCTTTAGTGAGAAGTTAAATGAGGCAAAACAAAACTACTCCACCTATGATCTAGAGTTATATGCCATGGTTCAGTCATTGAGGAAATGGAGACACTACTTATTGCCAAAGGAATTTATAGTTTTTACTTGACAACCATGCATTAAGCTTCTTGAACAGGCAGCAAAAGTTGAATCACAAACATGTCAAGTGGATGGAGTACATCCAAGCATACACCTTCTCCATAAAACACAAGAAAGGAGTGGCCAATAAGGTAGCCAATGCCTTAAGTAGGAGAAATCTTGTTGTGCAAACTATTCAGTTGGAAAGTACAGGTATTCATGCCATTAAAGATCAGTATACAGTAGATGAAGACTTCAAAGAGCCATACCTATCTTGCAAGGCCATGACAGGAAGGTATAATACTGATTTTTTTGATTTTTTGTTGCAAGATGGATATCTTTTCAAGGGTAGCATGTTGTGTATCCCAAGAGGATCTGTTAGAGATAATATAATAAAGGAAAAGCATTGCGGCAGCACGTTAGGTCACTTTGGTATTGATAAGACCCTAGAATTGGTTAGGAGGTACTATTTTTGGCCAAAATTGCCAACCGATGTAAGGAAGTTTGTTGAAACTTGTCAAATTTTCCAAAGAGCAAAGGGACATACATCAAATGCAGGTTTATACACTCCTCTACCTATTCCTTCAAAGCCTTGGGATTCCATAAGTATGGACTTTGTACTTGTTTTGCCTAGGACAAAGAATGGACATGACAGCATTTTTGTGGTTGTAGATAGGTTCTCAAAAATGGCTCACTTCATCCCATGTCGAACCACACATGATGCCTCACACATATCAGGTCTTTTCTTCAAGGAAATAGTCAAGTTACATGGTTTACCTTTGTCCATAATCTCAGACAGAGACCCCAAGTTCATTGGACACTTCTGGAGGACACTGTGGAAAAGACTAGGTACAAATTTGTCCTTATCATCTGCCTATCACCCTCAGTCTGATGGACAAACAAAGGTGATTAATAGGTCACTTGGCAACATCCTAAGATGCCTAACCAAGGAGCAGGGTGCTAGTTGGGATTCAATTTTGGCTCAGGCAGAGTTCTCATACAATGACACTGTCAATAGAAGCACTGGCCTGTCTCCTTTCCAAATTGTTTATGGCACTCACCCAAGGGGTATTTTGGAACTAAGGGAGGTTAAAGGACTGGAAAACAGCAGTGCCTTGGCTGAAGACTTCGTTCAAGTCATGAAAGATGTCCATGAACAAGTACAACAAAAATTGCTGTCCACTTCTCAGAAATATAAACAATTTGCTGACAGAAAAAGAAGGGATTTGCAGTTCAAGGAAGGTGATTTAGTAATGGTTCATCTGAAGAAGGAGAGGCTCCCTGCAGGTAAACACACTAAGCTACTCATGAAGAAGATTGGGCCTTGTGAAGTGCTCAATAAATGTGGAGAAAATGCATATAAAATCAGACTTCCAGATGGCATTGCTTTGTCTCCAATTTTTAATGTTTCAGACCTTTATCCCTATAAAGGATCTGATCCTTAGACTATTGTTGAAGAAGATCAAACTGATCAGACACTCCAGGAACTCATTCCTTCATCTCCAAATCAGATTGAGTGCATTTTGGACAAGAGGATTGCAAAACAAACTAGAAGGCACACCTATCATGACTATTTGGTGAAGTGGCTAAACAAACCTCAGGAGGATGCCACTTGGATGAGCAAGGCAGACATTGAAAAGGCAGGTTTCACATTTGATAGCATTCCAACTCAAGAGACTTGAGTTCTATTTGACAGTGGGTGTATGGTGCAAGGCACCTAGGAGCACCTTGGTTCCTGAAGTCACTTTGTTTGCATTTTTTTGAAAGGTTGTGATTTTTGTTTAATGTGTTTTGTAATAAGGCTTTTCATAGCCATGTTGGAAGGTCTATTCTTGTGTGGTCAAGAGGTCTGGGGTAACTTTATAAACCTCATATCCTTCTTAGTCCACTTGGACCTAGTTGTTCCACTTAGGCCTAGAAGGTCTAATGTTGGCTTTTTGAGTTTGTTTGAGTTGTCTTAGTGTTTTAGCATGGTCTAAGGAGTGTGATGGCGGTTTGATTCCATTTGACAAGCAAACCTAATCGCCATCGTGTTGAATGACACATTGGCCGGTTCAAAACTTAGTTTGGGCGGTTGAATCTCCTTTTGGAAGTTAGAAACTAACTTGGATAGGTTGATATGGAGGAAATATTGCTCCAGCACGGGGGAGAAAGTTTTTGTACGGAATTTGGGCACAAAAATTAAGAAAACTGACTATTTTTCACTATTTTTATTGTTGTGTACGGCCTGTACAGATTTTTCAGGGGTGTAAATGTACTTTTTCTGAAAGCTATTGGAGTCAGGGTTCTAATGTAACTAGTTTGAGGTCCTGAAGTGGTTGGGATCAAAAGTTATAGATTTTTCTTTCAAAACAGGTCCAGAAACTCTGTTTTCTAGGGCAGCCATAGAAATCCGGCCCTAGAATGCATTCCCACCATTGAAAATTTGCAAAAACTGGTGAAATGCAGGCTAGGGGTATGTACTATAAGATTCTGAAAGCTTTTTGTTTGAAAATGCAGTCTTCTATTTTTAATTTGATGCCCTAGGTCAAGTATTCCTATGTATTTGGCCAGAATTGTGCAATTTATTGATGTAGATGACAAAATCTGATAGGTGGGCGAATGAAAGTTGGTTTGTGAGTTGTTTGTAGGTGATAGAAGAGATCCAAGTTCCTGCCCCAGGTTTATGACCCCAATTTTGAGCACTTGCTTTGTAACCTAGCCTAAATTGATCAATTAGGCCTAGAAGACCAAATGAGTGTTCTGGATTGCTGGAGTAGAGTTGGAATAGGAGACTTGGGAGTTTGATAGGGTTCCATAGAGTGTATCTAAAACCATCATTTGTTTGCCTAGACCTTTGGGATTTTGTCAAGTTTTGTTGAGAAAACCTAGTTTGGAGGGCTAGTAGCCTTACTAGTCAAGGTATAGGTTGAAGAGTTTTGGGAAGTTGGAGATTAAACCAACTGCATAGAAAGTGTTTGTTGATCTGTCTTAAGGTGTTGGAGAAGCCTTAGGGGTTGGACAATAGTCTGGACATCAAATCATTCATATGCCTTGTATGTGCCTTTGGTTGGTTGGTTGGTTGAAGGCTAGTCGAAGTGGGTGAGTGGGCAAAGGACAATAGAGTAAACCTTTGTGTGTTGCTTCCCTTGTGCCACTCTGCATTAGGAAAGAACCAACATGACTACTCAACCCTCACTTACTAAACAAAACCCACCTCATGATGGAGAAATAAAAAAGATAGGAGATGCTACCTTAGGATCTCTCATAGCCACCATGATCCAATAGATCAAGATCCTTGAATCTAGGATCCTTGAAGAGAGAGGTGGGGAGATAGAGAGGGAAACATAGATAGAGATAGAGAGGGGGAGAGAAGGGGAGAGAGAGGGGGTGATTAGGAGATATAGATAAAGAGAGGGAGAGAGAGGGAGGGAGGGAGAGATAGAGAGAGGGATGGAGGGAGAGTTAGAGAGGGATGGAGGGATATGGCCTAATACAAGGAAATGGAAGATAAATACATTGAGAAAGAGATGGGGAAGATAGAGAGAGGGGATAC
The DNA here is from genome assembly GCA_027924645.1 of Cunninghamia lanceolata. NCBI lineage: Eukaryota > Viridiplantae > Streptophyta > Pinopsida > Cupressales > Cupressaceae > Cunninghamia > Cunninghamia lanceolata. Next base: position 3,863,506 of record BSBN01000793.1, read on the forward strand.
TGAGGGGGAGATTGAGGGATATAGATAGAGAGTGGGGGAGATGAGGGAAATTGAGGGATATGGATAGAGAAGGGAGAGAGAGAGGCAAAAGAGATGGAGGATAGAGACATTAAAAGAGAGGGGGGAGATCGAGGGGAGATTAAGGGATATAGATAGAGAGTGGGGGAGAGGGGGGATTTAGGGATATGGATAGAGATGAAGAGAGAGAGGGGGGAGGGATAGAGAGAGATAGAGAGTGGGAGAGTGACAATGATTGATATAGCAAGAGGGAGAGATAGAGATAGAGATGCAAAATGTGGAAGCATGGATAAGGCACGCGAACTGTTTGATAGAATGCCTCAAAGAAATGTGTTCTCATGGAATGCCCTAATTATAGGATATAGTTAACAAAATGGATTTGTTGAAAATTATTTAGAAACTTTTAACCAAATGCAATGGGTAGGAGAATGCTCATGTTTTGTGTTCAACAAAACTTGTAAAGTATTTAGAAACTTTCAACCAAATGCAATGGGCAAGTGTGCTCATGTTTTGTGGACCACAAAATGCATTCATGTTTTGTGGACCACAAAATGTGCTCATGTTTTGTGTTCCACAAAATATACTCACATTTTGTGGACCACAAAATGTGATCGCATTATGGCTTGGTATTCACCAAGCCATAATACAAGTGTGTTATGGCCATTTAAACATAACACAACTACATTATTGTGAAAATTACTCATTTGGCCACTTTTTGTGTATACCAACTTGGTGCACTTTCCCATTCATAAGTTGTTGAATCTACCAAGGTTTTGAACAAGGGATACTACACCCCGTCTAGCAATCTCCATTATTTTTGTAAACACTACCAATCTCTTTATTGAAGCTTCAAGATCAACACAGTTTAGTTTCCACATTACAAAATCTTCTATATTGATTTCATCCACAAAAAGGTCAATTTTGTGGTGTGAAATCAACCTAGAGTTTTAAATTGTCAATAATTTTTTTATTCAAAAGTAGTTGTTTAACACATCTCAGGGTTTTGATACTAAAAAATCATATTACACTATTTATCATCATCACATTATCATTAGATCTAGAGCTAAGAATATTTATTTAAATTCCACACATTTATTATTACATTTACGTATTGATTATCAATCTCAACTCTATATCTTAAGGTAGTTTTACTTATCATTACAATTTAATTGATGTACACCATAAGATATTTGATTATATTTTCCTTCGTAGTATTTATAGTTTGTCAAACAAGATATATTTAATGTAAGTGGAAAAGAGATTCCTCTATGAGAACAAGAGTTGTGGTGCAACAAGAGTCCCTGCCAAATGTTGAAGGGTATGTATGGATCTTGCAATAAATTTAAAGGTGGCAAAGAAATAAAAGATGGCAAAGGAATATCTACTACCATAATTGTTTGCACAAGCAATATTTTCCATCAATGAAATAAAATATATTATCCTCAAATTTCACTTGCCCAATTTGTGGGATAACCCCTATGAAACTTGTCCATTTTGTAGACATGTCCTCTAAGCATGCAAATCGAGATGAATTTACATAGTCTTGAGCATGCTTCGACCCCTCAAAAATCTCATCAATTTGAGGCATTATTGATTTTTAGTTTTTTACGAATGTTTTCTTTTGAGTGTCATTCTTTTACTGAGTTTCATGTAAATGTGCTAAAAAAATGTGCAACTGCATGAGATGTGTAATTACAGAGAATTTCTCCAAGACTACACAAGTCATGTAGTTGCAAAGAAAATCTCCGACACTACACTCCTATTATGGCATGCATGGTATTTAATGGCCATTAATGGAGATCTTCTAAGAATCTTTTGGCCCTAATTTCTTTTGTTTTTGCTATTATTTCCTCATTTTCTTTTTCCCTACTGCGTTGTTGGACTCTTTTCCCATGCCCTATGCGATTTGAGTCATCTATCCTAGTTGTGTTATCGAGCCATCGTGTTCATCAATTTTTTGGCTCAGAACCATTTCTGGGTATGTTATTGATCTTCATCTCTTTGTGATTTCATTATATGCATGCTTTGTAACATTTGTTTCTGTGTTTTCAAAAACCCTAGGTTAATCTATAAGCTAGGTTTTTGTTTTCATTTCTATATCTCTGGTTTCATGTTTTGTTCTCCCCGCCTTTTCATCATGCCCTAGTTTTCTTTTTGTTTTCATTATCAACTATGGCTTATCTCTTGAGAACATGTTCATATTTTAACTTCTGAACAACATGATCTTAAGATCATGTGTTGTTCAAAAGTTAAAATCCGAACAACACGTTCATATTTTTTGCAAACACCTGTCCTTAGGGTATTGTGCGGGCTTTAAACTCCACACAACACCTGGTGTTAGCTGTTGTGCAGAGTTTAAAGTCTACACAACAACACTAATAGCACCCATCTGCAATATGCTTTCCCAGGTATGTCGTAATGGTTTTAAACTCTGTGAGATACCTAGTGTTAGATATCATGTGAAGTTTAAAACCTGCACGACATACCTAACACCACCCTTTTTGAAGTCAACACCTCAACGTGTTGTGCGGGTTTTAAAATCCACACAACATAGTTACTAATATGTTCTATGGAGTTTAAAACCTGCACAACATGTCTGACCTCCACCCTTTGAAATGCTAAGTCAAGACAAATTTTCTTTACAAAGGATGCACATCAGAGAATTTTCTCCGAAGTGCATCTCCTTTGTTTGAACTATCAAATACATGCATTGCAGAGATTTTTCTTTGATTTACATCTTGGGAAATAATAGAAAATGCCTAAGGGGAGATTTTCTCCCACCTTACACATGAAGGTTTTCATAGTGTAGAAGTGTAGATTTTTTCCGCAACTGCATGAGGATGAATGCATGAAATTTTTCTAACTCTAGGAAAATTTCTAAAAACTAAATTTTTCTGGTTGATTTCCAGATGTCTGACCCTTCTCCAAAGAAGAAAAACATGAAGTACAAATACCAATATATCTTCCCAATGACCTTTGTGGAACCAAATATTGATGGCATCAAAGATACATAAATTGATCTTGTGGACATGTCAGAGTTCTTGGAAAGGATAAACTAGCAACCTGTGTTGGCACACATGCAATGTATTCTCAACAGTGATATCCATTTGGTTTCCACCTTTCTGGTATTTGCTCAAAATCCTGATTTCATATAGGCAATGGTAGGGAAATTTGACAAAGACACCAAAAGAATATCAGATGTAGAAGGTAATGTCAACATAAAGTTGGATGTAGATTTTTTTGACCAAGTATTTATGTGTTCAGATATTGATGATTATGCCAACCTCACAATTGAAGACGCAAAAAATCACTATGAGAGACATACAGAAAAGTACAAGAAAATATCAACACCCGGTGGCTCAAGACTCCTAGGCCTACAATTTCAAGATGGCCTAAGAACATCTTCTAGAGTTATCGATGAGGTTGGTGATCTTATAACTCTCCTCAGTAGGGTAAAAGGTCTTCCCACATCTAACACTTTTCAGGAGTGGATGTATCGATACATTCATGTCATAAAAAAGGGGAATCAAAATATATGATGGGGGCAACAAATCAGTGACTCCATTTGTGATCAACTATCTAGGGTGTCTACAACATTGAAGTTCTACTTGACTTCATATTTGGTATATGTTACTACAGTCATGAAGCATTTTTGGTGCAGGAGCAACTAGAAAATCATGTTTTCTTTTGTAATAATGTCTATTGACCAATGGATTTTCATTTTAGTTTGTGTCTAGGTTCATTTTGTAAGTCCCAATTGACTTAGGGGACATTTGTCAATTGTAATCGCATAATGCTAAAAATAGCAATAATGCCAAAAATAGGCAGTAGTGTTTCCCAGCCACTTGGATTGATCTCCCAGCCTGTTGGAGTCAGTTTGGTACTACTTCTGGGTGAGTTTATAAACCCAGAGGATTGAACCAAATGGGGATATCATTTTCATTGTAATCAGATCGAAGAGGAGATTGAATGTAACCGTGAATTGTGTTAAGGAGAAATCAAAATATTTTCTATGTTGTCAATTTGTTTTCCATTCTCTGTAAATATGAATTACATAGTTGTAGATTTCTATTCCTCTGTGTTTTCCCATTGTTGCAATATGTCAATATGAAGCATTCCACTGATAAGATTTCGGTCGAAATCAGTGGAATGGCTTCATTGTACAATTTGTGCTTTTTTGTTTTCTGTGTGTTTCATCATTTTGTAGTGCACAGGATCCAGATAGTACGAGGTGCATAGTAGATCACCTAACATCTCCATGTGCTAGGGTTTGGATCAGAGGAGTTGAGACACTGTAGGTGAGACAGAGACCATCAGTGAATTATTTTCCTTTCGGAGCGTTAAGGGCAATCTGGCCAAAGAGGAGTTCAGGGTGTTGAACGGAAGTCGTGGCCAGAGATGCATATCAGAATGACAAGATACATCGAGAAAATAACGAGACATTGAGCTGACAGTGGTGTTTTGGCTGATCAAATCATATCGGCATATCGGGAGGATGAACAAGGAGTTCATTGATGATGCAAGTCTTACCGATGAGTGTGGTCCGAAGGTAACATCGGTGAATTTGGTTTGTATCGGTGGAGTAGCTCTCAAGCTCGCCTATAGTGAAGGTCATACCAATGGTTGAAGTATATCGGCGTATCAGAAGAATGGTTATTGAGGTTGCCGATGGTATATGGTCTTGCCGATAGTGAATTCAAAGGGTTCAAAAGGTTCAAAAGGATCTAAAAGTTGATAAGTGTTTGGTTTCCACTGTGTGCTTGGCATCATTTTGGTATCAGAGCTAGTGAAAGATCTATAGAAGTGTTGGCATTGTCTATGAATGTTTATGTCAGACTAAGAAAGTCAAGAAGGGGCTAGCAATATGCCTCCAAAGGGAATGACCACTGAAGTGGTCAAGAAATTCAAGGAGATGGAGGAGATGATCAAGACTGGAGTCAAGGAAGCACTCCATGCTGAGTTGAAGACCTTGGGAAAAGGCAAGAAATCAGACGAGGAGTCTAGTGAAGAAGAAGATGGGGAAGAGGAAACAACCTTAGAACAAATAGGTATATTTGCAGACCAGAAACAATTTCTGGAGGCCATAAAATCACTTGGTAAGGAGTCATCCAAGGCAAAAATGGAGATTCCTATGTTTAGTGGAAAGATGGGCACAAAAAAAGTCATTAAATGGATCGAGGCTCTGAATAATTATTTCAAGTACAAGGAGGTACCAGAGAATAGAAGAGTCAAATTTGCAAAGATGAAATTGAAGGGCGCTGCACTCACATGGTGGAACTACACCTAGGGAAAAAGGGTGAGGAGTGGCTAGAGCATGATCTCATCCTAGAGTCGGATGGTAGAGAGGATCAAGGCTTAGTTCCTACCAGTGGATTATGAGGTGCAGATATACAGGAAAATGTAGAATCTTAGGCAGAAGGATATGGATGTATCCACCTATACAGAGGAATTTCACAAATTGTCTCTAAGGTGTGGACATGCTGAGGATGAGAAAGGAAGAGTTGCCAGGTATATTAATGGCTTGAAGTATAGTATACAAGATGAGATTACCATCTTGACACCAGAAATTGTGGACAAGTGTTTCCAAGTGGCACTGAGAGTAGAAGAGAAGCAGAAAAGAAAAGGAGAACAACAGAACAGAGGCAGAGGTCAGAGAAATTTTAGGGCCAGAAATAGCTTTGGTGGTAGAAATTAGTTCTAGAAGACTCAAGGGGAGTCTAGTTAGCAAGAACATAGTGGAGAATCTGGTTCCAGAGAGGATTTCAGAGGAAGGAGACCTAATGGGAGAGGCAGATTTGGTGGACCAGGCAGAGGTCCTAACATCTTCAAGGGAAGATGTTATAATTGTAACCAAATCGAGCACATAGCAAGCAAGTGTCTGGAGAAAGCCTCAAGCTCTCATGGAGGAGAGAGAAGGAGCCAACTGATTCAAGAAGAAGATTGTCAAAGTGTGAACTCACCTATGGGAAGCGCAGCTCCAGCACAAGATGGAGAGAATCTCATGATGAGAAGGATGATGCTGAAGGTACCACAGAACAAGGAACCACCACAGAGGAAGACACTATTTAGAACACTGTGTAAAGTTTCCAGCAAAAGGTGTAAGGTAATCATTGATTCTGGTTCAACTAAAAAATTTAGTTTCAGTAGAAATGGTAGAGAAATTGAATTTGAAAAGATTGCCACATGTTAGTCCATACAAAGTATCCTGGCTGAACAAAGGGTAGCAAGTCTTGGTTGATGAACAAGCTTGGGTAGAATTTTAGATAGGGGAATATGGGGATAAACTTTTGTGTGATATAATTGCCATGGATGCATGCCATTTACTATTAGGTAGACCTTGGTAGTATGATGCACAAGCCCAACATGATGTTAAATCTAATTCCTTTGTGATCACTAAGAATGGTAGACAGTATAAGATGGATCCTTTACCAGAAGAAGGTGTAGACAAGAATGTAGGCTCAAGTATCATGTTAATGAGTGGGAAAGAGTTTCTCCATACTCTGAAAGAAGAGGGAACCTAGGGGTATGCTCTGATTTTGAAATCTAAAGACAACAAGGAAAAAGTCCTTAGGGAAGTGCAGGAATTGTTAGACAAATATAAGGGTATCATGGTGGAGGATATGCCCAATGTATTACCCCCTGTGAGAGACATAAGTCATCAGATTGACTTCATCCTAGGATCCACATTGCCAAATAAACCAACTTATAAAATGACACCTAATCAGAATGAGGAGATTGCTAAACAAATACAAGAACTGTTGGATAAAGGCCTAGTGAGGAAAAGTCTTAGTCCATGTGATGTACCCACAATTTTAGCTCCCAAGAAGGATGGAAAATGGAGGTTGTGCACTGATTCGAGAGCCATAAATAAGATCACCATCAGATATAGGTTTCTTATGCCTAGAATAGAAGACCTCATGGATTGTTTGGGTGGAGCTCAGTATTTTTCTAAATTTGATCTCAAGAGTGGATACCATCAGATCAGGATTAGACAAGGGGATGAATGGAAGACAACCTTTAAGACTAATGAAGGTCTTTATGAGTGGTTGGTGATGCCATTTGGTCTATCCAATGCTCCAAGCACTTTCATGCGTCTAATGAATGAGGTATTGAAAGATTTTATTGGCAAATTTGTTGTTGTCTATCTTGACGATATTCTGGTTTTTAGCAGGACAAAAGAAGAACATTTGACACATTTGGAATAGGTGTTGAAGAAGCTGCATGAGGAGAAACCGATGATCAATATGGAGAAGAGTGTCTTCATGAAGGAAGAACTCACATACCTTGGATTTGTGATAACCCAGGGAAATTTGAAAATGGATCCAGAGAAGGTAAATGCTATTCTATCTTGGCCAGCACCCAAAACTGTCAGTGATGTAAGGAGTTTTCATGGGTTGGCAACTTTTTATAGGAAATTCATAAGAGGATTCAGTCATATTTGTGCACCTATTTTGGATAACATAAAAGGAGGACAGAAATGTAAGTTTGTTTGGAAGAAAGCAACAGATGAGTCTTTTGAGATTCTCAAACAGAAAATAGCAGAGAAACCCATTTTGGTTTTGCCTGATTTTAATAAGTTGTTTACTATGGATTGTGATGCCAGTAACCTTGCCATTGGTGCTATCTTGAGTCAGGAAGGCAGACCTGTTGCTTTCTTTAGTGAAAAGTTGAATGATGCTAAATGAAAGTACTCCACATATGATCTAGAATTATATGCAATAGTTCAAGCATTAAAAAAATGGAGACATTATCTCTTGCCCAAGGAATTCATTGTTTATAATGACAACCATTCTTTGAGTTTTCTGAATTCACAGGAGAAGCTAAATCACATGCATATGAAGTGGGTCGAACAACTCCAGGTGTATACTTTCTCCATCAAACATAAGAAGGGACAAGCCAACAAGGTGGTAGATGCTCTGAGTAGAAGAGTGTGCACTACACAAGAAATCCAGTTGCAAAGTGTGGGAGTGGATTCTCTCAAGAATCTGTACCAGGATGATGAGGACTTCAAGGAGATATATGTAGTTTGTTCACAATTTTTAGATTCCTATCATTCTGATTTTTCTAAATTTTTGCTACAGCAGGGTTACTGTTTGAAGGCAACCAGTTGTGTGTGCCTAGGTGTTCCATGAGGGAGAACATCATAAAAGAGAAACATTGTGGTAGTCTTGGAGGTCATTTTGGACTAGACAAGACATTGGACCAAGAGAGAAGGTTTTACTTCTGGCCTAAGATGCAAATAGATGTCAGAAAATTTGTAGACAATTGTCACATTTGCCAAAGAGCCAAAGGGACTTCATCCAATGTAGGTCTCTATCAACCACTTCCAATTCCGTAAAGGCCATGGGAGTGTATCAGTATAGATTTTGTTTTGGGTCTTCCCCGGACACAAAGAGGTTTCGATAGTGTGTTTGTTGTAGTTGACAGATTCAGTAAAATGGCTCATTTTGTACCATGCAAATGTACCAATGATGCTTCACACATTGTTGGTCTATTCTTTGAAGAAATAGTTTGAATTCATGGTTTGCCATTGAATATTGTCACTAACAGAGATCCCAAGTTTGTGGGACATTTTTGGCACACATTCTAGAAGAAATTGGGCACTCAATTATCTTTCATGTCAGCCTATCACCCTTAGATGGATGGACAAACTGAGGTGGTGAATAGATCACTAGATAATCTTTTGAGGTGTTTGACTAAATAGCATGGAGAAGCATGGGATATGATCATCCCACAAACAGAGTTTGTGTATAATGATTCTGTTAATAGGAGCACAGGAAAGAGCCCTTTTGAAGTTGTATATGGGATTCATCCCAGGGGAATTTTGGAGCTCAGGGATCTCCAGAATATGGAGAAAAGGAGTGCACAAGGAGAAGATTTTGCAGTCAGTATGAAGGATATCCATGATGCTATAAGTGAAACTATCCAGAAGAACATAGGGAAATACAAAGAGAGAGCTGATCAGAAGAAAAGGGATGTCCAATACAAAGTTGGAGATCTGGTAATGGCATATCTGAAGAAGGAAAGAGTTCTGAAGGGGCAACCCATGAAACTTCTTATGAATAAGATAGGTCCATGCAAGATTGTACACAAATTTGGACCTAATGCATATGAAATTGAACTTCCTCTAGGTTTAGCAATATCACCCATTTTCAATGTGTCAGAACTGTTTCTATTTAGGGGAGACAATGTTATAGTTTCAGATGTGACAGGAGAAGGTGATGCCGAATGGATTTCTAATTTTCCACTGAGTCAACCAGTACAACTGGAATGTATTTTAGACACCAAATTTTAGAAGAAGACTAGACATAAAACCTACAAGTAGTATTTGGTCAAATGGCATGGTTTCCCTGATGAGGATTCTACCTGGATGAACGAGGAAGACATCATCAAGCATGGGGTTACTATTTTAGACTTGGTTCCTCAAGAGACTTGAGTTTCTTTTAAGCCCCGGGAGTATGGTGCAGGAGCACCTAGAAAATCATGTTTTCTTTTGTAATAAGGTCTATTGACCAATGCATTTTCATTTTAGTTTGTGTCTATGTTCATTTTGTAAGTCCCAAGTGACTTAGGGGACATTTGTCAATTATAATTGCATAATGCTAAAAATAGCAATAATGCCAAAAATAGGCAGTAGTGTTTCCCAGCCACTTGGATTGATCTCCCAGTCGCTTGGAGTCAGTTTGGTACTACTCTGGGTGAGTTTATAAACCTAGAGGATTAAACCAAATGGGGATATCATTTTCATTGTAATCAGATCGAAGAGGAGATTGAATGTAACCGTGCATTGTGTTAAGGAGAAATTAAACTATTTCTTGTGCTGTCAATTTGTTTTCCATTCTCTGTAAATACGAATTGCATAGTTGTAGATTTCTATTCCTCTGCATTTTCCCATTGTTGCAATATGTCGATATGAAGCATTCCATTGATAAGATTTTTGTTGAAATCAGTGGAATGGCTTCATTGTACAATATGTGTTTTTTTCTTTTCTATGTGTTTCATCATTTTGCGGCACAGAGGATCCAGATAGTGCAAGGTGCTAAATAGGTCACTTAGAATCTCCATGTGCTAGGGTTTGGATCAAAGGAGTTGGGACACTGTAGGTGAGACAAAGACCATCGGTGAACCATTTTCCTTTCGGAGCATTAAGGGCAATCTGGCCGAAGAGGAGTTTAGGGCGTTGAATGAAAGTCACAGCCAAAGATGCATATCGGAATGACAAGATACATCGAGCAGATAACGAGACGTTGAGCTGACAGTGGTGTTCTGGCCGATCAAATCATATCGGCATATCGGGAGGATGAACAAGGAGTTCACTGATGATGCAAGTCTTACTGACGAGTGTGGTCTAAGGTAACATCGATGAAATCAGTGTGTATCAGTAGAGTAGCTCTCAAGCTCACTGATAGTGAAGGTCATACTGACAGTTGAAGTATATCAGCGTATCAAAAGAATGGTTATTGAGGTTGTCGATGGTATATGGTCTTGCTGATCGTGAATTCAAAGGGTTTGACAAGTTCAAAAGGATGTAAAAGTTGATAAGTTTTTGGTTTCCGCTACGTGCTCTACATCAATTTTCTAGGGCTTACTTCAGAAGGAGATAGGAAGAATATTCCAGTGTACGACTACTACCCTTAGCTAACCCTAAAAGAGAGCATCAAACACTTTAGGAGAGTAAATGGTGTATTTTTCTATAATTACATCTATATGTTAGAGAAGGATCTTGAGAAGAAGAGTCTCAGATGAGGCTTGGGAACAAGTGAAAAAGTTTGGATGCATACTGTTACAATTTCCTACCTTCACCTACATCAAATCTAGTTTTTTTAGTGGACAGCCATATATGCTTCCAAGGTATCCAGGTGACAGGTTAATTTTGATGGAATTATGTAGACAAGTTATGGATGTGCATATAAAATAAGAACGATCTCACAGAGGTGGTTTCAAGTGCCAATTTGTAATTGGTAGATATGTTATTTCCACAACTCCTAAGGTAAAAGCAATGGAAACAAAATTGTAATGGATCACTTTGAAGAATTATAAGAAAAGACATGATTTTGATTACCGAGGGATGAAGGATAAGTTAAAAGTTAATTATACACATGTCCATAAGATTGAAGATGTTTGGGTCAAATGCCAAACTAAGGAAGATGTGAGGAGAATGGACTATAGTTAACTTTCTTTGGACCAAGTTAGAAACTTTCAACTGGTTGATGTCCCATAGTATATGCAAGATGAAGGCGATATAGTCAAAGCTGTGTATATGGGTAATAAGATTACCGATGCTCCTCTTCCTACAATTATATGGTCACAAAAAGAGATGACCTTAGTGAGAGAAAGGTTTCATCCCATTATTGCTAACACCAATGTTTAGCTACTTAAGAAAGGGATAAAATTGAAACCCTTTAAAACAAGATCAGAGGATGAGCAGACAGAGGGATCTACTGGGAAGAGAGTAGTTGAGGACAAAGAATAAAGAGGGCACTCCTACTAGTGGTAAAAAGCTTAAGTGTATCTTTAAAATAGGAGATAAAGGTAAGAAGAAGGAAAAAGAGGGAACATCTACTCAACCAGATTTTGGACAAGAGGAGATAGCTACAGAAGAGTCACAAGAACTTTCTGTTAACTCTCAAGCTGAATCTACACAATTAACACCTCCTCATTCTTCTCCTCTAGATTCAAGTGTTCAAACTCCTGTGCCTCCTGTATCTTCAAGTGCACAAGAATTTCCATCTATTTCTACCAATCCTAAGTCACCCAATGTGTCAATACATTCTCTTCATTCATCCCCTTCAACACCTAGTAATGAGTCATTGTTTGATCATCCTGATGATAATATTAATAATGTTTCTAGTTCTGTTTCATCCATACCTAGCTTATCAGATGTACCTACCTCATTGATTGATTCAATTACACAATCAAAGTTTGACAAGTTTTTATCTTCTTCCTCTTCCAAAGTGTTAGTTGATGTTAATCCCATTGTTGTGCAAACACAAACTCTACCTATTATTAATCTCACTCCACTTGTGTCCACACCAATAAAAGTTTCTTCCATCTCACCTGTTTCATAAGAACCTGTAATTCCTACCTCGTCCACCCAAAAGCTGAAGAGAAAGAAGCATGATGTGTCCCCTAAAGATTTTGATTTTGGTCAGTTGGTTCTAGTGAAGTCAAAAGTGACCAAAAAAGCCAAGACTATATCCAGGGTACTTGTTGATAAGTCAAGCAATAAATATGTTGAGGTAGTTGTGCCTCCACCTGACAAGAATATCACAGAAGTTCAAGCTTCGGATTACACTATATCAAGAGTTGAACTTGATAAGAAGACACATGAAAGTGCAACGAAAGATTTTCTAGCACAATTGTCGGCATTGCTGGATAGATATGATAGAGTCAAGGCAATCAAGGACCAACTCAAGGTACAAGTGGATCAGTTGAAACTGGTACTTCTAAAGATAGCCTAATCATCAGAATAGGTAGAATCAGTTAAGAGTAGTACAAATAATGAAGCCATTCAAAAGGATGAGAGAATTGGTGCTAAAGGTCAGGCAGTTGATGCCTAGATTGAAAGAGTACTTGCCCAAGGTTCAAAGATGATAAAGTCATCAATTGAACTTTATAATAACCTGAGAAAAGTAGGAAAAGAGATTGACTAGACACTTGAGATTCTTTCTCAAGATATGTAGCTTGTTGAACAAGATCTAAACTCATGCAACAAGTTGTGGGACTTTAAAATAGAAGTGTTGGTTAAACATGGGGTGATCCCTAATAGAAAGAAATATGTGGAATACAGGGAGGTCATGATACATAAGAAATAAATCATTGAAGCCCTGATCCAGGACTTCAAAGAAGATTTGAATAGGGGAGAAAGTAAAGGTTTAGATATTTCAGATGAGTTGGCTGAGCTTCCTTGCCAAATGCTAGATGATAACCAATAGACACTCCCTAAAGATACAATCATTCAAGAGTTTACTACCTTAATACAAACAGTGGTAGAAACAAAAGTTTTCACATTGGCTTCAATTGACAGGTTGATGGAATTCCAGATGACTCGGGATATACTGCAGAAGAAATTGAATAAGGAAAAAAGTGTGCTTGACACCCTCATAGATTCCATCACCCGAGTGCTTACCATATCTAAACATACACCAGGGCCTTACAATAATGAAGTCCATGCCACCATAAAAAGATACGAAGACTTTTTGGAGAAAGATCAAGATGATGAAGAAGTGTCCAAGGACACTTATTTTATTTTTCATGCTTTGGTTATGTAATTTGTAATTTGTAAATGACATTCTACATGTCTTTTTGTAATATAAAATTCAATGTAGGAAGAAGATAGAGTCTCAAGTCAAATTGGACTCTATTTTTAAATAAGTCAAAGTAGTTGTATATTTCCTATTTTTTCTCATAGCCTCTTCCTATAAATAAAGAGGGGCTCTTTTGTAAATCTCATCTTTTATCTATTGAAGAAAAGTGCTACCATTTTGAAAAGCAAATTGAAACTTTGAGTTCATATTGTAAATCATTTTTTAATCAATACAAAGAAATCAAGTTGGCATCCAATCTTTGTCTTGGATCAAGTTTGTGATGTTTTAGAATTGTTCTTACGTCTATTCTATTACATTATCTTGTGTACGTGGTTGAATTGTAGTGTGGAATCATGTTTAGAAGGTGCTCCAAATATGATTTTGGAGACTTTGAGCTACGATATCATCTTTGGAATTGTGTTTATGTTTGTGAGTGGAAGATACTTGAAAGACTTTGAGCTACTAGTTATCTTCTATGTTCGTTTGATCTCATTGTACCGTACAGTGAAGACTTTGGGCTACACCTTATTCTATAATTTTTCATCTTCAAGTTAGCATAAGAAGCAACAAAAGACTTTGTGCTTTTTTGGGTTTTATTGGTATTAACACATCCTAGTATCACTTTGGTTATTCTTATGTTTATTCAATTTGGATATCAGTTATTATTGTTCCAAAAAGTAGTATTTAGTTTATCACACTTTGTAAGAATCAAGGGATTATTGTTGTCAGTTTGTAAGAGAACATCTATTCTGAAATAAGAGAAATAGATGATATGGAAACATCCATAGGTTAGTTTTAGTGTAAATAAATATAGTTAAGTACTTGTTGATTGTAGTGAGGCAATAAGAAGAGAGCCTCCCCTTTCTGAGAGGAAAGATTATATCTCATCACAATGTGGTTGATATAACCATTTTGTTATCAGTTAATTGATAACAAAATATTCACCCAATAATTTTTGGCGACTCTACTAGGGACAAAATACACAACCAAGATCCTCTTGCATTTGGTTGAAGTATACCAGTATTAGTGTTTGTAATTGTTTTGTTGTTAGTGATCTATCTTTATGTCAAGATTGCACTCTGGCATAACAAAGGTATACACGTGGCAAAAGAGCACAAGGACTCATAGATCATGTTTTTCAATTGATGCAAAAACATAACTTTGATCTTTTTCCTGCACGTATGAGATCACCTCTTTTGTATACAAGGAGTTTTCCTCCTACTAACACAAGGTCTCCTATACCAAGTGAAGCTTCCAATGCTCATAGAGCTATACCTATCACACTAGTTCAAATGTTTGCTATCCCTCCATTCAACACTGATAGAATGGCTACTCAAGGTCCATGGGGAAACACCTTTGGGCCACTAAATTTGGCTCTGCCATCACATGAACTACCTCGTGGTTCATGCAAGAACTTTTCCAAGTTCTACGAAGATGGTAAACAACATTCAGATGAGCACATTGCTACATTTTACATTGTGTGCGGTGTTCTCAGAGTAGAACATGAAGATGTGTCCATGAGATTGTTTATTGAAACACTCGAAGGAGTGGCTACTGATTGGTTCTATCATCTCTCCGTAGGAAGTATTACAAGTTGGGATACCCTTCAGACTAAGTTTGAAGAGAGGTTTAAACCAGCAAAAGATACTCATGCATTGTTACCTAGGCTCACCCAGATGAAAAAAGAACAACATGAGCCCATGCATGAGTTCATGGCCAAGTTTAATAAGCTGAAAATAGAATTCCAAATGTTTCTCATCCTAAAACTAAAAATTTGAAGTGTTTCTTTATCAACACTCAATTGTTTGAGGTAAGTTTTCTTCTATGAAAAGAAGTCCCAATTGACCTTGCGGCTGCTCAAAGTTTAGCTACCAAGGTAGAGGATGATTTAATCCTTGTAGGAGAATTTAGAAAAGATTCAAATAGGTCTAGAGGACAGCCCTCTACAACCTCATCTTCTACCAACACCACAGATCCTATGGTGCAGAAGTTAGCTAACAAACTGTTGGCTCTCAAGAAATAGATGTCTCAAAGTTTGTTTATTCCCTCCTATAAAGACATTCCAAGGAGAACATACCCAAATACTTATAACTACCCAAGTAATACTGCAAGGATTCAAAATCAGAACATACTTCCCCCACCAAAAGGAAGGATTGTGTTGGAAGCACCACCTGTGAATGTAGCAGTGGGTTTTTACGAATCTGAACAAGATCATCTTCCACAATTAGAATATGTTATGGAAGACGACTCTAACCTCTTCATAGAGGATGAAGAAGAGGTAGCTAGTGACTCTAACATTGGGTTTTTGAATTTTGAAGATGAAGCTGAACATGAAGAACATGCCTATGGTGAATCTTAAGTTGTCTTTACCTGGTCTCAAAACCAATTGAATCATCAACAAGCGATTGATAAAGTGAAGTCAAAGGATGACCCACATCCATTAATATCCATTTCTAAAAGGGGGACTCTTTTACCTTTTTAGCCAAAGGACATGATGGGAAATAAACAAGTACACCGAATCCTCCTGCTTTTTCTTCTATACCTAGACCCAGCGCCCCAAATACAAAATCCCAAGGTGAAAACCTTTTGTGTTCTATAGAAAACCCCTATCAAGCTTTTGATATTATAGACCATGCTAAGAAGACTAAAATTCAAATGTTAGAGGTTTAGTATCTTCAAGCTAACCCTAAACAGTTTGAGAGATTGGCTAAATTTGTCAAAAATAAAACTACCCCTGCTGGCCAAGACTCTTCCAAAACTACTCTTGTGGTTCCTAAATCAAGACCTTCCCAAAGCAACCTCATTGCCACTCCTTCATCTACTACTAGGAAAATATAACCTTTCTACATTTCTTTACTTGTCAATAGCTATAAACTTAACAATTATACCATAGATTTAGGTGCTTCTGATAATGTGATACTAGTTAAAGTAGCTAATGCTTTGGAATTAATATTCATGGAGACTTTTGGCCATTTTTTTTCCATGGAAACTAAACAAGTGCCCCTCATAGGGAAAATCAAGGATGCCCAGTTTGCATTCACTTCTTTCCTTTAGAAGAGGATTAAAACGACAGTCTTGGTAGCCGATGTTCTAGCTTCTTATGGGATATTTCTAGGATGAAATTTTTTTAAGAATGTTGGTGGCGAGATCAACATGGATTGGTCTAAAGCTAGGATACCTATTAAAGGTATTATGCAAAATCTTCTTCCAGAAAAAGAGGCCAAATACACCATGACAAAATATAAAGATCCAAAAGCTCAAATTCTTTTTGAGTCTTCTAGAATGGGCACATATTTTTTGACAACTGATGAAATTCCTGAATCCTCTATTGATGATTCAAGTGAGGATCATGTAATAAATGGTTCTTCCTCTTCAAGTGAAGAGACTCCAGATTTTGAAGCTGCAAAGATAAGGAGTTCAAATGACATTTGGACTTTGGAATTCGATGGCAGTTGTTCATCCACTAGATCTAGAGCAAGGATAGTTCTCATATCCTTTGAAGGAAATATCTTTCCTTTTTCTTTCAAGTTGTAGTTTGACAAGACTAAAAACACTATCATGTATGAAGCTTTGTTGTTAGGTGTGTGTGTTGCACATAAGAAAGGAATAAAGAATCTTCATGTGCAAGGTGATGCTGAGCTTATTGTTTATCAATTAAGAAATCTATACTAGACAAAGAATGAAAGACTGAGGCATTACTGTAATCACGTCTAGGATTGCATAGAGTATTTCAAGGCTTTTGATATATCTGTGGTTTTGAGGGAATATAATGACAAGGTTGATTCTTTGGCTATCTCAGCCACCCTTATTGTTCCTTATAAAGATTTGCAAGGAACTAAGTATACCATTGAGTTGGTTTTTCGACCTAGCGTTCTAGACAATTCCACTCATTGGTAAATCTTCAATGATGATAACTAGATCATCGCCTTTTTGGAGAAAGTAGATAACTTTAGTGAGCTATACTTTGAAGGAAGTGATTCCCCTTCTCAAGAATCCATCTCTGAAATGGATCAGGAAACTGGAGAATAAGTATTACAAATGAAAGGGAATAAAATCCCCAAAGGGTTAGTCTCGTTAGAAAAAATGTTTGATAAGCATGATCTCTATATCAAACAACAACAATAGTCTAGATTAGATTCATCAACAGAGGTTGAACAAGTTAATCTGAGTACAGAAAGTGATCCAAAAATGGTGAATATTGGGAAATGTTGCACATTGGAGGAAAAGAACAAGTTTGTGACACTTTTGTTATTGTACATTGATGTGTTAGCTTATTCATATGATGAAGTCTTTTCATCCAAAGGAAGTTCAACATGAGATTCCTCTCAAGTTGGGATCCATGCCTCACAAAAAAAAAACAAAGAAAGTACAACCTAAAATTTTTAGGTACCATTCCTGCTGAGATTCATAAAATGTTGAATGCTAGAATTATTTTTCCTATCCATCATTCAATGTGGATAGCCAATATTGTTCTAGTAAGAAAGAAGAATGGGGAAATCCACATTTGTGTCGGTTTTCATAATCTGAATCAATCATCACTAAAAGATAATTACCCTTTACAGGTAATGGATCAAGTTTTACAAATAGTGATAGGCTCAGAAATTCTATCCATGTTGGATGGTTTCTCAAGGTACAATCAAGTGGATGTAAGCAAAGAAGACAAGTGCAAGATTTATTTCACCACTCCATGGGGCACTTTTGTATATCACAAAATTCCTTTTGGATTGATCAATGCTGGTGCCACTTTTCAAAGGGTAGTGGATCTTTCTTTCCATGATGAGATGGGTAAGTTTATTGTAGTTTACCTTGATGACTTGACTATCTTTTCTAAGAATTGTCAAGATCATTCTCATCATTTACGACAAGTACTAGAAAGGTGTTGCCAGCATTATATTTCACTTAATCCCAAGAAATCCATTTTTGGGTTTACAAAAGGTAAACTCCTAGGGTACATTGTGTCTAAAGAAGGTACCAAGATTAACCCTAAATGGGTCAAATTAATCCATCCAGATACTTACCCTTCCTTCAAGTAAGACAACAATACATTCCTTCTTTGGGAAGGTTAATTTCTTGCGAAGGTTTGTTCCATATTTTACAGAGAAGACTCGTCATATTATAGATATGATGAAGGGAAAGTCTACTTTCTGGTGGAGTGTTGAGGGGAAAGATGCTTTAAATAATATAAAAGAGGCCATTGTGCATGCTCTAGTCTCAGTTTGTCTAGAATACACCAAATATTTTATCATGTACAACTATGCTTCTGAGCATACCCTATCCGCCATCTTGGTGCAACAAAACAAGGAAGGAATTTGAGTCTCCGATAGCCTTCATGAGTTGTCCTTTGAAGACTCATGAGCTTAAGTACTAGCTAATGAATAAATATGCTTATGATGTGGTAAAAGTAGTTAAGCATTTTAGGTAATATATTCTTAACTCTCATAGTATTGCATTGGTTCTTGATTCAATGGTCAAGTCTATCTTGACTCAGTAGGAATTTGGGAGTAAAAGAAGTAATTGGATTGCTAAAATCCAAGAGTATGACATGGAGATCAGGCCCACCAAGCTTGTTTGTGGGAAAGGTTTGTGTCAGTTGATCACTAAAAATATACCTGAAGAGGTATCTGACAATGAGGAAGAAAATACCGAGGTACTTCCCACAGTCTTGTTTGTAAGCACAATAGATTAATGGTATTCAAACATTGCCCACTTCCTCACATATGGAGAATGCTCTAAACATTTGTCATATAAAGAGAAAAGGACAATCAAACTCAAGGCCACAAACTTTGTTTTATGGGACAATGGTTTGTACAAAAGGAGTATTGATGGATTTTTTTTTGCGGTGCGTTGACAAAGCACAATATGGAAAGATTTTGGAATCCTTCCATAGTTTAGCGTGCGGGGGACATTTTTTAGCTCTAGTTACTACTCACAAAATTTTGAGAGCAAGGTATTACTGGTCCACAATCTTTCAAGACGCGTACAACTGGGTGCGTAAGTGTGAATTGTGCTAGAAATTTATGGGGAAACCCAAGTTGGCGACTCTACCCCTCAAGCCAGTAGTGATTGAGGAACCCTTTCAACAATGAGGTATTGATTTCATTGGTGTAGTGAATCCACAATGAAGTGCAGAACACAGTTATGTTCTCATGGCTACTAATTACTTCACCAAGTGGGTGGAAGTTGTACCTATGAAACATGCTACTTCAGAAGTGGTTTGCAACTTCCTCAAAGAAAATATTATCTTGAGATTCAGGGTGCCTAACAAGATAGTAGCAGATAATGCCACTTATTTTTTGTCTCATGAGATAACAATTTTTTTTTTCAAGTATGGGATCATTCTTTCCCATTCTTCAAACTATTTTCCCCAAGGAAATGGTCAAGCTGAATCAAGCAATAAGAATTTGGTTACCATAATCAAGAAGTTAGTTGATGAGAATCAAAGAACCTGGCACAAGGCATTGTATGATGTGTTGTGGGTAAATTGTATCATCCCCAAATGGGCAATTGGCATGTCTCCATTTTAGCTTCTATATGGTTTGAATGCCGAAATACCTATCACATTGGAGTTTACCACTCTGAAGTTGGCTAAGGCAATTGAAGATGAAAATTTTGATAGTTCCATCGACAAGCATGTTATGTTTCTGTATGAACTTGAGGAACATTGCATGAAGGTGCTAAATCGCATTGCGGAACACCAAAGTTAAGTAAAGAATCTCTTTGACAAGAAAGAAAAAAATATGGAGTTTCCAAATCAAAGATTAAGTTCTGTTATGGGGCAAGAGAAGAGAGCTGAAAGGGATGCATGGAAAGTTTGACTCTTTATGAAGAGATCCTTTCGTGATCCATCAGCTTCTAGTGAAAATATCTTTCTTCTAGAATATCAAGAAGGGACATATTTTCTATTGCCTCATAGCAGACAACATCTAAAGCTTTTCACTTAGTGAAGTGATAGATAAGTTTGTATATTTTGTATATTTTTGTGGTTTTTTCTCTTTGTTGTTTCATATTGTGTTTGTCACCTAACTCTATAGCCCAATGGTTGGATGAAGGCACTTAGAGTCATGGGACTCTTCTCCCTTCAATCATTTCAAAGATCGAAGGAAGCTCTCTAGTTAGAGCCATCTATTATCCTCAAATTTTGTTTGCTCAATTCATGGGATAACCCCTATGAAACTTATCTGTTTTGTAGCCCATGTCCTCTAAGCATGCAAATCAAGATGAATTTACATAGTCTCGGGAGTGGTTTGACCCCTTGAAGAATCTCATCGATTTGAGGTGTTGTTCATTTTTAGTTTTTGTGAATGTTTGCTTTTCAGTGTTAATCTTTTTCTAAGTTTCATGTAAATGTGCTAAAAAAATGTGCAACTGCATGAGATGTGTATTTGCAGAGATTTTCTCTGCAACTACACATGTCATGTAGTTGCAGAGAAAATCTCTGCAACTACACTTCTATTGTGGCACGTATGGTCTTTAATGGCCATTAATGGAGATATTTTTAGAATATTTCGGCCATTATTTCTTTCGTTTTTGTTATTATTTCCATATTTTCTTTTTCCTTTATGTATTGTTGGACTCTTTTCCTATGCCTTGTGTGATTTGAGTCATCCATCCCAGCTGTGTGATCGAGCCATCATGTTCATCAATTTTTTGGCTTAGAACCATTTCTGGGTATGTTATTGATCTTCGTCTCTCTGTGATTTTGTTGTATGCATGCTTTATAATGTTTGTTTCTGTGTTTTCAAAAACCCTAGGTTAATGTATAAGCTAGGTTTTTGTTTTCATTTCTATATCTCTAGTTTCAAGTTTTGTTCTCCCTGCCTTTTCATTGTGCCCTAGTTTTCTTTTTGTTTTCATTATCAACTGTGGCTTATCTCTTGAGACCATGTTGGTCATATTTTAACTTCTGAACAACATGATCTTAAGATCATGTGTTGTTTGGAAGTTAAAATCTGAATGTGAGGCCTACTCTTATTACACATCCTATTTTGATTCTGAGACTTGTTGTATGGACTATATTTTGACATGTGGACATTTAGAAGACTATTGATCCTGTATATTTATAATTTTGATGGCCTTATTTTATGCTTTGATTAGATAAATGAGTTATATTATGATAATACTATATCTTTATATGCTAGATTATATTTTTCTTCTATGATGTTGAATGTGATATTATATTTGATGCCATTGAAATGGTTAATTGAGATAATTGAATTGATGAAATACTATGTGATTTATGATGTCATGATCCTATTTGTGTTATTGGAAATATAATTGATTCAAGAATCAAGTGAATTTTTATCATGTGATATATTTGAGAATGTATGAACTTGTACGATCATGTGTGTGTGTAATTTAATTTTCTTTGGCTATGATATACCTTGGGATATTGATGTGTTTGTGTAGCGTGTAGGTATTTTTCATGGCTAATGGAAACTAGAGGTCATACAAATAACCCTATATAAATATCCTTGTAGAACCAACCTGGTCCCTAAGGTGGACTAAGGTTATTTGTGTTTGAGTATGAATGTAAAGTGTTTATCCTTGATTTTGAATTTTAATTTGAGTCTCCTAAGGTTGACTTAGGTTGAGTAGTTGGTAAGTTGTCATCTTTGTGTCATTTTTCTTCAAAAGTTTTATGGGCTTTTTAAATGGTGTTTTTTGATATTTTAAAGGTTAATTTCATGTGTTTAAGGGGCTTAGGTCAAGTACCTATGGGTTAGGTACCTTGTAAACCTTAAATCATAAGTTTTAAACCATATTTGACCCCTCTTTTTAACCCTAGGAGTTAGGTGGCGAGATTAGGTTTTTGGCTTAAGGATTGGGTGGCTTGTCTCATTCAATCCCATAACCCAAGGTTCTTGAGTGGGCTTGGAGGAATCCCAAAGGTCTCACATGTGTGAACACACGATGTAAGAACCCTTGGGAAGAGAACCCCAAGTACTTCCCTTTTTCCCATGCCTCACACATGTGTGAGGATAAATATGGGGAGATGTGCCTTGGATAAGGAATGAGAGGTTGACAAGTGTCACCTCTCTACTCCTCCATATCTCACACATGTGTGAGAGCACTTGTGGGAATTTGTGTTTGTGAGAATGAATCAGAAGGTTACAAGTGTCACCTCCTCATTCATTGGGAAGGTGACAAGTGTCACCTCCTCATCCATTAGGAAGGGTTTTGAAACCCTATTTATCTCCCTCTTGTTGAGAAGAGAAGGGTTCTTTCTTTTTGGTTTTGATCTTTTGATTTGGGAAAGAGCTTGGGCTTGGAGAGGAGAAATTGTGCAAGGATCTTGGAGTTAGGCTCTTGGAGTGCTTCACCAATAACCTTCTTCACTTGAGGCTTGAGAGGTAGGCTCTCAAGGCTTCAAGCGTTTCTTATTCTTGTCCTTTTTTTATATATGGATGTAGTATGTTATGTTTTTTTTTCTTTGGAGTTTTCTTGATGTTGTAAAGGGTTTTGGGTTGTAATAGTGAGCTCTCCATGTGAGAGAGCTCACCATGTGTTGGATAAGAGAGGAGAGAACCTCCTTAGGAAAAACTTCTTCTTGTAAAGGGGTTTTGATGGCTATGGTCTTGTATATGGAAGATGTTATGGTTTTGTGTATGGCAAGAGTGCCTTGGTATTTATTTGGTGTTATAAGTGTTTTGATAGGAAGAGGCTATGATATTGGAGTATTTTGAGTATGAGTCCTTGGTTGGTTTTCCCCTTGAGTTAAGTGGGTCCACTCTCTCTCCCTTAAAATCCATGTTGTATGGATTTAGTTTGTGAGTCTTCTTGGGTAGATTGCTGTTGTGTATTCATTTGAGTGTGTGTGTGTGTGTGTTTGAAACTCCTTTGTGTGAGCATGAACTCAGTTATCTTTTGAGCCTCCTAGCTCAGGGGTGGCTTGCTTGCAAGCCAATGGTTGGAAGGTGAGCTTCCCTTAGCTTTGGGAAGACTTTCATTGTTATGCAAGTTTGGCTCTTAGAGGAGAGTTTGGGATTTGTCTTCATGAAGTGAAATAATGATCAAGTTGTGTTGTAAAGAAAATCAAGGCAATGTGTATGCCTTGGCTCTTTGAGCCTTGTAAGGGGTTTGTAGTTTAAGAGCTCGTAAATCTCTCTTTGGGAAGTTTCATATGGTTGTATTGAAATCCCCTTGTAAAAGTATTTATTTCATTTTATAAATAAAGTGCTATGGTTGTGTGGATTTTTTAAATATTGTGTTATCATTGTGAAAGATATCTTGTTTTGAATCTCTCTCTCTCTCTCTCTCTCTCTCTCTCTCTCTCTCTCTCTCTCTCTCTCTCTCTCTCTCTCTCTCTCTCTCTCTCTCTAATACATGTTTCAAATATTGTGGGCTTGCTTGGGATGGAAAAGAAAAAAAAATAGTTCATCTTTTTTATTAGTGTCAAAAAAAAAGAGCTACTTGTGTATTAAAAGAAAAAAAATATTTAGAAGCAAAATAGAGACTATGTTTATTGTTATTGCAAAGAAAAAAAATTATATGCCTTCTTTAATGTTTTCTTTGTGGTGATATATATATATATATATATATATATATATATATATATATATATATATATATATATATATATATATATATATATTTATTTATTTTAACCTTACTGTTTTATTTATTTTATTCTTTGTTTTTCTTAAAAAAATACAGAGATAATATTAATAAATTATATATATATTATTAATATTATAGTTATTATAATAGTTACTAAAGTTTATCAAAAATCAAAATGCTTGGGCTGAATGAAATTTAGGGTTAAGTTTTTTTTTTTTTTGAAAAGAGTTTAACTGGCTCACGGTGGTTGCGACTGTCTTGGTTTAAATCAGGGGACGTGGGGTCATAGGACCCTTGTCCCACATAGAGCTTTGGCTCTGTGGGGGGCTAGAGCCCTGCCCCCCGGCCAGGCCAGTCAGTAATGGCTGACATAAGCCCTCAGGGCCATGCTCGGCTGCTCAGCCCCCCCTTCCCTTCTATTTATTAAACAAATGTTATCTCTATATTTTATCATATCCACCCTGTAGATTTCTACTTAGCTATGTATAAAAAGTTAAACACTGTCATTTTTATTTGTATTTCAGTATTGATCCTCTATGGTAATATATGTGTGTGTGTGTGTGTGTGTGTGTGTGTGTGTGTGTGTGTGTGTGTGTGTGTGTGTGTGTGTGTGTGTGTGTGTGTGTGTGTGTGTGTGTGTGTGTGTGTGTGTGTGTGTGTGTGTGTGTGTGTATGTATATATATATTATAAAACAATAAAACAGAGAAGAATACCTTTGTGTGTGTGTATATATATATGTATAGGTCTATACAAATATCACTGTGTAAAACTAATTTTTAACAAACAAAACAAATTCCAAAAAGCTATTTTTGAAACCTTGAGCAAATAAACCTTGTTAGAAAACTTGGGAAATGAAAGGAAAACTTAGCAAATTAAACCTGTGTGTGAACAAAATAGAAACTAAAGAAAAAAATAATAATAAGATTTTAGAAAACAACTTGGGAAAATAACCTTCCCACTTGGGGAAGGGACTTTCCTCCCTCCAACTTGCCTTCAACCTACATCCAACCAAAATGAAGTTAAACATTTGAGTGGCAAATGAGAGAGTTTTGAGTTTCTTTTATAAACTTATTTAGGGCATGATGTGATGCCCTAGTATTTAGGAGGGATATTAAACTTAGTGAACCTTTTTACCCTCCTAATATCACTTTTGGGAAGCTAATTTATTTAGAGTTTTAGTTCTATAGTTGAGATTTAATCTATTATTTAAATTATATTTTGCTTTAGTTGTTTGGTTGTTATTTGTTTATTTAAATTGATTTAAAATTATTACTTAGTGCTATATAGTGAAGGTAATTTATTATTTTTTAGTTTATTTATTTTCACATAGTTCATATAGTAGTGTTATCCTGCTAAATTTTTTAGTAAATTTTGTCTCCTAATAACGTTACGCTGGAAAAAATTTTGAGAACCAAGTATTTGAATATTTATGTAAATTTATGGTAAGTCGTAGAGATGATTATTCTAATTAATTTATTTCATTATTTAACTTTCTCATTTATTATATGTGGTTAAATGTTTTTATTAAAGGCTTGGTATCTTAGTTATTTTATTAGATAAATTTAAACAGTTAATATAGTTTATTTATCTTTACCATGTTACTTTCCACATTTTAATTTTAATCTAGGTGATAGTTTAATTCTAGGGGTAGGGTTTTGAATTAGATCAAAATCAATTTTTTTACCTTCACTTAGGAAACCCTAGGGATGGCTCTTGGATGGAGACCACCCCTCTTAGTGATGCTTTTAGCGACGCACAACCCCTTAGTTGATATCATTATTGTAGGGATTACAAAAGAAGTATCACATCATCCCGCACCTTGATTGACTTCGTCACCTTTGTGTGACATGCCTAACATATGTTGTGAATACATCCATGTTATGTATGTGTGTCACCGAGCACGCATGTTGTGTGTGAGGGGGTTTTAGAGTCAGGTGGAATTTTTTTTGATATTTCATGTCATGACCACATGACATATGTGGGCATGATATGTGGTTATTGTGTCATGACCACATAGTAAATGTGGGCATGACATTTGGTATTAGAGACCAAGTTTAAACTCTAGGCATTGAGGGCACATTATTTATTCTGTAATTTGTTTTTAATTTTAGGCACCTTGTTCATGTAGGATGCCGCCTAGACACAGGAGAGGATGCTCACATGCTAGTGAGTCTGATGGGGCTCATTCACAAGCCCCTCATTCTACATCACCATCTGAAGCCTGAAGCCATGAGGTACTTCCTGACATAGGGCCTTAGATACTGTAGGCACTTTAGGTCATTTTGGCGAGACTACCACCAGTTGCGGATGGACTGTGAGTGGAGATATCAGTGGTTTTATCTGAGGGTCATGCATTAGCTTAGAGAGAGGGAATAGGAGTCCTCTGCCATGTTAAGAGGATCATGAGGAGGAGGTCATTGTGGAGTCAATTCATTACGACCCTTTTTGATTTGGCTAGCAGCTTGAGGCAGAGGTTCCAGTTTGGGGCCACCGCAACCCTTGAGATCATATTAGAGACTTGCTTTAGCTAAATCCTCATACTTTTGTGGGAGCTATTGAGGGAACTGAGGCTGAGTCTTAGTTTATTAGTTTGGATTGGTGCTTTGTGTTGCGTCCTTATGGGAGAAACACAAAGGCCCGAGTCATTGCTCACCTATTATGCGACTCTGCAACCATATGGTGGCACACTAAGGAGCACAAGCACTGTATTTCCTTGGATACTCTTTCTTGGAATACTTTTCTTGAGATCTATAAGGTGTAGTACCTATCAGAGCACTATCAACAACACCGCATCGATGAGTTTCATGACTTGTAGCAGCGAGGATCCACAGTGCCTCAGTATGAGAGCTGATTTATAAAGTTGTCGCAGTATGCTGAGTATCTTTGGGATGAGAAGCTTATTCTCAATAAATTTATCAGAGGCTTGAATCCTAGGATAGTATGACCAGTGTGGATGGCCCATCCCCAAACCATGAGTGAGGTTGTCGAGAAGGCATACATTGCTAAGGAGATTCATGGGCAAAACTATGAGTCACACAATTTTAGAACCATAACCAATAATAGGATCATGGTTTTCATAGACCCTACCCCCTCAAAGGGTGGTTATAGAGCTGCATCATTGCCTCCTAGGCCTCCACAACAAGAACAATAGCAACAGAGGTCTAGACCCCAGTAGAGGGCGCAGAGTGGCCACAATCGGGGATGACACTCTCAGGGACCGCGTAGAGATCAGAGACATCAGGCATATGCTGTAGGACCAATACATTCATAGTAGTCTTATAGAGACACCCAGAGTAGCTCAGGTCAATCAAGAGCTCAGCAAACTAGTAGGACATAGTCGGTGCACATTCAGTCAAGAGGACCATGCTACATATGTGGTGACACTAGGCACTTAGCTAGAGAGTGTCCCCATGGGTATACAATAGGAGGAGGTTCTGAGCAGACTGTAGGTGATGTGGGCAGATCCCACCGTGTGTTTATAGCAGTTGATAACCACCAGGATAATTATCAGACCTCGGTCATTAAGACCCTAGGTATGATTGGAGATGTTCCTATTACTATATTATTTGATTCCAGAGCTTCAGACTCCTTTATATCTCCATTGTTAGTGGAGCATTGCAGGCTGGTGACCTATAGGTAGGATGTTAGGTGGGAGGTCGAGTTAGCCATAGGGGCCAAGATGGCCATAGACTCAGTGGTTTAGGATTGTGAGCTAGCACTTGGAGCCTTCACCATTGTTGTAGACCTTAGGGTCATACCCTTAGGATCCTACGGAGTAGTGCTAGGCATAGATTGACTTGTGGATCATAGAGCCAAGATTGATTTCTTGTAAGGTGTGGCCCTTGATCTCCTTGTTCAGTGTAGTGCTGCGGTGGTTTGTGACAAGGGCTTAACCACCTCCCATGCTTGTTAAGTCAAGTGGTTGTATCGAGCATTAAAAGGTTGATCTTTTTGTGCAATGACAACTAACATGATTGTCACCGGAAGGTGATAGGTTGCCTTGACAACCATGGCACAATAGAAAAGATTGTGGGCATTTAGAAGCCCATAGCCTTACGCATGATTTCTGCTCAACAACTTAAGCATTGTATGGGGAAAGGATGTCAGATGTTTGTGATCATGGTTAGTGACAAATCAGAGAATGAGTCAAAGACTTCACTTGATGGCCATCCTATCCTTAGGTAGTTTGCATATGTGTTTCCACCCGAGCTTCTAGGGATGCCACCTTACTGAGAGGTGGATTTTCACATTGACCTTGTACCAGGTGCTAAGCCAGTGTCTTATGCACCATATAGGATGACTACTCATGAGCTTATGAAGCTCAAATTTTAGCCAGAGGAGTTGCTAGTGAAGGGTCACATTCAACCTAGTGTCTCACCTTGGGGTGCACTGATCATCTTCGTTAAGAAGAAGGATGGGTCTCTTCACTTATATATGGATTACAAGTAGTTGAATAAGGTGACGATGAAGAACTGTTATCCTTTGCCTAGGATAGATGACATGTTTGATTAGATGTAGGGAGCCAAAGTGTTGTCTAAGATAGACCTGAAGTCTGGTTACCATTAGCTACATATTACAGAGGTAGATTTTCATAAGACAACCTTTAGGACTTGTTATAGTCACTATGATTTCATAGTGGTACCCTTCAGTTTGATGAATACCCCTACAATTTTCATGAGTCTCATGAATGGGGTGTTTCACAATTACCTAGATCAATTCATGTTGGTATTCCTTGTTGATATCTTGATATATTCATGGACTCAAGAGGAGCATGAGGAGTACTTGCATCAAGTATTACAATGTTTGCAAGATCAACAACTATATGGCAACTTGGTGAAGTGTACCTTCTTCCATATAGAGGTTCAATATTTGGGGCATGTTCTATCTGGCAATGGTATCTTAGTAGATCAATCAAAGATTAGAGTGATTATGGATTGGCCAGCACCTACCAGTGTGAGAAAGGTTAGGAGCTTCATGGGGTTTGCAAATTATTATCGCCAGCTTGTTGAGGGCTTCTCTAGGATAGCTCATCCTATCACTTCTCTTCAGTGGAAAGGGAAGAACTTCTTGTGGACTAAGAAGTGTGAGAGGGCCTTTGGGGTCCTTAAGGAGCATCTCACTAGTGTTCCTATTCTTGTAATACCTAATCCCGCAGTAGGTTTCATGGTATGCACTAATACATCATTAGAGGGACTAGGCATAGTCCTTATGCAGGATGGTTGAGCGATCAGGTATGAGTCATGAAAGCTTAAGACCCATGGGTTGAACTACCCTACTCATGATTTAGAGATTGTAGTTGTAGTTCATGTTCTATTGAGATGGAGACATTTCCTTTCAAGATGTCATTTTGAGTTGCACTTAGATCATCACAATCTTCAGTATATATTCACGCAGCCAAATCTAAATGCCTGCCAATAGTATTAGATGGAGTTCTTGTGTGAGTATGACTTTGATGTACATTACATCAAGGGTAAGGAGAATGTGGTTGCTGATTCCTTGAGCCAGAGGTGACACGAGATCCTAACCTTGAGCTTGAGTGTAGACTTGAGAGGGTGCATCTTGCAGTATCTACCAAAGGATGAATGGTTCCCTGAGGTTTAGTGGGAGATTTAGTCATAGAGGGCCCTTAAGGGCAAGTTTGTAGGATATTCCATTGAGGTAGATGGGATTATATGACATCGACTCTGCATCTATGTACCCCTTGCAGGAGATCTTCGCATAATGGTTTTGACAGAGGTTCATAGAGCACCTTATGCAACACATCCTAGGGTGAAGAAGATGCATGCCAATCTTTAGGGTGTTGTGTGGATTTTAAACTCTGCACAACACCTGGTGTTAGGTGTTGTGTAGAGTTTAAAGTTTGAACACCAATCCTAACATCATCCATTTGCAATATCCTTTCCTAGGTAGGTTGTGCAAGTTTTAAACTCTACATGACACCTAGTGTTAGATGTCATGTGGAGTTTAAAACCCGCATGACATACCTAACACTGCCCTTTTTTTAAGTCAACACCTCAATGTGTTGTGTGGGTTTTAAACTCTGCTTAACACAATTACTAATATGTTGTGCAGAGTTTAAAAATCGTACATGTTTGACCTCCAACCTTTGAAATGCTAAGTCAAGACAAATTTTCTTTACAAAGGATGCACTTTGGAGAATTTTCTCCAAAGTGCATCTCGTTTGTTTGTGAAGTCAGGGAAAAACATTCAAACACCTTCAAATAGTATCATGCATGCCCTAACAACTCAATGGAGTACTAAATAGCCTAAGATTAAACAAATGCAAACACACGACATGAAACCCTAGACTACAAGTGTTAATCCTCCATTGTTTCTCCCAGATTTTGCAGTACTTTGCTCTTAGATTTGTAGACTTGCAAATACAATGAGAAGCTCAAGAGTATGCTAATGGCAAAATCAGAGAGAGAGTGCTCAAATTATGCAAGTGGGGTATAAAATGAGAGAGTGATTTTATAGAGGAATAGGGTTTGAATGAAGGGTTGTGATTGCATGTTTGACTTTTGATAAGATGAAGGGTGTAGATTGATTATCGTTCCCAATCACTAAAGGACAAAGGACAATTTTTTATTTGAAGAAATGGTGAGGTGTAAGGTGTTTCTAAATTAAATAAATTATGTATGTTTATTTAATTTATTTGAGGAAGGGGATAATGTGATGGGATTTAATTAAATAAGTGGAACCTATTTAATTAGGGCAAGACCTATAATTTAAATAAATATGTCTATATCTAAATTAATAGGGTAAAGTGGACATTGGAATAATGAATAATTAAAAAATAATTAATTATTTAATTATAGAAGAATTTTAGAAGAAAATAGCTAAGTAATTAAATAAATAAAATTTATTTAATTAGACGCATAAGAGGATAAGTAAATTAATTAAATAATTAAAAATTATTTAATTAATAGTAGAATGTAAAATCGGAATGAATCATGTGTAAAAATTACGTTCGCAGGTTCAGGATATTTTTAAGTGTCTACATTTTGCCCCTCTTTGATACAATGTCGATTCCAGCATTGTGTCAAAGAAAAATTTGATAAATATGCTCTCTAGACATGCCCCGGTGTGCTCCGAATGAGGCGGGATGGCCTTATGCCCCCTCGGGAAAATTTTCAAAATTTTTCAAAAATTTGGAAAATTTTCTAAAAACTTTCAAATATGCATAAACTAAGCTACAACAACCCTAACTCCTAATGGAGTGCAAACAAGCTAAGAAATCAAGCAAATGACACAAAATAAACTAAGATTCTAAGCTACAATTTGACTTCTCTCCATTGTTCTCCTTAATTTTGCCATTGTGTTCTCAAATTTTACAGATTTTAAACAATCATGAGAAGCTCAAATGAGTGATGTAGAAAAATATCAGAGAGAATATAGAAAATTAGAGAGTTCTAAGCTAAGAGATGTCTAAGAGATCTCAAAATGAGACTAGAGAAGTGATTTTATAGAGGAATAGGTTTGAATAGATGGCTGACATTTGATTTTGACTTTGGAGCAAAATGGAGGGTGGAGATCGATTAGAGTTTCCCTCCCACTAAAGGACAAGGGATAATTTTTAATTTGAAAGAATGATGAGGTGTAAGGGAATTCAAATTAAATAAATTGGATCAATTTATTTAATTTATTAGAAGTGCGATATACATGTGAACCCCTAATTAACTAAATGGAATTTAATTAATTAGGTGAGGGCTATATTTTAAAAAATGTTTATTTATTTAAATTAATTGGGTGAAGGGGACATTAGAGCATGAATAATTAAATAATTAATTAATTGAAAATTAATTATTTAATCGTGGAGGAAAAATAGGGGAAAATGGACAAATAATTAAATAAATAAGATTTATCTAATTATAGGCTAGTGGTAGGAAAATGGATTAATTAAATAATTAAAAATAATTTAATTAATGGTAGAATGTGGAAGAAATTGGCGTGAAATTGATGTTTTCAAGTTGAGGACACTTTTAGGTGTCTACAGTTTGAACTATCAAATACATTCATTGTGGAGATTTTTCTCTTATTTACATCTTCGGAAATAAGAGAAAATGCCTAAGGGGAGATTTTTTCCCACCTTGCACATGAAGGTTTTCATAGTGTAGTGTTCGGAATTAAGGTGTCTCAACATTTGCAAATTCCTAATGTTGTATTTATTTATCCCATGTTGAGTTGGCATAGTCGACACCTTGTGTACATGTAACAAAATAAATTTTTGGTGACTTTGGCAGCCACGGTTTCCCCCTTGAATAATTAATGGGGGTTTGGGGGCAGTGCCCCCAAGACGGGATTAAGGGGTGGAGCCCCTTGTGGGGATCTAGGGGAAGCGCCCCTGGCACGCTCACTGTCATGATACAGGGCGAGGTGAAGGGGCAGCACCCATGTGGGGGCTCGAGAGCAATGCTCTTGAAACCTCAAATGACTTTTATTTAATGACAAGTGTCAATGAGTATCTTTGCATGAGAGAAAGGTATCTTTGGGTGGTCAAGGGAGGTTATGACATGTTGTAAGAGGAATATAATATTTTTAGTCAGTGTATGACACATTCTCTTACAATTGTAAGTGCTGTCAGTTATGACAGATTCTATGACAACTATAAGGCACGTATGATAGCTGTAAGGCATGTAAGAGCATATGTCATAGCCTATCTTGGGACAATATGCCCATATTGGGATGGGATGTTGGACAAGTGTCCTTACGCATGGGTTTTGGGGCATGAGTCCAAGATGGATGCCCGTCTCTAGAAGGTTCCATTTTTGCCTTGTAAACTCTATATAAACAAGTGCTTGGATGGGAGATATATAGTTTTTGTACAAGTACTATTATGCTACCAAAATATCTCTAGATTCGACATTTGAGGACTCCTGAAAGAGTATTGGCTCTGAAACTATATTATAATCTGTTATTGTTTATTGTAATACATTTGAGATATGTTTTGGAGTGTGGGGTTTTTCACCTATAAGGGTTTTTCCCACGTATATCTTGTCTCTCTCTCTTCTGTCTACTTTCTATGTGTATGTTTATTGCTACAATATCTCTATTATTATGTTAATAATACTATAACTAGAAAGGTTAATTTGAATTTTCACTCTACTTCCCTCATTAGATTAGCGTAGGAAGTGTGTTTCACATACCTTGCATCTTTTTAGTTGGTATCAAAGCTTGATCACCTTTGGTCCTAGTTGTCGGGTAGGGGTTTTTTGAGCTGATCTTAGTTTGAGTGGGGGTCCTATGCAGAGTATTATGTAATCTTGTTGCAGGAAAGAGATGGCAGGAACATCTAGAAGAATTAAGGTGGAGAAGTTTAATGGATCTAATTTCAAGTTGTGGAAACTTAATATGGAAGACCTACTTATTGATCGTGACCTATGGGAAACTATATCCAGTGTAAAACCAACCGCAATGTCACACACAGATTGGGATCTCAAAGATCGGAAGGCTAAGGGTCTCATAAGACTTAGTCTAGCTGATTCTATCCTGTTAAATGTCCATGAGGAGAAGAGCACAAAAGACCTTTGGAAGAAGTTGGCTGATGTTATCAGGCTAAATCCTTGGTGAACAAACTTTTTCTAATAAAGAAGTTGTTTTCTCTGAGGATGGAGGATGGAGGATCAGTTGTAGATCATGTGAATGCTTTTAACATGCTAATTACACAATTGACATCCATTGGTGTGAAGATGGAGGAGGAGGATCATTGTATGACCTTGCTTTGTTCTTTTCTGGACTCATGGGTTCATCATTTTATGGCTATTGGGAGCACCACATCCACATTCAAAATGGATGAAGTGTATCTTTGTTGTTACCTAAAGAGATACAGATAAAGTCTTCTAAGGTAGCCAAAGAGGCTCTTGTGGTTCGTGGAAGTCCAAAGGAGAAAGGGAAAAAGGACAAGAAAGCTAAGAAGGGTAGATCTAAATCCCATGGTAGATCCAAATCTCCAGGAAAGTCAAAGGCTCTTTGTTAGAACTGTGGCAAAACTAGGCATTTCTAAAAGGAATGCAAAGAGGAGAAGAAAAGAAGAAGAAAGCTCCTAATTTAGATTCTAACAAGTTATAAGATGATGGTGATGCCTCCATCGCAACCCTAGCCACTCATGCATTTGATGATGTGTGGTTGATTGATTTTGGTGCATCATTCCACATGACCTCGCATTGAGACTGGTTTACAAAATATGAAGAGTTCGATGGTGGAAGAGTGTACCTGGGTGATGATTCTCATATGAAGATTGTTGGTCATGGAAGAGTATCAATCCGATTCCCTGATGAATGAGTGAAGGGATTCACTAGGGTTATGCACATCCCAGGCCTAGTACAAAACCTGCTTTTTGTAAGTATGTAGAATGATGTAGGTGTACAAGTTGTCTTTTCGAAGGATGGATGCAAGATGACTAGAGGATCTATGGTGCTTGCTAAGGGTACTCAGAGAGGTACTCTATTTCAATTGGAGGCATGCACTTCACAGTGCAATAGTTCTTTTGACTCAAAGAAAAGAGCTACAATCACTTCATCTCCACCATCTGAACGAGCAGTGAAGAAATTTGTTGTAACTAGTTCTAATGGTAGAACACATGCTATGGAAGCTAAGCTTCCTACTGAAAAGACTATGTTATGGCATTTGAGAAATGGCCACATTGGAGAGAAGGGTCTGCATACCCTAAAAAATAAAAACCTCATTGAGGGATTAAATGATTATAATCTCAAGTTTGACTTTTGTGAACATTGCATTTATGGAAAGCAAAACTGTGTTTAGTTTTACTCTAGTTATCACAAGTCATCTGGTGTATTGAATCTTATTCATTCTGATGTGTTTGGTCCTATTAATGTTCATTCAATTTTAAAATCTGTATATTTTATATCTTTCATAAATGATTATAGTAGAAGGACATGGGTTTATTTTCTCAGAAGCAAGACTAAAGTCTTTAGTCGGTTCAAAGAGTTTAAAGCTTTTATTGAGAATCAGACTAGTAAAAAGATTAAGTGTTTGAGAACTGAAAATGGTGGTGAGTTTTGTTCAACAGAGTTTGAGAAGTTCTGTAAAGAGAAAGGGATTGAAAGACATAAGACAACTCCTTATACCCCATAGCAAAATGGAGTTGCAGAGAGGATGATCAAGACCCTGATGGAGAAGGCTAGGAGTATGCTTAGTGGATAAAGCCTCGAACAAAAGTTTTGGACTGCAGCTATAGCCATTGCTTGTTATCCGGTAAAAAAATCTCCTACATCATCTCTTGTTTGTAAAACACCTATGGAGGTGTGGTCTAGTAAGATGCCTTCAGTTAGACATCTTCATGGTTTTGGTTGTGAGGCATATGCACATGTGCCTAGGGAGAAATAGTCTAAATTGGAGAACAAGGCTGTTAAGTGTATCTTCATTGGCTATGGTGTCAATGTGAAAGGATACAAGCTTTAGGATCTTGTGGCTGAAAAGATGTATAGCAGAAGTGTTATCTTCAGAGAGATAACACCATCTTCCGTTGTTCTATAGCCAGAATAGATAGAAAAAAAAGAGGATGTGATTCAATTTCCTTCTACCCCTGAGAAGACTAAATAGACAGACCCTGTGAGACCTGATGATGAGGAGAGCTCTAGTAGCTCTAAAAGCTCAGAAGAAGAAGTAGAACTTCAACCTACCATTGAGGAGGTCCACACAAACAAGAAAGTAACCTGATAGGTTTGGTTATTCATTTCTTGATTCTAGTTGTGCTTTTTCTTTACTTGCTAATAATGATGAACCTAGAACTGTGTCAGAGGCTATAAGTATGAAAGATGCAGGTTCCTAGAAGGAGGCCATGGAAGATGAAATGGCTTCTTTGGAAAAGAATAAAACATGGGACTTGGTGCCTTTTCCTAAAGGATGGAAACCTGTTGGATGTAAATGGGTGTTCAAGAAGAAATTTGGTGCAGATGGTAGTGTTGAAAAGTACAAGGCTAGATTGGTTGTGAAGGGGTACTCACAAGTGGAGGGAATTGATTATGGTGAAATTTTCTCTCATGTTCCAAAGCTGACATCTATTCGATTCATGTTATCTCTTGCAACAACTTATGACTTCGAGGTGGAGTAGATGGATGTGAAGACAAAATTCCTTCATGGTTATTTAGAGGAAGAAATCTACATGTCACAGCCAAAGCATTACATTGTTAATAGTAAAGAAAATTTGGTTTGCAAGTTGAAAAAGTCTTTGTATGGTTTGAAGCAGTCTCCTAGAATGTGGTACTTGAAATTTGATGCCTTTGTGTTGTCAATTGGATTTGTGAGATCAAAATTGGATCACTGTGTATATTATAAGTTTGATGGTGATCATATTCTCATTGTTGCATTAAATGTTGATGATATGTTGCTCATTGGGAAGGGTAAGAATATGATTTTTGATTTTAAGTCTCAGTTGGTAGCATAGTTTGGAATGAAAGATTTAGGGGCAGCCAGGTACATTCTAGGAATGGAAATCAGAAAAGACAGAACTAACAAAAAAATTTGGTTAATCCAGAGTAAGTATGTGAACATTGTGTTGGATAGGTTCAGCATGGAAAATTGTAGACCATTGTGTGTTCCTATTTCTTTGGGGACAAAGTTGTCTATTAATGATTGTCTAAAATCCCCTAGTGAGGTGGAGGACATGAGCAGAGTACCTTATGCTAGTGTTGTTGGCAGTTTGTTGTATGCTATGGTTTGCACAAGACTAGACATTGCCCAAGCAGTGGGAGTCCTTAGTCAATTTATGGCTAATCCTGGATGAGTACATTGGGATGCAGTAAAATGAGTGTTCAAATATTTGAGGGGTACTTCTAAGTATTCCATATGCTATCATGGTAATCATATAGGACCTCCACATTCTGTTAGTGTTCGAGGATTTGTGGATTCAGATTGGGTATGTGACATTGACAACAGGAGATCCACTAGTGCCTATGTGTTCACTATGTTTGGTGGTACTATTAGTTGGATGAGTAAGTGACAACCTGTGGTTTCTTTATCCATGATAGAAGCTGAGTACATGGCAGCAACTCATGCTTGCAAGGAAGCCATTTGTCTTAAGAGATTGTGTTTAGATATTGGTGTTGATGCAAGATAGATTACGATTTGTGGTGACAGTCAGAGTGCAATTTTCCTAGCAAAGAATCTAACTTTCCATGCCAGAACAAAGCATATTGATGTACAATTTCACTTGGTGTGATACATGCTAGAGGATGGGAAGGTGAATTTGGAGAAGGTAGACACTTTGAAGAATGTTGCGGATGCATTGACGAAACCAGTGGGAACAGAGAAATTCAGATGGTGTTCAGAGTCTATGGGCCTCTTGGCCCCTAGAAGTTAAATCTTGTCATTACTTTTAGTCCTTGCAAGGTGTTCAACAAGTGGGAGAATGTTGGGAATTAAGGTGTCTCAAGCTTTACAAATCCCTAATGTTGTATTTATTTATTTTATCCCATGTTAAGTTGGCATAGTTGACACCTTGTGTACATACAACAGGATAAATTTTTGGTGACTTTTCCAGCCATGGTTTCCCCCTTGAATAATTATCATGGGTTTGGGGGCAGTGCCCCCGTGATGGGGTCAAGTGGCGGAGCCCCTTACGGGGTTCCAAGGGCAGTGCCCTTGGCACACTCCCTTTTTTGGTATAGGGCGGGGTCAAGGGGTAGTGCCCCCGAAACCTCAAATGACTTTTATTTAATGACAAGTGTTAGTATCTTTGCATGAGAGAAAGGCATCTTTGGGCAGTCAAGGGAGGTTATAAAATGTTGTAAGAGGAATATAAAATTTTTAGTCAGTGTATGATAGATTCTCTTACAGATGTAAGTGTTGTCAGTTATGATGGATTCTATGACAGCTGTAAGGTGCGTAAGAGCATCTGTCATAGCCTATATTGGGACAAGGAACCCACATTGGGATGGGATATCAGACAAGTGTCCTTAGGCATGTGTTTTGGGGCATGAGCCCAAGATGGATGCCCATCTCTAGAAGGTTCAATTTTTCCCTTGTAAACTCTATATAAATAGGTGCTTGGATGGGAGATATATAGTTTTTGTACACATACTTTTATGCTACCAAAATATCTCTAGATTCAACATTCGAAGACTCTTGAAAGAGCATTGGCTCTAAAACTATCTTGTAATATGTTATTGTTTACTATAATACATTTGAGTTGTGTTTTGGAGTGTGGGGTTTTTCACCTGTAGGGGTTTTCCCCACATATATCTTTTCTCTCTCTCTCTCTCTCTCTTCTGTCTACTTTTTGTGTGTATGTGTATTGCTGCAATATCTCTATTATTGTGTTAATAATGTTGTAACTAGAAAGGTTAATTTGAATTTGCACTCTACTTCTCTCATTAGATTAGTGTAGGAAGTGTGTTCCATGTACCTTGCTTCCTTTCATGTAGAAGTGCAGATTTTTTCCTCAACTATATGAGGATAAATGAATGAAATTTTCCTAACTCTGGGAAAATTTCTAAAAATCAAATTTTTGCAGTTGATTTCCAAATGTCTGACCCTTCTCCAAAGAAGAAAAAAATGAAGTACAAATACCAAGGTGTCATCCCAATGACCTCTGTGGAATCAAATATTGATGACATCAAAGATACAAAAATTGGTCATGTGGACATGTCAGATTTCTTCAAAAGGATAAACCAACAACTTGTGTCGACACACATGCAATGCATTCTCAACAGTGAGATCCATTTGGTTTCCACATTTTTTATATCTGCTTAGAATCTTGATTTCATATTGACAATGGCAGGGAAATTTGATAGAGACACCAAAAGCATATCAGATGCAGAAGGTAATTTCATCATACAGTTGGATCCAAATTTCTTTGCCCAAGTCTTTATGTGTTCATATATTGATGATTATGCCAACCTCACAATTGAAGACGCACAAAATCACTATGAGACACATATAGAAAAGTGCAAGAAAATCATCAACACCCGATGGCTCAAGACTCCTAGGCCTACAATTTCAAGATGGACTAAGAACATCTTCTAGAGTGATTTTATTGATGAGGTTAGTGATCTTATAACTCTCCTTAGTAGGGTAAAAGGTCTTCCCACATCTAACACTTTTCAAGAGTAGATGTATCAATGCATTCATGTCATAAAAAAAGGGAATGAAAAGATATGGTGGGGGCAATAGATTAGTGACTCCATCTGCGATCAACTATCTAGGGTGTCTACAACATTGAAGTTCTATATGACTTCATATTTAGTATATATTGTTGCAGCCATGAAGCATTTTCTAGGGCTTACTTCAGAAGGAGATAGGAGGAATATTCTTGTGTATGAGTACTATCCTTAGCCAACCTTTAAAGAGATCATCAAATACTTTAGGAGAGTGAATGGTGTATTTTTCTATAATTACATTTATATGTTAGAGAAGGATCTTGAGAAGAAGAGAGTCTTAGATGAGGCTTGGGAACAAGTGAAAAAGTTTGGATGCATATTTTTACAATTTCCTACCTTCACCTACATCAGAGCTGGTTGTTTTAGTGGACAATCATATATGCTTCCAAGGTATCCAGGTGATAGGTTAATTTTGATGGAATTGTGTAGACAAGTTATGGATGTGCATATAAAGCAAATAGGATCTCACAGAGGTGGTTTCAAATTCCAATTTGTAATTGGTAGATATTCTATTTCCACAACTCCTAAGGCAAAATC
Source organism: Cunninghamia lanceolata (assembly GCA_027924645.1). Lineage (NCBI taxonomy): Eukaryota > Viridiplantae > Streptophyta > Pinopsida > Cupressales > Cupressaceae > Cunninghamia > Cunninghamia lanceolata. The sequence continues at coordinate 3,903,045 of BSBN01000793.1, forward strand.
AATTGAAACAGAATTGCAATGGATCACTCTGAAGAAATACATGAAAAGACATGATTTTTATTACTGAGGGATGAAGGATAAGTTAAAAGGTAATTATACACATATCCATAAGATTGAATATGTTTGGGCCGAATGCCAAACTAGGGAAGATGTGAGGAGAATGGACTATAGTTGATTTTCTTTAGATCAAGTTAGAAACTTTCAACTAGCTGATGTCCTAAAGGATATGCAAGATGAAGGAGATATAGTCGAAGCTGTGTATATGAGAATAAGATTGCCGATGTTCCTCTTCCTACAATTCAATGGTCACAAAAGGAGATGACCTTAGTGAGAGAAAGGTTTCAATCCTTTCTTGCTAACACCAATGTCTAGCTACATAAGAAAGGGATAAATTGAAACCCTTAAAAATGGGATCAGAGGAAGAGTAGACAGAGGGACCTGTTGGGAAGAGAGAGGAACTGAGGACAAAGAATAAAAAGGACACCCTTGCTAGTGGTAAAAATCCAAAGTATATATTTAAAACAAGAGATAAAGGTAAGAAGAAGGAAAAAGAGGGAACATCTGCTCAACTAGATGTTGAAGAAGAGGAGATAGCTACGGAAGAGTAATAAGAACTTCCTGTTAACTCTCAAACTGAATCTACATAGGTAACACCTCCTCATTCTTCTCCTCTAGATTCAAGTGTTCAAACTCATGTGCCCCATGTATCTTCAAGTGCACAACAATTGCCATCTGTTTCTACCAATCTTGAGTTACCTAATGTGTCAATACATTCTATTCATTCATCCCCTTCAACACCTGGTAATGAGTCATTATTTGATCATCCCCATGACAACGTTGATAATGTTTTTAGTTCTCTTTCATCCATACCTAGCTTATCAAATGTACCTACATCATTGATTGATTCAAATACACAATTGGAGTTTGAGAAGTTTTTGTCTTCTTCCTCTTCCAAAGTGTCATTTGATGCTAATCCCACTGTTGTGCAAAAACAAACTCTACCTATTGTTACTCTCACTCCACTTGTGTCCACACCAATGAAAGTTTCTTCCATCTCATCTGTTTCACAAGAACCTATAATTCATATCTCCTCCACCCAAACTTTGGTAACAAGAGGTGATTATTTTCTTCTTCCTCCATGGTTTACAACCCAAAAGATGATGAGAAAGAAGCAAGCCGTGTCCCATGAAGATTTTGATTTTGGTCAGTTGGTTTGAGTGAACTCAAAAGTGACCAAAAAAGCCAAGACTATATCCAAGTTTCTTGTTGATGAGTCAGGCAACAATATGCTGAGGTAGTTGTACCTCCACCTGACAAGAATAACACAAAAGTTCAAGATTTGGATTACACTATATCAAGAGTTGAAATTAGTAAGAAGACACATGAAAGTGCAAAGGAAGATTTGCTAGCACAATTGTCTACATTGATGGATAGATATGACAGAGACAAGGCAATCAAGGATGAACTCAATGTACGAGTGGATCAATTGAAATTGGTACTTCTAAAGATAGCCCAATCATTAGAATAGGTAGAACCTGTTGAGAATAGTAAAAATAATAAATCCTTCCAAAAGGCCGAGAGGATTGGTACTAAAGGTGAAGTAATTTATGCCTAGATTGAAAGAGTACTTTCCCATAGTTCACAACTAATAAAGTCATCAATTGAACTTTATAATGACATAGGCAATGTAGGAAAAGAGATCGACTAGACACTTGAGATTCTTTCTCAAGATATACAACTTGTTGAACAATATCTTAACTCATGGAATAAGTTGCAGGACTTTAAAATAGAAGTGTTGGTTGAACATGGGGTGATCCCCAATAGAAAAAAATATGTGGAATACAAGGAAGCCATGATACATAAGAAAGAAATCATTGAAGGCCTAATCTAGGACTTGAAAGAAGATTTGAAAAGGGGAGAAAGTAAAGGTTTAGATATTTCAGACAAGCTAGTTGAGCTTCCTTACCAAATGCTAGATGATAACCAATAGACACTCTATAAAGATCCAGTCAATCAAGACTTACCACATAAATACAAATGGAGGTAGAAACATAAGTTTTCACATTGGCTTCAATTAATAGGTTGATGGAATTCTAGATGACTCTGGATAGACTACAGAAGAAATTGAATAAGCACAAAAGTGTGCCTAACACCCTCACAGATTCTATCACTCGAGTGATTACCATCTCTGAACATACTATAGATTAGGTGATGCAAAGAAGGCAAAGTACTAAATCAAATGCAATAAAACACAAGATTATACCTCACATGCAAAACCTAATCCCATCAAGGGAGGAAGGAGCCTTTGCACCCAAAACAAGCTCCTAAGACCAAGATGATCCCTAGACTTTGGATTTCAATATGAAATGCTCTTCAATTGTGCAACTCACTATCCTAGCTCAAGAATGATTTTGGTATGGTAACTTTGCATAAACTTGGATGATAAAAATGACATGGGAGATGTATTTATAGATTTTTGGAAGGAATTTTGATCCAAGGGTGGAGATTGATTGGAGAGATCAATGGTGGAGGATAAAAGTGATGTGGAGGGCCTAGATTTGATCTTGGAAGATGGAGGGCTAGGAATTAAAGTAAATCTTTTATTCATTTTGGGAAAGGGGTGAATAAACGAGGTTGGGTGAGATGGATTATTTGTGAATTAAAAATTCACATGGAAGGGTAAAATGAATTAAAAATCTATTTGGGGAAGAGTGGATATTAATGAGTTATGACATGTGTAAGGGGTGTAAGAGGTATTTAATGAAGATTATGACAAATGTGTATTAAAAATGGATTTATGTGGCATGGAAATCAATTTTTTATTCATGGGTTGTGGGGAGAAGTGTTAATGAAGGTTTGACTCAATTAATTAAGGTGATTAACCTAATTAATATGGTTGGAATAAATTAGTAAAGGGATTAGTGGGAGGATAAGATTAATTAATCAATGATTTTCTTAATTAATCTTAAGGCTAGGATGAGGTAGGCTACGGTAGGCAATTAAATAATAGCTATTTAATTGTCTAGGGTAGGGATAGGTTAATTAGTAGGATGGATTAATTAGTTAACATGGTTTTAACTGATTAATTGGATTTAAAGAAAATAGGGGAATTGATTTAATAAATTTTGCATATTTATTAAATCAACTGGCTAAGGTTTGGACTATTGAATTAATAAAATTAATTCAATTTTGGGGATGAAATGGTGTGGATTTAGAAAATGAAAGGGGTAATTAATTAAATAAAAATTTAATTAATTGATTGGAAAAGGAAATTGGTGTGTTTAGGGATGTTGGGAGTCAGTTTGGTGGTCGAGACATTTTTAGGTGTCTACATTTGCCCCTCTTTGACGTGGCGTCAAGACTTAGGAGGGAAGTGGCGTCAGGTTGAAGAAAAATATGCCACAGCTACCGGGAAGGAAAGAGATGGATAGGGGATGCCCCCTCGAGAGGTTGGCGAGAAAATGAAAATTTTGCAGGTAATCTCTCGAAAGGATGTGACAGAAGTGAAAGCTGGGTAAGGAATGACAAAAGAGGATGACGGGAAGAAAAACGGGGGAAAAAGGCTGAGATCTACACCCTGGAGGAAAAAAGAAGGGGTGGAGGGATGACATGGCCCACTATATTAAGCAAAGTGGGCCCAAAGAGTGCCACATTGGCACACTTTTGACTTTGGAGAAGAAAAGACGAAGGAGAGATGGCTGACCGCAACTCACATTTCTCGTGACTTCATCACATCTTAGAGTGATTCCAAGAGTTCAGGCAGTCACTCGAGGCTAGACCCCAGGTAGGGCCTAACCTGTACTTTGTGATTTTTTATTTTACGCACAATTTTTTTTGGGTTTTGGGATATGGGTTTGGAGCACGTTGTGCCAAATATAAGGTGAATTAGCGCGATCCTGTGGATTAGCGCTATTCGCCAGGGTAGGGGTACAGCGGTTTTGTCGCCATTTGGGGGAAATATTGGCGCCATTGTCTGTTTTGGCACCAAATCCTAGGGAATGAAAAAATGGTGTTTTAGCACCATATTAGGGTTAAAATGGCGCTAATATCTGTATTAGCGCCATAAGGGAGAATAGCGCTATCGACTGTTGTAGCGCTAAAGGAGGAATTGATGCAAAAATTGAATGCATCGCCATCGTCTGGATTGGTGCGATATAGGTCACACAGTGGTGCCATTCTCTGTAATGGCACAATGGGTAGGGGAAAATAGCACCATTTTTAAAATGGCACCAGGGGTTGTCCATGTGGGGGCCACATGATGTGGGCCTTTTAGACATTAGAAGAAAAAATGGGGTCTTGGAGAAACAATAAGTTAGCATCTAACCAAGAAGTGGTGGATGTAGGATATAGAGTGGTTTATATTACAGTTGCGGGAGCGACGAGTGCCCTCCGTGATGACACTGTTTGATGAGGCATGGTGGGCTCAACTGACGAGGCTGGGGCTTTGGACAGTGGCATCGATGCCAGTGCTGCGAGCTCATAGGGCTCTGATGATGGCCATGGTGGAGCGATATCGCACCGAGACTTGCATCTTTCTGTTGCTGAGAGGAGAGATGACCATCACACTTGAGGATGTTTATTGCATCCTCAAGCTGCCGATTCTAGGTCGATATGTGAGGTATGACATGAGGAGGGGGCAAACTGTATTAACCAGAGTGTTCGGAGCAGAGCACCTGGTTCTTTCGGTAGATGAGAGGGAGCTGGATTACGAGAGGACACTAGCGGCGGGTGTAGATCCCTTTGCCTTATTTATGTGTGCGTTAATTGGAGGTGTGGTGATGTCAGATAGGTGAGGTAGGGGTTTTCCTATGGGCTGGGGTGGGATGATAGAGGGGATGGTGAGCCATGATATTGTCTACGCATGGGGTCCGGTGATGCTAGCACAGCTGCTCCACGAGATGCACACGATCACCTATTTGTATGACTGAGCTTTGTCTGCCAGGGTTACTCTACTACACGTATGGATTTGGGAGCATATCCCTGTGACGCGGCCGATATGCGGTTATTATCAGCGGCTGTTTGAGGCCTTTGTGTTTTTGTATCAGAATGCAGAGTATACATACACTGGACAGGTCCGCTACTGGCGGAGGATACTAGATGACGTGATTAGCGTGGTATGGCGACCATACATTGGTTGTGAGGAGTGGCCCAATGATGTTAGTCATCTCCCTTACACATTTCAGCAGAGATATCTTATGGGTCGTGCAGACCATACCATAGAGATGTACCTACCCTCGCGGGTTATGCGTCAGTTTGGACTAGTACAGGATACACCTCAGCAGATGGCGATATATGCGCAGACACCATGAGATACAACCCACTGGCCTGCACCATTACAGCCACAGGTTGTGATGAATGATTTTGCAGCACTTCAGCCAATTCAGTGGGATTGGAGGAGCACGGTGAGGGATGCAGGTACTACACCTACATATGAGGTATGGTGGCAGATGCATTGGCCCACTCGATTGACTGATCCGACAGTGGAGGAAGTAGGGGATGACTCAGATGGTGGAGATGATCATGATGGGGATGGAGATGAGGTTATTGCATATTACATTATGGAGGTGATGGATGATGGGGAGGAGAGAGTGATTGCGAGAGATGGCTAGCGTGTAGATGAGTTGGCAGCAGCAGCAGCGAGACAGGGACAGGTGGGGCAGCAGGTTCCAGCGTAGCAGGTTCCTGCACAGCAGGTTTCAGCTTAGTAGGTCCAGGTTAGGGGTGGACGATAGCCTAGAGGACCGCGGCGGTGCGGTGGACAACCGAGGGCAGAGCAGGGTCATTTATCTCCATCCTGGGTAGAGCAGCTGCGAGTTGGTAGACATGATACCAGGGTAGGGAGTTCAGGGACAGGGGTGGTGGTAGAGGTTGAGAAGCTGACACCTCAGCAATGGCCACGGGAGGAGGTGAAGGAGGTGGAGATGTTACGTGCACAGGTGGCCAGCTTAGAGGAGGCGTTAGGGCGCTGAGAGGCTGAGTTGCGACAGCTGCGGGGAGTAGATGGGCAGGTGGCAGTGCTAGAGGTTCAGTTGGCCCAGGCTTGAGAGGACATGGAGGATTTGAGGATAGAGCAGGATGTAGCACTTGTGAGAGCACAGCAGGCAGAGATGGCGTTGAACAGTCTATAGGCTGCGAGTGGGGGACTTGCCCTGATTTTGGCAAGGATGCAGGCCCAGCTAGCTCAGGTGCAGACACATGCACATCAGATACAGGGGCAATTGAGCTAGGTACAAGGATAGATATCTCAGGTATAGGGAGAGTTAGCAGAGGCTAGAGCATGGACAGAGTATTATCGGGGGTTGTATTATGCAGCCGTGTCCGCAGCACAACGAGCACCGAGTTATAGCCAGGTCAGCAGATCGGGGGCATTGAGATCACATAGATCGAGATCTATTTAGTCAGTTCAGAAGACGATGCCCCCTCCCTCACATGTGCCCCAGTAGGCTTCTTAGGTACCAGTAGTGCCACAGCCACAGGCACCGCCAGGATCACAGGCTCAACTAGGGTCAAAGTCTCCTACTCCCTTGGAGAGAGGATCCTCCATGTGATATGTATACCATGTTAGCCCTTAGAGGCATTGTATTAGGACACTATATATATATATATATATATATATATATATATATATATATATATATATATATATATATATATATATATATATATATATATATATATATATATATATATATATTTTGATGATGTGAGTGATGTACATTGCTTTTGCAGTGATTATATATCATGCGATGCTTCTGATGGTTTATGATGTTCTATTGTGATGATGCTTATATGATGGATGCACATGTTATGTTTTATATGTTGTAGATGTATGATGTTGATGCAAATGATGTGTGTGATTTGATGGATGCATGGATGCTTTTGTGATATATGCATGGTGTTTGTGATTTTATGGACTATATGATGCAACTGAATATGCAGACTAATAAACATTTATTATGGATGAAAATGTATGGAATTATATATATGCCTACTTAGATGTATAGATGGTGATGCTGATGATGTTGTAATGTGACTAATTGTTTATGAGATATTTATATGTATGGAATGTAATGTGATGATACTAATTTTAACTATGATATGCACATATGTGATAAATGAGCATGATATGATGTGTAATGATGTGTAGCGAACTGTTTGGAAAATAAACCTATTTTTTATGCAAACTTAAATGGATTAAAATGAATGTAAAATGATATGCAAACCTAACATGATATGCAAAATGGATTAAAATGAACCTAAAAGGATATGCAAAATTAAATGGATTAAAATGAATTTAAAATTATATGCAAAATTAAATGGATTAAAATGAACCTAAAAGGATATGTAAAATTAAATGGATTAAAATGAATTTAAAATGATATGCAAACTTAAATGAACCTAACATGATATGCAAAATTAAATGGATTGAAATGAATTTAAAATGATATGCAAACTTAAATGAACCTAACATGATATGCAAACTTAAATGGATTAAAATGAACCTAACATGATATGCAAATTTAAATGGATTAAAATGAACCTAACATGATATGCAAATTAAATGGATCGTGATATGTAGTTAAATGATATGACTAGATGCAGTTTAGGTGATAGGTGGTATGCAAACTAGGTGATAAGTGAGATAGCCCAGTCCTGATACACATGATGTTTGTTTCGTTGACCCTGAGTGGTGAGACTATGGGAGAGCATGTTAGGTGGTGGGGATGATAGGGGTGGAAGCGTCTAGGGGATGGCGGTGGGGAGATTGGAGGATTGCTAGGTCATAAGACACCACATCATTGAAGGGGGGGGTTTGGTTCAATATGTCTTAAGTGGAGATATGGTGGGAAGATGAAGTTAGTGAGGGAGTTAGATTGGGGGGGGAGAAAAATGATTATCAAATCTAGGCCGAAATGGGATAGTTGACTGAGTGATTAGGATGATGATTTTGAGCTAGTAATAGTAGTTGCACAAAAGTAATTGAGAGCATTTCTTAGTTTAATGTAGCAATGTAGGATACAATTCACAAAGGTATGAAATGACCAAGGTGATGATGTATATCCTATGATTGCGTGGACTAGACCCACAAACAATAGGTTGATTTCATGCATGCCCAAGGTAGATAATCTTGTCTAGTGGAGGAAGGGGACTCATAGCAGTGATTGTGAATAATGCATATAAGGTTTTGATGCCTGTATATGCAAATATGACACATCATGCTAGAACCGACCTGGACTTCAAGATATGAATACTATTCTTGGAGTAATGAAACCAACCAACAAGCATAGTAGACAGAAACAATGACTATGTCTACTCCAAGGGCTATCTGCTACGTACCATGATATAATGAGATCAAGGTAGCTTTGGAGATTACTTGGAGCGAGACCAAAAGATAAAAATCAATAAGCAAAAAGACCAACGAAAAGATACAAATAGCCTTTGTGTGCTTTTGCCAAGAGACAGGATGATAGAATGATAGATTTTGTGTCCATTATAGGAAAGACATATCCTAGGATGCAGATCCATTGGTGTTTGATTGGAGTGTTTTGGAAGATGGGCAAAAGAACATTCTAGCCAAATGTAAGAGTATAGTTGGGATGTTGCTTGATGATTTTTGCGCAAGGGACCATGTTTCAATTGTATACGTAGCATGTCTATTGTTTCTTAGATCCAGAAAGCTCAGTGAATGGGAACCATCCAAACGGGTTGGATGGGTGCATCTTAGATACCTGAGTACTGGAAACATCCTTCGTATTCTAGATTGCCTACATACCTTGTGTCCACGGGATCAAGGTACTTTTAAGATGTGGGTGAAATGAATATATAGTTCTGGCATGACTTGATGATGTAGGAATGGTTTGCGATGGGTTTGATGGGATGAAGATTGATGTGTGTTGGATGATCATGATGGGATGTGAGATTGATGTATGGGGTGATTATTTTTGGATTTTCTATGTTTTACAATTTTTTTGGATTTTCTAATTTTTATGATGTTTTTGGGTTTTCTGATTTTATGAACTGTACAAACGAGAGCTTACAAGGATCCTTGTTCCATGGATAGGTTTTGTGGGGTAGGTAGTGCAGAATGGGCAAAAAAATTGGATGTTTCAGAATTTCAAGCCATGGGATGTGTGGGTATGGAGTGTTATGATGGAAAGAGGACTTATTAGATGGTAAACCAGCCACTACGCATGGTACCTGAAATAGGTTTTTACCATGGTACTTATCCAAGGCATCACCGAAGTGATTTTCACCATTGGAAGTTTTTATTGCACTCTGATTTTTCTTGATTTTCTAATTTTTTTGGTGTTTTGATTTTTTTAATAATTTTTTTTTTTATAAATTTTTTTTGACTTGGGGTACCAGATGGGTTATGCATAGAATCTCTTGAGATGCAAGATGTTCATCAGCTCATCTAGAGGCTACCCCTCAGGTGTTGCAAGCTGATAAGCTCCTGACCCATAATCGGTGGTGACGACATAAGGTCCTAACCAATTGGGTTCAAACTTTCCTTGCTTCGGACGCTCTTGCAGGTTCTTCTGATTTTCTATTAGGACCAGGTCACCTACCTCAAACTTTCTGGTTCTGAGCTTTTTGTTGTATCTTCTTCTGAGGCAGTTTTGGTATGCCTGTAAGTGATTTAATGCATTCAGGTGTTTCTCATCCAGTAGTTCAAGTTGATGCAACCTTGCAATGCGGTAGTCTTCATCAGAGATAATGTTTTGCAATGATACTCAGAGAGATGGGAGCTTGACCTCTATAGGTAAAATGGCTTCAGATCTGAATACTAGTGAGTATGGAGTGGCTCCTGTAGGAGTACAGATGCTTGTGCGGTAAGCCCATAGGGCGGGCTTGAGTTGGAGGTGCCAGTCACGGCCAGCTTCATTGACTGTCTTTTTTAAGATGCGGAGGATGGTTTTATTAGAAGCCTCTACTTGACCATTTCCTTGAGGGTAATATGGCGTGGAGAAGCGGTGTTTGATGTCAAACTTTTCGCACAAAGTGTGAACTTCTTGGTTTTTGAATGGCTTCCCATTATCAGTGATAATAGAATGAGGGATACCGTAGTGGCAGATGATGTAGTGGAGAATGAATTTGGAGATTTGGATGCCTGTGGTGAAGGTGAGTGGTATTGCTTCCACCCACTTTGTGAAGTATTCGGTAGCAGTGATTATGAATTTATGGCCATTGGAGGATGGAGGATGTATTTTCCCTACGAGGTCGAGTCCCCACTGTGAGAAAGGCCATGGCGTTGTGATTGGTTGCAGCTCCTGTGCTGGTGTGTGGATGAGATCACCATGCTGTTGACATGGGAGGCATTTTCTGATAAACTGATGTGCGTCCTTGTCTATGGTGGGCCAATAATAGCCAGTCCTCAGGATCTTTTTAGAAAGAGCTGGTCCACTTGAATGTGCCCCGCAAATACCTGCGTGTACCTCTTCCAAGGCTACCTCCGCTTCCCTAGAGTCTAAACATCGTAGAAGCATGCCATCAAGACTCCTTTTGTAGAGGGTGTCACCTATAAGGATGAAACAGGAGGCTCGTCGGATGAAGGATTTTCTTTGTGATGAAGATAGGTAGGGGGGAGGATATTATCATGAAGTTAGAGGTAGGTTTCTTGATACCAAGGGGATAGAGGACCAATGATTTCGCATACTAGTTCAGATTGAGGAACGTCATATGCTGGGATGGGGAGCTCTTCGATCAGGAATTCACATTTCTTGCTGCCTTGCTTCATTTCTACCAGAGATCCGATGGTTGCCATGGAATCCGCTGCTTTGTTGTTTAACCTTGGGATCTGCTCAAAGTGGATGTCATCGAAATAATCTTTAAAATCATCGACCATCTTCTTATAGGGAAGGAGCTTATCATCCTTGGTTTTGTATTCATTATTGACCTATCTGATGACCAATTGAGAGTCGCCATACACAGTTAGCTTTTCAATTTTCCATTGGATGGCCATTCGAAGACCTGTGATGAGGGCCTCATACTCTACTACATTATTGGTGCATGGAAATGTGATTTTGAATGATTTAGGGATCGTGTCACCTTGAGGGGTAACAAATAGGATGCCTGCCCTCGAGCCTCTATGAGTGTAGGATCCATCAAAATACATCTTCCATGTGTCTGTGGCTGGTGTGATTGTCAAGATGGCCTCGTCTAGAAATTCTGCAATTGTAGGATGTTCTGCCTAAATAGGTGCCTCAGCCAGCTGATCTACTATGACTTGTCCTTTGATCGCCTTTCTCTCTATGTATTTTATGTCAAATTTAGTGAGAATCATGACCCATTTTTCCATTCTTCCAGTGAGAGCTGCTCTATTTAGCAAATACTTGAGTGGGTCGATCTTAGCAATGAGCTTGGTCTTGTGATTGAGCATATAATGTCTTAACTTTTGTGACGTGAAGACGAGGGCGAGGCATGCTCATTCAATTTGTGTGTAGTTAAGCTCATAGGAGATCAAGGTGTAGTTGATGTAGTAGATGGCTCTTTCCTTCCCATGCTCATCATGTTGTGCTAACAAAGCCCCAATTGCTGTGTCTATCGCAGAGATATACAGGAGGAGGGGCTCTCCTTGTCTTGGTGGAGATAGAATAGGGGGATTAGCCAGATATTATTTTAGCTGATCGAAGGCACCCTGACACTGAGCAGTCCAGGCAAAAGCCATATCTTTCTTGAGGAGATGCTGGAATGGTTGGCATTTGTCAGTAAGTTGAGCAATGAATTGGTGAATAGACTATAGTTTCCCCTGTAGGCTTCTTAGTTGTTTTAATGTTTTGGGAGGTGGCATTTCAGTGATAGCCTTGACTTTCGCAGGATCTACCTTGATTCCTCATCTGGAGACTATATATCCCAGCAGTTTACCTGAGGTGACGCCAAAGACACACTTCTTCAGATTAAGACAAAGATTATATTGCTCTAGCCTATCAAAGATCTTGGCTAGTACGTCTAAGTGTTCTTCTCGAGTCTTTGATTTGCTGAGTAAGTCATCAACGTAGTCCTCCATGATGTGGTGAAAGAGGTTGTGGAAGATGATGGTCATTGGTCTTTGATAAGTAGCTCCTGCATTCTTTAGGCTGAATGACATTACTACCCAACAGTATGTCCCCCATGGGCATATAAAGGATGTCTTGTGCTGATCTTCTTCGGCAATTTTTATTTGATTGTATCCTGAAAAGCCATCCATGAGAAATAGCATCTCATGTCCTATGGTAAGATCCACGATCATGTCAATGTTGGGAAGTGGGAAGTCATCTTTCGGGCAGGCCTTGTTGAGGTCTCTGAAGTCAGTGCAACAATGAATTCTGCCATTTGGTTTAGCAACCAGTACTAGATTTGAAACCCATTCAGGATAATCAATTGGGTGGATGAACCCAACATCTAGTAACTTTTTGAGTTCTTCTTTGATGAGGAGAGCCACCTGGGGATTCATCTTGTGGAGTTTCTGTTTGACGGGTTTAGCATCGGGGCGTACTTCCAGATGATGAACAACCAAGGTGGGATCTAGCCCTAGCATGTCTGCATAGGTCCACGCAAAGTTGTGATGTTTGCATGTGAAGAATACCAAGAAGTCTTCCTGTTCAAACATGCTAAGAGATTCTGCTCTGTATGTGATTTTCAGCTCTTCCTCTGTCCCTAGATTCATTTCCTAAGCTGGTTCAACCAAGATGGGTGATCTGTCGGGATATACTTTATCTATTTTAGGGAGGCCCATGCTTCCATCTCCTGGCACCTCGTGGAGGTTTTCACCAGGAGATACATCATTTATTTTTACTATTTTGGGATCTGATATTGCCGTGGAACAGTTTTCACCATCAGATCCATTTTTTCTTTTTGTGTTTTTGTGACTGGAAGCAGGGGTTGTCTCCCCGAAATAGGCAGCCAGATTGAGTTCCATGATGTATCCAGCTCTGTGATCTCCTAAGGGGAAGTTGTCTCTTACTCCCATCATTTCAGCAATGGCTTCATCATTTGGTGCGATATCAAAGATAGGAGGTCCTTGTTGGTCCCAGTCAATGAGGTCGGGGTATACTAATGGTAGGTCATTGGATGAGGAGGCGAGAGTGGTGACTGAGTAGATGGTGCAAATGGAGGAGTCGAAGAAGTCAGCAAAATCACTAAAGGAGTCTTGTAGGCTCGTTTCGTTAACATTGTCAACGTCTAGAGAGACTGGAGCAAACTTGGCTAAGATACATTCGCTGGTATTAAGGATGCGTTGTGGTTGACCATACCCTAACCCTTGAGTATAGGGGTTTCTTGTTGCTTATAGTGGTTCTACAATCCCTTGTTCATGAAGGCCAATGCCGCCTTGTCCTTTGTAACCCATGCTTTTGACTATTTTAGAACCTTTGCCGTAACTGTTTGTTGGGATGGTGGGGATGTCTTGTTCTATTTCTTCATCCTTGTAAAGCCAGGATGAAATATCTTCAAGTATATCCTGATCCAGAAGGTGTTTCTTCTCAAAGATGGGTGAAGGTTTGCATTTGATGATGACCGTGTTGGTAGCCTTTGTGTTCGGAGTGCCAAATGTCTTGGGAGTGGGTAGTAAGCCCACACAAAAGGTGCTGTGGAGGTTGTATTCTCCACATCCTTGGTCGTTGAGTTTGATCTTGACCTCCGGTGGTGCGTGGGATGAAGTGGTGGCGATGTTGGCGGGGTCTATGTATGAGGTGGAAGCCGTAGGCTTGTTTGTGGTGGTGGCTTTATTGTATGGACAGAAGGTTTGGTTGTGGCCTTCCAGAAAACTGCAGTATTAGAAGGGATGGGGATTGGCATAAATAGTGACTTCTGTGCCGTTGTGGGGGAATTTGAGACATTGATGGAAAGTGGATGGGACGGCTTGCATGGCGTGAATCCATGGTCTGCCGAGAAGAATGTTATATGGGAGGTTAAGATCCAGAACCTGACATTTTGTTTCGAGGATTCTCTATCCCACTTGAATAGGGAGTTTTATGGTGCCCTCGGATACCCTCTCGGTGTCATCATATCCTTTGATTGTTATGTACTCGCTAGCATCCACAACCACATTTGAGTACCCCAAGTGTTTTAGTAATTTTAGAGTGCATATATTTAGGCTGGAACCACCATCTATTAGGACCCTTTTAATGGTGTGTTTGTGAATGTGGACCTCAATGTGTAGTGCATCATTATGTAGGTGTTTGGAAGTAGGGAGATCTTTTTCAGAAAACGTGAGATGGTGCGGTGTAGCAATATGGCCGACAATGGCTTGAAATTGATGGACATCCAAGTTTGCAGGGACTTGTGTTTCCAAAAGGGCTTTGTCGAGAATGTCCTTGTGGTGGGGTGATGTACGAAGCAGCTCAAGGATGGAGATTTGCGCAGGTGTCTTTCCTAGATGCTCTAGGAGGTTATATCGAGTGGTAGGTGATGGACAGGCGTTTGGACAAAGGGGGAGGGGATCGGATGTGGATGCAGGTGTCTGTTCAGAGGGAGGGGCAATGCGGATGGAGACACGGCCTCGACGGGTTGTTACGGTGCAATCTTGTACCTGAATGGTGATTGTGTTGACATAGTGGGAGGAGGGTTCGATGCGGCCAACAATGGAGTCATAGTTTGTAGGTTATGGAGTGACATTGTATGCTTGGTTGGATGAGGATGCTTTATTATGGTTGGGTAAAGGATCCTTGTAAGCTCCAAGGTTAGCGTTTGGTGATGGTTGAGCACTTTGATCGAGGCTGAAGAGATTTTGGTCTATGAGATCTTGGATGCAATGTTTTAGTTGCATACAGTCAGCTATTTTATGGCCCACCACACGGTGGTATTTGCAATAATCATTTTCATTATACCATGCCGCTTTGAGTTCATTGTCTTGACGTGGTCAAATGGGCGGGAGTGTGACTACTCCTTGTTTGAGGCATCGATCGAGGACATCCTCGATGGGTTTTGCTAATGGTGTGAAATTTCAGCGAGGTTTGCATGGTTTATTTGGCCCTCTTGGGTTATTCGCTACATACGTATGTGCAGGTGTTTGGTTTTGGATGTGTTGGACAGCTTTCACATTGGTGACACCGTCGTTCAGATTATTCTTATTCTTCCCCCAATAGCATGATTTATCGTTGGATTGCATGTTGGTGTTGTTGTTGGTATTGGGGGTATTGTGATTGGATTTGTAGTTGTTGTTGTTGTTGGGTTTGGGGTCGTACAGTTTGTTCGACAGTAGTGCCTTTGTCGATAACCTCTTCAAAGGTAGATGCGCAAAGAATTTGTAAGTGAAACCCTAGTTCCTGATTGAGATTGGCCACCAACATGGTGACAAGTTGTTTTTCAGGAATAGGCCATGGGAGTTTGCTTGCTAGGCCCCTCCACCATTGTAAGAAAGAAGCGAAAGCTTCTCCATTCTTTTGTTTGGTGTTATAGAGGTTGGTCATAGACACCTCATGTTCAAAGTTGTATGACAAGTGGTTGACAAACTTCTCCGCAAGCTCGGGAAATGTTCAAATTCCAGGTGGAAAATGGGCAAACCATTCAGCGGCTTGGCCACCAAGGCTTTATGGGAAGAGTCTCATAAGATATGTGTCGTTGTTAGAGACTTTGAGGCAAGCAATGTAGAACTCCCAAAGGTGGTCCCTAGGTCTCCCTTTCCCTTGTATTTGTCAAATTTTGGCGTTTCAAAGTTTTTAGGGAAAGGGGGCATGTACAATGTGTGGTCAAATGGGTAGGGGCAAATATCCTCAAAAGAATAGTATTTGCATTTGCCCCCAGTTTGTAGATCGTCCACCTTTTGGATTAAGCCTTGTAGGACAGTGTTGAAATCCTGTGGTTGTTGTGGTTGGTGAGATATTGGAGGTGGGGTGGGATTTGATGTTGGAGATGGGTTTGGTGGAGATGTTGGTGTTGTGGGTTGGGATTTGGATTGATTGGTGGCTGTTGTTGTTGGTGCGCGTAGAGTTGTTGAAGAACATGTGGTGGTATTTGGGGATTGGGATTATGTTGATTTATGGGATTATGGGGGTATGTGACATTAGATGGATTGACGTTGGGTATGTGGACGTTGGATTGGTTAGGTGTGTTGCGAGATTGGTGTGAGAATAGTTGTCGTAGGTATGCAATGGTGTGGGGGTTGGGTGGGGGCACACTTGTGGAGGTACTTGCTTGCATGATGTTGCCTTGTATACCCATGGTGATGTGTGAAATGGAAGGGTTGACGGTTGTTGTGGTAGTAGAGGTGATGATAGGTTGGGAGATGTTAGGTATAGCAGTGCATGTGGGGATTGTAGATGTGGTAGTGGTTGAGGTTGTGAAGGTGGTAGATACGTTAGGTGTTGTCATTTGAGAGATGGTGAGTTGGTATGTGATGTAGATGCTTGGGTATTTGATGTGGTAGGGACGATTGTAGAAGTGGATGGTTGTGATGATGTCATGATGGGGGGAAGTTGAGCACCAATCTTGAGAAGATGGTCAAGATATCTATTTGGGTCCGACCTTAGGACTTTATCAAGTAGGTCCATGTTATCGGCATCTTGTGTGAAGCTCAAGACATCTAGGTCATCTTGGGATATGATGGGGACATTTTGTGGTGGTGGTGGTGGTAGTGTTTGTGTTTGTGGTAAGAAGTGAAAAGGGTCATTGGCGCCAAATGGGGGGATGAAGGAATATGTAGGTGGATTATATGTTGGGTAGGTGGGTATGTTGTTGTTGTTGGTGTTAGGCATGCCAAAGGACCATTGTTCCACCATTTTTTGATTTTTTTTGTGTTGTGATCTCGTGATGGGCATACGCGTATGGTTTTGATTAGGAGTAGAGTGGAATGGAGATGGAGACCTTAGAGAATCAGATTGATTTTGTTGGACCCAAAGATGGATGTGGTAATGAGATGGAGTAGAAGAGAGGATGTGGTGAAGATCGGTATGTTTTTCCAAAGGTTTTATCCTAAGGGCGATACGAATGGATGATATTGATTTTTTTGCACAAATTTTGGACCAAAGATGGATGATGAAAAAAGGATTTGGAATTTGATGTTTTGATTTTTGATTGGTTTGGGATCATGATGGTTTACAAATTGAGCTTTAGATAAGATCTAGATTTTGATTTGGCACAAAGGGATGTTTTCTTTGTTTGGGGTAGACTAATGACCTTACAAAAAGAGAGGTGATTTATTTTTCTTAAAAGGTAGACTAATGACTTTTCAAGGAAGAATGTGATGTTAATGATAAGATCTAGATCTAACTTTGGCTCAAAAGGATGACAATTTTTTGGGTGATGAGGTGTTTTGATTTGGATGTGGACTTGTTGAAAGGATTTGTCTTGGTCCAAGGAGATATGCAAAAAGATTGAAAGGGGGATGGATAGATATGGATTTGAGCTGATAATGAAATATCAAAAAAGGGGTCCAACAATGGTGATGATTGATCCTCTAAGGTCAAAGAGAAGGTGCAATTTGGAAAATTTTTGAAGAAAATGGCTAGACTGTTGTCAGATTTCTGTGAGATGGATATGGATTATGGTAAAGCAGTGGGTGTAGATCACAACTGAATGGGTCTTTGTTTCAGGCAAGTCAATCTAAAAATAGTGCCAATCCACAGGTGAAGTGGCACTACAATCAGACAGATATGACGCTAAAACAGGGTAGACAGATTTTTGGTGGCAAATTCTTGGATTTGTTTGTTTGGAAAGTGACCAACAGATTGGTTTTATCTCTTGGCAAGTTGTTTGTGAAAAATTAAAGCACTTTAACACACATTTGAATGCAAAACAACCAATGATTTTTGTTTGTGAAATGACATATGACTTTGTTTAGAACAAGCACTTTTCACAACCTAAGGTGAGAATGTGACAATATTTGTTGAATCCCCTAGCTACGCCTATTCAAAGTGAGTAGCTCCAGGATCTTGGTAGCACCGGCTCCTCCTTACAATTGCACACACTTCTCACGCATACCAAGATCTGGGTTTCTTATAAGGCTTGTCCCTCACCAAACCTTTAGATTGTCCCTGCTACCTCAGCTAAGAACTGCATGAACCAGGGCTGCTTCAAGGGTTTTGCCCTCTACATCAACAAATAGAAAGATTTTGGCTTGCTAAAACAATGGCTCTTAGTAAGGGCATCCGTTTAGGTGGTTTTACATGTGGCAGTGCTACTCTCTGTTATGGAGTCTCCCAGCCTCCAAGGGTTATGCCTTGGAGGGTTTTAGGGGAGGTTGGCTATTGGTATGACAAAACAACACCTGTTGCTTGAGACTTTCATCCTAAACACGTTATTTTATATAGCAGCTTGGAAGAGCTTGGCTTTAGCTTGATGTCGCTTGGGTCGTTCCCACCTTTCAAAGCAGGGTGGCAGGCCCTCTAAGGATTACAAAAGCAATACAATCATGAAAACACTTTTGATCCCCAAGTTCATACAAGGATGTGAGGGGAGAGCATACGTGTTCCCTATGATTATATCACACTAAACATGGTTCAATTTTAGATCTTTGGATTAGATGGGGTGTGATTAATGCAAGTTTTGTGATAAGCTTTTGATTCCCAAGATCACCAAAATGTGTGAGGGAAGAGCATACACTTTCACACCACAAGCAAAAAGAGCACAAAACACTTCACACAATTTAAAGGATGATTTTCTTGATTACATGCGTGAGAGATGCAAGTTGTTGTTCTTTTTAACCAATGATGTATGCAATTTGTGGTTCTTTTTAGAGCCCAAAATCGAAGTGTTTGATTGTTTGTTTGTTGGCACACAAAAGAGTAAATTTTAGAGCACCAAAGTAAATGTTATGAGCACACACACTTCACACAAGGAGTTGTTTGGATTGATTTTAAAGCACCAAGTTGAAATGTTGTCTAAGACCTAACATGCAAAAAAAAAGGTTCATTTTAGTTTCCCAAATCAAAATGTTAGCTAACTAACATCAAACCACCCTGCAAAAAGGCTTGTTAGTATCCGCAGTACCTGCAACAGACAGAAAAGTAGATTTCTGAAATAGCGCTAAAATAAACGTGCACAGGCGCAACTGCGGGTAGAATAACCTGACTTACAAAAAGGTGCTAACATATGTTATGGCACTAATTAAAATCTACTATAGCGATACTTCACATTATGGTGTTAATAAACATGTTAGCGCTAACAGGACCTATGTAAAGTGTCAATACAAAATATAGCAATGATGAAGGTCAGTGAAGGGGCCACTGCGTGATGTTTCAGAGAGTCATGGAGAAACGCAGATGGCGCTAATCTGAACGATGGCGTCAAAACGGGAAACTAATGCTGGTTTTTCATTTCTTTCAAAAATTTACCATAACCTCCCCCTATAATTCCTAGTTTTCCTGCAAAACAGAGAGCAAACTACCACAAAAATTAACAGGAAAAGTAAATCAAACACACGTGAGTAAGGTTAGTATGAAAAAAAAGTTGCGCAGAGATAGCGCTAAAACAGTAATAGCGCTGAAATATGGTTGCTATAGCACCACTGCAAAGGTTGAATAGTGCTGAACCTGCAAAAAATCACATACCTACACAAAAACTCACAAACAAAGGTTAGATTCGGACCTTATGGGTCCCACCAGGTGTGCCAATGTAGATTAGGTGATGCAAAGAAGGCAAAGTACTAAATCAAATGCAATAAAACACAAGATTATACCTCACATGCAAAACCTAATCCCATCAAGGGAGGAAGGAGCCTTTGCACCCAAAACAAGTTCCTAAGACCAAGATGATCCCTAGACTTTGGATTTCAATGTGAAATGCTCTTCAATTGTGCAACTCACTATCCTAGCTCAAGAATGATTTTGGCATGGTAACTTTGTATTAACTTGGATGATGAAAATGACATGGGAGATGTTGTATTTATAGATTTTTGGAAGGGATTTTGATCCAAGGGTGGAGATTGATTGGAGAGATCAATGGTGGAGGATAAAAGTGATGTGGAGGGCTTAGATTTGATCTTGGAAGATGGAGGGCTAGGAATAAAAGTAAATATTTTATTCATTTTAGGAAAGGGGTGAATAAATGAGGTTGGGTGAGATGGATTATTTGTGAATTAAAAATTCACATGGGGAAGGGTAAAATGAATTAAAAATTCATTTGGGGAAGAGTGGATATTAATGAGTTATGACATGTGTAAGGGGTGTAAGAGGTATTTAATGAAGATTATGACAAATGTGTATTAAAAATGGATTTATGTGGCATGGAAATCAATTTTTTATTCATGGGTTGTGGGGAGAAGTGTTAATGAAGGTTTGACTCAATTAATTAAGGTGATTAACCTAATTAATATGGTTGGAATAAATTAGTAAAGGGATTAGTGGGAGGATAAGATTAATTAACCAATGATTTTCTTAATTAATCTTAAGGCTAGGATGAGGTAGGCTAGGGTAGGCAATTAAATAATAGCTATTTAATTGTCTAGGGTAGGGATAGGTTAATTAGTAGGCTAGATTAATTAGTTAACATGGTTTTAACTAATTAATTGAATTTAAAGAAAATAGGGGAATTGATTTAATAAATTTTGCATATTTATTAAATCAACTGGCTAAGGTTTGGACTATTGAATTAATAAAATTAATTCAATTTTGGGATGAAATGGTGTGGATTTAGAAAATGAAAGGGGTAATTAATTAAATAAAAATTTAATTAATTGATTGGAAAAGGAAATTGATGTGTTTAGGGATGTCAAGAGTCAGTTTGGTGATCGAGACATTTTTAGGTGTCTACACATACATTAGGGTCTAAAAGCAATGAAGTCTAGGGCACCATGAAAAGATATGAAGACTTTTTGGAGAAAGATCAATATGATGAAGAAGTGTCTAAGGACACTTAGTTTATTTTTCATGCTTTAGTTATGTAATTTGTAATTTGTAGATGACATTATACATGTCTTTTTGTAATATGAAATTACATTTAGGAAGAATACAAAGTCTCAAGTCAAATAGGACTCTATTTTTGAATAAGTCAAATTAGTTGTAGATTTCCTATTTTTTCTCGTAGCCTCTCCCTATAAATAAGGAGGGGCTCTTTTGTAAATCTCATCTTTTATCTATTGAAGCGAAGTGTTCCCATTTTGAAAAGCAAATTCAAACTTTGAGTTCATATTGTAAATCATTTTTCAATCAATGCAAAGAATGCAAGTTGGCATCCAATATTTGTCTTGGATCAAGTTTGTGATGTTTTAGAATTGTTCTTACATCTATTCTATTACATTATCTTGTGTACAATGTTGAATTGTAACATGGAATCAAGTGTTTAGAAGGTGCTCCAAATCTAATTTTGTAGACTTTGAGCTGCAATATCATCTTTGGAATTGGGTTTATGTTTGTAAGTGGAATATACTTGAAAGACTTTGAGATGCTGGTTATCTTCTATATTCATTTGATCTCATTGTAGTGTACGGTGAAGACTTTGGGTTGCACCTTATTCTATACTTTTTCAACTTCAAGTTAGCATAAGAAGCAACAAAATACTTTGTGCTTTTGTGGGTTTTCTTGGTATTAACAAATCCTGGTATCACTTTGGTTATTCTTATGTTTATTCAATTTGGATATCAATTATTATTGTCCCAACAAGTAGTTTTTAGTTTATCACACTTTGTAAGAATCAAGTGATTATTGTTTTAAGTTTGTAAGAGAACATCTGTTCTAAAATAAGAGAAATAGATGATATGGAAACATGCACATGTTAGTTTTAGTGTAAATAAATATAGTTAAGTACTTGTTGATTGTAGTGGGCAATAAGAAGGGAGCCTCCCCTTTCTAAGAGGAGAAATTATATCTCATCACATTATGGTTGATATAACCATTTTGTTATCAGTTAGTTGATAACAAAATATTCACCCAACAAAATAAAATGATATGAGAGCAAAAACCCTAGAAAATGAGATATAAGAGGTTAGATCTAAAATGCTTTCTCACAAAATCAAATATTTACAAACATAGAAAATTATTTTCAAGCCATAAGGAACATCTAGATCTACTCCAACACTAAAAAATAGAATGGCTAGTAATGACAACAATAAGGATAGTAAGGCTTTGATATTAACTATAAATACAATAAACATAATAAACAAGAGAAAACCACACCAAAACCATCAAATATTTGATTTGTAGCCATAAGGAATATCTAAAGCTACACCACCTTAAACCACTATCATAGAAAATACTACATATGCATTTTGAAATAAACTAATAGCAAAATGCATAATTTAAAATATAGAAATCAATAAAATCTTAAGGAGCAGGATATTTGTGTCTAATTTTGGCAGCCTCAACTTTTCTCTTCTCTACATGGCAAATGGTATTCATATAAAGGAAAAGAATGGTAAAATACATCATAAAATACTAAATAAAAAATAAAAAATTAGGAAGCAACCTTAGTTTGATGAAGCTTAAAACTTAGACCACCACATAACACTCCACACGAATGTCATGTACTTGCTTGAAAGAGCTATTTGCCATTGTTGTAGCTTTTTCATGTACACAAGATGGCCTTTTGTAGCATTTTTTGTTGTCATCAAGATAGCTAAGAAAAGAAGACAAACTAGACCAGTTCTCATTTACCCAACTAGAATATGTTTTCATTATTTTTGACCATCTAAGGGGTTTATGACATCAAGTTAATTTGGGCATGCAAGAAAACTAGATAAAGAGGTGTACGATGTTATAGTTGGAAGCTAAGATCTTCATACATCCATTTGTAAAGTCTTGTGACAATAACATGCTCTCACATGCCAAGAACAATCATTTTAAAGTTATAAACCCTACAATGACATTAATAGGAAATTCAAGGACGAAATATAATTTTGATCCTAATTGTGACTCATTCACAAATGTTCATGGTACTCATAATGCTTGCATTAGGTGAAAAAGTGATATAAACTAAAATAAGTAGACAGTATTATAACACGAGCCTTTCCAAATTAAATGAGGGTAAGTAGGATTACTAATTTTTACACTACCCCTAGATGAGGATATAAATACAATGTTGTTGATATAAATATTTATTTATTTAAGTCTAAGTGATCTTCCTTCAAAAGAATAATTAGGCCTCTCAAACTTTCCTTGTAGGGTTTGAAGAGTATTGGAGTATTGAATGAAAATCATTTTGTATTTTTGCATTATGATATTTCCATAATATTTTTTCTTTGCTTAGTCCCACCTTTCCTCCATGACCTCAATGCTATTTTGTGGATCTAGAAACTTTCTCAAAGCCTTGCAACTTTCAATTCCCTTAACTAATGCACAAGTGACAGATGTCTGCAAAAGACAAATACCAAATTGTTCGTGTATTGCTATTGAAATTTGTTAATGAAAGATAATGTTTTCCAAACGTGAAGTGAATATTGTCTTTTGATCTTGATTATCAAAAATTATTGAATCATGTTTTAATGTGAAAATATTGTAGGCATATATCTCCATTGAAATATTAAATGTCAAACAGTTTGTAGCCCCATTTTATGTTTCTCAAAAATATATTTCTACATGTTCTTTCTATAGCTACAGCTTTAGCTACAAATGTGATGTGCAGTTAGAAGTTGTGCACACATTGCAATTTGTATGCCATCATGTTTTTCTCTTGTTCTCTCTATTACATCTTATGTGGAGGTATTTTTTCACTCATCTCTCTAGGAAAAGATTAGAATTCACAACTTCAAGCATCTTAAACCATGTTTGTAATACCAACTTGTAGAAGATTGGTGCGAGGAACATCAAGAGTTGTAATGCTACTCTGTAGTTTTTCCTTGAGAAGGCATATAAATAGTTTATAACTAGCTTCATGAAAAACTAAGGATCATCTGTAGCTCTAATATTCCCATGACCTAAAAGATAAACAAATTAAAATTATTTACTTCCATTTATGATTGAAAGTGCATACTTTAGATTTTTATTAACAATAGAAATAATACTCGGAGGCAACCTTGACAATGTGCTTGCTTCTTGTAGTGACTATTGATAAATAAAATATTGATTTGGCTTCTCATAATTAACCATTAGAGATGCCTAAAGGAGTCAATTCCTTTAATAAGGGTTTGTTCAAAATCTTGATGATCTTCTTTGTTGAAATCTTTATAGCCATGCAAAGATTATTGTCAAATGTATAGTAGGAAGACTTGTTATAAAATGCCCAAATATTACATTTCTTTACAAAATGCATGAGAGTTTTAGAATTATGCTAAAGAACACCGATGGATGTCAAATTTCATTACCCACTCTTATCAAAATTGTAATAAAATAGGCTAGATTGAAAGCTAAAAATAAACCCAGAAAAGAAAGAGCCAAGAATTCATTGGCTTTCCATATCAACATGTAAGAAGAATCCTTTTAAAGTTTTAAACCCAGGCAATTCAAGGATGAAATATAGTCAGGAACCTAATTGTGACTCGTTACAAATGTTCATGGTGCCCATAATGCTTGCATTAGGTGAAAAAGTGATAAACTAAATTAGGGTAAGTGCAAAAAGATGGAGGGCCAAAAAGGGGTCTTAAGCGGCCACTTTTTTTCTGAAATCAGGAAACACTGGCCTTGGATGAGAAATTGAGCATAGTTACACTCAAAATTTTAAAATGCAACAAAAACAATGTTCATAGTGCTCTGAGTCTACTTTCTAAACTACTATTTTTTTTAAAATGGTATAGATTATGGGGTTCAAAAGAGGGAGCCACATAAATTGGTGTTGTTTCTGTCAAAAAAACATAACATAGCATGTTTTGTGGCTCCCTAAAAAGGTTAACTTTTTTTTTGGTATTTTTAAAATTTCTTCAGTGAGAAATTAGCTAACAACATGTAGTTTATGCCCAATTTTTTTGATAAATTTTTAATGAATATTTGATTTTTTACTAATTTTCAAATTGGACACATCCTGAAAAATAGAATTTTGGTCGTGCTACCCCTATAAATTTTGAAAACTAATTGAAAATCATTTTTTTTAATTATGTGTAGAATGGAGTCTAGTTTCTAAAAATGTAATTTTTTTGAAATTTCAATGAACAGTTAATTTACAATTAAAAAAAGACCAAACACTAGTTTTTTCCCAAAAACAGACACACAAAGAAAAGAAATTAAAGATGAAACGCTTAACATTGTCAAAATGTGAAAAAAAATTACATCGTTAAATAGATAAGAGAAAGTCTAACATTACCTAGGTGTTTGATTTGTTTGACCTTGAAGCACATACAAATCTGAGGGTTAGAACGAACTAAATTATGCGAAATCCTGTAGAATATGCAAAAACATGTCTTTGGATGTTGGGAAGGCACTCCAAGCATTATGTCTCCCTTGGAATGTTTTATGTTCAAGGTTATTAAGCATGTATGTATATATGTATGTATGTATGTATACCTATATGTATATATGTATTCTTATATGTATGTATATATGTATATATGTATGCTTGTATGTATGTATGTATGGTTGTATGTATGTATGCATGCTTATATGTATGTATGTATGTATGTATGTATGTATGTATGCATGTATGCCTATATGTATGTATGTATGTATGTATGCTTGTATGAATGTATGTATGTATGTAAGGGTTTTGGGTTTAGGGTATATAAGGACCTGAGCCCATAGAGTTTTTAGGGTTGAGGGTTGAGGTTTTTGCGTTTAGGGTTTAAGGTATAGGGTTGAGGGTTGAGGGATTAGGGATTAAGTAATAGGTTGAGGGTAGAGGGTTGAGGTTTAAGGGTTGAGGGTTGAGGCTTCAGGGATTAGGGTTTAAGGTATAGTTTTGAGGGTAGAGGAGGGTAGAGATGAGGGTGAGGCAGATAGGGGAGGAGAGGGGTGGATAAGGGTTGAGGGTTTAAGGGTTGAGGGCTTGAGGACAAGAGGGGTTAGGGTTTATGGTTGAGGGATTAAGGTTCAGTTGAGGGTTGAGGGTTTAGGGATAGGGTTTAGAGTTTAGGGATAAGGGATTAGGGTTTAGGACCTTGAGGGTTTAGTGTTTAAGGTTGAGGCTTTAAGTCCATAGCATTGAGGTTTGAGGGTCAAGGGATTAGGCTGGTTAAGGTAGATTGTTGAGGGTAGAGGGATTAGGGATAGGGTTTAGGATTGAGGGATTAGGGTTTAGGGTTGATGGTTTAGGGATAAGGGATTAGGGTTTAAGGTATAGTGTCAAGGGTTGAGCGTTTAGGAATAGGGATAGCATTTAGGGTTTAGGGCTGATGGATTAGGGTTTAGGTATGAGGAATTAGGGTTGATGGTTGATGGATTAAGGTTTAGGGTTGGGGGATTAAGGTTTAAGGTTGAGAGTTGAGAGTTTAGGGATAAGGTTTAGATTTTAGGGATAAGGGATTAGGGTTTAGGACCTTGAGGGATTAGGGTTTAGGGTTGAGTCTTTAGGGATAGAATGGAGGGTTGAGGGATTAGGGTTGAGGGTCAAGGGATTAGGGTTAAGGTAGAGTTTTTGAGGGTAAAGGGATTATGGATAAGGTTTAGGGTTGAGGGCTTAGGGACAAGGGATTAGGGTTTAAGGTATAGTGTCGAGGGTTAAGGGTTTAGGAATAGGGATAGCATTTAGGGTTTAGGGGTGAGGGATGTAAAGGTTTAGGTTTTAGGGATAAAGAATTAGGGTTGAGGGTTAAGGCATTAAGGTTTAGGGTTGAGGTATTAAGGTTTAAGGTTGAGGGTTGAGGGTTTAGGGATAGGTTTTAGAGTTTATGGATAATGGATTAGGGTTTAGGACACTGAGGGATTAGGGTTTAGGGTTGAGGCTTTAGGGATAGCGTCTAGGGTTGAGGGATTAGGGTTGATGGTCAATGGATTAGGGTTAAGTTAGAGTGTTGAGGGTAGAGCGATTAGGGATAGGGTTTATGGTTGAAGGTTTGGGGTTGAGGGATTATGAATAAGGGATTAGGGTTTAAGGTATAGTGTCAAGGGTTGAGTTTTTAGGAATAGGGATAGCATTTAGGGTTTAGAGTTGAGGGATTAGGGATAAGGAATTAGGGTTGAGAGTTCAGGGATTAAGGTTTAGGGTTGAGGGATTAAGGTTTAAGGCTAAGGGTTGAGGGTTTAGGGATAACATTTAAGGTTGAGGGATTAGGGTTGATGGTGGATGGATTAGGGTTAAGGTAGAGTGTTGAGGGTAGAGGGATTAGGAATAGGGTTTAGAGTAGAAGGTTTAGGGTTGAGGGATTAGGGATAAGGGATTAGGGTTTAAGGTATAGTGTCAAGGGTTAAGGGTTTAGGAATAGGGATAAGGTTTAGGGTTTAGGGATGTAAGGGTTTAGGGTTTAATAGGGATAAGGAATTAGGGTTTATGGTTAATGGATTAAGGTTTAGGGTTGAGGGATTAAGGTTTAAGATTGAGGGTTGAGGGTTTAGGGATAGGGTTTAGAGTTTAGGGATAAGGGATTAGGGTTTAGGACCTTCATGGATTAGGGTTTAGGTTTGAGGCTTTAGGGATAGCATTTAGGGTTGAGGGATTAGGGTTCATGGTTGATGGATTAGGGTTAAGGTAGAGTGCTAAGCGTAGAGGGATTAGGGATAGGGTTTAGGGTTTAGGGTTGAGGGCTTAGGGATAGGAGATTAGGGTTTAAGGTATAGTGTCGAGGGTTGCAGGTTTAGTAATAGGGATATCATTTAAGGTTTAGGGTTGAGGGATTAGCGATAAGTAATTAGGATTGAGAGTTGAGGGATTAAGGTTTAGAGTTGAGGGATTAAGGTTTAAGGATGAGGGTTGAGGGTTAAAGGTTTAGGGATAGCATTTAGGGTTGAGGGATTAGGGTTGATGGTCAATGGATTACGGTTAAGGTAGAGTGTTGAGGGTAGAGGGATTAGGGATATGGTTTAGGGTTGAGGAATTAGGGTTTAGGGTTGAGGGCTTAGGGATATGGGATTAGGATTTAAGGTATACTGTCGAGGGTTAAGGTTTTAGGAATAGGGATAGAATTTAGGGTTTAGGGTTTAGTGATTAGGGATAAGGAATTAGGGTTGAGAGTTGAGGGATTAAGGTTTAGGGTTGAGGGATTAAGGTTTAAGGTTGAGGGTTGAGGGTTGAGGGTTTAGGGATAGTGTTTAGAGTTGAGGGATTAGGGTTGATGGTCGATGGATTAGGGTAAAGGTAGAGTATTGAGGGTAGAGGGATTACAGATAGGGTTTAGAGTTTAGGGATAGGGGATTACGGTTTAGGACCTTGAGGGATTTGGGTTGAGGGTTGAGGCTTTAGGGATAGTGTTTAGGGTTGAGGGTTTAGGGATAGGGTTTAGTGTTTAGGGATAAGGGATTAGGGTTTAGGACCTTAAGGGATTAGTGTTTAGGTTTGAGGCTTTAGGGATAGCATTTAGGGTTGAGGGATTAGGGTTGAGGGTCAAGGGATTAGGGTTAAGGTAGAGTGTTGAGGGTAGAGGGATTAGGGATAGGGTTTAGGGTTGAAGGTTTAGGGTTGAGGGATTAGGGTTTAGGGTGGAGGGTTTAGGGATAAGGGATTAGGGTTTAAGGTATAGTGTCGAGGGTTGAGGGTTTAGGAATAGGGATATCATTTAGGGTTTAGGGTTGAGGGATTAGGGTTTAGGGTTTAGGGATAAGGGATTAGGGTTGAGGGTTGAGGGATTAAGGTTTAGGATTGAGGGATTAAGGTTTAAGGTTGAAGATTGAGGGTCTAGGGATAAGGGATTAGGGTTTAGGACCTTCAGGGATTAGGCTTTAGGGTTGAGGCTTTAGGGATAGCATTTAGGGTTGAGGGATTAGGGTTGAGGGTTGAGGGATTAGGGTTAAGGTAGAGTGTTATGGGTAGAGGGTTTAGGGATAGGGTTTAGGGTTGAACGTTTAGTGTTGAGGGATTAGGGTTTAGGGTTCAAGGTTTAGTGATAGGGGATTAGGCTTTAAGGTATAGTTTCAAGGGTTGAGGGTTTAGGAATAGGGATAGCATTTAGGGTTTAGGGTTGAGAGATTAGGGTTTAGGGTTTAGTGATAAGGGATTAGGGTTGAGAGTTGAGGGATTAAGGTATAGGGTTGAGGGATTGAGGTTTAAGGTTGAGGGTTGAGGGTTGAGGGTTTAGGGATAGGGTTTAGAGTTTAGGGATAAGGGATTAGGGTTTAGGACCTTGAGGGATTAGGATTTAGGGTTGAGGGTTTAGGGATAATGTTTAGGGTTGAGGGTCGAGGGATTAGGGTTAAGGTAGAGTGTTGAGGGTAGAGGGATTAGGGATTGGGTTTAGGGTTGAGGGATTAGGGTTTATGGATCAAGGTTTATGGATAAGGAATTAGGGTTGAGGGATTAAGGTTTAGGGTTGAAGGATTAAGTTTTAAGGTTGAGGGAGAGGTAGAGAGGTGGGGGGAGAGATAGGTGAGAGGTAGACAGGTGAGGGGGAGAGATTGGTGAGAGATAGAGAGGTGAGAGATAGAAGAAATACATGGAGAAATGAATAATATGGATTTTTTTATAGCAGGCCAAAACGCACTTGTGTTATAACATGAGTGTGTTTTGGATTGCTATAGAAATGATAAAAAGGCTTGGAACTCCGTGATCCAGGCCCACATACTCTATTTTCTTCTATTTATGCATGTGTTCTAACAAAAAAAAGCATTTTCATGCTGTTGGGAAGTTCACATGCACATTTTTCACATTCTACCACCTTTTTCTGCTTTACTAACTTAAGAAGGAGGAAATAACATAGTTTTCACATCAAATTTGATATATATGAATCAAGTTATCAATTTTTGTAGTGTTGTAATGTTAGTTGTGATTGAATTGTAGGAATTTAACATTATAGATTGGTTAATAGTATTGTTGTTACTAATTCTATTTGAGTGTTATTCAATTTAACATTGAAAAGGAAGTAAGTGGTGAAAAATTCAAATTGTTGAGGAGTTTGATGCAAGAAGAAAAAAATACTACATAATTGGGTACTCTCTCCATTTGAATCTCTATCTTTTAGGTATGTCAAATGTTTACATGCATGTTCTTTACATTTTCCTTAATTGTATTTGAATTACTTTATCATGCTACATCACACATCTTTTAAATCAGTCATCAGACACAAATGTCCTTATAATAGACTATGTTTTAAATCGGTTCATGGTATGCATAATAAAAGATATCTCAAAGGTCAACATTAATTAAAATAGACACAATCACGATCAAGAAGGCAACCTACAATCTCACATGGTGCCATGTATATTTTCTACACTTGGGCTCTTTAATAATTATATGCAATAATGAATTAAATAGACCTTAACATACCATGATGTCAAACTATACAAGAATAAATCCTTACAATATATAAATATACAATCCCTTAAGCATAATTAAACACTATTATCTTTTCATAACAAGTTAAAATATAAATGAATAGGTGCCAAGATGTAATGTCCCGTTTTCTAGCTTGATCTTTTACAGTTGACCGTTGGCCTATTCCGGAGACCCGTAGGCTACTTGGAGGTTGAAATTGGGGTTTCATGTTTTGGTGGTTGCTTTTGTTCGTGGATTGTGGTTTGGTTGGCGGTTTCTTTCCGGGTTTGTTCTCCTTAGTCCCTGTTGGTTACAGCTATTTTTAGTAAGTTTAGGATTGGCACCAGAATGGGATTTTGAGAGTGGGGTTGGATTCATCTTGTTAAGACCTTTCCAACGAGCTATAGATCATTGATTTCTGACATCATCTTGGCCTCCATTTTAAAGTCCGTAAATTAAACATTATTATTTAATATTAATGTTGTTTTAAAAGAGGGGACTTTAAGGGTGAGGTTGAGAAAGAATTGAAGAGGATTATATTATTTTCCCTCTCATGTTTTATCCCATATGCAAGAGGATTTTAGAGACTCCCAGTTGGAAAAGTATAAAAGGAGGAAGAGTGCTCTCATTTGGGGATCCGAAATCGTAATAATGTTATGCTACCGTAATGGTTATGGGACTGCTTCGAGGAATGAATGCCTCCTAGCCTGGGCTCACTTCGTGCTTGAGAGATAGCACCTAGGGAGATGTTTGCTGATAGTAGTGATTTTTGTAGTGAGGTTTGTATTGTAGCTTGAGTTCTGTTTGTAGTTCAGTTATTTGCATTTTATGTCATTTTTTGGAGTTGCTGATAACAGGGCTGAATCTGTAGTTTCATTTATAAATCTAAAAATAAAAAGGCATTCGTTCTGGGTATTTCATATTTCCCTTTGTCTATGTTGGGCACCCCATTGTGCCAATTTGTAGAATTTATTATGAAGAATCTAATTTTCTAAAAGGAAATCGCCCTTCTTGCCAGGCTGCCCCTCTTTGGAGTGCATTAGAAAGCATGCTAAATAAATACTTGGGTTTAAGAGTGGTCTCCAATGTGTAGCTTGGTCGCCATTGTCATAGGAGTGCATTACATCAGATTTGAGGTCATTTGGTTAAGAAATGAGTGAGGTGTGAGCATTTTTGTAGGGTTTTATGTTGCTGGTTTGGTTTTTCCAAAGTTGCTGATCCGTCATTTTAGTTTGCTAAATTCTATCATTTGAGTTGGGTTGGAAGTCTCTAAATATTGTAAGCTGAACAGTAGTACTGTCAGCACTTCATACTTCTTCTCATATTTGCTTTATAATACTTTGCATCTCCATCATATGGTAGCTCCAATTCCACTTCAAGTTGGAAAGCACATTCTTGACGTCGAATTATTTCAGCATAATAGTTGGTAGGGATCCTCTTACCACATGCTCGTCGACATCCGGTGCATTCTTGGTTAGAGTTCTTTATATCAGCATTGCATCAAGACCCTCTGACCATGTGCTCGTCATCATTAGGCACATTCTTGGTTAGAGTTCTTTATATCAGCATTGCATCAAGACCCTCTGACCATATGCTCGTCATCATCAGGCGCATTCTTGGTTAGAGTTCCCTTATCAGCATTGCATAGAGATCCTCTTACCATATGATCACGCCATCCTGGTGTACATTCTTGGTTAGAGTTGAATTTCACATCATTTGGTTTAATTGCTAACTTCAACGATTGTGTATTGCTCTGCTTGTTGTAATTGGAAAAGTGAAAAAAATTGGCTTGGTATATTTCAGTGTTATCAGAGCCATGCATCCTGCCATCCTATGAAAGAAAACCTTCTATGAGTGACAGAGAATGGAGGTACTTAGCAAGAGAATACAAGAAGGCTACCAATCAGTTTCATTGGCATCAGGCCCCAGAAGGTCAGACAGCTTCAGAAGTATTAAGAGCCAATTGTGAGTCTTCTCCTGAAGGAAAAATGGGGGAAAATGAGAGGACGTCGGGAAGTAACAGAGATGATAGTGGGAAAGGAAGAGAAAGATCATTAAGTCTGGCAAAGAGGTTTGAGAGGAAGATGGATACCTTAATGGATATGATATCTCTCATGATGGGGAGAATGGGTCAGAACTAACCTCCACTAAACAATTCAGGACATAGTGGAGAACACAGTGCCACCAACCAGCATAATGGACATGCTGCTCAACCTGCTTCAAATAGCACATACATTTCTTCCAGGCCATTCAAACCCACTTTCTTGGCACCAGTAAAACCTCATCTTGATCTAGAAGAAAATGTGTCCTTTGTTGAATAGTTGAGACTCGGCCGCGCTGAGTATGATTCTCTACCTGATGAAATTAAGGCAGATATGTCTTATAATGATTTTATGGATCATAAAAAGAAGCATAGAGGACAAGGAAGACATTATGAACAAAGGAGGAAAATAGTTCATGGGGATTTGCATCAAGCTATCAACAAGGTTATGCTTCCACATTTTGATGGGAGTGACAATAGTTCAGCCAGAGCCTGGATACAGAAGTTAGACAACTATCTAGCTCTTAGACCTATGGAGGAGGAGGAGGTGATTAAGTTCACTATGCTACACCTGGATGGGGTGGCGCACGAGTGGTGGTACCATGGTCTAGTCACCTTGGGTCATCGGTCTATCACTACCTATGATGAGTTTACCAATAAGCTCATAGAGAGATTTGAGAAAAAAGATCCAGAAGTGCATTTCAAAGAATTGGCACAACTTAAGCAATATGGTATAGTTGATGCCTACATAGCTAAGTTTCAAAGGCTTTCAGTCATGGTCACAGGAGTCACTGAGAGGCGCTTGGTGATCCTATTCAATGAAGGATTGACGGAGCCACTCAAGGGTTGGATTAAAGCTTTTGATCCACCCTCTCTACAAGAGGCAATGAAGAAGGCAAGAAACATGGAGTGGGCTACTCCTAAAGCAAAGTTTCAACCCAAGCCATCATTTCACAAAAGAGATAAAGGAAAAAGACCTCAGCATAAGGAGTTCAAACAACATCAACCTCATGTCACAAGGTTGGATCCTGAGACACTTAATGAACTCAGAAGAAAAGGGTTATGTTTCCGGTGTAGAGAAAAATGGTCCCAAGATCATGTTTGCCCAAAAGGAGGCAAATTTCATCAAATTGAATACTATTCAGCTGAAGAAAGTAATTCTGATTTGTCAGACCAGCAGTTTGATTCTGAAGACAGTGAAGTGGAAAAAGTCCCAGAGGAATCCGAAGATGAAAAGGGAAGTGGAGGCACTTTGGCTCAACTTTCAAACTTTCAAAGAAATGAATACTTCAAAGTTCAAGGGATGATTAAGGGGCAATGCATAGTTGCTTTGATTGACACTGGAGAAATGCATAAGTTCATTGACGAAGTTGTGGTGGCAAAGAAGGGGCTGCAAACAAAAGAGTTTGAAGGCTTCAAGGTTATGGTTGCTGATGGTTTTCACATCACCTGCACCAAGAAGATCTCAAACATGACCATGCAAGTGGGAAACTATGAGGTCAAGGATGACTTCTATGTAGTCAAAATTGGAGATACGAATGCCGTCCTAGGCATTCACTGCGTTCACTCGGGGAGATCACTCTAAATCTGCAAACCATGGAGCTCAAGTTTCAATCTAAAGGGAAGAATGTAGTGATAAGAGGAATGTCCAATGGTGGTCCTCGAATTGTGTCATTCAAGAGGATGGTGAGGCTGATTCGTCATGATCAAGTTGAGTGGGCTGCAGTGTGTATGATTCTTCATGCTAGTCCGGTTGAAACAAAGAGAGACTACCCTCCTGATATTCAGTCTTCACGCAAAAAGAAGAGCAAGGTGTTTGCTGATTTACCTCCTGGACCACCTCCTGATCGAGGTTTGGAGCATGTCATAGAGCTCAAGGAAGGAGCTAAACCAGTTATTACAACTCCTTATCGGTATCTTAAGAAGCAAAAGGACGAGATTGAGAAAAACATTCAGGAACTCTTGGAGATGGGCTTCATTCGTCCAAGCAAGAGCCCCTTTGCTTCGGCAGTTGTCCTGGTGAAGAAGAAGGATGGTACCATCCGCATGTGTGTGGACTATCGTGCTTTGAATCAAAGCACCATCAAAATTGATATCCCATCCCGAGGATAGATGAGCTCATTGATGAGCTACATGGAGCCAAGTTCTTTTCAAAGATCGATTTGAGATTGGGTTATTACCAGATTCGGATGAGAGGATCTGATGTTGAGAAGACAGCATTTAGATGTCACTATGGCCACTTCGAGTTTCTAGTCATGCCATTTGGGTTGACTAATGCTCCTGCTACCTTCCAGTCATGTATGAACAAAATCTTTCAGAAGCAGTTGAGGAAGTTTGTATTGATATTTTTTGATGACATCCTGATCTACAACAAGACATGGGAAGAACATCTCAAGCACTTGGAGGAAGTGCTTAGCATCCTGGAATCAGAGAGTTTGTTTGCTAAAGAATCCAAATGTGAATTTGGAATGAAGGAGTTACTTTACCTTGGCCATATAATCAGTGCTGAAGGAGTGAAGGTTGATCCTGATAAGATCAAGGCAATTGTTGATTGGCCACCTCCTGAGAATTTGACTCATCTGAAAGGATTTTTGGGTCTTTGTGGATTTTACAGAAGATTTGTGAAGGGCTACTCTCAGAATGCTGCTCCTCTTACTAACCTCACGAAAAAGGGTGCCTTTTGTTGGTCAGAAAAGGCTCAAACTACTTTTGTTAAATTTAAGGGGATCATGAGCTCTTGTCCAGTTTTAGCTATCCCAGACTTCTCCAAGCCATTTGAGCTATAGTGTGATGCATCTGGTGAAGGAGTTGGGGCTGGTTTGATGCAAGACAAACATCCCATTGTGTTTGAAAGCAGAAAATTAAGAGGTGTTGAAAGGACCTACTCCATCTATGACAAGGAGATACTTGCCATTATGCATGCATTGGCTAAGTTCAGACAGTACTTGGTGGGGACCAAGTTTGTGGTCAAGACTGATCACAATAGCCTCAAGCACTTCATGCATCAAAAAGATTTGAACGAGAGGCAACAAAAGTGGGTGAGTAAGCTTCAAGCTTACGATTTTGACATTGAATATGTCAAAGGAAAAAATAATATTGTGGCTGATGCTCTATCTAGGAGACCTCATTTGAGCTCATTGTGTGAGCTTACAGCTGATTGGAGGGACATGTTGCTTGCTGATTATGCCAAAAATTAGTTTACAACCAACATCATTGAGGGTACTTTTCCTAACGAAAGGTACAAAGTGGTCGAAGGGCTAATACACTACAAGGGTAGAATCTTTGTGGTGGCTAATTCTAAGCTCAAAAAGAAGATTTTGTTGACCTTTCATGACATTCCACTTACTGGTCATCAAGGGTTCTTCAAGACATATAGGCAGATCAGGGAAAGATTTTCTTGGAAATGGCTGAAAGGGGAGGTTCAATGTTACATTTAGGAGTGTCCCACTTGTCAGATGAACAAAAATGAGCATACTTTACCAGCTGGTCTTCTGCAACCTCTTCCCATTCCCAATCAAAAATGGGAAAGCATATCAATGGACTTCATCACAGGGTTGCCCAAGGTTCAAGGTAAAGACTGTATCTATGTTGTAGTGGACAGATTAACAAAATTTGCTCACTTCTTCACCATTGCCAGCTCTTTTTCAGCAGCCCAAGTTGTAGATTTGTTTTTTCATGAGGTGTTTAGATTACATGGGTTGCCAAAAAACATTGTGAGTGATAGGGACAGCAAGTTCCTAAGCAGTTTTGGGCAAGAGGTTTTCAGAATGAGTGGTACAGTGCTTACTCCAAGCACTAGTTATCACCCTCAAACTGATGGACAGACAGAGATAGTGAACAAGTGGTTGGAAGGTTACCTGAGAAACTATGTTTTGGAGCAGCAAAGAGCTTGGGTGAAGTGGCTTCACATGGGCGAGTATTGTTATAATTCTACTTTTCACATGTCAATAAGGATGTCACCTTTCATGGCTCTTTATGGTTATGAGGTTCCCAGCTTTGCTGATTTGGTGTTTGGTGATAGCAAAGCCCCTCAGGCCAAAGATTTGTTGCAGTAAAGTCAAGATATCTTGAACTCATTGAAGAACAATCTTTAGATTGTACAGAATCAGTAGAAGATGTATGCTGATCAGCAGCGTGTTGAGCGCTCTTTTGAAGTTGGAGATATGGTTTATCTTCGACTACAACC
The DNA here is from genome assembly GCA_027924645.1 of Cunninghamia lanceolata. Classification (NCBI taxonomy): domain Eukaryota; kingdom Viridiplantae; phylum Streptophyta; class Pinopsida; order Cupressales; family Cupressaceae; genus Cunninghamia; species Cunninghamia lanceolata. The sequence continues at coordinate 3,939,386 of BSBN01000793.1, forward strand.
TTATAGACAGTCCACTCTCAAGAAAAGTGGAGCTGAGAAGCTCAAACCACATTTTTATGGGCCGTTCAAGATCACTAGGAAGGTGGGAGTAGTAGCTTATGAGTTGGAGCTACCTTCGGATAGCAGAGTGCACAATGTATTCCACGTGTCTCGCCTCAAGAAGGCACTTGGACACAATGTTGTTGCTTCATCATAGATGCCACCCTTGGATGAAGAAGGATAGTTAGTTTTGATTCCAGAAGAGATTCTTGATTCCAGGGAGCGTTTCTTGAGGAAAAGAACTATCAGAGAGTATTTGGTGAAGTGGAAGAACTTGCCTATGGAGGATGCTACTTGGGAGAATGATGAGATTCTGCAGCATCCAGGCTTACAATTGCTTGAGGACAAACAATCTTGGGAAGGGCAGACTGTAATGTCCCGTTTTCTAGCTTGATCTTTTACAGTTGACTGTTGGCCTATTCCGGAGACCCGTAGGCTACTTGGAGGTTGAAATTGGGGTTTCATGTTTTGGTGGTTGCTTTTGTTCGTGGATTGTGGTTTGGTTGGCAGTTTCTTTCCGAGTTTGTTCTCCTTAGTCCCTGTTGGTTACAACTATTTTTAGTAAGTTTAGGATTAGCACTGAACAGGATTTTGAGAGTGGGGTTGGATTCGTCTTGTCAAGAACTTTCCAATGAGCTATAGATCATTGATTTCTGACATCATCTTGGCCTCCATTTTAAAGTCCGTAAATTAAACATTATTATTTAATATTAATGTTGTTTTAAAAGAGGGGACTTTAAGGGTGAGGTTGAAAAAGAATTGAAGAGGATTATATTATTTTCCCTCTCATGTTTTATCCCATATGCAAGAGGATTTTAGAGACTCCTAGTTGGAAAAGTATAAAAGGAGGAAGAGTGCTCTCATTTGGGGATCCGAAATCTTAATAATGTTATGTTGTTGTAATGGTTCTGGGACTGCTTCGAGGAATGAATGCCTCCTAGCCTGGGCTCACTTCGTGCTTGAGAGATAGCACCTAGGGAGAGGTTTGCTGATAGTAGTGATTTTTGTAGTGAGGTTTGCATTGTAGCTTGAATTCTGTTTGTAGTTCAGTTATTTGCATTTTATGTCATTTTTTGGAGTTGCTGATAACAGGGCTGAATCTGTAGTTTCATTCATAAATCTGAAAATAAAAAGGCATTTGTTCTGGGTATTTCATATTTCCCTTTGTCTATGTTGGGCGCCCCATTGTGCCAATTTGTAGAATTTATTATGAAGAATCTGATTTTCTAAAAGGAAATCACCCTTCTTGCCAGGCTGCCCCTCTTTGGAGTGCATTAGAAAGTGTGCTAAATAAATGCTTGGGTTTAAGAGTGGTCTCTAGTGTGTAGCTTGGTCGCCATTGTCATAAGAGTGCATTGCATCAGATTTGAGGTCATTTGGTTAAGAAATGAGTGAGGTGTGAGCATTTTTGTAGGGTTTTATGTTGCTGGTTTGGTTTTTCCAAAGTTGCTAATCCGTCATTTCAGTTTGCTAACTTCTATCATTTGAGTTGGGTTGGAAGTCTCTAATTATTGTAAGCTGAATAGTAGTACTGTCAGCACTTCATACTTCTTCTCATATTTGCTTTATAATACTTTGCATCTCTGTCATATGGTAGCTCCAATTCCACTTCAGGTTGGAAAGCACATTCTTACATCGAGTTATTTCAGCATAATAGTTGGTAGGGATCCTCTGACCACATGCTCGTCGACATCCGGCGCATTCTTGGTTAGAGTTCTTTATATCAGCATTGCATCAAGACCCTCTGACCATATGCTCGTCATCATTAGGCGCATTCTTGGTTAGAGTTCTTTATATCAACATTGCATTAAGACCCTCTAACCATATGCTCGTCATCATCAGGCACATTCTTGGTTTGAGTTCCCTTATCAGCATTGCATAGAGATCCTCTGAACATATGATCACACCATCTTGGTGTACATTCTTGGTTAGAGTTGAATTTCGCATCGTTTGGTTTAATTGCTAACTTCAACGATTGTGTATTGCTCTGCTTGTTGTAATTGGAAAAGTGAAAAAAATTGGCTTGGTATATTTCACAAGATCACATAAGTAAATCCCAATAGGATTAATCCAATCATGATCGATGCTATTCTACATTATTCTTCATGTTGATAGTTCATACAAACCTTGTATACCAAATGTTTCCATCCCCATATCTATGACAATGTGCCAAGTTAAATACTACAAATCAGTCACATTGCCATATAATTGATATAGGGTCTCAAGATAGTTCAGTCACAACAAAGTGCCAAAGTTCAACATGAGTGTCTCCATGAAAATCATAAGCCTTAAGGCTGTTCCTCTTGGTTGTCATAACATGATAATAAGGGATTGCTGTCACACATCAGAAAAATAGTCCTTACCTCATGCCCTATTGTGATGTCTCCCACAATCTCAATCATCTCTCCTTTCATGACTAGATGGTTATCAACAAGTACTAGCCCATGAGACATCTCCAAGTGAAAATCAAGTGTATCATGTGTCCTAAATTCTGTCCCATGGCTGCAAGTTGAATCTTCACATGTGAGGAGATGATCTCTATTGGCAAGTAAGTGTAGGTAGTTTGATGCCACTAGCACCAAGGCATCCCCCACATCTTCAACCTTGTAGTCAACATGAAGTCCCATGTACTCTTTACTTGTAGCCTCAATAGGTGACTCTCCTTTATCCTTATCCTCATAGGACTAAAGTGAACTTTGTACCATAATGCTTTGTATGGCTACAATAACATTGTGCAATAATGCTTTGTATGCTTTGTACCTATTTTGGTTGAGTGACATTTACTCTTCTACATGATTATTGTATATACATTTTGTATGAAGGGTTGAATGACATATATTTCAGTTGTTTGTATGGATTCATTTCTTGGGAACTAATATTTGTCTCTTTATCATGCTATAGCTAAATTCTCTATCATGCCGAGGAAACGATCAAGAATTAAAGCAACACAAGAAGAGATAGAAGCTAAGAATGTAAAGAAAGCAATAGCTATGAGGGAATTTTGTGAGAAGAGAAAATTGGACATGATAAATGAAGACATGCCAATTGAATAGGAACTGCAACCATAAAAAAGAGATATGGTATTGGCAACACAAAGGGAATGAATGAAAAAACTTCATGCTATGAGAGATTTGAATACCATAGTTGGAGACACGTCCCCTACCGCAAGTCAACATATGGGGACACCATCTACCACATCTCAAGTTGAGAGTACATCATCACTCACATGTGAGGAAGGAGGTACGCCATCATTCCCACCTCAACCTCAAGGTATGTCATCTATTCCATCTTCAATCGAAGGTATGCCATCTAGCCCATCTCATTTAGATATTGATGAAATTCCTAATGTTGATATGAATTTACCTATCTTAACACCACCTAGAATTTTACATAGAAAGCCAAAGTATTTGATTAATATTGATGAGAATATTTTGCAGCCAATGGAAGGTAAGATTCCAAAACACACTTGTAGAAGATATGCTCATAAAATTTGGAGATTGTTCTTTGAAAAGTTAAATGAGACCGCAAGATGTCAACTATTCATTGAAATGATGCGAAGTATAAAGTATAGGTCCATCATGAAGATTATTGGGTTGAGAACATTAGAGGCTTTATGTGAAAAATCTATTATCAAGAATCTAATGAGTGCATATGAGAGTGTGGGTAACACCTCATGCACAAAAGATAGTAATGCAACATGATGTGTCATTACATTGACTATAGTAAGTAGTAAAATAAGGAAAGCTCATTTCATTAGAAAGATGAGTCAAGCATTGAGAATTAATAGGAAAAATTTATCAAGAGTTGTTGGAAGGCACCAAAGAATTAAGGACACCAATGCTAATGAATTATGGGTGCTCTCAGGGAGACTACCATGAAAAGATAAACCAATTGTTGAAGCATTGAGATCACTAATTGAAGACTTTTGGAAGAATTACACAAGGGTATCTCCAAATCAAAGGGATGTGGTAAGAAGGAGAATCAGTAGTCAGAACCGTGAGCCACATCCAAAGCATTTTTTGGATATAACTCAAACACAGTTTTTGGGTAAATTTCTAGAGATGTATCCTCAAATTAAAATTTGTCAAAGATATTTTAAAATTCTAAAACCTTTTCTATGTCAAGATAAATCACACATGCACTACTTGTTGTTGTAGATTACATATTGAATTTTCTAACCATTTTGATGTTTATCGATCTATATGTTTAGATTTGCATACTAATAATGTTTTGCAGGATTGTGACATACATGCCCCACCAACATCTTCAAGAGACTTCATATTAAGAATTTTATGTGAAAGAGAGGAAGGTCAAATATTCTATAGGAAATTATGCTTGGATTGTTGGTAAGAGACACTGTGTGGCTTCATGAGTGTTGTCATTGATGGCAACAAAGTCCATCCCACTCATCCGTAGCACATAGTATGTCTATACCGGAAGTCATATTGAAGAGTGTTTTGTCTGGTGAACAAGAACAGAGCATACAACAAGGTCCGACAATCAGGTCTGAATCTCTCAGAGGAAGTATCTCAGCAAAGTACGGACTTGGGGAAGTTAGTAGAAGTACCATGACTACTACATTCTAGAGATTGAGCCTCCGGTGATGAAAGAGAGAAAAGATATGAGCATCTAAGTATTGGGTTTCTGATAGGAGGAGCAGACTGAGGAAGAACCAACCAGTAGAGCATCAAACTTTAATCTAGATGAGAAATTAGTGGTGATCAAGCTACTTGAGGGATCATTCATGATTGGCTGACATGATTGATGACTTTTATGTCTATGTCCTTGATACGCATCACATAGTAAGCATGGATTCAGCTGACAAGATCAGTATGTTGGGAAAATCTTGAGTACTCTGAATGCTAACTAGAAAGATGTTGAGATCCTTGATGTGGATATATATACCAGATAGATTTTGGTATGAAGGGGTGTGTGGTATGTGATATGTGTGAAGAAAGGCAGAGATAGGTGTGGAAGCAATAATACAACTCTGTTATAAGACAGAACAACTGCACTAAAGTAGAGGAAGAATGGAGTGTAGTAGATTAGTTTATTAAGCCTAACCAGAACTAAACCTCAGCATATGTGGATGCCTCTAATTAGTTCAAACACCTAGTTACTTTCTATATACCTTGTAGATAGTGAGTCTCTTGAAGGTAGTGAGCCTCTTGTGAGCAGTGTGCTCGGGCAGTGAGCCCTAATTGGCAAGTGCCGTTTTTGTGCTTTTTATTCTTTTAACAGATAATACAATCTTGGGTTAGTCACCCAGTGGTTTTTCCTTTAACAAGGTTTTCCACATAAAAATCTTTATGTTATGTGTGTTGATTTCATTTCTGCTCTCATGTTCATTTATACTTATATGTTTTGATACTGCACTATTGTTAAAGATAAGAAATTTAAGATAACTAATTCACCCCCCCTCTCAGTTATCTTCCTTGTTTCCAACAATTGGTTTCAGAGCTAAGTTCCTCCAAATAGGACCTAACAGCTTGAGGAAGATCTAGGAATCTCAATGGATATGTATGGTATGAGGGAACAACTTTAGTCTTCCCTAGATGATCTTGAGCAATCTCACTCTAAAGTTAATAACCTGAGGGAAAGACTCAAACAAGATGATGAATTCATAAATGAACTAAAATAAAAACTGAGTATCTCTGTGAAAAAGAGAAAGGAACTTCTTCAACAATTAGCAAGTCAAAGTGAAGCCAATGATACTAATGAAGATTTGAATAAGAAAAACAAGTTATGTGAGAAGCTACCAAAAGAGGTCATTATGGTAAGACATGAAATGGAATTAGAGGTTATGAAATTCACCCAAGAAATTGAAGAGAAAAGAAAAATAGAAGATAATCTAAGACAATCTCTCAAGGAGAAGTCAAAAGACTACCACAAAATGGATAGAATAATCAGACATCTAGAATTTGAAAATTAGATAGACACTCTTAAAAGGGATCTTCAAATAGCAAATGAATACAAAGAAAAATTCAAGATAAGCTCTGCTCAACTTGAAGTTCTTGAAAGCCAAAAGAGGGTAGATGACAAGCATGGCTTGAGATATGAGAAAGGTGAAAGCTCTGGATCTAGTCAGAAGAACTCTGTATTAGGAAATCCAAGGTACAGGCCTAGAAGACCTCTGGTAAGACAACCAAATGCTCAAAGATATCCATCCTTCAATGGATATTGCCACAATTGTAATAACTTTGGTCATAAAGCAAATCAGTGTAGAAGAAGAAAGAATCAAACTAATTCATCCTTCTCTAGACAGTGTTTTAACTTCAAAAGGTATGGTCACAAATCTCATGAATGTACAATTCATTCAATGGTAGATGCTTTGCATGCAACAGAATGGGACATATGGCTAATCAATGCAGATCAAGAGGATATCAATCAAATATGCATAGAAATATAGCTTGCTACAATTGCAATAGATCCGGTCAAATTGTCAAATTCTACAGAAGTAAGAATCAGGATAAAAGGGGTCTAGTGCATCATAATCAAAATCAAGACAACGGAAAAGGAAAAGTGAATGTAAATAAAGTTCAAAGGGAGATGAACAAGATTTGGGTGAAGAGAAGTACAAAAAATGTTGGGGATGGATCCACACCAGAATCTAGTGCTAATATTCCTTCCAGAAACTAAATAGATGAGCTCTGGCTTAGGGGAGTCACAAAAGAAAATAATTTCCCCCAGCCAATCAATTGGTGCCTGAAATTGGCACATGGAAAGTTGCGGATTAAAAGGGCTCTCAAAGAAACATCTAAATAAACATTGGTAAAAATATGAAAGATCTGCAAGGAGTTTGAAGAGGTTAATCATCCAAGTTTAATCAGGTTTGACAGTCATCCAGCAAAAGCAAGATTTTCATAGTTAGATCTGGTATAATTCAAAATTGAAATATTTGGATCTACAGTTAGATGGAATAATTGGAGAAATGGAGATACATTGTAAGTTATCATTCTAAGTGCATCTCAGTGATCTGAAAAGATCTCTCTCATAACAAGGTTAAAACAAGGAAACTAGAATGACTTAAGGAGTGCATTTATTGCAGTATGGAATTAGGGTTTGCGTAGAAATAAAAGAGTTCTTTTTTTCATCACTTACACATTTGCATTCAAGGAGAAGAAAGAAAGAGCTTTGCAACAAGATTGCTTCAACCCTCTCAAGGTTCAACTGCAGAATTTGATTCAACCAACAATCTTTTCAACTCTTATCGTGAAACCTAGAAGCGTAAAAAAGTATTTCTGCTCTTGAATATCTCTCTAAATCTTTTGAAAGATGGCTACTCCAAATGTTGTTAAGATCACTGATAGGCCATGCCCTAAGTTCAAGAAACATCCTTAAAAATCCCTAGAAGTTGATCCCCTAGGCACATTCTCTAGCATTCCGCATGGAGTTCTGCATGTAGAAGATGTTAGGGTTTACATACATGCAAATATTAAGGAATTTGGGGAATCTAAACTGATGGATATCTATCACAAGCAACTAATAGATGAAACATTTGAACTTAAACCTTAATACAAGGCCATCCGAGATAAGCATTTTGGGCATTGCATCAATTTCCCATGTTTTGCAGAAGATGAATGGGTCCGGTATGTTCTCAGTAGAATACATGATAACTTCATATGGTTGTTGAAGCCCTTCAAAATAACAAAGGATGCAATTAGGGCAGTAACTAGTTTGTACTCATTCGGTGGGATGCCTGTTCTTAAATCCATCAAGAATCAAATAGTAAGTGAGGTTACTGGATCAAAGTTTGACAAAAGGGAAATGACAATAGAAGATATTAGAGATCTAGACATCAAATTTGCCTCTATTATTATTAGATACAAAATATATCACTCCAACAAGGAGAATTATGTATCCAGAACAACAATATATACTACATATGAAATGCTAAAGAAAAATGCTAACTATGATCTTTGTGAGCTTCTAATAAACCACCTATTAGATAATTTGTAGAAAATAAAGAAGGATAAGAAGAATTCATTTAAGTACGGTGGCTTGATATTATGTCTATTCTTCTACTACATGAATGAGCTACCTAGATCCAGTGCTTGGGTATGGAAAAATAACAGACTTGTGGCCATACAAATTAAAGACTATATGTATGGGCGTGGTGATGCCAAGGCTCAAAGCATAGGTCTCTGGGGATATTTCAAGAATTTCCAAGGTATGATGTAGGCCAAAGAGAGAATCCCCCAATCACTAGTTGAAAAATACAAGGATATGGTGTGCTTTATGGTAGACACTGATCAATGCCTAATGGAGCTAGTGGAGCCCAGAATAGTCTGGATTATGCCAATGGGTTATGAGATGGATGAGAAAATTTTGGAGCTACATGTCCAACACTTGCTAAGCCAGCCCAAGGACCCTGAGGTAGAAAGGTTTGGAACCTTTCAAGAGTTGAGTGTAAAAATTCATGTTGAACTAAAACAACCTGAGATCAAGAGAAAGGTGAGAAGGGAAGTAGAAGAAATTGGCAAGAGATATGTGATATCAAAGGAGATAGTTGATGCCAACAGAGAGAAGGTAGAAAGGGCAGAGAAAGAAAGGCAAGAAGTAGAAAAAGAAAGTGCTCTGGTGGAAGCCCCCTTCCAGACTAGATCCTCTAAGAGCTCTGCACCTGCCACTTCTAAAATCTCAAAAGCCTCAAAATTGGAAGCAAAGACATCTGACAAAGGTCACAAGGTCATACACAAGCCACAAGGATGATGAAGAGATAGAGACAGATGAGGAGGTTAAGAAAATGAAGAAGAAAAAGAAAACTTCTGTGGAATCATCTGCCGGCAAAAACAAAGAAGATGAAGCAGAAAAATTTGTTGAAAGACCTACACTTTCCATTGATGAGGTCATCAAGACAGTCACTGTAGATGGAAATCTATAACCTATGATAGAATTCTATGATGAATGTAGTGAAGTTGACCAGAAAATCTTGCAAGATACTACAGTCAAGTATCTAAACATCTACAATAAAGCATTCATTGAAATCATATCTCTAATTCCCAAAATCTTAGAGAAGGAATTTGAAATGAGAAAGAACAATGCTAAGGGAAAGGATCTAGAGATCTAGAAACATATTTCTATTCAACTCTATCCTTCCATTACCTCTCAACAAATGAACATGATCTTCAAGGACTGCCAGGATGAGTTCCAGAGCAAAGCAAGAATGAACTAGCTTATGCTTGGAGCGACTGATAAGGTGGCAAATCAAACTGAAGACATCCTCCAGAATGCCTCCATGAGATTCAATCTCCCTTTTATAGAGGACATAAATGAAGAACCCTCTACCATGGATGTTGAGGGATTAAGTACTTCAAAAGAAGAAACTTTTGAGAAAAATGTAGAAAGGCAAAAAGAGATGAATGAAGAAAAGACTAAGGACTTGGATTCCTCTATTTTGGAAGAGGAAATCCATGAAGAAGTTAGCATCTCTCTTCCAGATCCCCCTACAGACTCTGGAACTAAAGGAGAAGAAAGAAAAGAGGAGAAAGCAAGTCAAGAAGAGGAGAAAAAGGTAAGAGAAGAAGAACAAACAAAGAAGATCTCTGTTGACAGCTCTGAGGCCATAAAAGGAAAGAAGTATCCAGAAAGAGACACTACAGAAACAATAAAGAGTTTCCTGACCAAGGAATTAATGGAGATTGATGAACCGGAACTATTCCAAGTACCACTCAATTTTGATTCCATCTTCCCGGTTCATACAATGATAATAGCATCCTTTGCCCAGGCAAACGTAAAAGAGAAACTTCTGAAGTCTCACATGGAAGATTGTGAGATGATAGAGATTGCTTCTGGAATGTTGAAGAAGATCATGCCATCCTTTCAAAAGGATCCTTCGGCCTCTCCATCCAATAACCTTAAATCTCTGATAAACTTTGTCAATACTCAGTTTGATTCCTTAGAAAAGGTGGCAGAAGAAAAGGTCCGGAAATTTTTTTTAGGAAAGAGATTCTCTGAGGTGTAGGGACTTATAACAAATGATAGGAGAAATTTAGATATTGGGATAAAGAGCTTAGAAAATACTCTCAAAGATGGCAGAGATATATACAAATTTTGTCTATCTTGGTCCATAGTGATAGCATACATTGCCAAGAAGGTGAAAGAACTAGAGGGTAAACTATTAATTTTATCTCAAAATTTGGATCCTCTCACCTCATCCATAATGAATCAAGAATGCCAGGCTATTGCCACTATGCATGAAAGGAAGCTAGGTGTGCGGAAATCATTTCCTAAACTAATCTAATGAGAAGAGATGTATGCGAATTCAACTTTAAGTCTTACAACTATAGCAACATAGAACATCTAATAGAGATATTGCAGCAATACACATACACACAAAAAGTAGATAGAAGAGAGAGAGACAAGATATACATGGGGAAAACCCTTATGGGTGAAAAAACTCCACACTCCAAAACACAACTCAAATGTATTACAGTAAACAATAATAGATTACAATACAGTTTCAAAGCTAATTCTCTTTCAGGAGTCTTCGAATGTCAAATCTAGAGATATTCTGGCAACATAATAGTACTTGTACCAAAGTTATTTATCTCCCATCCAAGCACTATTTATATAGAGTTTACAAGGCAAATATGGAACCTTCTAGAGATGGGTGTCCATCTTGGACTCATGCCCCAAAACCCATGCCTAAGGACACTTGTCCAACATCCCATCCCAAAGTGGGCACCTAGTCCCAAGATAGGTTACCACAGATGCTCTTACGCACCTTACAGCTGTCATAGAATTTGTCATAACTGACAGCACTTACAGCTGTAAGAGAAATTGTCATACACTAACTAAAAATATCATAATCCTCTTACAACATGTCATAACCTCCCTTGACAGCCCAAAGATGCCTTTCTCTTGTGCAAAGATACTCACTGACACTTGTCATTAATTAAAAGTCATTTGAGGTTTTAGGGGTGTTTCTTAAAGAGGGTAGAAGCCTTTGCATTTTTGTTAAGTGGCCACATATCAATTTTGGACAGGATGAAGCAGAGTTGGGTGACAGAAGTTATACAATTGAAGACCACCTTTGCAGATATACTTAAGTATATGTAAGTATAACTTGTATATATACTTATGCGGCTATGTATAGGCTGATTTTTAGAAATTTTGGTGTGTGGATTCTACCCTTTTCCATTGATGTCAAAGGGGGAGTGAGGAGTAGTGAAAAATGTGGAATCCAACTAATGGGGAGCTCCATTAAAAGTGTACATAAGATAGAGCATCAGTCAAGGGGGAGTCTGTTATAACACTTAGTCATTTTTCACAAAGTGTTGCCATCAATGCAAAAGGGGGAGATTGTTGGCAAGAGACACTATGTGGCTTCATGAGTGTTGTCATTGATGGCAAAAAAGTCCATTCCACTCATCCGCAACACATAGTATGTCTATACTAGAAGTCAGATTGAAGAGTGTTTTGTCTAGTGAAGAAGAACAGAGCATGCAACAAGGTTTGACAATCAGGTCCAGATCTCTCAGAGGAAGTATCTTAGCAAAGTGTAGACTTGGTGAAGTCAGTAGGAGTACCATGATTGCTACATTCTAGAGATTGAGCCTTTGGTGATGACAGAGAGAAAAGATATGAGCATCTAAATATTTGGTTCCTGACAGGAAGAGCAGATTGAGGAAGAACCAACTGGTAGAGCATCAGACTTTAATCTGAATGAGAAATTGGTGGTGATCAAACTACTTGAGGGATCATTCATGGTTGGCTGACATGATTGATGACTTTTATGTCTATGTCCTTGATATGCATCACATAGTAAGCATGGATTCAGCCAACAAGATCAGTATGTTGGGAAAATCTTAAGTACTTTGGATGCTGACTAGAAAGATGTCGAGATCCTTGATGCGGATATATATACTAGATAGATTTCAATATGAAGGGGTGTGTGGTATGTGATAATGTGCAAAGAAAGGCAGAGATAGGTGTGGAAGCAATAATACAAGTCTAGTATATGACAGAACAACTGCACTAAAGTAGAGGAAGAATGAAGTGTAGTAGATTAGTTTATTGAGCCTAACTGGAACTGAACCTCAGCATATGTGGATGTCTCTAATCAGTTCAAACACATGGTTAATTTCTATATACCTTGTAGACAATGAGTCTCTTGTAGGTAGTGAGCCTCTTGTGAGAAATGTGCTCGAGCAGTGAGCCCTAATTGACAAGTGCCATTTTTGTACTTCTTATTCTTTTAACAAAGAATACAATCTTGGGTTAGTCACCCCATGGTTTTTCATTTAACAGGGTTTTCCACGTAAAAATCTTTTGTGTTATGTGTGTTGAATTCATTTCTGCTCTCATGTTCATTTATACTCATATGTTTTGATACTGCACTATTGTTAAAGATAAGAAATTTAAGATAACTGATTCACCCCCTCTCAGTTATCTGCCTTGTTTCTAACATGTATGGCACATGTTAGAATTGTAGTGGCTTGCAAAGTATGCCAATATGTGAACATATGGAAATAACACATGTGTTTGGAAACAAACTAGTAGAGTTCGGCAAGTATAAAATAATGACATACAATACAAAATATGGTAAAGAAGAAAAGAGGTGTGAATTGGTTATTGAAAAGATTCCAGTGTATCAGTTTATGCTTATATTTTGTTATAGTATAGTGTATGAGTATGCAAGCCATGCCCATAGAGCTTGATTGTTGGACTTACAATTCAAGTCATGCAAGGACACATTTCCAGTTGGTAGCATTGTTTCAGTCGTCAAATTTGCAGAGAACTACAGTCTACAACCACAGTGTGAGGTGTAATCAAAATATTACAACTCCACATAGGTTTCTATATTTGTGTACATCGCATTCATTCATGTGAATGATAGTACAAAGGATGATAGAAAGGCCATAAGGGAGTATCATTTTTATATTAGTGATGATCGTACGCATTCTACAGAGTTTGTGTAAGGTTGCTTTCAAGTGTTCTACAATGATTTGGCTAGAAGGGGCATATTGTTTAGTCAGTATATCATATGGTCATATAACTATGCATCAAAATTTAATAACTCGTGGAATTTCTATTGGTTGAGTAGGAGGCATAATATTATGGGTGTTCAACATATGTGGAACTTTTGTGAGGCCAAGAATAGAAAGGGGGAGAATGATGGTGTAGGAGCATGTATCAAAAGAGCCATAACATGAGAAGAGTTAAAGTATAAAGACAATGCAAAGTTGATAGATGCAAAATCAATCGTTGAGTGGTGTAATGCTTCGATGGGTCCAGGTAATCGAGGTAAGTGTTCAGTTTGTAGATTTTTTTGGCTGATAGATGATACTAACATTGCACCATATGAGGACTATTGTACACTAACAGGATCAAGTGAGCTACACTCTTTCAGATGCTTAATTGCAGGTTGATGGAGTATCCATACACAAAAGATGGCATGCTTTTGTTGTTCATGTACAATTCAAGCCTAGGATGAGGGCAAGTCAAAGGAGTGGGTTGGCAAATGGCGGTTAGGTTATCTTATCCTACTTGACATGTATTGACCCCCGACGACACTGGAACTGATAGAGATGGAATCATCAGTTGACTTTGACCACATATCAGATCTAGTTCAATGAGGTAATATATCTACTTGCATAGTTTTTGAAATTCCTAATGTTATCTTACTTTGTAGTATTTTTGTAATGTTGACTAATTTCATCTAATTTGATATACATATCAATGTAGGGCATGTTTATGCAGTTATTGTAGATGAAAATAATGAAGAGGGAATATATTATTACTTTTGTCATTTTGTTGAGGCCAAAAAGAAATTGGAGGCCCCAGTTACAGATGGAGAAAACATCCAATACCCTACCTGGGCTCAGTTGTTGTTATTGGAACATGGCTTAGAAGGTACCCACATAAGAGTGTTAATGTTTGGCTATTTCAGGACTTTGACATGCATCGAAAGATTCTTCGTTACTTGAACCTTATCATGGCATCCAATGTTCATTTGATACAATTTTGGGGTAGACCTTTGAACAAGACCTTGTGGAAGGTGTGTGAGTTTGACAATGAGGCAATACTTGACACAATAAAGAGTAGAGTAGACCTGGATGGTTCATTGGATTAATTTGTAATTATTCACATTGATTTTGTAAAGTCATGTTACATTGATTTGTAAGTATGTACATTAATTTGTAAGTTTACATAGGTTTGTTTTTTTATTTGCTGCTGCATTTTTACACATATACAGTGAATATTGTGATGAATATGTTTGTCATTAATGTCAAAGTGCTTGGATTTAAGTAAATGAGTAAGGAATACATAATTGTGTAGGTCTATTGGTTGTCTATTGTTTGATGATACCATTATGCTTTTAGGATATGTTGTTGGGTTTTGTGATATAAAGACACTTGCTTCTTCATAGAGTGTGTGATGTGACGCACATAGTAGTAGTGCTTCAAGACAAGGCATGAACTTGAATAGTGAAGATCTCACTCAAGCAATGGTATGAACTTGACAAGTAGTTATTAGTTATGTTTTAAACCTTAAGTGTATTGTCTTTAAAGACCTAGTTTGGTAAGTTTTGTATGTGTTATACTCTCTGTTTAATCTGTCTTTGATAACCTTTTGTGTTCTTCATGTGGTCTTCAACACTTAGGTTGTATTATATTTAGGGTTATCTAATCCTCAACCTCCTAAAAACCCTAGTATTTACTTTTCTCTGAAATCTAAGTTAATACCTTACACCCATACCAGCGATATGCCTGAAGAGTCCAAAGTTCAAAAAGACAACAATATTTGATGAGCTGTTACTTGGAAATCCTGAAACTTAGAAACATTATGTCTGAGGAAATACGATCACATAGAACTCCTCTAAAATAACCTCTCTTAGTTTTTGATATCTTTGAGGTGTTTGCCCCGGGAGAAAGCTTTTCTATTACCCCAAAAATTGTCAGAAGGAGGTAGTGTAAAGTTCCAAAGGGGAGTAACTTTCATCCTGCTCTTGATGCAACCAAACTGATAGTTCCAACGCATCTAGATGGGTATGTTTAGGCTAGGCATGGTCCTGTTTTGCACCCAAACATGCCAAAATAGTTTGAGCTACATTGTACCGACGATATCCCTGAAGAGTCCAAAGTGTAAAAAGGTAGCAATCTTTGACGAGCTTTTACTCAAAAACTGTGTCACTTAAAAATATTTTGTCTAAGGTTGTAGGATCACGTAGGGTCCCTCTAAAATAACCTCTCTTAGTTTTCAATATCTTTGAGGTGTTTTCTTATGGTGAAAGATTTCTATTGCCCCAAAAATCATCAGAAGGAGGTAGTGTAAAGTTGCAAAAGGGTGTAACTTTCATCCTTCTCTTGATGTGACTAAACTAACAGTTCTAATGCATTTGTATGGGTACATTTAGTCTAGGCATGGTCATGCTTTGTACCCAAACATGCCGAAATAGTTTGAGTTACATGGTACTGGCGATATCCCTAAAGAGTCCAAAGTGTAAAAAGGAAGCAATCTTTGATGTACTATTACTCATAAACCATGTTACTTAGAAACATTCTGTTTAAGTCTATGGGATCATGTAGGGCCCCTCTACAATAACCTTACTCATTTTTTGATATCTCTAAGGCATTAGCCCATGGTGAAAGGATTTCTTCTACGTCAAAAATTGTCAGAAGGAGGTAGTGTAAAGTTATAAAGCGGTCTAACTTTCATCCTTCTCCTAATGTGACTAAAATAATAGTTCCAACACATCCAGATGGGTATGTTTAGGCTAGGAATGGTCCTTTTTTTGCACACAAACATGCTGAAACAGTTTGAGCTACATTGTACCTGTGATATCCCTGAAGAGTCCAAAGTGCAAAGAGACAGCAATCTTTGACGAGCTATTACTTAGAAATTGTGTCACTTAAAAATATTCCATCTAAGGATACATGATCATGTAGGGTCTCTTTACAATAACCTCTCTCCATTTTTGATATCTCTGAGGTGATTGCCCATGGTGAAAGGTTTTCTGCTACCCTAAAAAATGTCAGAAGGAGGTAGTGTAAAGTTGCAAATGGGTGTAACATTCATCCTATTCCTAATGTGATTGAGCTGATAGTTCCAACACATCTAGATAGGTACGTTTAGGCTAGGCATGATATTTTTTTCCAGACAAACATGATGAAACAGTTCGAGCTACATTGTACCGATGATATCCTTGGAGAGTCTGAAGTGTAAAAAGGTAGCAATCTTTGATGCGCTATTACTTAGAAATTGTGTCACTTACAAACATTCCATCTGAGGATACAAGATTATGTAGGGTCCCTCTACAATAACATCTTTCAATTTTTGAAATCTCTAAGGCATTTGCCCATGGTGAAAGGTTCTCTGCTACCCTAAAAATTGTCAGGAGGAGGTATTATAAAGTTGCAAAGGGGTCTAACTTTCTTCTTGCTCTTGATGCAACCAAACTGATAGTTCCAACTCATCTAGATAGGTACATTTAGGCTAGGAATGGTTTTGTTTTGCCCCCAAACATGCCGAAATAGTTTGAGCTACATTGTACCAGTGATATCCCTGAAGAGTCCAAAGTGTAAAAAGGCAACAATATTTGATGATATGTTACTCAAAAATTATGTCACTTAGACACATTTTGTCTAAGGCTACTAGATCATGTATGGTCCCTCTACAATAACCTCTCTCAGTTTTTGATATCTCTAAGGCGTTTACCTGTGGTGAAAAGTTTTTTGCTGCCCCAAAAATTGTCAAAAGGAGGTAGTGTAAAGTTGCAAAGCGGTGTAACATTCATTCTACTCCTGATGTGACCAAACTGATAGTTCTAACACGTCCGTATGGGTACATTTAGGCTAGGCATGGTCCTATTTTGCACCCAAAAATGTCGAAATAGTTCAAGCTACATTGTACCAGTGATATCCCTAAAGAGTCCAAAGTGCAAAAAAGGAGCAATCTTTGACGATATGTTACTTAGAAACCATGTCACTTAGAAACATTTTTTCTGAGGTTACGGGATCATGTAGGGTCCCTCTATGATAACCTCTCTCAATTTTTGATATCTCTAAGGTGTTTGCCCATGGTGAAAGGTTTTTTGCTGCCCAAAATTTTGTCAAAAGGAGGTAGTGTAAAGTTGCAAAGTGGTGTGACTTTCGTCCTACTCCTAATGCAACAAAACTGATAGTACCAACGCATTTATATAGGTAGTTTTAGGCTAGGCATGGTGCTATTTTGTACCCAATCATGCCAATATAGTTTGAACTACATTGTACCAGCGATATCCCTAAAGAGTCCAAAGTGCAAAAAGATAGTAATATTTGATGAGGTATTACTCAGAAATTGTACCAATTAGAAATATTCTGTTTGAGGCTACAGGATCATGTAGGGTCCCTCTACAATAACCTCTCTCAGTTTTTTAAATTTTTGAGGCATTTGCTCGTGGTGAAAGGTTTTCTACTACCCCAAAAATTGTTAGAAGGAGGTAGTGTAAAGTTGCAAAGGGGTGTAACTTTTGGCTTGCTCCTGATGCAACTAAAATGATAGTTTCAACGCATCTGGATGGGTATATTTAGACTAGACATGGTCCTATTTTGCATCCAAACATGTCGAAACAATTCTAGCTACATTGTACCGATGATATCCTTGAAGAGTCCAAAGTGCAAAAAGGTAGCAATCTTTGACGAGCTGTTACTCAGAAACCGTGTCACTTAGAAACATTTCATCTGAGGATATGAGATCATTTAGAGTCCCTCTACAATAAGTTCACTTAGTTTTTGACATCTATGAGGCATTTACCTGTGGTGAAATATTTTCTGTTGCCCTAAAAATTGTCAAGAGGAGGTAGTGTAATGTTGCAAAGGGGTTTAACTTTCTTCCTACTCTTGATGCAACCAAACTGATAGTTTGAATGCATTCAGATGGGTACGTTTAGGCTAGCCATGGTCTTTTTTTGCACCCAAACATGCTGAAGCAGTTCAAGCTACATTGTACCGGTGATATCTTTGAAGAGTCCAAAGTGCAAAAAGGAAGCAATTTTTGACGAGCTATTACCTAGAAACTGTTTCACTTAAAAATATTCTGTCTAAGGTTGTGGGATCTTGTAGGTTCCCTCTAAAATTACCTCTCTCATTTTTTGATAACTTGGAGACGTTTGCTCATGGTGAAAGGTTTTCTGCTACCTAAAAAATCGTTAGAAGGAGGTAGTGTAAAGTTGCAAAGGGGTGTACTTTTCATCGTGCTCCTGATGTAACCAAACTAATAGTTCCAATGCATCCATATTGATGTGTTTAGCCTAGGCATGGTTCTTTTTGCACCTAAACATGCTAAAATAGTTTCAACTACATTGTACCAGCGATATCCCTAAAGAGTCCAAAGTGCAAAAAAGAAGCAATCTTTGACAAGCTGTTACTTAGAAACCATGTCACTTAAAAACATTTTATCTAAGGTTGCAGGATCATGTAGGGTCCCTCTAAAATAACCTCTCTTAGTTTTTGATAACTTTGAGACGTTTGCTCGTGGTGAAAGGTTTTCTTCTACCCCAAATATCGTCACAAGGAGGTAGTGTAAAGTTGCAAAAGGGTGTAATTTTCATCCTACTCTTGATGCAACCAAACTAATAGTTCCAATGCATCTGTATTGGTGTGTTTAGCCTAGGCATGGTCCTTTTTGCACCCAAACATGCTGAAATAGTTTGAACTACATTGTACCGGCGATATCCCTGAAGAGTCCAAAGTGCAAAAGGTAGCAATCTTTGACAAACTGTTACTCAGAAACTGTGTCACTTAGAAACATTCTATCTGAGACTACAAGATCACATAGGGTCTCTCTACAATAGCCTTTCTCATTTTTGATATCTCTGAGGTGTTTGCCTGTGGTGAAAATTTTTATGCTACCCAAAAAATTGTCAGGAGGTAATGTAAAGTTGCAAAGGGCTGTAACTTTCTTCCTACTCCTGATGCGACCAAAAATATAGTTCCAACGTATCCAGATGGGTATGTTTAGGCTAGGCATTGTCTTTTTTTACACACAAACATGTCGAAACAGTTCAAGCTACATTGTATCGGTGATATCCCTGAAGAGTCTAAAATGTAAAAAGACAATAATCTTTGACGAGCTATTACTCAGAAAATGTGTGATTTAAAAAAATTCTATCTGAGGCTACGGGATTGTGTAGAGTCCCTTTACAATAACCTCTCTTAGTATTTGATACCTCTAAGGCATTTTCCTTTGGTGAAAGGTTTTCTCCTGGCCCAAAAATCGTCAGAAGGAGGTAGTGTAAAGTTGCAAAGGGGTGTAACTTTCATCCTACTCTTGATGTGACCAAACTAATAGTTCCAACACCTCTAGGTAGGTAAGTTTAGACTAGGCATGGTCTTATTTTACACCTAAACATGTTGAAATAGTTTGAGTTACATTGTACCGATGATATCCTTGAAGAGTCCAAAGTGTAAATATGTAGCAATTTTTGACCAACTGTTACTCAGAAACTGTGTCACTTAGACACATTCCATCTGAGGCTATGAGATCATGTAGGGTCCCTCTACAATAACCTCTCTTAGTTATTGATATCTCTTAGGGGTTTGCCAGTGGTGAAGATTTTTTGCTGCCCCAAAAATTGTTAGAAGGAGGTAGTGTAAAGTTGTAAAGGGTTGTAAATTTCATCTTGCTTCTTATACGACTAAACTGACAGTTCCAATGGATCCGGATGGGTACATTTAGGCTACGCATGGTCCTGTTTTGTACCCAAACATGCTGAAATAGTTCAAGCTACATTGTAATAGTGATATGCGTGAAAAGTCTAAAGTGCAAAAAGGGAGAAATCTTTGACAAGTTGTTACTCAGAAACTGTGTCACTTAGAAACATTTTGTCTGAGGTTACGGGATCATGTAGGATCCCTCTATGATAACACCTCTTAGTTTTTGATATATCTAAGGTGTTTGCCCATGGTGAAAGGTTTTCTACTACCCCAAAAATCATCAGAAGGAGGTAGTGTAAAATTGCAAAGGGGTGTAACTTTCATCCTGCTCCTGATGCGACAAAACTGATAGTTCTAATACATTTGGATGGGGATGTTTAGGCTAGGCATGGTCCTGTTTTATACCCAATCATGCCAAAATAGTTTGAGCTACATTGTACCGGTGATATCCCTAAAGAGTCGAAAGTACAAAAAGATAGCAATATTTGACGAGCTATTACTTGGAAACCATTCCAATTAGAAACATTTTGTTTGAGGCTACGCGATCATGTATGGTCCCTCTATAATAACCTCTCTCAATTTTTGATATCTCTAAGGCATTTGCCCGTGGTGAAAGGTTTTTTGTTGCGACCAAACTGACAGCTCCAACATGTTTGAATGGGTACATTTAGACTAGGCATGGTCTTGTTTTACATCGAAACATGTTGAAACAATTCAAGCTACATTGTACCAATGATATCCTTGAAGAGTCCATAGTGCAAAAATGTAGCAACATTTGATAAGTTGTTACTAAGAAATTGTGTCACTTAGAAACATTTTGTCTAGGGATATGAGATCATATAGGGTCCCTCTACAATAACCTCTCTTAGTTTTTGATATCTCTGAGGTATTTTCCTGTGGTGAAAAGTTTTCTGCTACCCCAAAAATTGTCAGGGGGAGGTAGTGTAAAGTTGCAAAGGGGTGTAACTTTCTTCCTGCTCTTGATGTGACCAAATTGATAGTTCCAATGGGTCTGGATGGGTACATTTAGGCTAGGCATGGTAATTGTTTGCATGCAAACATGCCAAAACAATTCGAGCTACATTGTACCGACGATATCCCTAAAGAGTTTAAAGTGCAAAAAGGTAGCAATCTTTGATGAGTTGTTACTCAGAAACCGTGTCACTTAGAAATATTTTGTTTAATGCTATGGGATCACATAGGGTCCCTCTATAATAACCTCTCTTAGATTTTGAAATATTTGAGGTGTTTACCCATGGTGAAAGTTTTTCTGCTACCCTAAAAATCATTAGAAGGAGGTAGTGTAAAGTTGCAAAGGGGTGTAACTTTTGCTCTGCTCTTGATGTGACCAAACTGATAGTTCTAATACATCTAGATGGGTATCTTTATGCTACGTATGGCCTTTTTTTACCAAAACATGTCGAAATAGTTTGAGCTACATTGTACCAGAGATATCCCTGAAGAGTCCAAAGTGCAAAAAGGTAGCAATCTTTGACGAGCTATTACTCAGAAACTGTCACTTAGAAACATTTCATCTAAGGATATGGGATCACTTAGGGTCCCTCTACAATAACCTCTCTCAGTTTTTTATATCTCTAAGGTGTTTACCCATGGTGAATATTTTTCTATTGCCCCAAAAATGGTCAAATGCGTGCAATGTAAAGTTGCAAAGAGGTGTAACTTTCATCCTTCTCCTGATGCAACCAAACTGACAGTTTCAACACATCTGGATGAGTACATTTAGGCTAGGCATGGTCTTTTTTGCACCTGAACATACCGAAACAGTTCGAGCTACATTGTACCGACGATATCCTTAAAGGGTCCAAAGTGCAAAAATGTAGCAATCTTTGATGAGCTATTACTTGAAAATTATGTCACTTCGAAACATTCCATCTAAGGATACGAGTTCATGTCAGGGCCCTCTATAATAACCTCTCAGTTTTTGACATCTCTGAGGCATTTGCCCATGGTGAAAGGTATTCTGCTGCCCTAAAAATTGTCAGGAGGAGGTACTGTAAAGTTGAAAAGGGGTATAACTTTCTTTCTGCTATTGGTACGACCAAAGTGACAATTCCAATGCATCCATATAGGTAATTTTAGAGTAGGTATGGTCCTATTTTACACCCAAACATGTCGAAACAGTTCAAGCTACATTGTATCGATAATATCCCTAAAGAGTCCAAAGTGCAAAAAGGTAACAATCTTTGACAAGTTGTTACTTAGAAACTGTGTCATTTAAAAACATTATGTCTAAGGCTATGGGATCACATGGGGTCCCTCTACAATAACCTTTCTCAGTTTTTGATAACTTTGAGATGTTTATTCGTGGTGAAAGGTTTTCTGCTGCCCCAAAAATTGTTAAAAGGAGGTAGTATAAAATTCTAAAGGGGTGTAACTTTCATCTTTCTCCTGATGTGACCAAACTAACAGTTCCAACACATACGTATGGGTACATTTAGGCTAGGCATGGTCCTTTTTGTACCCAAACATGCTGAAATAGTTTGAGCTACATTGTATTAGCGATATCCCTGAAGAGTCTAAAGTGTAAAAAGGTAGCAATCTTTGAGGAATTGTTACTCAGAAACTGTGTCACTTAGAAACTTTTCATTTGAGGCTACGGGATTATGTAGTGTCTCTCTACAATAACCTTTCTCATTTTTTGATATCTCTAAGACATTTGCTTGTGGTGAAATATTTTTTGCCACCCTAAAAATTGTCAGAAGGAGGTAGTGTAAAGTTGCAAAGAGGTGTAACTTTCATCCTGCTCCTAATGTGACTAAAATGATAGTTCCAACACATCCAGATGGGTATGTTTAGGCTAGGTATGGTCCTATTTTTCACATAAACATGTCAAAATAGTTCGAGCTACATTGTACTGGCGATATCCCCTGAGAGTCCAAACTGTAAAAAGACAATAATTTTTGACGAGTTGTTACTCAAAAACCGTGTCACTTAAAAACATTATGTCTAAGGCTACGAGATCATGTAGGTTCCCTTTACAATAATCTCTCTCATTTTTTGATATCTCTGAAGTTTTTTCCTATGGTGAAAGGTTTTCTGCTGACCCAAAAATCATCAGAAGGAGGTAGTGTAAAGTTACAAGGGGTGTAACTATCATCCTGCTCCTAATGCAACTAAACTAATAGTTCCAATGTTTAGGCTAGGCATGGTCCTGTTTTGCACCCAAACATGCTGAAACAGTTCAAGCTACATTGTACCGACGATATCCTTAAAGAGTCCAAAGTGCAAAAAGGCAACAATCTTTGACAAGTTGTTACTTAGAAACCATGTCACTTAGTCACATTCTGTCTAACGCTATGAGACCATGTAGTGTCCCTCCACAAAAACCTCTCTCAATTTTTGATATCTCTAAGGCATTTATCCATGCTGAAAGGTTTTATGTTGCCCAAAAAATCGTCAAAAGGAGGTAGTGTAAAGTTGCAAAGGGGTGTAACTTTCATCCTTCTCCTGATGCGACCAAACTAATAGTTCCAACGCATATAGATGGGTACATTTAGGCTAAGCATGGATGTTAGTTTGCACCCAAAAATGCTGAAATAGTTCAAGCTGCATTGTACGAGTGATATCCCTCAAGAGTCCAAAGTGCAAAAAAGGAGCAATCTTTGACGAGTTGTTACTCAAAAAATGTGTCACTTAGAAATATTTTATCTAAGGTTACGGGATCACGTAGAGTCCCTCTATGATAACCTCTCTCAGTTTTTGATATCTCTAATGTGTTTACCCATGGTGAAATTTTTTTTGCTGCTCCAAAAATTGTCAGAAGGAGGTAGTGTAAAAGTGCAAAGGCGTGTAACTTTTATCCTTCTCCTGATGCGACAAAACTGATAGTTCCAATGCGTTTGGATGGGTACGTTTAGGCTAGGCATGGTTTTGTTTTGTACCCAATCATGTTGAAACAGTTCGAGCTACATTGTACCTGCAATATCCCTAAAGAGTTGAAAGTGTAAAAAGATAGCAATATTTGATGAGCTATTACTCAGAAACTATTCCAATTACAAATATTTCATCTAAGGCTATGGGATCACATAGGGTCCCTCTACAATAACATCTCTTCATTTTTTATATCTCTAAGGCATTTGCTCGTGGTGAAAGGTTTTTTATTGCCCCAAAAATCATCAAAAGAAGGTAGTGTAAAGTTGCAAAGGGGTGTAACTTTCATCCTGCTCCTGATGCGACCAAACTGACCATTCCAACACATCTAGATGGGTATGTTTAGACTAGGTATGGTCTTGTTTTGCACCCAAACATGCTGAAACAGTTTGAGCTACATTGTACCAACGATATCCTTGAAGAGTCTAAAGTGTAAAAAGGTAGCAATCTTTGACGAGTTGTTACTTAGAAACTATGTCACTTAGAAACATTTCCTCTAAGGATACGAGATTATGTAAGGTCTCTCTATAATAACCTCTCTTAGTTTTTGACATCTCTAAGGTATTTTCCTGTGGTGAAAGGTTTTCTGCTGCCTCAAAAATTGTTAGGAGGAGGTAGTGTAAAGTTGCAAAGGGGTGTAACTTTCTTGTTGCTTTTGATGCGACCAAACTGATAATTCCAATGCATCTAGATGGGTATGTTTAGGCTAGGCATGATCCTGTTTTGCACCTAAACATGCCGAAATAGTTCAAGCTACATTGTACTGGCGATATCCCTTAAGAATCTAAAGTGCAAAAAGACAAAATATTTGACGAGCTGTTACCTAGAAATCATGTCACTTAAAAACATTCCATCTTAGGCTACGAACCATGTAGGGTCCCTTTACAATAACTTCTCTCATTTTTTTATATCTCTGAGGTGTTTTCCCGTGGTGAAAGGTTTTCTGCAACCCAAATAATTATTAGGAGGTAGTGTAAAGTTGCAAAGGGGTGTAACTTTCATCATTCTCTTGATACAACCAAATTGACAGTTCCAACGCATCTAGATAGGTACGTTTAGGCTAGACATGGTTTTGTTTTACACCCAAACATGCTGAAACAGTTCAAGCTACATTGTACCAGCGATATCCTTGAAGAGTCCAAAGTGCAAAAAGGCAACAATCTTTGACAAGCTGTTACTCAGAAACCATGTCACTTAGACACATCCTGTCTAAGGCTACAAGATCATGTAGTGTTAGTATACAATAACCTCTCTCAATTTTTGATATCTCTGGGGCATTTACTAGTGGTGAAAAGTTTTCTACTACCCCAAAAATTATCAGAAGGCGGTAGTGTAAAGTTGCAAAGTGGTGTAACTTTCATCCTGCTCCTGATGTGACCAAACTGATAGTTCCAACACATCAAGATGGGTACATTTAGGCTAGGCATAGTCCTATTTTATACCCAAACATGCCAAAGTAGTTCAAGCTACATTGTACTAGTGATATCCCTGAAGAGTCTAGAATGTAAAAAGGGAGCAATCTTTGACGAGCTATTACTCAGAAACCATGTCATGTAAAAATACTTTATCTAAGGTTACAGGATCATGTAGGGTCCCTCTACAATAACCTCTCTTAGTTTTTGATATCTGTGAGGTGTTTGCCCATGGTGAAAGGTTTTCTGTTGCCCCAAAAAATTTTAGGAGGTACTGTAATATTTCAAAGGGGTGTAACTTTCATCCTACTCCTGATGTGACAAAACTAATAGTTCCAATACATTTGGATGGATATGTTTAGGCTAGGTATGGTTCTATTTTTTACCCAATCATGCCGAAATAGTTCAAGCTACATTGTACTAGCGATATCCCTAAAGAGTCCAAAGTGCAAAAACACAACAATATTTGATGAGCTATTAATCAGAAACTATTCCAATTAGAAACATTTTTTATGAGGCTACTAGATCACATAGGGTCCCTCTATAATAACCTCTCAATTTTTGATATCTCTGAAGTGTTTGGCTATGGTGAAAGGTTTTCTACTGCCCCAAAAATCGTCAGAAGGAGGTAGTGTAATGTTGCAAAGGGTTGTAACTTTCATCCTGCTCCTGATGTGACCAAACTAATAGTTCCAATGGATCTAAAAGGGTATATTTAGACTAGGTATGGTTCTATTTTGCACTCAAACATGCTGAAAATTTTCAAGCTACATTGTACCGATGATATCCTTGAAGAGTCTAAAATGTAAAAAGGTAGCAATCTTTAACGAGCTATTACTCAGAAACTGTGTCACTTAGAAACATTATGTCTAAGGATACAAGATGATATAGGGTCCCTCTACAATAACCTCTCTTAGTTTTTGACACTTTTGAGGTATTTGCCCATGGTGAAAGGTTTTCTACTGCCCCAAAAATTGTCAGAAGGATGTAGTGTAAAGTTGTAAAGGGGTGTAATTTTCTTCCTACTCTTGATGCGACTAAATTGATAGTTCCAACATGTCTAGACAGGTATATTTAGGCTATTCATGGTCCTTTTTTGTACCTAAACATGCCGAAATAGTTCAAGCTACATTGTACCGATGATATCCCTGAAGAGTCTAAAGTGTAAAAAGGTAGCAATCTTTAAACAGTTGTTACTCAGAAATCGTGTCACTTAGAAACATTATGTTTGAGGCTACATGATCACATTGGGTCCCTCTACAATAACCTCTATCAATTTTTAAAATCTTTGAGGTGTTTTCCTGTGGTGAAAGGTTTTCTGCTACCCCAAAAATCGTCAGAAGGAGGTAGTGTAAAGTTACAAAGGGGTGTAACTTTTATCCTGCTCCTTATGTGACCAAACTGATAGTTCCAATGCATACATATCGGTACGCTTAGACTAGGCATGGTCATATTTTATACCCAAACTATTGGAAATAAGGCAGATAACTGAGAGGGGGGTGAATTAGCTATCTCAAAATTTTCTTAACTTTCTTTTCCTTTTGTATCTTAATAATCACTACTGCATCAAAACATGAAAGCATATGTAATCATAAGAGCAGAAATAAATTCAACACACTAAACACAAGAATTTTTATGTGGAAAACCCTGTTAAGGGAAAAACCACGAGGTGACTAACCCAAGATTGTATTCTCTATTAAAAGAATAAAGGAGTATAAAATGACACTTGCCAATTAGGGTTCACTGCCCGAGCACACTGCTCACAAGAGGCACACTACCTACAAGAGACTCACTATCTATAGAACTTACAAAAGATAATCAAGTGTTTGAACTAATGAGAAGCATCTACAAATGTAAGAGTTTAGTTTTGGTTAGACACAATACACTGATCTGATGCACTTCATCCTTCCTCTATTTAATGTTGTTACTCTATCACATATCAGACTTGAATTACTACTCTCAGACTTATCCCTATCTTTCTTTGCACTTTATTTCATCACTTCTTCACCACACACCTCTACATACTGGAACCCTTCTAGTATATATATCCGCATCAAGGATTTCATCAACTTTCTAGTCGACAACAAGAACACTCAAGATATTTGCAAGTTACTAATCTGTCAGCTGAATCCATGCTTGATTTGTGATGCATATCAAAAACATAGGCATAAAAGTCATTAATCATGTCGTCCAACAATGTATAATCCCACAAGTTGCTTGATCAACACCTTTTACTCATCCGGATTGAAGTATGATACTCTGTTGGGCAGTTCTTTCTCTATTTTATCTGCCTAACTAGAACCCAACACTCAGATGCTCATATCTTTTTCATGCTTTATCACTGGAGGCTAAATCTCTAGAATACAGTAGTCATGATACCCCTCTTCACTTGTCTAAGTCTGTAACTTGCTGAGTTACACCATCTGAGAGATCCAGACCTAATTGTCAGACCTTGTTACATACTCTGTTTGTTGTTCACCAGACCAAAACTCTATGGCCCAGCTCTACTTCATCCTATCCAAAATAGAGATGTGACCACTCAACAAAAATTCATATGCTTCTGTCCTTCTTAAATCTGCTAGATCACTAGTCTGGGCTTTGGTCTGAGCATCTGTCAAGGACTCATGCATTACCTCTAGCTTAGGGATAATTATCCCTCTGAGTTCACCCATTATGTTTATTATGTTCTTCTTTTCTTTGTCTAGCCTGTTTATTTCATTTATGATAACAATGGCCTGGCATTCTTGATTCATTAAAGAGGTAGTAAGGGGATCAAAAATTCTGAGATAAACTTGACAGTTTACCTTCTTGTTCTTTCACTTTCTTCTCAATGTCCTCTATCACTTTGAGCCAAGATGGTTTTCAAGGCTCTTTATTCCAATGTCTAGGGTCCTCCTATCATTAGCAATCAGTCCTTGTACTTCAGTGAATCTTTTTCCTAGAAACTCCTTTTGGACCTTTGCTTCTACTGATTTCTCTAGAGATTCAAAATGAGTGCTAACAGAATTTACCAAAGATTTCAAGTTACCAGATGGTGAGGCCGAAGGATCATTTTGGAAGGATGGCATGATCTTTTCTAGCATCCCAGATGTAATCTCCAATAGCTCATAGTCTTCCATGTGAGATTTTAGGAGGTTTCCTTTTGCTTTGGCTTGAGAAAAGATGCTATTTTCATTGTCTGAACTGGAGAGAGAGAGTCAAAATTTAGTGGCCATTGAAATAGCTCAGGTTCATCTATCTCCAACATTTCTTTGTTTAAGAAGTTTTTTACTACCTCTACAGTGTCTCTTGCTGGTGATTGCGTCTTCTTTTCTTTTGGAATATCAGAATAGTCATCATTAGTCTTTTCTGCTTGTTCTTCTTTTCCCTTAACCTCTTCTTCTTGAATCACCTTCTCTTCTCTTCTATCTTCTCCTTCAGCTTCAGAGTGTTGAATGTTTGCAGTGGGATCTAGAGGAGAGATATCACTGGTGTTTGTTGCTTCATGGACTTCCTCTTCTAGAACAGAGGAATCCAAGCCTTAGACTTCTCTTCATCTATCTCTTTTGATCCTTCTACATCCTTGTCAGAAGGTTCTTCATTGGTTACATTTAATCCTTCAATATCCATGATAAAAGGTTCTTTAACTATTTCCTCTATAATAGGAAGATTAGATCTTTTCAAAGCATTCCAGAGGATATCTTTTGTTTCACTCGCTACTTGGTTAGTTTCTCCAAGCATAATTTTATTCATTCTTGCCTTACTTTGGAACTCATCCTTACAATCCTTAAAAATCATGTCCATTTGTTTTGGAGTTATAGAAGGATAAAGCTGAATCATTATTTGTTCCCAAATCTCTAGGTCTTTTGCCTTTGCATTCTCTTTTCTTAGTTCAAGAACCTTTTCTAGACTCTTAGGAATTAATGATATAATTTCAATGAAGGCTTTATTGTAAATGTTTAGGTACCTAACAGTAGCTTCTTCCAAAATTCTCTTGTCAGTATCACTATATTTATCATAGAACTCTGTTACTGGCTATAGGTTCCCATCCACAGTAACTGCCTTGATGATGTCATCAATGGAAAGAGTGGGCTTTTCAACAAATTCCTCTGCCTTTTCTTCCTCATTTTTACTAGCAGAGAATTCCTTGGATGTTTTCTTCTTCTTCATTTTCTTGATTTCCTCATCAGATTTTGTTTCTTCATCATCCTTAAGGCTTGTATATGACCTTTTGGCTTTGGTCTTCATCCTCTTTTCCCTTTTTCTAGATATCTTGACTTCTAGTTTGGTAGCCTTTGAGCTTTTAGGAGTGACAGATGTAGAGCTCTTGAAAGATCTAGTCTAGGAGGAGGCTTGTACCGGAGTGTCTCCTTTCTTTGCTTCTTGTTTCTCTTTCTCAGCCTTCTCCATCTTCTCTCTATTTGCATCCATAGTTTCCTTTAATAGGCCAAATCTTTTGGCAATTTCCTCAACTTCCCTTCTTACTTTCCTCTTTATTTCTGGCTGTCTTAACTCAACATGTATTTTTATACTTAGCTCCTGAAAGGTTCCAAACCTTTCTGCCTCAGTGTCCTTGGGTTGGCTCAGCAGATGTTGAATATGAAGCTCCAAGATTTTCTCATCAACTTCATATCCCATAGGCATTATCCACATAGTTCTTAGCTCAACTGCCTCCATTAGGCATTGCTTAGTGTCAACCATGAAGCACACTATGTCCTTATATTTCTCAACTATGGATTGAGGTATTCTTTCTCTAGCTTGCATCATGCTTTGGAAGTTCTTGAAGTAACCCTAGAGAGCTGTATTTTGGGCTTGAGCATCACCAAGTCCATACATATAATTTCTAATTTGAATTGCAACTGATTTGTCATTTTGCCATACCCAACCTTTTGATCCAGGTAGCTCATTCATATAATAAAGGAATAGACACATTATTAGATAACCATATTTAAAGGAATTCTTCTTATCCTTTTTGGTCTTCTACAAGTTTTCTAACAATTGATTTAGGAGAAGTTCACACAGGTCATAATCTGCATCTTCCCTAAACATCTGATATGCTGCATAGATTGTTGTCCTAGACATAGAATTCGCCTTGCTCGAATGATAGATTTTATAGCCAATTATCATTGAGGCAAACTTGACATCCAGAGCTATGATGTCATCTATGGTCATTGCTCTTTTGTCAAATTTAGATTTGGTGGCTTTAGTTACTATCTGGTTCTTGACAAATTTAAGTGTAGGTAACTCACCAGATGAATGTAGTCTAGTCACTGCCCTGATGGCATCTTTAGTTATCTTGAAGGGCCTCATTAACCACATGAAATTATCATGCATCCTACTTAGGACATACCGTACCCAATCATCTTCTACAAAACATGGAAAGTGTATGCAATGTCTGAAGTGTTTATCCCGGAGGGCCTTGAATTTAGGTTTGAGTTCAAAACTCTTATCTATTAGCTGTTTGTGATAGATGTCCATCAATTTTGAGTCTCCAAATTCCTCAATGTTGGCATGGATATAGACCCTAACATCTTCTACATGCAATACCCCATGCGGAATGCTCGAAAATGTGCCTAAAGGATCAACTTCTAGATATTTATAAGGGTGTTTCTTGAATTTAGGATGTGGCCTATCAGTGATCTTGACAACCATTGGAGTAGCCATTTTGCAAGAGATTCAAAGAGAGATTTTTAGAATGGAAGTACCTTTTCACGCATTAGAGCTTGAAATAGGAGCTAGAACAAATCGTTGGTTGAATTCAATTTTTAGTTGATCTTGAGTGAATTGTAGAAATTTTGTTGTAGAGTTCTTCTTTTCTTCTTCCTGAATGTAAATGTGCAAATAATGAGTGAAAAAATCCTTTTATCCTTGCACAAACCCTAATTTCCTTTTGTAATAAATGCACAACTTAAGTTATTCGGTTGCCCTATTTTGAGAGAGATCTTCTCGAATCACTATGTTGAACTAAGGATCATTGTCAGTGAGGATTGACAATGTATCTTCTTTTCTTCAATCATGCCATGGGTCCACAGATCAAAGTATTTTAATTCTGAATCATACCGAATATGTTTGTGAAAATCTAGCTTTACCGGATAGTTGTCGGAACCAAATTAACTTGAACATTAAATCTTGCAAAATTCCATGCAGATCTTTCATATTTTTACTGAAGGTTATTTAGATGTTTTTCTAAGAACCCTTTAATCCACAGCATTCCATGTGCCGAATTTAGGCACTAGTTGACTGGCTGGGGGAATTTGTTTTTCTCTGTGACTCCCCCTAAGCCAAGGCTCACCTTTTTAGTTTTTAGAAGGAATATCAGTACCAGATTCTGGTGCGGATCCATCCCCAATATTTTATGTACTCTTCTTCACCCAAATGTTGCTCATCTCCTTTTGAACTTCATTTTCATTCACTTTACCTTTGCCCTTATCTTGTTTTTTATTATGTTGCACGGGACCTTTTCTATCCTGATTTCTACTTTTGTAGAATTTGACAATATGACTGGATCTATTGAAATTGTAGCAGATATTTAATTGATATCCTCTTTATTTGCATTGATTAGCCATATGTCACATTCTATTTCATGCAAAACATATACCATTGAATGAATTGTTTATTTGCATATTTCTACATTCATGAGATTTGTGACCATACCTTTTGTAGTTGAAACATGTCTAGAGAAGGATAGATTAGTCTGATTCATTCTCCTCCTGCACTAGTTGCTTTATGACCAAAATTGTTGTAGTTGAAGCAGTATCCATTGAAGGATGGATATCTTTGAGCATTTGGTTGCCTTACCGGAGGTCTTCTGGGCCTATTTCTTTAATTTCCTAATCTAAAGTTCTTCTGACTGGATCTGGAGCTTTCACCTTTCTCATATCCCAGGCCACACTTATCATCTACCCTCTTTTGGCTTTCAAGAAGAACTTCAAGTTGGGCTGAGCTTATCTTGAATTTCTCTCTGTATTCATTTGTTGTTTGAAGATCTTGTTGAAGAGTGTCTATCTGATTCTCAAGTTGTTCTTCATTGTCTCTAGCTTCTTCAAGATCTGATTCAAGATGCCTAATTATTCTATCCATTTTGTGGTAGTCCTCTATTTTCTCCTTAAGGGATTGTTTTAGATTATCTTCAATTTTCCTTTTTTCTTCAATTTCTTGGGTGAATCTCATAACCCCTAATTCCATTTCATGCCTTACCATAATGACTTTTTTTGACATCTTCTCACATAGCTTATTTTTCTCATCCAGATCTTCATTAGTATCATTGGCTTCACTCTGATTGGCTAATTTTTGAAGTAGTTCCTTTCCCTTTTTCATAGAGATACTAAGTTTTTCTTTTAGCTCATTTATGAAATCATCATCTTGTTTGAGTTTTTCTCTCAAATTATTGACTTCAAAGTGGAATTGTTCAAGATCATCTAGAGAAGACTGAAGTTGTTCCTTCATACCATATATATCCATTGAGATTCCTAGATCTTCCTCAAGCTGTTAGGCTTTGTTCAGAGGAACTTAGCTCTGATACCAATTGTTGGAAACAAGGTAGATAACTGAGAGCAGGGGTGAATCAGTTATCTCAAAATTTCCTTAACTTTCTTTTCCTTTTGTATCTTAATAATTAGTGTTGCATCAAAACATGAAAGCATATGTAATCATAAGAGCATAAATAAATTCAACACACATAACACAAGAATTTTTACATGGAAAACCCTATTAAGGGAGAAACCATGGGGTGACTAACCTAAGATTGTATTCTCTGTTAAAAAAATAAAGGAGTACAAAATGGTACTTGCCAATTAGGGCTCACTGCCCAAGCACACTACTCACAAGAGGCACACTGCCTAAAAGAGATTCACTATCTACAGAACTTATAGAAGATAATCAAGTGTTTGAACTGATGAGAAGCATCTAAAAATGTAAGAGTTTAGTTCCAATTAGGTATGGTGCAGTGCACCTAGAATAATCATTTAGTTAATTTTTTTTATAATTTTAGTTGTTAAAGACAAAATAAAGTTTTAAATTAATGTATTAAAGCCTTCTAAAGGCATGGTCATGTAGTGGTGGCCTTAGAAAAGGTAAATTTTTAATAATAGGTCTAAGAGATTTTTATTTCCTAGGTTTTAGGATAGTCTTGTTTTTTTTTCTTTAAAGAAGGCTTTAATTACCTTCTTTTTTTAGCTTCCCAAAATGGAGAGAAGAGAATTTCATGGATTTATGTTGTAACATGCCTATGATAGCTGGGGAGGTCAAATTAGCATGTATGGGGAAAAGTTTTCATAAAAAAATGAGAGAAAAAGATACAATTTTCTGTAATTTTTTGGTGGTTTTTTTAGTTTTCAAGCACTTGTACGGAAATGTACAGAATTTTCATGGAGGGAACCAAATAAAATCTGGAAGAGGGCTGTGTTAGCTCTATTTTTCATTTTATTTGGTAGATTAATATTTTTGTTTAAGAATTTTATTGGCATTTTTTTTATTTTTGCTCCAAAAATCTAGTTTTTGGGGTTTCTAAAGAAATTGATGGCTTGGGAGCCATTTCCATCCACACTCTAACCCAATAATGGATGAGATGGAGATATTTTGTTGCTGTTTCTTTGATTTTTGTGTTGCAGGAATGGTGGAGTTGGTGTGAAAGGATAGATTTGTGTGTTTCTTGAAGTTCAATAACACTATGTTTTTTACAGTCCTAACATAGGTGGAGTTGCTTTTTGAAAGGCAATGGAGAAGTTTGGCACAAAACCTTTGAAAATAGAGTATTTAGACCTTTTATGATCTATTTGATACCTTGGAGTGGGTCTTTGTAATTGGAAATAAGTTTTCTACCCTTTTTTTCATGTCTAGGAGGCCTAATTAGCCCTTGGGACAGCAGGGTACAGTCAAGTTTTGGATGTAGTGTTCCAAATAAACCTATGTTGCATGTTTAATATATTAAAGAAAAAGGTAATGGGTAGTCAAAAAGCCCTTGATAGTTTGGAAAAGAGGTCTGAAACAAAAGTTATTTTATGACAGTCCTAAAAAGAGGGCTACAAGGAAGTGAGTTAGTTTGTGAAGGAGGTGGTACAAGGAGGTATCCCCTAGGCATTTTTATGGTTTTGTGAGCTTGGAAAAGTCAAACCTAGAAGGTCTAGGATCCCTAGAAAGTTTGGGAAGGTTCCCATATGTATGAACCTACAAATGGTGTCATTATGCTATGTTGAAGCAATGCAGAGTGAGTGGACAGTCTTGTCCTGTTTGATGTCAAGTGTTGCTATTTAGTCCATTGAGGCCTAGAAGAGTTGCCTGCCCTACCATCCCCTATATCCTCTTCCTCCTGTGTAGTTGGTTGTGACCCCTTAGTGATCCTCTGTGGTCTTGTGTTAGTGAGCTCTACATCAAATTGGTATCAGAGCGTAGTTAGTAGGTCTGTGAAGTGTTGAGTTGAAGAAGAAGTTTATCAAGATGCCTCCAAGAGTAAGAAACATGGCTCAAGAGATGAATGATCTGAAAGAGAAGCATGCTAGAGAGTTGAGGGAGCTGAAGGAAAGAATGGCTACCCTAGAGCAAAATCAGAGAAGAGGAGTGGCTCTAGGTGATGAGATTGAGTCTGAGGAAGAAGAAGAAGTTGAGTATGAAGATGTGGAAGAAGAGTTAGACCCTGAGGATCAGAGGATGGTAAAGTTGCTGAGGGTAGTAAAAGAAGACAAGCACAAAATAAAGATAGATGTGCCAAAGTATGGAGGAAGCCTGAATGATAAAGAGTTGTTAGACTGGATTGCAGCATTGGACAATCACTTTGAGTGTGAAGAAGTTACTGAGGATCAGAAAGTGAAGATTGCAAAGACCAAGCTGACAGGTCATGCTTTGTTATGGTCGGATTATTAGCAAACAGAGAGAAGAAAGCAAGGAAAGGCAAAGATTGTCTCATGGGACAAGATGGTAGCAAAAATCAAAGGTAAATTCTTGCCTAAAGATTATGAAGTTCAAATGTTTAAGAAGCTTCAAGGTTTAAGGCAAAAGGAAATGAATGTTAAGACATACACTGAAGAGTTTTATAAGTTGAGTAGAAGGTCTGGTCAAAATGAAACTGAAGTACAAAAGGTTGCTAGGTATATTTGTGGTTTGAGATTTAACATGCAAGATGAGTTGGTGTTGGCAAATCCAAGGAGTGTTGAAGACTGTTATTAGATGACAGTTAGAGTGGAAGAGAAGCTAAAAAGAAGACAAGATAAGTCATCCAGAGGCAGAGGCAATACCTCTAGAGGTAGAGGATCTTTCAATACAAAGCAAGTTAGTGAAAGTCAAGAAGACATGAACAAGGCACAAGGACAGAATGTAGATTTCAGAGGTAGAGGTTCTAGAGGTAGATTTGGTGGTGAAAGGAGTGCAAACACCTTTGCAGGTAAGTGTTATAATTGCCAAGAGTTTGGGCACCCAGCATATAAGTGTCTTGAAAAGCAAAATTTTTCAAATAATGGTGAAAGGAAGAGTGAAAGAAGGACTCAATTAGTCCAAGAAGAAGAATGTGGTAGTTCTAGTTACACTAGGTGTGATGCTGAGGTAGGAGAAGCATTGATGCTAAGAGAAAGAGCACTGTTGAAGACTTCTAGGGAGAAGGAGCTGATTCAAAGGAGAGCATTGTTTAAGACAACTTGCAAGAACAAGGACAAGGTATGTAAAGTGATAGTTGATTCTAGTTGTACTGATAATATGGTGTCAAGTGAGATGGTAGATAAACTGAAGTTAAAGAGAGTTCCTAGGGAAGTTCCCTACAAAATTTCTTGGTTGAGTGATCATTAGTCCATTTTAGTGACTGAACAAGCATTGGTTGAGTTTAAAATTGGAGCATATGAGGATAGGGTACTTTGTGACATCCTACCTATGGATTGTTGTCATGTGATACTGGGAAGACCCTGGCAATTTGATAGGTTTGCAGTCTATGATGGAAGAGCCAATACCTTCACTATCAAGAAGGATGATAAGACTTTTGTGCTACTGCCATTTCAAGAGTAGTCAAGAACAACAAATATGATCATGTTTGGTAAGAAGGAGCCAGTGATGTTTGAGGAGAGTGCAAACAAGGAGTATGCAGCCTTTTCAAGGCATAAAGTTGTTGAAATAGCAAAAAGTAAGTGTGAAGAAGAGTTGCAGCCAATTGTGAGGAGCAATATCTTCATGTGGAAGAAGGAGGTGAGTGAAAATGAGAAGTGTACGAGTGTAGAGCCTATGGTAAGGCAAGAAGTGAGTGAAGGAGTCTTAGTAGGAACAATCATGTGCCCTATGGTGAAGAGTAGAAATAAGAGACAACCAAATGAAGTTGGTGCAATAGTTTGCAAAGTTCCTAGGACAGTGAACACCCTAGTTGCAGGTCTAATAGAGGTTGGTAAAGGTAAGGTGATAGTGGACAATAGAGAGCAAAGTATGAGACAATGGTGTGAGAAACGAGTTGAGAAGAAAGTGTTGACAGAGGTAAAGAAGAATGAAGTTGACAGAGCACTCTATGACAGAGTGAAACACATTACAAAGAAGGACAAGAGCAAAGATGACAAGGATAGTGAAGGATCAAGGCAACATGGACTTGATGAAGACAAGAATGGAGCCATGAAGGACAATTTGCAAGAATATTTCCAAGGAACTTGGAAAAGTTCCAAGTTAGGGTGTATGGTGCAGTGCACCTAGAATAATCATTTAGTTAATTTTTTTTATAATTTTAGTTGTTAAAGACAAAATAAAGTTTTAAATTAATGTATTAAAGCCTTCTAAAGGCATGGTCATGTAGTGGTGGCCTTATAAAAGGCAAATTTTTAATAATAGGTCTAAGAGATTTTTATTTCCTAGATTTTAGGATAGTCTTGTTTTTTTTCCTTTAAAGAAGGCTTTAATTACCTTCTTTTTTTAGCTTCCCAAAATGGAGAGAAGAGAATTTAATGGATTTATGTTGTAACATGCCTATGATAGCTGGGGAGGTCAAATTAGCATGTATGGGGAAAAGTTTTCATAAAAAAACGAGAGAAAAAGATATAATTTTCTGTAATTTTTTGGTGGTTTTCTTAGTTTTCAAGCACTTGTACGGAAATGTACAGAATTTTCATGGAGGGAACCAAATGAAATCTGGAAGAGGGCTGTGTTAGCTCTATTTTTTATTTTATTTGGCAGATTAATATTTTTGTTTAAGAATTTTATTGGCATTTTTCTGATTTTTGGTCCAAAAATCTAGTTTTTGGGGTTTCTGAAGAAATTGATGGCTTGGGAGCCATTTCCATCCACACTCTAACCCAATAATGGATGAGATGGAGATATTTTGTTGCTGTTTCTCTAATTTTTGTGTTGTAGGAATGGTGGAGTTAGTGTGAAAGGATAGATTTGTGTGTTTCTTGAAGTCTAATAATACTATGTTTTGACAGTCCTAACATAGGTGGAGTTGCTTTTTGAAGGGCAATGGAGAAGTTTGGCACAAAACCTTTGAAAACAGAGTATTTAGACCTTTTATGATCTATTTGATACCTTGGAGTGGGTCTTTGTAATTGGAAATAAGTTTTCTAGCCTTTTTTTCATGTCTAGGAGGCCTAATTAGCCCTTGGGACAGCAGGGTACAGTCAAGTTTTGGATGTAGTGTTCCAAATAAACCTATGTTGCATGTTTAATATATTCAAGAAAAAGGTAATGGGTAGTCAAAAAGCCCTTGATAGTTTGGAAAAGAGGTCTGAAACAAAAGTTATTTTATGACAATCCTAAAAAGAGGGCTATAAGGAAGTGAGTTAGTTTGTGAAGGAGGTGGTACAAGGAGGTATCCCCTGGGCATTTTTTTGGTTTTGTGAGCTTGGAAAAGTCAAACCTAGAAGGTGAAGGGTCCCTAGAAAGTTTGGAAAGGTTCCCATATGTATGAACCTACAAATGGTGTCATTATGCTATGTTGAAGCAATGCAGAGTGAGTGGACAGTCTTGTCCTGTTTGATGTCAAGTGTTGCTATTTAGTCTGCTGAGGCCTAGAAGAGTTGCCTACCCTACCATCCCCTATATCCTCTTCCTCTTGTGTAGTTGGTTGTGACCCCTTAGTGATCCTTTGTGGTCTTGTGTTAGTGAGCTCTGCATCAAATTGGTATCAGAGCGTAGTTAGTAGGTCTGTGAAGTGTTGAGTTGAAGAAGAAGTCTATCAAGATGCCTCCAAGAGCAAGAAACATGGCTCAAGAGATGAATGATCTGAAAGAGAAGCATGCTAGAGAGTTGAGGGAGCTAAAGGAAAGAATGGCTACTCTAGAGCAAAATCAGAGAAGAGGAGTGGCTTTAGGTGGTGAGATTGAGTTTGAGGAAGAAGAAGAAGTTAAGTATGAAGATGTGGAAGAAGAGTTAGACCCTGAGGATCAGAGGATGGTAAAGTTGCTGAGGGCAGTAAAAGAAGACAAGCACAAGATAAAGATAGATGTGCCAAAGTATGGATGAAGCCTGAATGATGAAGAGTTGTTAGACTAGATTGCAGCATTGGACAATCACTTTGAGTGTGAAGAAGTTACTAAGGATCAGAAAGTGAAGATTGCAAAGACCAAGTTGACAGGTCATACTTTGTTATGGTGGGATTATTAGCAGATAGAGAGAAGAAAGAAAGGCAAGGCAAAGATTGTCTCATGGGACAAGATGGTAGCAAAAATCAAAGGTAAATTCTTGCCTAAAGATTATGAAGTTCAAATGTTTAAGAAGCTTCAAGGTTTAAGGCAAAAGGAAATGGATGTTAAGACATACACTGAAGAGTTTTATAAGCTAAGTATAAGGTCTGGTCAAAATGAAACTGAAGTGCAAAAGGTTGCTAGGTATATTTGTGGTTTGAGATTTAACATGCAGGATGAGTTGGTGTTAGTGAATCCAAGGAGTGTTGAAGACTATTATCAGATGGTAGTTAGAGTGGAAGAGAAGCTGAAAATAAGACAAGATAAGTCAGCCAGAGGCAGAGGCAATACCTCTAGAGGTAGAGGATCTTTCAATACAAAGCAAGTTAGTGAAAGTCAAGAAGACATGAACAAGGCACAAGGACAAGGTGCTGATTTCAAACAAGGACAGAGTGCAGATTTTAGAGGTAGAGGTTCCAAAGGCAGATTTGGTGGTGGAAGGAGTGCAAACACCTTTGCAGGTAAGTGTTATAATTGCCAAGAGTTTGGGCACCTAGCATATAAGTGTCCTGAAAAGAAAAAATTTTCAAATGATGGTGAAAGGAAGAGTGAAAGAAGGACTCAATTAGTCCAAGAAGAAGAATGTGGTAGTTCTAGTTACACTAGGTGTGATGCTGAGGTAGGAGAAGCATTGATGCTAAGAGAAAGAGCACTGCTGAAGACTTCTTGGTGCAGGAGCACCTACCTGACAGCTGGCCTCCAGGAGGCAGTTAGTTTGTTATAGGTCTGGTTAATGTTTCAAAGAAGGTCGTATAAGACCAATGCATGTAATAAGGTCATGTTGACCATACTTTACTATTTTTAGGTAGGTTGTTAGGACAGCTGTTATGCTGTATGTTCGGTTGGATCCTCCCAGCCGCTTGGAAGCTCCCAGCTGCTGGGAATTGAGTGGTAGTAGTCGCAAGCAGATCCTATTTATGTATTAGGATCGGTTGGTTTTAGGCAGTATTGCATTGAGCAGAGGAGTTAGATTGCAGAGAGAGAGACTGAGTATTGTAATTGCATCTTTTGAAATCAATAAAGAGATCCTGTTAGTGTTCATCCTCTGTTGAATTCTATTGTTTAATCGTGTGGCTGTTCTGGTGGTTTCATGGATTCGTTGATCCATTCCACCGGTTGATTCGTCGAATCAGTGGAATGGCTCTGTACAGTAGTTTAGGTTTTAGTTTGCTTTTTCTATTTGTTCATGTGCATGTTTGCAGGATCGCAGTCGAGAGGTGTTGAGAACCCTAGCATGGGCATGTGCTAGGTCGTGCTGATAGTTAGAGTCTGGAAGATCATTTAGGAAGCAGATCGGGTCACCTCAGGAGGTTCGGCGGATCGAAATTTGCTAAGGTTGGAAAATCCATCGCAACGGCATCATCAAGATATTTCTGTGTATATCCTGCAGTTACTTCAGGCGTCATCCGAGTAGATGGAGGTGAGCATGATGCAATTGTTTGCATAAGGTGAATGTGCATTGGGGTGATCATCATCAGGTGTTGCCGAGGAGGAGCATATCGGCATAAGGTAGAAGATCGGGTTGATAAAACCATCGCGGGCCGATAATGTTAAGTTTGGCCGACAGCAGGATATTGAAGGAACTGCATGTGACGTCATTGTCATCAGGATAATCATCATCAGGATATCGGGGCAGCAAGATATTGAAGGAGCTGCATGTGACGTCATCGTCATCAGGATAATCGTCATCAGGATATTGCGAATATCACCCGATGCAGATTTATCCTGCTGACATTAAGTGTTCGGCATCGGCAGGAGTAATAGCATCGGGGAGATCCTTTTCGGCTCGGCTGATAGAAGAAGTGTTGCCGATAGGCAACCTGATCGAGGAAAAGAGTTATCGGGGTGATGTGGGGATCGGCGTGACCTTTTTCCAAAGGTGCTGATAGTAATTGTCTCACCGATAGGAAGTGAACAGTAGTCAGCAGGAGGATATTTCATGCCTCTTCGAAATATGATGATGATGATGGGTTGTAGACATACATGCTGTATGTTAAGGTTTTAGTGTGGATGCCTCTACATCATAGTGGTATCAGAGCTCAGCAAAAGGTCTGGGCTGTTG
Source organism: Cunninghamia lanceolata (assembly GCA_027924645.1). Taxonomy (NCBI): domain Eukaryota; kingdom Viridiplantae; phylum Streptophyta; class Pinopsida; order Cupressales; family Cupressaceae; genus Cunninghamia; species Cunninghamia lanceolata. The sequence continues at coordinate 3,980,043 of BSBN01000793.1, forward strand.
TGTGTTGATTCTATCACCGAAAGGGCAGAGGTAGAGTTGATTCTGTCACTGAAAGGACAGAGGTAGAGGAGTGAGAGGTTGACAAAATGCCTCCGAAAGGTAATGGTACTGCAAGGGAATTGCAGGAGATGAAGGAAAAACATGCCAGAGAGATGAGGAAGATGAAGGAGCTTGCTAAAGCACTTCAAGCCAGGCTTGTAGCCTTGGAGAAGAACAAAAAGAGGGAAGTGGACGACAGTGAGTCTGAAGAAGATGAAGATACTGTTGAAGAGTATGAAGAGGTAGCTGAAGATCTGGATGCTGAAGACCAGATATTTGCAAAACTGTTAAAGGCAGTGCAGAGTGATAAACCTAAGGTAAAGGTTGATGTTTCCAAGTATAATGGAAGTTTGAATGAAGATTAGTTACTAGATTGGATTGCTGCACTTGATAATCACTTTGAATGTGAAGATGTTGTTGAGGATCAGAAGGTAAAGATTGCAAAGACCAAGTTAGGAGGTCATGCTTTGGTATGGTGGGATTATGTACAATCCGAGAGAAGGAAACAAGGAAGGTCAAAGATCACTTCATGGGATAAAATGGTAGCAAGGATCAAAGGTAAATTCTTGCCTAAGGATTATGAGATTCAGATGTTTAAGAAGCTGCAATTTTTAAGGTAGAAGGAAATGGATGTGAAGGCATATACTGAGGAGTTTTATAAGTTGAGTATGAGATTTGGTCATCATGAGAATGAGGTAGAAAAGGTGGCTAGGTACTTGGCTAGTTTGAGATTGAACATACAGGATGAGTTAGTTTTAGCTAACCCTAAGAGTGTGGAGGATTGTTACCAAATGGCAATCAGGATTGAAGAAAAGATGAATAGGAGACAAGATAAGTCCATGAGAGGAAGAGGAAACAATATGAGGGGAAGAGGATTAGCCCCTACAACAAGGCAAACCAATGAGGGTCAAGAAGACACTGGTAAAGGACAGGGACAGTCTGATTTCAGAGGTGGATGGAAAGGTAATAGAGGCAGATTTGGAAGTGGTAGAGGTTCTACTACATTTTCAGGAAAGTGTTACACCTGTGGTGAGTTTGGTCATCCATTTTTCAAATGTCCAGAAAGCAAAGGTTCATCATCCAGAAATGATAGAACGAATGACAAGAAAGTACAACTTGTGCAAGAAGAGAAAGTAGAGGAATGTGTACAAAGTTCAAACACTTATCAAGGAGATAGAGTTCCTGACGGTTATGGATATCCTGAGGAGGGAGAAGCATTAATGCTAAGGAGAAATTAGTTTGCAGGCATCAAGGATATGATGCAAAGAAGAGCTCTTTCAAGACCACATGCAAGAGCAAAGGTAAAGTATGTAAGGGTTATCATTGATATTGGTTCAACAGATAACATGGTATCTCAGGAAATGGTGGATAAACTGCATTTGGAAAGGATTCCACACCAACACCCTTACAAGGCATCTTGCGTGAGTGATAGTCAATCACTTTTTGTCTATGAACAGGCATATGTGGATTTTCAGATTGGAGCATATCATGATAGAGTTTTGTGTGACATTTTGCCCATGGAATGTTGTCACCCTACTGTTGGGTAGACCATGGCAATTTGATAGGAGGGTACTGTATGATGGGTATGCTAATACCTACACCATCAAGAAAGATGGGAAAACTATTATGTTGATGCCATTACAGGAAGCAGCTGTAGTACAGAAGGCAGCAAAAATCATTTTAGTGGGAAAGAAGGAGTTTGTGCAGAAGCCTATAGGAGCAGCATAAAGGCAGTTGAGGACACTGCAGGGAAAGGAGTTGTTAAGGACAACAAGTTTAAGAAAGTTTCAGTTTTGACTGACAGAGGTCAGCAGGCAGGTTCAGAAACAGGTTTGCAAATAGCAACCAGTTGAGAGGAATGACAAGGATGTTGTCATAGTTGGGACTATTGCTTGTCCTATAAAGGTTGAAAGAAAGACAAAGTTGAACATTGCAGAAGTTCAAGAGGTAGTTCAGACAGAGGTTCTGGTCAGACAACTTGACAAACACAAGGTATGTGAGAGAAGGGCCTACATTGACAGGCATGAGGATTTACTTGCAAGAAAACAAGTTACAGTTCAGAAGTCTTGGAGCAGCCAAGAGATAGCAGAGGATAAAGCTGGGAACAGGTCAGAATATTGCAAAGGCAAAGTGTAAAGGTGGAGGACTTCCACATCCTAACTCATGGGACATGAGTTCTTTTCTGTTGGGGAGTATGGTGCAGGAGCACCTACCTGACAGCTGGCCTCCAGGAGGCAGTTAGTTTGTTATAGGTCTGGTTAATGTTTCAAAGAAGGTCGTATAAGACCAATGCATGTAATAAGGTCATGTTGACCATACTTTACTATTTTTAGGTAGGTTGTTAGGATAGCTGTTATGCCGTATGTTCGGGTTGGATCCTCCCAGCTGCTTGGAAGCTCCCAGCCGCTGGGAATCAAGTGGTAGTACTCGCAAGTAGATCCTATTTATGTATTAGGATCGGTTGGTTTTAGGCAGTATTGCATTGAGCAGAGGAGTTAGATTGCAGAGAGAGAGAGACTGAGTATTGTAATTGCATCTTTTGAAATCAATAAAGAGATCCTGTTAGTGTTCATCCTCTATTGAATTCCATTATTTAATCGTGTGGCTGTTCTGGTGGTTTCATGGATTCGCTGATCCATTCCACCAGTTGATTCATCAAATCGGGTGGAATGGCTCTGTACAGTAGTTTAGGTTTTAGTTTGCTTTTTCTGTTTGTTCATGTGCATGTTTGCAGGATCGCAGTCGAGAGGTGTTGAGAACCCTAGCATGGCATGTGCTAGGTCGTGCTGATAGTTAGAGTCTAGAAGATCATCCAAGAAGCAGATCGGGTCACCTTAGGAGGTTCGGCGGATCAAAATTCGCTAAGGTTGGAAAATCCATCGCAACGGCATCATCAGGATATTTCTGTGTATATCCTGCAGTTACTTCGGGCATCATCTGAGTAGATGGAGGTGAGCATGATGCAATTGTTTGCATAAGGTGAATGTGCATTGGGGGTGATCATCATCAGGTGTTGCCGAGGAGGAGTGTATCGGCATAAGGTAGAAGATCGGGTTGATAAAACCATCGCGGGCCGATAATGTTAAGTTTGGCCGACAGCAGGATATTGAAGGAACTGCATGTGACGTCATCGTCATCATGGATAATCGTCATCAGGATATCGGGGCAGCAGGATATTGAAGGAGCTGCATGTGACGTCATCGTCATCAGGATAATCGTCATCAGGATATTGCGAATATCACCCGATGCAGATTTATCCTGCTGACGTTAAGTGTTTGGCATCGGCAGGAGTAATAGCATCGGGGAGATCCTCTTCAGCTCCGGCCGATAGAAGAAGTGTTGCCGATAGGCAACCTGATTGAGGAAAAGAGTTATCGGGGTGATGTGGGGGATCGGCGTGACCTTTTTCCAAAGGTGCCGATAGTAATTGTCTCACCGATAGGAAGTGAACAGTAGTCAGCAGGAGGATATTTCATGCCTCTTCGAAATATGATGATGCTGACAATGTTAGCAAGAAATATGATGATGATCATGGGTTGTAGACATACATGCTGTATGTTAAGGTTTTAGTGTGGATGCCTCTGCATCACTTCTAGGGAGAAGGAGCTGATTCAGAGGAAAGCATTGTTTAAGACAACTTGCAAGAGCAAGGACATGGTATGTAAAGTGATAGTTGATTTTGGTTGTACTGATAATATGGTGTCAAGTGAGATGGTAGATAAACTGAAGTTAAAGAGAGTTCCTAGGGAAGTTCCCTACAAAATTTCTTAGGTGAGTGATCATCAGTCCATTTAGTGACTGAACAAGCATTAGTTGAGTTTAAAATTGAAGCATATGAGGATAGGGCACTTTGTGACATCCTACCTATGGATTGTTGTCATGTGATATTGGGAAGACCCTAGCAATTTGATAGGTTTGTAGTCTATGATGGAAGAGCCAATACCTTCACTATCAAGAAGGATGATAAGACTTTTGTGCTACTGCTATTTCAGGAGCAGTCGAGAACAACAAATATGATCATGTTTGGTAAGAAGGAGCCAGCGATGTTTGAGGAGAGTGCAAACAAGGAGTATGCAGCCTTTTCAAGGCATAAAGTTGTTGAAATAGCAAAAAGTAAGTGTGAAGAAGAGTTGCAGCCAATTGTGAGGAGAAATATCTTAATGTGGAAGAAGGAGGTGAGTGAAAATGAGAAAGTGTACGAGTGTAGAGCCTATGGTAAGGCAAGAAGTGAGTGAAGGAGTCTTAGTAGGAACAATCATGTTCCCTATGGTGAAGAGTAGAAATAAGAGACAACCAAATGAAGTTGGTACAACTGTTTGCAAAGTTCCTAGGACAGTGGATACCCTGGTTGTAGGTCTGACAGAGGTTGGTAAAGGTAAGGTGATAGTGGACAATAGAGAGCAAAGTCTGAGACAACGGTGTGAGAAAGGGGTTGAGAAGAAAGTGTTGACAGAGGTAAAGAAGAATGAAGTTGACAGAGCACTCTATGACAGAGTGAAACACATTTCAAAGAAGGACAAGAGAAAAGATAACAAGGATAGTGAAGGATCAAAGAAACATGGACCTAATGCAGACAAGCATGGAGCCATGAAGGACAATTTGCAAGAATATTTCCAAGGGACTTGGAAAAGTTACAAGTTAGGGTGTATGGTGCAGTGCACCTAGAATAATCATTTAGTTAATTTTTTTTATAGTTTTAGTTGTTAAAGACAAAATAAAGTTTTAAATTAATGTATTAAAGCCTTCTAAAGGCATGGTCATGTATTGGTGGCCTTAGAAAAGGCAAATTTTTAATAATAGGTCTAAGACATTTTTATTTCCTAGATTTTAGGATAGTCTTGTTTTTTTTCCTTTAAAGAAGGCTTTAATTACCTTCTTTTTTTAGTTTCCCATGATGGAGAGAAGATAATTTCATGGATTTATGTTGTAACATGCCTATGATAGCTGGGGAGGTCGAATTAGCATCTATGGGGAAAAGTTTTGATAAAAAAGTGAGAGAAAAAGATACAATTTTCTGCAATTTTTTGGTGGTTTTCTTAGTTTTCAAGCACTTGTACGGAAATGTGCAGAATTTTCATGGAGGGAACCAAATGAAATCTGGAAGAGGGCTGTGTTAGCTCTATTTTTTATTTTATTTGGCAGATTAATATTTTTGTTTAAGAATTTTATTGGCATTTTTCTGATTTTTGGTCCAAAAATCTAGTTTTTGGGGTTTCTGAAGAAATTGATGGGTTGGGAGCCATTTCCATCCATACTCTAACCCAATAATGGATGAGATGGAGATATTTTGTTGCTATTTCTCTAATTTTTGTGTTGTAGGAATGGTGGAGTTGGTGTGAAAGGATAGATTTGTGTGTTTCTTACACTATGTTTTGATAGTCCTAACATAGGTGGAGTTGCTTTTTGAAGGGCAATGGAGAAGTTTGGCACAAATTATTTGAAAATAGAGTATTTATACCTTTTATGATTTATTTGATACCTTGGAGTGGGTATTTGTAATTGGAAATAAGTTTTCTAGCCTTTTTTTCATGTCTAGGAGGCCTAATTAGCCCTTGGGACAGTAGGGTACAGTCAAGTTTTGGATGTAGTGTTCCAAAGAAACCTATGTTGCATGTTTAATATATTCAATAAAAAGGTAATGGGTAGTCAAAAAGCCCTTGATAGTTTAGAGAAGAGGTCTAAAACAAAATTTATTTTATGACAGTCCTAAAAAGAGGGCTACAAGGAAGTGAGTTAGTTTGTGAAGGAGGTGGTACAAGGAAGTATCCCCTGTGAATTTTTATGGTTTTGTGAGCTTGGGAAAGTCAAACCTAGAAGGTCTAGGGTCCCTAAAAAGTTTGGGAAGGTTCCTATGTGTATGAACCTACAAATGGTGTCATTATGCTATGTTGAAGCAATGGAGAGTGAGTGGACAGTCTTGTCCTGTTTGATGTCAAGTGTTGCTATTTAGTCCAATGAGGCCTAGAAGAGTTGCCTGCCCTACCATCCCCTATATCCTCTTCCTCCTGTGTAGTTGGTTGTGACCCCTTAGTGATCCTTTGTGGTCTTGTGTTAGTGAGCTCTACATCAAGGTACAATACACTGATCTGATGCACTTCATCCTTCCTCTGTTTAATGTTGTTGCTTTGTCGCATACCAAACTTGAATTGCTACTCTTAGACTTATCCCTTCCTTTTTTTGCACTTTATTTCATCACTTCTTCACCACACACCTCTACATACTAGAATCCATTTGTTATATATATTCGCATCAAGGATTTCATCAACTCTCTAGTTGACAATAAGAACACTCAAGATATTTGCAAGTTACCGATCTATCAGCTGAATCCATGCTTGATTTGTGATGTGTATAAAAACATAGGCATAGAAGTCATTAATCATGTTGACCAACAATGTATAATCCCACAAAGTTGCTTGATCAACACATTTTACTCATCCAGATTGATGTCTGATACTCTGTCGGTCAGTTCTTTCTCTGACTGCTCTACCTGACTAGAACCCAACACTCAGATGCTCATATCTTTTTCATGTTTTATCACCAGAGGCTAAATCTCTAGAATATAGTAGTCATGATATCCCTCTTGACTTGCCCAAGTCCACAACTTGCTGAGTTACACCATCTGAGAGATCCAGACCTGATTGTCAGACCTTTTTACATACTCTATTCTTGTTCACTAGACCAAAATAATCTTCAATCTGACTTCTAATATAGGCATACTATGTACTATAGATGTGTTGGATAGACTTTGTTGCCATTAATTACAACACTAATGAAGCCACACAGTTTCTCTTGTCAACACAAACATGCCGAACTAGTTCGAGCTACATTGTACTGATGATATCCTTAAAGAGTCCAAGTGCAAAAAGGTAGCAATCTTTGACGAGTTGTTACTCAGAAACTGTGTCACTTAGAAACATCTCATCTAAGGATACGAGATAATGTAGGGTCCCTCTACAATAAACTCTCTCAATTTTTTACATCTCTAAGGCATTTAACCATAGTGAAGGTTTTTTGTTACCCCAAAAATTATCAGGGGGAGGTAGTGTAAAGTTGCAAAGGAGTGTAACTTTCTTCCTGCTCTTGATGCGACCAAATTGATAGTTCCAACACATTTAGATGGGTACATTTTGGCTAGGCATGGTCCTATTTTGTACCTAAACATGACGAAACAGTTTGAGCTACATTGTACCAGTGATATCCCTAAAGAGTCTAAAGTGCACAAAGGTAGCAATCTTTGACGAGCTGTTACTCAAAAACTATGTCACTTAAAAATATTCTATCTATGGCTACAGAATCACGTAGGGTCCCTCTACAATAACCTCTCTCAGTTTTGATAACTTTGAGGCGTTTGCTCATGGTGAAAGGTTTTCTACTGCCCTTAAAATCGTCAGAAGGAGGTAGTGTAATGTTGCCAAAGGCTGTAACTTTCATCTTGGTCCTGATACAACCAACTAATAGCTCCAATGCATCCATATGGGTATGTTTAGGCTAGGCATGGTCCTTTTTGTACCCAAACATACGTAAATAGTTCGAGCTACATTGTACCAGCAATATCCCTGAAGAGTCCAAAGTGCAAAAAGATAGCAATCTTTGACAAACTGTTACTTAGAAACCATGTCACTTAGAAACATTTAGTTTAAGGCTACGAGATCATGTAGGGTCCCTCTACAATAACCTTTCTCATTTTTTGATATCTCTAAGGCGTTTGCCCGTGGTGAAAGTTTTTCTGCTGCCCCAAAAATTGTCAAAAGGAGGTAGTGTAAAGTTGCAAAGGGGTGTAACTTTTGTCCTACTCCTGATGCAACCAAAATGATAGTTCCGTCACATCCAGATGGGTATGTTTAGTGTAGGCATGGTCCTGTTTTGTACACAAACATGTCAAAACAGTTTGAGTTACATTGCACCGGCGATATCCCTAAAGAGTCCAAAGTGCAAAAAGATAGCAATCTTTGATGAGCTATTACTTAGAAACCGTGTCACTTAAAAATATTTTGTCTGATGCTCCAGGATTATGTAGGGTCCCTTTACAATAACCTCTCTCATTTTTTGATCTTTGAGCCGTTCGCCCATGGTGAAAGGTTTTCTACTGCCCCAAAAATTGTCAGAAGGAGGTAGTGTAAAGTTGTAAAGGGGTGTAACTTTCATCTTGCTCCTAATGTGATCAAACTGACAATTCCAACGTGTCTAGAAAGGTACATTTAGGCTAGACATGGTCCTATTTTGTACTCAAACATGCTGAAACAGTTGGAGCTACGTTGTACGGGCAATATCCTTGAAGAGTCTAAAGTGCAAAAAGGCAGTAATCTTTGACGAGTTGTTACTCAGAAACCATGTCACTTAGATGAATTCTATTTGAGGTTACGAGATTATGCAAGGTCCTTCTACAATAACCTCTCTCAGTTTTTGATATATTTGAGCTGTTTACCCGTGGTGAAAGGTTTTATGTTGCCCCAAAAATCATCAAGAGGTAGTGTAAAGTTACAAAGGGGTGTAACTTTCATCCTGCTTTTGATGCAACCAAACTAACAGTTCCAATGCATTCAGATGGGTACATTTAGGCTAGGCATGGTGTTGTTTTGCATGCAAACATGCCAAAATAGTTCAAGCTACATTGTACCATTGATATCCTTGAAGAGTCCAAAGTGCAAAAAGGGAGTAATCTTTGATGAGCTATTACTTAGAAATTGTGTCACTTAGAAATATTTTGTCTAAGGTTATGGGATCACGTATGGTCCGTCTACAATAACCTCTCTTAGTTTTTTATATCTCTAAGGTGTTTGCCCATGGTGAAAGATTTTCTGCTGCCCGAAAAATTGTCAGGAGGTAGTGTAAAGTTGCAAAGGGGTGTAACTTTCATCTTGCTCTTGATGTGGCAAAAATAATAGTTCCAATAGGTTTGGATGGGTATGTTTAGGCTACACATGGTCCTGTTTTGCACCCAATCATGCCGAAATAGTTTGAGCTACATTGTACCGGCAATATCCCTAAAGAGTCTAAAGTGCAAAAAGACAGTAATATTTGATGAGCTATTACTCAAAAACCATTCTAATTAGAAACATTTCGTCTGAAGCTATGGGATCATGTAGGGTCCATCTACAATAACCTCTCTTAGTTTTTGATATCTCTGAGGTGTTTTCCCATGGTGAAAGGTTTTCTGCTGCCCCAAAAATTGTCAGGAGGTTGTGTAAAGTTGCAAAGGGGTATGACTTTCGTCCTGCTACTTATGCAACCAAACTGATAGTTCCAACATGTCTAGATGGGTATGTTTAGACTAGGCACGGTCCTTTTTGGCACCTAAACATGCTGAAATAATTCAAGCTACATTGTATCGATGATATCCTTGAAGAGTCAAATGTGCAAAAAGGTATCAATCTTTGATCAGTTGTTACTCAGAAATCATGTCACTTAGAAACATTTTATTTGAGGATATGAGATCATGTATGGTCCCTCTACAATAATCTATATTTGTTTTTTTACATCTCTGAGGCATTTGCCTGTGGTGAAAAGTTTTCTATTGCCCCAAAAATTGTCAGGAGGAGGTAGTTTAAAGTTGCAAAGGGGTGTAACTTTCTTCTTGCTCTTGATGCAACCAAACTGATAGTTCCAATGTGTCTGGATGGGTATGTTTAGGCTAGGGATGGTTATTTTTTTGCACCCAAACATGCTGAAATAGTTTGAGCTACATTGTACTGGTGATATCTTGGAAGAGTCTAAAGTGCAAAAAGGTAGCAATCTTTGATGAGCTGTTACTTAGAAACCATGTCACTTAGAAATAATCAGTTTGAGGCTACGGGATCACATAAGGTCCCTCTACTATAACCTCTCTCAGTTTTTAAAATCTTTGAGGCATTTTTCCGTGGAGAAAGTTTTTTTGTTGCCCTATAAATCATCATAAGGAGGTAGTGTAAAGTTGTAAAGGGGTGTAACTTTTGTCCTACTCCTGATGTGACCAAACTGATAGTTCTAATGCATCTGGATGGGTATGTTTACACTAGGTATGGTTTTTTTTTGTACCCAAACATGCCAAAATAGCTTGAGCTACATTTTATCGGTGATATCCCTAAAGAGTCCAAAGTACGAAAAGGCAGCAATCTTTGATGAGTTGTTACTTGAAAAATATGTCACTTAGAAATATTTCATCTGAGGATATGGGATCATGTAGGGTCCCTCTACAATAACCTCTCTCAATTTTTTATATATATGAGGTATTTACCCATGGTGAATATTTTTCTGCTGCCCCAAAAATGGTCAGATGCATGTTTGTAAAGTTGCAAAGAGGTGTAACTTTCGTCCTACTCCTGATGCGACCAAATTGATAGTTTCAATGTGTCTAGATGGGTATGTTTAGGCTAGGCATGGTCCTAAATTTGCACCCAAACATGCCAAAATAGTTCAAACTACATTGTACCGATGATATCCTCACACATTACCTTTTCTATAACTGTTATAGTCTTCACATGTCAACATGCATCTTATGGCTATTAAAATACTTGTTCTAGCAGTCAACATAGTCATATATAGAGTGCTTGTTCTTTTATCTTGGTTCACCTTGACTTTGTTCTCTAGTACTATCTTTTCTCTAGTACTATCTTTGTAGGGTTTGTTTTAGTCCTCCAGTGCATTGTTCCATCACTACAATCTTAGACCCTTATTAGGCTTGAAATAGACCTCTGTTAGGCTACTCTCCTAAACCTTAATATCATCTTCATGTTGTCATTTCCATGATGTTCAACCCTCATCTTCTTCCACCTTTAGGTCACTATGTTATTAGGCTTGAACTTAGACTTATGTGATATTTGAAACCCTCTACACTTCATGGCTCTATCATTATGTAATGATCTACATTGCACCTATCTTGCTTATCATATTTCATAGAAATCTTGCAAAGAGTTGGGGTAGTGGTATGCAACCTTCTGCGAGATCAATACAATGTTGTAACAAGGCTTTCAACCTGAACAAGTTTTTGGGTAGGGAATTGCTTTATGGAATTAGAGTCAAATTGGTAAATGTGATGAGATGATACATATTAACATGGTGAGATACAAAGTATACATTTATAATATTAACCACATTCTTAAAGGGATTTCTGATGACTTATGGAAGCCTATAGCCCCAATGTTATGTTGCATACTCAAATTAGGTAAGACTCAATGTACTCTCATAACCTTGCCTTATATGCAAGAGGAATTACATTTGATAACTACAATGGTCATCAAGTGCTCATAAGCATATGATTTTGACTATCTTATTCAAGACAACAAACATACTCTTTGCATCCCAATATGGTATATTAACAAGGAATTAAGAAATATTTTCAATTAAGCAACTTATAAAGAATATGGATCAGCATACCAAGGAGCAACCATAAGAACATCATTTTTGAACATAGGGAAGAACAAAAAAAATTGCTTTCCGTTTATCCATTTAACCAATCTTCCTTTCTCTATTTTCTCGGGCATGTATAGTGTTGTGACGAAATCACTCCATTGCCTGATTGATCATGGGGACCCCCACATTTTGAGCTTTTGGTTGTGTGTCCATTAGAAGTGCCCTGCATATATGAAGAGTTGGCAAATGGTGGTCATGATCAAAACTGTTGAATGCTTTAGAGAGGTTGATTATTGCAGGTGTTAGGTAGAATATACTTACCTCTGGATTTGAGTTTTGTGTCATGACTTAATGAGGTTTGAAGTTGTCCAAGACTAGAAATTTGAGATTGGTTTGTTGGAATGGTGGAAGCCAATGCAGATGTTTTGCCTTGAAGCATCATTTCAAGAGGTTCACTTATCCCATGTGCTTTCATTGTTCATTGTTTGCATTGCTCGTAATATAGTCATATTCAAATGAAAGTGGACCTTTTATCTTCACTTTGCAATATGTTTGTTTCTCATTTTTATGCACAATGGCCTCAAGTGTTTGCCTGAGCACTTCTCAATAGTTACTTTGTGTCCTATGAAATCTTCAAAACTAGAAGTTTGTGCAAGTATGTTTAAGTCTACTAGAAGAACAAGTTGGTGAAGCGATGAACAAAACAAAGGTAGAATGGCTTGAGGCTTGAAGTCATGCATGGCCATATCTAAAGTCTACTTGGGCGGACATTGTTAGTCACTTTGCAATGTGTGGGATGTTTCGAGTATTACTCAACACATCAAAACATTGGCTCGTCCCACGAGTTTCACTCCAAGTGGACTTTATTTACCCATTAGCATTATTCCCATTATGTCATGAACATCAAAATGCTCGCTCGTTCCTAAAATTTCACTCCAAGGATATGTTGTTGACTTGATGGCATTATTTGCATTTTGATTTGAGCATTAAAATACTTGCCTCAAATGGAGGTCCTCGATTCCTTTGCAGTCACATAGTCATTTCAAAGAATACATTCCAAGGCACGTACTCATAATACATAATGCAACAGACTTTTGGGATTCCACTATCATGCGTATTGGAATGGAGGGTCTACTAGGTAATGCTAGTAAATGATAGGTGCAAAAAGTAAAATGCATGAAGAGAGGGATAGTCCATGTTTGCTATGTTGAAGATGCACTAGCACATCCAGTCTTCTGACCTTTCATTATTTTTGAGCCCACAACGGAGCAAGAGATAGAAGAATTAGAAGATTTAGTTGCAATTATCAAAGAGATAGACTAAGGAAAGAACAAGAACAGAAGATCTAGTTGGAGAAGGATAGCCTGGCATTTTAGCATTATATTCAGTATCTAATGAGGCCAGTAAGTCAAGTAGAAGAGATGATTGCACCACGTGACTTGCTTTCATAGGAGTCTATAGCACACTAGGAGGAAATGAGATTTCATCTCAGGTGTTGCAGGATTGGACAGCAGATTTCAGGATCAAAGCTAATAGATTCATTGATGAATTTGTGAAGTTATACAAGGAGGCTTCTTTACTATTTGAAAGAGTTCAAAATGTTTTGGTTTCCTATACAAAATTTAGAGTTGTAAGAGAAGAGGTGATGCCTCAGTTGAAAAGGCTAATTTATACTCCAAGTGCCACTTTGATAGATGAGGGAGTGATTGAACATGGTTTAGCATATAGTCTCCCTTCTTGGTATTGTACCCTGAGCATAAATGAGCAAGTTCTTGGTAAGATTGAGAGTGACAACACTCAAACAAAAGAAGCACTTCGATAAATTCAAGGCAAAATACTTGTTTCTATCAACAAGATGGTTGACTCCAATGGAGAAACTGATGAGTATTTGTTGAAAGATAAAATGCATACAAGGTATTTTCTGTTGATGTTGATAATTAACTTAAGCCACAAAGATCACCTGAAAAACCTAAGATTTACCTTCCACTAGAGAAAAAAGAAAAGAGAAATAATTTGCACAATATTGGATGAATTAATGAAATGGATTTATGAATTAGATGTGAGAACTTGCTTTTATATTTGCAAGTTATAGAAAAGCCCTAATATGACTTAAGAATAACCTAAGACTAAAATTAGCCCTAAGTAAACTTAATAAAGTGTAATTAAATATTTAATTACATCAACACCCCCCCATAAGTGCAACTTAGGGAGAAATGAAAAAACATGAAACTAATGCAAGAATGGGTCCTAGCTAGAAGGCCATTTAAGGTACCCATGAACAACAAGAATCTCTTATAAGGTGGAGAAAAAGAGAAAAACCTAGTGGGAGAAAAGTCCTCTCCAAAAGAGAGAAAAATACAAGTACATGAACATGTGATGGAATAAGGACTAACACTAAGACCCCCCAAAAAGTGAATCCATCACAAAAGTAAAATCAAGAATGCCCCCCATAAGAGAGGAAGAAGAGAGAAGGTCTCATGACCCCCCCAAAAGTGAGAAGGATGAAACCCCATGTGAGGAAATGCTCCCTCCCAAAACAAAGATGAGAAGAGAGACCATGCAGCCGCTCCTCAAGATGACTCCTGCAGTGCTAGAAGATGCTCGACATAGAATAAAGATGAAGACCCATGAACATTGAACAACATTCCTCCCCTTGGAAAGGAATAGAATTGTATATGTGTGCATATTATCTTCCCATTCTGGATATGAATATATAGGAAGAAGGACAAATGTCTCTAAACTCTACACATGATCCAAAGACAATAATGATGCTCCTGAAAACTGCTCAAATGTCTCCAATCCACTGCCAAACTGTGACTGAAGAAGAGGAGAATGAAGAACAATCTCTAAAGAAGATGATGGTGATGCAACTCCATCGAAGCTGTCATCAAAGAGAAGACAAATGTCCTCAATGTAGTCCTCCAAATCTACAAGATGGGACTCTACAAACAAAGATGATATGTCTGCAAGATAGGAATCCCAATGAGGTGGATCAAGAAGACTAATATTGACCTACTGCATAGAATCACTAGAAGCCAATGATGATGCAACATTGAACTCTAAAGTAGCAGTAGGTGATGGTGGAGCAATGATCTCATTAGGAGGAGAAGCGATTGAAGCAAGCATTTCAAAGAGATGATGTGAGAAATGAGGACACATATCTTTCTCATGTTGATTACTTCCACAATATCTACAATTAGATTTATGCTGATGGTATAATCTCATCCCCTTAGATGATTAGAGATCAAAACATGCAAATATATTTATGCTGATAATAGAAGCCTTTCAAAGCAAATAGAACCTTTCCAAGAGGCAACATGTCCAGGATAACCAACAGAAGCCATAAAATCAACAAACTAATTAAAAGATACCTGGGACTAAATCTAAAACAATTATATAGGTGGCTATATAGAGCTCGTTGATATCTTTCCAATGCCTATTTGTTTTTAAAAAATAGAGATTTTGGGTGCAAGAATAGAGCTCAAAAGCCAAAAATGATGCCTTGACTTCAAACAGAAAAAATAGATTCCAATCTACAAAACCTAGAAAAAAAACACCTACACCACTAGACTATGCTCAGAACTAGCTTTCTAATGCCTATTTGTTTTCGAAAATCTGACTCTATATGCTTAAGATATACATGATTTACCAAAATTGCTCCTTTAGGGCAAATAGGCCAAAAAAACTATTGAAGCTCCTGGGCGCCCATGTGACCAGGGACTGAGTCTTTGGGGGATGGCGGATAGGGCATTGGTCACTCATATGACTAGGATCTAAGAGCCTGGGGGCTAGCACATAGAAGCTAGGGATTGGTCCCCCATGCGACCAGGGATTAAACCTTGGGGGCTAGCCCTCAAAATAATAAAAAACTCAGCTATACCTATCACAAAAATCGAGATGGCATAAAAATTGAGGCGACACAGAAATTGAGATGGCATGCAAACTGAGGCAACTCCAAAATCAAATTTTGCTTAGATGTGAATGGTAGAAAAATCAAGGCGTCATACATTTGTACGAATTCTGTACAGGTTGTACAGATTTCACAGCCATGGATTTCTTGAAACTCAAAAAAAACACCCAAAATTTTTTTTCAGCAAAATATAAAGTGCCTTATATGAAAATATTGGTTTTTGGGCCTTCTAAGCACAATGGCGAGGTTCGTTTTGGCCAAAAAAGCCCTAAAATAGCTTTCCTCCAGATCCCGAAAAAAGCACCCACTAAAACCTTCACAGATATCGCTTCCCCAGACCAAATTCAGCTAAACAAAAGACAAATCTGCCTTTTCCAACTGCCCTAAATCCAATGGAATACTCTATTTTACATAGAAACACACCAAACAAATGGCTCTTGCTAAAAATTTTCTCCAAATCTGAGAAGGGGTTTGCAGATCCGCTCTGATACCATGTTGAAGTTGATAATTAACTCAAGCCACAAAGATCACCTGCAAAACCTAAGATTTACCTTCCACAAGAGAAAACATCAAAGAGAAATAATTTGCACAATATTTGATGAATTAATGAAATGGATTTATAAATTACATGTGAGAACTTGCTTTTATATTTGCATGTTAGAGAAAAACCCTGATATGACAAGAATAACCTAAGACTAAAATTAACCCTAAGTAAACTTAATAAAGTGTAATTAAATATTTAATTACACCAACATTTTTAGCATACATAGGTTGTTTCCAGAGAGTTGTTGGATGATGTTTGTACATTTTCCACTTTCATGGGCATGTTTCAGGCATCCATGGCTATATGGGAGATGACAATTGTCAAATGCGCATAGGAGCTACAAATTATGGAATGCAACATTCAAACACTGCCAAGTGTCCCTATGGAGGAGGTTACATGTGTTGTATCTAGATTTGTGGATTTTTTCACAAAAAGGGAAGGTCATAAAGAAGGGAACTCCACTTAGTGAGTGCATCATAAATATAATGTCTAATATTAGTAAATTTTTTAACCACTTGCCTGTGTGGCGCAATAAGGGCTCTCGATCTTTGGAATTAACCTTGGACATCCATCGTATTTTGAGGGCTATATAACCCTCATTTTCTTTCATTTGTAAGGGGGGAATGCTCTGAGACATTGTTGCTCAAGACTCTGCTAAAATAAATACAAACTCATTGCTGAATTTTTTATGGTGATTTTGTGTTGTTTCAAATGAATGCATGGTTTCTAAGTGTTCACTCATAGAATAATATTAGTTTAGTTTGTTTTCAGCAATTTAGTTTTATGTTTAATGGGAGTTGTTATTGCTAGTTCATGTTTGGAGTCTTCATAGTTCATACCATTTACAATTTGTCAATGGAAGATTGTAGTGCATGGTTAGTCTAAACCTTATTTGAACTTAACTTCAATTACTCTATAATCATTTACCTTCATGTTTGTGAGGATTTATGTGCATAAGTAATTTGAAAATCTTACCTTTTCCCTTAGAAGATTGCATCACCTTTGTGTAGTTGTTACTTTATGGCGAAGCAAAGTGTGGTTGAGATTCTAGTGAATTAGTGGTGATTGCTTGCATTTTAGATTAGAGTTTTCTAAACCCATTTCTTTTGCATTTTATTTAAAATCCTGTTAGATTTAGATTCAAGAGCTTTCATTGCCATATCTTAAGTTATCATATCGTTAGACCTTTGAAGAAGCTATGTTGCATGTTATCCAAGAGAAACAAGTTTCCTATTGTTGAACAATTATGTAAGTCCCTTTGTGTTAAAACAACAATTCACATCCTATTGCTAAGCTATCCTAAGTCACAAAACCAAAAGTAACTAATGGAGAACCTTGGAGTCTACTCATTTGATCACTTGGCTTAGCATTTGAGAGATTTTGTTCAAGAGAGGATAGAGTACACCAGTATTTTATTCTACGTTGCATGTGCAAGGAAAACACATCAACAGAATTGGCGCTAGAAGGAGGGTCTCTCTTGGAATACAGGGATAGACACACTAGAGCGCATCATTTCTTTTTCACTTGAAAAGCACCAGAGAACTTTAAGGTCTACACCACAAGCTTCAAAAGAGTTGGTTGAATTTGATTTCAATTCCAAGTCCAAGTGCAATAAGAAGACAAATTCAAGTGAAGGATCACCTAGCATGGAGGACATTGTAAATTTGTTCCAAACTCCTCCACCATGAAATACAAGAACTGATCAACCAAGTAATATGCAAGGAGTTACTCAAATAGTCCTAGCGCAGCAAGCAAACATTCGAATGGCTTGGCTTCTAGCAAATGCTTCTCCTCTTGCTGCTTTTGTGAATTACCATGAAATGCCTAAGAGTCCTGAACAATTTTGCTCCAAATTTTAGGTCAATGATGTAAACAAGACGCCAGAGGAGCATATTAAGATTTTCAAGGATACTCTTTAGGACAGAAGAATTGAGCATGAAGATGTAGTGTGTAGGCTGTTCCCTTATTCACTGGGCGAAGATGGGTATTTTTTGGTACATCCATCTGCCTGCAAGCTCCATCAATAGTTGGCAAAGATAAAAAAGCACCTTTCTAGAAAAGTTTAGGTTTCCTATTACTCTATCAGAGCTTTACAAATAGTTCATTGATGTCAAGAGGCAAGAGTACGAACCCATTAGTTCTTTCAATAATCAGTTTCACAAGGCTTATACAAGGTTACGAGCTCCATATAATGTCGATGATGCAATGGTGAGGGAAGTTTATTATGAAACACTAGACCACCTTACTTCCATGTTTGTGAAGAGGGCACATGCACCTCCAACTACTCTAATGGACACCTATGCCGAGGATGTCAAAGTGAATACTAACTTGGGCATGAACACTCAAGGACCACTTAATCACCTAGGGCATCCGGCTATGCCTAATCAGATTCAAGGAATCAACCAAGCTTTGACACAACATACTCCTGTAATGAATCCAATTCTCGCACCTAGTAATCAGATGGTGTTGCATCTAGGAGCACCCATTTCACAAGCTTCACCAGTGCAACCTGTGTACTTACAAGGGTCATCATCCTCTACAAGGACTCAAGAAGAGAAGGATGAAATTAAAGAATTAATTGTTTAAGTGAAAAGGTTATCTACTAAAGTTACCCATTTGAGAAATGAAAATAATCATTTACAAAATATGCAAAGGAGTTTCCAAGGTAATCAGAGGGATCAAGGAAATCAAAATGGATATCAAGGAAATCAAAGAGATCAATATCAAGGGTATAATCAAGGGTTTTGAGGAAGAAACCAAGGATTCCAAAGACAAAACAAGACATGGAATCCATCTCCAAATAATGGGAATGTCCCCTCTCCTTTGGAGAATACTTCAAATTCATATTCTAGACCAGCAGACAAGGTATTGTTAGCCGAAGCAGCACTATCAAGTTGGTGTCAATTGCATAACACAAATAAACATTCTAAGCTGCAATGTACAAAGTTCAAAATAGATGCTAATATATTTCAAAAAGAGATGCAATGCACACAATCTCAAGAGGCTCCTCAAGCAACAACAAGGTATGAGCTTGTTCCTACGACAAGGTATGATCAAGCCTTGATCATTGAAGACTTCACATTCCCTCCTGTAATGGATTATGATGCAATGGAGTACAATGGAAGGTTCCCTCCAGTATCTGCAAATGGACCAATTGAAGATTCAGATTATTACTCTCCATTCAATAATGACTTTTAGGCTGAGGCAATAGGGGAAGTACAAGCATTTCAACAATCAGCTAGAAACCCACCCCTAAAAAGCTATCAGAGAAATCATCAAGTACAAGATCCATTAACCACATCAGTTCTTCCAAATAATTTTTAAACTCCACCAAATCTAAATGCTAGTAACAATCCAAATTATCCAAAGGATTCACCAAAATATAGACAAAGGGATGCTACTCAAAGAGTTACTCCAACACGGGAAGTCCAGCAATGAGACATTCCGCAGAGAGTCAATGCTTCACGGGATGCTGCTACAACAAATGATGAATTGAAGTGTTTAAGCTTGATTGTCATAGAAGAATTCAAGAAAGTGAAGGTGAGCATGCCTTTGGTTAAACTAATGAAAATCCCTGAGATTAGAAACATAGTTTTAAATAGCCTAAATGATACATCTACTTGAAGGAATGCTACAACAGGCCCTTTAAATTCACCTAATGTTCAGAATGCACATGTCATGGAGAGTATGCCATCTTGTTCTTAGCATACATCAGAGGGTGTTACTCCATCTATGAATTCAGTATATATAGCCCAAGACCCTACAAAAGATACGAAAGAAGGAAGTATCATTAATAATGAAAAGATTGTAAAAAATGAAAAGATTACAAAAGAACAAATTCTACCATCAGGTGATGTGACAAAGAATACACACCCAAACACATCAAAAGAAAAGTCTGTAGTCTTCTATCAAGAGAGAGATGAACCTACCCCTTTCTTATTATCTGTTCACATTTTTAGGAAGATGCTACATAATTGTTTGATGGATTCAGGAGCATCGAGCAATGTAATGCCACTCACCATATGCAAAAGGCTAGGTCTGATTCCTACCCAAACCACAAAGAAAGTTACACAACTAGATAAGTCAAAAGTTCCTATGGTTGGGGAATGAAATAATATACACATGCAGTTGTCATCTGATCCAAGAATCTATAGCTACATTGATATATTAGTTGTTGACATCCCATGTGGATATGGTATGCTCTTGAGTAGAGATTGGTTGAGAAGATTGAGTGGATATGTAGCCACTAACTTCTCTCACATGTGGCTACCATGGAAAGGAATTCCAAATCAAATCAAAATTGATAGTACTCCAAGATTAAAATTGATTATCACAAAATATGGTGAAGATAATGAAGTTCTGTTCTTAGAGACTAATTTGGGAAATTACAGGCCAAATATGGAAGAAGTCCTCATGCTACAAGGTTCAATAATGAAAGAAGATGAATGTCAAATGACTTTGAATGAAAATGGAATTCTGGTAGGAAGTGATCATGAGTCCTCTTTGGATGAAGATGAGGGTACATTTCAAAATTTCTAAAATTTTGTGTTTAAAAATGTTAGGCAAGCAATAGAGTTGGGTTAGCATGCAAATGTCAAAGACCTACTATTACCCAATTGGTGTCAGATACATAATGCCTTTCATTCTAAATTTCTGTGCACTATGTGCAAAGAGGCCCTAGAACAAGTGTACAAGAGAGTTCTGCAGGCCATAAATCAAGAAGTCCCATAAGTAAAGAAATAAGATAATCCTGTAGAATTGTCCACTAAAGTTGAAATAGTTGAAAAGGTTGAGAAAAATGAGGATCAACTAAAGAAGAATCCAATTTCACAAAAGACTCCCAAGAAGGGTAAGGAAAAAATAAAAATAAATATAGTTTCAGTAGATCAAGAAGGAAATCAAGTATGGACTTTGTGTTTTGAAGTATCCAAGTCAAAACAAGGAGCTAGTGTCAAGTTCAAGTTGATCAATCCATTAGGTGAATCATTCTTGGCTGCACATAGAATGCAATTTCCATGTACAAATAACGTTGCAGAATATGAATCACTAGTTCATGGGTTATTGATGGCTATCAAGAAAGGTGCTAAGATTCTGCATGTTTATGGAGATTCAGAGGTAATTATCAAACAAATAAGGAAGAAATATGTTTGTCATGATAAAAGGTTGAAGAGGTATATAAACTGTGTTTGGGATTTGATTGAAGTTTTGATGCATTCAACATCAAGTCAGTTTATAGATCAAAGAATCAAGTTGCTAATTCCCTAGCACAAGTTGCAAGTTCACTCACACCACTTTCCATAAATAGGTTAAAGAAGTTCATAGTAGAGTTAGTTTCAGTACCATTAGTTCCAGATAATGTTACAAATTTTGCGGTGTTTAATGATGATAAACATATATTAGATTTTATCACAAATTCTGGGCTTTTTGAGGCTCAAATCATAGATGAAGAGGATTTGGAATAGACATAATTTGATATAGATGGTATCTTGAACCTAAAGAATAATACAAGACCACGAGGAATGATTGAACTAGAAAGACTCATTGATTCAGATAAATTGAGTGCATTGAGAGATCATAAGATTGTAGGAGATAAATGTGAACCTATTAATATGGGAATAGATAGTGAAGAGAAGAATGTGTTAATAGGAAAGGTGTGTAGACCTGAAGAGAAAGAGGGTATACTCAAATGTATGAAGGAATTTTTTGACATATAGCATGGAGCTATGACAACTTGAAGACCTATGATACTTCAATGATTACACACACCATTCCTCTAAAACCCAACAACAAGCCATTCAGACAAAGGCATAGGCCTGTCAATCCACTTTTAGAACCATTGATATACAAAGAGGTAAAGAATTTATTGAGTGTGAGAATAATATTCCCAGTAAGGCACTGAACATGGGTCACCAATCTTATCCTGTTTGCAAGAAAAATGGAGAGATAAGACTATGTGTGGATTTTAGGAATTTGAATAGAGCATCTGAAAAGGACAAATATCCATTGCCATCATTAGATGAGGTTTTGCAAATTGTAAATGGTTCCCAGATGATGTCTTTCTTAGATGGATATTTAGGATACAACCAAGTGATGGTGGAACCAGAAGACAGATTGAAGACTACTTTCACTTGCAAGTGGGGAAACTATGCATATAGGTGAATGCCATTTGGATTAATTAATGCAGGAGAAACCTTCTAGAGAGCTATGGACATTGCCTTTCATGATTTGATTGGAAAATGTTTAATCATATACATGGATGATCTCACAGTCTTCTCCCACAAAAGGGAAGACCACATAGAAGATTTAAGAAAAGTATTTCAAAGGTGTAGAAATCATGGAATCTCTTTGAATCTGAAGAAGTTCATGTTTTGAGTAGCAAAAGGAAAATTACTGGGACATGTGATATTAGAGAAGGGAATTTTGATAGATCCAAGTAGAATAGAGGCTATTTCAAAGATTGATATGCTTGCAAGTAAAAAGGAGTAAAGTCATTCTTTGGAAAGATAAACTTCATCATGAATTTCATTATAGGATTTGCAAAGATCGTTAAGCCATTGAATGACATGTTGAAGAAAGATGCGAAGATAGAATGGACAATTCCTGCAAGAAAGGCATTTGAAGAAATCAAGAAAGCTATTGCTGATTCTCCTATTTTGATAAGCCTAAATTACACAAGACCATTTTATCTATATTCTTTTACTTCGGAGCATACGTGTGCAGCAACTCTCATGCAGAGAAATGAAGAAAAAGATGAACACCCAATAACATTCATGAACACACCATTGAAAGATGTTGAATTAAGATATCCTAATGTAGAGAAGCAATCTTATGCACTAGTCAAAGCAATCAAGAAATTCAGGCATTATATCTTGAGAAGTAAAATATATGCCATTGTTCCAGATGTAGCAGTCAAGACCCTTCTTATGCAGAATGAATTGGGAGAAAGAAGAGGCAAGTGGGTCGCCACTATTCAGGAATATGATATTGAGATATTGCCAATGAAGCTTGTTCAAGGGCAAGGACTGACCCAAGCAATGGCAACTGAGGGACCAGGGTTGGTGCAACAAGTTTATACTCTTGAGGAAGTATCACTTGACGAGTGGTACAATGATGTTATATATTACCTGCTAAATTAGAAATGTCTAGGATAGATGAATTCAACCTAGAAGAGAGCTTTGAGACTAAAGAGTCAGTGTTTTATGCTCCAAGGATCAGTCCTATTTTGAAAGAATCATGAAGGGATATATTTGAGATGCTTAGGAAAGGATTAAACAAATCATATAATGGAACACTTTCACAGCAAATTTGGAACATGTCACGGAGGTGGTTTAGCTACACCACACCAAATTCTAAGGGTAGGCTATTATTGGCCTACTTTGTTTCATGATGCATATGATCATGTCAAGAGATGTCACACATGTCAGGTAGCTGCTTCGAGGGAAAGAAATCCAGCCATGCCACTTCAACCTGTGATTGAAGTAAGACCTTTTGCTCAATGGGGTTTGGACTTTATTGGTATGATTAACCCACCTTCCTCGGCACAACATAGCTATATTTTGACTGCTACTAATTATTGCACCAGGTGGTCTAAGGCTCATGTATTAAAATTTTGTACTTCTGATGTTGTGATTAAATTTCTTGAGGAAAATATTATCACTAGGTTTGGATGCCCACATGCACTTGTTTTTGATAATGGTCCTTCTTTTACTTCATTGAAATTTTCTAATTGGGCTTTTGAATATGGCATGACACTAAATTTTTTGTCAAATTATTACCCGTAGGGAAATGGCCTAGCAGAATCCACCAACAAAAACTTACTAGGTGTAGTAAAAAAACTTTTGGACCAAAACCCGAGGGATTGGCATACGTAGCTTATGTTTGCTCTTTGGGCAGATAGAACAAGAATAAAGAGTTCCCTAGGTACATCTCCTTATCATCTAGTTTATGGCCAAGATCATGTATTCCCAATCCAACTAAGAATTCCCACATTGCAATTTATGCAGGATTACATGGAAGAAAATGATAGGGTCCAAACTAGGTTGTCACAATTGCTTCACTTGGAAGAAAAATGAGGCATGGCACTAAAAATTTTTGCAAAACATCAGGGAGTTGTGAAGAGGTGGTTTGATAGACAAGCTAAGATCAAGTCCTTTTATATATCTAATTTGGTTCTATTCTAGGACAAAGCTAAAGAAAGAAAGGGTGAACATGACAAATTTGATAATCTCTAGAAAGGCCCTTACCAGATTGCTGAAATTTTGGGAGAGAATGCTTTCAGATTAGGGACACTCACCGGAGAATCTGTTCCATTGCCCGTCAATGGGCAATTCGTGAAGCATTATTTCCAACCCTAAGTTCCTTCAGGGATGTATTTGTACATAGTTAGGTTGTTTTAGGTTAGATTTGTTGCTTTTGGTTTGTCTATTTTTTGCTGCTATTTTGGCTTTTCCTGGGGTCCCATTTCTTCGGTGGTGATTAAATTTAAAACATATCTTGGTTGACTTTATTTTGGGAATAAATATTCATGAAATTCTTTGAGTCAAAAGGTGATTTTCTTCATTTTGTCTATTTGTTAAGATTTATACTTGATTCGAGAATGGAATCATACATTGCATTTTTACATGGAGATCTTTGATTATATGTTTAAAATATTTAATCTTAAAATGAATACTTCTTGTTTTCTTTTGATAAACTTGCGTCAGATGGATAGATCCATTGTGTATTCCATTTCTATTGTTCGATAGCATGTTGCTTGCTTTTGGAGGATAAATCAACTATTTAGAGCGACTTGAACTGTTTTGAGATCCTATACCTTTTCACACGTTAATGATCTGGAGGTTTTCTAAGTATGTCTGGGTGATCTCATGTTAGGTGAAAAGTTTGGGTTCCATTTTTACCAGCAGCATTAGTACTGCAGATTTAGATGAGAGTGGTGGGTAGTACTAAGTACTGCTAGCCTACTAGGTGAAAATAAAAGGTGTTTTTCAACACTAGACCCACTAAAAAGTGTCAATATGAAGATTACCCTTTGAAGACTCTCATATGAAGAATATTAACAGAAGATTATTAGCATCAAAGATCATCAAAAGCATTATCAAGAAAGAATCACTACAGAAGAATTATTACTTGAAGAATTATTAGTATCATCATTTGCTTCCATCAAGGCTCATCACATCTCAGCATCAGAGCATTCTCCTAGTGGTAAAGTGATCCCAACTTCATAGCTTAGCATGAAGGATCTTGGGTGAACTTAGTTTCCAATGGATGGGAATGAACTCAAGTGCACACACTTAGATCTTCAGGATATGAATAGTTGTCCTAAGCTTTTGATTTTGATGCTGTGATCAAGTATTCATGTTTAGTTGACCTAGTATGTGGGTGTGCACAGGGATTTTGAAGTTTTGATTCTTGCTTATCTCCAAAACACTTGAAGAGATTTAAATGAAATGTTTATCTTATGAAACAATAGAGATGAAATGTCTTGATACAATTTATGACTTTTTTCTCCTTTTGAGTACGTCTCTTAACTAATGGATGGTCTTGAGGGGGTTATTTGATGATTTAGGGTTTTGAATGAGTCTTTATCCCTAAAATGTTCAAGAACATTTCTCTTGTGGTGTTGCGAGATGTTGTGACCAAATCAATCCATCACCCCATTGAACATGGGGACCCTCACATTTTGAGCTTTTGGTTGTGTGTCCATTGGAAGTTCCCTGCATATATGAAGGGTTAGCAAATGGTGGTCATGATCAAAACCATTGAATGCTTTAGAGAGGTCAATTATTGCAGGTGTTAGGTAGAATATACTTACCTCAGGATTTGAGTTTTGTGTCATGACTTAATCAAGTTTGAACTTGTCCAAGACTAGAAATTTGAGATTGGTTTGTTGGAACTGTGGAAGCCAATGCAGATGCCATTTCTTTTAAGCATCATTTTAGGAGGTTCACTTATCCCATGGGCTTTCACTGTTCATTGTTTGTGTTGCTCATAATATAGCCATATTCATCTAAAAGCAGACCTTTTATCTTCACTTTACAAGATGTTTGTTTCTCATTTTTATGCGTGATGGCCTCAAGTGTCTACCCAAGCACTTCTCAATAGTTACTTTGTGTCCTATGAAATCTTCAAAACTAGCAGTTTGTGCAAGTATGTTTAAGTCTGCTAGAAGCAAGTTGGTGAAGCGATGAACGAAACAAAGGTAGAATAGCTTGAGGCTTGAATTCGTGCATGACCATATCTAAAGTCTGCTTGGGCAGACATTGTTAGTCACTTTGCAATGCGTGGGATGTTTCGAGTATTACACAGCACATCAAAAAGTCCGCTTGTCCCATGAGTTTTTCTCCAAGTGGACTTTATTTACCTATTAGCATTATTCCCATTATGCCATGAAAATCAAAATACCCACTCATTCCTAAAACTTCACTCCAAGAAGATGTTGACCCAATGGCATTATTTGTATTTTTCTTTGAGCACCCAAGCGGAGGTCCTTGATTCCTTTACAGTCACATAGTCATTTCAAAGAATACATTCCAAGACATGTACTCATAATACATAATGTAACGGACTTTTGGGATTCCACTGTCATGCGTGTTTGAATGGAGGGTCTGCCAGGTAATGCTAGTCGATGATAGGTACAAAATGTGAAATGCGTGAAGAGAGGGATAGTCCACGTTTGGTATGTTGAAGACACACTAGCACATCCAGTCTTCTGACCTTTCATTATTTTCAGTAGTTACAATTTTAGATGAAATCCTTTAAGGGGGATGAGGTGGGAAGATTCACATTATCTAAGAATAGCTTTCCTCATTGAAAAACAATTAAGACATGAATTCATTTCATACATTAGAACCTCATGTGTATGCCATTTGGAGCATCTCTTGAATGCATCGATGGTTTTACATAGGTTCAAATTTGTAATGTTGAGTAGTGGATGTTATTCATAGTAAAGAGTGATACACATTTTCCAAATATAACAACATCATTTGAATATATAGCATCGCTCAAGATTGGGATCATTCAACAATGCTTAAAATGTCTGCAGAAGGAATAAGATAACCAAATCACTAATTCATGACTACAAGTTTTTATAGTGCTATTTAGGTGTTGGCCAGCAATACACTACAGTTGGAAGTTTTGTGTTCTAGTATACAAACGTCTATCTTAGTTTGTGATCAATTTTGGTAGCTATAGGGGCATTTGGTACTTTGAAATTGGTTTTCCTTATCAAAAATTCCAAACACAAGCTTGTGATTGAGAAAATTGAGTAACTTTGTGTAGGTAATTGCGATGGTGCAAAGATGGCAAGTTAGAAGCAAAATTCGTTGAGGGGTCGGGATAGGTTTTACAAATTCCATATTAGTAACTCCCCTTGTGAAAGGATGAGGTGATTCTAAATTGCATATTTGAAATCCCTCATATGTTAAGTGGTGAGATTGTGTCCTTTTGCTTCTTTTAAAGAATTATTTCAATATGCTGATTCTTGATATTCATGTAGGTGAGCAATGAGTGGAAAAGACAGATAGGCATTGATGAGGAGTGAAATGAAGGGAATGTGGCCATAATCGAAGATCACGTCAAAATGGAGAAACCTTGGCGACACTAATCTTGAGAGGACCAACATGAAGGAGATTTGACAAACCTTACACAAACCCAATCCTTTGGATTTGATCAGGCGAATGTTGAAGAATGAAATTGTACAGGCTGCTTGTTTCCCACCGGCGATGCTGAGTCCAGAGTTGATGTTGGAGTGCACCAAGCACTATAATCAAGAAAAGAGATGCATTATGACTAGAGAAGATAAAGTAATAGCTCATCTGAGGAAGGAAACAATTGCAAGGGATTTTGGCATTCCTTCATACAAAACTACTATTTTCTGTACCAAGGAGATTGCCTTGCAACTTTATCTGGCTAGACCGGAAAAGTGCATCGAAGTGATAAACATCAACTGGTTGGTACAACTGAGGCCACATGTGAACAAAGTACCTAAGAGGCTTCACAAATCTGACTTCCATCAGGAAATCAATTATTTGGTTGTATTTCTAAATTGCATCATGGGTTGTCCTTAATCAGCAAATTTTGAATCCTGGATGTTCTTTTTCATTGAAGAAATCATAAGTGGAAAGAGGATGATAGATTGGGCTGAAATGATCAGAAGCAATATCGATGATTAGTTGAAGAGTTTGTAGGAGACAAAAACATTTTATATGAGATCATATGTTATATATATGCTCGCTAGAAATGAGAGCTACCCGAGACTAAATTGCAAAGGGAGAGTTGGAAATGGAGATGGACAAATCAAAGTTTATGATTGTTATCCTCAGCTACACCTGTAAGCTATATCTCATTATAGGAGGTTTAATGATGCCTTTTCCATGCACATTGTTAGATTGTTGTAAGGCAACACATGTAGGAGATTGTACAAAGAAGCTATGAATTTTATAGCAAATTACGGAAAGTGGTTTATTCAATTTCCAAGGTTCACATACATCCGTGTTGAGGGCTATTCATCATTTCCTTATAGGTTGCCAAGATATCCCACAGATAGAATGGTGTTGTTGGAAGTGACAAGACAACTAGTTGCATTCGACAAGATCCAGAGAAAAAGAAAGAATACTACAATGAAGTTTCCAATTAGCATTGGAAGGCAGGAAACTTGCATGTCATTGTAGGTAGCTAAAAATCCAAAGATAGAGTTGCAAGCTTACAACTTAGTGTGCCACAATGATGCACGTAGCAACTTTGATCTATTTGGTACAATCAAGTAGAAATTTGGGAGCAAATATAAGCATAGGCCATAGCTCAAAGATCACTGGGAAGATGCACATGATGACATGGAAATAAGAAAGAAGAGCTGCTACAGGTTGTCCTTGGACATAGAGCCACAAGGGTAATTACCATGCCAAATCAGCTTGAGAAGAATCACATAAGGCTCTCATAGAGTTCATATGATCAAGAGAAAGATAAGCCTTTCACTATCAACTAGTCAGAACAGGGGGTCACATGTAATGATGATTTGATGATGCCAATTGTGGCAAATACAAGAAAAATATGTGGACTTCCAAATTCAAAGGCTTCAGGAGAAAAATATCCAATTCACTTACAATTTGATGGGAGGAGTTAGTGCACATAAATCCAGGGATTCTTCAAGTAGCGAGTCAAATAGTGACTCTAGTGATTATAGTGATTCAGAAGGTGAAGGTGCTGATCCATGTGAAGATATTCATCCAAGTAAGAAGCTGAAGAATAATCACCAAAATGTAGCTAGTACCTCTTTAAGGCAGGGAAACAATAGTGCAATAGATATTGAGGAAGATGAAGCTAGACCTGATGAACATATGGCCTTGGATGTACAAGTTGGCAATGAAAGGAATGAATCCTTGGAATCCAATATGTAAGGGAATCAAATTGATGAATTCCTATCAAATCCATCTAAAGAACAAGAGGTAGTCATGATTGAGGTGGAAGTGGAAAATCAAAATGATAAGGAGTTATATGAGTTTGATGAGGAGGCTTTTCCCACTGTTCAACATAAGAGAGTCCAAGAGGAAAATTAGGAAGATTTATCTAACTTACCAGAATGGCTATGGGATTGGGTCAAAGAGAAATCCATTGTTGAAAGGGAGTCCATTCTAAGTTTAGAGGACTTGCTGAGCAAAGACAAACTAGACAAAGGAAAGTAGAAAGTTACTAAATTTTCAAGATCACAAGAGGCAGCTCAGGGTCAAGGCAAGTGCATATTCTTGTCCCAAAAATTAATGTAGAGGCAGGTGATGGTGTCCCAGGTGGATATGATATTAGTACTGTTGATTTAGGACTAGCCACAATGGAGAAAGAGATAGAAGAATTAGAAGATTCATTTGCAATTATTAGAGAGAGACTAAGGAAAGAACGAGAACAAAGGATCCAGTTAGAGAGGGATAGTCTGGAATTTCAATATTATATTTAGTAGATGATGAGGCTAGTAAGTCAAGAAGAAGAGATGATTGCACCACCTGCCTTGCTTTCGTAGAAGTCTATAGCACACTTGGAGGAAATGAGATCTTCATCTCAGGTGTTGTAGGATTGGGCAGTAGATTTCAAGATAAAATCTTGCAGATGCATTGATGAAATTGTGAAGTTATAGAAGGAGGCTTCTTTACTATTCGAAAGAGTTTAGAATGTTTTAGTTTCCTATACAGAATTTAGAGTTATAGGAGAAGAGGTGATGCCTCAGTTGAAAAGGTTGATTTTTACTCCAAGTGCCACTTTGATAGATGAGGGAGTGATTGAACATGGTTTAGCATATAGTCTCCCTTCTTGGTATTGCACCATGAGCATAAAGGAGCAAGTTCTTGGCAAGATTAAGAGTGACAGCACTTGAACAAAAGAAGCACTTCAAGAAATTCAAGGCAAAATACTTGTTTCTATCAAGAAGATGGTTGACTCCAATGGAAAAATTGATGAGTAT
This sequence comes from Cunninghamia lanceolata, assembly GCA_027924645.1. NCBI lineage: Eukaryota > Viridiplantae > Streptophyta > Pinopsida > Cupressales > Cupressaceae > Cunninghamia > Cunninghamia lanceolata. The sequence continues at coordinate 4,010,310 of BSBN01000793.1, forward strand.
TTGTTGAAAGATAAAATGCATAATAAGTATTTTTCAGTATACACAGGTTGTTTCTAGAGAGTTGTTTGATGATGTTTTCACATTTTCCACTTTCATGGGCATGTTTCAGGCATCCATGGATGGATGGGAGATGACAATTGTCAAATGCACAGAGGATCTATAAATTGTGGAATGCACCATTCAAACACTACCAAGTGTCCCTATGGAGGAGGTTACATGTGTCGTATCTAGATTTGTGGAATTTGTCACAAAAAGGGAAGGTCATAAAGGAGGGTACTCCACTTAGTGAGTGCATCATAAATGCAATGTCTAATATTAGTAAATTTGTAACCACTTGCCTGTGTGGTGCAATAAGGGCCCTTGATCTCTGGAATTAATCTTGGCCATCCATTGTATTTTGAGGGCTATATAAGCCTCATTTTCTCTCATTTGTAAGGGGGGAATGCTCTGAGAAATTATTGGTCAAGACTCTGTTGAAATAAATATAAACTCATTGCTGAATTTTTCATGGTGATTTTGTGTTGTTTCAAATGAATGCATGGTTTCTAAGTGTTAACTCATAGAATAAGATTAGTTTAATTTGTTTTCAATATTTTAGTTTTATGTTTAATGGGAGTTGTTGCTGCTAGTTCATGTTTGGAGTCTTCATAGTTCATACCATTTATAATTTGTCAATGACATATTGTAGTGCATGGTTAGTCTGAACCTTATCTAAACTTAAGTTCAATTACTCTATAATCATTTACCTTCATGTTTGTGAGGATTTATGTGCATAAGTAATTTGAAAATCTTACCTTTTCCCTTAGAAGATTACATCACCTTTGTGTAGTTGTTACCTTACGGCGAAGCAAAGTGTGGTTGAGATTCCAGTGAATTAGTGGTGATTGCTTGCATTTTAGATTAGAGTTTTCTAAACCCATTTCTTTTGCATTTTATTTAGAATCCTGTTAGATTTAGATTCGAGAGCTTTCATTTCCATATCTTAAGTTATCATATCGTTAGACCTTTGAAGAAGCTATGTTGCATGTTATCTAAGAGAAACAAGTTTCCTATTATTGAACAATTGGGTAAGTCCCTTTGTGTTAAAAAATCAATTCACATCCTACTGCTAAGCTATCCTAAGTCGTAAAACCAAAAGTAACTAATGGAGAACCTTGGAGTCTACTCATTTGATCACTTGGCTTAGCATTTGAGAGATTTTGTTTAAGAGAGGATAGAGTACACCAGTATTTTATTCTATGTCACATGTGCAAGGAAAACACATCAACGTATAGTTTTGAGTGACTAAAAATTTCAACCCAAAACTCAAATTCTCTTATCATCAATTGGGATGGATTCTTTGACAATTAAACTTTGAAACCTAGAGGCATACAAAAATGATCTACACTACACCATTCCATATTACATAATGATCAATAAAAATGATTTGTATTAACCAAATATCCATATAGGCATACATCAATATATGTCAATATAAGTATAACATATATACAAAATAGCCATATAGGCTTACAAGAATGCCATATAGGCATACAATGTCAACTATATGCAATACAAAATATATGTCTACAAATGCCATATAGGCATATAACAAAGGAACATAATAAAAAGTCATTCCCCTCTGTCTGGTGAAGAGAATATATCACGAGCAGTCTTTGATCTTCGAGGGGATGGAGACACATATGAGGCTAGCCTACTACAACCTGAGGGCTGCTCCTCCTATTTAGTTGTTCATGGATCTGTATCTGTTACAATAAAAAGTATAGACATTAATATATAGAAATTACATTATAAAAAATGAAACATTTAACAAAATAATCACTTACCACTATCCAAAAATCTGTCTCCTCATTTGCCTCAGTACCAAGATTAGGTTGTGGTGATGTCATGTTCTATAGAAACCATCCAAATAAAAATTAAACTTCAAATCAATAATCATTTGACTTTTCAAAAATAAACAACTATAACAACGAATGTAATTTGAAATTTACTAATCTTCCTCATACCCCCGTTAAAGGCATGGAGCTAAGAATCGTAGAGGACACACCATGCTCGATTGCCCTATGAACATTGGGAGGTGTCTCTACAGCCTGCATCATTTGAAAATAAAACAACATTATTCAATTACAAAAACTATAATAGTGATGCAAGTCATGACTCCTAACATATACATACGTTCACCTAAACATGGAAGTACACACAATAAAGCACACAAGTTACATGCATATATACAAATTAGATGAAGATTTGTGCCTATTGTGTGGTATAAGGGTCAATAAAGGACAGACCATAGTAGCATCAAATTTTAGGTTTAAGAAGTTAGAGAGGGAGTGAAGGTGTTATTTTAGGTTTAGGTTGGTGGTAGGGTGGGGTAGGGTTGTGCTCAAATTTTTGTTTGTTTGGTAGTCATCACTAGTAGAAATATGGAAAATAAATGATCAAGTGACAAACTTTTAGTCACGTGACCAAAATTTTAGTCACATGACTAAAAATTTTTGCAACACAATTATAAATGACTAATTTGGTCATCGGGAAAAAAACACAACTAAATAATTGGTCAGACTAATAAAAATGGCTAAATAATAAATTATTATATTACTAAATATTATATTATTATATAATATTATATTATTATATAATATTATATTATTAATATTACAATATTATATTAAGGGTGGATGGATGGGAGTCCAACCATTCATTCTAAATGGTAGGACTAGGGTAAGTGTTGCCAGTTAATAGGTGATGTGACAACATTCTTCATGCGGGTCAGGGGCCTACTTACTTGGACGGCTTTGATTTGATGTGGCTCAGTTTGGCAAGGGGTGGTAGAAGAGCATCTAATTCTCATCATTATTTACTCATCCCTCGAATGCTAACACTGCTATGAGACTTGGCACACATTTGAAATCATTTAAGATAGTGTATCCCTACTCTCTTCCTGAGCTTCACGGAGAAGTTTCCAGAAGTCCCTTTGGTTTTAATTAGCAGTTGAATGTAGAGCTTGCTAATGTGTTTTCCCAACTCTTTTTTTTAACTTGCATTAATGGCGAGCAGTTCTAGCTTCCTGATGTAGATTTCCATAGAGGGTTTGATTTGCCTAGGGATGGATACTCCCATACAGATTGAGAGCACAATAACGTAGTTAGGATTTAAGGGTGCAGTGACTGACTAGCGACTGAAAATGATTCTGCACAGTGATGAATTCATTATCCTGTCTATCAAGGTAATTCTAGGCAAAGATATTTTGAACGAAGGGGAATTTTACAGGGTTGATACATCCATTGTCTCCTATTTTGTGGCTTCGTTGCTCGATGTTAGCGGTGTCTTCTCCTCATGCATCATTTGTTCATCAATATTTGCTAGTGGGTGTTGAGGATATTGTGAGGGCAACCATTTTAGGAACCAGAATCCTCAAACTGGTGGACTTTCATATCACAGAGGATGACTTTGCAATTGTGTGCTACTATCCTTTTCTACTTTCTCCCAAAGGGTGGTCGTTGATCCTTCATAGGGAGTAGGTGGTGGCAGGTGTGGAGTTTTTGTTCAAACTTCTATAGATAGATCCTCACAACGGCTTGTTTGATTGGATGGAGAGCTTCAGGATAAGGGCTGCTAGTCTTGGATTTCATGCTTGAAGCCTTCTCATGAATTTGGAAATGTCTCTTTTTGGTGGGTAGGGTTTGTGAATGCAGATGGTTTTTGGATCTCTCCCCTGCCAGTTTAGTTAACAATACTTATAGTTGAATTGTAATAGCAAACTTCTGGCCTTGCATGGCCATTTTGCTCTCAAAGGGACCCTACGTGGTCAAGTAGATGGGTGGGGTTTTTAGTGGTTGAATTTGGTCTTTGCACTATATACAGACAACTTTGTAAAATTTTCTATTTTATATCAATATAGACAATCTCTGATTATGAAGTAAAAAAAAATATTACAATATTATAGTTATATTATACTGTATTTAATATTATATAATAATATAATATTTATAATATAATATAATTATAATATTTATAATACAATTATAATATTTATATAATATAATATTATATTTATATTATATTATTAATATTATAATATATTTAATAATATTTTTTTAATAAAAGAGGGTAAAAACTTTATTAATCAAACAGAGCAGTACAAAGCATAAAAGCAACAAGAGGCCCAAACGGGCCTAGAGATAACAAACAAGAAATCAAGAAGTGGTCATGCAACATCTGACATCCTCTGTAACCAAATCCACCAAATCTTGAGCAAGATCCCCAGGTAAACTGTCCCAATCATCCAACAGCCAAGTCCCATTCTTCTCAGAAGCCCATTTGGCCAACCCATCAGCCACCTTATTCCATTCTCGAGGGATATGAGAGAAGGTGATAGAATCAAATAAATCTCCAAGACTGGTGATTTGCTTAGCCACCACCGTAAGCTGCCAACTAACATAATCAAACTGCCTTCTATTTATCAAGTCTATCACCACCTAAGAATCTGACTCACAAATAATTTTATTCCATCCAAGGGCATATGCCTTCTTTAAAGCCAAAAGAATAGCCAAGGCCTCCATAAGATTATTAGAGTGCAGCCCCCTATATTCTGAGAAGAAAAACACAACCACCCTAGAACTGTCTCTGCCCACCCCACCAATGCCAACATGCCCAGGGTTACCCCTTGCAAACCCATCAGTATTGATTTTCAAGACTCTAGTGGGAGGGGGCAGCCAATGCCCTTCCCTAGAAACCTTCCTTCTAGAACACCTGCTCCACCCAATCTTGGGCCTTCTGGAACCCCCAACAAGAAGCCCCAGATTACGAATCACTCTAGTATCACCAGGATCCACTTGGGCTGATAGATCACATTTAGCATACAAGGTGTCCTACAAAGCCCCAAGAATGTGAGACCAAACTTGACCCACCAACAACTTCTTATCCAGAAAGACCTTGCGGTTGCACTCCAACCAGATGTCCCATATAATCAGACTAGGGCCAAATGGCCAAGCTATGTGTAGAAACGAAGTCCTCATCAGAATGGGCCCAAAGTTCTGCCAAAACTCCTCTAGAGAAGAAGGGTGCCTGCACTACAAACTCCAGGCCCCCACCAAAAATGCCAAATAGTCCTGGCAAAAGGGCACTGGAAGAAAAGAAGTGAAACAATCTCAACATCTTTTAGACATAAGAAACATAAGGAAGGACCTTGGAAGCCATGCTTACAGAGGTTATCCCAAGTCAAACACCTGCCATAAACCACCAGCCAAGAAAAGAAATTGCATTTTGGCCAAAAGAATTTATTCCAAATATTTTTCCACCAAGGAACTTCAGCACTACCCTAGGCCTGTGTGTCCAAAACATGATAGCCTGAAGCAATAATGAACTTCCCTTTTGGATTCAGACCCCAAGCTAGCACATCCCGCTCTGGGAGAGAATAATAGAATCTATCAACCAAAATGGAGGACAACTCCCTCCTATCCTCTAAAGATCCACCCATGGGCCATTCCTACATATCCTTCCACTGGTAAACAATAGTCTGCCCCAAAGCCTAAGGGGCTTTAAAATCCATCACTCTACTCCAACCACCCTGAACAAAAAACCTACATAAGTCCCCCAAGTGAGGGTGCGAGGAGAGGATAAGCAGGAAGCCATCCCAGGAGTCATGACAAAAAAGAGCATCAGAGCCTCTATTGAAGATCCAAAATAGGCCTTGTTTAACCAGTGCAGCTGCCCTCTTGAGAGTATCCAAAGTCATAGAACCTCTACCTAAAAGACTAGAACGAGGCACCTCAGCGCCCTCCACCTCCCCAAGGTACTTGAAGATAAGAATCTTGGCCCAATACTGATGCTGATATGAACACCATCTCTAGTATAGCTTAGCAGCCAAAGCCTATCCATTCCAATATGTCCTACACAAACCTAGACCACCATCCTACTTTGGCCGGAAAACAACTTCCCACTTAATTAAGCTCCACTTCTTTGAAAGGAGATTACCTAACCAAAGAAACTATCGACAGAGGCCCTCAAATTATTTGATGAAACTTGAGGGAGCAGTCAACAAAAGCACCTATATAAAGGAAGGGCCTGCACCATGGACTTCAACAGAGTAACTCTTCCAGTCATAGATAACCATCTATAGGTCCAGTGACAAACCAACCTATGAAATTTATCCATCACATCCTGTCAAAAACACTTGGGAAGTGGGTGCACATCTAGAGGGATGCCAAGGTATATAAAGGGAAGATTCCCCACCTGAAACCTTAAGATCCTAGAAATACACTGCTGAATAAGCCTGGGGGTATTAAAGAAATAAATGCAAGACTTACTTTCATTAATGCTTTGACTTGAGGCAGCTAGGTAACAATCCAAAATCTAATGCAAAGCAACTGCTTCAGCCACCTTAGCAACACCAATCAAAGCCATATCATCCACAAAATGAAGATGAGTTTGAGGAGGAAGATAATTGCTCCATTTCCATCCTTGAAAGAGCCCATCCATAACACGAGACTTAATGAATCTCCCCAAGCCTTCATCCATCAAGATGAACAAATATGGGGATAAGGGGTCCCCCTGTCAAAGAGCTCTAGAAGCACCAAACAGATTTGAAGACTCCCCATTTATGAGAACAGAAAATGAGGAAGTCCTCACACAACTCATGACCCAATCAATCCACTCACAATTGAACTGAAAGGATTTGAGAATATTGATAAAAAATCCCCAATTAACTCTATCATAAGCTTTAGCCATGTCCAACTTTATGAACATAGCCTTTTCCTTAGAAGAGGCCATAGAGTGAATAGTCTCAGCCGCAATAACTACTCCATTCAAAATTTGTCTACCTGCAACAAAGCCCCCTTGTTCCTCTGAGATCAACTTATCCAGACATGGCTTCAAATGTTTAGTAATTAGCTTTGTAATGATTTCATCCACCACATTGCACAAAGCAATTGGTTGAAAAAGATCTAGAGAATCAGCACCCTCACATTTTGGGATAAGAGCATGAAACGTGGCATTCATGGCTCACAACATTTGCTTATTTATAAAAGACTCCTACACCACCTCTAATAGATCAAGGTTGATGACTTCCCAAAATTCTTGAAAGAACTCAAACGGGAACCCATCAGGACCAGGAGCCTTCCCTTTTTTCAACTAAAACACCACATCCTCCAAGTCCTTGAAAGAAATAGGTCTAAAAAGAGAAGCATTCATATCCATAGTCACTAGAGAGGGAATACAAGCCAGGATAGAAGCTTCCTCCTCACTAGTAGGTAGGGTATCTTCAAAAAAGAGAGCAGAGAAAAAATGAACCACCTCACTAGAGATCCTCGAAGAGGAAGAAAGAACAGAACCCTCAGGAGAGCAGAGAGAAGAGTTAAAGTTACCTTGTCTTCGAGCCTTCACTGATTTATGAAAGAAGGAAGTATTCCTGTCCCCTTGCTGAAGCCAATCAACATGGGTCTTTTTTTTCCAAAAATTTCCTCATGAAGCTCCCATTCCTCAAGGTCTTTAACCACACTAACCTCAAGCCTGTTTAAATTTGTATCAAGACCTTGATCCTGAATTTGCTTGGTAATAGAATCTAATCACTCATGGGAAACCCTTTTCTATTGAAACACATTGCCAAACTGATACTTATTCCAATGTTTCAATTTATACTTCACATATTGAAGCCTCTTCACAAATGAGTACATAGTTGTACCAAAAGCAGGTCGTCCTTCAGTCTACCATCTAGAAACCAAGTCAAGAAGACTCTCCTCCCTGAGCCACATAAGATGAAATCTAAAAGTTTGATTCTTAGGACCACTAGCCAAATGGACAGAGAATTTCATTGGCCAGTGGTCTGATCCTTGCCAATCTAAAATTTTAGAACTTGAAAGCCACTTGTCACCCACCCAAAAATAGGAAACAAGAAACCTATCTAACCATTCAGAAATGGCATCATCCCCAAGACTCCTATTATTCCAAGTAAACATGATATTCGAAGGTTTGATATCCACAAGACGGAGCTGAGCCAAATTACCCCTTAGAAGATCAAAAGAGGAGTCCAAACGAGGTACACCCCCTTTTCTCCTTGAGGGAGGCAATTGCATTGAAGTCACCTGCCATAATCTAGGGGAGGAAAGTATCCAATGATCTCAGAAGATTGATATGAGACCACAAGAGAGTCTTACCAGGGACATCCATCAGAGCATAAATGTTAGAAATAAGAATTCTTTCCCCTGTCTCCAAACTAATTGCAACTAGAGAAATGGAAAATCTACTAGAGATCCACCAAATAGGTGAAATTTTCTGAGGATCCTAGAGGAAAGCAAGACCCCCTGAGCTGCCTTGCACACCCACACACTGGCAAAATCCTTTGTTCCAAATCTTAGAAACACACTGCATCATACCATCCATAGATAACTTCATCTCCTGGAGGAAACCCACATCCAGAGAATGAGCACTAACCAAGTCCTAAATAGCATTTTTTCTAGGGATGCTATTCATACCCCTTACATTCCATGATAACACAATCATCGTGAAGGGTTAGAGAAGTGAGTATCCAATCTCTTCACCAAACCAGATTCCACCAATGTCTCTCTAGCCATCTTAACTTTCTCTTGATCCTTCTTCCTCTCCACCTTCTGGGGCTTATCAGGAGCACACGTTTTTAGGGATTTTTGTTGTAGACCCATAATAGAAGAAGAAGAGAGGGCTTTTTTCTTACCAGAGTCTTCCAAACTCAGTCCACTACCTAAACTCACCCTTTCATCTGAAGAGGCCATGGGGGTTTCCACCAAACCACAAGAGTTCCCAAACTCAGCATTGGGGGGAGAAGCAACTGAATCCATCACCACCTCGGAAGCCACCATTGGAACTAGGACCGAGGTAGTGACAGGCAAAGACTCAGAATTATGATCATCTAAAGGAGAAGCTTCAACATGCATGTCAGAAGAAACGCCCTCCTCATGGACTAATTCATCCAAAGCCTCAAACTTGTTAAAAGTCTCCTCTTGATGATCTCGAAGAGTCCTCTTCTGACCCCGATTCTTGTTTTGTGCCTTAACTAGCACAAAGCCATCTTTATTTGGTAGCACCCCCTGCATGGGTGCTTTACCCTTTTCCACCCTTGGATTAGATGGAGCCTTCACATTATCTGAACCACCAACTCCTGAGGCACGAGGGCACCTCCTTTGAGGATGGCCATACTCATAGCACAACCGGCACCTGAAAGGTAAAGTCTCATAGTCTAATTGTTGAGTCCAGGAGCTAGACCCAATAGTCAGATCAATAGAATATGGTAGAGGTTGGCTCAGATCAATCTCTACATAGACCCAGGCATAGGAAAAAATTTGCTTCTCCAGAGTTTGCTGATATGAGCCAATAGGCTTCCCCAACAGTAAAGCAATTGATTACAGAATATCCTATCTCCAACATTCCAATGGCAACCAAGGAAAATGAACCCACATCAGCACCTTCAAGGGCAGCTCCTCTGCTAAATTAAAGCCTGCATGCCAAGGCTTCATGAAAATGCCAACTTGATTATAAAAGTAGGGCCCTCCCTCAAAAACCTTGTTACGATCAAAGATACATGAAAAAACCACCAGAAAGAAGTTATTCATAGCTAGCAAGATTTCAAATCACCTTCCAGATTCTATGACTTGTGAATCCAGGGTTCTAGAAAAGGCATCAAAACCCTAAATCCCATAAATTTGTAGATTAAAACATGTTTACTATAATACTCTAGGTCCTCAGCTACCACCTCTGTTTGAATCACCAACTTTAGACGAACATGAACTCTTTCCAAGCATCCATTTGTCTTGTACAATTTCAAAGCACTAGTGCTAAAAACTCCAACATCAGGCAGGGATGGATGAGGAAACCCATCACCAACCCCTGCCATAGAAGCATCCCCAGACGTCTCACCCAAAGGCACAGACCCTGCCATTAGAAAATCCCCTCAAGCCCTCACACCCCACACCTACACCGAACAACACACACACTCAAGAAAAAAAACCCCCCTGAAAGCTAAAAAATCCCACCCCTTGCTGAAAACAACTCCATAGAGCCTGATCTACAAAGAAAAAAAGCATGCAATAGAGAACAAACACATGTAGACCACGATTTGCTATAGGTCGCAGGACTGCATAGAGCTCCCGTGCACACGCTCCATTCCCCATTATTTTTCTCCCAATCTATTTAATAATATTATTATATATTTAATATTATAATATTATATTATTATTATATATATAATATATATTATATTATATATAATATAATATATAATATAATATATATTATAATATAATATATATTATAATATAATATATATTATAATATAATATAATTATAATATTATATTATATTTATATAATATAATATTATATTTATATTATATTATTAATATTATAATCCAAATTATACATGGGCATACATTGTATTTCATTTAAATTTCACGTGTTGGTGCCCACCTCCATCCATTTGACTTTTTGGTGCCCTTGCTTTTCATTGAAATTCCCTAAAGGTAAACCCTACAACGTCTTACGCACATCATCCACCAATTGCTTCTTGTTAACAAGAGGAGAAGAAGTTGAAGACCCTAACCCTAAGTTTGTTTCTTTGAATATTTTGGCAGTAGCAATGCACTCCTCCTTGAGGCCGCTCAGATACCTACTATCCAACGAGGTGGTGATGGTCCCCTTCATGCTGCGATGGTCTTCATGTTCTTCATGTCGAAGTCCTCGTGGTGGCTGATCATGAAGAACCGCAACGAGGATGCCATGAAAGTGTTGCAAACAACTTTCGATAATGAAGCTAAGGCATCAGAGCGGCTAGTGCATATCATGGAAGGAATTCATTATGCGTAGAAGAATTTGATAAAGGGCAGTTAGAGCATAGAGATGGACCCGTTGAAAAGCGGGGGAGAGGGAACGTGGGCAGAGTTGAAATACAAGACCATGCCCACCATTAGGCATATGTTGATTGTGGGGTTGGGCATACAGTTCTTCTAGTAGGCCTCAGGTATTGTCACCACCATCTGTTACAGTCCCATCAACTTTAAGAAGGCTAGAATCAAGAGCCAAAATGCCATACTCGATGCCACAATGGCCATAGGATTTATCAAGACTTCATTTATTGTGTTGGCCGCGTTTTCATAGATAAAGTGGGGCGGAGGCTACTGTTGCTCACCAGCACAGCCAGGTCGACCCTATCCCTCTCGGCTCTGGCCTCATGTCTCATCAGTGCATTAAAGAGGCCTTGTGTCTCATCATGCTGCACCGTCCATTTCCAAGGTTTGCTTCTTATTGAAACCCTAGAGGTAAACCCTAATCAGAAAGAGAATTAACATATTTTGTTTCATCTCCTTTTTATTTTCTTACTCTTATCAGTGTTGGCTTCTTTTTTTTTGTTGTGAATGATTGGAGCAGAGCAGGGTGCTTAAAATTTTATCGTAGTGCAGTAAGTGGGTGAGCTTAAGCTCTCAATTTGTTGATAAGCCATCGACCCATATGAGAAAAAAGAGAAAGGTATGCTTTTATTATTACCCCCACCGCACGATATAAGCATGGCGCTTAGCCCTGCCCTGGCTATTATCTATTGCCATTTTAGGGAGGTAGATTAGTTTTCATTAAACCTCTAATCATGCTATAGTTTTGATTTATTAGGTAGGAAGACTATTTGATTTATTAGTGCGAAATGACCACTGAGCTAATCCATCCATTTTTTGTTTAAGCAGGATCTACTTTGTCTCTTACATATACCCGACTGCTAGTATAGTTGGGGGGTTAAGTTGGCCCTCCCTAGATTCTTTCGGGATAGGTATTCAGATGCTCGAGAGCTAGCCCGGTGAAGGGCTTAAATTTAACAATTGTGTAGCTGTATTTAGCCATTTTGGCTGTAAAATACAATCAAAATTTTAAAAAGACTATTGTAGACATCCAAAAATGACCGAACCTTTCATTATTCCTAAAATCCATAATTATCCCTAAATATCCCATTAAATCCTTCATTTTAACATATCCCATAAATAATAAATTAAAATTAATTTATTATTTACCTATGAGCTAATAAAATAATAAATTAAATAAACTTAATTTATTATTTTAATCTAAAACCTCTAAAAATGCCTACCATAACCCTAACTACCTTTTACTGTTTACCGAATCAAAAATCCGTTTAATTACCCAAACCAATTTTCTATCCAACTATATAAAAATCAAATGCATCCCTCATTGATCCCGACCACCCGGCAAAATTCACATTGGAGTTATGCTAAAAATCTGAGCAACCACATTTCAATATTTCGGTAACATTTATATTTGTGCGGTTTATAGCTTTTATCATTAATCTTTTCTGTTGCTCATAGTATAGATTTTAGGGTTTTGAAATAGTTTCAAATCATTTTGCAAAAATCTATATTCTGGTGCAAACAATGGTGAACCTGATGTGAACCCTCCTTCTTAACCATTTGTTTTGCAAGAATTCTTGTTGGGTGTGTGCAGGATTTTTGATGAGATTTGCTGCTGATTTTTTCCTGGTTTAAATTGGCTTCTGCCATTGACTTTATAACAGTTCGTAGTGTTAGCACAGTAAAAATTTGAAATTTTTACTATCTCCTTACCCCATCATATTTGAATAAATCCTAAAGAATACCCCAAAAAAGACCATAATAAAAAAAAATTTATCTCACAAGGTGTCTATGGATGAGCAGTGCCAAATTTCATCAAAATCAATCCATCGGCAAGAGGTTGTGTTGCTTACACCGATACATAAGGGATCATTTGAAATTAACCATCGGCGTGAGAACACAGATCGGAAAGAGAATTATGGAAGTCACAGATGGAGTAAGTAATACCGATGACCTTACATCGACAAGAGAGGCAAGTGGTCATACCGATCGGTATGACAGATATCTATCGGATGACCTTTTAAAAGTTGCCCCGACGGTATATATCATACCGACAAAGCATTTCGGCAAGAGTTTCACCGAACGTCTTGCGGGGACAACGAAGCAAACGACTATCGGCAAGAAATAAACTATCGGGACGAGACATAAAGAAGTTTCCGATGCTTAAAGTCTGGGCGATAAAAGAACTTTCGGCGAGACTCACAGCGATACATATACCTATCGGGATAACTCAGCATATCGGGACAAGGGAGTCAGGTCTCACCGATTCACAAGTCATGGTGATCAAAAGGCATCAGTGACACTTTAACATACTCTGTCCGATGAAGGATATGAAAGGGGCATCGGGGAGACGATTTGAATCGGGATATCTTTAGAAAGCTATCCCGATAGTGTATGTCATTCCGATCAAGATAAAGTTCATACCTGAGAATGATTATCGGTGAGACAACAAAGATCAGGGGAGCATAATTATATTATCCTGATAGTGTTAATCAATCTGATAAGCAAGTCATATCGGTAGGACCCGCTACATCGCAGAGAGATCTTAAACACATGGCGATGAAGGAAATCATGCTGATGGTCGCGCCCACTTAAAATGTGACATTACATAGCGTCAGGAATACAGTTGAGGGGTCACGCCGATTGACTGTTCGCGCCATAAAAGCATTAAGGGTCGCCCAGACATTTTAAAAATCACGCCGATAAGAAGAGTTATGGCGATGTGACACATCACAGCGATGAACATTGAATTAATCAGATAGTTAATACAAACGGCTATGAAATTCATACGATCATTATAATTGCAAAAAACCGTCTGAGAAGAGAATACAGAGGAATTCTTGAGGTGTAAAATAGAGGGTTCCAATCTTAGCCACCGGACGACAGGTACATATACATTGCATAGCCTATATTTAAATTTTCTGCTAAAGTTTTAAAATGGAAACTCCGGGAAAGGGGAAAGGAAGAAAGTTACAAGGGGAAACCAGTAAGCCTAAAAAACAAAAAACTAATCAAACCCTTGAAGAGAAAGTAAAAGATAGAAAATTAAATCAGGACCTAATTGATCAATTGCCTGGGTCAACTTCCAAGACCAGGAGGTCTGCCCAACTCAGGGTAGAAGTAGAAAAATTGGAAGATAAAGATAAATGCCTGGGAGATATCTGGACCCCAATTCGGGGGTATGAGCTTTTCAAATTCCACTATAATAGACGGTTTAGAAATGCTCCTGTGTCAAACCCATGGCACATGAATTTAGGCAAACTGGTTGTACCTAATGTATTCTTGAATGTGGAACTCCTTCAACTACTAGCTAGACATTACAATTCAGGCTTGAAAGCTATCTGCAACCCTTAAGGAGAACCAATTGTACACCTGTCAAAAAATGCTATTTGTGAGGTGTATGATTTAGATGATTTGTGCACTGTCCCTATTGTTTATGAAGATTTGGATAAAGAGTATTGGAGAATGGATACAACTTACAATGGATGGAGGTTACCCATTGATAGGCCCAGGATTGAAGGAGAAGTGATACCCTTGACTGAGAATGATGGCCCTCCCTTTCATGTAGCCATTTTTGAACCATACATACAATATACTTATTTTTCTGTAGGCCAAGTCCTTGGCTCAGAGGTCCCTGAGTTCATGACTATTCCTCTGATGGTCATAGCCTCTGATATTCAATGTCACAATGCCAGACAATTTGATTATGCCTCCTATATTGCTACTAGAATAGACTCTGGTCTATCTGCAATAAAAAACAATGCTCCAGCATGCTCTTTTGAGCATTACTCGATGCTTATGCATATGGTGTTATACTATGGCCAGGAAGTAGGATTGTGGCCAAGTGAGTTTCGAGTTGTTGCTGCAGATAAGAAAGGGGAAAAGATACCTGTACAAATGTGGACCAGAATCTGGGATAGCAGGTATGCCAACTCCAGCTATGCTCAATTTGAAGAGCATTGTGTAAAAGTGTTGTATAGGTATTTCAACCACCCCTGTGAATATTCAATTTCAAATTAAATAAAAAGGTTCCTTAGACCTAAAGATTTTGGTGGTCCCCCTACTGTCACTCATAATTGGGGAGACTGGTACTGCTTTGAGGATGCCACTATGATTAGAGTTTATGGATTTGAGGATACTCCATTCATATTGCCTAAAACTGTCCTTGACAGACTTGCATATTTAGAAATAATTAGGCAAATGCATTGTTCGAATGTGATGCATCTAAGTTCACATGATAAACAATCATTCATGCCCAGCACTTTGTGTTTTGGAGATTTTACTGTGGTTTCAAAAGAAGGATACAATCTCATTTTGGATAAACTAATGCATTATAACATGGTGACTGCTGAGGTGAGGAAAGGGTTTGACCCTGAAGGTTTCATTGACTCTACAAGAAGAAAATAGAATCTCAGTGGATACATGCACATACATTATCCACATGATGATGTCATTAGAAATTTGGAAGAAGCTGAAGTCGACTTAGTGGTAGAAAAATATAACAGAGATTTAAATGAAAAGAAAAAGCAGTTGGCAGAAGTTGAAGTGGTATCCTCTGAAGATGAAGAATTGACTGAACAAGAGTAGCCACAAGATAAAACAATAGAAATGTCTAAAAGAAAAATGCAACAATATCAGCCTCTAGTTGTGCTACATGATGAGGAGGGGTCTGCTGATGAAGATCCATGCCAAAAGGCTTATGATTCTTTCATTTCAGATGATACATTCATTCAGTCAAAGGAATTTAAATCATTCTTGTATAAATACAAAGGAAAAGAAATTAGAGAGTCAGTAGATGATGTTTCTACTGATAATGAAAAACAGTTATTAGATATGTTGAAGGAAACAGTAGATAAAGAAATGCAGGACATGACACCTAGCAAGGGTAGACAGTTACTCAAAGATGCAGGGGTTATGATTTTTCCTGGTTTGGATTTAAATTCTGCTCTGGTTTTTGATAGCTTTTGAATAATGCTAATGACAAGTATAAGCTTACTCCAGAAGGAGTTAATGAAGTATATATGGGGACTAGATACAATAATGATGAAAATTCTTTGATGATATGGGTGTTGTATCCTCCCCATAAGAAGACGGCCATCATAGACACTGAAAAAACTTTTGGCCATGTTATGACTTTCAGAGCAGGTGAAACTAACCCTATAATTACTACGGACATTGGTATCAATGTTGCAAAGTTGAATAAAGCACAGGCTCAAATGTTGATCAAAGAAAGAGATGCTTATAAATTGAACTGTGAGAGATTGACAAAAGAAAATGATTACTTGAAGGATGCTGTTAAGAGCACTTTTGGCCATTCCACAAAAAGAATAACTCAAGGTGAGAGCTCTCAGGGCATTCAGGTATTATCCCCTGACCAAGCCACACAAATTCAAATAGATGCATTTGTTACAATACTGCAGAGCAGGTATGCAAACATGGTGCGGTGGTTGAATCAGTTTTGGGATAATTACTCAAAAAATCACAAAGCAATCAAAGAACATGAACGACTTGAAAAGAGGATACAAGAAAAATTGATTGAGTTACAAAATAAAAGTGCCACTGATAATACAGATACCAGAGCATTGCTCAAACAACACCAACATTACTATGACAAACTAAAAGCTGATGCAAAGGAAGGTATTGATGCTTCAAGTGCAGGAGTGCCTAGGTTATTTAAAGATAACGGAGAGGTGAAGAGCAAAGAAGAATGGATTATTGACTGTCAGATTATATTACACAAAGCCACAGGAGCTCTGAAAGACAAAGCCTCTGCATCCAAAGAAGTCTACAAACAATTGGAGGAGATGGTTACTCTTGATGTAATTACCAGAAGCGCTATTGAGCTTACTGATTCTCACCATGATCAAGAGTATCTAGATCATCTGGCTAAAGTTTATTTATGGCTGAATAGAGCCTAATTACGCTTATGTAATTATTGTTAATACTTGTTAAGTTCCCAAGAGACTTATTGAAGAGTTGTACCTCTTCATAGAAATATCTATATAAGTTCAAACAATCGATACTGAAATGATCATCAGCAGTAGAAGATATTCATATATACATAATATACAATGTCTCAAAGTGACTATGTTACATATTTTATTTGAAAAAGAAGTTTGAAGTTCTCTGATTCAGTGTTTCTACTTTGGTATCAGTTGTTTGTTGAAAATATTCAATTGTGTGGCTGTCTCCATTTCTGTATTTCCTTGTTATTCAGATTAAGATATCAAGTATATAATTAATCTGTCAATACACACTTGCTGTATCTGTGTGATTAATTTGGTTGGTGTCCATCTGAGGAATTAAACCCTTCTAATTTAGTCGCAGTAGCCTGGAAATAGTAAGTTGGGATTACTAAGTAGAGCCATATAATTAAGATTGCCATTCTGTCTCCAGTAAAATATTATCTGTTAATCTTGCCCATTCATTTCATTTGGTTCCTTCAAGTAAGGATTAAAATACCTTCTGGTGAATTATAAGATAATTGATTATATTGGTTGGATTGCTAAGAAGAGTTTGTCAATCACTTTCTTGCACGTTTATACAAGCTATAAACCAAAACCATGCCAAGCAATTAGAATTATTACCATTAAGAAACTACTAGTCTAGGTCCTTCAAATTGACTCTGTTACCCAACAAGGCACTAGTCTCATTCAACTCATTATTTAAAACCTTTTACCTTGATATTGCTTATACAATTTCTGCCAATCATTTATTAAACATTATACATAGAATTAATTAGTCAGCTTTTTCATCTATCTTACATCCTATGCCATTGTAGATAGATCTAGTTAGTCCACTCATCCACATTCAGACTGCTTTAATATTTCAAGGTTCACCCACCTAGGTGTAGCAGGACCTAAAGTGCAGGAAATCATCAAACCTTGAAGGTTGATTTCGTCAAGTTAGTTCAAAAACATTGCAAATCCAAACATAGAGCCTGGCATCCTCTTAGGATTAGCAACCTGCATTTTTGAGACATAACAAATTGGCGACTCTGCTGGGGAATTAGTAAAAGACCTTAGAAATTAATCCTTTCTTTCATAGAGTCATTTCAAAAAATTTAATTTGGTAACTCTGCTGGTGACAAGAACCCTACAGATAAAATATAAACTTTTCCTATTTAGTAAATAGGTGGCGACTCTAGTTACAATTATAACAAAAATTTCAAATGGATGGTAGGAGATCCAAGATGGAAGGTAAAAATTTGCAGTCATTTCCACCCCTCAGAAACATTTCCAAAAGAAATGTGAATTCAAAGCATTTACACCAAGATAATAATCTGGACATCCAAGAGAATGATTCAGAACAAAATATTTCAATTCACAACAAATTCACACCTCTACATGATTCAAATGAGAACCTTAGTGGAGCAACTGATGATATTTTGGCAAGGTATAGACCCACCCCTCAAGAACAGCGTGATCATGATGCAAAGGTCATGAGGGATATTGATAGAAACCAAGCCGAACATGATTTCAAGATGTCATTATATCAGGGAGAAGAGATAGGATATGAATTTTCAAATCAGGGAATGAATGACAATCCAGAACATCAGGAAATAAATAATCAAGACATGAGTGATGAGCAACAGGAAATACTCATGCTCAGGAAAGAACTTGAAAGGTACAAGATACAAGAGGAGAAGGAGTTGTTGCAGCAAGAAATTCAACAGAGGAAAAATAAAGCCAAAACAGCTCCCCCGAAATATGTACGTCCGCATAGAGGGAATATTTCAAGAAATACACAGCAAAATACAGGTGGAGTTCAAAACTCACATGCTTCTGGAAGTCATCAGAACACTGTTCCCCAAAACCCTAGACTACCTCCCATACGTAATGCATCTCAACACATGGCAAATAATTACCCACCCCCTGGTCAACAATATTATAGGCCACAAAATCAACACATAAATCCCCATATGAACCAACATCAACAATATGCATATCATCAGCCACCAGGTGGATATAATTACTATCCCAATCCACCACCTCTGAATTTCCCTCCCCAAAACCTTGCAAATATATGCAGTCAATTTGATTTAACTTGATATCAATTATATCCATATCCTATGGATAGTACTTGGAGAAATATGGTTCCCAAGTTTACTGGAAACAATGCAGTATCTGCAGAAGATCATATCAGAAGTTTTAATGCTTTTGTACAGGATATAGGTATGGATTGGGAAGACATTAGAATGAGGTTATTTATGATGTCCCTCACTGAAGATGCCAGAGATTGGCTTAATAGCTTGCCTGATGCATCAATCAATTCAATAACTGATTTCCATAACTAGTTTAAGGATCAGTATGGTAACTAATACACTCCTGAGTTTGTACTACATGAACTAATAAGTATACAGAAGTATCAAAATGAATCAGTGTTTGATTTCAACCTAAAGTTTTCCAAGTTACATAATAAGGTACCACAAGGAGCCAAGTTATCTGACCAGGCAGCACTAGTATCTATATGAAAGCATTTGACCCCAAAACAAGATATGAACTCAGAAACAGGTGTCCTACAACATTAGCCGAAGCACAGAAAGTAGCCATAACTATTGAAAATAATAGGAAGGCTGCAGGAATGGTCAGTAAAAGGGACAATCATAGAAATCTTCAGAATCCAAATGCTCAACAAATTAAACCAGAGGGTCAGCATAGGCACGATAGACCTAGGTTACATGATATGCCTTACAATACAAATTGGAAGGATGGAAGACCTATTGACAACAACAGAAAGCAGCCATATGGAAAGGATACTCCTGATCCCTTGAAGAGAAACATGGCACATATGGCAGAAAATAAACCTTGGTGTTTTGTATGTAACTTACCACATTTACCTGAATACTGTGAGGTAGCTAAATCAATACAGCAAGAGGAAATGCTATACAACTATAATAGGGATAATCACACCATCAATATGATGTAGGATACACCATGTGTGGTAAATGAAGATTATTCTTCTTCAGAAGAAGAAGCATATGAGTATGATGTAGGGAACCAAAAGTATCATATTAACATGGGAGAACAGCAGGTATTCTCAAACCAGGAAGATAGTTGTAACAACAAGTCATATGGTCAATGGAGAAAACCTACTGAGGATGAAAGAGAAGCTCTCACAGTGGCTGCAGTGGATCAAGCTCGAAACACTTATAACTTAAGGAATAGAACAACAAATGTTGGGCAAGGAACTCCTGGAAGTGTATTTATAAAAGACCAGAATAACAAAGAGAATAATACAAAATCATCACCTAAAGAACCAGAAAAGGGGGATAAAAATAAAATGAAAGAAAATCAAGAAAAAGAAAACACAAAAATAGAAAAGAATGACCAGATCATAACCCCTTCTTTCGACATTGCACAGGCAGTGTCTCAGGTGAAGATATCAGTCCCACTCCTAGAGATGATGAAAATAGATAAATATAGGAGTACAGTTGTCAAGATGATTTTTGATACACCAAATCCAAAACATAAAGGGTTTGAAAAAACAACAAATAATGTGCATCAGGAAAATTTTAAGATGCCTGAGGTATACCTTGGTGACACACTTACAAAAAATCCCTCACAGGTAGATCCATTCTATCTACACTAGTAATCAAGAACAGAATAGTCAGGAATTGTATGATTGATTCAGGTGCTGCTATGAATATCATGCCTATAGCAGTGATGAAAGAATTAGGGATGTGGGTTGATACTACTTATGGCCAGTGTTATGCAATGGATAACAGATCTATTCCAGTGGTCGGTATTATGAAAGATGTAGAGATAAAACTTGCTTCACATCCTGAAGCAACATATAACATTGACATCACTGTGGTTGATATCCCACCGTACTATGGAATGCTGCTATCAAGGTAGTGGGCTGCAATGGCAGGAGGCAATGTTCAATTAGATCTATCATATGCCACCATACCAGTAGGTGACAAGGAAATCAAATTATGCAGAGAGCCAAGGTATGACAATATTATAGAAAGAATGGACCGGCATCAGGTGAATTTCTTTTGTGACACAGATTTAGGAGTTTTCAAAGTTGGAGAAACTACCCCAGAATTGCATAACACTGACCCAATACACACTGAATCTATGAAAGGAGAGAATGATTTGTGGAAAATGTATTTTGATGGTGCATGCAGCAAGATAGGAAATGGGGCCGGAGTAGTTTTTATCTCGCCAGGAGGTAAAACATTCAAATACTCTTTCCTATTGACATTTGAATGCACCAATAATGTAGCTGAATATGAAGCCCTGCTCATTGGCCTAAACATAGCCACCAAATACAAAATAAAAAAGTTGGCTGTCTTCGGTGATTCTGAACTGGTCATCTCCCAAGTAAGAGAAAAATATTTATCTAAAAATAAAATATTAAGACAGTACAAAAATGTAGTTTGGGACAGTGTTGAATTATTTGATGCCTTTTCAATCAGCTGGGTTGATAGGTCTAAAAACATTATGGCAGACTTTTTAGCAAACATTGCATTAAAGAGAGATGATGTTACATTAGGAGGGATCACAGAAGTAGAATTTAAAAATAGACCTACCATCCCTGATAATATACAGAATTGGCAAGTGTTTGATAGCGATGTTGATATAATCAATTTCTTACATTGTGCTGATTATGATGAAAATCAAGAAATTGATTTCAGTGCATTTGTGGAGGAACACGATGGGAAGGAAACCCTTTTTGGCCAAGAAGTGGTCCAACTGAAGACAAATAAGATACCCAAAGGACTTATTGCATTAGAAAAAGCATTTGATGGGCATGATAGATATAAAAAGAAAGATACACCAGTGATACCTGAGAACCTTGAGGAAATCAATTTGGGGACTCAGACAACCCCAAACAATGTATATATTGGAAGGAATCTTGATCAGAAAATCAGAAGCAGAATCATCAATCTACTTAGGAAGTACAGACATGTGTTTGCTTGGTCATATGATGATCTAAAGGCATATAGAGAGGATCTATTTCAACATGAGATATCGCTAAAGCCAGATGCAAAACCATTCAGACAGAAACAGAGGCCAATTAATCCTACATTAGCTCCTAAAATGCTAGAGGAACTTACAAAGTTAAGGGATGGAGCTATAATCAAACCTATTAGACACTCTTCCTGGGTTTCAAACTTAGTACCTGTCAGGAAAAAGAATGGTGACATTAGACTATGTGTGGATTTCAGAAACTTGAATAAATCTTCCCTCAAAGATAATTATCCTCTTCCCAATATGGAGGCAATATTGCAGAGAGTTACTGGGTGTGAATTGCTATCCTTGATGGATGGTTTCTCTGGCTACAATCAGGTAAAAGTTAAGGAGTCTGAACAATTTAAGACGGCATTCACCACTCCGTGGGGAACATATGTATACTTGAGAATGCCATTCGGATTAACTAATGCTGGAGCAACATTTCAAAGAACGATGGATGTAGCTTTTGCTGAATTGATCAATAAGATTATGATAGTATATCAAGACGACTTAATAGCATATTCAAAGAGGGCTGAAGATCATTGCACACATCTAGAATAGATATTTGTCAAAGCCCTAGAATATGGAATATCATTGAACCCTAAAAAATGCCATTTTGCAGTAACAGAAGGAAAATTGCTTGGCCATATAGTCTCGAAGGAGGGAGTTAAAATAGATCCTGAAAGGGTAAAAGCAATTGATCAAATCCCTATTCCAAAAAATGTAAAAGCTATACAATCATTCTTTGGTTAGATAAATTTTGTTAGAAGCTTTATACCAAATTTTGCAGAGATTGTTTGTCCTATATCAAGAATGCTGAAGAAGAACTCAGAAATAAAGTGGACAACAGAAACATTGGGAGCATTTGGTAACATTAAGGAGGCCATCAAGCAAGCTCCAGTCTTAATATCCCCTGACTTTGGTAAACCTTTCCAACTTTTCTCATTTGCTTCCTATCATACAGTAGCAGCAGTGTTGTTACAGAAAAACAATGATGGATATGAACAACCTATCTCTTTCTTCAGCAAGTCCCTTCAGAATGCAGAATTGAAGTATGACATTATTGAAAAACAAGCATATGCATTGGTAAAAGCAGTAAAAAATTTTAGACCATATTTGGTGGGGGCTAAAATCATAGCATATGTTCCTAATGCTGCAGTGAAGGATGTATTGATCCAAACTGAAGTCACTGGTAGGAGATGTAGGTGGATCAATAGGATTCAGGAATTCAACATTGAAATCCAAATCACTAAATTAGTAAGAGGACAGGGTCTTGCCAAATTGATGGCTGAAAGTAATCTAGAAGCTTCCCAGATATGTAATGTTGATGCAAGTACCAGTATTGAACACACTCCATGGTATACTGATATAGTATATTACCTAAAACATATGAAGTGTCCTAAAGGATATGATGATAACAAAAGAAGGACACTCAAACTACAAGCTTCAAAATATGTACTTATCAGTGGGGATCTCTATTGGAAAAATAGAGATGGGGTTCTACTATTATGCTTGGACGAATATCAGTCAAAACGTATTATGAAGGAGTTGCATGAAGGCATGTGCAGAGGTCATTTCTCAACAAAGACCACAGCACACAAGATCCTGAGGGTAGGGTACTATTGGCCTAAAGTCTTCAATGATTCATACCAGTACACTAGAAAGTGTGAAGCATGCCAAAAGTTCTCAGGGAAGTTAAAGTATCAGGGAGCACTACCCTTAAAACCTATGCAGGTTGAGGCTCCATTTTATCAGTGGGGTATTGATTTTATAGGTGAAATTTTAGAGAAATCGAGTGGGGGGCACCAATGGATTTTAGTGGCTACTGATTACTTTACAAAATGGGTGGAAGCAATCCCAACCAAACAGGCTACAAGTAAAGTTGTGATTAATTTTCTAATGGATAACATTATATGCAGATTTGGTACTCCTATAAGATTGATTACAGATAATGGGATGTGTTTTAGATCTGATGAATTCAAAGGTTTTTGCAGTACACATGGTATCACTATTTCTTATGCTGCTCCATACCATCCACAGGCCAATGGACAAGCTGAATCAAGTAATAAGAGCCTGTTGAAAATCATAAAAAGAATGTTGGATAAAAATAAGAAGGCTTGGGATTCAAAATTAAGAATGGCAGTATGGGCTGATAGGATTACTATAAAAAGGGCAATTGGGAGATCCCCTTATGAATTGGTATATGGAACACAAGCAAGATTACCATTGGACAATCTTATACCAGTGTATAAGTTCATTCTCTAGGAAGACTTGAATATTCCTGAACCAATGGAGGAAAGGTTAGAACAATTGGCAGAGCTTGATGAAACAAGAAGAATAGCTCAGAGGCAGAATGTTAAACTACAATCACAGGTAAAATATCTCTTTGACAAGAAGGCCAAAGACAGGAAATTTGAAATAAATGATATGGTACTGATGTGGAATGCAAGATGTCAGGACAAAGGAAAACATGGAAAATTTGAAGCCCTGTGGTTGGGTTCTTTTGTTATCACTGGCAAAGGAGGTGATGATTCTTACTATGTACAGAATATGTCAGGAGAGGAGCAGGAATTGCCTATACATGGGCAATACTTGAAACAATTCTTTTCATAAACATGTACAAAGAGAATTGAGTGTTGCCAGTGCATGGACAACATTCAAATAATTCTCAAAATATCTTATTCCATGCACAGTAGTCTAGGAATCATTCCCGCTCCCCATCATTTGTTCCTTTCCTTTTCCCAGTTTCATAAAACCTCACCCCAAAATAATAAAATATGTGGTCTACTTCCCCAGGAGATCTGGATCCTTGTTATACTCACAGGGAGTATACATCCCAGACAGAGCCACTGTTAGCATAGTAAAAATTTGAAATTTTTACTATCTCCTTACCCCATCATATTTGAATAAATCCTAAAGAATACCCCAAAAAAGACCATAATAATAAAAGTTTTATCTCACAAGGTGTCTATGGATGAGCAGTGCCAAATTTCATCAAAATCAATCCATCGGCAAGAGGTTGTGTTGCTTACATCGATACATAAGGGATCATTTGAAATTAACCATCGGCGTGAGAAGACAGATCGAAAAGAGAATTATGGAAGTCACCGATGGAGTAAGTAATACCGATGACCTTACATCGGCAAGAG
This sequence comes from Cunninghamia lanceolata, assembly GCA_027924645.1. Taxonomy (NCBI): domain Eukaryota; kingdom Viridiplantae; phylum Streptophyta; class Pinopsida; order Cupressales; family Cupressaceae; genus Cunninghamia; species Cunninghamia lanceolata. The sequence goes on from BSBN01000793.1 coordinate 4,035,293, forward strand.
AGGCAAGTGGTCATATTGATCGGTATGACAGATATCTATCGGATGACCTTTTAAAAGTTGCCCCGACGGTATATATCATACCGACAAAGCATTTCGGCAAGAGTTTCACCAAACGTCTCTCAGGGACAACGAAGCAAACGACTATCGGCAAGAAATAAACTATCGAGATGAGACATAAAGAAGTTTCTGATGCTTAAAGTCTAGGCGATAAAAGAACTTTCGGCGAGACTCACAGCGATACATATACCTATCGGGATAACTCAGCATATTAGGACAAGGGAGTCAGGTCTCGCTGATTCACAAGTCATGGCGATCAAAAGGCATCGGTGACACTTTAACATACTCTGTCTGATGAAGGATATGAAAGGGGCATCGGGGAGACGATTTGAATTGGGATATCTTTAGAAAGCTATCCCGATAGTGTATGTCATTCCGATCAAGATAAAGTTCATACCTAAGAATGATTATCGGTGAGACAACAAAGATCGGGGGAGCATAATTATATTATCCCGATAGTGTTAATCAATCCGATAAGCAAGTCATATCGGTAGGACCCGCTACATCGCAGAGAGATCTTAAACACATGGCGATGAAGGAAATCATGTCGATGGTCGCACCCACTTAAAATGTGACATTACATAGCGTCGGGAATACAGTTGAGGGGTCACGCCGATTGACTGTTCGCGCCATAAAAGCATTAAGGGTCGCCCAGACATTTTAAAAATCACGCCGATAAGAAGAGTTATGGCGATGTGACACTTCACAGCGATGAACATTGAATTAATCAGATAGTTAATACAAACGGCTACGAAATTCATAGGATCATTATAATTGCAAAAAACCGTCCGAGAAGAGAATACAGAGGAATTCTTGAGGCATAAAACAGAGGGTTCCAATCTCAGCCACTGGACGACAGGTACATATACATTGCATAGCTTGTATTTAAATTTTCTGCTAAAGTTTTAAAATGGAAACTCTGGGAAAGGGGAAAGGAAGAAAGTTACAAGGGGAAACCAGTAAGCCTAAAAAGCAAAAAACTGATCAAACCCCTGAAGAGAAAGTAAAAGATAGAAAATTAAATCAGGACCTAATTGATCAATTGCCTGGGTCAACTCCCAAGGCCAGGAGGTCTGCCCAACTCAAGGCAAAAGTAGAAAAATTGGAAGATAAACATAAACACCTGGGAGATATCTGGACCCCAATTCGGGGGTATGAGCTTTTCAAATTCCACTATAATAGACGGTTTAGAAATGCTCCTGTGTCAAACCCATGGCACATGAATTTAGGCAAACTGGTTGTACCTAATGTATTCTTGAATGTGGAACTCCTTCAATTGCTAGCCAAACATTACAATTCAGGCCTGAAAGCTATCTGCAACCCTCAAGGAGAACCAATTGTACACCTGTCAAAAAATGCTATTTGTGAGGTGTATGATTTTGTGCACTGTCCCTATTGTTTATGAAGATTTGGATAAAGAGTATTGGAGAATGGATACAACTTACAATGGATGGAGGTTACCCATTCATAGGCCCAGGATTGAAGGAGAAGTGATACCCTTGACTGAGAATGATGGCCCTCCCTTTCATGTAGCCATTTTTGAACCATACATACAATATACTTATTTTTCTGTAGGCCAAGTCCTTGGCTCAGAGGTCCCTGAGTTCATGACTATTCCTCTGATGGTCATAGCCTCTGATATTCAATGTCACAATGCCAGACAATTTGATTATGCCTCCTATATTGCTACTAGAATAGACTCTGGTCTATCTGCAATAAAAAACAATGCTCCGGCATGCTCTTTTGAGCATTACTCGATGCTTATGCATATGGTGTTATACTATGGCCAGGAAGTAGGATTGTGGCCAAGTGAGTTTCGAGTTGTTGCTGCGGATAAGAAAGGGGAAAAGATACCTGTACAAATGTGGACTAGAATCTGGGATAGCAGGTATGCCAACTCCAGCTATGCTCAATTTGAAGAGCATTGTGTAAAAGTGTTGTATAGGTATTTCAACCACCCCTGTGAATATTCAATTTCAAATGAAATAAAAAGGTTCCTCAGACCTAAAGATTTTGGTGGTGCCCCTACTGTCACTCATAATTGGGGAGACTGGTACTGCTTTGAGGATGCCACTATGATCAGAGTTTATGGATTTGAGGATACTCCATTCATATTGCCTAAAACTGTCCCTGATAGACTTGCATATTTAGAAATAATTAGGCAAATGCATTGTTCGAATGTGATGCATCTAAGTTCACATGATAAACAATCATTCATGCCCAGCACTTTGTGTTTTGGAGATTTTACTGTGGTTTCAAAAGAAGGATACAATCTCATTTTGGATAAACTAATGCATTATAACATGGTGACTGCTGAGGTGAGGAAAGGGTTTGACCCTGAAGGTTTCATTGACTCTGCAAGAAGAAAATAGAATCTCAGTGGATACATGCACATACATTATCCACATGATGATGTCATTAGAAATTTGGAAGAAGCTGAAGTCGACTTAGTGGTAGAAAAATATAACAGAGATTTAGATGAAAAGAAAAAGCAGTTGGCAGAAGTTGAAGTGGTATCCTCTGAAGATGAAGAATTGACTGAACAAGAGCAGCCACAAGATAAAACAATAGAAATGTCTAAAAGAAAAATGCAACAATATCAGCCTCCAGTTGTGCTACATGATGAGGAGGGGTCTATTGATGAAGATCCACACCAAAAGGCTTATGATTCTTTCATTTCAGATGATACATTCATTCAGTCAAAGGAATTTAAATCATTCCTGTATAAATACAAAGGAAAAGAAATTAGAGAGTCAGTAGATGATGTTTCTGCTGATAATGAAAAACAGTTATTAGATATGTTGAAGGAAACAGTAGATAAAGAAATGCAGGACATGACACCTAGCAAGGGTAGATAGTTACTCAAAGATGCAGGGGTTATGATTTTTCCTGGTTTGGATTTAAATTCTGCTCTGGTTTTTGATAGCTTTTTGAATAATGCTAATGACAAGTATAAGCTTACTCCAGAAGGAGTTAATGAAGTATATATGGGGACTAGATACAATAATGATGAAAATTCTTTGATGATATGGGCGCTGTATCCTCCCCAGAAGAAGACGGCCATCATAGACACTCAAAAAACTTTTGGCCATGTTATGACTTTTAGAGCAGGTGAAACTAACCCTATAATTACTGCAGACATTGGTATCAATGTTGCAAAGTTGAATAAAGCACAGGCTCAAATGTTGATCAAAGAAAGAGATGCTTATAAATTGAACTGTGAGAGATTGACAAAAGAAAATGATTACTTGAAGGATGCTGTTAAGAGCACTTTTGGCTAGTCCACAAAAAGAATAACTCAAGGTGAGAGCTCTCAAGGCATTCAGGCATTATCCCCTGACCAAGCCACACAAATTCAAATAGATGCATTTGTTACAATACTGCAGAGCAGGTATGCAAACATGGTGCGGTGGTTGAATCAGTTTTGGGATAATTACTCAAAAAATCACAAAGCAATCAAAGAACATGAATGACCTGAAAAGAGGATACAAGAAAAATTGATTGAGTTACAAAATAAAAGTGCCACTAATAATACAGATACCAGAGCATTGCTCAAACAACACCAACATTACTATGACAAACTAAAAGCTGATGCAAAGGAAGGTATTGATGCTTCAAGTGCAGGAGTGCCTAGGTTATTTAAAGATAACGGAGAGGTGAAGAGCAAAGAAGAATGGATTATTGACTGTTAGATTATATTACACAAAGTCACAGGAGCTCTAAAAGACAAAGCCTCTGCATCCAAAGAAGTCTGCAAACAATTGGAGGAGATGGTTACTCTTGATGTAATTACCAGAAGCACTATTGAGCTTACTGATTCTCACCTTGATCAAGAGTATCTAGATCATCTGGCTAAAGTTTATTTATGGCTGAATAGAGCCTAATTACGCTTATGTAATTATTGTTAATACTTGTTAAGTTCCCAAGAGACTTATTGAAGAGTTGTACCTCTTCATAGAAATATCTATATAAGTTCAAACAATCGATACTGAAATGATCATCAGCAGTAGAAGATATTCATATATACATAATATACAATGTCTCAAAGTGACTATGTTACATATTTTATTTGAAGAAGAAGTTTGAAGTTCTCTGATTCAGTGTTTCTACTTTGGTATCAGTTGTTTGTTGAAAATATTCAATTGTGTGGCTGTCTCCATTTCTGCATTTCCTTGTTATTCAGATTAAGATATCAAGTATATAATTAATCTGTCAATACACACTTGCTGTATCTATGTGATTAATTTGGTTGGTGTCCATCTGAGGAATTAAACCCTTCTAATTTAGTCGCAGTAGCCTGGAAATAGTAAGTTGGGATTACTAAGTAGAGCCATATAATTAAGATTGCCATTCTGTCTCCAGTAAAATATTATTTGTTAATCTTGCCCATTCATTTCATTTGGTTCCTTCAAGTAAGGATTAAAATACCTTGTGGTGAATTATAAGATAATTGATTATATTGGTTGGATTGCTAAGAAGAGTTTGTCAATCACTTTCTTGCACGTTTATACAAGCTATAAACCAAAACCGTGCCAAGCAATTAGAATTATTACCATTAAGAAACTACTGGTCTAGGTCCTTCAAATTGACTCTGTTACCCAACAAGGCACTAGTCTCATTCAACTCATTATTTAAAACCTTTTACCTTGATATTGCTTATACAATTTCTGCCAATCATTTATTAAACATTATACATAGAATTAATTAGTCAGCTTTTTCATCTATCTTACATCCTATGCCATTGTAGATAGATCTAGTTAGTCCACTCATCCACATTCAGACTGCTTTAATATTTCAAGGTTCACCCACCTAGGTGTAGCAGGACAAAAGTGCAGGAAATCATCAAACCTTGAAGGTTGATTTCATCAAGTTAGTTCAAAAACATTGCAAATCCAAACATAGAGCCTGGCATCCTCTTAGGATTAGCAACCTGCATTTTTGAGACATAACACGTAGTTTGCAAGGGTAGCCATGACTATAGCTCCTTGGCAATTATTCTTAAACCATTGGTGAAAATATTTGATCAAACTATGTTTTGTTGATGTTGTTAATGGTTCTTTGAAAGTTTGCCAACGGTTATGATTTTCCAAAGCTTAGCAATCAACATTTAAATTAGAATCTCATATTGATGTATATCAGTTCTTTATTTGTGTCTTCTAGGTAACGAAAGGCTAAGATAACTACAACTCACTTTCCATACGTTGAGAACTATGAGCTGGATGCTATTGAAGAGATCTTAAAACCTAACTATATGTCATTGAAATTGTCTCTTGCTATAAAAAGATCCACTTGGAAATTTGAAATTTTGTTGTAATAAGATAGCATTTCCATTTAAAAATTTGAAACAAACCTGTCAATCTGAATGACTCCCAGCAGAGCTGTGATCTCCTCAGAAGTGGTAGCTGGTTTATTTGGCAGTTACAAGATACTTCCTATTTTTTGTCGGTAACTGTTTGCTTGATCGGTAACTGTTTCTTGTAAGCATTATCATTTAGGTTAAAGAGAGGTCTTAACAGTTTCTTTGGCAATCATTTGTGAGTAGTTTATGCCATAATGTTTTACTTCTAATAAGTCTTTGGAGATCTTCGCTGAAATGTGTGATGAATTATACTGGAAAACACAATGAAACTGTGGAGCTTATCCTATCTCATTTTTCCAGATTTTCAAATGTGAACTTCTTATGATGTGTGAATTGCTGTATATTCCTTATGATTGGTTTTGTATTAAATCTTTGCAATTATTTTGTTAACATTGGCTTTGGTTGTGGCAGGTTCAATATTGGTAGTAAGTGATCATTTTGGGTTAAACAATTTATTGTTTAATCATAGCATAAAAATGTGGTTGTCAAGATTATAATAATGCAACAATTGTTCAAACAAAGTGGTGGTTTTGCATAAACATTATTATTTTAATTATCAACAACTCAAATCATCACAAAATACTAGTAACAAGCTAACCACTAGAGTGTCAAGCTCAAATCGTGCCAAGCTAATCACCAGAGAGCCCATTTTTAGCCCTTGGAGGCTATTTTATTAAACAGGCATAACTTTGTCAAATTTCATCAGATTTTCACATTTTTGTTAGCATCGGAAAGCTGATTTAGAGAACTACATCATGGTGAAATCCATTTTCTGAGAACTCATCTCATATTTTCTGGTATAATGCTCTGAAATTCAATCATTTTCAAAAACATCAAACATTTTCTTCTTGTTGTGCACTAACATTTTTTGTGTGGGTTTTTGCAGGATTGTTTTGTTTTGTCCTAACATTTACTTGCAGCTTTACACCCTATCAAAGACAACATTTGCAAACTACTAATCAATGTGTTGCAGGATCGATTGTCAAAGAATCTAATCTTGAAACAACGTGTCTTCTTTTTATAGATTAGATCACATCATAAGCAAGGGTTAAAATTAACAAGTGTTTGCGATGTCTTGTGGCTTGCAATTTTGTCATTGAATGTGTATGCTCTTCTCTTGCACCATTCGGCGATCTTGAGAATCAAAAGCACTTTTTTGACATTTTGTATAACCACCCACACATTTGGATTTGGAATTAAAATGAACCCTATGCGAGTGTGAGGCAAAGGCATTGTGTATGCTCTCTCCTTGCGTTTCGTGCGATCTGGGAGATCAAAAACAACGTGTTTCCTTGCTTTTGTTATCCTTAGAGTGGGCCTGCTCTTGAGACACATCTGCAAGGAGAACTCATTTGCGACCCCAAGTGGGACTTTCATCTGGCCCGCTATATAAATTGAGGATAAGGTGAAGGCCAAGTCTAACCGGTATTAGTGCTTACCATACAGTGCTAGCTCGAAAGGAGGTGTACCTTGTGTATATTAAAACTCCTAGTAGGGTTAGTCAAAGTCTTTAGTGGCTTGCTGGACGCTCGTAAGGTGCCAGTCCCCCAGATATTCACTAGAACCCTTTTGTGTAGTGGCCAAAAACCCTCTACTTGTTGATACAGGAGGAAACTCTGATAGCTGTCCCATATTTTCGTAGCTTATGGCAGAGATAGTAAGGTACCTCAGGATCTGCACGTCTTAGGACCTGGAACTTGGTGTGCCTGAGAAGTGAGTGCACTATAAGAGGGAGCCCGTGCCCCAAGTTCCTGGAGCTATACACCATAAGTAGGCGCAGCTGGGTAAAACCAAGTGGGAACTCAACAAGTATTGTCCTTTCCTAGCCTAGGATCATGCATGTTTACAAGTGTTTACAAAACATCAAGGTGTCAAAAAAAACAACCAATCAAGTTGTGTGTCTTATATGATTGTTGTGTGTGCATACCCAATCATCATCACCATTATAACTTGTCTCCTACATCATCAGCTGGACTTTCAAAATTGAGAATCTTTTTATCCTCGTAGCACATCTCAAGTGGAATCTTGTCATTTTAAACCACAAGAAGCTCTTTCGATTGATCATTCATCCATATCCATTCCCAAAACCTCTTTCCACTAGTTAGTAGACCCCCATTGTCCTATTGATCATATATCAACATCCAATTAAGAGACAGACCTTTTCCTAATCAATCCCATAATGATCCATTTGCTTAAGAGGCCCTGACCATTCTTAAGTTAGTGTATCTTTGTCATCTTATCTTTTCTACTCAATAAGCCTTGTCTTCCTTTGAGTAGAGGTGGCATTTTGATCTCCTTTCTTCCTTAGGCATATCATCACCCTGAGTGTTTTAAAGGAGCCCCTTATCCGTATCCAATCCTAAGGTCCATCCAGTCTCTTTGAGTCACCATTTTGACTCTATTTCTATCTTAAATCAAACAATTCATTTCTACATCTTGATCCATATCATTTATCCCCACTTTTGGAGTCTTTCATATCATCCATATATATCCATCTGAGAGCTTTTTAACATTTCAATTGTCCTCTATTTTCATGGTTACTACTCGTGCCCAAGCTAAGAAAAATAATATGGATTTCACTCCTCAAAACTGGCAACCTCAATCCTTAAGATTCCTCGAAGAAGAGCCCATCCATGAGCAAATCAATCCTTCCCAACAAGATACTGGATCATCATCACATTTTCATAATGATCCACTTGGAGACCTTTCAACTTATGTAGATGTTCAAGATGACATATCCGACCAACCGATTACTCCCAAAACTCCTAAACCCACAAATGACTATACTGAAACGAATCCAATTGCACTTCAAATTCAACAAGATCCTAAAACATTGCAACTTGTTCATCTCACCATGGATCATGATCCTGATTATTTTATGCAATACCTTTATGATTGTGGAGCTAGAGTCCCTGATGATATTTATGAGAGAGAAAAAGCACGAAGAAAAGCAGAAAAAGCTAAAGCCAAAGCTCAGGCTACTTCCTCTCTCCACCAATCTTTTTCAACACCTATGTCAAATGTTTTCCAATCCACCTCATCTATCACACCACCAAAAAATTTTACCTTGGGACCACAAGATATTTCTATTTCTACAATCCCATCTCTCTCTTCCCATCAATCATTTTCAACACCTATGTCTATCTCATCACATACTTACACATTGGGGATACCTCTAGACTATTCTCCTCCCGTGCTCCAACCTATTCAGTCATCACTTACACCCCCATCGATTCCACCATTAAGAATCTCACAATCTATCCCCGTAATTCAACCCATTCAGTCATCTTCATCATTTCATTCATTAGGATCATCTCTCACAACCTCTTCCATTTCATTAGTAGGGATCTCACAATCTGTCCCTATATCTTCCATACCGAAAACCTCCAACATTCCCTCATCTCAATTAATTCCCAATGCAACTCATGTTTCCATACCTCAAACTTCTTCTATCCACATCTGTCACATCAACGCTCAACCAAAACCAGTATCCACTTCCATACCCTCAATTTCACGAAATTATAACCCTACCTATGTCTCTTCCTCAAAACCTGTTGATCCCCAAATCCTTAAACTACAACAACAACTCGCTCAATCACAACAATTTGCCCAATCGCTAGTCCAATCAACCCAACTATCACAATTATCTTCACAATTTCAACATCCTACCACATCAACACCCCAACTCTATGAGTCATCTCCATCCACCTCATACAAATCTGTATCACAACCAAGCTACCACTCATATCAACCCAACACATCTATACCTCAAACCTATTCAATAAAAAATTTACCTCAAACCTCACAGGTCCAGATCCCTACCCATGCTTCATCTTCACACATACCAAGTCCCCTCATCTTATATCTTCAACAAAAAAGCCAAGAAAAACAAGCCCTCCTTCGACAACAACAAATCTTAGCCCAAAAACCACAACCCTCATTTAGCACATCATCCACCATACCTTTATCCATGTAACAACAACAAATTCCATCTAATTTCAATCCTAATCCATTGGTCCCCCAGCCTTCTCATTCATCAATCCCTTCATTACCTACACTACCATCATCCACACAACATCAACATATTCAACCTAAATTCTATGAGTCACCCCCATCATCATGCCAACCTAGTCCCTCCACATCAACCAATCTCATGAATATTCCTCAATATCCATCTCAAAATCCTCCACAACATGAGCATACTGGAACTAGTCACTCCTCACACCATGATCAGGAATCCTTAAGCCATCTTAATGACACCTTTGACAAGGGAGACACCACCTCATGTTTGGAGTCATACACCAATCCATTCACTAGTCCTCATTCATCCATCTTTATGGAACCTCTGTCATATATTCCTTCCAACCCTCCAAATCCTACTCCATTAAGCCAATCCCGAACACCCTTAAAGTCTAAACCATCAATTTTTCCACCTAAACCCAATCCTATGATCCATCAACCAAAACCTAATCCTAATCCCACTCCTATCATGCCTAATCCCATTATCCCTCCAATGCATTCTAATCCTACACCTTCCACCCTTATTATCCATCCATTATATTGTGCATCCACTCGTATACTAATGAAGGATGTGATCCATTGGCTTCTAGCAAGGAATTAACCACCATCCTCATGCCATCAAACCCCTATCCCATCTTCTAGTCCACAAATTATCCAAGAACCTTCAAATGTTCTTGAAGATCCACTTGCCATAAGCCTAATTCACTCTCCACCATACATTGAATCTATCCAAGAAACCTCCATTCCTATCCAAACTCAAGATTTATGTCAAGGGTCAAATCTAAAGCATGATCAACTTTGGCCCTTACCAAATCAAGATCAAAGCTCTTCCTTTCCACCTGTTCATAACCTATATCTTTTTTATGATCAAGATATTATCTGTGATCAAGAGCTTCTCACTCCGTCCACTCACGGTCCCAATACTATTCATGTTCAAGAAACCTCCACCATTCTTATCCATCATCCCACAATATCCACTTCCCTTGATGAGACACTTGGTCCTCACAAGCACATAGATAATCAAACAAATACATTGAATCTTCATGAGCATAATGAGCATAATCAAGATCCTATTGCTCCTTCACCATCTCATACTGATACCATTTCAAATCCACCATCATGTCTTATTGTTCTTACTACCTTCCTAAATGAATGTTCTTCCCTAGGAGGGCAGCCACCTGTATCGGCCACCTCATCCTCCTCATCGAATAAGGAACCTGTGTCTTGTATCCTCAAAAATAAGCATCCCATTGCACATCGTATGTTACAAAACATGAATTATCAAGGTAAAGGCTTAGGCCTTCATGAGCAAGGTAACTTGGAACCCATCCATGTCAAAGTCTCCCCAAAACCGTATGGTATTGGTTATACACCCCAAGGTAAGTAATCTCAAGATGTTGGCACCACACTTCCACTTCCTAAATCCACTCCATCTAAGCCCAAACTAGATGCACCTCATCACACCCATAAAACATATGTTTCCATTCCTCCTCCATTATCCTACAAACCCAAAAAGCATGTGACCATTCATCTTCCTCCATCCACTTTACCTCCACTTCTACCAACTCCTAACATCCCTCCATCCACTTTACCTCCACTCCTTCCAACTCCTAATATTCCCATCCTCCAATCTTCTTATCACTTTAGCAACAAATCCATTCATACATCCCGTTCCCATAAATCCCCTACAATTCCTAATCATGATCAACAAATGCACACATTGAATAAACGTGAAGCTATCCTAAACACCCCTATGGGATTCAAAAATACAAATTTGGATGTCTCCACCCATAAAGTAAAACATCCTAGTAATTCTCATGCCACATGGCACCAATCCACAAAATCAAAGCAAAATCAAAATTCCAAAATACTAAAGTCCACATCTCAAATAGATAATTTCAAAACCAAAATGGTTTGGGTCCCCAAGCAAAAAGTACCTAGTTCAAATGGATCATCCACAAATCTAAAATCCCAAATATCCCGCTCCCTATCACAAAATCCTAAAATTCATAAGTCCATTTGGGTTCCTAAAGACCTAAATAGAAAAATCCCTAAGATAACATCTCCATTACTCCCAAATCCCCCTTCCAAGCTTCAAAATCCATTTCAATGTGTGCAACCGTTGGTCTTGGTTATCCCTTCCGTTCCACAACATTCCCATGTACCTCCATCTCCCCATCTTCCATCTACTATCCTACTTATTTCTTCCATCATGTCCCTATGGTCCATGCTTTTGCATAAGTCCTTCATATCTATCTATTTATCTCCATCCTACTTCACTATCCTTCTATCCTAGTCCACATCATAAACTGCTACCCCTTATCATTCCTTGCATGAACCTTTCATAATCCACATCAAAATCCATTCCCTCTCATGCAAATTCCTTATCAACATCTATGAGCATAATGACATTTGACAAGGTCTGTGAGTTATCCATCTAGGGACATTTCTATAGGAACAAACTCTTGAGTCCCGCATCTGTTCCATCCATCTATCCCCTACAAAACAAAAAAAAAATCAAAATAGTAAAGAGAAACCATTTCGTCCAATGGTGAAAACCTGGTAAACAGGTGCCTTGGATAAGTACCATGATGAAAACCTGGCAAACAGGCGTCATGCGTAGATGATTATCTATGTGCTTTACACCTAGGGGCATGTTGTCACATCTATTCCATCTCATATCCTCTCTACCCATCGCATATCCTATCCTTTCATTTTCCATCTTATCTTGACATTCTTATCCATCATATCTATCATACCTTCCTCGTTGCACTATCCATCTATATTCCCTTCCTCTTGATCTTGATAAGAGTAGGGGCATAATGTTGAAAATGTTTGTTGACACCTCTTGTCATACCCAAAATTCCATCCATATGTTTCTAAAAATATCCTCCATACATCCATCTACTACTAAGTCCATTCATCCCTCTCAACCATTATCCCTATCATATATCCTCATCAGCATCACCCCACTACATCCTAAGGCATAATATAGAGAAGGGGGCAGGTTATTCCTATGTGACGTAATCCTTTGAGATCACATCCTCAGTTCCTTTCATCCATATTCAGTTCAATTCATCCATCTATCATATATTTCCCATTCATTGTCCTTCTATCCCCAATCCCATATTCCTACCTTTATCCTATTGCCGATTCTTTTATCCATCCATATTCCTACCTTTATCCTATTGCCGATTCTTTTATCCATCCATGCTCCTACCTTTATCCTATCGCCCATCCTCTTACCCATTCATCCAATCCTTTTGTCTATCGCATTCACTATTGTTCATCCCCATTCATTATTGATCCTTGCCTTGTGGTTTGGTTTTCCCTTATCATTGGTATCTATTCAAAGGCTATCTACACACAATCCCATGCCAAAAATCCAAAAAAAATCGTAACATTTGAAAAGCCACAAAAATCATAATATTCCTAAAATACAAAAAAATCAAATATCCAACAAAAATAAAATCAATCAATCCATCTTCTCAACCAATCAAATCAATTACATGCAAGTATCCTTCCATACCAATCAATGTCAATCAATCAGGTCAAATTGTGCAATCACATCCACGGTCTTGTTCCTAGCCTTGTTGTGAACCTATTCAATCATCATCATCAATGGGATATATCGTTCCCAATCCTACTGTTGTTCTCGGGATATATCGTTCCCCTACCAACAACACAATCCTCGTGTTGTTCTCGGGATAAATCGTTCCCACATCAACAACGCTATCAATCAAATCCTTGCGTTGTTCTCAAGATAAATCATTCCCACATCAACAATGCTATCAATCAATCATCATCATTATCAGCATCAATCAATCTAATCGATCATTGGTTTTCAGCTTGATAGGGGCAATGCCTTGTTTGTTTTTGAATCATTTGTGCATGCTTGCTTGCTTGTTTGTGTGTGTTATCTTTTCTTCTTGCATTTGAATCGCATCCGTATCATTCCAGCTAATATTCATATCTTGTGTGTGTTGGAATAGCTTTTTGCATTATCCTGTGCATCTAAGGTCAACACATACCTTTTTTGCATTTGGACTTTTATGCCCTAAGTTTACTTCCTCATACATTAGACAAGGTTGTATTACACTGGGGCACAAGACACATCGTCACCTTGGTCTTTCTACCTTGGTGCATAACGTCAGGTGCCATATCAAACATCAGGTTGCTCAACGTTTAATCAGCATAACTCCTTCATCCTTCTCTTTGTTTCCTTTCTAAAGAGCCTATCCACCTCCTTTGTCCCTGCATATCCTCTTGAGGGGGCATTATCTGCCAATGCTTCATTTTTATGAGCCCCATATAAACCCCAGCCTACCCAAGATCCAAATCTAAGCCTATGTTTTAACTTTCTTTGAAACAATATTGCTTCGCAACATTGTCTCAAAGAGGGGCAAAATGTAGACATCCAAAATTGACCGAACCTTTCATTATTCCTAAAATCCATAATTATCCCTAAATATCCCATTAAATCCTTCATTTTAACATATCCCGTAAATAATAAATTAAAATTAATTTATTATTTACCTATGAGCTAATAAAATAATAAATTAAATAAACTTAATTTATTATTTTAATCTAAAACCCGTAAAAATGCCTACCATAACCCTAACTACCTTTTACCGTTTACCGAATCAAAAATCCGTTTAACTACCCAAACCAATTTTCTATCCAACTATATAAAAATCAAATGCATCCCTCATTGACCTGGACCACCCGGCAAAATTCACATTGGAGTTATGCTAAAAATCTGAGCAACCACATTTCAATATTTCGGTAACATTTATATTTGTGCGGTTTATAGCTTTTATCATTAATCTTTTCTGTTGCTCATAGTATAGATTTTAGGGTTTTGAAATAGTTTCAAATCATTTTGCAAAAATCTATATTCTGGTGCAAACAACAATATCATATGAAAGGATTTAATAGTTGTATAGCTATATTTAGCCATTTTAGCTTAAAATACAATCAAAATTTATGATAGTTGTACAACTATATTTAGCCATTTTAGTTGTAAAATACAATCAAAATTTTTGACTATATTTAGCCATTTTAGCTATAAAATACAATCAAAATTTTAAAACAACTGTATCATAAGAAAGGATAGATTTTGGACAAACTGTCAAAACTTACATAGGATTATGCTGATATATATATTTGGTTTTTATATAATCTACTTATACTAAGGTATTTCATAGTATTTTAAAGGCAACACTAAATAGATAACTGTCATAGAAGTTCATTTTTTATTCAATCTATCATTGCAGACTACTAAATAAATGACTACAATGAATAAAATAAATGACTACAATGACTAAAATAAATGACTACAATGACTAAATAAATGATTACAATGACTAAATAAATGACTACCATGAATATATAAATGATTAAATAAATAAATATACTAAATAAATAAATGACTAGATATACTACCAATTCATGGTAATTAATGATTACAATGACTAAATAAATGACTAAATATACTACCAAATTGATGACTAAATATACTACCAAATTAATGATTAAATATACTACAAAATTAATGACTAAAATTTGTTTGGTCATAAATTTGGTCACGAGATAAATGACTGGCGATAAACTACCAATGGTCACGTGACCAAACTATTGATCACATGACCAATTTTTGGTAGTTTATTTAGTCATTTATTTCTATTTTTCTACTAGTGTGCATGTATGGAGGTAGGACAATGCCTAAGACAATGTTTGTGGGTTTATGGGACAATGTCTAAACTAGAAATCACGTAGACATTAGGTAAGTTTATGGGTTTATGGGAAGGAGGAATATCAAGAGTTTGTGGGATAATAGGAGGGAGGAAAGATACTAGATAGGAGAAGAAAAACCTTACTTTAAAAAAATCTTATCATTTTCTTTGTCTTGAGGTTTGTCAAGGGGTGGGTTGGAAGCAAACTAGGTCAGAGATGTCTAGTAGGAGTATATTAGGAAATAGGTAGGGTAGATATGGGTTGGTTAATAGGTTGGGTGTAGTGTTGGGGAAGTTTCTTATGCCTACTTTTAGAAGTGGATGGGGAAAGGTCCTACACTTTTTCTTTTACTTTATCTTGGAGGGGTGTTAGAGGGGAGATAGAAGTCAATGAAGAAGGTGAAGTAGTAATAGGTGGATATATGGTGGGGAAGATAGGGGAATAGCTAGTGGAGTAGGTGAAGTAATAGAAAGAGGTTGTGGGGTTGGGGTAGCAATGCGTTTAGAGGCATAAGATATGTAAAGGTGAAAGAGGGAATTGGTATGAGGTTGAGGTGGACAAGAAGGGGTTGACAAAAAATAATCTAAGGAGAAGTGTCTTAAGGTAACAACTAGTTGGTATGGGCTATGAGAAATGGTGAAGGCATTACCATCATGGGGAATTTTAGAGTCAACAAAAGAGGGACCTAGATGATGTTGGAGTCAATCATATGCTATATAAGATGTCATAGGATCATATCCCTCTCTGGTGTCATGTCCTGGGGTCTAATTGGTGGTAATTGGATGAGTTTATTAGAGAGAATTTGTCAAAGAATAGTGTGGAGGGGATCAACAGGCTTTGGTAGACATGTATGGAAAATGTGGTAGCATAGACAAGGCAGTGAGATGTTTGAAAAGATGCCTCAAAGGAATGTGGTCTCATTGCGATGTCCTTGTCTATGCATCTGCTTGTCATTGCATTCCATGAGACCACATTTCTTTAAGGCATTTTTTCAAATAACTATATTGTAATTGAAATTTTGTCATCTATCAACATCTAGTTACTAGTTATGCAATGTCTAGTAATGCTTTGAGTTTGAAAGATGTGCAATGAAATGTAACCAACAATA
Organism: Cunninghamia lanceolata; assembly: GCA_027924645.1. Taxonomy (NCBI): domain Eukaryota; kingdom Viridiplantae; phylum Streptophyta; class Pinopsida; order Cupressales; family Cupressaceae; genus Cunninghamia; species Cunninghamia lanceolata. The sequence goes on from BSBN01000793.1 coordinate 4,051,573, forward strand.
TGAATATAAAATACAAAAATCTAGTAAGTACAATTCATTAATTAAACTATTTATTTTATTACCTCTATGAAGCTTTGAAGTCCACCACCATTGGCAGGTGTTGCCATGAAATCTCCAATATTAACCTATTCAACATCCAAAATTAGATATTAGAATACCATTCATATAACGATGCTATTCACATGTAATATTTATAATTGTTTACTAGTTACATACGCAGTAGATGTCATAGTGTAATATGCAGGTAGAGAACCACTAAAAACTGCATCAATGCTATGACCTTGAAATTTTATTAAAATCATCAAACTAAATTAGTTAATCTCGCATTTCAAAAATTACATTTAATAAATTAAATTCAATGAACTTGCTAAGATTTACCTGAGTATCAAGGCTAGAAGTCTCACTTAGGAGGGTATTTGTCATCATAATCTGCTTAGCTGCAGATGTAGCCTGCGCACCTGTGTCCCGACTATCCATGTGGTCATAACCACAGGCTGACCCACAAGCCTAACAAGTATGGGGTGGAACCCTACTCCTTGAACTCTCCCTCAGCCCACATTGTGCTGCAGGACTAGTATGCTCTATGATGCTCTGGGTCAAGGCACTAATAGACTGAAATGTCTCAACCTCAACACTGTCCTTCACAATAGAAGGGATAGACACATGCTCATGGGCTCGTCTGGCGAGTGCTCATCTCGTTGGCTATTTGAATCAACACGTGCCCCTAGTCTATCTTGTACTAACCCCCCACCTCTACCTTGGAACTCCCACATATTAAAATAGTTTGGCACTTTATTTTTGACAAACTCATAGTAGAATTTCCTCAAAAATATTGTGGGACCTCATTATTGTTGCATGTAGGATGGTGAAAAATGATCGACCACCTCTACCGAAAATTGTCCCTTATCGCTTGGTTGTTGCACCAATGAATAGGGAACCTCTTGTATGTAAGGGGTAGTGGTTGTTTTATTCAAGGGTCTGTGAAAATAGAACACAAGTCCAATTTTGTAATTTGTTCATTTTTAACTTGTTCATGGGACAACTTGTCAGCATAGAACTCTCTAAATTCTCTACTCTTTTTTGACCAACTAGAGATTTGCTTGCTAATTGAATCTACATTTGATAACATAGATTCAAGAGATTATGCAAGCATGGATCTATGCAAGGTTAAAGTTGCAGGTTCTTTCAACCTTCCAATTATGTCCTCAATTTGTATTTTATTGTTTTCAATTTGCCCTTTTATATTTTCTTGTGTTCCAAGGGCATATTGAGGAATGAATGGAGGTGTTTGTTGTTGGGGTTGTTCTTCAGCGGGTATTTTTTGTTCAGGTGATGGAGGATTTTGTGGATTTTCAGGAGGAGGAGGAGGAGGTGCATTATCAATTCCTGTAAATTAAAGAAATTTATATCAAAAAACTATTTGAACCTACCTATTTAGCAAGAAATTCACACAAGAAAGAAAATAGAACTTACTCCTTTGGCCTCCCCGACGTCGTGGCGGCATTTTGACGATGAATCGGTGACAAATTGTTGACGATATGCCCTTTGATAATGCGAGCGCACTCTCCTTTGTCTCCAAGCCATGGGTTTGCTGTGAAATGTTGTGAACTAATGAAATGAAATGCAACTTTTTTTATATAGCAGAGCATAAAGTGAGCGCATTATGGCTTGGTGTTGCTGAGCCTTAGGCTTGACATCACCAAGCCATAATGTGAGCACATTATGGCTTAATTTATTTTTAAAAAAAATTGGCCACTTTTTGGCCCCCCAACTTTTTGTACCTACCCATTAAGTAGACACAGTATTATAACACAAGCTTTTGCCAAACTAAATGAGGGTATGTAGGATTGCTAATATTTACACTACCTCTAAATGAGGATATCAATACCATGTTGTTGATATTATAAATATTTATTTATCTAAGTCTAAGATATCTTCCTTTAAAAGTAATTAGGTCTCTCAAACTTCCCTTGTAGGGTTTGAAGAGTATCAAAGTATTGAACGAAAACTATTTCATATTTTTGTATTATTGTTATTTCCATACATTTTTTGCTTTGCTTAATCTCACCTTTCCTCCATGACCTCAATGGTATTTTATGAATCTAGAAACTTTCTCAAAGCCTTGAAACCTTCAAGTCCCTTAACGAATGCACAAGTGACAGATGTCTGCAAAAGAATTGTTCACGTATTGCTCTTGAAATTTATTAATGAAACACAATATTTTCCAAGCATGAAACTAATATTGCCTGTTGAACCTAAATATAAAAATTATGGAATCATGTTTCTATTGGATTAGGTCTGAACAACTGAGAGGGGGGGTGAATCAGTTGTCACACATTCTAAACTTTTTCTTTCTTTAACATTCCTTTACAATTTAGAAACAAATTAATGAAAAAAATATTTTAGACGTCACATAAGAAGAAATGAAATAACACATTTGACACCAAGATTTTTGACATGGAAACCTAATTAAGGGAAAAACCACGGTGGGGGTTAACCCACAAGAATTTAATACCCTGTTAAAAGTATTGATACAAAATGGGAATGCACATGCATTCGGCCTCACTGCCCAGAGCTCACTGCTCAAATGAAGGCTCACTACCTAAGATAATATTACAAAGGAAAGACACATATATGAACTAATGATATCATCTACTTATGCAGAAATTTTAGTTTCAGTTGAGTGCAAAAACTGATCTTACACACTTCATCCTTGCTTTTTCTTCTTACTGTTCTGCTCTTATTCGCACCTTAGATTTCTGCTATACTCACATCCACTTTCTTGGTTTTCACCACACATAATAAACAACCTAATTCATTGACTATATATATCCACAACAAGATCTGTAATCATTCTACCAATCAGCTTCAACACCTAAGAATGTTCTGCCTTGTTGACTAGATCTAAGCATAACTTGGAGTGCGGACCAAAACTTACTCTTGCAAATCATTACTCATGTCGACCATAGTTACTGAATGCCAACATTTGTTGAACAAGCAACTTTCATTCATCCAGAAACAAGATCTTCTACAAGGTCTACCTATTCTTCTTCTGTATGCTCTGTCAGACTGGAACTTGATGCACAAATGCTAATAACATTTAATTCCTTCATCACTAGATGACAAAACTCTGGATTTAGAGTGTATTTGCAATGCTGTCAACAACCTTATATCCATAACATACCATGTCTTTCCACTAGAGAGATCCAAACCAAAATACCAAACTCTGTTTCAGGCTCTCTGACTTAGATTATCGTTCTGACTTCCAGTATGATCAAATACTACCTTGTGGATATGTGGAAAAATCTTAGTTTCCATCAATGACAATTCCTATTAATGCTATGCAGTGTCTCTTTCCAACAATCTCCCCCTTTGGCATTGATGGTTGTAGATAAGGTTTCAGATTTTCAAGCATGCAGAAATGAAATACAAGCAACCCTAACTGTAATAGAAAGCAATCTAGCCTAGAAATCCATCAAACAAGCATGCAAAACAACTAAAATCTAAGCTAACATTGGATAACTTCTATTGTCCTCCTCAATCTTGCATTTTTGTTCTCAGATTTGTGAATACATGCAACATCATGAGAAGCTCATGAGTGTGGACAGCAAAATATTGGAGAGTTACAGATAATTTTAGATGAAAATGGAACTAAGAGCCATCAGGGGGAAAAATGAGGTTGAATAAGTGGTTTTATAGAAGAGATGATTTGAATGAAGGGCCTAGATTGCATGTTGACTTTAGGACCAAATGGAGGGCTATGATGAGTTAGTGTTTCCTAACCATTAGAAGACAAAAGTGAATTTAAAATTCACAAATATGATGAGGTGGATGATGTTTAAATTAAATAAATTTAATTAGTTTATTTAATTCATTTGAGGAAGGGGACATGTGAAAGGGGATTTCTGATGGGATTGATTTATTTATTTGAATAAATCAAGTAAAGGGGACATTAGGAAAATGAATAATTAAATAATCAATTAGAATTAATTATTTAATTATAGACAAAATATGGACAAATGACTAGAATGGATGAAATTGAACTAGTTGAATAATGGGATTCAAAGGGGAAATTTGTCTTGTAACATTTGCGACATGAGGACATTTTTCAGTGTCTACATTTTGCCCCTCTTTGTGATGATGTTGTGACCATGTAACATCATTTCAAAGAAGCCAAGGAAATAGATAGAGGAAAAGGACGATGATGGAATGATAGGGCGATGATGCCCCCTCGAAAGGATAGGTGGGTTAGACAAATGCAGGTATGCTGTTGAAATGAAAGGGATCGGTGGAGGAAGAAAGATTGACTAGAAGAATGGGAATGAGATCTTGCTTTGATTGATTTTTGAGCTTCTCATTTGCAATTTTTTTGCTTATCATCATAGAACTTATTATGTCAATGGACGACAATAACCATGGCATGTCAAAGGCCAAGGTGGAAAGTGTAGTCCCTTGTAAAACAGGCACATGATAGACAAGGAATGCCCAACTCAGACTAGTAATTGTGATACCTTGTTGAAACATGCGATGAGATAGCTGCGAGGTGTGCAAGTCCTAATGCAAGGAAGTAGTTATTCTTTCTAATGCATAGGATGCCTTTGATTCATAGTTAATGGAATCCCTATCACACGTAAGGCACCAAGTTTCCCTAGTCATTTTGCCAAGACAAACCGCAAGCAACAATCAAAGAAAAAGGTCTCGCCCTATCCTCGCTTCTCTTCATCACTTAGGGACTACCTTGAGAAGCATAAGAATGAGACTGCAAAATGATCCAATAAAAGATAAGACAAACTAGACCAACAGCCAGTTGGAACTTTTGCCAAGTGATATGTGTTTGATTGATTATTATTGGATGAAGAAGGAGCTTGGTTTTAGGAAAGAAGCATGTCGTATAAGATACCTCGTCTAGTTTTGACAATGCCCCTACCTATCTAAGGCAAGTGATTGATTGATTGACACTAGTGTTGTTGGTCATACGAGAAACACTAGGGTTTGATTGATGATGTTTAATAATGACACATGTCATATAAGGAATAGAATCCTGGTTTCAACGATGCCCCATTCCGTGTAAGATATGTAATGGTTGATGAAAATAGTGACATGATTATTACAAGGCGATTGATTGATTTGGTTGATTGGATAACTTATCTTGTTGATTTGGCGATTGGTATGAAGTGCGCATTTGCTATGAAAGATTGATTGTCTTATCAAAGTGTCCATCTCATCAAAGGATGACTTATTATGATGGTTGATAGGACGGGCCCTAAGGGACTGACCTAGTGCCTCAGAGGTGCATCAAAGATGGCCTTGCCTACGTGAAAGCTCAGAGGCAACGTAGTTCGACCATGTGGACTGTGGATGACTAGAAGAACTGATTTGGATGATATGATGATGTGATTGATTAGGATGTTTGAATGGATCGATCGAGAGATTTGAGTGAATGGTTTGGTTGAGGATGTGAATGATTGGAAGAATTGATAGAAGAATTAACTTGGTTGGAATGATGTGATGAATTGAATTGGTTTGAATGAGTGGATGATTCGGTGGATTGATATGACGAGTTGATGTGGATGAATTGATTTGAATGGTATGATGATGTGATTGGTTGATTGATTAGGATGGTTGAATGGATCGATCAAGAGATTTGAGTGAGTGATTTGGTTGAGGAAGTGAATGATTGGAAGAATTGATAGAAGAATTGATTTGGTTCGAACGAATGGATGGACTGAAGTGGTGATAAGTGATTTTATTGCTTGGATTTTTTGGTTGATATTTGATTTTTTTGAATTTTGAGGAATATTTGATTTTTTTGGATTTTGAGAAATATTTGATTTTTTTGGTTTTTTGGATATATTTTGATTTTTTTGGATTTTGACATATTTGGATTTTTTTTTTTTTTTGGAAATGTTTTCATTTTTTTTATTTTGACATAGTTGGATTTTTTTTGTGTTTTTGAAAGTTTCTATTTTTTTTGGATTTTGACAATGTTTCAATTTTTTTAGAGTTTTGGGAATATTTTATTTTTTTTGTGTTTTTGACATATTTGATTTTTTTTGTGTTTTTGAATGTTTTGAGGGATGGCATTGGATGACAATGGGGATAGCCTTTGTGCTAGATATCAATGACAAGGGGAAACCAAGTCTAGGTGCAAGGATGAATGAATGGGACTGGATGAATGGATAAGAGGGGGGGCGATAGTGGATGGAAGGAATGCACACATAAGAGGGTAAGGATGTGATCTCCAAGGACTATGTCTCATAGGCATAACATGCCCCATTATTGGTGGTATACTTAGTATTTATCATGACAATGCATATGACAAAATGATGATAATGGGATCATTTGGAAGGATGAGGTCTGCCAAGAGACATTCAAAACATTTGTCAATATTGTGCCCCCAATCTTTATCAAGATCAAAAGAGGAAGGGAGGATGAATGGACTTGATAAGCTAGGTATGTGTATGGATGGAGAAGGATGGAAAATGGATAGAAAATGATAGGTTGGATGAGATAGTGTGCCCCCAAGTGTAAGTGGCATAAAAGATCAACTTTTTGATTTTTTTGAATTAGATAGGGGGATATGGACAAGAAGGACTCAGGTGTCTAGCGCCATGAAGGTGATAGGCCCAAATGTATGTCACATTGACCATGTCAAATATCATTACATATGCTCATCAATGTTGGTACGTGATGGCATGAAAATGAAATGGATAAGGTAGATAGCGGATTATGAGAGGTGTGAGAGTGGAATATGATGTGGATTATGTAGGGGATGAAAGTGGATTATGATGTGGATTATGTAGGGGAGAATGGATGAAATGTTTATGCAAAAGCATGGACCACAGGGAGGTGATAAGGTAGATATGTAGGGTAATGAATGAAAGACGGGGAGATGGATGTACAAAAAGGAATCATGACCAACGATTGCACACACCATAATAAACATGGAAGCTTGTGATTAGATGGAGGTGTAGGAAGCAAAGGTGATGTTTGCTTAGTGGATGGATGATGTAAGCATTCGGGGACCCACATAGACTTACTATTTTTATGATTTTTGTTTTTTTCATGTGGGGTGAAGGAATTTGATATTTCAGAATGGAATGGATGGACGAGGATGGTTGGGATTTTTGAGAGGTGGATGCCTCATTTGACTTATTTGATTTTTGTTTAAGGACCCAAAACATTTTTCTTTTGGACTTTGTTTTTGGAGGTATGGGTTTGGATGGATTTTTGAATGTACCTTGCTTTGAATTTGTGGATTGATTTCCTAAGGCCTTAGGACCCTTAGGATTTTTTATTTTATGAAAGGAGGCATCCAAATGTTTATTTTTGAATCCCATGTGGTAGGTGGAATGAGTTGAAGCTTTATGTTTGGATAATGTGTGCATGTGTTGGTCATGACGAGGAATGTAAGGGTATTTATGAATGATTGGGATATTAGGTGTTGGAAGTAATGGTGATAAATTAGATGGTAGGATATGCGGAGTTGGAAGTAGCGAAGGCAAAGTGGATGGTGGCAAGTGTATGGTCACATTCTTTTGGCATTTGTAGGATGATGGAGGTGGAATGGAAATGTATGTTTTGGGAATATGATCGAGTTGGCGATGGAAAGTGGACTTAGGATGAATGGAAGTGGTAACAACATCGTTAAATTGTTGACCTTTAGGTGTGCAGCCAGGGCCATATGAGCAAGGAGTTGGGACTTTGACATGCATTGGAGCCATAATAACTTGTTTTGGAGCATGGGATTGACAATGGGACTATGTGTGGTATGGACACTAGACTTGAGTTCATTATTTGATGGAGAAATGGAGAAGGTGATGTGGTAGATAATGGTTGTTGTGTTCCTAAGGAAGAACACTCATGAATGCAAGTGGATAAACTAAGGGAATATGATGGTGGATTTGAAATAGGATCGATGGTGGGTGATGTGGAAGGGTTATTAGGATTTTTATTATGTTCATGTAGATCCAAGTTATTTGTGTGATCTTCTATGTGTATTTGGGAGGTACATGTCTCATCATGACAAGTCAAAGTAGTTAGATCATAGATGAGTGAAGTGGGAAGCTCTTGACCATGGAATGCATAAAGTTGGCTAAGTGGATCATCATGGTCTTCTTGATCATATACAAGATCCTGATTATAAATGGGAGCTTGATTGTTGGAAGGATTAAGTGTGTTACAGATGGGTGGAATGGAAGGGGTTTGATCTTGATGTGGATGAGGGGGCAATGTTTCCATGTGCCTAGGAGTATACCCTTGACATACCTATTGACTTTGGGTGGAAGTGGATGTGGATGACTCTTGGGTAGGTTTGATGGTTGCAGATGACATGGTTGGTTTGAAGGACTTGGCATGATGTTTGGGGACTCTTTTATATGTTCAAGCATATGTGTTGGATGACATGGCAATGTTTGATTCCTTGCTTGTAGTCCTTGGGTCACATCCTTTATAGGTGGAGGGGTGGAAGGACAATATAGTGGATAGACAATAAGGGTAAATGATGTGGACTTGTGATTATCATTAGGTGGAGCAGTGATAGAATGTACTTATAAGATGGATGAGGCAGACTTATGTTCCCCTTATCAAAGGTAGCATTGGAATCGGAAGGCCTCTTTGTCTTGCTACCAAGGTGGACTTGGATGGACTTGTGAATAGGCGCAGGGTACTAGAACCTTGTTCTCTAGGATTGGCATGGAATGACACATGTCTTCATATCATTGTATGTCTTCTTGCAGGATTAGGACCATGTTGTTCTTGACTAGGATGAATGATGATGTGGATGGAATGACCAAGAATGTGATGGAGTGTGGGATTGATTGGATGATTAGATGGGAAATTATGGATCATTAGGGTATGGTGTTAATTGGATGAAAGAGGTGATTAGGATGAGTTAGAAATGGTTAGGGTAATGATTAGACATGATGTTGATTGGATGATGTGTTGGAAGGAATGTTGATGTGTTTGGGATGATGTGTGTATGAGGGATGACTAGGAGGATGTACTCTCTTGTTTCTTCATTTTGCAACTGTGTCAACCAAATGAGACTTGTGAATTTTGGGATGGTATGGGGATGTTGATGTGAGGTGATAAGGCCTAGACTATGATAGAGGCTAATGATATTAGTCATCAAAAAGTCTAGCTCCAAGAGGATACTCTCGTCTACTAATGACCTTTCAAAGTACAAATTAGTTTTGTCAAGACCTTGAGGTATGGAAGAAGTGATTGATTAGAGTGAACCCATGAGTTTTAGAATTCACCTATAAGGATGCACTGAAATAGCCATGGAGTATTAAGCCCAAGTTGTGATTGATGTGAAAAAAAAAATGTCAAGGTCTCTTGGTCAATAGATTTGTACTTGTGATACAGTCTAGCTTCGACAGTTTCTCCCTATGTTTCAACCTTAGGAAGACTAATGTTTTGGGTCCTCTATAGATGTCAAGGGTTGAATAAAAATGGAATGTTATGATGAAGAATGATCATAAAGGGATGGAATTGGATATGTAGTGAAATGAAATTGAGTGGTGGGTGAATATAACTGATAAGTCTATAATGTTTTAACATGATAGCGATCAGATTTGGAAGAGAGAGTAGATACTCAATGGCTTCCCTATGGTTGCAGTGTATTGTGATTGGGAATGATGAAAGATGAAATGGATTGGATAATGAATGAATGGTTATGATATTATGGGGATGTGATTGGTTGGATTAGAATGAATGGTTAGGATATGATTTGGATGTGATCGATTGGATTGGAATGAAGATGATGACTTGGTTATGATATGATTAGGATATGTGATAATGATGTGATGTGGAATGATAATAGGTTTGAATTATGATGAATTGGGTGTGATTATGGTATGATATGGAATGATTGGGAATGATTAGGATGAGTTTGAAATGGTTGGGGTATGATTAGGATATGAAGTGGATTAGATGAATGAGGTGATTAGGACATGGTAAAGAGGAATAAGATGATGACTAGAAGAATGATTAGGGTGAAATGGATTGGATTAGGATGATGATGTGTAATGATTATGCCTGATGAATTGGATAGGATTATGATGGTTAGGATATAATTGGGATAAGGTGGAATGATTAGAAAATGATAAGAATTTTATTAGGATATGATATGACGTGGCTAAGGAATGTGATTAGGATATGATGAGTTGGGATGATGAATATGATATGATGTGAAACGGATGTGATGATTATGAATGATTAGGGTATAATTATGGTAAGGTGGTATGGAGAAGATATGACAAGAATGTGATTATGAATGATTAGGATCATGATTAGGGTAATGTGATTTAGGATATGATCGATTAGGATGTAATGGATTGGGATGATGTGTTGGGATAATGGGATTAGGGATGTGGTTTAATGATTTGGAATGGGATAGAAATGGATTAGGACATGACAAGTAGGATATGATGACTATGATTATGGTAATGTGGAATGATTTGGAATGAGTGAATGGATGATTAGATAGGTGATTAGGTATGTTGTGATTATGATATGTTCGATTAGGATATAATGGATTGGTATGACATGTAAGGATAATGGGATTAGGGATGTGGTTGAATGATGAAGAATGTGATAATTAGGATGAATAAGATGTGATTAGGAAGGGTGGTTAGGATGTGATTAGGTATGATAGTTAGGTGTTGGTTGGATTAGAAAGGGGATGACATGGAATGATGAGAATGTACTTAGGATGCGATTAGGATAGGACAAGGATGATGTGGAATGACATGGATGGTGTGGTTAGGATAGTGATAAGGATATGATGAGTTGATGAAGACATGATGAATAGGATGTGGTGTGATTGGATGAGGATAACAATGTCTAAGGATTAGGGATGATGAATTGGATGGATAGAATATGATGATTAGGAATGATAAGATGTGATTATGATATGATAAGGATGAGATTAGGATGTGGTTGAATGATGAAGATATGATGAATAGAATATGACAAGGATGAGGTGTAATGATGAAGATGTGGTTAGAATATGATGTGGAATGGTAAGATGAAGTGGGTTGGCTTAGGAGGGTGATTAGGAATGACGAATAGGATATGGTGAATTGGATAGATAAGGATAATGTGACTAGGATATGATGTGGAATGACAAGATTGGATGATAGATGATTAAGATTTTGATCATGAATAAATGTGACTTGGAATGATTAGGTTTGTGATTATGATGGTATGAAATGACAAGGATGAATGTGTGGAAAGAATGTTGAGGTTGATGATTAAGCAAGCACACACATCAATCAAAGAAGACACTTGGCATTTTTATGGCTATTTTTTATGCTTATCATGTTTTGCAAACACTTGTAGACATGCAAATCATAGGCTAGGCAAGGACTATATTTGTTGAATCCCCTAGCTGTGCTTATTCAAAGTGAGTAGCTCCAAGATCTTGGTAGCACCAGCTCCCCCTTACAGTGCACTCATTTCTCACGCATACCAAGACCTGGGTTTCCCAAGGCTCGTCCCCCCACCAAACCTTAGGATTGTCCCTGCTACCTCAGCTAAGAACCACATGAATTGGGGCCACTTCAAAGGTTAACCTTTTGCATCAATAATAGAAGGTTTTTTGGCCACTAAACGAGAAGGTTGTAGTAAAATATCCAGGGGACCAACACCCCACAAGTATCTAGAAAGCCACTTAAGGCTCTAACTAACCTACTACAAGTTTAATATACACTAAGGTACGCCTCCTTTCGAGATAGTATCGTATGGTGAGTGCTAATACCGATTAGACTTGGCTTTCGCCTTATCCTCAAAGTCTATAGCGGGCCAGACGAAAGTCCTACTTGGGGTCACAAATGAGTTCTCCTTTTAGATGTGTCTCAAGAGCGGGCCCCTCTAAGGTTTAAACAAAAGCGAAGAAAACTAACATGCTTTTGATCCCCAGGCTCGTACTAAGTCATAAGGGGAGAGCATACACATATGAGTTTGCTTTACACTCACATGGGGATTCTTTTGATTTATCTTTTCTTTAGGTGTGGTGTGATTTAATGTAAGTGAAGTGGAGGGTAGGCACATTTCCACCACTCTAACACAAACCACCAACCATAGCAAGCACAAATGTAATCCTTTTTTATCTTTTTTTAAATGGGCGAGGAATGCAAATTAATTTTAAGTCCCAATGAGTGTGAAAAATGTAAAGATTGTGGTTCATTTTTAACCCAATGTGTTATAATGCAAAGTTGTGTTCTTCTTAACTCATGATTGTGAAAATGCAAGGGTTGTGGTTCGTTTTAGTCAATATGAGTGAGGTTAATTTTAATCCTAAAATGAGTGTGTAAATGCAAACAAAAGATTGTGTTCTTTTTAACCCCAATTGCAAAGTGTTTTGATCATCCACACATACATAAAGATAAAATCCCTAAATAACAAGTTTAGTTTGAAAATTTAAAAAGTTCCTTCCATGCCACAAGCTCTAAACCTAGAAATTAGTAATAGGAAAACCTAAACAAAAACCAGAAACCACAGATTTGAACAATTTTTTTCAAAAAACAAACTTGTTTTTACCAGAGCGTATGCATCACATAGATAATGCATGCAGTGCATTGTTATGCGTATGCGGTGCACTGTCATGCATATGTGGTTCACTATTACATGTATGCAGTGTACTGTTCCCTGCACATGAAAATGTTACCAGAAAATCTACCCAGCAAAATAAATTTTTTTGTACAGACTAAAACCAAACCATAGACTTTTCAAAAGACTCAAAATGTGAGTCAACTAAACTTACAAGATTTTTCAAATGCTTAGAGGGAGAATCATTTTGATTCTTCTAATATGTTGGCATTAATTTTTCTAACACTCTGGTTGCTAACCCCAGTAGCTCATTGTCCTCTAAGTGGGATTTCATCATCTTTTCTCCGGCTTTTACTTGAGTGAAGGATGCTATTTTCATCAATTGAAATAGAGAGAGCACATCTAGATTGGTTAGTCCTTGGAGTAGTTTAGGCTCATCAAGCTCAATCACTTCCTTTTCAAGAGAATCTTTTACTATATCTATAGTGTCTCTTGTTGCATTTACTGAGTCATGTTTTTTATTATCTGATTTAGGTGCTTTAAGTGCTTCAACATTTGCACCATCTTCTTCTGCTTTGTCTGCTTTAGGTGCTTCAACATTTGCACCATCTTCTTTTGCTTTCTCTTCCTTTCCTTTTTCCTTCACTTCCTCTATATTAATCTTCTCTATGTTCTCTTCTGAGAGACTCATTTCTGTTTGCTCACCACTTGTTGCTTGATCTAGAGGGCTCTTAGTGGTAGCAATATTCTCTTTCTTTTCAGAGTGATCAGGTGGAGGAGATATCACTTGATCAATTATTCTATTTATCATTTCTATGTCAGTATTTTCTTTTGGAGCAGAAGGATTGTCTTCTTCATCTTGCTTTTCTGAGATAATGTAGTGCTTATTTTTGTCTATAGCCTTTCTCAGAATTTCCTCTGTTTCCTTTGCAATTTCTTCAATTTCACCAAGCATTAGCTTGTTTACTCTTTTCTTGCTCCTAAAATAATTTTTTACTTCATTCAGGATTTTGTCTATCTCCTTTTTAGATATTATGGGACACTGACTGGAAAGAATATATTCTCCGATTTCAATGTCTTTGATCTTAGCTGCTTCCTTTCTCAATTCCAGAATCTTTCTTAGACTTGTAGGAAGTTCATCCAAGATTTCTAGTAGTACTATATTGAATTTATTTAGATATACAATGATTGCATCCTCCAAAATTTTCTTGTCTACTTCATCAAGATTGTAATAATATTTTTTACCAGGGCTCAAATTTCCATGAGCAATAATGGTTTCAACAATTTGATCTATTGTCATGCTAGATTTACAAGCCTCTTGCTTGTTGCTTTCCCTTCTACTTTCGGAAGGTTGGTCTTCAGGTGTCTTCAAAGACTTTGCTTTATTTGACCTCATTTCCTTTACTTCTTCATTAGTTTTCATTTCTTCATCATCTTTTGTGCTTGTGTAAGTCCTTGTAGCTTTGGTCTTCTTTCTTTTTCCTCCTTCACCGGATGATTCTGCTTTAGTCTTAGAAGGAACAAGGGCTACAACAGAGATCCTAGTTGTTCTTGTTTTGCTAAAGGTATCTACCAGAGCACCTCCTTGATTCTTCTCTTGTTTTTCTTTCTCAAATTTCTCTAACCTTTCCTTGTTTTCCTTTACTATTGCTTTGCTTATACCTATGCTTTCCTCATGTGCTTCAACCTGCTTGTTCACTTTTCATTTTGTTTCAGGTTCCCTGAGCTCAATATGAATCTTAATATTCAGTTCTTCAAAGGTACCAAATCTTTCTACTTTAGTATCCTTAGGTTGTTTTAGTAAATGTTGAGCATACAACTCCAATACATCCTCCTCAACCTCATATCCCAAGGGCATGATCCACATGGTCCTTGCTTCTACTACTTCCATCAAACACTAATCTATGTCTACCATGAAACAAATTGTATCTTTATATTTCTCAACTATTATTTTGGGGATCCATTCCCTAGAGTGCATCATGTTCTCAAAGTTCTTAAAGTAGCTCTAGAGTGCAGTTCTTTGGGCTTTTGCATCACCAATGTTGTACAAATAATCTCTAATTTGTATTGCTACAGGTTTGTCATTTGTCCAGACTAAGCCACTTGAATCTAGTAATTCATTTAGAAAGTAGAAGAATATGCATTTAACTAGCGTACCATATTTGAAGAAGTTCTTCTTATCTTTCTTAACTTTTTGCAGATTCTCCATTAGTTGGTTCAACAACAACTCACACAAATCATAATCTGTATTTTCTTTTATCATTTGATATACAGCATAAATGGATATGCTGGAGATAGAATTCTCCCTACTGGAGTGGTAGATCTTATAGCCAATTACCATTGAGGCGAACTTGACATCTGGATCAATGATGTCGTTAATTGTTATACCTCTCTTGTCGAACTTCAATCTGATGACTTCTGACATAGTTTGATTCTTCACCTCCTTTAATAGAGGTAGTCCACTAGTTGAATGTAATCCAGTTAATGGCATCTTTGGTGATTTTGAAGGGTTTCATCAGCCATATAAAGTTATCATGTATTCTTCTCAAAACATACCAAACCCATTCATTTTCTTCAAAAATTGGAAAATGGATAACATGTGCAAGATATTTACTTTCCTGTGCTTTGTACTTGGGTTTGATGTCATAATTCTCATCCCTTAGATGGTTATAAAAAATATCTAAAAGTTTTGCATTTCCAAATTCCTCAATGTTTGCGTGTATGTAAACCCTAATATCTTCCGCATGTAGAACTCCATACGGAACATCAGAAAAGGCTCCTAGCTAATCAACTTCTATAGACTTGTATGGAAGTTTCTTGAATTTTGGGCATGGTCTCTTAGTAACATTTACAACCAGTGGAGTAGCCATCTTCGATAATGGAATTTAGAAGGTTTTGCAAAGAATACCTCTTTTCTGGTTCAGGGTTTCACTTTGAGTAGTCAGATGGAATTCCTTGAATTTGATCTTCACCTCTTATTTTTTTGCAAGTTCTTTCTCTTTGGTTCACTCCTTTTCCTTGTTCCAAAAAGCAAGATGATTTAAATGATGAATAATAAAGCCTTTTATGCCTTTGCAAGACCTAATTAGTTGTTGTAATAAATGTGTTTCCCTAATGCATCTGGTTACTCTATTTACTGTATAGTTTTACATGAATTGCCCCAAAAATTGCCATCTCCACCTTTTTCTACCGAAAATCCTTCCAACTGCTCTAGTTCCATTCAAGATACCTTTTCATATTATGCTAGATCTAGGCACACGTTTACTGGCCAAGGGAATTTTGATTTGCAATGTTGCTCCCCCTAAGCTAAGACTTCCAACTCAATTCCCAGAGGAACTATCAGCACCGAATTGTGGTGCGGATCCATTACTGTCATTCATAATGGTTTTCTTGACCCATATCTTGCTTGATTCATCCCGAGTCTCATTCGTATCAATTTTTCCTTTGCCTTTGTCTTGTCTCTGTTCATCCAGTTTTCTTTTTACCAGACCTTTTCTTCCATAGTTTATACTTATGCAGAATCTTACAGTATGACTAGATTTATTGCAATTAAAGCATACAACATTTATTTTCTGATCTTCTCTTGATCTACACTAATTAGCCATATGTCCAAACCCATTGAAAGAAAAGTAGTAACCATTGAAAGAATGGCTAATTCTTCTATTATTGGAATTATCCATTACCCTACTTCTGCATTCAATTGATCTATGACCATACCTATTGCACTTAAAGCATTGACTAGAGAAGGATGCACCATTTTGATTTACTCTATTTCTGCACTAAGTAGATCTATGACTAAATTTGTTGCAGTTGAAACAATTTCCATTGAATGATGGATAGCTTTGAGCATTTGGTTGTCTTACCAGAGGTTTTCTTGGTCTGATTTTCCCACTCTTAGGTTGAGGGTTTTTCTGTCTGGATCTGACGCTTTCACCTTTCTCATATCCAAGTCCATGCTTGTCATTGGCCCTTTTCTATCCTTCAAGTAGTGCTTCAAATTTAGATGAACTTATCTTGAACTTCTCCTTGTATTCATTTGCAACATCTAGGTCATGTATGAGAATAACTATTTGCCTTTCAAGTTCTCTCTCATTGTCTCTACTTTCTTGTAGATCATATTCTAGATGGCTAGCTGTTCCATCCAATCTGCAACATTATTTAGATCTTTCTTTTAGTTTGTGTTTCAGATCTTCTTCGTCTTCTTTCTATATTCTCTTTCTTTGGTTTGCCTCATCACCCCAGATTCAATTTCAATTTTTAGAATAACTTCTTTTGAGTGCTTTTTACACTCTTTTATTTTTTATTTCAAAGCTTCATTCAAATCATTTTCTTTAGATAAACTGGATAGCTACAGAAGTAGCTCCTTTTTTCTTTGTAGATATTTCTTTAATTTATCTTTTAACATTTCAATGGTGTCATCAGCATCTTTAAGTTCACCTCTCAGATTACTAATTTCTGTTCTAGATTGAGCAAGTTCTTCTAGGGCTGATTGAAGATCCCTTAGTGAACCCATTTGGACCTTCTTCTAAGATCTTTTCCAAAAGCTATTTATGCTTCTCTAAGGATCCTCACTCTGATACCAATTGTTGGATTAGGTTCAGACAACTGAGAGGGGGGGTGAATCAGTTGTCTCACATTCTAAACTTTTTCTTTCTTTAAACTTCATTTACAATTTAGAAACAAATTAATGAAATAAATATCTCAGATATCACATAAGCAGAAATGAAATAACACATTTGACACCAAGATTTTTGATGTGGAAACCCAGTTAAGGGAAAAACCATGGTGGGGGTTAACCACAAGAATTTAATACCCTGTTAAAAGTATTGATACAAAATGGGAATGCACATGCATTCGGGCTAACTGCTCAAATGAAGGCTCACTGCCTAAGACAATATTACAAATGAAAGACACACATATGAACTGATGATAGCATCTACTTTTATAGAAATTTTAGTTCCAGTTGAGTGCAAAAATTGATCTTACATACTTCATCCTTGCTTTGTTCTTCTTATTGTTCTGCTCTTATTCATACCTTAGATTTCTGGTCTACTCACATCCACTTTTTTCACTTTCACCACACACAATAAACAACTAAATTCATCAACTAGATATATCCACAACAAGATTCGTAATCATTCTACCAGTCGGCTTCAACACCTAAGAATGTTCTACCCTGTGGACTAGATCTAAGCATAGCTTGGAGTGCAAACCAAAACTTACTCTTGCAAATCATTACTCATGTCAACCATAGTTACTGAATGCCACCATTTGTCCAACAAGTAACTTCTATTCATCCAGAAACAAGATCTTCTGCAAGGTCTACGTGTTCTTATGTCTGCTATGTCAGACTGGATCCTGATGCATAGATACTAATAACATTTCATTCCTAGATCACTGGATGACAAAACTCTAGATTTAGAGTGTATTTGCAATGCTGTCAACAACCTTAGATCTACAACATATTATACCTTTCCACTGGAGAGATCTGGACCAAAATATTAGACTCTGTTATATACTCTATTTCAGGCTCCCAGACTTAGATTATTGTTCTAAATTTCCGTATGATCAGATACTGCACTATGGATATGTGGAACAATCTTAGTTGCCATCAATGACAACTCCTATTAATGCTATGTAGTGTCTCTTGCCAACAGTTTCATAGTCAACTTTCAAATAACATATAGATTTACTCGGAAGACTAAGAGGCCAATTTTAATACAAGGATTGTATCAACCCATGACAATTGGAACAAATACTTTTCCACACAAACTTAAGTTGCTCTATGGTTATGGAAACTCAAATATCTATTTTGGATCAATGCATATTTTACTGAAGAAACCTAAAGTTTAAATCTTTTGGGAAATTTGGATATTAAAGATGTTGAATGTAATATCACACTCAGTGAGAGTATATAGCTATCAATTAATAGTTCTTAACCATGTTTGACAATAGAATGTCTACAAATAATAAATTTTGGTAAATTTTAAATAAAAAATTGTTACTTCTAGTAAACTCACAATGCAATAGTAATAGCAACAACAATAACAATTGAAAAAGGAAATACTAGTCAAATTGAGAATGCAAGGCTATATCAAGATGCTTCTACCATAGTCCCATGGCATTAAAAATGAACATAACAAACATGTTTTTGTTAGAAGCATCCTTATTGAAATCAAATATGAAACCAAACCATGTAACCACAATTGATGTTCTATTTCCATCAATCTATTTTTGATGAAAATAGTTAAAGACAAGTATAAACAATATCACATAAAATAGAGGCTCAAGAAAATAATGATTATCATAGGTCAACAAACCTAAACAAAGAAATGGTAAGAATAAAATAGAAAGGCAATCATTAATAAGACTCTATGGTAACACAAGTCTATTTGGATAAATATTTGTTGTTATACAAAGTACAATTGGCCAAAGGCTAGATTGAACCATGCAATACCACTAAATATTGAACTATTCACTTGGAGTTCATGTGACATTTTGGAGTGGCACAAGACTTCAAGAAATTTCTTTCTCTTTTCCATAGTTTCTAGAAGGATGGGGATGACAAGTGTGATCCATTAGCACTAATTGAATCAAAATTTGGCTCTTGGGGACCAACATAGTCCCATTTAGAAAATGTAGTATGGAACCAACCAAGGATAGGACCTAGTTAGCCTATGTAACGCCCCTGCAAAGGAACCCCAGAGGACAACACTAACTAGGTCAAATAGGAGGAACATTTTTTTCTATAGAATGCATAACAGGGTAACTAACCTAGGTTCTCTAAGGTTCCTCAACTGTGCTACTCACAAAATAAGGTTACTAGAACATTTCATTAACAACAAAAGATCATCACTTAACTAACATTATTAATTTCTGCATGTGACAACTAAAAATCAACATTAACTACTATCACAATTGATGCAATAATTTATAGTACTCATTACAAGATGAATTCATCAAAAACAATTACATCATTACAATAATCACCACGTTGCTTGCCTCAGTACATGGGAGAGATTACAACAAGATACATTAATAAATACAATATGGTATACAACCAATATATGTTACATGAAAGGATTGCCTTTGCAAATTGGAGCAGGAACTAGAGTCCACAACACAAAGTACAGTCTCCAAGATCACAAACATGAAGCAAGAATACCCAATGGAGAAAAAGAACCAACCTCCTGACCATGTGGAACCCTGAGGTCCACCCCCATGCTAGGAGATAACACAAGATCCCACATCGAATAGACATCTAGGATTTAACATCAAGCTAACATAAGCAATAGGGTTATACATGACACCAATCACCATACTACTAACAATCCACACCACTTACACATCTTACTGCACTTCCAGAGGCACTCACATAATTGAGGGAGGAAATACAACTAGGGAGTACTAGACTACAATAGGGAGGAGTGTCATCACATAGCTTGTCATGGGTTGCCCTGGTAGGTCTTCCTAGGCCCTGGCCCCCATCCTGGGTTGTCTTGATAGCCTCTTTCGACCATCGGCCCCCATACAAACTCATGCAGAACCAACTTACCTTTCATGAGGACAAGGTAGTTGATCTTGCCATTCCAAACCTTCTCATCTCATCTCAAGCCTAAACAAGTACTTGAGCCATAAGTGAGGCATACATTATTTTGATTAATGTGAATTCTACCCATTCCCCCTAATTCATTATTAAGGTTATCACTAGATTAAGAAACCCTGGACACCACTTTGGGTTCTAGTCCCCATTGAGAGCCACTCCCTCTACTTGCAACTAGTATACCCTACCCAGGAAAGGCATTGATCATCTTGCCCATTTATCATAACCACATGATCATACATAGAGCAAGGCATTACCCATCTTGCACATTTATCACAGTTACATGAATTCATACCAGTATGGGAGACCACATTCTAGAGTTACATATTACTCAATGCACATGAACCACAACATAGCTAACCACCTTTCAGAGTTACATAATCATGATGGCCATACACACAATTACACCCTCTTAGGCCTCTAGAAACCAACCTCCAAAACACAAAAAATTGACATCACTCTTAACAATAGCATGCCATTTAATCCACCAATTACAACACATAGGTTAATAAAAACAATTAGTTCTATCAAGTTAACAATGCAAGATTCTAAAAATACATAAATGCATTGTTGTTATCAAATCTATAACCATTCAATTTTTGATATATGAATAAACCAATTTCCCTAATTTTATACATGACCAAATATTCACTTCAATTGGTTATTCTATTCAACATCACTATGAAACAAATTACAATATTGGTAATAACTATATTATATATTTTTCTTTTCTAAACCAACTTAATTAACAAACTTCTATCTATTATTCTAACACTAGCCAAGATTGACTTAGTTAATAAATTTAATACCTCTACAACCTATTTCCAAAAAGAAATTTAAAAAATAATGATTATCACAATGCATTTAATGCTAATTAAACTATTCTACAAAATAAATCGATAATTCCAATATCCATACTAATATTTGATAAAGATTAGTAATAACAAGCAAGGTATAAAAGATCCTAGGCTTTCATCATTTGCAAGATACATTCATTCATTGACAAGGTTCTACAAACCATTTAAAGGCCCTTACGAAACACTTAGATACCATAACATCAAATATATTAAATTTTGTAAAAGTACCCTAATAAGATCATGAAGGAGTCCATAACATGACAAAATATCTACATTGGATGGATCCTTGTACTACCTTTAATATCTCAATTAGAGACTATGCTAAAGTGACCTATTTATTATCTAGACATCAATCTTTCTAGAATATACTATTATGGCATTGCACTAACTATGTATGGATCTAGGCTAAATATAATTCCAACAACAAATTCTTAAATGGTTTAGAGGATACTCTAAACAAACATGTCTCATCTAGGAATCTATGAGGATACTCTAAACAAACATGTCTATTAACAATTTTTTTTTTACTTCATATTCATAGTAATATTAAATAAATTTCTTTCATATTTTCCTCAGGAAAACAACCTAAATATTTATAACTAATAATTTACTATTTACCAACTTCCAATGTTTAATATATAAAATTTAGTGAGACAGTAATATAATTCACTAGATGGCTTTGCAAAGTTGTTATTTATCCTCAGCATATGTGCAGTCCATCATAGCAAATCAATTAGATCACAGTAATGTGTATTAGTAATAAATTTTGTTTCACCTAACTAGAATATGACTATATTATATAATTACTTAGTATTATAATCTTTTGCAAAATTATTCAGAAGCTCTATTATCCTAACATTGGAAAATGAACTTTTATAAAGACCATACTATAATTTATGGAACCTTACTATTCCAACAAGTCAGAGAGAATGTTAAATTAGATGATGCAATTGTAGTTCCTTGTAACACGTTTACAGAAAGTGGAAGCATCCAAGCAATACGAAATCTACATAACCTACAATTGCATGGAATGCAAAGATTATAAGATATGCACAAAATGGTTTAGTTTAAAAGACTTGTATGTGCAAATGCATCCAGGATAACCACTGGCAATGTTATTGTGGAAGAAGTAGACTTAATAAAACTGTATATTTTGCAAAATCCAACCATAACCCTAAAATGCCATTGGCATCCACTGCTCACCTCAATCTCAAAGTATTATGTAGAGAGGGGCGATTGAAGGATGAAAGCAGATAGAACACCTCAAAGGGATGTAATCTCCTGGAAACCAATGAGTGCAGGATACACACAAAATGGATTTGGTGAAATGACATTAGAAACTTTCAAGCGAATGCAAATTGCAGGCGTAAAGCCAGATGCTAAAACCTTTGCCAGCATTCTGCCGACCTGTGCCAACATGGGAGTTGTCGAACCAGGTATGGACGTCCATCATAGCATAATGGAAGATATTTTTTTGTCAGATATTATAGTGGAAATGCTCTGGTAGACAGGTACACAAAATGTAGAAGTGTAGACATGGCACGTGACTGCTGGCAGAATACCTCAGGGAAATCTAAACTCATAGAATGCAATGATTGTAGGATATGCACAAAATGCGTTTGTTGAGAAGGATTTAGAAACGTTCAACCAAATGTAATTTGCAAGCATAAATCCAGGCTCTACAACCCATAGGCAATTCAGGGAATACACCGATAGGAACAAACCAACGAATTTAGAAAGTTTTCTGGCGTGTTTGATTTATGGGAGCTTCAAAGGATTACGCTGATAGGAACCACAGAGGAGTTTTGCACCCACAGGAGAACACAAGGTGAATACACCAATAGGAATAACCAACACGCATTCATAGAAGGCTCAAGGATTATGCCGATAAGGAACAACCCACGGGTTTAAAAAATTCTCCCTCACGAATTTTTTTTTTTCTATGGCGGGAGAAATTTCAAGGAATACATGGATTGGAACAGCCAATGAGTTTAATGAACCGATCAGCGTGAATCTTTTTGTGACATGAGACGAAACTCAAAACATTATAATGTTTGCATATAAAACTTTATTGGCTAAAACAATCTGTGAGACATTTGAAATTCTTTCCGCTCTTGGCAGCAAAACCCTAAATTCATAATGGTGGTCTTTAGATTAAAAGTCTATGCAAATTGATAATCGCGGTTAGAATCCTCTACTACAGCGAATGCCACAGTTAAATTTGGACAAAAACTCAGGAGCTTAATGAATCATTTTTGACGCCTAAGAGCAATGGGCCATATTTGGGAGTGTAACTGCTTGCGGAAAGGGCAACCTAGGTTAATGCCGCCTATAAAATTGATACTATGTTTTATTATTCATATTTGAAAATAGAACCTTAACCATGTAAAGATAAAGAAAATAGACCTTAAACCAATCTGACGGTTGGCAGAAAATGGTTACTATTTAAAACAAATGCTAGAGATTGAAGGAATGTTATCATAAAATAGTCATCTCCAGCATTGTACTTAAAATTGAAAGGAAAGATGCCACAATCATTTGTTTTGAAACAAAATCTACTGAAAAGGAAGAGTTAGTTGCTATAACAAAAGAAAAGTTTCAGAATAAATGACTTGGTGATCTGACATTGCGTATTGAAGCATTTATAACCTAATACCAATCGTTAGAAATCATAAGGATGGGTTGCAATGATAACTATTAGCGAGAACAACATTTGTTGATAAATATTAACATCAACATTAACCAAGAAATAACTTACAAGGAAATTTAAGGCAAACTAAGACCGAAACCAATAAGAATAACATAAGATCTAGAATATACAGACATTATTAAGTGTAGAACAATTAAACTCATTATCTATTGATATGCGCCAGACAACTAAACTCAAACACTTTATGCAATTAAACATTCATCACTTATTTGCCATTATTAGGATTTAATCATGAATGCATGAAATCAAAAATATAACCACATAAATAGCATGAAACATAAGAGACACTCGATTTTACGTGGAAAACCTCAAGATGAGGAAAAACCACGAAGAGGATTAGATCTCAATATATATTGCAATCTTGAAATAATGATGTCTAGGATTGGTCACTCCACTGGCCTAACATACTGACTCACTGTCATGAAGAACAACTACATCTAGCAGGCTCACTGTCTCAACATTAAACCTAGCAAGATTACAATAAGGGTTGTTAAACCCTGAGGGCTCTTAAACCCTACTGGCATCTCACTGCCAGGCTCACTACCACGATCAACATCTCTTTATTTATGCGATCAAAGTATAATAATTCCCCTGCTCTGCTCTGTCTTTGCTCTTCCTCTTCTTTGCTTTGCCTCTTCTCTGCTCTACCTCTTCTCTATTCTGCCTTTTGGACATTTGTTATGATCTGGTCATTTTTGATCAAGGATACTTTTTCCATGACTCAATTACAAGTATTTATACATTACAACAACCTTGGAATGATCATCAAGGTCGGCATTACAATTATCAACCATTGGAACAATCTCCAAGGTCAGCATTACAAACATTTACAAAATAGGTCTTGACCTATTACAACATTATGCAAGGGGAATGGAGTAAAAGTGTACGCAGATTATGCCATGTCTTAGCGGGGACTCAAACACAATCTTCCATGCTTCGTCAAGCCTTTGCAATCTTTCATAGATCTCTACAATCACTGGGATTAATCAAGTTGGCTAAGACTAGTTACATGCTACGTTATCTAGGAACAATCTTCAAACACAATCTCAATTCCATAACATGGACCAATGTCAAGATAGGAACATGATCAGGAGACATCCACAAGCACGTTATAATCATCAGGAGTAACTGCACAACCTTTAACCACTTTCCTCATAAGAATCTTCACACCGGAACACATGAACTTCACTCTCTTCAACTATCATAAAAGAAAGATAGCTTGTGGACCACCAAACCACGAACCATTACAACTGTAGGCACTTATCACCATCCTAGACTTCCCTCTAGAACTGTAGAGTAAAATAATTTACTGTAGAGGAATGCGGAGCAAAATACTTCCTCCCTATCCCATCTGAACTTACAGAAAAAGAAGGTTTCACTCTGGTGAACACAACTCACTTAGATCTTCATGTGGAGAGCTCAAACCTTGAATGTAGTTTCTTTAGACATACCTCTAACTTACTTCCAATCTATAGACCATAATCTTCAAGTAGTAATAAATGCAGAGCAGTTTACCAGACTGTTCTTCAGCATACATCTCACTGTCTGTATTGCACTTTACTATAACTCACTTGTTTCTTCCGAAGATGCTAATTTTCTCAATATCCTCAACATACAAAGCTTCTAAAAAAGTAATAGAATAATATATAGTTGACACCAATGACAACAAAGATATGTTGACATCAATGATAACACCTATTAGGCACATACTTGCAACAATCTCCCCCTTTGTCAGTGATGGAAACATATGATGTGAAAACTACAACATCCATCAAGACAGAATACTCCCCCTTTCTCTTTACACACCTGCACTCTTTCTTTCTCCAAGATTCTTTCCCTTTCTCTTTACACATCTATACATACTTGCACTCTTCTTCTTTGATTCAATCTCTTTTCTAAACTCTCTGACTACTCCCCTAAGAAGTAGCCTTAAAAGGCATCAATCCGGAGCTCTAAACACCTCCGGACTGATGCACTATTGTGCATCTTAGTTTAGAGAAGAAGAGGTGATATCCCCTAACTTTTCTCTGAGATACTCAAAAGTATCCTTAGGCAGAGGCTTAGTAAAAATATCTGCAATATGATCTTTTGTAGAGACATACTCCAATTTGACTTCATTCTCCATCACCTTTTTTCTCAGAAAATGATACCTAATGGATTGTGCTTTGTCCTCGAATGCATCACTAGATTCTTTGATATGTTTATGGCACTTGTGTTGTCACAAAAGATTGTGATTGGATCCTCGTACACCACTCTGATGTCCTTCAAAGTCTACTTCATCCATAGCACTTGAGTGCAATGGCATGCTATTGCAATGTATTCTGCTTCAGCAGTACACATGGATATTGATTCCCATTTCTTTCTCAACCAAGATACCAATCTTTTTCCCACGAAAAATGCACCTCCACTTGTACTTTTTCTATCATCCACATTTCTGACCCAATCTATATTAGTGTATGCACTGAGAGTAAAGTCACTGTCCTTAGGATACCACAAACCATAATCCATTGTACTTTTTAAATATCTCAGAATTCTCTTGACTACCATCACATGTGCTTCCTTAGGTTCTACTTGAAATCTTGCCACAAGACATACTGCAGACATTATGCCAGGTCTAGTTTGAGTTAGATAAAGTAATCCTCCAATCATAGATCTATACCTTTTTTGGTCTACCATAGGTGAGTTATCATCTTTGCTCAACTTACAACCAGTTATCATAGGTGTACAACCTAGTTTAGAGTCTTCCATCCCAAATTTCTTTAACAACTCTTTCACATACTTAGACTAAGAAATGAAGATACCTTTATTTGATTGACTTATTTACAGACGTAAAAAGAAGTTCACCTCTCTAAACATAGACATTTCAAATTCACTTTGCATTTCTCCAGCAAAAACTGAGCACATACCTTCATTGCCTCCAAAGATAATATCATCAACAAAGATTACAACAATCATAATTTGTTCATCATTGATCTTGAAATAGAGATTGTTGTCTGTAGTACCTTTACTAAACCCTATTTGTATCAGATACCTATCCAACTGTGCATACCATGCTCTGGGAGCTTGCTTTAATCCATACAAAGCTTTCTTCAATCTGCATACCATGTCACCCTGATTTGATGATTGAAATCCTTGTGGTTGTTCAATATAGACTTCTTCTTCCAACTCTCCATTTAAGAAGGCAGATTTAACATCCATTTGGTAGACCTTAAAATCTTTGTATGCTGCAAAAGCCAAAAACATCCTTATTGCTTCAATCCTTGTCACTAGAACAAACATTTCCTCAAAGTCTATTCCCTGAACTTGAGCATATCCTTTGCATACCAACCTTGCTTTGTTTCTCACCACTTCACCATTCTCATTCATCTTGTTTTTGAAGACCCACTTTATGCCAATCACATTCTTATCTGCTAGTCTAGGGACAAGATCCCAAGTCTGATTCTTCTCTATCTGTATCAATTCCTCTTCCATAGCCTTTGCCCAATTCTCATCTTTGCAAGCCTCATCCATAGTTTTAGGTTCAATCTTGGAAATCAAACAAAAATTTACTTGTTCCTCTACAACTTTTTTTCTGGTTAGGATCCCTTTGCTCTTATCTCCTATGATTTGATCTTTAGAGTGACTGAGTCTTACATACATTGGAGTTTTGGTATTACTTACCGGAGCTTGTTCTTCTTCATCTAAGTTGTCTTCATGCTGCACCACTTTTGAAACATCTGGATCATCTGACTCATATTCACTAGATTTTGAAGACTTTTCCTTACATTCATCAACTTTAACATTTGCACTTTCAATGATCTTATTCAGCCTCTTATTATAACACTGGTGGGCCTTGCTCTTAGTGGAGTAACCAAGGAAGATTCCTTCATCACATTTGGCATCAAACATGCCTAAATCTTCTTCTCTTTTGATATAACATTTGCTACCAAAAACTTTGAAATATTTCACAGTGGGAACTCTACCATGCCACAATTCATAAGAAGTCTCTATGGTGGTGTGAATTGCCTCTCTCCAATTTCAGAAGGTGAGCTTCTTTCATCATGGTTCTAGCAGCTTCTTAAACTATTTTGTTTTTCCTTTCAACAACTCCATTTTGTTGTGGAGCTCTGGGCGCAGATAGATGTCTCTTAATTCCATGTTCTTCACAAAAGAAATTGAATTCATTTGATGTGAATTCTCCTCCTTTGTTAGACATCAAGCATTTGATTTTCAATTCCATTTCATTTTCAACTATTGCCTTAAATGCCTGAAATTATCTAGAGCTTCAACTTTTTCATTCAAAAAGGTGACTCGAGTCATTCTAGAATAATCATCAATAAGCAACATGAAATACCTATCTCCTTATAGACTTCTTACTCTGGTAGGTCCACACAAATCTGTATGTACTAGCTCAAGTAGTCCTCCAACTAATTGGTCCTTGCTTTTGAAACTTATTCTTGTCTATTTTCCAAATTGACACTCGTTACAAATAGGATTAGCAGGCTTCACAAGCTTAGGAAGATCTCTAACAACCTGTGTAGTACTTATCTTCACAATATTGTCAAAATTTATGTGACACAACCTTCTATGCCATAACCAACTCTCATCAATCTGAGTCAACAAGCAATAGTTATGTGTTCCTTTCAAGTGATAGATATTACCTCTAGTATTCTTACTAGCTGCAATGACTATTTTTTATCTTTCCCCAATCTTGCATCCATTGTCCTTGAAGCTTAAATCATATCCCTTGTCACACATTTGGCCCACACTCAAAAGATTGTGCTTTAATCCCTTCACATACAAGACATCTTTAGTATTATTCTTGCCATCAAAAGAAATAGATCCTTTCCCACAAATTTTACCAGTTGTATCATCTCCAAACCTAACCAATCCACCATCATATTTTTCTAAACTCACAAACTTACTTTTGTCACCAGTCATGCGGTGAGAGTAGCCACTATCAATAACCCATTCATCCTTGTCCTTAATGATCTGAGCAGCCAAAATACTTTCCACTAGCTTTTCTTCCTTCACACAACTAGTAGGTTTAGTAGTCATGGGATCTTCCTTAATAAAATTAAACAAGCATTCATTTCTAGAGGTACTAGCATTATCTAGTCCACCATGATCTGATACTCCTTCATCATCATCAAAATCTTCAACATAATAACATTTCTTTTGGCTCCTAGGCCTGTTCTCATATCTTCTTCTATTTCTCTCAATTCTTTCAAGATATCTAGAAGAAAAATGACCTATTTTACCATAGGAGAAACATTTGAAAGGTAGTTTTCTTTTAACCTTACCAGATCCTCTTTGCAGCCTGTCCATGAAGTTGACTTCAATTTCATCAAACTCATCATCAGATTCTACCTTGTACTTTTCTGATATGGAAGTTCTTCTAGGAGTACTAGCTTTGAAGGCTGTCTCAACTTTCAATAGAGCATCACCAAATTCTCTCATTTCAAAAGAAATAAGCTTACCAAGTAGCTGGTCCCTGTCAACCTTCTTTACTTGCATGAATTCTTCAATTGCAGCTACCTTGTGACAGTAGGACTTAGGCAGAGATCTGAGAATTTTAATCACAACTTCCTTTTTGTCGAGTGTTCCCCCCATGGCTTTTATCCCCGTGACAAGTTCATCAACTCTTTACATAAAGGCTGATATGTTTTCATCATCATTCATCTTCAAGCTTTCATATTTCACTTTTAGACTTTGTAACTTGGTTTCCTTCATAGAATCATCTCCTTCATATAGATTTTTCAACTTCTCCGATATCTTATTTGTAGTTTCAAGATCCACAATTTTTGTCAAAATTGAGTTGGTTAATGAGCTTAGCAGAGCATCCTTAACCTTGACATCTATCTCATATTCTTTAATTTCATCTTCAGTCGTCAAACCATTCTGAGGCATGATGTATTTTGTTTATGTAGCTTTCCATACTTTGTAACCAAGATAGAGAAGATGGCTTTTCATCTGAGCTTTCCAGAGAGTATAATTCTTTCCATTGAAATGTGACGCTTCCTTCTTGTAAGACATTTCAGATCTTCCTCAAGATGTTAAGCTTTCTTCAGAGGTACTTGTCTCTGATACCAATTGTTGATATGCGCTAGACAACTGAAAGGGGGGGTGAATCAGTTGTCTCAAAAACTTAAACACTTTCTGCAATTAAACATTCATCACTTATTTGCCATTATTAAGATTTAATCATGAATGCATGCAATCAAAAACATAACCACATAAACAACATGAAACATAAGAGACACCATATTTTACATGGAAAACCTCAAGATGAGGAAAAACCATGGAGAGGATTAGCTCTCAATATATATTGTAATCTTGAAATAATGATGTTTAGGCTTGGTCACTCCACAGGCCTAACATACTAACTCACTGTCATGAAGAACAACTAGGTCTAGCAAGCTCACTACCTCAACCCTAAACCTAGCAAGATTACAATAAGGGCTATTAAACCTACTGGTGGCTCACTACGATGATCAACACCTCTTTATTTATGTGATCAAAGTATAATAATTCATCTGCTCTTCTCTGCCTCTGCTCTTCCTCTTCTTGCTCTGTCTCTTCTCTGCTCTACCTCTTCTTTGCTCTGCCTTTTGGACCTTTCTTATGATCTTGTCATTTTTTCTCAAGGACACTTTTTCCATGACTCAATTAGAAGTATTTATACACAACAACAACCTTGGAATGATCATCAAGGTTGGCATTACAATCATCAACCATTGGAACAATCACCAAGGTCAGCATTATAAACATTTACAAAATAGGTTTTGACCTATTACAACATCATGAAAGGGGAATGAAGTAAAAGTATATGTGGATCACACCACACCTTAGCTAGGACTCAAACACAATCTTCCAAGCTTCATCAATCCTTCACAATCTTCTAGTGATCTCTGCAATCACTTGGATTAACCAAGTCGACTAAGACTGGTTACACGTTACGTTATCTGGGAACAATCTTCAAACACAATCTCAATTACTTAACGCGGACCAATGTCAAGATAGGAACATGATCAAGAGACATCCACAAGCATGTTATAATCATCAGGAGCAACTACAAAACCTTTATCCACTTAAAAGAATCTTCACACTGGAACACATGAACTTGACTATCTTCAACTATCATAAAAGAAAGATAGCTTGCAGAACACCAAACCACAAACCATTGCAACTGTAGGCACTTATCATCATCCCAGACTTCCCTTTAGAACTGTAGAGAAAAATACTTTACTGTAGAGGAATGCAGAGTAGAATACTTCCTCCCTGCCCTATCTGAACTTATAGAAAAAGTAAGTTTCACTCTGGTGAACATAACTCACTCAGATCTTCATGCAGAGAGCTCAAACTAGGAATGTAGCATTCTTAGACACACTTCTAACTAACTTCAAATCTGTAGACTATAATTTTCAAGTAGCAATAAATGCAGACTAGTTTACTAGACTGTTCTTCGACATACATCTCATTGTCTATACTGCACTTCACTATAACTCACTTGTTCCTTCTGGAGAGGCTAATTTTCTCAATATCCTCAACATACAAAGCTTCTAAACAAGTAATAGAATAAGATACAGTTGACACCAATGACAACAAAGATATGTTGACATCAATGACAACACCGATTAGGCACATACTTGCAACATTTCCACCATAACAATGTGATGAAAGTTTGAATACAATTCTGGACACAATAAAAAAAGGCTTGCACAAAATGAAAGGATTGCAGTGTCTATTCAATGGGAAATAAAGATTAGAAACTTACAAATTTTTGCAACATATAGGTTCAACAAAACCTCAATTCTGGACAACATTCTCCTTCCTTCCCCCCTCAAACAGAATCCCCCTCAAACAAATACATTTCCCGAGCAACCGCAATAGGGGAAAAATCAACCAACTCCCACTAATTAAATTTATTAATTCTATAGTTAAAATATTTAGAAATTACTTAGTTGAAATTAACTCACCAAAATGGGTAATTCATTTACCTCACATTAACACATACCAAGTATTAATTATTTACCCGAATACATTCTGACTATTTAACATATTATTATTATTATTGATTTAACATTACATACACATTAACAATAATTGATTATATTTATTTATTTGCAAATAACTTAATAAATCTTTAAAATAATAATAATATGATATAACCATGTTAAATATTATAGTGGGTTAAATAATAGTATACTATATAATATAATAATTTATATTTCGCCACAACAAAATCTAGGCATACATCATTAACCCACTGTGCAAGATAGATCTCGAATGCCAAATCAAACTTGATCACTAGCCAGAGCCAAAATGTAGTTGACAAACAAACTCAATTAAATGAAGTAAAATGTCAATCAATTACCTAACCACTAACCTAGGTCAAAAAGCAAGACTTCAAGCAACACTGCCTAACCATTGACAAAACTGACAGGTTGAATTAAACATGCCATGCATCCTCATTGAGGATGATGACTTAGGGTGTGGAATCATGTGCTATCTTAGGAACAACTTATCCATTGGGTGCAAGGCATGCTCAGACCTATCAACTCAGGTGGAGTCGATGCCTGGTACCTGTAACCTGCATCACAAAGATGAAGCATACATATGCATTCTCAGCTCATGGAAAAATAGTACAGACAATGATGGGGATCAAGACATCATGTGGGCCTTACAAGTGAGGAACATGACTTCATCCCTCATCATACAAACACATCATGGAGATATCAATATGACATGTACAAAAAAACATAAACATATCCTCATCGTCATACAACATGGGTTATTCTATAATCATAATCACAACATAATAATCATCAAGATAATCAATTCTAACATACAACAATCGTGGTTAGATCATCATCATAATTGCCTAGAATAAAGAAATGTCAAATCATATAAGTCATCAGTATCGCAACAATGATCATCAAGATCCCATGCTGACTATCATATGAATTAACATAACCGAAATCAGGAATGTCATTAGCGTGAGTACAACATTTGTTAATGTATCCATAATATTATATCCATCTACCATAATCGTAGTATGGGAAGCATCACAGCCCCAACATTTAGAAAAAATAGATTTGTAATCCATCCTTCATAGTAACCACTCATTAGATGTTATTGATAATATGCACGCTCCTTCATAGTAACCACTCGTTAGATGTTATTGATAATATGCATGCTCCTTCATAGTAACCACTAATAAGATCCCCAACTTTGGTGGTAGGTCAAGTAAATCATGTCCAAACAGGATCATCTAGCACATCACATATATAGCACTTAAATAATTGGGTGAAGACAATGTTCAGGGGGAAAATAAAAAATAGAATAACCTCCAAAATGTGTTAAATGTGTTTAGGGACTGAATTCTACCAGCAACCTTGCAACTTTTTTTTTAGTCTACCAACTTATGTATCTTAATACTAATAGCACAAAATATCAACACCAAAAAAAAAGATTTTAAACTAGAGAAAATTATATCAATATTAATTCTGATGTGGATGTATAATTTTGTAGCAATCCATCATCTGAAAAATTATCTATATAGAAAAAATGTGTGTAAGCTTGTTGCCAATTAAAAATCCTCTCAGCAACCAAAGAGTGCAATAGAGTTCTATGTAGTTTTGAGGAAAATCATTTTAAAGAATGATGAGCCAATAGGCAATGTAAAACCTATGGATGTACAAGATGGAGACATTTGATCTTGTTCATAAATATTTAACATATATTTCATTGAACACAAAATTAGGACATTTTACATATTTAAATCTTAATGTTTGCCTAAAAGTAGATTACAAAAGAAATCTCGTCTTGTTTTCACATTTCTTACAAAATTGGAATTATTATACATGTGTGGACAAAATGGCTAAGTTTAGAAAATTACAAAGCTTTCCCTTCTTCATAGAAGTACATGAGCCTTCCTACAAGGGTTGGTCTATCTCAAACCATGATTATAATGCTTTTAAGACCACTGACAAAGACTAGTAAGATTTTCACTACAATAGATTAGAGAATTTCAAAAAATTAAATCATACAAAGATTTATTATCTAGTAGAATCTTGATTTAGAAAAAACAATTAAGCTATAAAAGATAATATGGAAAATGAGGCCACCAACACTAACATGTCTTCAGTAATGTAGACAGAGGAAGAAACCATCCTAACCAAAAATAGATACATGTACACAAAGCTATATATTAATAACAAGCAAAAGATTTCATTATTCAATTAAAAAGTACTGCAAACAATCTACAATAGATAAATCAAAGAGCCAGTGAGGATTTGTCTAAAAACTTTAGTACTAATTTTCTTTTCAAATTTAGCATTAGAATATTTTTGAACTATGCTAAATACTTCAAATAACAATAAACTCTCAAGTTTACCACATTTCAATGAATTGTAGATGCATCCCTTCTAATGTCAAATTTTTCATCCATGGAAACAAAAACTGTAGGATTGTATCAACTTTATTGACATATTTTCATTTCCAACTCATTCTTATTAGGATCAATGACAT
The DNA here is from genome assembly GCA_027924645.1 of Cunninghamia lanceolata. NCBI lineage: Eukaryota > Viridiplantae > Streptophyta > Pinopsida > Cupressales > Cupressaceae > Cunninghamia > Cunninghamia lanceolata. The sequence goes on from BSBN01000793.1 coordinate 4,085,810, forward strand.
TATCCCTCCAAAAGCTGCTCCATATGTCAATCCCATTGCTATTTTATAGCATATATATCCACTACTTTTCTTTTCTTTGTTAATTAAAATTGGGGGAGGAGGCCAAAATTGTGGCTAACAATAGTTTTTAGGTAGGGGACATCCCCATAAATTTGGATTCCCTAAATAAGAGGATTCTCCAAATGTTCGAATTATATGTCATGTGTTCCATAAATTTAGTGAACCCAAATAGCTTAGAGATTCAAGCTCTCTAGGAACTTGTCTTGAAAATTTATTTCTGGAAAGGTCTAATGACTCTAGATGACTTATTTCTCCCAAACTATTTGTAATGCTCCCATTCAAATTGTCCAGCTGACTCATTTCTCCCAAACTATTTGTAATGCTCCCATTCAAATTGTTCATTGAAAGGTTTAGAAGCCTCAACCCCTTCAAATTCCCAAAATTAGAAGCAACTTCTCTCTCCAATTCATTTTTTGAAAGATCTATGGATGTGAGAGTGGAAAGAATATATGGGTAGTGCTCATCTATACCTTTTAAAGTTGTATCCAATCCATCTTGTTATAGGATCCCATAGGATGGTAGGGATGTGGACAATATAAAACCATCTTAGCTTTCTATCGCCATTGCTGGCAATGATATAATAGTGTGTGGATTTGAACCTGAAATATGATTGAAAGAAAGAAGCAAGGTTGTTGTCCTTCATCACCAACACTCTCAACTCTGAAAGATTTCCAACCAATGTTTGGTATTCACCTCCACATAAGTTGTTCCCAATATCAAGAACCTGTAACTTTGAACAATATTCTATTGAGGGAGGGAATAATCCATTCAGGTGATTACTATGAATAAATAATGAATGTAAATGACTTAGCTTACTGAACTTATGTAGTAAGCTTTCATCTAACCTATTATTTCCCAAATTTAGGACACAGAGACTAGAACATTCTGACAAGCTTGGAGGGATCACTCCGATTAAGTAGCTGTTTGCAAGATTTAATAGGCCAAGTGAAGATAATCCAGCCAAGTTTGGAGGAATATTTCCACTAAAAAATTATCACTAAGTAGTAAATGTTGTATATGAAAAGACCACATTAATGGGATGTGCCCACTCAATGTGTTTCTAGACACATCTAGCCTTTCTAGTTGAATCGATATTGAAGTATTTGAGAACATGCTTCCTTCTAGATGATTTCTTGTAAGATTTAGAGATTGCAACAGAGAGCTGGTTTCCCTTAGCAAAGAAGGAATTTCTCCCACAAGATCGATGTTAACTAATTCTAGTGTGACAAGTGAGAATTGTGTGGAAATCCAAGATGGAATTTCTCTATCAATCATACATGACACTAAGATTATTTCAGTTAACGAAAAAGATGGAATCCAGGTTGTGCTAATATTTAGCACACAATCAGATAAATAAAAAAACCTTAAGTTTGTAAGATTGTGAAAGTAAGTTTCTAAAATCAGCTGTTAATGGTTTGGTGATAGGTATAGAAATTCTAAAGAAGTTGGAAATGATGAAGAAGAGATGGTTTTATTGAAATGATTACCACTACCATATAAGCTAGTGAGGGAGGAAAGCTAAGAAAATGAAGGGGGAATGGTCTAAGTTGGTTATTGGCAATAATCAACCCCTCAAGTAAAGACAAATACCCAAGGAATTTTGAATGTTACCACTCAATTGATTGTGTTCAAGGGTTAAGTACCTTAACAAAGAGAGACTTCCATGAGTAGCTAGTATAATCCCACTTAAGTGATTCTGATCAAGGTAAAGAGACTTAAGAGAATAAATAATACCCAAAGATGCTAGTATGCTTCCACTGAGTTGGTTTTGAACAAGTAGGAAGGTATGCTTCCACTAAATTTATTGCGACTAAGATCAAGGAATGTAAGGCTGGGAAGCAAACAACAAAAGATGGAATCATCTCACTCAAGACATTCCCATATAACTCTAAAGAATAAATATAAGGGAGATTTCCCAAATAGGGAGGAAGAGTGGTAGTACCTGTTACTACATTTATCATCAGTGATGTGAGAAAACAAAGTTGGCACAAGCTCTCAGATATCACACCTGGAATACCATTGACTGCAAGAGAGACAACGTAGTTAGTGTGAATGTTGTAGGAAATGTCATTCCATATGGTGCAACACTCTATTTAATTTACCCAAGAACTAAGACAGCCTTGGGAGTCAGTCAAGGCCGCCTTGAATAGAAGAAGAGCTTTAGATTCATGGGAAGGACATTTGTTGGACATTAGTCGATGGGAAAGAGAAAGGTAGGGAGAGGGTAAGAAGACAACAAAAGCTGAAATGACACACAACTTCTATAAAGAGATGGCCATTTGGAATGAAGGGGAGAGGGATATGCAAAAGATCTCTAGGTGGGCTATTCTTAAACCGGCATGTCTATCAATGGTCAATGTTTTTTTTTTCATTTTAACAATTAGATGATTATTTAGCACAACAACATCTATCATGTATGTACAATGAATGAATGAATAATTTTAATAACATTAAAGATATCTAATAGTCTATGAAACCAAAAGCAACAGAAAACAAACGCTACCCAAGAACTTTGTATAGACAATATAAATCACCATTGTGTGTGGACAAGGTGACAAAGATTAATTGTTAGAGCTATCTTTCTAAAAATAAGCGGTTCTTGGGATGACCAAGTTTATAATTTTGGTAGCCTTTATTTCCCAAGTTTTGCTCAGACATCTCAACTACCTCCTCATTTCCAACCCATAACTCCTTATGGTAAGGAAAGAGGCAAAATAATTTATAACTAAATCAGCTTGAAACAAAATACCCTGATCTTTGTCTGAACCGAAAACCTAGAATTGTTTGGTAGTAAAAAAATCATAGCTTCCCTGAACTAGCTTTCTGGCAGCTCTATAAAAGTCAATGACAATCAAAGATTTAGTTAAAATGAGCTCCCAAATGGAAACTAAAATTAGATAAGCATATTTTATGGAAACCAAAGAAAAAACAATTTCTTCCTTCAAATTTCCAACATAATAGAGATGCCCTTTTGCAAAGAGAAGTATATTATCATTGCATAGATTTAAAAGTAAGAAAATGAAGTTCACTGGTTTTAGATTGGTAAAAAAACATTTAGTAAAAATTAAAAAAGAAAAAGAAAAAGAGAAAGCCTTAAGAACCTAGAAGATTAAGCTAACAGATATTATTCCCATGGGTAGGAGGATTTGAAGCTAGACCTTTGTTGGGTAGAGAAAACTCTGCTTCTAAGTATTTAGAGGCTATTTCACTTTTACCATTTGTAGGGTTAGGGTGATTCCAATTGTGATTAATTGATGTATTTTTGAAGGCCAAAACTGATTCAAGTTTGCAGCACAAACAAAGACAACAAAAATAGAAGTTGCTCCTTCCTTTGAAGATGATTTTTCCATCATTCTCTACAGTTGCTCCTCTCCCATAATGACATACCCATGAGGATGTACAAAAGAGATTAAAGGAATTGATGCCAGACTAATTAATTACCTATGGTTTTGCATGAATGTGGGACTCTTAACTTGTAGGATGACCTCGGGGATTTTAGAATCTGACTCTTTATAACTGTAGGATTTCCCATCTATGGTGGCTAATCTTGACAAAGAGCAATCTTAGGCAGTTTCAACCATCAACATTGCCATTAAGTTATTTTGTAATAGAAATGTGTTAGTTGGTATTGGAACTTGTTGTCTAGGTCTCTATTCCATATTCTTTCTTTCTTTCTTTCTTCTTTTTTGTTGTCTAGTTTAGATTTATACTACTAGCTTTGACCCTTGATAAGAGTTTTGTGTATATCTTGTAACATTTTTGGAAGTTATTCTCACTAATCAATTCTTAGATTAGCATTTATCCAATTTCTTTTCCCCTCCTTTGTTAAGATTCCAAATGTTTTATAGGATCAGAAATAATTACACTCTACAAACAAACCAACAAGTCCCATGAATTTCTCACCCAAATGGTTTATTGTTGCCTTTATTCTAGATTCAATCAATTACTTTATTCTACATTCAATTCCACTACTATTTGAAGTTAATTCAGATAGTAAAAACAAACATAATTTAAGATCTCCTTTGAATTTCCAATGAGCTTTCTTGGGAAATGATAGATCATTTATATAGAATGTTGGAAAATAGTTGAATAACACAATTGTTTTGTAGATAAAGGGGTGGATTTTATTTTTCAAATATGTTCACATTGTAAATATTTTTTGGTCTTTAAGTACAAAAATTGCCTTATTGGCACATACTAGGCTCTAACATTATTGCTAAATCTGATTCTCCAGCTAAAGCTAAATGTGAGATTTGGGTTTACTCTAGCAAAGTACCTTTCCCATTTAGCAGTGCCCTTTCAAGCTACAGACTGAGAGGCTACCACCTGCCATAACAGATATGGGGATTTTAGAATACAGAGGACCTTGCAACACCTTCAATATTAAATTCATTTTTCCTTCCATGCAAAGAGTATTATATTTCTCAATGCTTCCTTAATAGTCAGGCTAAGCCTTACACAATTAACCATTACTCATAACTTCTTGACCATGGGAATCCATTTTTATAGATTTCATGGATTGTATGGTGAATCTTTATAGCCAACATGAATGCATCCTTTCGATTGTCTGCTAGTTTCCCATAATGACAACTTTGATGTTGTATGCTAAGACAATTGATGTGATGGAAGCTACAGACTTTCTCTTTATGCATGTTTGGACTGGTTTCAGGTTGAGTATCATTTCAGCTCATGACTCATGTTTGTTGAACTACTTTTGCCTATCATGTAGAAGTTTTTGAGGTTTTTTTAACCCTCAGTAAGTTGAGGGTTATATAGGGGCCTACACTCGTGAAATATAAGATTCTTACAATAGAAAATTCCAAGTTGAGAAAGTTGGCCCTACACCGACACACAATGCTATTGAAAGAAAACCACATTTACCACAACCCAAGAAGGGAGTTGAACAAACCTTGACTAGAAAAATAGAAAACTATTTAATCCTCACTACCCTGACCCAATATTTGTCAAAGAATGCAAGCCTCAAATGTTCCATTATTCAATTTCCATTAGTAGTAGAACTCTTGAAGAGACCCGAAATGATAATCCAAGTCTTCTTCTATGAACAAATGATTGCATCTTGATGAAAGAGCCAGGTTATACCTACAAATAAAGCCTCCAATTCCACTTCATTATTTGTTTTGGTTCCTAGAAAGTAAGAACTAACATTGATGAATTGCCAAGTTGCGTCCTTTAAAATGAATCCATCTTGAGCTACCCCTAGATTGCCCTTGGAAGCACCATCAAAACTCAATTTCACAAACCAGTTTGGGGGATTCTTCCATAAAATCAAAGCCATATCTTTCTCTTTCTTGATTTTTGTATTAGCAAGGGAAAGCTTTTTGGTTGTTAGTTGCCTTTCTTCACTTAATTTATTTTGTTGATTGGTGGGTAGATTGAGGTTGTTAATTGTACCTTAGTCCATGCTCTCTGTATTTCTAATCAGAAGAGTATGCAATAGGTTGAGTACTTGTGTTTCTACATGGTATTTTCCTTTCCAAGTTTGTTACACACTGAACCTTTGGTGCCTTGTGTTTCTAGTCACTCTTTTGGCTATAGATATGTTCCAGAGGGAAAAGGAGCAAGATGGATCTTCTTCATTTGTTTAAAATTTGGCCAAACTTCTACTTGGTATTTCAAAATATTCTAAAGGAAACTCAAGTCAAATTCAGTGCACTTCATGAATGACTTCAAGCACTTAATTCTTCCTTGTTGGTGTAACTAAATATTTAATTACACTTTATTAAGCTGACTTAGGGATAATTTTAGTCTTAGGTTATTCTTAAGTCATATTAGGGTTTTTCTCTAAGTTGCAAATATAAAAGCAAGTTCTCTCATGTAATTCATTAATCCATTTCATTAATTGCATCCTTATTGTGCAAATTATCCCTCTTTTCTTTTTTCCCTTGTGGAAGGTAAATCTTAAGTTTTGTGGGTGATCCTAGTGACTTGAGTTAAGCTTCTACTTGGTATTCAAAATATTCGAAAGGAAACTCAAGCCAAATTTAGTGTCCTTCATGAATGACTTCAAGCACTTCATTCTTCCCAAGTTGGTGATCATGTTTGGCTTCACTTGGAGATACAAAGGTTTCATCACAAGCTGAAGCCAATTTGAGATGAGCCTTACACTATCTTCTTAGCAATCAGGCATCTCACCTGGATCTTCCAATTAGCTTGGTATCCATGATGTTGTTAGGGTGAGCAAGGTCAACTTCTATGAGATATCTCACTTGGGGGAGGAGGTATATTCATCACGAGGCAATCATTCTAGATTTTTGATAACCATGGGTGGAATTACTATGTTTAGATTTCTACCAATTGCAAGGGGCAAGCCACTATTTACCTTGTTGTTTTCAAAGACACTTTCTTGATGCAAGCCAAGTGGTTCTCCATTTTATCTTTTCAAATAAAAAACTCCCAAATCTTTTATAGAAATTGGGACAACTTTCTCTATGCAAGGAGGAAATGATGACATCCATTAAGTATGTTTATTGTCTAGTGAACATCAAGTTTTCATAGTCCATGAGATTAATTTGAAGAGCTTCTAGAAAAAAACTATTAAATTTTTGCATCAATGTTTTGGATCACACTCCATGACCCATTATTAGGATGAGAAACAATTGAAAAATAATAATGAGGAATGGAGGATTCACTAGAATTGCTAGATTGAGCTATTGTAGCAATTCTCATGTCATTTATCATTTGTTTCTCATCCTCATGATGAATCATGGAGTGTGATCCAAAAAGTTGATGTAAAAATTAGACATTTTTTCCCAGAAGCTCTTCAAATTAATGCTAATTCTAATTATTTATTTATAAATTGGTCAAACTCATATATGAGTGGATTGGTGGAATTATCAGACAAAGGGTAGATAGAAATAAATTAAAAAAGAGGTGTGAGTGGTTGGAATTTGGGAGTCGAAATATTTTTTGTTCTTGTAAGATTTTTTAGCTTATAAAAATGGGCTCTCATGCAAATAAGCATTCAGAAGTTGAAGCATTTGTTTCTATCAAAGGTATGAGTGGGCTGTTGTTTAGCCTGATTGGAGATGGAAGTAGAAGATTGAAATGTTGACAATGGTTTGTTCAATATGTAAATGGAGGATCGAAATTATGACTATTGTTTGTCAAATATGCAAATAGAAGATTGAAATGTTGTTGGTGGTTTGTCCTCTTAGTGGTTTTTTAAATGTAGCTACCATTGACATCATTAAAGTTTCTGGCTTGAGTGGTAAGTGATAGTGATTAATCTTTTGTTATTATTTGTTAAGGCTTGACTAACCCCAATTTAAAGGGCATTTGTGAAGCTGCTCCATAATTTACATTCCTACATTATTTCAAAGTCTTAGGATTTGTTGCAACTCATAGTAGAAATTTGAAGGGTGTGCCAGACTATTAATGCTAGGATTTTCCCTGGCAACAACATACTTGTTGAAGCCACTTATGTTTCAATTTTTCTGGGATGTGAATCCTCAAGACATTTGTCCATGTTTGGTTTTTTTGATGTTCAGAAAGCAATTATCAAATTCAGAAGCTAAGTCTAATGCAAGTTGTGCAGAGTTAAAGTTGACATAGTACAAAAGGCAATCACAAAGTTTCAGTAGCACAAATAATTTAATAACAAAACTCATAATCAGTCTTCTGAGCTTTGATACTTTTCCACAAACATAACAGCTCTTATCTAAAACTTAAAATAGCTATTAGGAGAATCCGACTGGTTTGGCAATTGTGAGACTAAACAATAAGCAATAGGAGAGGACTGACTATCCAAAAGTTACATTCGATGGTAAACATGATGCTGGAATCTACCTGTCAATGCTATTTCTTCCATGGAAGTCCTCTCTGTTTTTTATTTTCTATGATATTAGTAAAGAACAATTGGTAGATTAAGCACTGTGAATTATGTATAGGCCACTAAAATAAGTAGGAGTAAATCTGTGTCAATTATTATTGGGCATTTTGATACAGGTAAATTGGTGCTTAATTCTGCAAGGCCGTTGGTGGCTTCTCTAATATTCTACTCATACGTCAACAAGACACTAGTGTTATTTTATTGTGGCATTACCTGTAGTTGCTTTGGAAGCCCTATCAAGGATAAGGTAGCCTAGTGTAGTACCTTGCTGATTAGGATACATTTCAAATTCTAGGATCTCATACTAACTTCTATAAATGTCTGTACTGTCAAATTATAATTTTTCTCAGGGTTGATGTTTTTACATGTAGTTCATTCTACAATATGTCAATAATCTGGTCATTGGTGTATGATAGACCTCAAAGTGTATCAAGTAGATGCTATGGTGGCCTCTGATCTAGTTGATTCGGACTGAACTTGAAATAGTAACATAACAACAAAGAAGAAAAGACATATAAATAATTCTATAAGTAAAGGGATTTTTAAGTAGTGTTAAATTTCAGTCTGCATTTAGTATGGATCCCACACTTTCACTATCCCCTCAAGTCTCATGAGCAAGGAAAAACATTCTTCTTAAGTATGAAATTGGAAAGGATGAGGGAAATACATTTTTTTCCTACTTATTTAAGGTGGCATCTATTTTTTGAATTACCTAGCCTTTTAATGGGGCTATAATTGGAAACCCTTAAATGATGTTATGTACTGGGAAAAATACCACGTATAATGTTGGAAAGTAGATACAAAATGTTTTTTGTTTCATTTTTTCGTATTCCTGTGGAAGCTAAGATTGGCATGTTTTCAGCCCATGTCATTCTAGTTTGGAAAACATTTTTGTGGCCGAAAACCCTTGTATGTTACTATTGCAATGGTGTTCTATATTTTGGTCTACGGATCATCTGCTTGAGTATCTTATATTAACTCATGTTTGTTCTATTAACAATCTCCAATGATGTTTTTAGGTTCGGTGAAAGAGACAAAATATTCTCCAAGATAGAGGTGTGTGCATTCCAGGTTGGACCTGGCAGATTATTTTTCACAGGTGATGGAATGGGTGAACTTAAAGTATGGAAATGGGCAACTTAGGTGTCATGAGATACTGGGAAAGTGTTGTTTTGCACTGAGTTTTTGTTTTGAACAGAGGTTTTGTTTGAAATGTTAATTCTGGTATATTTCCAATGGAACTTTTCAATGGTGTGGGCTGCAGAATTCAATTGAAAGATGTCACATTCTTTGTATTATTGTTAAGTTAAATGAATCATGAGCTATGCAAGGGGACAATGTTATTCTGCCAAATATAATTTATGCATTGTTTCACATCAACTGATTCATTATTTTGAATTTCTATACAATAAACAAAAATTGTTTAGGCTTCATCTTGGCCTATGCTATATTTTTTGCCACAAATTGGCACTAAATATTACTTGTATATTTACTCTATTAGAGCTCCAAGTTGAGAATGCTTTTACCTGAGAAAGTTCTTTATAGTGGAATCTTGAACCATGTCCCCAGAAATATATATAGGTGTTGTATTTGAATCAACACTATGATTTCAAAAATATCTAAAGCAGATATAACATGCTTTACATTAATCTTCTCAAACAGACATAGAAATATACAATTCAGCTTGCATGAAAGTGTACTAAATTCTCAATGATATTTAATTGAAGAGAAAAAGACATTTGATTGTAACATTTTCCCCCTTTGTAGTTGGACTAAAGTTTGTTAGAAATAAAGTGTTTTAAAAATTAAAAGAACAAAAAAGATAAAAAAGGGAAAGTGTCTCAACCTTGCATGGAAATAAAAATAAAGCAAGCCAAGAATAGAAGATTTTGTGATAGGTGAAAAGTGGCTATTTTCAGAAGTATCTTTATATGGAGATAGAGATAAGATTGCAATGAGATTTTATTATCTATTTTCTAAAAATAAATGTTTTATCTCTAGAAGGTTCTCATATGCACAATGTAATATATATATTGGTACTTTGAGCTAGTCATTAAGAGAGAGGTGAGAGTTAGTTTGCAAGTCTGTATGTTGCCGGAATGCTGTCGAAATTCCTCTAGATTGAGTTTAGGTGAAGACTCCTATAAGAACTTGAATTGCAAGTGTGTTGTAGTCTGGTTCAACATTTGATAATACATTGTGCAGGTTTTGGAGTGTGGGGTTTTTCTCCCGAAAGGGTTTTCCCCACGTATATCACTATGTTCTGGTTTTATTCTTATTATGTTTATGCTATTTCATGTGTTTCTTGATATCTCTATACTATTGTATTGGAAATTTGCATAACCCTCATCTCAAGGTTACCATAGGAAGTGTTTCTATACAACTTTGCTTCCTTACAAGTGGTATCAGAGCCTGACCAATTTTGGTTCTATTTGTCGAGTTCAAGGTTTTTTGAGATAATCAAGTTTGAGTGGGAAATTGTGTAGAGTATTTCATATTCTATATTGCAGGATAATAGAGATGGGGAGCACATCTGGAAGAGCTGAGGTAGAGAAGTTTTCTATCATAAATTTTGAAATGTGGAAGCTGAAGATGGAAGATCTATTGATTGATCGAGATCTATGGGATGTAGTGGATGAAAATGTCCAAAGGCCTACAGATCTAGATTTGGTTGCAAAATATGATGTAATGGACAGAAAAGCTAAAGGTCTCATAAGACTATGCCTTGCAGACTCAATTATGATAAATGTTCATGAAGAATCTGTGCTTCAAAGAAGCTATGGAAGAAACTAGGTGAAATATATCAAGCCAAATCTCTAATAAATAAGATTTTCTTGAGGAAGAAGTTGTATTCCTTGAGAATGGAAGGTGGACATATTTATGAGCATCTGGAAAATTTTAATATGTTGGTGACTCAGTTGACCTTAGTTGGGGTTAAGATGGATTAAGAAGAAAGGTGCCAAACTTTGTTGTGTTTGTTGCCAGACTCATGGGATAGCCTAGTCATGGCCATTGGAGTACTTCAATCGCTTTGAAGATGGAGGATGTTGTTTTTTCTCTACTTTCTAAAGAGATGAGAAGGAAGGCCTCTCTGAGTGCCAAATAGGCTTTGAGTGTTTGAGGAAGACCAAAAGAATGAGGCAAAGATGAGAAGCAGCGTGACCATTCCAAGTCCAAGAATAAGGGGAGATAAAAATCTCCTAGTAAGTCTAAGGCAATATGCTGGAACTATGGCAAATCTAGACACTTCTGAAAGGAATGTAAAGAAGAGAAGAAAAACAAGAAGAAGCAAGATTCTGATTCTGAGTCCAAAAAGGAAGATGGAGATGCCTTTACTACAGTCTTGGCCACTCGTGTAGGTGATAATGCATGGTTGATAGACTCAGGTGCATCTTTCCACATGACTCCTAATAAAAACTGGTTTAGAAAGTATGAAAACTATGATGGTGGTAAAGTGTATTTGGGTGACAATTCTTTCCTTGACATTAGTGGCCGTAGTAGTATTCATGTGAAATTTTTTGATGGTAGAGTTAGACGATTTGATGGTGTCTTGCATATCCCAGGACTAGCAAGAAATTTATTGTCTGTTAGCAAGCTAATAGATGTAGGTGTGCATGTATAGTTTTCTAAAGTAGGTGTGAAAATGGTGAAAGGTTCTATGGTGATAGAAAGAGGAAGTAGATTGGGTACATTGTACCAACTCGATGCATGCATGGTTGAGTGCAATAGCACTTATGATAAAATTAAGTCAATAACTACTTCACTGAAACAAGAGATGGTTTCCTCTTCTATAGATGGTTGTGGCTTCTAGGTACCAAAGGGTACTCTATCTACCGAATCAATGTTGCCTACAAAGAAGACCATGCTATGGCACCAAAGGCTTGGCCAAATTGGAGAGAAGGGTTTGAAAGCCCTAAAAAAATAAGAACCTAGTTGAGGGATTAAGTGATTGTAATCTAGAATTTGATTTCTGTGAACATTGTATTTATGGAAAACAAAACCGTGTTTAGTTTTACTTGTCTTCTCATAAGTATTCATGTATCTTGGATCTAATTTATTCAGATGTATTTGATCCTGTTGATGTTACTTCTATTGGTAAATCAATTTATTATGTTACTTTCATTGATGATTTCAGTAGGAGAACATGGGTATATTTTTTAAAGAGTAAATCTAAAGTTTTTAGTCATTTTAAGGAGTTCAAGGATTTGGTGGAAACTCAGATTGGAAAGAAAATTAAATGTTTGAGGATTGATAATGGTAGTGAGTACTATTCTATAGTTTTTGATAGATTCTGTATAGATTATGGGATTAAAAGACAAAAGTCAACTCTGTATTCTCTGTAGCAGAATGGAGTTGCAGAAAGAATGAACATAATGTTGATGGAGAAGGCTAGGAGCATGTCGAGTGAAGCTAGTCTAGAAAAAAAGTTTTGGACTGAAGCTATTGCCACTGCTTATTATTTGATCAATAGATCTCCTATATCAGTGCTTGTTGATAAAACACCAATGGAGGCATGGTCGGGGAAAAAGCCTTCACTTAGACATCTGAGAATTTTTGGTTGTGAGGCATATGCACATGTCCCAAAGGAGAAGTGGACAAAATTGGATAACAAGGCTGTTAAATGTATCTTCATCAGATACAGTTATGGTGTGAAAGGATACAAGCTTTGGGATCCTATTGTACAAAAAGGTAGTTTATTCCAAAAGTGTTATTTTTAGAGAGACTAAATCTTCTCTTGTTACTTTTCAGCAAGAAAAACATAAAGAAATTGAACAGAAAAATGATGTGATTCAACTTCCTTCTACACCTGAGAAAGTTGAATCAAGGCCCCAAGATAGACAAGAAGTTGAGGAGAGCTCATCAAGATCTGAATCTTCATAAGATAAAGTACAGGATGAGGGAGTGGAAGAGCCTCCACCTCAGCTTGTTTGAATGTCTAAAAGGCATAAGCAACCACCTGAAAGGTATGGGTATTCACTTGATGATTGGAAGTGTATTTTTGCCTTGAGTACTAACATTGATGAACCTAGATCTGTACAAGAGGCTTTGGGGATAAATGATGTAGAGTCCTGGAAAATAGCCATGGATGAAGAGATGGCATCCATTGAAAGAAATGATACATGGGACTTAGTACCATTCCCTGAAGGACAAAAACCTATTGAATGTAAATGGGTGTTTAAGAAAAAGATTGGTTCAGATGGAAATGTTGAAAAATATAAGGCACAGTTGGTTGCAAAGGGATACTCTTGGGTTGAGGGTATTGATTATGGTGAGATCTTTTCTCCTGTTGCTAAAATGACATCCATCGGTTTTTATTATCTATTGTAGTAGCTTATGACCTAGAGGTCAAACAAATGGATGTGAAAACCACTTTCCTTCATGGTGATTTGGAGGAAGAAATCTATCTGACACAACTAGAGCACTACGTGGTCAAGGGTAAAAGAAAGTTGGTTTGTAAGTTAAAGAAATCTCTGTATGGACTTAACCAAAGTCCTAGGATGTGGTACCAGAAGTTTGATACATATGTGTTGAGTTTTGGATTTGTGCGGTCTAAATCTGATCACTGTGTATATTTTAAATCTAATGGTGATCATTTCTTGGTAATTGTTTTATATGTTGATGACATGTTGTTTATTGGGAAAGGAAAAGGTTTGATTATAGAAAAAAAATAGTAGCTCTCTGCAAAATATAAAATGAGAGATCTTGGTGCAGCAAAACACATACTTGGGATGGAGATCAGAAGAGATCATGGGAACAAAAAGCTATGGCTTGGCCAGAGTAAGTATGTTTGTTTAGTTTTGCAAAGGTTTAATATGCAAGATTGTAAACCACTTTGTGTTCTTGTTACATTGGGAACGAAGCTCTCTATTTCACAATGTCCTACATCCCCATCAGAGATGGAAGACATGAGCAGAGTGCCTTACTAGAGTGTAGTTGGAAGCTTAATGTATGTTATGGTCTATACAAGACCAAACATTGCCCAAGCAGTGGAAGTTCTTTCTCATTTTATGTCTAATCTTGGAAGAGTGCATTGGGATGCAGTTAAGAGGGTCTTCAGATATTTGCGGGGTACAATAGAGTACTCTATATGTTTTCATGGTACAGGAGAACAACATTCCTTGAGTATTCATGGTTTTGTGGGTTCAGGCTGGGCTGGTGATGTTGAAAGCAGAAGGTCCACCAGTGCATATGTATTTACTCTTAATGGTGGTGCAATTAGTTGGACGAGCAAGCGATAGGCTGTGGTCACTTTGTCCAATATAGAGGCAGAGTATATGGCAGCTACTCATGCATGTAAAGAAGCCATTTGGATGAAGTGTTTGTGTTCAGATCTTAGATTGAAACATGGTTTAGTTACAGTTTATTGTGACAGTTAAAGAGCAATCTACATTGTGAAGAACCTGACTTTTTATGCCAAGACCAAGCACATTGATGTTCAATATCACTTCATGAGAGATATGGTCGAGGATGGCATGGTGAAGCTAGAAAAGCTAGAGACTGTGGCGAATTTTGAAGATGCATTAACAAATCCTATGAGCACAGTGAAGTTTAGATGGTGTTTCAAATTAATGGGCCTTTCGTCCCTAAGCAATTAACTACCTATTTTCTATTAGCTCATGCAAGGTATTTGACAAGTGGGAGAATGTTAGAAATAAAGTGTTTTAAAAATAGAAAAAATAAGAAAGATAAAAAAAGGAAAGTGTCTCAATCTTGCATGGAAATAAAAATAAAGCATGCCAAGAATAGAAGATTTTGTGATAGGTGAAAACCGGCTATTTTGAGAAGTATCTTTATATGGAGATAGAGATAAGATTGCTATGAGATTTTATTAGATATTTTCTAAAAAGAAATGTTTAATCTCTAGAAGGTTCTTATATGCAATGTAATATATATTGGTACTTTAAGATAGTCATTAAGAGAGAGGTGAGAGTTAGTTTGCAAGTCTATATGCTGCCGCAATGCTGTCAAAATTCCTCTAGATTGAGTTGAGGTGAAGACTCCTATAAGAACTTGCATTGCAAGTGTGTTGTAATCTAGTTCATGATTTGATAATACATTGTGTAGGTTTTGACTTGTGTGGGGTTTTTCTCCCGAATGGCTTTTCCCCATGTATATCATTGTGTTATGGTTTTATTGTTATTCTGTTTATGCTATTTCATGTGTTTCTTGATATCTCTGTAATATTGTATTTGAAATTTGCATAACCCTCCTCTCAAGGTTAGCGTAGGAAGCATTTCCACACACCTTTGCTTCCTTACAAAGTTAAGTTAAAATTTCTTGTGCTTGTTCTTGATTTTCCTACACTCCCAACACAATTAAAGTTTACGATACAATCTTATAGCTTTGTGTAGAAAATATCTCATGTATGTTATTCTAATGTTTCCATAATTAAATAATTTTAATAATTTTGAAGGTTATCAATGAACATATTTTGTATGGCTGAAATTGTAGAATGTTTCGTTTCTTGTACACTTTTTTTTTATTTAAGAATTCCCAAATGTTATACGCAGTAAAATCCTTCCTACTTCAGAAGACATGTCATAACATTCCTTCCTCCTGTTGGTGTGAGTTGTGACATGTCATGACTCACAAACATTCCTTAGTTCTGGTAGGGGTAAATTGTGTTTGTGCATATTTAATAATCTCTTTTTGTTATTCCTATATTTGTATTTTGGGCGGTTTCTTATTAGTGATATAGCCAGACTAGTATCTACAACATGTACACACTGTTGCTTGCACTACGTGCTTTAAATTCTAGTTTTGGTCTAGAACTGACATTGTAAATTTTATGATACTATGGATCATATGAAATGAATTTTTGACATGCCTTTTCTTTGTTTGTGGTTTTAAATGGGTACTGTGAGTAGAAATCAAGGCACATAGAGTCTGTCACCTCTTCTCTTTTGATGGGATCCTTAAAGGCCACGTTTATGATGTCTTTGGTGGTAATGATTTTCCATGTGGGGATAAACACTTCCAGCCTTGTGACAATGTTAACCACCAGAGGATTAGGCTTTATCTTATTAAATATCTGCAAATTGTTTGCATTAGTACAAATTTAGCATCACTAAACTATACATTTGAAATTTGAAATTAACTATAATACCTAATGTAGACAAGTGTTGTGATAATGGATGGGGAAGCTGTAAGTGCAGTCCACAGCCATGTTACAATGCTCGCATAGCTCCTCCACTTGATCCTTCTTTTGTACAATGATTGTTAACCCCATAATCATCATAATAGAAGTATAGTTATGGACAAAAAGAATATATCCATAAGTGAAAAAAAATTTGAACATTGCCATGGATGTAGCCAACATAGGCCAAGGCCAAGGGTCAAGATAAGTGCTCATTACTTCAAACATTTTCAAAACTACACAATCTTTTTAAAAATAGAAATATCCCATAAACCCCTTAGCAAAAAAAGCTTCCCCATAAAAAATCTAATACTAGAATATCTGGGTGATTACTTTGGTCATTCCTAACAAATAACATTTGAACAAACCAATACCAAATAAAAGAAATAAATAACATAAAAATCCTACTACCTTGTGTTGCAAGGTGTGGCCCTTGGTCTCCTTGTTCAACGCTGCACTACAGTGGTTTGCGATAAGGGATTAACCACCTCCCGGGCTTGTTAAGTCAAGTGGTTGTATCGGGCATTAATAGGTCAATCTTTTGGTATAATGACAACTAACAATTGGTATCAGAGCCGAGGTCATGGGTTCAAACCCTGCACTTACACTAGAGGGATTGATGCAAGGTGTGGCCCTTGGTCTCCTTGTTTAGTGTTGTGCTGCGGTGGTTTGTGACAAGGGCTTAACCGCCTCCCGTGCTTGTTAAATCAAGTAGTTGTATCGGGCATTAACAGGTCAATCTTTTGGTGCAACAACAACTAACACCTTGAATGTAGGAGAGCAACAACACGGTTGTACCAATGATGTAAATGGGGAAGGAAGGCTCTTAGAAACATCTACAACAACAATGGAAACAATAAAACCTATGCAAACAAAGCGATTAAAATTCTATTGAATTGAAAATTAATTTTACAAGATATTGGCCAAATTTATTGGCTCCCCACTACAAAATTCAACCTAAAAGTATGTTTTGGTCATTAGCCTGTAACAGGCAACTTGTACATAAAAGAAACACTCTATAGAACTAAAATATCTTTCCTATGAACTTGCCACAACAAACTTGGTTGTTTTGTAATGCCTCCTCCCTCAGAAAGATTTCTGCCTCCATTTCGAATAGGCAAATAACACCACTATTATCGCTCACCTTCCTGAGAAACTTCTCCCCATTTTTCCCTACTATTAAATGCCTCTACCAAAAAAAGACTTCCATAGATCGGTCAAAAATTTGGAAACTACCACAGGTATGATTTGGTAGTCACCAGTCATAACCATTACCATAACTCCTCACCACTACACAAGTTAAGAAAAAATAGTAAAGGAAATTTAAACAACTGCAGCACCACATCCTTTGTTTCTTCCAAGCATGACTACAAGAAAGGAGTGGAGGAGTAAAGGTCTAATGGAGATTGCTGCAGGCGTCACATCAAATTTGGAATGAGCATTTATTAAGAAGAAATGATCACATGGATGTCCTTGCATCGGACACCCAAGGAAGGAAGAAAAGTGACCCTGTCACTTATCAAGAGGAAAATAAAACCTTCTAACCATTGTTTCTGATAACCAAGATGAGTCCTCAATAGGTCTTTCAAACCACTTTACCAAATATTCAAAGTATTGCTTGTTCCTTGTCCTCCTACTCACCTGGGTGTCCAAAATTGTCTCAATCTACTCCTTCTATGAAGTAGATTGTGGAATGTTCATCTGTGCTTCTGTTACATCCCCTTGAAGCTCACCTTCATGATATTCTATTAGATCTGAAGCATTAAATATGGGAGAAATATTAAGCTCATTAGGTAACTCTACTTCATAGGCATTACTTGAATCGTGCTTACTTACAATCTTGCAAGGCCCAAACTTCTTTATTTTTAGCTTGTTGTAAGTACCAACTAGAAATATTTCCTTACTCAAATGTACCATAACCTCATCCCCAATCTGAAACTCATTGTGTCTCCTCTTCAAGTCAGCCTTAGACTTATACTAAAAATTCATCTTGTTGATATGCTTCTTTACCTCTTCACATGTTTAGTAAAGTCTTTTGCATCTGCACTTTTCTTATCACTTCTATGTAACATTCTTAAATCTGAAACATCCCTTGAGCTACTGCCATAAACAATCTAGAATGGTGTCTTACCTGTACTCCTATTAACCAAGTTGTTATATGCAAATTCAGCTTGAGGTAGAACTAAATCCCATCCTTTTGGCTTGTCTCCAACTAAACTTCTTAACAAATTGCCCAAGCTTCTGTTTACAAACTCCATTTGGCCATCTATTTATGGATGGTAGGATGAGAAAAACTTCAAATCAGTCCTTAGCTTCTTCCATTATCTCCTCCAAAAGTATCCCACAAACTTTGTATCTCTATCTGAAGCTATGCTCTTTGGGAGACCATGTAGCCTCACTACTCCCTTGAAAAACAAATCTGCAATATGCATAGCATCATTAGTCTTCTTACATGGGATAAAATGAGCCATCTTAGAAAATCTATCTACCACCACAAATATAGAATCATGCCCCTTTTGTGTCCTTGACAAACCAAGAACAAAATCCATACTAATCTCCTCCCATGGCCTCTCAGGTACAGGTAGTAGCTGATATAAATTAGTGTTTTGACTAACACATTTTGCCACTTGACATATCCTACAACTTTGAACATATTTCCTTACATCTTGCTACAATTGAGGCCAATAATAACTTTTTCCAACAAGTACTTTACTCTTATGAAAACCAAAATGTCTTGCAAGACCTCCACTATGTTTTTCCTTGATCAAATTCAATCTCATAGAACTTCTAGGAATGCATAACTGATTACCTTTAAATAACATACCATCTTGGATTAAATAATCCAACCACCTTGTTCTATCTATTGTAATAGGCTCCTTATAGGCCCTCCAAGCTTCTCCAAAATTAGGATCTTCCTCATACAACTCATTGAGCTCATCAAAACCAACAACTTCAACCTGCATTTCAACCAACAAATTCAGGCTTCTACTCAAAGCATCTACAACCTTGTTAGACTTTCCACTTCTATATTTCAAAACAAATGTGTAACTTTGTAAAAATTCTACACGTTTCATATGCTTTTGATTCAACTTCCCTTGACTACTCAAATATTGAAGTTCTTGATGATCAGTAAACAAAACAAACTCCGTAGGTAGGAGATAGAGTCTCCATTTTGATGCAGAGTACACAATGGAAGAAAACAAAACAGATCAAATTATGAACTATTGAACCGGTTGAACCCATTGAACCATTGAACCTGTCGAGCGAAGTTTAAGTCTTCCAGTTGAACCTGTTGAACCATTGAACTCCTTGAATTGTCGAACTCTTTGAACCTTTGGAACCAATTGTACCTATCGAGAAGGAAATTACTATCAGCAATCTTTGAAGTTATCCCGACATCACAACTCTTTCCAATAGAAAACTTATGATACTTGCCTTTCGGCAAGAAGAACACTACCGGCCTTCATTCCAAACTTCTCTCTGATGTACCAATCACCTCGATGTCCCTTCCGACTTTGACTCATCACCCTTTGAGATTCACTTATTGCCTTTGAACCTCACTTGTCAGCCAGACAACCATTGTCTGGGCTCTCTCTGATAGTTATTGTTCTGCCGATAACAAACTCTGCAACGCAGACACTTTCTCTCTTCTCAGAACCCTATCACATAGAGATGCTAGGCTCGACTAGCACACCCCACACTCGATCTTGACACAAAGCAAAAACAAAAACCAAAAAACACAAACTGTACAGATTGGTCCATTCCATCGATTTTGAAGAAATCTCGTCGGTGGAATGGCTCAATAATCCATCCGAATGGCAAAATAGAAACTAACTACAATGACATGGTGAAGGAACACAAAACATAATAGGATCTTTTATTTACTTTTGGGAACTTCTGCACTGTAACAAGTCTTCTATCTTCTTACTATTGTTCTACCACGGATCACCACCCAATTACTATATTACTCTCTTACCCTTTAGTTCTTTCTTGTTCGCTGAACTATTTATACATGTTTTGTTCATGACAATTTGCATCGGTGGGAATGCTAATCGTTCTGCAACTATCAACCCATTTAGTTACAACGTGTTTGCTCTTCAACTACCAGATAATATGACTTGTCTAGATTTATTCTACTCAGACTCACACATGGCACTAGGCCTTACAATTGGTCACTTGGACCTTATACAACACCAAAACATCAAAATGAACATGAAATTAATTAAAGTATCTAGGTGCCCCTACACCATACTCCAAGGGTTAAAAGAACTCAAGTCCCTTGAGGAACTAGGTTTGAAATGGAAACCCAATGTTTGATGATGTCCTCCTCTCTCATCCAGGTTGCATCCTCATCAAGTAAACCACACCATTTAACCATATACTGCTTGTAGGTCTTATGTCGAGTCTTCTTCTGAGCCTTTGTGTCCAAAATACATTCAAGTTGTACTGGCTAATTCAGTGGAAGATCAGAAATCCATTCTGTCACATCTGAACCAGCAACATTATCTCCTCTGAATGGAAACAGGTCAGACACATTGAAAATGGGTGATATTGCTAAACCTAGAGGAAGTTCTATTTCATATGCATTAGGCGCAAATTTATATACAATCTTGCATGGACCTATCTTCTTCATAAGAAGCTTCATGGGCTGCCCCTTTCAGAAGTCTTTCCTTCTTCAGATATGCCATTACTAGATCCCCAACTTTGTATTGGACATCCCTTTTCTTCTGATCAGCTCTCTCTTTGTATTTCTCTGTGCTCCTTTGAAGAGTTTCTTTTACTAAATCATGAATGTCTTTTATGTTGACAACAAAATCCTCTCCTTGAGCACTTCTCTTCTCCATGTTTTGAAGGTCCCTGAGCTCTAGAATTCCCCTCGGATGAATTCCATACATTATTTCAAATGGACTCTTTCTTGTGCTCCTATTGACAGAATTATTGTAGGAAAATTTTGCTTGTGGGATGACCATATTCCATGCTTCTCCATGCTGTTTAGTTAAACATCTCAAAAGATTACCTAGTGATCTATTCACCACCTCAGTTTGTCCATCCGTCTGAGGGTGATAGGCTAATGTGAAAGATAATTGAGTTCCCAATTTCTTCCATAAAGTGAGCCAAAAATGTCCCACAAACTTGGGATCTCTATCATGACAATATTCAATGGCAAACCATGAATTTGAACAATTTCCTTAAAGAATAGACCAGCAATGTGTGAAGCATCATTGGTACATTTGCATGGCACAAAATGAGCCATTTTACTAAATCTATCAACTACAACAAATACACTGTCAAAACCTCTTTGAGTCTGGGGAAGACCCAAAACAAAATCCATACTGATGCACTCCCATGGCCTTTGCGGAATTGGAAGTGGTTGATAAAGACCGGTATTGGATGAAGTTCCTTTTGCCCTCTGACAAATGCTACAAGTTTCTACAAATTTCCTGACATCTATTTGCATCTTAGGCTAGAAGTAAAGCCTTCTCACTTGTTCCAACATCTTGTCCAGTCCAAAATGACCTCCAAGACTACTGCAATGTTTCTTTTTTATGATGTTCTCCCTCATTGAACACCTAAGTACACACAGTTGGCTGCCTTTGAACAATAGCCCTTGCTGTAACAAATATTCAAAAAAATTAGAATGATAGGAATGTAAAAATTGTGAACAAACTGCATATATCTTTTTGAAGTCCTCATTATCCTGGTAAATATTTTTGAGAGAATCCACTCCCACACTTTACAACTAGACTTCATATATAATGCACACCCTTCTACTCAGAGCATCTACCACCTTTTTGTCTTGTCCCTTCTTATGTTTGATGGAAAAAGTGTATGCCTGGAGTTTCTCAACCCACTTCATGTGTCGGTGGTTTAACTTCTCTTGCAAATTTAGGAAACTCAGAGCATGGCTATCAGTATAAACAATGAATTCTTTTGGCAAGAGATAGTGTCTCCATTTTTTTTTTCAATGCTTGAACCATTGCACACAATTCTAAATCATACGTGGAATACTTTCTTTTAGGATTATTCAACTTTTTACTAAAGAAAGAAATAGATCTGCCTTCCTGACTCAAGACAGCACCAATGGCAAGGTTATTGGCATCACATTCCATAGTAATCAACTTATTAAAATCAGGCAAAACCAAAATGGGTTTCTCTACTACCTTCTATTTAAGAATCTCAAAAGATTCATCTATTGCTTTATTCCAAACAAACTTACATTTCTGCCCTTCTTTTATGGTGTCCAGAATAGGTGCACAAATGTGACTGAATCCCCTTATGAATTTCCTATAAAAAGTTGCCAAATTGTGAAAACTTCTTACATCACTTATAGTTTTAGGTGCTGGCCAAGACAGAATAGCATCTACCTTTCCCAAATCCATTTTCAAATTACCTTGGGATATCACAAATCAAAGGTATGTGAGTTCTTTGTTCATGAAGACACTCTTCTCCATTTTGATCATTAGTTTCTCCTCATGCAGCTTCTTCAACACCTATTCCAAATGCTGTAAATGTTCTTCTTTTATCCTGTTGAAAACCAGAATATCATCAAGATAGACAACAACAA
The DNA here is from genome assembly GCA_027924645.1 of Cunninghamia lanceolata. Classification (NCBI taxonomy): domain Eukaryota; kingdom Viridiplantae; phylum Streptophyta; class Pinopsida; order Cupressales; family Cupressaceae; genus Cunninghamia; species Cunninghamia lanceolata. The sequence goes on from BSBN01000793.1 coordinate 4,108,421, forward strand.
ATTTGCCAATAAAATCTTTCAATACCTCATTCATTAGACGCATGAAAGTACTTGGATCATTGGACAATCCAAATGGCATCACCACCCACTCATAAATACCCTCATTAGTATTAAAGGTTCTCTTCCATTCATCCCCTTGTCTAATCTTGATCTGATGGTATCCACTCTTGAGATCAATTTTAGAAAAGTACCGAGCTCCACCCAAACAATCCATGAGGTCCTCTATTCTGGGCATAGGAAACCTATATCTGATGGTGATCTTATTTATGGCTCTTGAATAGTACATAACCTCCATTTGCCATCCTTCTTGGGAGCTAAAACTATAGGTACAACACACGGACTAAGACTTTTCTTCACCAAACCCTTATCCAACAGTTCTTGCACTTGTTTAGCAATTTCCTCATTCTGAGTAGGTGTCATTTTATAGGCTGGTTTATTTGGCAATGTGGATCCTAGGATGAAGTCAATCTGATGACTTACGTCTCTCATAGGGGGTAGTGTATTAGGCATATCCTCCACCATGATACTCTTATACTTGTCTAACAATTCCTGCATTAGACAAATCAAAATTGTCTTTAGGTTTCAAAATTAGAGCATACCCCTGGGTTTCCTCTTCTTTCAGAGTATGGAAAAACTCTTTCCCACTCACTAACATGATACTTGAGCCTACATTCTTGTCTACACCCTCTTCTGGTAAAGGATCCATCTTATACTATCTACCATTCTTAGTGATAACAAAGGAATTGGATTTACCATCATGCTGGGCTTGTACACGATACTGCCAAGGTCTACCTAACAGTAAATGGCATGCATCCATGGCAATTATATCACACAACAGTTTATCCCTATATTCCCCTATCTAAAATTCTACCCAAGCTTGTTCATCGACCAAGACTTCTTGCCCTTTGTTCAGCCAAGATACTTTGTATGGACTAACATGTGGCAATCTTTTCAAATTCAATTTCTCTACCATTTCTATTGAAACTAAATTTTCAGTTCAGCCAGAATCAACAATTACCTTAAACCTTTTGCTGAAAACTTTACCTAGAATTCTGAATAGTGTCTTCCTCTACGGTGGTTCTTTGTTCTATGGTACCTTCAACATTGTTCTCTTCATTATGAGATTCTCTCCATCTTGTGCTAGAGCTATGCTTCCCATAAGTGAAGTCACACTCTGACAATCTTCTTCCTGAATCAACTAGCTCCTTCTCTCTCCTGCATGAGAGCTTGAGGCTTTCTCCAGACACTTGCATACTATGTGCCCAATTTGATTACAACTATAACATCTTCCTGTGAAGACATTAGAACCTCTGCCTGGTCCACCAAATCTGCCTCTTCCATTGGGCCTCCTTCCTCTGAAGCCCCCTCTGGAACCAGATTCTCCACTATGTTCTTGTTGACTGGACTCCCCTTGATTTTTCTGGAACTGGTTTCTACCATTGAAATTATTTTTGCCTCTAAAATTCCTTCCACCTCTGCCTTTGTTTTGTTGTTCTCCTTTTCTTTTCAATTTCTCTTCTACTCTCAGTGCCACCTAGAAGCTCTTGTCCACTATTTTGGGTGTTAGAATGGTAATTTCATCTTGAATACTATATTTTAGGCCATTAATATACCTGGCAACTCTTCCCTTTTCATCCTCAACAAGTCCACACATTAGAGACAATTTGTGAAATTCCTCTGTATAGGTGGATACATCCATATCCTTCTATTTGAGATTTTGCATTTTCCTATATATTTGTACTTCGTAATATACGGGTAGGAACTGAGCCTTGATCCTCTCTACCATCTGACTCCAGGATGAGATCATGCTCGTGCCACTCTTCACCCTTTCTCCCTGGGTGTAGTTCCACCATATGAGTTCAGTACCTTTCAATTTCATCTTTGCAAACTTGACTCTTTTATTCTCCGGTACCTTCTTGTACTCGAAGTAATTATTCAAAGCCTCAACCCAATCGATGACTTCATCTGTGTCCATCTTTCTGTCGAATATCAGAATCTCCATTTTTTATTCAGATGACTCCAGGTTACTGCGTGTCCTTATGGCCTCCAGAAATTGTTTCTGGTTTGCAGATATATCTACCTATTTTGGGGTTGTTTCCTCTTCCCCATCTTCTTCTTCTTCATCAGACTCCTTGTCTGATTTCCTACCTTTTCTCAAGGTCTTCAACTCAACCTGGAGTGCTTCCCTGACCCCAGCTTTAATTTTCTCTTCCATTTCCCAAAATTTCTTGGCCACCTTAGTGGTCATCCCCTTCAGAGGCATATTGCTAGCCTCTCCTTCGCTCTCATCTGTTCACATACATAGACTTGTTCAAAACATGTCACCACATAGAATGTCCAAAGATCTGATACCAAAATGATGTAGAGTGTACAATGGAAGCAGATAAAATAGATCAAATTATGAACTATTGAACCAGTTGAACCCGTTGAACCATTCAACATGTCAAGCGAAGTTCAAGTCTTCCGGTTGAACTTGTTGAACCATTGAACTCCTTGAACCATCAAACTCTTTGATCCTTTGGAACTAATTGTACCTATCAACAAGGAAATTACTATCGGCAATCTTTGAAGTTGTTATCCTGACATCACAACTCTCTCTGACGGAAAAATTATGTTTCTTGCCTTTCGGCAAGAAGAACACTATCAGCCTTCGTTCCAAACTTCTCTCCGATGTACTGATCACCCCGATATCCCTTCTAACTTTGACTCATCAGCCTTTGAGCTTCACTTATTTCCTTTGAACCTCACTTGTTGGCCAGACAACCATCATCTGGGCTCTCTCCGATAGTTATTGTTCTACTGATAACAAACTTTGCAACACAGACACTTTCTCTCTTCTCATAACCCTAGCACATAGAGATGCTAGGCTCGACTAGCGCACCCCATGCTCAATCCTGACACAGAGCAAAAACAAAAACAAAAAAACACAAACTATATAGACTGGTCCATTCCACCCATTTTGAAGAAATCTCGTCGGGGGAATGGCTCAGTAATCCATCCAAATGATAGAATAGAAACTAACTACAGTGACACAGTGAAAGAACACAAAACAAAACATGAACTTTTATTTACTTTTGGGAACTTCTACATTCAAACAACTCTTCTATCTTCTTACTATTGTTCTACAATGGATCACCACCCAATTACTATATTACTCTCTTACCCTTTACTTCTTTCCTATTCGCTGAACTATTTATACATGTTCTGTTCATGACAGTTTGCATCGGTGGGAATGCCAACCATTCTGCAACTGTCAACTCATTCAATTACAACGCATTTTCTCTTCAACTACCAGACAATAGGACTTGTCTAGATTTATTCCACTTGGACTCACACATGGCACTAGGCCTTACAATTGGTCACTTGGACCTTATACAACACCAAAACATCAAAATGAACATGAAATTAAATAAAGTATCTAGGTGCCCCTGCACCACATTTCTTAAGTGCTTGAACAATTGTATAAAACTCTTGATCATAAATTGAATACTTCTTCTTAGCATCATTTAACTTCTCACTAAAGTAGGCAATGGGCTTACCTTCTTGGCTTAAAATAGCCCCAATAGCATTACCACTTGCATCACAATCAACTTGAAATACCTTTCTAAAATCTGGGAGTGCTAACACAAGCTGTTCTATCACTTTGGTCTTAAACTAATCAAAACTTTTCACTGCCCCTATAGTCCACTTGAACTCCTTATCTCTTCTCATAGTCTCAATTAGTGGTGCATATATACTACTAAAACCTTTAATGAACTTTCTATAAAAACTTTATAATCCATGAAATGATCTCACCTCTGTTACACTTCTAGGTGTTGGCCATTCTATGATATCTTTCACCTTCTCTAGGTCCATCTTGATGCCTTCTCCTGATATAACAAAGCCCAAATATACCAATTCCTTCTTCACAAAGCTTCACTTCCTGAGGTTAATCAGCAACTTTTCATCTCTAAGCTTCTCAAAAACAAGTCTAACATGCATCAAATGTTCCTCTAGTGTCTTACTAAAGATCAAAATATCATCAAGGTAAACAATTACAAATCTGCCTAAAAACTCTTTCAATACCTCATTCATCAATCTCATAAATGTACTAGATGCATTGGTTAGCTCAAATGGCATGACCAACCACTCATATAAACCTTCCTTAGTCTTGAAATCTATTTTCCATTCATCTCCCTCTTTGATTGGAATTTGATGGTAGCCACTCTTCAAATAAATCTTGGTGAAGTACTCCACTCCACTTAGGCAATCCATGATATCATCCATTTTAGGTAATGGAAATCTATACTTGATAGTGATCTTGTTAATGGCCCTTGAATCCATGCACATCCTCCATTCTCCACTCTTCTTTGGTGCCAAAACTATTGGTACTGCACATGGACTCATGCTCTCTCTGATCAAACCCTTCTGCAACAACTCATTCACTTGTCTATTCAACTCTCCACTTTCTGTAGGAGACATTCTATGGGCTGCCTTGTTAGGAAAACTTGTTCTTGGGATCAAATCAATTTGATGGCTGATCTTCCTCATTGGTGGGTGTCCCTCTAGCACATTATCTGTAACAATATCCTTAAACTCTTGCAACAAATCTGCAATCTTCATAGGAACATCCTCCTCATTTTCATAACTAGTCTTAGGAATCAAAGCAAAATAAACTTTCTCATGCATCAGACCATCTAAAAATTTCCTTGAATCAACTAAACAAACTCTTGCATTACCACAAACTTGAACCAAATCATCTTTCAAACATTTTAATTTGTCTTACTCTATCCTTAGTGATTGTGTATATATTAACATAACCATCGTGCATTGCCTTTCTATCATATTGCCAAGGCCTTCCTAACAAAATATGACATGCATCCATAGGAATAATATCACATAAGATTTCATCAAAATAACCTCCTATCTTAAATTTTACCAAGCATTGTTCACTAACCATAAGCTTTTGTACCCATGCTATCTTGTATGGGTTCGGGTGCCTCCTCTTCTCTAGCTTCAATTTTCTCACCATCTCTTCTTATACAAGGTTGTCTGTGCTTCCACTATCTATGATGGAATTACAAGCCTTCCATTCACACTTGCATCTTGTCTTTAATAATCTCTTCCTTTGAGCTACTCCATTGTCTTCATTCAATAGTGCTCTTCTTGTCATTAGGACTTCACCTCCTCCTACCTCTTCAGAAGGTGTCGAGTGTGCATCTTGTTCATTAATTTTTGCTGCTCTATTATTGTTTTTTGCTCTCCTTCTTGGTCTTTCCTCCTCATAAGGGTATTCATAAGCTTGGTGATCCTCTTCTCCACATTTATAGCAAGTTCCTCTAATAGTTCCTTTTCTAAAGCCTCTACCCGATCTTCCTCTACCTCTCCAATTTTGATCTCTAGGACCATATGAGTCTTCATATCTTTGAGTTTTTCTAACTACCATCATCATTCTTGTAAGATCTTCCTCTAGTCCTTCCATCATGACCTCTTCCTCTTTGCTTACTTTCATATCGTTTGTTCATTCTTTCCTCAAATTTTAAGGCAAACTAATATGCATCCTCCATTGTGTAAACTCTCACCAAAGTCATCTCTTCTTGTATGCTTGGCCTTATACAATTAATGCACCTTGCAACCTTCTCCTTAGTAGCTTCAGCATGTCCTACTCTAATTATGATCCTATGAAACTCCTATGTATACTCCTTCACTATGTTGGTGGCTTGTTTAAAACCTTGCATTTTCTTAAGCAAATCTAATTCATAATCCACTGGGATGAATTGTCTCTTCATCTTCTCAACCATCCTATCCCACTTGGTAATTTTCTCTTTGCCTCTCCTTCCTCTTTCGAATTGAACCTCTCTCCACCAAATCAAAGCATGTCCCTTTAATCTAGTTTTTGCAAATCTTACTCTATCGGGGTCTTCAACCTCTTCAAATTCAAAATACTCTTCCATGTTGTTGATCCAATCCACTAACTCTTTAGGATTTAAATTCCCACTAAATGTAGGAAAATCAATTTTTGGTCTCTTTCCATTTTTTGTCAATGTCTTCACCAAAGGATCATTCATAGCTTCTACCACTGCTTCATCTTCTTCACTACTTGTATCGTTAGCATTTATAGTTTCATGCTCTTCACTCGTAGGTTCTCTCCTTTGTGCAAAACCTCTTCTTATTTCTTCTTGTAATGCTTCAACCTTCCTTCTCAAGGCTCTGAAATCATCATCATGAGTAGCAACTGGAGGATTTCTCCCTCCATCTCTAGCTCTAGCTCTACCCCAACCTAGTGGGGCTCCTCTTGCATGCATTTTTCTCAATACCCTCAAGCTTAATTTAGGTGCAAACAACCTCTCTCCGGTGAATCTACTTGCACACTTAGAATCTTCTATCTCTGACACCACTGATGTAAATGGGGAAGGAAGGCTCTCATCTATAGTAGTAATGGAAACAATTAAACCTATGGAAACAGATCGATTAAAATTCTATTGAATTGAGAATCAATTTTACAAGATGTTGGCCAAATTTATTGGCTCCCCACTACAAAACTCAACCCAAAAATTTGTTTTTGTCATTGTATTATAATTGGCAACATGCATACAAAAGAAACACTTTGTAGAACCAAAAGCTCCACACAACTTGCATACAAAGAAACACTTTGCAAAACCAAATTCTCCTTCCCGCAAACTTGCCACATCAAACCTAGTTGTTCTGTAATGCCTCCTCCTTAGAAAGACTGTTGCCTCCATTTCAAATAGGCAAATAACACCACTAGTATCGCTCACCTTCCCCAGCAACTTCTCCCCCATTTTTCCCTACTATTAAATGCCTCTACAAAAATAAGACTCCCATAAATGCCTCAAAAATATGGAAACTACCACAACTACGTTTTGGTAGTCACCAGTCATAAAGGCTGCCATAACTCCTCACCACCGCATAAGTTAAGAAAAAAACGAAAGGAAATTTAAATAGTTGCAACACCACGTTCTTTGTTTCTTCCAAGCACGACTACAAGAAGGGAGTGGAGGAGTAAAGGTCTGACAAAGATTGTTGTAGGCGCCACACCAAATTTGGAACGAGCATTTATTAAGAAAAAATGATCGTGTGGATGCCCCTGCATCAACCAGCAAGTAGCGTTAATATATTCTAATCTGAGAGTTTTCCCCAAATTGCAAAATATGGTTATACCATCATTAGAAGCTTGATATTTGGACAACTCCATTCAACCTCACCATTTTACTCAAAAAAAAAAATTATTAGAATCTACGATTTATGATTTTAGGGCTAAGGTTCAAATTACTACCTAGTAATATAAGTCGGGCTTAGGAGAAATTCATCAAGTTGTTGCAAGTACTCTTGGTGTGGTGTGCAATTTGGCGAATGAAACGACCATTTTTTATTTTGGTTAGCAAACCAACAAACCAATCAATGTCAATATTATCGATGATATCTTTATGAGTGTTTGGAAGATGAAAATTAAAACCCTGGCTTGCATAGAACTGAATTCAAAGGATTTTGCAGCTTCGTTACCTCTGCTTTTTCTAAAAACTCAAAAGAGAGAGAGAAGAAAACATACTTGTATGCACCATTTTTTGGTGAGGTTGCCCTGGTATGCATGTATGCAGAATGTGGAAGCATAGACAAGGCACATGAACTGCTCTATATGGAGAAAGGATACACTCTTGCCTATGGCATTTGGACCAATAATGCAGGTGAAGGAGGTTAGGAGTTCAATTTTCACTTCTTTATTCTGCAAAGTGTCCATCCATTTGAACTAAATTCAAACAAAAAAATCATTAAGACTAAAGTATTACCTGAAAGAAGCAACAGTTTACCATCCTATTTTTCTTTCTACCACCTGCTTGACTTTATCTATTCCTTTACTCCCACCATTAATAGAACTACAACAAAAAAAACAAAGGAAAACAATAAAATTATATATAGAAACTAAAAATTGTTTTGAAATGTTAGAATTGCCTTCAAATTTTTTCCCGTTGGCACAATTCATGGGACATAACAAATAGAAAATTTGGTACTTCATAGATCACGACTAATAGGGCAGGGGCTAATAAATTCAATTGAAAATTTATAGCTCCCATAGGCCATGGGCCATTGTTGATTACCTCATCATCCACTACAAGCATAATATTCATAACATGAAGAACAAGTTTGAACCAGGTCCACAAGATGCATTCCATTCTAATACAAAATGCAAATAAATCTATTGGATGATAGATATATTCACTGAATATTATGTACAAGAGGAGTGAACCAAATATTATAGTTCCAACTGGTATTCATGCATGCAAAATGTGCAAGCATAGACAATGCCTAGGTGTTATCCTTGCAGATGCCTAGGAAATCCTCACAAAGATAGAGCACTCAAGTGTTATAATAATAATAATATGTGTTTTGTAGTTGAAATTAGTTTCTTAGATCAAATATTTGTTTAATATTGCTAAGGAAATGATTTATTAGTAAATAGTCTTCATTAATTGATTCATTGATTTTGAGTTTGATTTAATATTTATTTGGTTAGCATACACTACAATGGAGTGTTCATAATGAGTGGCTATGGAGGGGGGAGAGTAAGGGAGGGGTTGCTCTTATGGATATAGAATTGTTCTTATTTGAAGCATTTATAGATATAGAAGAGAGTTTCATGACACATGTATGGTTATCTTGTGGCCATATGAACAAACAAATTAATTGTAAAGTTACCAAGATTTGGAGGGGTTGTTAGTCACAATGAATAATGATTATCATCTCATTATCATATACAAATTTGACACATTGGTGGATATTTGAGAGGATTTGTTTTGTTTGTGTGAGATAAAATATCTTCCATGAACTCAAAAGTGGTTAGAGTTGGGGGTAATATGACATAAAGTGAGTAGTTCCTACAACTTGATTTGAATGTGGAGAAAATTGCAACCAATTTTGTAAATAAAAGTGACATTAAATCATTTAAACACCTAAAGTAACATAATAATTCTATTAGAGATAGTGGTTATAGATTAATTCTTCAATAATAAGAAGTTCAATTCATAAGACTTTAGTTTGGGATGTTGAATCTCATCATTAAGATGTTAAAATGCATTTTTTTGAGCAGAGACTAAAAATGTTTAAAAAATCATTGACCCATTCAACCTACCCTTGCTTACATTGGACAAGGTAGAAAAGGTGAGTTTTAATATTCTATTGCCAATTCTTGAGTGTGTTTTCATTTATTATAGCTTTTTACTACTTTCTTTTATTCCTAATTATAACATCTATTGCAAAACATGAAACATTATAGTTGATTGTATGTGCAAGCGTAGCATGTATAGACAAACATATATAAATGTTAATTTAATTGAATATAAAGTTAAATTATATGACTAATTATTTAGAATAAATAGTAAATAAAATTTAAATTTAAATTCTATTCCATAGTGGAAACTAAAATAGGGCAGGGGCCCTGGCTCGATTGGCTAAGTAATTCCATTGCGGTAAAGATGGTCACGAGGTCCAGTCTCCCCCCTGCCCACCTAATATTGTAGCCAGTTCATAGCTCCGGTCAAAAGCGTTTACCCATGAATTAAAAAAAAAATAGTGGATACTAAAATAAATTTTTTTAGAGTGATGAATGAGCAAATGATAAAATAAGAATAAATAATTTAATAATAATAGTAAAGAAAATTTTAAATTAAATTATATGGTAAAGTTAAATTAAAATAAAGTAATTATATAGTTTGAACATAACCAAATTCTATTTTTAATAACTAGATAATTACATAATAATGATAGTAACAACATTCATTAGAAAATTAATGCGACAAAATAATGCAACAAAATAATAGGGTCTTCGCAAGAAGACCTTTACCTTTGCAACAAAGCTTGTTTTTTGAAGCACTTAGGGCACAGAGGCGTTCATTTTATCCGGAGTATGCGCGCAGAAGGTTTCGAGAGGACTTTTGCAATGTTTGACAAAGAAGTTCTCCGGTGCGTCCTGACCTTCCTCGTTACCAACATCTTGGGTATGCCAATAGACTACATGGCCATCATCTTCATCATGCTTCAATGCACACGGATTCAAGAGTTCGTTAGGTTTGGAGGGAAAAATCAGTTAAGGCTACTCAGAATCATGTTGACGACGGTCCTGCTCAGGAGAAAAGGGTTTCCATGGAGACTATAAACATTGACATTCCGGAGGATATGGTAAACCCTTATGTTCGAGATCTTACTTGTCGAGCTCTTACTGGTAAAGTTTGGAACCCTACATTTAATTTTGATGAATTTCTTGCATGGGTTATGGTTACATGGAAAGGGGTTTCTGATGTCTTCTTCTTGAATAAAGATTTATGTGTTTTTACAATGGTTTTTCACAATGGGGGTTTTCGTGATGAAACCCTAAGTCAAAAATTGTGGTTTTATTGTGGCAAAGGGATTTGTCTCCAGAAATGGGAACCAAACTTTGACCTGGTTAAAGCTAATATGAATTTTGTTCCTTTTTGGATCTCTCTGCCAAATTTGCCTCTGGAATATAGGGATTTTTCCACTATTGAATTTTGTGCTAAGAAATTGGGTTTTTTCATTAAGCATGACTTGTCCTCTTTCCACAAGCCAGATTTGCCAGTTAGGTTTTCATTAGTTCTCAATACTTCGTTCCCCTTTCCCAAATTTCTGGAGTTTCACTCTAAATTTGGAAATTGGAAACAAGTTATTATTTTCAAAAACCCTATGGCTATTGATAAAGAGGAAATATTGCATTCAAGTAAAACTTGTGAAGAATCTGAAGAAGCTTCTTATGCTAAGGAGAATTTAGACTTTGTTAATATAAGGGAAGCCTCTTTAAATCATTTTGTCAACTCCTCAGTTCCTGAACAAGATCTTCAGACAACTGCAGGGCTAAAAGAAGAATGTTCTTTTGAATTTGCAATCGGTAACCCTGAGGATATTGAAACCCCTATTCTTCCTAGTGATAAAATTAAGAAAAATCTGCTTAATTCTTTTAACACTAAGGAAAATTATTCTAGGGAATTGGCAAACGAAATACATGAATTTGGGTTGGAAGGATTTCCTTTTACTGAAGAGGAAGCAAATGCTTTTGTTGAAAAAACTTTCCGTAGCGTTGCCTTTGATCTTATCGAAGAATTGGCGGATGAGGTAATTGCAGAAAAGCAAAATTCTTTTGTTGATAATTCACCTCTTTTAAATAAAACTATTCCCTGTGTAGATCTTGAGAGTTGTTTAAGCCAGGGGAAGGTAGAGCAATCTGCATTTTTAGGAGAAAATGGTGAGGTTTTTAATTTTTCTTCTAAATTATCCATTTCTCAATCATTGAGTCAGGACTCACCTACCAAACAGAGTTCTTTCTCTCCCTCTAATAGAAGATGTAAACCTAAATCATTGAAAACACAAGAAGAAATTAAAGCAGGCCTGCAGGCTACTCTGGATACATGTCTGAGATCGGGGAGAGTAAGGAACTCTCCCTGCGAGCAATGAAGCTCCTTTCTTGGAATGTTAGGGGCATTAACGCCCCTAACAAAAGACGCTTGATAAAGCGTCAATTAGATTCTTTAGGAATGGGTATTGGTTTGCTTCAAGAGTCAAAATTATCAACTTCTCAAGCTAATAGTATTTTTTCAAGCTGGTTGAAATGGAAGTATATACACTCTCCCTTTAAAGGGGCTTCAGGAGGACTGGTTGTTCTTTGGGACAGCACAGTGTGTGTAGTAGAATTAATTTGCTCTGTTCCAAAATTTATTTTGGTTAGGATTACATCTTCTACTGTTAACTTTTGGTTATTTAATATTTATGGCCCTACTGCAACCATAGAAAAAAAACATTGTTGGGACACTTTAGCAGCACTTCTGGAGCAATTGTCTAGAGAGAAAGTTATTTTAGGGGGGGATTTTAATGCTATATCTTGTTTATCAGAAAAGTTGGGTGGAATCTCCCCACCCCATAGGGTAATAGAGGATTTTAAGGGGTTCATAGCAGATAATGCATTGATGGATAGCCCGCTACTCAATGGGAAATTCACTTGGTCAAACAGGAGGAAAGGCTTTTTAAATATAGCAGAAAGATTGGATAGGTTTCTTTTTTCTTCTGAATGGTGTCTTGAGGCAAATATTTCCAGTACTTCTATTATTCCTTTTACAGATTCAGATCATTTTCTTATTTCTGTTCAACTTGGTGTCACTTTAAGGAAAAAAAATATTAGGCCCTCATTTAAATTCCAAGCTATGTGGTTTAGAGATAAAAATTTCTTATCCCAACTGGAATCCTGGTGGAAAAATGCTCCTTTTGTAAATGGTTCTCGAATGTTTTGGGTTAATGAACGATTAAAATATATAAAGAAACAAATTATGGATTGGAATAAATCCTCTTTTGGTAACATTTTCTCACAAAAAGTAGCTCTACAACTTCAATTACAACAGTTAAATGAAGCAATTATAGCTAAGGGCATGGATAATGTAACTTTTGAAAATATAAAAAATCTTCAAGTACAATTAGAGGAAATTTTATCTTGGGAAGAAATCTTCTGGAAATAGAAATCAAGGGAAGTATGGCTAAAGGAAGGGGATCAAAATACTAAGTTTTTTCATGTCTCAACCATGTTAAGAAGGCACAGAAATTCTATTTTCTCTATGGGTAATATGTTATAGGGTGATTCTCTCATTCAAAAAGAAGGAATTAATTTTTTTTAGAAGTTACTTTCTAAAGATTCAACTCAAATCTCTAACACAGCTATTTCTGAAGTTCTAGACCATATCCCTAAGCTGATCTCCCCTACGGATAACCTGGAATTGATGAAAAAGTTTACCATGGAAGAAATTAAGGTAGTAGTCTTCTCCTTAGAGCCAGATAAATCTCCTGGCCCAGATGGTTTTACTCCTCTTTTCTTTCAAAAATGTTGGGAGTTTGTGGGCAAGGATATTTGGCTGGTTGTAGAAGAAGCTCAGAGAAATAGAACTGTTCTGTGAGAGATTAATTCAACATTTATTGCCTTAATTCCTAAAATCACTTCTCCTTCCTCTTTTGCTGATTTTTGACCCATTTCACTATGTAATACTTTTTATAAGATCATTTCTAAAGCAATAACGTTAAGACTAGCTTCACTAATTCCAAAAAATGTTTCTGACGAACAAGGAGGTTTTGTCCCAGGCAAGGAAACCTTAGAAGGTGCTTTGATTGCTCATGAGGTAATTCACTCAATTTATCAACATAAACTCCCTGCAATGTTGATTAAACTAGATATGCTAAAAGCCTATGATAGAGTGTACTGGGATTTTTTATTCCATGTTCTTCTCAAGTTTGGTTTCTCTTCTAAATGGTGTAAATGGATCCAATCCTGTATTACTGGTGTCAGTTTTTTAGTATTGATTAATGGTACGCAATCTGAATTTTTTAAATCTTCTCAAGGTATAAGACAGGGAGACCTCCTTTCCCCTTTTCTTTTTATTTTAATGGCTGAAGGGCTGAGTAGACTAATCCTAAATTAGAATACACTGGGCTATTGGAGAGGAATTAATATTCCTAGAATTCCTTTTTCTATAACGCATACCTTGTTCACAGATGATACTTTACTGTTTGGACAACCTATTATGGAAGAAGCTAGAGTTTTGAAGGAAGTCATTTCTAAATATTGTTTAGTATCTGGTCAAAAAGTGGACCATACCAAATCTAAAATTTTCTTTTTCTTCTCTTCTGAATTGGTGCAATGTAGGATAGCTAAGTATCTTGGTTTCCAAATTGACACTTTGCCCTCAAGATATCTGGGAATCCCTCTCTTCTCGGGTTCAATTAAAAACATGTTTTGGAATAATCTTATTTCAAGCATTAAAGCTAAAATATCTTCTTGGAAGGGAAAATGGCTTACTTTGGCAGGTAAACTTTTGATGATTAAAATAGTTTTATCAGCAATTCCAGTTTATTTGCTATCGGTTTTAAAGGTTCCAAATACTATTCTTACATTTATTGTGAACATGTTACAGAAATTTCTTTGGAATGGCACTAATTCACATGGATGAAAGATTCCCCTCCTTTCTTGGGACAATATATGTATTCCAAAACAATTTGGTGGAGCTGGAATTCATAATATTGCAGCTAAAAAAAAAAGCTCTTGGAGCTAAACTTGTCTGGAAGTTGTATGAAAAATCAACTTCTAAATGGGGTAAAATAATGTATGCCAAGTATCTAGACTCCTTTAATCCTGAAAGATTATTTACTACTCTTAATCCAAAGGCAGGTTCCCACATGTGGAATTTTTGGATTCACTATCGAGAAGTTATTTCTCCTTATTTATCTTGGGTCATTTAGGATGGTAGTTCTGCTCTTTTCTGGGATGATTCCTGGAACAATCATCCTCCTTTAGTTAGAACAAAAGGTCTTCTTGAGATTAAATCTTTGTTATGTTAGGTTTGGGGTATAAAAGTTAAAGATTATTATGAAATTGATCCTAACTCAGCGTTTAATTCAGTTAAATGGAAAAATTTTGATGAGTTCATGATCCCTCAAGAGCAAAAGATTCTTCTTAAGAATATTTTGAAGGATCGCAGACTATTTATCATAGGTGAAAAAGATAAATTAGTCTGGGCCCCTTCGAAATCAAGTCGTTATACAGTTAAACAAGGTTACCTAAGTATCACTAGTAAGGATTCTAATACAAACTTTTCTTGGCCTTATAAGCTTTGCTAGAATGATTCATGTTTGCCTAAAGCAGGAGCTTTCTCATGGCTAGCATTACATTCCCGAATCCTCACTAGTGATAGATTAGTTAAACTTGGGGTTGCAAATTCCTTCTTATGTCCCCTTTGCCAGGAGGTGGAGGAATCTGTAGATCATTTATTGTTGAATTGTGATTTCTCTTCACAGGTTTGGATTTGGCTTATCTCTAGACTAAACTGGTCGGGTCCTTTTCCTTGTTCTTTACTACAAGTCTTTCAAAGTTGACCTATACTATTCTCTAATTCTACTTTTTCTTCTCTATGGATTGTTTCACCAAGCATTGTCATCTGGTCTCTCTGGTTAGAAAGAAATAGAAGAATATTTAAAAAAGTAAGCAATCCTCTTCATATTGTGTTGGGCAAAGTTGAAACAACTATTTCAGAAGTAGTTTTAGCATCTTTATTATCTAAGAAGGCAGGTTCTCTTATTTTTACAAGTTGGGATGATATGATTTTAAAGAATTGGAAGCAGTTAAAGGTGCCTAATAATGCTTGCTTTAAGTTTGAAGTTTTGATTGATCGATCCATTATCAAATGGATCCCTCCCATTGAATCCTTTGTAAAGCTTAACTTTGATGGAGCGAGTAGAGGTAATCCAGGAATCTCTAGTGCTAGTTGTGTTATTAGAAATCATCATGGAACAATTCTTAGAGCTTTGTCAATAAAACTCGGCACAATAACAAATAATGAGGCCGAGGCTTTGGCTCTAATAGCAAGCTTGAATTTAGCATTAAAATATCATTTTACTAATATCATTGTGGAAGGGAATTCATTGAATATTGTTTTAGCTTTCTCCAATAAATCATCTCCAAGTTGGAAAATAGAATATATTCTTAAGCCTGGCAGAGATCTATTACAATAGTTTCACTCATTTCAGATAAGGCATACATATCGTGAAGGTAATCTATTAGCTAATTTTTTAGCTAATATTGCTTTTACTCTTAATGAAGTTGTTATTGAATGGAATTCTGAGTCTCTCCTTCAGATCCTCGGTATAAGTTATATCTTGGCCAAAGATTCAATTGATTAAGTTATGATACTTTGGTTAAATTTTTTAGATATTAAACTTTATTTCAAGCATTTTTTATGGTCCTATATGATGATTAGCTGATGTTGTTTTAAGTGTGGTGACCTTTGTTTCGATGGGTGGAATGTACCTTATTGCTTGCTCCTAAAGACGGTTGGCAGACCTCGCACAAGGGATTTGGCATTTCACTAATTACTATCATTTATGAGTTATACGAAGCATCCTTTACATTTAATTTGGTTTTATGCCTTTTATCTATTTTCGTAGCTGTTATAGTTTCATGTTTTTAAATTATCTTGGTATAAAGCTCTGACTTTTGCTCTTGCAGTTGTGACTGTATCTAGTTCTCTGGTTTATATCAAATTTTAGTAGATTAGTATGGGTTCCATCCACCGAAACAATAGAATCTCCTGGCCTATCTAGAATTGGGAACGCCCCGTTCTTGGTTATTTTAATCCTAACACATTGCAGGAAATTTTCAAGGTTTATGAGGTATCTGTAGGCACTGCCATTATCCAGGTCTGTAACTTACCAGCCCTTTACACTCTAGTTGCTATCTATCCTTCGCAGGTTGCTTCCCATTTTCTATCCAATGCAATGGATCTCTTGCAATCTGGAGACAGAGTAAGGGATTTGGGGTTAACTTTTATCCAGAATGTTCATTTTTCCATCGATGCATTTAACTCTGCTTTAGTTGATTATGATGTGCATGAAGGGTCTGCTCTTGTCAGGGAGTTATTTGATGGCAGGTGTTTATTTCGTACGCCTAGGTTACACTACCTTTTCAATGCATTTTCTCATGGCCTTCGCAATAATTGTATCATTTCCTTTCGAAACTCAATCCATTGTCACAGGCAAGAATTGGGAAACCAGTTGGCAGACAAGGCTTTGGAAGTGTTTAATGCTTTGTTATTTCTGTTGAATTACATGCCTCCTCCTCCGCCACCCCCTCCTCAGTTTGTAGAAGAAGATGAGCCCGTCGAGGATCATGATTTGTAGGTTATAGAGATAGCAGATTAATGGGGTCCTTCTTCATGTTTTTTGCCTTCAACGGTTACTTTTTGTTTGGTTTTGTACATGCCAGATGCTATGTAATTCCTTTTTGAAAATTGTATTACTCTCTGGCATGATTTTAGTCATATTATTCTGATCTATGTTTTTGAGATAAATATGTATAATCTCGTTAAACTCAGGCTATAACCGGAGGTTTTCTTTGCCGATTCTTTCCTGCCGGTATGCCTTTTCTAAATCTAGCATTTTGTAATTACTTTTTATTAATAAATTTTAGTGGTTCGACCACTTTTGTGTTAAAAACAAAAATGATAGTAATAATGGTAAAATAATAATATTATCAATAAAAAAAAAGAAATAAATAAATATATGCTAGTAATAATGGAATTAATAGTTAAGTTGTTTAAATATTGTTTAATTAAATTACTATATTAATTTTAATACTATTTTATTTTATTAAAATTGTAAAGAAACATTAAAATTTAATTCTATTGTTTAGTGAATATTGACCTTCTGAATAGGAGGCAATTTGAGGGGGTGAACTGGCAGCTGGCAGTGGTGGTCAAGTAAATTGTTGCTTTGAGCACTGCTTCAGACTCAGTTGCTTTTCGTTATATCCCTTGTGAGTTACTTTTTGTTATATCCCCTGGGAGTGGAATAAGGTGGCTGATAGTTTGGCTAGGTGGGCTTCTGAGCAAATGGGGACTTGGAATGTGGTTGATTAGGATAATCTTCCTAAAGATTGGACCCTTGTTCTTGAAGATTTGATTATAGAAGGTCTGAGGTACTTCTTGGGAGCTTCTTAATTTTGTTCTGTTTTGATGCCCTTGATGGGTCTACTTTTTCTTTTTGTACTCTTATCTTCACTTAATAAAGTTTTTACCCTTTTTAAAAAAAAAAATAGAGATACCATATATGCATGCAATCTACAAATTAGGAGTTTGTTTAAATTAATTATGGAACTATAGTATATTAATATGAATATTAAACAATATAATATATTAATATTTAGATCAGTATAATATAAATATATTATAATATTTCTACTAATTTAATATACATTCTATTATTACTAGCATAGATATCTTAAATACATCTATCTAAAATATGCATTATATTGAAATTGTTATTGAAAATACATATCTATGATAGTTTATATACATATTACTATGTAATGCCAATTTTACTCTAATAATCCAAATGATATGAAAAACGTAATTATATTTTTTAAAGGAATTAATTCCCATGGTAAAAATCTAAAACAAAGCTCATTAAACTAAATTTTAATTTTCTTTATGGCTTTTAAGGATTGAAGAACCCTAACCCTAGCTCTCATTTAAACTAAAGTAAGTAATTTTTTTTTGTTGTTTTCAAAGATATATATATATATATATATATATATATATATATATATATATATATATATATATATATATATATATATATATATATATATATATATATATATATATATATATATATATATAGTTTCCATAATTTAAGTCGCACTTTAACTACAATTTTCTTTTTATTTTAATGAGTAGTGTGTAAATAGAATAAGAGTAAATAATACACAATGTTAATCTAACATGTAGCATAACATTGCATCACTTCATATATTCATTTTGCAAGAAAAATACAAAAAAAAAAGGCTGCATAGTGCCCTTACCAATTAAACTCTCTTCTTATCCATTAAACTTCTTTTCTCAATTCAATTTGTTTTGTTTTTATTTGATTTGAATTTTTTAAGGATTATTATATTTATACACATTATTTTATTGGCTTTATTTTTATGCTACTTATATTTATACATATTATTTTATTGGCTTTATTTTTATGTTAATTGATTTAATAAACTATGTGCGATATATATTTATAATTATTTAAAAAAAAATGTCTAGTTATTTAAAAAAAATTATGTTGGTATGTACATCGTCACAGACATCTTGTTAATGCCACTACCACTAGGTGTAACTATTACACTCAACCCCTTGCTGCCACTATAGTTATGCGAGAGGCCTAAAGAGGGTGTAAATATATAATTTATTATATTATTTCATTAATATTTAAAATGTCAAATTTATAAATAATATATACAATGAATCAAACAAGTTAATTTGTTACTATTTAATTAAACAAGTCAATTTGTTTTTGATATTATAAGGTAGCAAAAATCAGGGGCCAAACCCTTACAACAGATTTGCAATAATTTTTGTTAAAAAATTTTCATGTACACTTAGGAAAAATTAAAATTTGTTCAACGTGAAAAATAATACTTTGTTTTGATTGGTTTACTATAGATAGTGTCCTCCTTATAAAGAAAAACAATCTTTATTTTAATTAAATTCTTTTAATATTTCTATAAAAGGATTATAAATAATAAATAAATATTAAAAAATTAAAACAATTTTTTTCATTTATAAATAAATATTAAAAATTTAAAACACAATTTTTTTCTCAATATTCATAATATAAATAAAAAATAAATAAACAATTATATTTTCTAACATCCACTTTTAAATAGTCGGCACACAGGGCCCTCAAAGATGAATTCAAACCACTTTTGAACATCGGGCAACTTAATAATTGAATAAGATGCCCTTCCCATGTTTTTGAATTTAGAGTAGAACATCAATGGTGAGCTTGTGTAGAGTATTTCATATTCTATATTGCAGGATAATAGAGATGTGGAGCACATCTGGAAGAGTTGAGGTAGAGAAGTTTTCTATCACAAATTTTGAAATGTGGAAGCTGAAGATGGAAAATATGTTGATTGATCGGGATCTCTGGGATGCAATGGATGAAAATGTCCAAAGGCCTACGGATGTAGCTTTGGATGCAAAATATGATGTAATGGATAGAAAATCTAAAGGTCTCGTAAGACTATGCCTTGTAGACTCAATTATTATAAATGTTCAAGAAGAATCCATGTTTCAAAGAAGCTATGGAAGAAGCTGGGTGAAATATATCAAGCCAAATCTCTAGTAAATAAGATTTTCTTGAGGAAGAAGTTGTATTCCTTGAGAATGGAAGGTGGACATATTTCTAAGCATCTAGAAACTTTTAATATGTTGGTGACTCAGTTGACCTTAGTCAGGGTTAAGATGGATGAAGAAGAAAGGTGCCAAACTTTGTTGTGTTCACTGCCAGACTCATGGGATAGCCTAGTCATGGCCATTGGGAGCACTTCAATCACTTTGAATGTAACATCCACATTCTAAAAACATACTAAAAACCAAAAATTCACCATAAAGTAAATTTACAAGGTAAAAATGAGTCAGAGAAAATTTTTCTTTTATTTAACATATAGTCAAGTAACTATAATTATAAGATATCTAATTACAAATACAATCAACCTTATTGTCTTTCTCAAGTACAATGTTCAAAAATAAATCAATTATAAATAGCTGAATCAGATAATATTTTACTTAGTCTCAATAAACACAAGTCTCAAAGATATACTGCATCCAGAAATCTGACATCTTTATCGCAAGCCTCGGCATGTCTTCTACTAGAGAGAGAGAGAGAGAGAGAGAGAGAGTATCTTTCCAGTGATTTGCCTCCAGCCATAGACCATCGGTCTCCCGCACTCCTTCCTAACCGGAAGTGGCCCTACCCTTCACGAGAAGTATAGACCAAGGTGACCAGTGGTAATTTGCCTTTTCGAGTACATAGTGTTGTATCCTACACAACTCTATCTATCATACAACCCTAGATACCCTCTAGCTAAGTATGATTCCCGATAGGATGTGCAATCCAGATACAGTGAACCGACAATGCATGCAGAGACATATGCATTACTATGGCCATAGTTTTCAGTATAAATTGACGTTCGCAATGAACGATGTCGTACTATTCACCCACTCCAACTTGACTTGGATACTATCATATTCCTACAGTCAGACTTGGTCAATTATGTTTAACTTATGAAGTCATGATGATTTCAACAATCTAGTCTTCTCGACCCAATACATGTTTACTTTCATAGTCTTCAATCCATAGACTTTTTCTTTCGTCTTTCTTCCTTTACAAGGACTCTCATTGCATCATTGCAATACCTGAGGTCCATGACTTATTGTCTCATAATAAATATAGATAGATTAATTACAACAAGATGATAACCTTACCCAGGTTAAGCAATGTAGTCTAGGAATCTAATTCCCTTCTTGCAAGTAAGAGTACTTATACATAGTCAGGGCACTTGACCCTTCGATCATGATCTTTAAATAATCTCAATGATTTAATATAATAATTACCATCTCTAGGATTTAGATTTAATTGAGGAGTTTTGCCTAACTCAAACCTAGTCTTTCTGACTTAGGTGAATTCACAAGATACTGTCGTTGTTCTATTAATAATTATGGATTGACTATACATTCTTAGGTTTTTCTCTTTGCATCTTGCAACGTTGGAGATTTACCCCCTTATCGACAAGTAATAGCTTAGAGAAGTTGTGATATAAAGATATAATGATTTTAATGTTTGACTAATCCTTTAATGGTACCTCTTGCACGCTTGCAAAAATCTGAGGCTTACGACTTGTATTTTATGTCGACTTGAAGTCTAACACATGGTTTTTCCCCCTTCCTAGGGTTAAACATTGTCAATTAGAAACTAATCTCTTTTCAATAAGATAGACATGAGCATTACTAGATTAGGGATTCTCGACCTTCGTCATCGACCGATATATAAATAGATAGAACAAGATGTAACTTAACAAGGTACCTTTAAGAACTTAATCCCTTCTCGGTCAATCTAGGGTTTGCTTTTCCTTTTCCATGAAAATGGAATATCAAGTAGTCAATTCTAGAAATAATAGTGTTTCAGTAAATGATTTTCCTTGAATCAATTTTTGACTTAAAGGTCGTCTCAAACTTTCTAAACAAGACCAATCCTTATTTTTAAGAAAACTGCTTAGAATCTACCAAAAGGTTTCAATCAAGTTCATACATCAACTAAGATCAATTTGATACCAAGAGGTGGATAAGTCTATTCCAATAAAAATCCAATGTCAAAAGGTTATTCTCTCATCCATATTCTATGTAGTCAAAGGACCCTGCTATCTATTTTTAGCAATTCACAGATACTAAAATTTAAGTCCTTTAAGTTTGACAATGGTTTGGGTGTAGTCTTATGTACTAAATTCCATAGAGCATAGGTTTATTTACCCTATTCCCACTTAATGGGTATTAAACATACTTATTCCAAAAAGTAAGAATATTGTAAGAACCTTTATCTTCTAGTCTATCCCCGTGATGAAGAAATAATCACACCTCAAAGCACCTATTTGAAGCAACGTATACTTCCTAGGATTAAGCTTGTTAGTTAGAACTATCATGTTCTCTTGAATACCATCACCATAGTTAACCAAAATATGATAACTCTGCCTTGATATTTATATTATTTAAAATATAAATTCCTATGATTTACATGGAGGCATAAACAAGTACCGTTAAGTGTACATAGTAAACTTTTATGATTATTCTATACTGAGACCTAAGGTGTACTATAATAAATAGGCATGCCTACAAATTTATTTCAAACCAGACTTTGTGAATTATCTACCTTCATTCAAATGGCTATAAATAACATCGGCTTTTAAAGAGATGATACCTTTGGTTCTAAACTTTTTCGTAAAGAAAAGCTATATTGTCAGCTAGAAAATAGTATGAAGAGGTAACAATGACGAGGTGTTCTCTAGTGAAAGAAAAGTTTTAGACATATTCAGCTTTCGGTCAAAACACACTTCTTATGACTGGGTTTCTTTGGCACACTTCCCTGCTATAATATCATTAGCTATTCGAAGTATTCACCACATGATATCTCTATGTCATGGGTGGCTCATTCGCATTACTAGTCTCTAGAAAAGAATTCATTATACAGTAACCATATTAGTGCATAACTATGCAGTGATTATGCTTACAATCAAAAGAAAACTTTTGCTATGATAACCTGATTGGCTTATGTGTGCGCCAGTCTCATATACAATGTATGAGAGATATCTAAACATTCAACTATCATAGCAAAGCAATATAGAAACTTTACATGAAGAAAAGAACCTAGTTTCGATAAGTATCAAAGGATCCTCCAATCTGTTGTGTTCTTCTCCATAGCTTTTGGTTTACTCCATCCTTGTTCTCACCACAACTGCCCCCTCAGTCCCGTAGTCTTGTACCCATCAAAGGTTTCAGGTATACACTGATAAGAAAACTGTTGTGATGGAATCACTTTCTTCCTCCCCAGGCCACGCACAGTGAAAAAGGTTTTATGGCCTTTACCTCACAGTTTCCTATTTCTAAACAACAGAAAACTCATGCCTGAAAAAGTGCCTACCACGATGTGGCATAATGGCCTTTACTCTGTCAGTTTCCCTTTCTTCTAACCAAACACTGCTCCTCAAGCCGTGCACAGCGAACAAGATGAATGGTCTTTTTCTGTGCTTTTCTAGTTTCTAAACAATAGCAAAACTAATGCCTCCAGCCCCCATGACGATGGAGTATATGACATTTATCTCACGGTTACACTTTATTCTCAACTGAATTACCCACCTCCTCGACTGCCCACTGTGATGTGGCACAAAGACATCCCACTTCTGCTGTCCCATGCCTTAGCAAAATGAGGTTGGTTTCAACTGCAATACAACTCATCTTCCTTACTTACAGCGACCACTACAAGATGGAGGTTTCTTAATGGCGACGTGGCACAACAACCTCGTCCACTTTCTTCACAAGATTGCTTCTAACCTTCGAAAAAGCAACTAACACCGCTTAGAGGGATAAAACGCTTACAAGGTGATAAACAATAAATGTATATTAAATCTCTAAGGTCGAAAAGAGAGAAAGAATCAAAACTGACTAAAGAAAGAAAGTGTGGGTTCGATCCAAGACAACTCAAGTCATAAACTCAAAAAGAAAAAGATGTATTCGCAAAGGATGATGTCCCAACTGACAAAGCTTGGGCGAAAACCACTTAACTCGACGAGAAAACTGACATCAAGCAAACTGACAAAAAACTACATCCCATTAGCTGAGTTATGACTAAAACGATTTCAGAATATCCTTCCAAATGATGACAAGAATAATTATAGCATAAATCGACTTCACATTCGACTTCTGTCGATTTACAAAAGGGAATAAATTCACAACACATGATTAACACGTTTTGATGGTAATCACGATGGATTGGGCGTAACACAACACAAGTTTTCTAAATCGTTTGATGCACAAAATGACTTCTCGCATCTTTCGACTACGAGACATGATCCACAATCTGCCACAATAGGTTCATCTATTGACGTTAAACGTCAACAATATTAGCGTCATCTAACTTGATGGGAACATCTTAACATTTAAGAGGTGACAATAAAACCTCAAGCGACACAAGAAAAATAACGCAACTATTTTACGGCTATGACGTTGTTAACTTTACAAACGACTATGTCGACTCACCATCAACTTGACTAGATGATAATAAAGATATCAACTACCCGTCGAAGTAGATTCAAAAGTAACTAACAAGACAAGACTTACCTCATATGACTCATTGGTTCACATTATCGTTTAACACTAGACTCGTTTGGCAAATTGACCACTCATAGTCCAAGGTCTATCTCTCTCTTCTTGAAAGATACTCTCTCTCCTCTCTGAGAGTCGATAACCTGTAATCCTATTTCACTTATCATCAAACAATAAGAGATCAGTGCATCTTTATTCGATAAATTCAACTAGTAAATCAAATCTTATAATACAGTTATTAAATCGACCATAACATAATCATTTCTGTGATTTCATAATTGATATTCAATATAATTCCCTGTCATATCCTGTCTTAAGTCTATAACATCTCAACAAATTTACTTATGCCCAAGTAAAAAGTAAAAGTATAGCAAGTCAGAAAATAGGGATGTAACATATCCTTCCCCTAAAGATTCATTGTCCTCGATGATATAAAGCATCAAAATGCAACTTAAAAGCATATTCATTGTTTAATTGCTATCAGCATAAAGTAAATGAGGAAATTTCTGCTAGAATTCATGGTAATTTCTCCCCATGCAAAACTATTCTATGCATATTGGTCCCACTAGACCTTACACTTCATAACCTCTACATTACACAAGCATTGCTTGCGATCTCCAAGTTTTTCAGAAGTTTAATCATAACCTTTCCTAGGTTCTTGTACTTTTACATCATTCATAGATTATAACATTTATATATTACATGAATATATTCCTCATATATAAATCACAAAAAGCATGATGCCTTCTGGCAATAATTGATAATAGATTGATTCTAGATATCAATAAAATTTATAACCTTAAAGTTTTAGAAAGGTCCTTTATACTTAGGAATTGGTTTAAAATACATTCCATTCTTTAGGAATCATTTTGGGTTTAACCCTTAAAAGAATTTTCCTTCTCTAACCGAGAATTGTCTTGGTGTACTCTTAATCATTAACGTAGCTTTTCTATTCATTATCCATTTCCTCTGCTCTTTCCTGATCAGTTAAATCTTTTCATCCATTTTAATAACATTTCCAGACTAATGCTAATCCTATCTTCTAGCTTACCCAGCTTATAGGAGTTCGGTATCTTTCTATCCAATGTTTCAATTCAAGCCATCTTAATAGCAAAAGTTAAGTATTGTTAAAAATTTCACGTGATAAGTAGTCTCCCTACTTGTATTGCTAATCCATGCAACAGGTTTGGAACAAATCTTCTAAAACCTGGTTAACTTCCTTAGTTTAACCATTTGTTCACAGGATAATAAAGTATACTCTTTTAAATTTTAGTCCTTAACATGGAGGACAATTTTGTCAAAACCTTGACATTACACGCGTATTTCTATCTGAGATAACCTTCTCAAGAAACCAAGCAGTCTAAACACATCTTGCACAAAATGTGTGTTAACACTGATGCTCCATCGGTCCAATCCCCTGATATATATTGTGCTACCTTCAAGAGTTTATCATCTCAAAATGGCATCGTGTCTTTTCCCAGACATAGAATGACTTCATACAATATCCATGCCAACAACTTGCCATTTCCATTCTGGCATGTCATGTGGATACATCAATCCTACATGAATTGATGTTCTACACTTTCCTTCTGGCACTCCAGACAATATGCTACAAATCTCACAACATCATTCTTTATTCCTTCAAGAATTAAAGAGGTTTTATATCTATTAGTACTTGGTTAACCCTAGATGTCCCAGGTATGGTGGAATATGACTTCTTTCCACACCAATTTTCTTATTTCAGAAGAATTAGAAACACATATTCTTTCTCTGAATCTCAATAGTCTGTGAGACTTAAAATGAAAAACCTTTCATACCTTGAATCTTTTAAATTTTACCACAAGAGCTTTCTAAATTTACTCATCATGTAAAGGTACACCCCTTAAACCATCTCCTGAGGCATCAATTTTCCCTCAAACTGTCCTTCGGAACAGGAATTCATAGCATTGGTGCTGTTGTAATTTCTCTTAATCATTAAAGAATCACTTGCACATAAGGATAAAGTTCTCCTTCATGCTAAAAATAAATAAATATATCTTCCTAAAGACTTGGAACAAACAAGTCTAAATAAACTCTAAACACATTGTTCATGTGTTTCATGAATGCGACAAGGCATTTGTATGCTCAAAGGACAACACTTGCTAACTCACAGTACCCATTCTTGTCCAAAAGTCATTTCAAGGGTACCCTCATCCTTCATCCTTGATTGATGACATATTGGTCATTAATCAATCACTTCCATTCTACACATCTAATCAAAGAGGTCACCAATACGTGGTGAAAGATATTTGCTCCTTATCATTGTTTTACTGAGCAAATGATACGAAATACACATTGTGGAGTTATGTCCTTTCTCTCGTCAATGATATCTAGTGCACCCGATGGTGGAATATTGGATCTATTCAAACCTTTAGCCAATAATTCTTATAAAGGGACTTTTGATTCTATTAATCCTATAGTTTTCATAAGATAAGGTGCTTTTCTAGGTAACTCATCCCAAAATTCTAAGAGGAATAAGATTTTCAGTTGATTCCAACACTTGTTCCATCAACTTTGGTGAAATGACTTTCTTCATGTCTAGAACAGTTCCAGGGCAAGCCTATCCTTTGCTTCCTTTTAGGGTCTAGAGTTTTAGGATTTTCTATAACTCACGCTATATTATTCGTGATTTTCCTTTCTCATCCCATGAGAATTCTCATTTTTCCCCCTTCAGGGTTTCCTTGATCTCATATTTTCTTTTCCAAAATACTAGGTATCTCCTTGGTTTTAAACATGGTGAGGATTGCTCCAATTCGATCAAGAGATTAATTAGTGTTTTATTCTCTTTCAGACTTTCACCCTGGTTTGGTTCTCAATTGCTACATGTTGTGATTTTTCTCATTCTAGAAAACCAAGTTATTTCGTAGTTTTTCTGAATCTAAGTGACTCAAAACATCAAATATATTTATCTCATAATAATCTAAAGATTGGTATAAAACATTGTCATCTTTATAATAAAGTATTTAGGAGTAACCACATCCTTATTAATATTGTTGACATGACAAGGCTATATGTCACTGTCATTTTACAATCTTCCAGTTTATCAAACATAGAGGGTGGATGTACACACAAGTACTCCAACACCTTTTTCCTAAAATAGAATCATCACCTCAACGTTCAAGTGACATGTTGTAACTAGCTACAGTTTACTAGGTTTTACTACACCAGTAGAATTAGTAGGATTCTTGGCCAGTTCAGAATATTATTTTCTTTCTAGCTGAATACGCTTAAGCGCATCAGCAAAAGTTTCTGAATCCTCTAGCCATGCACCTTCAGAGTAAGTAATATTCTCTTTAAGTTCAACCTCCTCGATAGGTTTCTTCTTAACCACTAATCTAGGCAAATGTTGGGGAACAGTCTTCCTACCTGTTTTCTTTGTTCTTCTCCATGTCATTCTGGCACAAGAAGATTTGAACATTAGCTAACCGCATAATGTTGACTACAGGTTAGCATAGTCGACTCATAAGCCCTAGTGTCGAACCCGATAGCTCTGATACCATATGTAACATCCACATTCTAAAAACATACTAAAAACCAAAAATTCACCATAAAGTAAATTTACAAGGTAAAAATGAGTTAGAGAAATTTTTTCTTTTATTCAACATATAGTCAAGTAACTACAATTACAAGATATCTCATTACAAATACAATCAACCTTTTTGTCTTTCTCAAGTACAATGTTCAAAAATAAATCAATTATAAATAGCTGAATCAGATAATGTTTTACTTAGTCTCAATAAACACAAGTCTCAAAGATATACTGCATCCAAAAATCTGACATCTTTATCGCAAGCCTTGGCATGTCTTTTGCTAGAGAGAGAGAGTATCTTTCCAGTGATTTGCCTGCAACCACAGACCATCGGTCTCCTACACTCCTTCCTAACCGGAAGTGGCCCTACCCTTCACGAGAAGTATAGACCAAGGTGACCAGTGGTAATTTGCCTTTCCGAGTACATAGTGTTGTATCCTACACAACTCTATCTATCATACAACCCTAGATACCCTCTAGCTAAGTATGATTCCTGATAGGATGTGCAATCCAGATACAGTGAACCGATAATGCATGCAGAGACATGCATTACTATGGCCATAGTTTTCAGTATAAATTGATGTTTGCAATGAACGATGTCATACTGTTCACCCACTCCAACTCGACTTGGATACTATCATATTCCTATAGTTAGACTTGGTCAATTATGTTTAACTTATGAAGTCATGATAATTTCAACAATCTAGTCTTCTTGACCCAATACATGTTTACTTTCACAGTCTTCAATCCATAGACTTTTTCTTTCATCTTTCTTCCTTTACAAGGACTCTCATTGCATCATTGCAATACCGGAGGTCCATGACTTATTGTCTCATAATAAATATAGATAGATTAATTACAACAAGATGATAACCTTACCTAGGTTAAGTAATCTAGTCTAGGAATCTAATTCCCTTCTTGCAAGTAAGAGTACTTATACATAGTCAGGGCACTTGACCCTTCGATCATGATCTTTAAATAATCTCAATGATTTAATATAATAATTACCATCTCTAGGATTTAGATTTAACTGATGAGTTTTGCCTAACTCAAACCTAGTCTTTCTGACTTAGGTGAATTTACAAGATACTGTCATTGTTCTATTAATCATTATGGATTGACTATACATTCTTAGGTTTTTCTCTTTGCATCTTGCAACGTTGGAGATTTACCCCCTTGTCGACAAGTAATAGCTTAGAGAAGTTGTGATATAAAGATATAATGATTTTAATGTTTGACTAATCCTTTAATGGTACCTCTTGCATGCTTGCAAAAATCTAAGGCTTACGACTTGTATTTTATGTCGACTTGAAGTCTAACACATGGTTTTTTCCCCTTCCTAGGGTTAAACATTGTCGATTAGAAACTAATCTCTTTTCAATAAGATAGACATGAGCATTACTAGATTAGGGATTCTTGACCTTTGTCATCGACCGATATATAAATAGATAGAACAAGATGTAACTTAACAAGGTACCTTTAACAACTTAATCCCTTCTCAGTCAATCTAGGGTTTGCTTTTCCTTTTCCATGAAAATGGAATATCAAGCAGTCGATTCTAGAAATAGTAGTGTTTCAGTAAATGATTTTCCTTGAATCCATTTTTGACTTAATGGTCATCTCAAACTTTCTAAACAAGACCAATCCTTATTTTCAAGAAAACTGCTTAGAATCTACCAAAAGGTTTCAATCAACTTCATACATCAACTAAGATTGATTTGATACCAAGAGGTGGATAAGTCTATTCCAATAAAAATCCAATGTCAAAAAGGTTATTCTCTCATCCATATTCTATGTAGTCAAAAGACCCTACTATCTATTTTTAGCAATTCACGGATACTAAAATTTAAGTCCTTTAAGTTTGACAATGGTTTGGGTGTAGTCTTATGTACTAAATTCCATAGAGCATAGGTTTATTTACCCTATTCCCACTTAATGGGTATTAAACATACTTATTCCAAAAAGTAAGAATATTGTAAGAACCTTTATCTTCTAGTCTATCCCTATGATGAAGAAATCATCACACCTCGAAGCACCTATTTGAAGCAAAGTATACTTCCTAGGATTAAGCTTGTTAGTTAGAACTATCATGTTCTCATGAATACCATCACCATAGTTAACCAAAATATGATAACTCTGCCTTGATATTTATATTATTTAAAATATAAATTCCTATGATTTACTTGGAGGCATAAACAAGTACCGTTAAGTCTACATAGTAAACTTTTATGATTATTCTATAATGAGACCTAAAGTGTACTGTAATACATAGGCATGCCTACAAATTTATTTCAAACTAGACTTTGTGAATTATCTACCTTCATTCAAATGGCTATAAATAGCATCGGCTTTTAAAGAGATGATACCTTTGGTTCTAAACTTTTTTGTAAAGAAAAGCTATATTGTCAGCTAGAAAATAGTATGAAGAGGTAACAATGACAAGGTGTTCTTTGGTGAAAGAAAAGTTTTAGACATATTCAGCTTTCGGTCAAAACACACTTATTATGACTGGGTTTCTTTGGCACACTTCCCCACTATAATATCATTAGCTAGTCTAAGTATTCACCACATGATATCTCTACGTCATGGGTGGCTCATTCGCATTACTAGTCTCTAGAAAAGAATTCATTATACAGTAACCATATTAGTGCATAACTATGCAGTGATTATGCTTACAATCAAAAGAAAACTTTCACTATGATAACCCGATTGGCTTCTATGTGCGCTAGTCTCATATACAATGTATGAGAGATATCTAAACATTCAACTATCATAGCAAAGCAATATAGAAACTTTACATGAAGAAAAGAACCTGGTTTCAATAAGTATCAAAGGATCCTCCAATCTGTTGTGTTCTTCTCCACAGCTTTTGGTTTACTCCGTCCTTGTTCTCACCACAACTACCCCCTCAGTCTCGTCATCTCGCACCCATCAAAGGTTTCAGGTATACACCGATAAGAAAACTGTTGTGATGGAATCACTTTCTTCCTCCCCAGGCCACGCACAATGAAAAAGGTTTTATGGCCTTTACCTCACAGTTTCCCATTTCTAAACAACAAAAAACAAATGCCTCAAAAAGCGCCTACCACGATGTGGCATAATGGCCTTTACTCTGTCAGTTTCCCTTTCTTCTAACCGAACATTGCTCCTCAAGCAGCGCACATCAAACAAGATGAATGGTCTTTTTCTACGGTTTTCTAGTTTCTAAACAACAGCAAAACTAATGCCTCCAGCCCCCATGACGATGGAGTATATGGCATTTATCTCATGGTTACACTTTATTCTCAACTGAATTACCCACCTCCTAGACTGCCCACGGTGATGTGGCACAAAGACATCCCACTTCTGCCATCCCATGCCTTAGCAAAAGGAGGTCAGTTTCAACTGCAATACAACCCATCTTCCTTACAGCGACCACTACAAGATGGAGGTTTCTTAATGGTGACGAGGCACAACAACCTCATCCACTTTCTCCACAAGATAGCTTCTAACCTTCGAAAAAGCAACTAACACTGCTTTGAGGGATAAGACGCTTACAAGGCAATAAATAATAAATGTATATTGAATCTCCAAAGTCAAAAAGAGAGAAAGAATCAAAACCGACTAAAGAAAGAAAGTGTGGGTTCGATCCAAGACAACTCAAGTCGTAAACTCGAAAAGAAAAAGACATATTCGCAAAGGATGAC
Source organism: Cunninghamia lanceolata (assembly GCA_027924645.1). NCBI lineage: Eukaryota > Viridiplantae > Streptophyta > Pinopsida > Cupressales > Cupressaceae > Cunninghamia > Cunninghamia lanceolata. The sequence continues at coordinate 4,139,914 of BSBN01000793.1, forward strand.
GTCCCAACTGACAGAGCTTGGGCGAAAACCACTTGACTCGATGAGAAAACTGACATCAAGCAAACTGACAAAAAACTTCATCCCGTTAGCTGAGTTATGACTAAAACGATTTCAGAATATCCTTCCAAATGACGACAAGAAAAGTTATAGCATAAATCGACTTCACATTCGACTTCCGTTGATTTACAAAAGGGAATAAATTCACAACACATGATTAACACGTTTTGACGACAATCACGATGGATTGGGCGTAACGCAACACAAGTTTTCTAAATCATTTGACGCACAAAATGACTTCTCGCATCTTTCGACTACGAGACGTGATCCACAATCTGCTACAATAGGTTCCTCTGTTGACATTAAACGTCGACAATATTAGCATCATCTAACTTGATGGGAACATCTTGATGTTTAAGAGGCGACAATAAAACCTCAAGCGACACAAGAAGAATAACGCAACCGTTTTACGGCTATGACGTTGTTAACTTTACAAACGACTATGTCAACTCACCATCGACTTGACTAGATGATAATCAAGATATCGACTACCTGTCGAAGTAGATTCAAAAGTAACTAACAAGACAAGATTTACCTCATACGACTTATTGGTTCACATTATCATTTAACACTAGACTCGTTTGGCAAATTGACCACTCGTAATCCAAGGTCTATATCTCTCTTCTCGAAGGATACTCTCTCTCTCCTCTCTGAGAGTTGATAACCTGTAATCCTATTTCATTTGTCATCAAACAATAAGAGATCAGTGCATCTTTATTCGATAAATTCAACTAGTAAATCAAATCTTATAATACAATTATTAAATCGACCATAACATAATCATTTCCATGATTTCATAATTGATATTCAATATAATTCCCTGTCATATCCTATCTTAAGTCTATAACATCTCAACAAATTTACTTATGCCCAAGTAAAAAGTAAAAGTATAGCAAGTCAGAAAATAGGGATGTAACATTGAAGACGGAGGATGTTGTTGGTTCTCTACTCTCTAAAGAGATGAGAAGGAAGGCATCTCTAAGTGCCAAATAGGATTTGAGTGTTTGAGGAAGACCAAAAGAATGAGGCAAAGATGAGAAGCAGCAAGGCCGTTCCAAGTCCAAGAATAAGGGGAGATCAAAATCTCCTAGTAAGTCCAAGGCAATATGTTGGAACTATGGCAAATCTAGACACTTCTTAAAAGAATGTAAAGAAGAGAAGAAAAAGAAGAAGAAGCAAGATTCTGATTCTGAGTCCAAAAAGGAAGATGGAGATGCCTTTTATTGCAACCTTGGCCACTCATGTAGGTGATAATGCATGGTTGATAGACTCAGGTGCATCTTTCCACATGACTCCTAACAGAAACTAGTTTAGAATGTATGAAGACTATGATGGTGGTAAGGTGTATTTGGGTGATAATTCTTTCCTTGACATTGTTGGCTGTAGTAGTATTCATGTGAAATTTTCTAATGGTAGAGTTAGACGATTTGATGGTGTCTTGCATATCCCAGGACTAGCAACAAATTTATTATCTATTAGCAAGATAACAGATGCAAGTGTGCATGTATAGTTTTCTGAAGCAGGTGTGAAAATGGTGAGAGGTTCTATGGTGATAGCAAGAGCAAGTAGATTGGGTACATTGTACCAACTTGATGCATGCATGGTTGAGTGCAATAGCACTTATGATAAAATTAAGCCAGTAACTACTTTTGGGTACCCAAGGGTGCTCTATCTACGAAATCAAAGTTTCTTGCAGAGAAGACCATGCTATGGCACCAAAGGCTTGGCCACATTGGAGAGAAGGGTTTGAAAGCACTGAAAAAATAAGAACCTAGTTGAGGGATTAAATGATTGCAATCTAGAATTTGATTTCTGTAAACATTGTATTTATGGAAAACATAACCGCATTAAGTTTTACTCATCTTCTCATATGTATTCATGTATCTTGGATCTAATTCATTCAGATGTATTTGGTCCTGTTGATGTTGCTTCTATTGGTAAATAAGTTTATTATGTTATCTTCATTGATGATTTTAGTAGGAGAACATGGGTATATTTTTTAAAGAGTAAATCTGAAGTTTTTCGTTGTTTGAAGGAGTTCAGGGATTTGGTAGAAACTCTGACTGGAAAGAAAATTAAATGTTTGAGGACTGACAATGGCAGTGAGTACTATTCTACAGTTTTTGACAGATTCTGTACATATTTTGGGATTAAAAGACAAAAGACAACTCCATATTCTCCGCAACAGAATGGAGTTGTAGAAAGAATGAACATAATGTTGATGGAGAAGGCTAGGAGCATGTTGAGTGGAGCTGGTCTAGAACAAAAGTTTTGGGCTAAAGCTATTGCCATTGCTTGTTATTTAATCAATAGATCTGCTACATCAGTGCTTGTTGATAAAACGCCAATGGAGGCATGGTCGGGGAAAAATCCTTCACTTAGACATCTGAGAGTTTTTGGTTGTGAGGCATATGGACATGTACCAAAGAAGAAGCATACAAAATTGGATAACAAGGTTGTTAAATGTATCTTCATAGGATATAGTTATGGTGTGAAAGGATACAAGCTTTGGGATCCTATTGCACAAAAGGTAATTTATTCCAGAAGTGTTAATTTTAGAGAGACTAAATCTTCTCTTGTTACTTTTCAGCTAGAATAGCATAAATAAATTGAAGAGAAAAAGGATGTGATTCAACTTCCCTCTATGCCTGAGAAAGTTGAGTTGAGTCCCCAAGATAGACAAGAAGTTGAGGATAGCTCATCAAGCTCTGAATCTTCATAAGAGGAAGTAGAGGATGAAGGAGTGGAAGAGCTTATACCTTAGCTTGTTTGAAGGTCTACAAGGCATAAGTAACCACCTGAAAGGTATGGGTATTCACTTGATGATTGGAAGTGTATTTTTTCTTTGAGTACTAACATTGATGAACCAAGATATGTGCAAGAGGTTTTGGGGATAAATGATGTAGAGTCCTGGAAAATAGCCATGGATGAAGAGATGGTATCCCTTGAAAGAAATGATACATGGGACTTAGTACCATTTCCTGAAGGACGGAAACCTATTGGATGTAAATGGGTGTTTAAGAAAAAGATTGGTTCAGATGGAAATGTTGAAAAGTATAACACACAGTTGGTTGCGAAGGGATACTCTTAGGTTGAGGGTATTGATTATGGTGAGATCTTTTCTCCTGTTGCTAAAATGACATCCATTCAGTTTTATTATCTATTGCAGTAGCTTATGACCTAGAGGTCAAACAAATGGATGTGAAAACTGCTTTCCTTCATGGTGATTTGGAGGAAGAAATCTATCTGACACAGCCAGGGCACTACGTGGTCAGGGGTAAAAGCAAGTTGGTTTGTAAGTTAAATAAATCTATGTATGATTTTAAACAAAGTCCTAGGATGTGGTACCAAAAGTTTGATACATATGTGTTGAGTTTGGGATTTGTGCAGTCTAAATCTAATCACTATGTATATTTTAAATCTGATGGTGATCGTTTCTTGGTAATTGGTTTATATGTTTATGACATGTTGTTTATTGGGAAAGGCAAAGGTTTGATTGTAGAATTAAAATCTTAGCTCTCTGCAAAATTTAAAATGAAAGATCTTAGTGTAGCAAAATACATACTTGGGATGGACATCAGAAGAGATCGTGAGAATAGAAAGCTATGGCTTGGCCAGAGTAAGTATGTTTGTTCAGTTTTGCAAAAGTTTAATATGCAAGATTGTAAAGGGTAAGTGCAAAAAGATGGGGGGCCAAAAAGTGGCCAAAATAATTTGAAAAAAAATAAAGGCATAACGCGAGCGCATTATAACGCGCTCGCGTTATGTGCTTCTATAAATTAAAAAAAAAAGCAACTCAATTTCATTTCTCCCATTTTTCTCCTCTGCCCGCGGCCTCCAAACCCTCAAAAATGCGCTCACGTTCTGCAAAACGCCAATCAACTCAAAAATCTTGTCAATTCATCGCCAAAATGCCGCCGTGACGTCGAGCACGCCAAAGAGGTGAGTTATCTTTATTTTTTTGTTTGAATTTCTTTCTATATAGGTAGGTTTTTGTTGATTTTTAATGTATATTTCGTTAATTGTCAGGAAATGTTAATGCACCTCCTCCTCCTCCTCCTCCTCCTCCTCAAAATCCACAAAATCCTGAGGAGGAAATACCTGGAGAACAACAACCTCCTCCATTCATTCCTCGACATGCCCCTGGAACACAAGATAATATAATAGGGCAAATTGAAAACAACAAAAAACAGATTGAAGATATAATTGCAAGATTGAAATATCCTTCCACTTCAACCTTGCATAGGTCCATGCTTGCCGAATCTCTTGAGTCTATGTTAACAAATGTAAATTCAATTAGCAAGCAAATAACTAGTTGGACCGATAAAAAGAGAGAGTTTAGAGATTACTATGCAGATAAATTATCATACCAAGATGTCAAAAAATTACAAATTACAAAAGTAGACTTGTGTTCAATTTTCACAAACCCACAAACAAATCAACCTCCACCCATTACATGCAAGAGGTTCCCTATCCATTGGTGCAACAACCAAGCGATAAGGGACAATTTCGGGCAGAGGTGGTGGATGGTTTTTGACCATCCTCCATGCAATAACAATGAGGTCCCGCAATACTTTTTGAGGAAACTCTACTCCAAGTTTGTCCTCAATAAAGTGCCAAACTATTTTGATATGCGGGACTTCCAGGGTAGAGGTGGGGGCTCAGCACAGGATAGACCAGGGGCACGTCTTGACCCACAGCGGGTAGTGAGACGAGTAATCAGCAGACTAGCCCACGAGCATGTTTCTATCCCTTCCATTGTGAAGGAGAGTGTTGAGGTCGATACACTGAGGTCGATTAGTGCCTTGACCCAGAGCATCATAGAGCATGCCGATCCTGCAACACAGAGTGGGTTAGGAGATAGTGCGAGGAGTAGGGTCCCACCGCATACTTGCCAGGCTTGCGGGTCAGCCTGTGGTTATGACCCCATGGACAGTCAGGACGCAGGTGCACAGGCTACATCTGCAGCTGAGCAGATGGCGATGACAGATACCCTCCTGAGTGAGACTTTCGGCCTTGATACTCAGGTAAATATTAGCAAGTTTATTGAATTTAATTTATTAAATTTTATTTTTGAAATACAAGATTAACTAATTTAAATTGATGATTTTAGTGAAATTTCAGGGTCATAGCGTCGATGCAGTTTTCAGTGGTTCTCCACCTACATTTTTCACTAGATCATCTACTATCGAGGTATGTAACTAGTAAACAATTATAAATATTACATGTGAATAGCATCGTTATATGAATGGTATTCTAATTTCTAATTTTGGATGTTGAATAGGTTAACACTGTAGATTTCATGGCAACACCTGCCAGCAGTGGTGGACTTCAAAGCTTTACGGAGGTAATAAAATAAATAGTTTAATGAATGAATTGTACTTACTAAATTTTTGTATGTGATTTGTGTGTTTTATTGTGTGTACTTCCATGTTTAGATGAGCGTGTGTGTATGTTAGGAGCCATGATTTGCATCACTATTATAGTTTTCATAATTGAATAATGTTGTTTTATTTCCAGATGATGCAGGCTGCGGATACACCTCCCCATGTTCATAGGGCAATGGAGCAGGGTGTGGCCTCTGTGATTCATAGCTCTATGGCATTGACAGGGGTATGAGGCAGATTAGTAAATTTCAATTTACATTCATTGTTATAGTTGTCTATTTTTGAAAAATCAAAAGATTATTGATTTGAAGTTTAATTTCTATCTGGATGGTTTCTATAGGACATGACATCACCAGGGCCTTTTCCTGCTACTGAGGCAAGTGAGCAGATAGATTATATGTTAGCGGTAAGTGATTATTTTGTTAAATGTTTCATTTTTTTATAACATGTAATTTCTATATATTAATATCTATACTTTTTTTTGTAACAGGTAAAGGTGCAGGAAGAACTAAATAGGAGGAGTAGCCCTCGGGTTCGTAGTAGACCACCCACATGCATGTCTCCATCCCCTAGAAGATCAAAGGCTGCTCGTGATTTATTCTCTTCACCAGCTAGAGGGGAATGACTTTTTATTATGTTCCTCTGTTGTATGCCTATATGGCATTTGTGGACATATATTTTGTATTGTACATAGTTGACATTGTATGCCTATATGGCATTCTTGTAAGCCTATATGGCTATTTTGTATATATGTTATACTTATATCGACAGATATTGATGTATGCGTATATGGATATTTGGTTAATACAAATCTTTTTTATTGATGGCGTCCATACTTGCATTATAAATCCACTTTTGAATGGATATTTGTAGATGGCTACTTCAAATATTTAAAGTCTGATTGTATTACACAGGATGTTTGCATTTTCTTTGATAGGCTTGATAGGCCATGGATTACATGATGGTGTTTGATGGAAAAGTATGGTACTAGAAGACTCTAGTTCATTCTTAATAGGCTTGTGATTGATAATATCTTTGCATGATTGCACTTGATCTTGGATCATGGGCATGTTGTTAGGATTTTGATTGCATTGTGATGTTTGATGGATAGGCATGGTGTAAGTGTAAGATACCCAACTAGTTCTATGAAAAATTTTCCTTACTTAAACACTTTTACTTGCTAACAATTCAGCAACTACTTCAATAACATAAAGATATACATCAAGATAACTATTTGAATGAAACAACATTAGAGTTGGGTACTTGTCTTGTTACTTGATTCAATCAACTTGCAATGTCTTATTACATGGAAAATGCTTTCAATAGCATGAAGTACAACTCATTCAATGGAAATACAAGGACAGGCCTTGAAGCCTTGATGTTACAATGTCTTCCTTACTTGAGCAACATTTGAAGATTTGGAATGTTCAACTCATCACCTCGCAAGGTAGGCGCATATTTGAAGGATTTACAGGTTTTTCTGACTTGGGCGCCAAGTTGAGGTGACCTCCTCCTGAAGTTGCGCCTTGTCAACATTAGGTGCCAATTAGAGTTTATGGATGCTCTGGATTGTTTCCAAGAGTAGGCGCCAAAACATCATCATTATGAAAGTGTTTTAAATGCTAGGCGCCCAAATAAGCCCTCTGGAGTCTAGGCGCTCCTTTCATGCATTCTGTGTTCTAGGCGCTAATTGAAAGGAGTGGAGAACAGGGCAAGCGCCTTCCAAACTAGGTGTTTCCTTGAGGTGACAAGGACTTAGAAAGTGCGCCTAAGGTGAGCGCCTTGAGTGAAAAGGTCTAACAAACATCTTTGAACCCCCTTTCAAGGTTAGGCGCATTCTGGAGGTGGAAACAAGTAGAAGGTGCGCCTTAGCTTCCTTTGTCAATTCTTGCAAGTCTTTGTTGATTAGGAAGGTGGAATGCTTCATTGTAGAATGAGCACCTATCTTCTAATGTCCAAACTACTTCTTCTGGCTCACTCTGTGGCTAGGCGCCAGAGCTAAACTATTCACACAAGGGAGTGCGCCTAGACTCACTTGATGTTTTCTTACTACTTCAACCCCTGGAAGATGTTCCAAGGTGTTCCCTTTTACAAGCACCTGACCTCCCAAGTTCCTTCATGTGCTATTCCTTGAAGGCGCCAAAACTGAGCTCCAGTGCCATGGGATTGTGCCTAACATCTTTGAAGAGTTTCTAAGCCTTTTGCAAGTTGATATCCCAAACTCATCTTCTAGGCGCAACAGGAGCTTTCTAAAGGAGTTTCCAAGTTTTAGACGCCAAGCGAGGTCATGGGTGAATGGAACTGCGCCTTAGGAGATGACTGGATCCTAAGCGTCAGTCTGGAGTTACAGTAGAATTGATATGCGCCTCAACTAGCTTAGGCGCCCATTTGAAGTGATTCCTTTAACACTTCTCTATCAATCTCAACTGCAAGGATGATCTCCTAATCCAATTTTGATCCTCTGGAGATGCAAATAGCTTTACATTTCACTAGGCTCCATCAATGATGATCATCAACCAAAGCGCATTTCAAAGGTGAGATAGGCAAGTGAGGTGCCAAACTAGTCCTTAAGACTTATCTCCTTCTATCAAGTCAATTTCAACTATGTGAGAGAGTTCTATTCTAGGTGCAAAATGGAAATGTTTCATCAATTGGTGCATCTTACAAAGCTCCCAATTCTAGGCGCCAGAGCCAAAGAGTTTTTCCCAACACATGCACCTGGGCTAGGAATTCACCTAAGAGACATCACTTAGCTTTAAAACTTTCAATCTATAGCCATCTGGGCTAGGCACTCCAATGGAGGATCCTTGAACTCATGCATTGGCGCCTTCTAGTTCTAGGCACCCATTTTGGATGATTCATCCTGATACTAGCGCCCAAAATGACTAGACTCTCTTCATTATCCAATTCACTTAGAAGACTCAAGTTGGAGACTTAGTTGTCTATCCATGTTCTCCGGAAGATTCATTGTACCTCTATGCACTATCTCCTTCAAGGCGCTCCTTAAAATCATTGGAAGTGCTTAGGACTTACCTTAGTCCAAAGCGCCACAATTCATTCCTTAAAGCATAAAGAATTCTCAAAGGCGCCCCTATTTACCTCTAAGCACTCAAATATCATTTAGATTCAAGGTGCACATTTAGCTCCAAAACGCAAATTTCCATCATCAACCCATCAAGGTGCATCATCTTCCCTTTGTATCCCCTTCAAGGCGCAGACATTCACTTCTTCACACTCAAACTCACTCTCTGGTGCCAGAATAGGTGTATAACTTCAAATAAGGCGCTAATCTTAGGTTTCTAAGTACTTAGTTTGATCTTAAGGCTATCCTTCCTCTAAGCACTCTCTTCAACTCCCTCACTGAAGGCCCTCTGTAAGTTTGGGCGCATTTCATCCCAAGGCGCTTCAACATCATCCAAGGCGCAAATTCACTCTCCAAGACAAGGTGCAAAAAACCCTATCCTAAGGCGCTCAAATCTTGCTTCTAGACCTAGGTGCACAAACATGAGATTAAGGATCATTCTGGCCACCATCACTTCCCTAAAGGCGCAAAATTGGTGTAGATACATTCCATTTATTAAGGATCATTCTGGCGCCCAAATCTTGTCAAAGCAAAGGATCAATAGGTTCTCTCTAAGGCGCACTCCAGGGTTTGATCTTGCAAGACTTCTCACGTCAAAATTTTGACCAAGACACTCAAGGCACTAGTCTTTATCATCTAACCCTACAGTGCACTTACTCATTATGATATACTCCTCAACTTTGTATTCAACCTTGCCCAAGGCGCATATTCACTATAAGGCATTCTCACGTTGTCAAGGCTCAAAGGGCTTCAACTTGCTAAAGGGTAGAGGTCTAGGCGCATATCTGACTTGAAGCTCAAGGCGCTCCAACCCTCTTGCTCTGGAATTCCTTCTAGGCACTAAGTGACTTCTCCAATTCCTTGAAAACATTTGAAGTGTTTTACCTTCTCAAGGTGCTCCTTCGAACTTGACTCCAAGGTGTTATAATCTCAAAGGTGCTGACATCATCTCAACCAAAGGCACTCAATGATTCATCCCATATCTAGGTGCTAAAACACTTAATCAACCAAGTCATTCAAGGTGCCATTCAGTAAACTCATCTTCCATGATATTCCTATCAAGGCGCATATCACTTCTCTCATGGGCTTTAGGCGCTCAGTTGAGTGTTTCAATACTACTTAGGTGCCAAATTCATTTTAATGCACCAAACACAAAGAGCTTTCAAACACTGGGCGCTCACAAAGAGTCTTCCAACCTTGGGCGCTAAATTAGGTCTTTGCAACTATCCAAGGCGCATATCTTCATTTGAACAACTTATGGTGCCAAGACAACTTCTCATTAGGGCGCTCAAAACACTTGTGTTTACATTTGAAGTGCTTTACCTTCTTAAGGTGCTCCAGACTATCCTAACTCCAAGGCGCTCCATCATCATCCTTAAGGCGCTAAAAACATCATCTCCACTCTAGGCAAAAACATCATCCAACTCCTTAAGGCACTTCACTGTCAAAGTCTGAAGGCGCTCTACCTAGACCTTTCCCCTAGGCGCCATAACTCCTAAGCACTCACCAGATAACTCTCTTCTTCAAGGCGCAAATCTTCCTATACTATGATTGCCTCTGAAACGCCGATTAACGTGATGTGAGGGTGCAAAGGCTACTCCAATCCTCAGTGAGCGCCTAGTTTAAACAAGGAGAAATAAAGCATTCAAAACTATCCAAACGATCATCCCCTTCCTAATGTCTTCACTGCTCTGGAAAACCTTGGCCAAAATGACACATGACAACTCCTATGAGCGCCCTTATGCCCTAGGATCATCTAGTTTGTGCGTCTTGTAATGAGGAGTTCATGTAAGTTTAGAATGAGCGCCTTGAATAAGTGTAAACTAGCCTAGAGAAGGGTATGTGCGCCTTGAGCATTCCAGAGATAACTGTGCGCCTAGAACAATATGAGTGCTCATGATGATGATTAACGCCCTGATGAGACTATGAGCGCCTTGTTCAGGAGATACCTTGTTTGATCATAAAATGCACCTTGAGTCTTGAAGGTTTTGAGCGCCTAGGTGATTTGGATGTTGGGATGTTGGTATGCGCCCAAGATTGAGGTAAGTGAGCGCTTGTAATGGAGGAGAGCAATGAGATGAGGTTTAGCGCCTCCAAGTAAGGTCAGAGGTGAGGTTAGAGGTGAAATGCGCCTTTGGACCATTCTGGCGCCTTGGATGAAGAACCTATATCTTGAGCCCAAGAGGTAAAATTTGCACCTTAGTGGATTTGGAGAGTTACAGAGATTAGAGAAAAGCGCCTTGAAGATAGAGTTGTTCAAGGCGCATGTGTGATTTGGTCAAAAATAGGTGCCTAGAGTGAATAGGCTTTCATCCTGACTTAATACACTGCCTCCTTCTGATGATTTTTGGGGCAGCAGAAAACCTTTCACCACGGGCAAATGCCTCAGAGCTATAAAAAATCGAGAGAGGTTATTGTAGAGGCACTCTACGTGATCCTGTTGCCTTAGATGGAATGTTTCTAAGTGACACAGTTTTCGAGTAACATCTCATCAAAGATTGCTGCCTTTTTGCACTTTGGACTCTTCAGGGATATCGTCAGTACAATGTAGCTCCGACTGTTTCGACATGTTTGGGTGAGAAATAGGACCATGCCTAGCATTAATGTACCCATTCGGACGCGTTAGAATAGTCAGTTTGGTCGCATCAGGAGAAGGACGAAAGTTACACCCCTTTGCAACTTTACACTGCCTCCTTCTGACGATTTTTGGGGCAACAGAAAACCTTTCACCACGGGCAAATGCCTCAGAGCTACAAAAAACTGAGAGAGGTTATTGTAGAGGCACTCTACGTGATCCCATTGCCTTAGATGGAATGTTTCTAAGTGACACGGTTTTTGAGTAACATCTCATCAAAGATTGCTGCCTTTTTGCACTTTGGACTCTTCAGGGATATCGTCGGTACAATGTAGCTCCGACTGTTTTGACATGTTTGGGTGAGAAATAGGACCATGCCTAGTATAAATGTACCCATTCGGACGCGTTGGAACAGTCAGTTTGATCGCATCAGGAGCAGGACGAAAGTTACACCCTTTTGCAACTTTACACTGCCTCCTTCTAACGATTTTTGGGGCAACAGGAAGCCTTTCACCACGGGCAAATGCCTAAGAGCTATAAAAAACCGAGAGAGGTTATTGTAGAGGCACTCTACATGATCCCATTGCCTCAGACAAAATGTTTCTAAGTGACACAGTTTTCGAGTAACATCTCGTCAAAGATTGCTGCCTTTTTGCACTTTGGACTCTTCAGGGATATCGTCGGTACAATGTAGCTCCGACTGTTTTGACATGTTTGGGTGAGAAATAGGACCATGCCTAGCATAAATGTACCCATTCAGATGCGTTGGAACAGTCAGTTTGGTCGCATCAGGAGCAGGACGAAAGTTACACCCCTTTGCAACTTTACACTGCCTCCTTTTGACGATTTTTGGGGCAACAGAAAACCTTTCACCATGGGCAAATGCCTCAGAGCTATAAAAAATTGAGAGAGGTTATTGTAGAGGCACTCTACGTGATCCCATTGCCTCAGACGAAATGTTTCTAAGTGACACGGTTTTTGAGTAACATCTCGTCAAAGATTGCTGCCTTTTTGCACTTTGGACTCTTCAGGGATATCGTTGGTACAATGTAGCTCCGACTGTTTTGACATGTTTGGGTGAGAAATAGGACCATGCCTAGCATAAATGTACCCATTCGGATGCATTGGAACAGTCAGTTTGGTCGCATCAGGAGCAGGACGAAAGTTACACCCCTTTGCAACTTTACACTGCCTCCTTCTGACAATTTTTGGGGCAACAGAAAACCTTTCACCACGGCCAAATGCCTCAGAGCTATAAAAAACTGAGAGAGGTTATTGTAGAGGCACTCTACGTGATCCCGTTGCCTCAGACGGAATGTTTCTAAGTGACACGATTTTCGAGTAACATCTCATCAAAGATTGCTGCCTTTTTGCACTTTGGACTCTTCAGGGATATCGTCGGTACAATGTAGCTCCAACTGTTTCGACATGTTTGGGTGAGAAATAGGACCATGCCTAGCATAAATGTACCCATTCAGATGCATTGGAATAGTCAGTTTCGTCGCATCAGGAGCAGGACGAAAGTTACACCCCTTTGCAACTTTACACTGCCTCCTTCTGATGATTTTTGGGGCAACAGAAAACCTTTCACCACGGGCAAATGCCTCAGAGCTATAAAAAACCGAGAGAGGTTATTGTAGAGGCACTCTACGTGATCCCGTTGCCTCAGAAGGAATGTTTCTAAGTGACATGATTTTTGAGTAACATCTCGTCAAAGATTGTTGCCTTTTTGCACTTTGGACTCTTCATGGATATCGTCGGTACAATGTAGCTCCGACTATTTCGACATGTTTGGGTGAGAAATAGGACCATGCCTAGCATAAATGTACCCATTCAGACGCGTTGGAACAGTCAGTTTGATCGCATCAGGAGCAGGACGAAAGTTACACCCTTTTGCAACTTTACATTGCCTCCTTCTGACGATTTTTGGGGCAACAGAAAACCTTTCACCACGGGCAAATGCCTAAGAGCTATAAAAAACCGAGAGAGGTTATTGTAGAGGCACTCTACGTGATAGCGTTGCCTCAGACGGAATGTTTCTAAGTGACACAGTTTTCGAGTAACATCTCGTCAAAGATTGCATCCTTTTTGCACTTTGGACTCTTCAGGGATATCGTTGGTACAATGTAGCTCAGACTGTTTCGACATGTTTGGGTGAAAAACAGGACCATGCCTAGCGTAAATGTACCCATCTGAATGTGTTGGAACAGTCAGTTTGGTCACATCACGAGCAAGACACCAAAAATGCAAAGGTTGCTTTGTGCAACTTGACAACATTGACACTTTTTTGCAACATGACTCAAAGACTCAAACTGACCCCAAATGACTCAAAGTGACTTAAAATCACCTTGATTATAGAGGTCAAGGTGCTCCTTATCATTCATTCATTATGAGCGCCTTGGGAGAATGGTATATAGGTCATCATCATGATTGGGCGCCTTGGATCCAGAGTGTTGGAGAGATCATCAAATGGTGTCTAGTAGGGTGAGTTATGAGTTTGGTCGCATCAGGAGCAGGACACCAAAAATGCATAACATGATGATGTAAAAATGTGTACATATGTGTAAAAATGCAGGAGGAAATAAAAAAAGACAAACCTTACAAATTAATGTGCATACTTACAACTCAATGTAACATAACTTTACAAAATCAATGTGAATACTTACAAATTAATCCAATGAACCATCTGGATCTGCTCTACTCTTTATTGTGTCAAGTATTGCTTCATGGTCAGACTCACGCACCTTCCACAATATTTTGTTCAAAGGTCTACCCCGATACTTTATCAAATGAACATTGGATGCCACGACAAGGTTCGAGTAATGAAGAATCTTTCGATGCATGTCAAAGTCCTGAAATAGCCAAATATTAACACTCTTATGTGGGTACCTTCTAAGCCATGTTCCAGTAATAACCACTGATCTTGTAGGGTATTCGATGTTTTCTCCATCCGTAACAGGGGCCTCCAATTTCTTTTTGGCCTCAACACAATGACATAAGTAATAATCTGTTCCCTCTTCATTATCTTCATCTGCAATAACTGCATATACGTGTCCTACATTGATATGTGTAGCAAATTAGATGAAATTAGTCAACATTACAAAAACACTACAAAGTAAGATGACATTACCTGGTTGAACTAGATGAAATTAGATGCATATATGTGCCCTATATTACCTGGTTGAACTAAATCTAATATGTGGTCAAAGTCAACTGACGATTCCATCTGTGTTAGTTCCAGTGCCGTCGGGGGTCGATACGTGTCAAGTGGGCTAAGATAACTTAACTGCCATTCATCAACCCACTCCTTTGACTCGCACTCATCCCAGACTTGAATTGTACAGGAAGAACAAAAGCATGACATCTTTCGTGTATGGATACTCCATGAACCTACAATTGAGCTTCTGAAAGAGTGCATCTCATTTGATCCTGTCAGTGTACAACAATCCTCATATGGTGCAATGTTAGTATCATCTATCAACCAAAAAAATCTACGAACTAAAGACTTACCTTCATTACCTGGACCCATGGAAGCATTACACCACTCAACAATTGATTTTGCATCTGTCAACTTTGCATTGTCTTTATACTTTAACTCTTCTCATGCTATGGCTCTTTTGATACATGCTCTTGCACCATCATGCTCCCCCTTTCCATGCCCGGCCTCACAAAAGTTCCACATATGTTGAATACCTGTAAAATTATGCCTCCTACTCAGCCAATAGAAATTCTGCAAGTTCTTGAATTGTGATGCACAATTATCCGACCATATGATATGTTGACTAAACGATATGCCCCTTCTAGCCAAATCATTATAGAACACCTGAAAGCAACCTTGCACGAACTCCGTAGAATGTGTGCGATCATCACTAATATAGAAATGATACTCCCTTATGATCTTTCTGTCATCCTCTGTACTATCGTTCGCATGAATGAATGCGATGTGCACAAATATAGAAACCTGTGTGGAGTTGTAATATTATGATTGCACCTCACGCTGTGGCTGTAGACTGTAGTTCTCTGCAAAGTCGACTACTGAAACAATGCTACCAACTGGAAATGTGTCCTTGCATAACTTGAATTGCAAGTCCAACCATCGAGCTCTATGGGCATGTCTTGCATACTCATACACTATGCTGTCATGAAATATAGGCATAAACTGATACACTGGAATCTTTTCAATAACTAATTCACACCTCTTTGCTTCTTTACCATCTTTTGTATTGTATGCCACTGTTTTATACTTGCCAAACTCTACTAGTTCATTTCCAACCACATGTGTTATTTCCATATGTTCACATATTGGCAAATGTTGCAAGCCACCGCAACGATGACATGTGCCATCCAAGCATAATTTCTTGTAGAATATTTGACCTTCCTCTCTTTCACATAAAATTCTTGATATGAAGTCTCTTGAAGATGTTGGTGGGGCACATATGGCACAACCCTGCAAATCATTGTTAGTATGCATATCTAAACATATAGACCTATAAGCATCAAAATGGTTAGAAAATTCAATATGTAATCTACAACAACAAGTAGTGCGTGTATGATTTATCTTAACATAGAAAGGTTTTAGCATTTCAAAATATCTTTGACAAATTTTAATTTGAGGATACTTCTCTAGAAATTTACCATAAAACTGTGTTTGAGTCTCATCCAAAAAATGCTTTGGATGTGGCTCTTGGTTCTGACTACCAATTCTCCTTCTTACCACATCCCTTTGATTCGGAGATACCCTTGTGTAATTCTTCCAAAAATCTTCAATTAGTGACCTCAATGCTTCAACAATTGGTTTATCTTTTCGTGGTAGTCT
The DNA here is from genome assembly GCA_027924645.1 of Cunninghamia lanceolata. Classification (NCBI taxonomy): domain Eukaryota; kingdom Viridiplantae; phylum Streptophyta; class Pinopsida; order Cupressales; family Cupressaceae; genus Cunninghamia; species Cunninghamia lanceolata. The sequence goes on from BSBN01000793.1 coordinate 4,155,831, forward strand.
CCCCGAGAACGCCCATAATTCATTGGCATTAGTGTCCTCAATTCTTTGGCATCTTCCAATGGCTCTTGATAAAGTTTTCCTATTAATTCTCAATTTTTGACTTGTCTTTCTAATAAGACGAGCTTTCCTCATTTGACTACTTACTATAGTCGATGTAATCACACGCCGTGTTGCATTACTATCTTTTGTGCGTGAGGTGTTACCCACACTCTCATACGCACTCATTAGATTCTTGACAATAGATTTTTCACTTGAAGCCTCTAATGTTCTCAACCCAAGAATCTTCATGATAGACCTATACTTTATACTTCGCATCATTTCAACGAATAGTTGACATCTTGCAGTCTCATTTAACTTTTCAAAGAACAATCTCCAAATCTTATTAGCATATCTTCTACAAGTGCGTTTTGGAATCTTACCTTCCATTGGCTGCAAAATATTCTCATCAATATCAATCAAATACTTTGGCTTTCTATGCAAAATTCTAGGTGGTGTCAAGTTAGGTAAATTCATCTCAACATTAGGAATTTCATCAATATTTAAATGAGATGGGTTAGATGGCATACCTTCGATCGAAGATGGAATAGATGACATACCTTGAGGTTGAGGTGGGAACGATGGCGTACCTCCTTCATCACATGTGAGTGATGATGTACTCTCAACTTGAGATGTGGTAGATGGTGTCCCTACATGTTGTCTTGCGATAAAGGATGTGTCTCCAACTATGGTATTCAAATCTCTCGTACCACGAAGTTTTTGCATTCGTTCTCTTTGTGCCGCCAATACCATATCTCTTTGTGATGGTTGTGGTTCCTCTTCAATTGGTATGTCTTCATTTATCGTGTCCAATTTCCTCTTCTCACGAAGTTCCCTCATAGCCATTGCTTTCTTTGCATTCTTAGCTTCTATCTCTTCCTGTGTTGGTTTAATTCTTGATCGTTTCCTCAGCATGACGGAGAATTTGTCTGTAGTATGATAAAGAGACCAATATTAGTTCCTAAGAAATGAATACATGATAATAGTGGGATTGTATTTTTTTTATGTTGTAAGGATTTATTCTTGTATAGTTTGACATCATGGTATGAACTAAGGTTTGTTTATTACACATAATTATTAAAGAGCCCAAGTGTAGAAAATATATATGGCATCATGTGAGATTGTAGGTTGCTTTCTTGATTGGAAATGTGTCTATTTTAAACATGTATGATAAAGCATGATAAAGTAATTCAATCCGAAATAAGGAAAATGTAAAGAACATGCATGTAAAGACTTGACATACCTAAAAAATGAAGATTTGAATGGAGAGAGTACCCAATTATGTAGTGTTTTTATCTTCTTGCATCAAACTCCTCAACAATTTGAGTTTTTCACCACTTGCTTCCTTTTCAATGTTAAATTCTTAAAATTGAATCAAAATTAACATTGCAATACTACAAAAATTGAAACTTGTATAGATATATATCAAATTTGGTTTGAAAACTATGTTATTTCCTCCTTCTCAAGTTGGCAAAGCAGAAAAGGTGGTGGAAAGATCATGCAAAGGTGGTACAATGTGTCAAATGTGCATGTGAACTTCCCAATAGCATGAAAGCACTTCTTTTTTGTCAGAGCACGCGCAGAATCAGTAAGAAAATAGAGCATGTGGGCCTGGATCATGGGGGTAACCACTTTTTTACCATTTCAGTAGAAATACAAAACGCGAGCGCGTTATAACGCGCTCGCGCTATAACGCGCTCGCGTTTTGTCCTACTATAGATCCCTAAACCCTAAACCTTCAACTCTAATCCCTTGACCCTCAACCCTCAATGTCAAATCCTAATCCCTCAACCTCAACCTTGTCCCTAAACCCTAATCCCTTCAACCTCAACCCTATCCCTAAACCCTTGACCCTCGAACCTCAGCCCTCGATGTCAAACCCTAATCCCTTGATGCAGAGCGAAACCCTAATCCTCCGCTTTACCTTTGTTGATGTGACTAAGACCATCGGTGGGACTCTTCGCCCATCTTCTGACAATACAACTCTTACCGATAACTCAACATAATGCTTCATCTTCGGTAAGACATTACCATTTGTCACCTCGACACAAACACGATCGGCAAGATTAATGCTATCGGTTCAATGCACCTTTGTCTACCCGATAGACATAGTCAATCCGATGACTTCTCCATACATTGCTCGACTTATTCTTCCGGTCCTCCTTACTGTTTCCACCGGTCATTTCTTGCATCGTTTAGAATGCTTATTCTAAAAACCTCACATACAACAATGATATTCAAATGGAAGATACGAACTGTCCTCACAAACATTCATTGTGTACACATAAAGTGCTAATTCCTTCTCTGCACATTGTAACTGAATAGAACACACAAAAACACTAAAACTACATAACAGAAATAAATCTAACTACATGGAGGTCATTCCACTGATTTCAAAGAAATCCACCAGTGGAATGACTCCAATCGGTATCACTGTAGTTTGACCAGAAAACACAGAATTTCTTTATTCCTTCTGCTTCAGAATAAAATACAATTTCTCTCTTTGTTCGTTCACTCCCCTCTACATGAACAGAGACCAACAATATAAACACTCTCAATTGATAGTTACACACGGTGGAAGGTGAATCACCTATAACCACCCTGCCAATCAGTTACAAACCTTTCAGACATTCAGTTCGGTTACAAATGGTAATGACACGTACACAAACTACTCAACATTATGCCGTTACTTGGCCAAATTCTAATCCCTCAACCCTTCACTCTAATCCTTCAACCCTAAACCCTATCCCTAAACCCTCAACACTATACCTTAAACCCTAATCCCTCAACTCTAACCCTAAACCTTGTCCCTAAACCCTAATCCCTTCAACCTCAACCCTATCCCTAAACCCTTGACCCTTGAACCTCAGCCCTCGACGTCAAACCCTAATCCCTCAACCCTTAACTCTAATCCCTCATCTCTCAACCCTAACCCTAAACCCTCAACCCTCAACATCAAACCCTAATCCCTCAACCCTCAACCCTAATCTGTCATCTGTCATCCCTCCACACTCTACTTTAACCCTAATTCCTCGAACCTCAACCCTCAACCCTCAACATCAAACCCTAATCCCTCAACCCTTAACTCTAATCCCTCGACCTTCAACCCTGATCCTAAACCCTAAACCGTCAACGCCAAATTCTAATCCCTCAACCCTTCACTCTAATCCCTCAACCCTAAACCCTATCCCTAAACCCTCAACACTATACCTTAAACCCTAATCCCTCAACCCTAACCCTAAACCTTGTCCCTAAACCCTAATCCCTTCAACCTCAACCCTATCCCTAAACCCTTGACCCTCGAACCTCAGCCCTCGACGTCAAACCCTAATCCCTCAACCCTTAACTCTGATCCCTCATCTCTCAACCCTAACCCTAAACCCTCAACCCTCAACATCAAACCCTAATCCCTCAACCCTCAACCCTAATCTATCATCCGTCATCCCTCCACACTCTACTTTAACCCTAATTCCTCGACCCTCAACCCTATCCCTAAACCCTTGACCCTCCAACCTCAACCCTCAACCCTCAACATCAAACCCTAATCCCTCAACCCTTAACTCTAATCCCTCGACCTTCAACCCTGATCCTAAACCCTAAACCCTCAACGCCAAATTCTAATCCCTCAACCCTTCGCTCTAATCCCTCAACCCTCAACCCTATCCCTAAACCCTCAACACTATACCTTAAACCCTAATCCCTCAACCCTAACCCTAAACCTTGTCCCTAAACCCTAATCCCTTCAACCTCAACCCTATCCCTAAACCCTTGACCCTCGAACCTCAGCCCTCGACGTCAAACCCTAATCCCTCAACCCTTAACTCTGATCCCTCATCTCTCAACCCTAACCCTAAACCCTCAACCCTCAACATCAAACCCTAATCCCTCAACCCTCAACCCTAATCTATCATCCGTCATCCCTCCACACTCTACTTTAACCCTAATTCCTCGACCCTCAACCCTATCCCTAAACCCTTGACCCTCGAACCTCAACCCTCAACCCTCAACATCAAACCCTAATCCCTCAACCCTTAACTCTAATCCCTCGACCTTCAACCTTGATCCTAAACCCTAAACCCTCAATGCCAAATTCTAATCCCTCAACCCTTCACTCTAATCCCTCAACCCTAAACCCTATCCCTAAACCCTCAACACTATACCTTAAACCCTAATCCCTCAACCCTAACCCTAAACCTTGTCCCTAAACCCTAATCCCTTCAACCTCAACCCTATCCCTAAACCCTTGACCCTCAAACCTCAGCCCTCGATGTCAAACCCTAATCCCTCAACCCTTAACTCTGATCCCTCATCTCTCAACCCTAACCCTAAACCCTCAACCCTCAACATCAAACCCTAATCCCTCAACCCTCAACCCTAATCTATCATCCATCATCCCTCCACACTCTACTTTAACCCTAATTCCTCAACCCTCAACCCTATCCCTAAATCCTTGACCCTCAAACCTCAACCCTCACCCTCAACATCAAACCCTAATCCCTCAACCCTTAACTCTAATCCCTCGACCTTCAACCCTGATCCTAAACCCTAAACCCTCAACGCCAAATTCTAATCCCTCAACCCTTCACTCTAATCCCTCAACCCTTCACTCTAATCCCTCAACCCTAAACCCTATCCCTAAACCCTCAACACTATACCTTAAACCCTAACCCTAAACCTTGTCCCTAAACCCTAATCCCTCAACCCTCAACCCTAATCTGTCATCCGTCATCCCTCAACTCTAATCCCTCATTCCTAAACCCTAAACGCTATCCCTATTCCTAGACCCTCAACAGGCTCGATACTATACCTTAAACCCTAATCCCTCTACCATCAACACTCTTATTTAACCCTAATCCCTTGACCACTAACCCTATCCCTCAACCTCAACCCTCAACCCTCAACCCTCAACTCTCAACATTAAACCCTAATTCATCAACCCTAAACCCTAATCCCTCAAACCTAAACCCTATCCCTAAACCATCAACCCTCAACACTATACCTTAAACCCTAATCCCTCAACCCTCAACCCTAAACCTTATCCCTCAACCCTCAACCCTAATCCCTCATCCCTCAACTCTAATCCCTCATCCGTAAACCCTAAATGCTATCCCTATTCCTAAACCCTCAACAGACTCGATACTATACCTTAAACTCTAATCCCTTATCCCTAAACCCTCCAACCCTATCCCTAATCCTTATACCCTCCACACTCTACTGTAACCCTAATTCCTCGACCCTCAACCCTATCCCTAAACCCTTGACCCTCGAACCTCAACCCTCAACCCTTAACATCAAACCCTAATCCCTCAACCCTTAACTCTGATCCCTCGACCTTCAACCCTGATCCTAAACCCTAAACCCTCAACGCCAAATTCTAATCCCTCAACCCTTCACTCTAATCCCTCAACCCTAAACCCTATCCCTAAACCCTAAACCTTGTCCCTAAACCCTAATCCCTCAACCCTCAACTCTAATCTGTCATCCGTCATCCCTCAACTCTAATCCCTCATTCCTAAACCCTAAACACTATCCCTATTCCTAGACCCTCAACAGGCTCGATACTATACCTTAAACCCTAATCCCTCTACCATCGACACTCTTATTTAACCCTAATCCCTGGACCATTAACCCTATCCCTCAACCTCAACCCTCAACCCTCAACCCTCAACTCTCAACATTAAACCCTAATTCATCAACCCTAAACCCTACTCCCTCAAACCTAAACCCTATCCCTAAACCATCAACCCTCAACACTATACCTTAAACCCCAATCCCTCAACCCTCAACCCTAAACCTTATGCCTAAACCCTAATCCCTCAACCCTCAACCCCAATCCCTCATCCCTCAACTCTAATCCCTCATCCCTAAACCCTAAATGCTATCCCTATTCCTAAACCCTCAACAGACTCGATACTATACCTTAAACTCTAATCTCTTATCCCTAAACCCTCCAACCCTTTCCCTAATCCTTACACCCTCCACACTCTACTTTAACCCTAATCCCTTGAACCTCAACCCTATCCCTAAACCCTTGACCCTCGAACCTCAACCCTCAACCCTCGACGTTAAACCCTATTCCCTTAACCCTTAACTCTGATCCCTCATCTCTCAACCCTAACCCTAAACCCTAAACCCTCAACCCTCAACGTCAAATCCTAATCCCTCAACCCTAAACCCTATCCCTAAACCCTCAACACTATACCTTAAACCCTAATCCCTCATCCCTCAACCCTAAACCTTATCCCTAAACCCTAATCCCTCAACCCTCAACCCTAATCTGTCATCCCCCAACTCTAATCCTTCATCCCTAAACCCTAAATGCTATCCCTATTCCTACACCCTCAACAGAATCGATACTATACCTTAAACCCTAATCCCTTATCCCTAAACCCTCCAACCCTATCCCTAATCCTTATACCCTCCACACTCTACTTTAACCCTAATTCCTCGACCCTCAACCCTATCCCTAAACCCTTGACCCTCAAACCTCAACCCTCAACCCTCAACATCAAACCCTAATCCCTCAACCCTTAACTCTGATCCCTCGACCCTCAACACTATACCTTAAACCCTAATCTATATCCCTCAACCCTTAACCCTTAAAACTTAAACCCTATCCCTACACCCTCAACACTTGACACTATATCTTAAGCCTTAAACCCTCATCCCTAAAGCCTCAACCCTCAATCCTTAAACCTTAAACCCTAAACCCTATCCCTAATCCCTCTACCCTCAACACTCTAACCCTAACCTCGACATTAAATGCTAATCCGTCAACCCTAAACCCTAATCCTAAACCCTCAACCCTCAACCCTCAACACTATACCTTAAACCCTAATCCCTCAACCCTCAACCCTAAACCTTATCCCTAAACCCTAATCCCTCAACCCTCAACCCTAATCCATCATCCCTCAACTATAATCCCTCATCCCTAATCCCTAAATGCTATCCCTATTCCTAAACTCTCAACAGACTTGATACTATACCTTAAACCCTAATCCCTTATCCCTAAACCCTCCAACCCTATCCCTAATCCTTACACCCTCCACACTCTACTTTAATCCTAATCCCTCGACCCTAAACCCTATCCCTAAACCCTTGACCCTTGAACCTCAACCCTCAACCCTTAATGTCAAACCCTAATCCCTCAACCCTTAACTTTGATCCCTCGACCCTCAACCGTAATCTGTCATCCCTCATCCCTAAACCTTAAATGCTATCCCTATTCCTAGACCCTCAACAGGCTCGATACTATACCTTAAACGCTAATCCCTTATCTGTAAACCTTCCAACTCTATCCTTTATGCCTTAACCCTCATGATGAATAGCCTTGAATGTAAAAAAATTTGAGTGGGACATAACGCGAGCGCGTTATAACGCGCTCGCGTTATGTCAAACATGGCAAAAGACAGACTTGCGGATAAAAATGTAAGGCAAGAAATAACACGAGCGCGTTATAACACGAGCGCGTTATAACGCGCTCGCGTTATTTATTGCTTTGGGAATCCCAAGCTTTGGGCTTGGGATTTGCTTTGGATTTCCAACCCAAAGGCTTGGAGTGCCTTATGAACAGTCACAGACGTGCTTTTCTGTATTCTTCAAAATTTCACATAATTTCGTTCGTGCTAACCCTCAGATTTGCACGTGTTTCAAGGTTGAACAAATCAAACACATGGGTAATGTTAGGCTTTCTCTTAGCTATTTGACGATGTGATTTTTTTCACATTTTAACAATGTTAAGCCTTTCATCTTTAATTTCTTTTGTTTGTGTGTCCGTTTTTATGCAAAAACCACTGTTTGGTCTTTTTTTCATTGTAAAATAACTATTCATTCAAATTTCAAAAAAATTACATATTTAGAAACTAGACTTCATTCTACAAATATTAAAAAAATAAAAAAATGATTTTCAATTAGTTTTCAAAATTTATAGGGGTAGCACGGCCAAAATTCTATTTTTTAGGATGTGTCCACTTTAAAAATTAGTAAAAAATCAAATATTCATCAAAAAATTATCAGAAAAATTGGGCATAAACTACATGCTATTAGCTAATTTCTCACTGAAGTGATTTTAAAAATACCAAAAAAAAGTTGACCTTTTGAGGGAGCCACAAAACATGCTATGTTATGTTTTTTTGACAGAAACAACACCAATTTCTGTGGCTCCCTCTTTTGAACCCCTTAATCTATGCCATTTTCAAAACAAAATAGTAGTTTAGAAAGTAGACTCGGAGCACTACGAACATTGTTTTGGTTGCATCTCTAAATTTTGAGTGTAACTATGCTCAATTTCTCATCCAAGGCCAGTATTTCCTGATTTCAGAAAAAAAGTGGCCACTTAAGACCCCTTTTTGGCCCCCCATCTTCTTGCACTTACCCTAAACCACTTTATGTTCTTTTTACATTGGGAATGAAGCTCTCTATTTGACAATGTCCTTCATCTACATTGGAGATGGAAGACATGAGCAGATTGCCTTACTAGAGTGCAGTTGGAAGCATAATGTATGTTATGGTCTGTAAAAAACCAGACATTGCCCAAGCAGTGGGAGTTCTTTCCTGTTTTATGTACAATCCTGGAAGAGTGCATTGCGATGCAGTTAAGAGGATCTTCAGATATTTATGGGGTACAATAGAGTACTCTATATGTTTTCATGGTACATGAGATTAACATTCCTTGAGTATTCATGGTTTTGTGGATTCAGACTGGGCTAGTGATGTTGAAAGCAGAAGGTCCACCAATGCATATGTATTTACTCTTAATGGTGGTGCAATCGGTTGGATGAGCAAGTGACAAGCTGTGGTCACTTTGTCCACTATAGAGGTAGTGTATATGGCAGATACTCATGCATGTAAAGAAGCCATTTGGTTGAAGTATTTGTGTTCAACTATTGGATTAAAACATGGTGCAGTTATAGTTTATTGTGATAGTTAAAGTGCAATCTGCATTGTGAAGAACCCAACTTTTTATGCCAGGACCAAACACATTGATGTTCAGTATCACTTCATGAGAGCTTTGGTCGAGGATGGTAGGGTGAAGCTAGAAAAGGTAAAGACTGTGGTGAATGTTGCAGATGCATTAACAAAGCCTGTGAGCATAGTGAAGTTCAGATGGTGTTCCAAATTAATGGGCCTTTCGGCCCTGAGCAATTAAGTACCTATTTTTTATTTGCTCATGCAAGTTGTCCAACAAGTGGGAGAATGTTAGAAATAAAGTATTTTAAAAATAGAAAAAACAAAAAAGATAAAAAAAGGAAAGTGTCTCAACCTTGCATGGAAATAAAAATAAAGCATGCCAAGAATAGAAGATTTTGTGATAGGTGAAAAGTTGCTATTTTGAGAAGTATCTTTATATGGAGATAGAGATAAGATTGCTATGAGATTTTATTAGATATTTTCTAAAAAGAAATGTTTTATCTCTAGAAGGTTATCATATCTAATGTAATATATATTGGTACTTTGAGATAGTCATTAAGAGAGAGGTGAGAGTTAGTTTGCAATTCTGTATGCTGCCATAATGCTGTCGAAATTCCTCTAGATTGAGTTGATGTGAAGACTCCTATAAGAACTTGCATTGCAAGTGTGTTGTAATCTAGTTCACAATTTGATAATACATTGTGTAGGTTTTGACTTGTGTGGGGTTTTTCTCCCGAAAGGGTTTTCCCCACGTATATCATTGTGTTATGGTTTTATTGTTATTCTGTTTATACAATTTCATGTGTTTCTTGATATCTCTATAATATTGTAATTGAAATTTGCATAACCCTCCTCTCAAGGTTAGCTTAGGAAGTGTTTCCGCACAGATTTGCTTCCTTACAAAGTTAAGTTCAAATTTCTTGTGATTGATCTTGATTTTCATACACTCCCAACACAATTAAAGTTTACGGTACAATCTTATAACTTTGTGTAGAAAATATCTCATGTATGTTATTCTAATGTTTACATAATTAAATAATTTAAATAATTTTGAAGGTTATCAATGAACATATTATGCATGGCTGAAATTATAGGATTTTTCATTTCTTGTGCACTATTTTTTTTTTATTTCAGAATTCCCAAATGTTATATGTAGCAGAATCCTTCCTGCTTTAGAAGACATGTCATACCATTCCTTCCTCCTATTTGGGTGAGTTGTGACATGTCATGACTCACAAACATTCCTTAGTTCTACTAGGGGTAAATTGTGTTTGTGCATATTTAATAATCTCTTTTTGTTATTTCTGTATTTGTATTTTCAGTGGTTGCTCATCAGTGATATAGCCAGACTGGTATCTACAACGTGTACATACTGTTTCTTGCACTGGGTGCTTTAAATTTTTGTTTTTGTCTAGAACTGACATTATAAAATTTATGATGCTATGGATCATATGAAATGAATTTTTGACATGCCTTTTCTTTGTTTGTGGTTTTAAATGGGTACTGTGAATAGCAATCAAGGCACACAGAGTCTATCACCTCTTCTCTTTTGATGGGATCCTTAAAGGCCATGTTTATGACATCTTTGGTGGCAATGATTTTCCATGTGGGGATGAACACTTCCAAACATGTGAGAATGTTAACCACTAGAGGATCAGGCTTTATCTTATCAGATATCTGCAAATTGTTTGCATTAGTACAAATTTAGCATCACTAAACCATACATTCAAAATTTGAAATTAACTATAATACCTAATGTAGACAAGTGTTGTGATAATGGATGGGGAAGCTGTAAGTGTAGTCCACAACCATGTTACAATGCTTGCATAGCTCCTCCACTTGATCCTTCTTTTGTACAATGATTATTAAACCCATAATCATCATAATAGAAGTATAGTTATGGACAAAATGAATATATCCATGAGTGGAAAAAAAATTGAACATTGCCATGGATGTAGCCAACATAGGCCAAGGCCAAGGGTCAAGATAAGTGCTCATTATTTCAAACATTTTCAAAACTACACAATGTTTTTAAAAATAGCAATATCCCATAAACCTCTTAGCAAAAAGAGACTCCCCATAAAAAATCTAATACTCAAATATTTGGGTGATTGGTTTGGTCATTCCTAACAAATAACATTCGAAGAAATCAATACGAAACAAAAGAAATAAATAACATAAAAATCCTACTACCTTGAATGTAGGAGAGAAACAACACAGTTGTACTAATGATGTAAATGGGGAAGGAAGGCTCTTAGAAACATCTACAACAACAATGGTAACAATAAAACCTATGCAAACAAATCGATTAAAATTCTATTGAATTGAGAATCAATTTTACAAGATGTTCGCCAAATTTATTGGCTCCCCACTACAAAATTCAACCTGAAAGTATGTTTTGGTCATTGGCCTGTAACAGACAACCTGCACACAAAAGAAACACTCTACAAAACTAAAATCACTTTCCTGTGAACTTGCCACAACAAACTTGGTTGTTCTGTAATGCCTCCTCCCTCAAAAAGATTGTTGCCTCCATTTTGAAAAGGCAAATAACACCACTATTATCATTCACCTTCCCTAGCAACTTCTCCCCATTTTTCCCTACTATTAATTGACTCTACCAACGTAAGACTCCGATATATGGGTCAAAAATTTGGAAACTACCACAACTACAATTTGGTAGTCACCAGTCATAACTGCTGCGATAACTCCTCACCACTACACAGGTTAAGAAAAAATAGTAAAGGAAATTTAAAAAAATGCAGCACCATGTCCTTTTTTCTTCCAAGCATGACTACAAGAAGGGAGTGGCGGAGTAAAGGTCTAATGGAGACTACTACAGGTGTCACACCAAAATTGGAATAAGCATTTATTAAGAAGAAACGATCATGTGGATGTCCTTGCATCAAACACCCAAGGAAGAAAGAAAATTGACCCTGTCACTTATCAAGAGGAAAATCAAACCTTCTAACCACTATTTCTGATAACCAAGATGAGTCCTCAATAGGTCTTCCAAACCACTTTACCAAATATTCAAAGTATTGCTTGTCCCTTGTGCTCCTACTCACCTGGGTGTCCAAAATTGTCTCAATCTCCTCCTTCTGTGAAATAGATTGTGGAATGTTCATTTGTGCTTTTGTAACATCCCCTTGAAACTCACCTTCATGATATTCTATTAGATCTAAAGTATTAAATATGGGAGAAATATTAAGCTCATTAGGTAACTCTACTTCATAGGCATTACCTGAATAGTGCTTACTTACAATCTTGCAAGGCCCAAACTTCTTCATTTTTAGCTTGTTGTAAGTACCAACTAGAAATCTTTCCTTACTCAAATGTACAATAACCTCATCCCCAATATGAAACTCATTGTGTCTCCTCTTCAAGTCAGCCTTAGACTTATACTAAAAATTCATCTTGTTGATATGCTTCGTACGCTCTTCATGTGTTTAGTAAAGTCTTATGCATCTGCACTTTTCTTATCACTTCTATCTAACATTCTTAAATCTGAAACATCTCTTGGGCTACTTCCATAAACAATCAAGAATGGTGTCTTACCTATACTCCTATTAACCAAGTTGTTATATGCAAATTTATCTTGAGGTAGAACCAAATCCCATCCTTTTGGCTTGTCTCCAACTAAACTTCTCAACAAATTGCCCAAGCTTCTGTTTACAACTTCCATTTGGCCATTTGTTTATGGATGGTAGGCCGAACAAAACTTGAAATCAGTCCTTAGCTTCTTCCATAATCTCCTCCAAAAGTATCCCACAAACTTTGTATCTCTATCCGAAACTATGCTCTTTAGGAGACCATGTAGCCTTACTACTTCTCTGAAAAACAAATTTGCAATATGCATAGCATCATTAGTCTTCTTACATGGGATAAAATGAGCCATCTTAGAAAATCTATCTACCACCACAAATATAGAATCATGCCCCTTTTGTGTCCTTGACAAACCAAGAACAAAATCCATACTAATCTCCTCCCATGGCCTCTCAGGTACAGGTAGTGGCTGATATAAACTAGTGTTTTGACTAACAACTTTTGCCACTTGACATATCCTACAACATTGAACATATTTCCTTACATCTTTTTGCAATTGAGGCCAATAACAAATTTCTCCAACAAGTGCTTTAGTCTTATGAAAACCAAAATGTCTTGCAAGACCTCCACTATGTTTTTCCCTAATCAAATTCAATCTCATAGAACTTCTAGGAATGCATAACTGATTACCTCTAAATAACATAGCATCTTGGATTAAATAATCCAACTACCTTGTTCTATCTACTGCAATAGGAACCTTACAGGCCCTCCAAGCTTCTCCAAAATTAGGATCTTCCTCATACAACTCATTGAGCTCATCAAAACCAACAACTTCAACCTGCATTTCAACCAACAAATTCTACCTTCTACTCAAAGCATCCACAACCCTAGCTAACTTTCCACTTCTATATTTCAAAACAAATGTGTAACTTTGTAAAAATACTACACTATTCATATGCTTTTGATTCAACTTCCCTTGACTAATCAAATATTGAAGTGCTTGATGATCAGTAAACAAAACAAACTTTTTAGGCAAGAGATAGAGTCTCCATTTCTTAAGTGCTTGAACAATAGTATAAAACTCTTGATCATAAACTGAATACTTCTTCTTAGCATTATTTAACTTCTCACTAAAGTAGGCAATGGGCTTAGCTTCTTGGCTTAAAATAGCCCCAATAGCATTACCACTTGCATCACAATCAACTTGAAATACCGTGCTAAAATCTGGGAGTGCTAACATAGGTTGTTCTGTCACTTTGGTCTTCAACAAATCAAAACTCTTCTCTACCCGTATAGTCTAGTTGAACTCCTTATCTCTTCTCATAGTCTCAGTTAGTGGTGCATATATACTACTGAATTCTTTAATGAAATTTCTATAAAAACTTGCTAATCCATGAAATGATCTCACCTCTGTTACACTTCTAGGTGTTGGCCATTCTATTATATCTTTCACCTTCTCTGGGTCCATCTTGATGCTTTCTCCTGATATAACAAAGCCCAAATATACCAATTACTTCTTCACAAAGCTTCACTTCTTGAGGTTAATCAGCAAATTTTCATCTCTAAGCTTCTAAAGAAAAGTCTAACATGCATCAAATGTTCCTCTAGTGTCTTACCAAAGATCAAAATATCCTCAAGGTAAACAATTACAAATCTGCCCAAACACTCTTTCAATACCTCATTCATCAATCTCATAAATGTAGTAGGTGCATTGGTTAGCTCAAATGGCATGACCAACCACTCATACAAACCTTCCTTAGTCTTGAAAGATATTTTCCATTCATCTCCCTCTTTGATTCAAATTTGATGGTAGCCACTCTTCAAATAAATCTTGGTGAAGTACCCCGCTCCACTTAGGCAATCCATGATATCATCCATTCTAGGCAATGGAAATCTATACTTGATAGTGATCTTGTTTATGGCCCTTGAATCCATGCACATCCTCCATTCTCCACTCTTTTTTGGTGCCAAAACTACTGGTACTGCACATGGACTTGTTGATGATTGTTTTGATGCAATCATAACAATAAGTTAAAATTCAAATATAATGAACTAAAACTATACTTGAAAGATAAGAAGGAATCATTTAAGATTCAACTAATCCCAAGTCTACAATGGTTCGGTTGGTCAAGTTCAGTTGGTCAATGTGAAGCTGTAATGTTCAAGGGGCCTTACGTAGTTTAGAGTTGTTTGGTGGTTTAATGGACTAAGAATATGCAAAAGAATCATAGATTTCAACAAGTGTTTTGTTCATTTGCATACAAGTGTTACTGTGCTGCAAGTTCAGATGATTTTTCTTGAATTATTGCAGCTTTCTTCTTTATCTATTTATGAAAACTGTCTACCTTTAAACTCAGTTATGCATACTTCTTCAAGCTTGAGACAATTTCCCTTTGATTTCTACGTTTTCAGCTAAATATTCAGATGGGTTGGGAAAAGTTAGAAAGATCTAATCTATACCTTATTTAATCTACTGAAGGATCTAATTGCTCTGTTATACACTATGTAAATACCACAGTAATTTGATCAAATCCACAGTAAAAACCTTAAATGCAAGTTCTGAGCATTTTCACAAACATACATTTAAAATTGCAAGCTCTCAAAGAAAATGTTTCAAAAAACAAAGAAGAGCAGGAGAACACTCAGAAGATAGATGCAGAACTCCAGATTCTATTGTATTAGAAATGAGTAGTCATACATGATTTACAATGTAGGAATGACTCTTAGTTTCATTGATCATACTACAGAGAACTTACAAGCTTTACAGATACAGTAAGGCAGCCAGACATTCCACGCACACCTTACTGTAGACAAACAGGTGACCTCCTTCTTCTACCTCTAAACTTATGCCCAGAAAGACTCTACAATTCTGGCAAAATACTAAAATCCCTGTCGTAGCCCCTGTTGTAAAGTATTACAGTGTAGAGAGGCACAATATAAAGACATTCTGATTGTCCTCACTACAGCAAAAAAATTAACTAAACCCCTGGTTACAGCAATAAATACAGGTGAACCAGATCTTCAAAAAATATCTCTGAGCAGTGTCAAATCTGGGCGAAATATTGCCCCTTCTAAGAAGTTCTGGCAGCCCAGCAATAACTTCTGTTTGTCTATTGTAGTAATACTCTCAGTTGCAACCTTGTTCTTCACTTGAATTGGCCTTGACTTCTTCGCACTTCATCTTTATCTTCCTGCTCCTGAGATCGGATTTCCTTCCTCCATGAGGTCACTATGTTGAATTTCCAGCTGCTTCCTCAACTGCAAGCCTGTAAGACAAGACAAGCAATAAGTATCAATTTATCAAATAAATAGCAGGAAATTAAAATAACCATTTAGATCATGGTGACTATGCAATATTGTGAAAATCAGGTCCAAAATTAGCAGAAACTGCGTTCAAAAATGTATACAGACTGTTCAAAACCCATCGGGTCAACTATTGCTGACCAAAAAATGCTACGGGCGCCCAAAAAAATGTTTTAAAATTCCTATCGCTTTGCACATTCCCGCCCATCGGCGTGACTATCACCATCGGCGGGCCCCAAAATTGCTTCACCGATGTTCTCCGTTGGGCCGATGGCCTCTTTCTTTGTTTTTTGCCATCGGCGTGAGAATCGCCATCGGCGTGTCCAAAAAAAGTATGGCCGATATTCGTTATTTGGCCGATGGCCTTTTTATTTCGCTCATCATCCATTGGCGAGAGTTATGCCGATATAGCCCTTAGCGGCTTGCATTTCTTCCTTATCGGCATGAGATTCGCCATCGGCGAACTCCAAATCTTTTCCGCCAATGCCCATACCTTGGCCGATACCTTTATCGGCGAGAGTGTTGCCGATATCGCCCTCGTTGTTCGCCATCGGCGTGAGACTCTTACATCGGTAAAGGCAAAAAACACTTGGCCGACGTTGTAAGCTGTGCCGATGACAATATCATCAGTGAGAGATACCCCCTCGGGGTGACAATTTCAAACACTGCCGATCGCATTTGTTACACCGATGGCAAAAGGCCATCGGTATGTCTTCGTTTTATCAGCGAAAGCCTAATGCACAGCCCCGATATCAAATGTTATGCCGATACCTCACATCGGCCACAGATTTTTACTGAAGCTTCCGAACTATTGAACCTTTGTACCAAAAAAGAGAGGTTCAATGCACAGGTTCAAACCTGTGAAAAAACATTTCTAATGAATAAATAATGGTGACCACAGTGTTTGATGCACTCCCTGCAAAACAATCAAATGCAACATACAGAGTGGAACCCAGACAAAATTACCCACGACCTAGAACCACTAAGTATGAATTTTCAAAGTTTAAAACCAATGCCAACAAGGAAAAAGGCAAACAACTGACTGTTTACTATGCAAAACCTGATAGTACATTTTACCTAAATGATCATAACTTGCAAAATATGATGAATTTTAAGATGGTTCAAAAAGCAACCCTGGCTCAATTTTCACAAGGAATCCAACCATATTATGCAATGGTACTGCAAATGCATTTTTCCATATTTTTAACAAGGTTTGCAAATTTGACTCTCTTTTTCCCTTTACCACCAGACAGAACAAACACAAGCAGAAGCAAAAAGGAAAGCGACAGCAGGGGTCCTCATTTTGCTAAGGGGCAAAATGGGGCGTGTTGTGAACATCACAACAACTAGCAACCAAAACAAAACAATTAAATTCAAAGTGTTCAAGAAAACTAGATGAAATGAATCCATAACTTCCGACTATCTTTCCTGCAAATTACTATTCAGCTTGAGACTCAAAGTATTCAATAAAGATGCATGAATTTCCATTTTCAGTTTAGTTGTGTGCATGTGATTAATTATCCTCATCTTGAAGATCGGTTGAACAAACCAGTGACTGACATTAGCCTATGTAGGTGAGGATATTCCCTCATAGCCGACCGGATAGAGCCTTGCTGCCAGCGAGCGTCCATAGCCCCGGCAAGGTTATCGTTACAATTCTCCTAAGTAGAGCCCCACTGCCAGCGAGCGTCTATAGCCCTGGTAGAGTTACTTAGATGGCTTAATCTGGATTTTCAGTATAATCCACTTTATTTATTTATTTATTTTTATTTTCTCATTTTGAAAGACTTCATAAGATATAACAATTTGTAATTTCATGATGCAAGGAGTGGACACTTGCTGAAATTAAGCTGAGAATTGTAATGGTAGCAAGGGTAACCTCTGATTTTTCACCTAATATCTACACTGGTAAGTTCAACAAACCCAAGGATTTTAGGTGTGTCATCATGAGAAACTTGCTTCGAATTCTCAATCACATTTATTGAATACAAAACTTCAAAAGATGAACAACTCTCTACATTCATGACAGTAACAAGTTATGTGTAAATTGTAAATAATTAACTTGAATACCCTAAATTTTATACTATTTTGAATGGTTGCTAGTTTTGCTCCTTAATACTCTAAAGTAAAATAAAGATCCCTGCTGAGGAGACAACCAACAAACCAAACAAACAGGCTGTACAAACAACACAAAAAAAAATGCTTTACAAACAGAAAGAAACAAAAAGCAAAAACAAACAGAAGACAAACTATACAAACAGCTAACCTAAAAAAGAAAAACAGCAAAACAAGAAAAGAAAACAAAAAACAACTACCCTACCAGACTATATACAAGCCTCTCCAAGGCAAACAAAAACCCAGGAAAAAGACCCAAGAACACCCCTACTTGCATATTTCTTTAGATTGTGCAGGAGTAACAGGGTACTAGTTATGGTCCTCATCCTAGCAGATTTATCTTTGAATCCTGAAAAAAATTCTGGTATTCTAAATTCATTGTATTTATCAGAATAGCTCTTAACTAGTAACTGAGGCTACTCATCAGGTTTATGATTAATCCATATGCAGGTCCTATCTCTTGAATTTCCATAATCAAAATAGCATTTATCATTGTTTACTAAGGAAAGGAAAGAGACAACCTGATGTGCCCTTAGCTCTATGGAACACGCTTGTTCATTGATAGCTGGCTCTTCGTTTAACTCTTCATTTTCGTTGCCCAACTCCATGTCTAGTCCTTTTTCAAGTTGAAAGATGAATGACTCAAGATGTATCATTTCTTCATCTTCATTTATCTTTGTTTCTTCATTCTGGATGTTCAGTTTATCCTCAAACTCAGCAAACCTCTCAATGTTCTCATTAGTTTCCTGCATATCAGTACTTAAGTAAGTATCTTCATCATCATCTGATATACAGAATTTAATCATTTCTAAATCACTTGAGAGTAAAGGTGGGACAACATCCATAGATTGACAGGAGTACTCCCCTATTTTATTTTTAACATGGCATGGGGGTGATGTCTGATTATGCACAGCAGCTATATGATCTTCTGTATTTTCAATTTTTAAGAATTGGTCATCAACTGACTCACATTTATCATTCAGTGTGGAGTCTGCTTCTATTAACCTGCAACAATCCTGAACTTGGTCATTCAAGTCAGAGAAATCAGTCATGGGATTGGGATTCACTTTCTCCTCTATGACTTCACTAGTTTTTATAGTAGGGATCTCATCAATTTCAGTGCACTCTAATCTTTTCATTTGCCCACATTTCTCCTTTCCATAAAATGACTCAAGGAAAGATGTTTTACTATCTTTACCAAAAGCATTAGGATCAGCAATAAAAACCTTATCCTGACAAATGGTTTTCTCTCTACAAGATTTAAAAGATTTATACTTGCACTCCCCTTTTCCTGTATTAGGAAGTAGAGACCTACTATCAATCCCTCCATAATATGACCTAAGAAAAGATGCTCTGTTATCATTCCCTTCCAGAATTGATTTTTCTATTGTATTTTCTAACCACCTATTAGTTTCTAGTGCTGTATTAGCTTGTTGCT
Organism: Cunninghamia lanceolata; assembly: GCA_027924645.1. Classification (NCBI taxonomy): domain Eukaryota; kingdom Viridiplantae; phylum Streptophyta; class Pinopsida; order Cupressales; family Cupressaceae; genus Cunninghamia; species Cunninghamia lanceolata. The sequence goes on from BSBN01000793.1 coordinate 4,175,179, forward strand.
GCAAAATTTCTTTTTCCTGCCAGCTTTCAGCTCTGAACACATCTGAAAAAATAATCAGTCCTTTCAAATATGAATCTATCCTAGTGAGGAATGTTAAACATTTAAGTTCATTGTGTTCAATAGTCCGGTGTATCCTGCAACAACTAGACAAACAAAAATTAGATAAACTTTGAGAATAAAACTGTTCATTCAAAGCTCCCTGAAATAAAGGACTGTTAACTTGAAAAATGTCCCCATATTTGTCCATTAAAAAAAAAAAAATGGGACTTTCTTTTCACCCTTTTAGGCCTTTTGAAATTTTATGAGACCTAACATATCTCAGAATATAACATTTAAAACTCAGAATTTTAACCCTAAACCAAATCAGGCCCTCCTTCTAGCACCAGAAAACTGTTGATGATTGTTTTGATGCAATCATAACAATAAGTTAAAATTCACATATAATGAACTAAAACTATACTTGAAAGATAAGAAGGAATCATTTAAGATTCAACTAATCCCAAGTCTACAATGGTTCGGTTGGTCAAATTCAGTTGGTCAATGTGAAGCTATAATGTTCAAGGGGCCTTATGTAGTTTAGAGTTGTTTGGTGGTTTAATGGACTAAGAATATGCAAAAGAATCATAGATTTCAACAAGTGTTTTGTTCATTTGCATACAAGTGTTACTGTGCTGCAAGTTCAGATGATTTTTCTTGAATTATTGCAGCTTTCTTCTTTATCTATTTATGAAAACTGTCTACCTTTAAACTCGGTTATGCATACTTCTTCAAGCTTGAGACAATTTCCCTTTGATTTCTACGTTTTCAGCTAAATATTCAGATGGGTTGGGAAAAGTTAGAAAGATCTAATCTATACCTTATTTAATCTACCGAAGGATCTAATTGCGCTGTTATACACTATGTAAATACCACAGTAATTTGATCAAATCCACAGTAAAAACCTTAAATGCAAGTTCTGAGCATTTTCACAAACATACATTTAAAATTGCAAGCTCTCAAAGAAAATGTTTCAAAACACAAAGAAGAGTAGGAGAACACTCAGAAGATAGATGCAGAACTCCAGATTCTATTGTATTAGAAACGAGTAGTCATACATGATTTATAATGTAGGAATGACTCTTAGTTTCATTGATCATACTACAGAGAACTTACAAGCTTTACAGATACAGTAAGGTAGCCAGACATTCCACGCGCACCTTACTGCAGACAAACAGGTGACCTCCTTCTTCTACCTCTAAACTTATGCCTAGAGAGACTCTACAATTCTGGCAAAATACTAAAATCCCTGTCGTAGCCCCTGTTGTAAAGTATTACAGTGCAGAGAGGCACAATATAAAGACATTCTGATTGTCCTCACTACAGCAAAAAAACTAACTAAACCCCTAGTTCAAACCCCTGGTTACAGCAATAAATACAGGTGAACCAGATCTTCAAAAAATATCTCTGAGCAGTGTCAAATCTGGGCGAAATATTGCCCCTTCTAAGAAGTTCTGGCAGCCCAGCAATAACTTCTGTTTGTCTGTTGTAGTAATACTCTCAGCTGCAACCTTGTTCTTCACTTGAATTGGCCTTGACTTCTTCGCACTTCATCTTTATCTTCCTGCTCCTGAGATCAGATTTCCTTCCTCCATGAGGTCACTGTGTTGAATTTCCAGCTGCTTCCTCAACTGCAAGCCTATAAGACAAGACAAGCAATAAGTATCAATTTATCAAATAAACAGCAGGAAATTAAAATAACCATTTAGATCATGGTGACTATGCAAAATTGTGAAAATCGGGTCCAAAATTAGCAGAAACTGCGTTCAAAAATGTACACAGATTGTTCAAAACCCATCGGGTCAACTATTGCTGACCAAAAAATGCTACGGGCGCCCAAAAAACTGTTTTAAAATTCCTATCGCTTTGCACATTCCCGCCCATCGGCGTGACTATCGCCATCGGCGGGCCCCAAAATTGCTTCGCCGATGTTCTCTGTTGGGCCGATGGCCTTTTTCTTTGTTTTCTGCCATCGGCGTGAGAATCGCCATCGGCGTGTCCAAAAAAAGTATGGCCGATATTCGTTATTTGGCCGATGGCCTTTTTATTTCGCTCATCCTCCATCGGCGAGAGTTATGCCGATATAGCCCTTAGCAGCTTGCATTTCTTCCTTATTGGCGTGAGATTCGCCATCGGCGAACTCCAAATCTTTTCCGCCGATGCCCATACCTTGGCCGATAGCTTTATCAACGAGAGTGTTGCCGATATCGCCCTCGTTGTTCGCCATCGGCGTGAGACTCTTACATCGGTAAAGGCAAAAAACACTTGGCCGACGTTGTAAGCTATGCCGATGACAATATCATCGGCAAGAGATACCCCCTCAGGGTGACAATTTCAAACACTGCCGATTGCATTTGTTACACCGATGGCAAAAGGCCATCGTTATGTCTTCGTTTTATCGGCGAAAGCCTAATGCACAGCCCCGATATCAAATGTTATGCCGATACCTCACATCGGCCACAGTTTCACCGAAGCTTCCGAACTATTGAACCTTTGTACCAAAAAAGAGAGGTTCAATGCGCAGGTTCAAACCTATGAAAAAACATTTCTAATGAATAAATAATGGTGACCACAGTGTTTGATGCACTCCCTGCAAAACAATCAAATGCAACATACAGAGTGGAACCCAGACAAAATTGCCCACGACCTAGAACCACTAAGTATGAATTTTCGAAGTTTAAAACCAATGCCAACAAGGAAAAAGGAAAACAACTGACTGTTTACTATGCAAAACCTGATAGTACATTTTACCTAAATGATCATAACTTGCAAAATATGATAAATTTTAAGATGGTTCAAAAAGCAACCCTAGCTCAATTTTCACAAGGAATCCAACCATATTATGCAATGGTACTGCAAATGCATTTTTCCATATTTTTAACAAGGTTTGCAAATTTGACTCTCTTTTTCCCTTTACCACCAGACAGAACAAACACAAGCAGAAGCAAAAAGGAAAGCGACAGCAGGGGTCCTCATTTTGCTAAGGGGCAAAATGGGGCGTGTTGTGAACATCACAACAGGACTCATGCTCTCTCTGATCAAACCCTTCTGCAACAAGTCATGTACTTGTGTATTCAACTTTCCAATTTCTATAGGAGACATTCTATGGGCTGCCTTGTCAGGCAAACTTGCTCTTGGGATCAAATCAATTTGATGGCTGATCTTCCTCATTGGTGGGAGTCCCTCTAGCACATTATCTGAAACAATATCCTTAAACTCTTGCAACAAATCTACAATCTTCATAGGAACATCCTCCTCATTTTCATAGATAGTCTTAGGAATCAAAGTAAAATAAACTTTCTCATGCTTCAGGCCATCTAAAAATTTCCTAGCATCAACTAAACAAACTATTGCATTACCACAAACTTGAACCAAATCATCTTTCAAAGGTTTTCATTTATGTCTTACTCCATCCTTAGTGATTGTGTATGTATTAACATAGCCATCGTGCATTGCCTTCCTATCATATTGCCAAGGCCTTCTTAACAAAATATGATATGCATACATAGGAATAATATCACATAAGGTTTCATCAAAATAACCTTCTATCTTAAATTTTACCAAGCATTGTTCGCTGACCATAAGCTTTTGTACCCATGCTATCCTGTATGGGTTCAGGTGCCTCCTCTTTTCTACCTTCAATTTTCTCACCATCTCTTCTGATACAAGGTTGTCTGTGCTTCCACTATCTATGATGGCATTACAAGCCTTCCCTTCACACTTGCATCTTGTCTTGAATAATCTCTTCCTTTGAGCTACTCCATTGTCTTCATTCAATAGTGCTCTTCTTGTCATTAGGACTTCACCTCCTCCTGCCTTTTCGGAAGGTGTCGAGTGTGCATCTTGTTCATTAATGTTTGCTACTCTATTATGGTTTTCTGATCTCGTTCTTGGTCTTTTCTCCTCGTGAGGGCATTCACAAACTTGGTGACCCTCTTCTCCACATTTATAATAGGTTCCTCTAAAAGTTCCTCTTCCAAAGCCTCTACTTGATCTTCCTCTACCTCTCCAATTTTGATCTCTAGTGCCATATGAGTCTTCATATCTCTAATTTTTTCTTTTGCCTTGGTCTGTATTCTTCTAATTTTTCTAATTGCCATCATCATTCTTGTAAGATCTTCCTCTAGTCCTTCCATCATGACCTCTTCCTCTTTGCTTACTTTCATATCTTTTGTTCATTCTTTCCTCAAATTTTAAGGCAAACTAATATGCATCCTCCATTGTGTAAACTCTCACCAAAGCCATCTCTTCTTGTATGCTTGGCCTTAGACAATTAATGAACCTTGCAACCTTCTCCTTAGTAGCTTCAGCATGCCCTGCTCTAATTATGATCCTATGAAACTCCTATGTATACTCCTTCACTGTTTTGGTTCCTTGTTTAAAACCTTGCATTTTCTTAAGCAAATCTAATTCATAATCTGGGATGAATTGTCTCTTCATCTTCTCCACCATCCTATCCCACTTGATAATTTTCTCCTTGCCTCTCCTTCCTCTTTCCAATTGAACCTCTCTCCACCAAATCGAAGCATGTCCCTTTAATCTAGTTTTTGCAAATCTTACTCTATCGAGGTCTTCAACCTCTTCAAATTCAAAATACTCTTCCATGTTGTTGATCCAATCCACTAACTCTTCAGGATTTAAATTCCCACTAAATGTAGGAAAATCAATTTTTGGTCTCTTTCCATTTTTTATCAATTCCTTCACCAAAGGATCATTCATAGCTGCTACTGCTGCTTCATATTCTTCACTATTTGTATCATTAGCATTTATCGTTTCATGTGCTTCACTCATAGGTTCTCTCCTTTGTGCAAAACCTCTTCTTATTTCTTCTTGTAATGCTTCAACCTTGTTTGTCAATGCTTTGAAATGATCATCATGAGCAGCAACTGGAGGACTTCTACCTCCATCTCTAGCTCTAGCTCTACCCCAACCACGTTGGACTCCTCTTGCATGCATTTTTCTCAATACCCACAAGCTTAATTTTGGTGCAAACAGCCTCTCTCTGGTGAATCTGTTTGCACACTCAAAATCTTCTAGCTCTGACACCACTGATGTAAATAGGGAAGGAAGGCTCTTATCTACAGTAGTAATCGAAACAATAAAACCTATGCAAACAGATCGATTAAAATTCTATTGAATTGAGAATCAATTTTACAAGATGTTGGCCAAATTTATTGGCTTCCCACTACAAAACTCAACCCAAAAGTTTGTTTTGGTCATTGGATTATAATAGGTAACATGCATAGAAAAGAAACACTCTATAGAACCAAAAGCTCCATGCAACCTGCATACAAAGAAACACTTTGTAGAACCAAAATCTCGTTCCTGCAAACTTGCCACATCAAACCTAGTTGTTCTGTAATGCCTCCTCGTCAGAAACACTGTTGCCTTCATTTCGAAAAGGGAAATAACACCACTATTAGCACTCACCTTCCCCAGCAACTTCTCCCCCATTTTCCCCTACTATTCAATGCCTTTACCAAAATAACACTCCCAAAAATGCCTAAAAAATATGGAAACTACCACAACTACATTTCGGTAGTCGCCAGTCATAACCGCTGCCATAACTCCTCACCACCGCATAAGTTGAGAAAAAAAGTAAAGGAAATTTAAATAGTTGCAACACCACGTTCTTTGTTTCTTCCAAGCATGACTACAAGAAAGGAGTGTTGGAGTAAAGGTCTGACAAAGATTGTTGTAGGCTCCACACCAAATTTGGAACGAGCATTTAGTAAGAAAAAATGATGATGTGGATGCCCCTGCATCAACCAACAAGTAGCGTTAATATATTATAATCTGGGAGTTTTCCCAAAGTGCAAAATGTGGTTATACCATCATTAGAAGCTTGATATTTGGACAACTCCATTCAACCTCACCATTTTAACTTAAAAAAAACAATTATTAGAATCTACGATTTATGATTTTAGGGCTAAGGTTCAAAATATTACCTAGTAATATAACTTTGGGTTAGGAGAAATTCATCAAGTTGTTGCAAGTACTCTTGGTGTGGTGTGCAATTTGGCGAATGAAACGACCATTTTTTATTTTGGTTAGAAAACCAACAAACCAATCAATGTCAATATTACTGATGATATCTTTCTGAGTGTTTGGAAGATGAAAATTAAAACCCTGCCTTGCATAGAACTGAACTCAAAGGATTCTGCACCTTCGTTACCTCTGCTTTTGTTGAAAACACAAAAGAGAGAGAGAAGAAAGCATACTTGTATGCACCATTTTTTGGTGAGGTTGCCCTGGTATGCATGTATGCAGAATGTGGAGAAAGGATACACTCTTGCCGATGGCATTTGGACCAACAATGCTGGTGAAGGAGGTTAGGAGTTCGATTTTTACTTCTTTATTTTGCAAAGTATCCATCCATTTGAACTAAATTCAAACAAGAAAATCATTAAGACTAAAGTATTACCTGGAAGAAGCAACAATTTGCCATCCTATTTTTCTTTCTACCACCTCCTTGACTTCATCTATTACTCTGCTCCCACCATTAATAGAACCACAACAAACAAAACAAAGGAAAAACATAAAATTCTATATAGAAACTGAAAATTGTTTTGAAATGTTAGAATTGCCTGAAAATTTTTTCCTGTTGGCATAATTCATGGGACACAACTAATAGAAAATTGGTACTTCATAGAGCACGACTAAAAGGGTAGGGGATAATAAATTTGATTGAAAATTTATAGCATTAGCGATAGATTTTCCCATAGGCCATGGGCCATTGTTGATTACCTCATCATCCACTAAAGGCATAATATTCATAACATGAAGAAAAAGTTTGAACCAGGTACACAAGATGCATTCCATTCTAATACAAAATGCAAATAAATCTATTGGATGATAGATATATTCACTATATATTATGCACAAGAGGAGCGAACCAAATATTATAGTTCCAACTGGTATGCATGCATGCAAAATGTGCAAGCATAGACAATGCCCCGGTGTTATAATAATAATATGTGTTTTGTAGTTGAAATTAGTTTCTTAGATCAAATATTTTTTTAATATTGCTAAGGAAATGATTTATTAGTAATAGTCTTCATTAATTAATTCATTGATTTTGAGTTTGATTTAATATTTGTTTGGTTAGCATACACTACAATGGAGTGTTCATAATGAGTGGCTATGGAGGGGGGAAAGTAAGGGAGGGGTTGCTCTTATGGATATAGAATTGTTCTTATTTGAAGCATATATAGATATAGAAGAGAGTTTCATGACACATGTATGGTTATCTTGTGGCCATATGAACAAACAAATTAATTGTAAAGTTACCAAGCTTAGGAGGGGTTGTTAGTCATAATGAATAATAATTATCATCTCATTATCATTTACAAATTTGACACATTGGTGGATATTTGAGAGGATTTGTTTGGTTTGTGTGAGCTAAAATATCTTCCATGAACTCCAAAGTGGTTAGAGTTGGGAGTAATATGACATAAAGTGAGTAGTTCCTACAACTTGATTTGAATGTGGAAAAAAGTGAAACCTATTTTGTAAATAAAAGTGACATTTAAACATTTAAACACCTAAAGTAACATAATAATTCTATTAGAGATAGTGGTTATAGATTAATTCTTCAATAATAAGAAGTTCAATTCATAAGACTTTAGTTTGAGATGTTGAATCTCATCATTAAGATGTTAAAATGCATTTTTTTGAGCAGAGACTAAAAATGTTTAAAAAATCATTGACCCATTCAACCTACCCTTGCTTACATTGGACAAGGTAGAAAAGGTGAGTTTTAATATTCTATTGCCAATTCTTGAGTCTATTTTCATTTATTATAGCATTTTACTACTTTTTATTATTCCTAAATATAACATCTATTGCAAAACATGAAACATTATAGTTGACTGTATGTGCAAGTGTAGCATGTATAGACAAACACATATAAATGTTAATTTAATTGAATATAAAGTTAAATAATATGACTAATTATTTATAATAAATAGTAAAGAAAATTTGAATTTAAATTCTATTCCATAGTGGAAACTAAAATAAATTTTTTTAGAGTGATGAATGAGCAAGTGATAAAATAAGAATAAATAATTTAATAATAATAGTAAAGAAAATTTTAAATTAAATTATATGGTAAAGTTAAATTAAAATAAACTAATTATATAGTTTGAACATAACCAAATTCTATTTTTAATAAATAGATAATTACATAATAATGATAGTAATAATTGTAAAATAATAATATTATCAATATATATATATATATATATATATATATATATATATATATATATATATATATATATATATATATATATATATATATATATATATATATGCTAGTAATAATGGAATTAATAGTTAAGTTGTTTAAATATTATTTAATTAAATTACTATATTAATTTTAATACTATTTTATTTTATGAAAATTGTAAAGAAACATTAAAATTTAATTCTATTGTTTAGTGAATATTGACCTTCTGAATAGGAGGTGGTTTGAGGGGGTGAACTGGGACTTAGTTACTTTTTGTTATATCCCTCAAGAGTTAGTTTTTGTTATATCCCCTGGGAGTGGAATAAGGTGGCTAATAGTTTGGCTAGGTGGGCCCTTGTTCTTGAAGATTTGATTACAGAAGGTCTGAGGTGCTTCTTGGGAGCTTCTTAATTTTGTTCTGTTTTGATGTCCTTATGGGTCTGCTTTTGCTTTTTGTACTCTTATCTTGACTTAATAAACTTTTTACCCATTTTTTTTTTTTTAAATAGAGATACCATATATGCATGCAATCTATAAATTAAGAGTTTGTTTAAATTAATTGTGAAACTAGATTATATTAATATGAATATTAAACAATATAATCTATTAATATTTAGATCAGTATAATATAAATATATTATAATATTTCTACTAATTTAATATACATTCTATTATTACTAGCATAGATATCTTAAATACATCTATCTAAAATATGCATTATATTGAAATTGTTATTGAAAATAGATATTTATGATAGTTTATATACATATTACTATATAATGCCAATTTTACTATAATAATCCAAATGATATGAAAAACTTAATTATATTTTTTAAAGGAATTAATTCCCATAGTAAAAATCTAAAACAAAGCTCATTAAACTAAATTTTAATTTTCTTTATGGCTTTTAAAGATTGAAGAACCCTAACCCTAGCTCTCATTTAAACTAAAGTAAGTAATTTAATTTTTTTTTGGTTGTTTTCAAAGATTTGTTTATATATATATATATATATATATATATATATATATATATATATATATATATATATATATAGTTTCCACCATTTAAGTTGCACTTTCACTACAATTTTCTTTTTATTTGAATGAGTAGCATGTAAATAGAATAAGAGTAAATAATACACAATGTTAATCTAACCTGTAACAGCAACATTGCATCCCTTCATAAATTCATTTTGTAAGAAAAATACAAAAAAATGGCTGCTTAGTGCCCTTACCAATTAAACTCTCTCCTTATCCATTAAACTTCTTTTCTCAATTCAATTTACTTTGTTTTTATTTGATTTCAATTTTTTGAGAATTATTATATTTATACACATTATTTTATTGGCTTTATTTTTATGTTAATTGATTTAATAAACTATGTGGGATATATATTTATAATTATTTAAAAAAATATGTCTAGTTATTTTTAAAAAACTATGTTGGTATTTACATCATCACAGACATCCTGTTAATGCCACTGCCACTGGGTGTAACTATTACACTCCACCCCTAGCTGCCATTATAGTTATGCTAAGAGGCCTAAAGAGGGCATAAATATATAATTTATTATATTATTTCATTAATATTTAAAATGTCAAATTTATACTATTACACTCCACCCCTTACTGCCACTATAGTTATGCCAAGAGGCCTAAAGAGGGCATAAATATATAATTTATTATATTATTTCATTAATATTTAAAATGTCAAATTTATAAACAATATATACAATGAATCAAACAAGTTAATTTGTTAGTATTTAATTAAACAAGTCAATTTGTTTTTGATATTATAAGGCAGCAAAAATCAGGGGCCGAACCCTTACAACAGATTTCCAATAATTTTTGTTAAAATTTTCTCATGTACACTTAGGAAAAATTAAAATTTGTTCAATGTGAAAAATAATACTTTGTTTTGATTGGTTTACTATAGATAGTGTCCTCCTTAACAAGAAAAACAATCTTTATTTTAATTAAATTCTTTTAATATTTCTATAAAAAGATTATAAATAATAAATAAATATTAAAAAATTAAAACACAATTTTTTTTTCAATATTCATAATAAAAATAAATAAACAATTATATTTTTTGCCATCCACTTTTAAATAGCCTGGCACACAGGGCCCTCAAAGACGTATTCAAACCACTTTTGAACATAGGGCAACTTAATAATTGAATAAGATGCTCTTCCCATGTTTTTAAATTTAGAGCAGAACATCAATGGTGAGCTTATGCAGAGTATTTCATATTCTATATTGTAGAATAATAGAGATGTGGAGTACATCTGCAAGAGTTGAGGTAGAGAAGTTTTCTATCACAAATTTTGAAATGTGGAAGCTGAAGATGGAAGATCTGTTGATTGATCGGGATCTATGGGATGCAATGGATGAAAATGTCCAAAGGCCTACAGATCTAGCTTTGGCTAAAAAATATGATGTAATGGATAGAAAATCTAAAGGTCTCATAAGACTATGCCTTGCAGACTCAATTCTGATAAATGTTCAAGAAGAATCCATGTTTCAAAGAAGCTATGGAAGAAACTGGGTGAAATATATCAGGCCAAATCTCTAGTAAATAAGATTTTCTTGAGGAAGAAGTTGTATTCCTCCAGAATGGAAGGTGGACATATTTCTAATCATCTAGAAACTTTTAATATGTTGGTGACTTAGTTGACCTTAGTCAAGGTTAAGATGGATGAAGAAGAAAGGTGCCAAACTTTGTTGTGTTCACTACCAGACTCATTCGATAGCCTAGTCATGGCCATTGGGAGCACTTCAATCACTTTGAAGATGGAGGATGTTGTTGGTTCTCTACTCTCTAAAGAGATGTGAAGGAAGGCCTCTCTAAGTGCCAAATATGATTTGAGTGTTTGAGGAAGACCAAAAGAATGAGGCAAAGATGAGAAGCAACATGGCTATTCCAAGTCCAAGAATGAGGGGAGATCAAAATCTCCTAGTAAGTCCAAGGCAATATGCTGGAACTATGGCCAATCTAGACACTTCTTAAAGGAATGTAAAGAAGAGAAGAAAAAGAAGAAGAAGCAAGATTCTGATTCTAAGTTTGAAAAGGAAGATGGAGATGCCTTTTTCGCAATCTTGGCCACTCGTGTAGGTGATAATGCATGGTTGATAGACTCAGGTTCATCTTTCCACATGACTCCTAACAGAAACTGGTTTAGAAAGTATGAAAACTATGATGGTGGTAAGGTGTATTTGGGTGATAATTCTTTCCTTGACATTGTTGGTTGTGGTAGTATTCATGTGGAATTTTCTAATGGTAGAGTTAGACGATTTGATGGTGTCTTACATATCCCAAGACTAGCAAGAAATTTATTATCTGTTAGCAAGCTAATAGATGCGGGTGTGCATGTATAGTTTTCTGAAGTAGGTGTGAAAATGGTGAGAGGTTCTATGGTGATAGAAAGAGCAATTAGATTGGGTACATTGTACCAACTCGATGCATGCATGGTTGAGTGCAATAGCACTTATGATAAAATTAAGCCAGTAACTACTTCACTGAAAAACGAGATGGTTTCCTCCCTTGCGGATGGCCATGGCTTCTGGGTACCCAAGGGTGCTTTACCTACCAAATCAAAGTTTCCTGCAAAGAAGACCATGCTATGGCACGAAAGGCTTGGCCACATTGGAGAGAAGGGTTTGAAAGCACTGAAAAAATAAGAACCTAGTTGAGGGATTAAATGATTGCAATCTAGAATTTGATTTCTGTGAACATTGTATTTATGGAAAACATAACCACATTCAGTTTTACTCATCTTCTCACAAGTATTCATGTATCTTGGATCTAATTCATTCAGATGTATTTGGTCCTATTGATGTTGCTTCTATTGGTAAATTAGTTTATTATGTTACCTTCATTGATGATTTTAGTAGGAGAACATGGGTATATTTTTTAAAGAGTAAATCTGAAGTTTTTAGTTGTTTTAATGAGTTCAAGGATTTGGTAGAAACTCAGGCTAGAAAGAAAATTAAATGTTTGAGGATTGACAATGGTAGTGAGTATTGTTCTACAGTTTTTGACATATTCTATATAGATTGTGGGTTTAAAAGACAAAAGACAACTTCGTATTCTCCACAACAGAATGGAGTTGTAGAAAGAATGAACATAATGTTGATGGAGAAGGCTAGGAGCATGTTGAGTGGAGCTGGTCTACAACAAAATTTTTGGGCTAAAGCTATTGCCACTACTTGTTATTTCATCAATAGATCTCCTACATCAACGCTTGTTAATAAAATGCCAATGGAGGCATGGTCGGGGAAAAAGCCTTCACTTAGACATCTGAGAGTTTTTGGTTGTGAGGCATATGCACATGTGCCAAAGGAGAAGCAGACAAAATTGGATAACAAGGCTATTAAGTGTATCTTCATCGAATATAGTTATGGTGTGAAAGCATACAAGCTTTGGGATCCTATTGCACAAAAGGTAATTTATTCCAGAAGTGTTAATTTTAGAGAGACTAAATCTTATCTTGTTACTTTTCGGCCAGAATAACATAAAGAAATTCAACAGAAAAAGGATGTGATTCAACTTCCCTCTACGCCTGACAATGTTGAATTCAGGCCCCAAGATAGACAAGAAGTTGAGGAGAGCTCATCAAGCTCTGAATCATCATAAGAGGAAGTAGAGGATGAAGGAGTGGAAGATCTTGTACCTCAGCTTGTTCAAAGGCCTACAAGACATACGCAACCACCTGAAAGCTATGGGTATTCACTTGATGATTGGAAGTGTATTTTTGCTTTGAGTACTAACATTGATGAACCAAGATCTGTGCAAGAGGCTTTGGGGATAAATGATGTAGAGTCCTGGAAAATAGCCATGGATGAAGAGATGACATCCCTTGAAAGAAATGATACATGGGACTTAGTACCATTGCCTGAAGGACGGAAACCTATTGGATGTAAATGGGTGTTTAAGAAAAAGATTGGTTCAGATGGAAATGTTGAAAAATGTAAGACACAGTTGGTTGCGAGGTTGAGGGTATTGATTATGGTGAGATCTTTTCTCCTATTTCTAAAATGACATCCATTCAGTTTTTATTATCTATTGCAGTAGCTTATGACCTAGAGGTCAAACAAATGGATGTGAAAATTACTTTCCTTCATGGTAATTTGGAGGAAGAAATCTATCTGACACAGCCAGAGCACTACATGGTCAAGGGTAAAAGCAAGTTGGTTTGTAATTTAAATAAATCTATGTATGGTCTTAAACAAAGTCCTAGGATGTGGTACCAGAATTTCAATACATATGTGTTGAGTTTGGGATTTGTGTGGTCTAAATCTGATCACTGTGTATATTTTAAATTTGATGGTGATCATTTCTTAGTAATTGTTTTAAATGTTGATGACATTTTGTTTATTGCGAAAGGCAAATGTTTGGTTGCAGAATTAAAATCTTAGCTCTCTGCAAAATTTAAAATGAAAGATCTTGGTGTAGCAAAACACATACTTGGGATGGAGATCAGAAGAGATCGTGAGAACAAAAAGCTATGGCTTGGCCAAAATAAGTATGTTTTTTTAGTTTTGTAAAAGTTTAATATGCAAGATTGTAAACCACTTTATGTTCTTGTTACATTGGGAATGAAGCTCTCTATTTCACAATGTCCTACATCTACATTGGAGATGGAAGACATGAGCAGAGTGCCTTACTAGAGTGCAGTTGGAAGCTTAATGTATGTTATGGTCTGTATAAGACCAGACATTGCCCAACCAGTGGGAGTTCTTTCTTGTTTTATGTCTAATCCTGGAAGAGTGCATTGGGATGCAGTTATGAGGGTGTCCAGATATTTATGGGGTACAATAGAGTACTCTATATGTTTTCATGGTATAGGAGATCAACATTCCTTGAATATTCATGGTTTTGTGGATTTAGACTGGGCTGGTGATGTTGACAGCAGAAGGTCCACCAGTGCATATGTATTTACTCGTAATGGTGGTGCAATCAGTTGGATGAGCAAGCGATAGGTTGTGGTCGCTTTGTCCACTATAGAGGCAGAGTATATGGCAGCTACTCATGCATGTAAAGAAGCCATTTGGCTGAAGTATTTGTGTTCAGCTATTGGATTGAAACATGGCGTAATTATAGTTTATTGTGATAGTTAAAGTGCAATCTGCATTGTGAAGAACTTGACTTTTTATGCCAGGACCAAACACATTGATGTTCAGTATCACTTCATGAGAGATATGGTCAAGGATGGCAGGGTGAAGCTAGAAAAGGTAGAGACTGTGGCAAATGTTGTAGATGCATTAACAAAGCCTATGAGCATAGTGAAGTTCAGATGGTGTTCCAAATTAATGGGCCTTTTGGCCCCGAGCAATTAACTACCTATTTTTTATTGGCTCATGCAAGGTGTTCGACAAATGGGAGAATGTTAGAAATAAAGTATTTTAAAAAAAGAAAAAACAAAAAAGATTAAAAAAAGGAAAGTGTCCCAACCTTGCATGGAAATAAAAATAAAGCATGCCAAGAATAGAAGATTTTGTGATAGGTGAAAAGTGGCTATTTTGAGAAGTATCTTTATATGGAGATAGAGATAAGATTGCTATGAGATTTTATTAGATATTTTCTAAAAAGAAATGTTTTATCTCTAGAAGGTTCTCATATGCAATGTAATATATATTGGTACTTTGAGATAGTCATTAAGAGAGAGGTGAGAGTTAGTTTGCAATTCTATATGCTGCCGCAATGCTGTCGAAATTCCTCTAGATTGAGTTGAGGTGAAGACTCCTATAAGAACTTGCATTGCAAGTGTGTTGTAATCTAGTTCAAGATTTGATAATACATTGTGTAGGTTCTGACTTGTGTGGGGTTTTTCTCCCGAAAGGGTTTTCCCCATGTATATCACTGTGTTATGGTTTTATTGTTATTCTATTTATACTATTTCATGTGTTTCTTGATATCTCTGTAATATTGTATTTCAAATTTGCATAACCCTCCTCTCAAGGTTAGCGTAGGAAGCATTTCCACACACCTTTGCTTCCTTACAAAGTTAACTTAAAATTTCTTGTGATTGATCTTCATTTTCCTACACTCCCAACACAATTAAAGTTTACAGTACAATCTTATAACTTTGTGTAGAAAATATCTCATGTATGTTTTTCTAATGTTTGCATAATTAAATAATTTAAATAATTTTGAAGGTTATCAATGAACATATTTTGCACGGCTAAAATTATAGGATGTTTCATTTCTTGTGCACTATTTATTTTATTTAAGAATTCCCAAACGTTATATGTAGTAGAATCCTTCCTTCTTTAGAAGATATGTCATACCATTCCTTCCTCCTGTTTGGGTGAGTTGTGACATGTCATGACTCACAAACATTCCTTAGTTCTACTAGGGGTAAATTGTGTTTGTGCATATTTAATAATCTCTTTATGTCATTCCTTCATTTCTATTTTGGGTGGTTGCTCATCAGTGGTATAGCTAGACTGGTATCTATAGCGTGTACATACTGTTTCTTGCATTGAGTGCTTTAAATTTTGGTTTTGGTCTAGAACTGGCATTGTAAAATTTATGATGCTATGGATCATATGAAATGAATTTTTGACATGCCTTTTCTTTTTTTGTGGTTTTAAATGGGTACTGTGAATAGCAATCAAGGCACACAGAGTATGTCACCTCTTCTCTTTTAATGGGATCCTTAAAGGCCATGTTTATGATGTCTTTGGTGGCAATGATTTTCCATGTGGGGATAAACACTTCCAAACATGTGAGAATGTTAACCACTAGAGGATTAGGCTTTATCTTATCAGATATCTACAAATTGTTTGCATTAGTACAAATTTAGCATCACTAAACCATACATTCAAAATTTGAAATTAACTATAATACCTAATGTAGACAAGTGTTGTGATAATGGATGGGGAAGCTATAAGTGTAGTCCACAACCATGTTACAATGCTCGCATAGCTCCTCCACTTGATCCTTCTTTTGTACAATCATTATTAACCCCATAATCATCATAATAGAAGTATAGTTATGGACAAAATGAATATATCCATGAGTGAAAAAAAAAATGAACATTGCCATGGACGTAAGCAACGTAGGCCAAGGCCAAGGGTCAAGATAAGTGCTCATTATTTCAAACATTTTGAAAACTCCATAATCTTTTAAAAATAGCAATATCCCATAAATCCGTTAGCAAAAAAAGCTTCCCCATAAAAAATCTAATACTAGAATATCTGGGTGATTGCTTTGGTCATTCCTAACAAATAACATTCGAAGAAATCAATACCAAACAAAACAAAATAAATAACATAAAAATCCTACTACCATGAATGTAGGAGAGCAACAACACAATTGTCCTAATGATGTAAATGGGAAAGGGAGGCTCTTAGAAACATCTACAACAATAATGGAAACAATAAAACATATGCAAATAGATCGATTAAAATTCTATTGAATTGAGAATCAATTTTACAACATGTTTGCCAAATTTATTGGCTCCCCACTACAAAATTCAACCTGAAAGTATGTTTTGGTCCTTGGCCTATAACAGACAACCTACACACAAAAAAATCACTCTACAAAACTAAAATCACTTTCCTGCGAACTTGCCACAACAAACTTGGTTGTTCTGTAATGCCTCCTTCCTTAAAAAGATCGCTGGCTCCGTTTTGAAAAGGAAAATAACACCACTATTATCGTTCACCTTCCCTAGAAACTTCTCCCCATTTTCCCCTTCTATTAAATGACTCTACCAAAGTAAGACTCCCATATATGGGTCAAAAATTTGGAAACTACCACAGCTACGATTTGGTAGTCACCATTCATAACCGCTGTGATAACTCCTCACCACTACACAGGTTAAGAAAAAATAGTAAAGGAAATTTAAACAACTGCAGCACCACGTCCTTTGTTTCTTCCAAGCATGACTACAAGAAGGGAGTGGAGGAGTAAAGGTCTAATGGAGACTGCTACAGGCATCACACCAAATTTGGAATGATCATTTATTAAGAAGAAACGATCACGTGGATGTCCTTGCATCAAACACCCAAGGAAGAAAGAAAATTGACCCTGTCACTTATCAAAAGGAAAATCAAACCTTCTAACCACTATTTGTGATAACCAAGATGAGTCCTCAATAGGTCTTCCAAACCACTTTACCAAATATTCAAAGTATTGCTTGTTCCTTGTGCTCCTACTCACCCAGGTGTCCAAAATTGTCTCAATCTCCTCCTACTGTGAAGTAGATTGTGGAATGTTCATCTATGCTTCTGTTACATCCCCTTGAAACTCACCTTCATGATATTTTATTAGATCTAAAGTATTAAATATGGGAGAAATATTAAGCTCATTAGGTAACTCTACTTCATAGGCATTACCTGAATAGTGCTTACTTACAATCTTGCATGGCCCAAACTTCTTCATTTTTAGCTTGTTGTAAGTACCAACTAGAAATCTTTGCTTACTCAAATGTACAATAACCTCATCCCCAATATGAAACTCATTGTGTCTCCTCTTCAAGTCAGCCTTAGACTTATACTGAAAATTTATCTTGTTGATATGCTTCGTATGCTCTTCATGTGTTTAGTAAAGTCTTCTACATCTGCACTTTTCTTATCGATTCTATCTAACATTCTTAAATCTGAAACATCTCTTGGGCTACTTCCATAAACAATCTAGAATGGTTTCTTACCTATACTCCTATTAACCAAGTTGTTATATGCAAATTTAGCTTGACGTAGAACCGAATCCCATCCTTTTGGCTTGTCTCCAACTAAACTTCTCAACAAATTGCCCAAGCTTCTATTCAAAACCTCCATTTGGCCATCTGTTTATGGATGGTAGGCTGAGAAAAACTTCAAATCAATCCTTAGCTTCTTCCATAATCTCCTCCAAAAGTATCCCACAAACTTTGTATCTCTATCCGAAACTATGCTCTTTGGGAGACCATGTACCCTCGCTACTTCTCTAAAAAATAAATTTGCAATATGCATAGCATCATTAGTCTTCTTACATGGGATAAAATGAGCCATCTTAGAAAATATATCTACCGCCACAAATATAGAATCAAGCCCCTTTTGTGTCCTTAACAAACCAAGAACAAAATCCATACTAATCTCCTCCCATGGCCTCTCAGATACAGGTAGTGGCTGATATAAACTATTGTTTTGACTAACACCTATTGCCACTTGACATATCCTACAACTTTGAACATATTTCCTTACATCTTTTTACAATTGAGGCCAATAAAAACTTTCTCCAACAAGTGCTTTAGTCTTATGAAAACCAAAATGTCTTGCAAGACCTCCACTATGTTTTTCCCTAATCAAATTCAATCTCATAGAACTTCTAGGAATGCATAACTGATTCCCTGTAAATAACATACCATCTTGGATTAAATAATTAAACCACCTTGTTATATCTTCTATAATAGGCTCCTTACAGGCCCTCCAAGCTTCTCCAAAATTAGGATATTCCTCATACAACTCATTGAGCTCATCAAAACCAACAACTTCAACCTGCATTTCAACCAACAAATTCTGCCTTCTACTCAAAGCATCTACAACCCTTGCTGACTTTCCACTTCTATATTTCAAAACAAATGTGTAACTTTGTAAAAATACTACACTTTTCATATGCTTTTGATTCAACTTCCCTTGACTACTCAAATATTGAAGTGCTTGATGATTAGTAAACGAAACAAACTTTTTAGGCAAGAGATAGAGTCTCCATTTCTTAAGTGCTTGAACAATAGTATAAAACTCGTGATCATAAACTAAATACTTCTTCTTAGCATCATTTAACTTCTCACTAAAGTAGACAATGGACTTACCTTCTTGGCTTAAAATAGCCCCAATAGCATTACCACTTGCATCACAATCAACTTGAAATACCTTACTAAAATCTGGGAGTGCTAACACAGGCTATTCTATCACTTTGGTCTTCAACAAATCAAAACTCTTCTCTGCTTCTATAGTCTAGTTAAACTCCTTATCTCTTCTCATAGTCTCAGTTAGTGGTGCATATATACTACTGAAGCCTTTAATGAAATTTCTATAAAAACTTGCTAATCCATGAAATGATCTCACCTCTGTTAGACTTCTAGGTGTTGGCCATTCTATGATATCTTTCACCTTCTCTGGGTCCACCTTGATGCCTTATCCTGATATAACAAAGCCCAAATATACCAATTCCTTCTTCACAAAGCTTCACTTCTTAAGATTAATCAGCAACTTTTAATCTGTAATCTTCTAAAAAACAAGTCTAACATGCATCGAATGTTCCTCTAGTGTCTTAATAAAGATCAAAATATCATCAAGGTAAACAATTACAAATCTGCCCAAACACTCTTTCAATACCTCATTCATCAATCTCATAAATGTACTAGGTGCATTGGTTAGCTCAAATGGCAAGACCAACCACTGATACAAACCTTTCTTAGTCTTGAAAGCTATTTTCCGTTCATCTCCCTCTTTGATTTGAATTTGATGGTAGCCACTCTTCAAATAAATCTTGGTGAAGTACTTCGCTCCACTTAGGCAATCCATGATATCATCCATTTTAGGCAATGAAAATCTATACTTGATAGTGATCTTGTTAATGGCCCTTGAATCCATGCACATCCTCCATTCTCCACTCTTCTTTGGTGCCAAAACTACTGGTACTGCACATGGACTCATGCTCTCTCTGATCAAACCCTTCTTCAACAAGTCATGCACTTGTGTATTCAACTCTCCAATTTATGTAGGAGACATTCTGTGGGCTGCCTTGTTAGGCAAACTTACTCTTGGGATCAAATCAATTTGATGGCTAATCTCCCTCATTGGTGGGAGTCCCTCTAGCACATTATCTGAAACAATATCCTTAAACTCTTGCAACAAATCTACAATCTTCATAGGAACATGCTCCTCATTTTCATAGCTAGTCTTAGGAATCAAAGTAAAATAAACTTTCTCATGCTTCAGGCCATCTAAAAATTTCCTAGCATTAACTAAACAAACTCTTGCATTACCAAAAACTTGAACCAAATCATCTTTCAAAGGTTTTCATTTATGTCTTACTCCATCCTTAGTGATTGTGTATGTATTAACATAACCATCGTGCACTACCTTCCTATCATATTGCCAAGGCCTTCCTAACAAAATATGACATGCATACATAGGAATACTATCACATAAGATTTCATCAAAATAACCTTCTATCTTAAATTTTGCCAAGCATTGTTCACTGACCATAAGCTTTTGTACACATGCTATCCTGTATGGGTTCGGGTGCCTCCTCTTTTCTAGCTTCAATTTTCTCACCATCTCTTCTGATACAAGGTTGTCCATGCTTCCACTATCTATGATGGTATTACAAGCCTTCCCTTCACAGTTGCATCTTGTCTTGAATAATCTCTTCCTTTGAGCTACTCCATTGTCTTCATTCAATAGTGCTCTTCTTGTCATTAGGACTTCACCTCCTCCTGCCTTTTCGGAAGGTGTTGAGTGTGCATCTTTTTCATTAATGTTTGCTACTCTATTATGGTTTTCTGATCTTGTTCTTGGTCTTTCCTCCTCTTGAGGGCATTCATAAACTTGGTGACCCTCTTCTCCACATTTATAATAGGTTCCTCTAAAAGTTGCTCTTCCAAAGGATCTACTCGATCTTCCTCTAGCTCTCCAATTTTGATCTCTAGGGCCATATGAGTCTTCCTATCTCTAATTTTGTATTTTTCCTTAGTTTGTATTCTTCTAATTTTTCTAATTGCCATCATCATTCTTGTAAGATCTTCCTCTAGTTCTTCCATCATGACCTTTTCCCCTTTGCTTACTTTCATATCTTTTGTTCATTCTTTCCTCAAATTTTAAGGCAAACTAATATGCATCCTCCATTGTGTAAACTCTCACCAAAGCCATCTCTTCTTGTATGCTTGGCCTTAGACAATTAATGAACCTTGCAACCTTCTCCTTAGTAGCTTCAACATGCCCTGCTCTAATTATGATCCTATGAAACTCCTATGTATACTCCTTCACTGTTTTGGTTCCTTGTTTAAAACCTTGCATTTTCTTAAGCAAGTCTAATTCATAATCCACTGGGATGAATTGTCTCTTCATCTTCTCCACCATTCTATCCCACTTGGTTGAATTGTCTCTTCATCTTCTCCACCATTCTATCCCACTTGGTAATTTTCTCCTTGCCTCTCCTTCCTCTTTCCAATTGAACCTCTCTCCACCAAATCGAAGCATGTCCCTCTAATCTAGGTTTTGCAAATCTTACTCTGTCGAGGTCTTCAACCTCTTCAAATTCAAAATACTCTTCCATGTTGTTGATCCAATCCACTAACTCTTCAGGATTTAAATTCCCACTAAATGTAGGAAAATCAATTTTTGGTCTCTTTCCATTTTTTGTCAATTCCTTCATCAAAGGATCATTCATAGCTGCTACTGCTGCTTCATATTCTTCACTACTTGTATCGTTAGCATTTATAGTTTTGTGCACTTCACTCGTAGGTTCTCTCCTTTGTGCAAAACCTCTTCTTATTTATTCTTGTAATGCTTCAACCTTCCTTCTCAATGCTTTGAAATCATCATCATGAGCAGCAACTGGAGGATTTCTAGCTCCATCTCTAGCTCTAGTTCTACCCCAACCACATTGGGCTCCTCTTGCATGCATTTTTCTCAATACCCACAAGCTTATTTAATTTTGGTGCAAACAGCCTCTCTCTGGTGAATCTATTTGCACACTCAGAATCTTCTAGCTCTGACACCACTGATGTAAATTGGGAAGGAAGGCTCTTATCTACAGTAGTAATGGAAACAATAAAACCTATGCAAAGAGATTAATTAAAATTCTATCGAATTGAGAATCAATTTTACAAGATCTTGGCCAAATTTGTGAAACATTACCTACTATGATGCATCGCTAAGACAGTGCGTTTATGGTCACCTTTCCTTGTTTAAGTGCGAAAAGGATTGACAAGATCCAAGTTATGCAGAGACCATTTGATCTAGCATTAATCCCTATTATGAAGTCCACCATATTAAATGAGGGTTTTTCTTTTCATTCTTGTCTCTAACAGAATCTATAGTTGGAGATTGCAGGTGTTCATGAGAGAAGATGAATCGAGCTAGTTTTGAATTTCTCAGTCTGAACGAGGATAGGTAGGGATTGCATATCTCAACTTGCTAAAGCCTCATTTATTGGAGGTGACTAGACCTAACTACTGGGAGTAAATGGCTCCATTGAAGGCATCATGGCTAGCTTTCATTTGATGGGGAGGACATGTATTGATCACGCATCAATGACTCTCTGGCAGTTTTCCATGGCAATGTACCACATATCCTGCCATACGTGCTCATTGATACTATGACGTCATGGATGTCCTTAGTTCTCTCATTTCTGACATACTGGCTTCCTGTTTAGAATATCTACTCTCTTTGGTTTCATTAGGATGGACAAAGGATTTTAGCTAAGTCTCTTCTGCAGAAAGACTGCGTAGCCTCACATTGCACTCCTCTGCCCTATTTTCATGGTGCCTATCCCATCTTTGCCCTCTCGGCTACGCAAGGACAGCCTACATGGAAGATACATGTCTTAATCAATGAATGTTTTTTCCAGCTCTGGAGTGGGAACCTGAGATAAGAGGGCGAGTAAATTCGTTAGATTTGATGACCTTGCTTGATAAGGACTGCACCCTCACCCAGATTGTTGTGTGAAACATAGTTGGCCATGCATGGATAAGAGGATATGAGGGTCGAGTGCTTAATTTCTTAGATGTGGTGTCACATCTCCTTTCCAACATTATGAATTTGGTGATGGACGGTGAATTTGTCCACGCTTTGGCGGTCGGGTTGTTTTTCAAAAACATATACACTATGGATAGATGGGAAGCGGCGGTCTCTGCCTATCGTATGGACCATGGGGATGCTCTCATTGGTAGTCTGTTCAACTTAGCAGCTTTGCACACTTCTCCCTAGCAACAAGCAATTTACAAGGCCTTACAAGCCAACGTTCTATCATTAAGTAGTGGTGATATAGATGTTGCGCTGATGTCTAATTGCTTCTTACTCACAAAGAAAAAAACTGAAAGAATAAAGGATGTCTTTATCGCCATCCATTTCCTTCGAATTCACGCTCCTGATCTCGCTCCAGGAATGCCTAGGTATGCATTGGAGGATCCTAACGAGGGTAATCAGGTGTTAGCGGTTGTGGAACTAGATGTGCATGGTCTTCCGGCAGCTCTAGCTGCAGCGTGAGGCTGGGGTGGTGGGTGTGCTCTTGGCGGTTTGGTGTCACTTCGGGTGGTGTTTTTGGTGGTCTAGTGTGGGGTGTGGGAGGTTGGCTTGTCTCCTTCATGGTTGTTTTGGCAGCATCTGCAGGAGGTTTTTTGTCTCGCTTCGAGGTTTCTACGTTGGCCTTTTGCGTGGAGGCCCATTCAGTGGTGGTTAATCAGGTGATTTTGTTTTCTATCTTGTGTTTCTTAGTTACTACTAATAGTGTTGATGTAGACCGTCTATGATCCCGCTTTGTTTAATTTCTCTGGACTAGCTGTGAACTTGATTATTATATTTTGTTACTTCTTTTAATCTATGGGTGTCCTCTCCCCTTTTCTATTTAAAAAAAAAAAAAAATTTATTAGCTCCCCACTACAAAACTCAACCCAAAAGTTTGTTTTGGTCATTGGATTATAATAGGTAACATGCATACAAAAGAGACACTCTATAAAACCAAAAGCTCCATGCAACCTGCATATAAAGAAACACTTTGCAGAACCAAAATCTCTTTCTTGCAAACTTGCCACATCAAACCTAGTTGTTCTGTAATGCCTCCTCCTCAGAAAAACTGTTGCCTCCATTTCGAATAGGGAAATGTAATGTTCCCTTATAGATTTGCCCTAGATTAAACCTCTGATTCTAAGTTCTTTGGCTGCTGCTCTTTCTGCAGATCTGACTGAATCTCTGAATACTACAGTTTGCCTTTTATCTCTTATTTCTAATACTTTTAATATTTTCTAATGTCTTCTTCTCTGTATTGAATCCTATAATATCTCTGCTGCTTCCCTCCTGAAATGCCCCTCAACAATAATATATATATCTCATGTTTGAATGAATGCATCACTTCAAAGGGTGGCGTCCTTCCACCAAATCGCATCTCTTAATAAATGGTTTGTTTATCCTTATGGAGTGCTGCATTAATTCTGATTATTTTCTTAAACAAATCACTGCTGAGGAGACACTTTGTCTTATGTGTTAGATAATAATAATATTATGATATAAATAATTGCTGACAGGTATTGATGCATATATTCAATCAGGTTTATGACAGTCCGCCCTTCCTGAATTTGCTTGTCCTCAAGCAATTTAGACTTGGATGTTTAAAGATATCTTCCCCTTCCCACATAGCATCTTCCTCTGGCAAACCTTTCCATTTGATCAGGAACTCAGAAATTGTTTTGTTTCTTAATCTTTTTTCTCTCATATTTAGGATTGCTTCAGGTTCCAATATTAGTTTGCCCTCATCATCAATCGGGGGTAATTCTACACATGGAATGATTTGTTGCCCAAGGACCTTTTTAAGTCTGGATACATGGAAGATATTGTGAATTCTACTACTTTCGGGCAGCTCCAATTCATATGCTACTTCACCCATTCTCCGTAGGACTTTATATGGTCCATAAAACTTGGGTTTTAGCTTTTCGGTTCCACTGGTTTTGATCGAAGATTGCTTATATGGTTGGAGTCTTAGAAAAACTAGATCTCCAACTTCAAATGTCCTTTCTACCCGGTTTCGATCAGCATAGATCTTTTGTTGGTTTTGAGCATGGTTTAGATTGTCTTTAAGAGTATGTATAATGTCAATGCTTTGTTGTATGAAGTCCTAGGCTCCGGGTACCTTGCTATCTTGGATGATCAAGCTTCCAAAAGAAGTGGCTTCATACCCGTATAGGGCCTTGAATGGGCTCATACCGATTGACATATGGTGGGTGGTATTGTAGCAATACTCCCCTAAATGCAACCATCTAAGCCATGCACTTTGCTGGCCCGTGACATAATTTCTTAAGTACCCCTCTAACCATTTATTGACTATCTCAATTTGTCCATCTATCTGGGGATGGTAACTCGTGCTAGGAGTGAGATCAGTCCCTGCTAATCGGAACAATTCTTGCCAAAACTGACTAAGGAAGCGGCTATCTCGATCACTGATTATGTTCTTGGGTAAACCATGCAATCTAAAGACCTCTTTGAAGAATACTTCGGCTATTTGTGGTGCTCTAGAGTTAGTTGATATTGCAAAGAAATGTGCATATTTTGTTAATCGATCCACTATCACATATATGCAATCTTTTCCCTGTACCTTGGGTAACCCGGTGATAAAATCCATCGAAATACTTTCCCACTTTTGATTCGGGACTGGTAATGGTTGTAATAGACTAGCTGGATGATTTTGTTCAATTTTATTTTTCTGGCAAGTCATGCACTCTTGGACATATTTCAAAACATCCTTCTTGAGCCCTTTCCAGGAATATCTTTCCCGTATTTGTTTATAAGTTTTATAATATCCGGGATGTCCTGCTAAGGGGTTGTCATGATACTCCTTTACATTTTTTTCTTTTATTTTGGAATTGGGTACGAGGTAGATTCTATCTTTATATAGAATGAGCTCTTCAACTACCTTATACTCATTATGTGATACATTCCCATCAAGAATCTCGCTGGCTTGGGGATCTTTAGCATACTCCACAATAATATCATTTTTCCAATCCCCTGCAATGCTAGTTATGGTGTTTAAGTGGAGTCGTCAAGATAATGCATCTGCTATAACATTATTGGTTCCTTTGACATACTCAATATCAAAATCGTAGGCTTGGATTTTGCTCACCCACTTCTGTTGGCGATCATTGAGGTCTTTTTGATTCATGAAAAATCTTAGGCTATTATGATCAGTTTTGACATTGAATTTTCCACATACCAAATATTGTCGAAATTTGTTTAGAGCATGCATAATAGCCAGCATTTCTTTATCATATATAGAGTAATGTTTTTCTGTGTTTGTAAGCTTATGGCTTTCAAAGGCTATGGGGTGTTTGTTTTGCATAAGCACTGCCCCAATTCCTTCTCCCGAAGCATCGCATTGTAATTCAAAGGGTAAGGTGAAATCTGGAATAGCTAAGATGGGACATGAACTCATTGCTTCTTTTAACTTCTCAAAGGATTGTTGTGAGGCTTCATTCCATGCAAAAGCTCCCTTTTTGGTTAAGTCTGTTAGGGGAGCAGCAATTTTGGAAAATCCTTTGACAAAGCATCTGTATTAGCTGCATAGACCCACAAATCCCCTAAGTTGAGTCAAGGTCTTAGGTGTTGGCCAATCTTTAATAGCTTTAATTTTTTTCTCGTCCACGCTTACTCCTTCTGCACTGATTTTATGACCTAGATAAAGGATCTCTTCTAGGCCGAATTCACATTTTGAGGCCTTGGCAAACAGGGATTCAGATTCCAAGATACTTAGAATTTCTTCAATATGTTGTAGGTGCTCTTCCCATGTCTTCCTATAGATAAGTATGTCATCAAAGAATATAAGTAGGAATTTCCTTAGTTGCTTATGGAAGACATGATTCATGCATGATTGGAAGGTGGCAGGGGTATTTGTAAGGCCAAAGGGTAAGACTAAAAATTTGAAACGTCCATAATGACACCTAAAGGTTGTTTTGGGTATATCTTCCTCCCTCATTCGGATTTGGTGATATCCTGATCTTAAGTCGATCTTTGAGAAGTATCGGGCCCCATGGAGCTCATCTATTAATTCATCTATCCTAGGTATGGGGTAACGATTTTTTATCATTTTTTTGTTTAGAGCTCTATAATCTATACACATCCTCATAGTTCCATCTTTCTTTTTTACCAATACGACCGAGGATGCGAAAGGGCTACTACTAGGTTGAATATATCCCATTTCCAACAATTCCTTAATAGTTTTTTCAATTTCTTCCTTAAATTTGCGAGGATGCCTGTAGGGAGTGGTTATTACTGGTTTGGAACCAGTCTCCAATTCTATAGTATGCTCAAATCCTCTCTTTGGGGGAAGGCCTGGTGGGATGTCTTCAAAAATTCTCTTATGTTTTCTTAGAATAGGTTGAATATCTATGTGGATTGCTTGACTTTGAGGAGAAGATCTATCCAGAATCATACATTGTGCAACCCATTCAGCTTGGCTATGCCTAAATATTCTTTCCATTTTCTTACATGAAACCATTTTTGGGGATCCATTAGGTAATCCTTTTAATGTGACCTCTTGTCCATTGTGTTGAAAACAAATTTCCAAATTTGGATGATCCATGGTGAAACGTCCCAAGGAGTGTATCCAAGGGGTCCCTAAGATTACATCATTTTCTAGATTTACAACATAAAAATCTTTTTTAATGGTATGCTTTCCAAAAGTGATTTCTAAATTGGGAATTACTTGGGTGCATTGGTCTATAGATCCATTTGCTAGAGCTACTTTGAACCCTTGAAGTTTTTGGTTTCTAATTTCCTTTTTGTCACTAGTCTTTTGTTAATAAAGTTATGTGAAGCCCCACTGTCTAATAGGGCAATTACCTTTTGTCCCTTTAGGGTGCCTCTAATTTTGAAGGGTCGGTGTTCATTGTTTTGAGAGATGGCAGCTAAGGACCCGTGTTCTTCTTCCTCCATTCTTGCCTTTTTACTAGGGTTTCCTTTTGTCTCATCATCGAATGTTACTTCTATGTTATGCATTCTACTTCCCTTATCACATATGTGTCCTTGTTTCCATGGTTCTTTGCATTTGAAGCATAACCTATTCCTTTTTAATTCGTCACGTTGGTTTTTGAGGTCCATTCCTTTGCAATGGTGTCCACGCTCCCATGGTTCTTGACAATGATAGCATGGTTTTCCCCTTTGGGATTCCTTTTTATGCCTTGCATCTCTATAATGGTATTTGGAATGGTGATTAGTGCTCTTGGATTTATCTTTTGTAGGTGGGGTATCCATACTTAATGCCTGTTGAATGGCATCCTTTAGTGTTGAAGGATTGAGAGCACTTACCAATCCCTTGATAGAATCTGTTAGTCCTTGGACAAATAGGTATGTTAACCTTCGTTGAGATACCCTAGGTACCATTACCGCAAGTTTTTGGAACTCGGTCACGTATTCTTTCATGGTTCCTTACTGTCTTAGGAGTGTCAGTTCTTGAAAATACCATTCGGGATGCTCTTGATCAAATCTTTGGATGAGTTCTTGTGTGAACTCATCGTAGGATGTTATGTTTTGATGATTTTCGGTAATGAGAC
Organism: Cunninghamia lanceolata; assembly: GCA_027924645.1. NCBI lineage: Eukaryota > Viridiplantae > Streptophyta > Pinopsida > Cupressales > Cupressaceae > Cunninghamia > Cunninghamia lanceolata. The sequence goes on from BSBN01000793.1 coordinate 4,203,696, forward strand.
CGTGATGCCACCAATCATGTGCCACCCTTTCTAAGTGGAAGAAGGCAAATGTTATTGCATTCCTTTCTGTCATAGGGCTAAGTGTAAAGTATGTGTCCAATGTTTGGACCCAAGCACGTGCTGTTACCTTGCCGGATCCATCAAATTTTGGGACATTCATCTTACTACTTCTTCCCTTTAGGACTTTGTCGGGTTTTACTCTTTTTTGGTTTGGTTTGTCACGTCTTTTGGCATCACAGTAATCTCTAAAAGAGACATCTTTCTTAACAGTAGAGCTGAGTTTTGAGTAAGCTTCTGCTAGTTCTTCTATGCTATTCGTATTTTGATTGGTTTCTCCCTCATCCTCCACCTCTCTTTCTTGTGCTAGGAAAGAGGGTCTAGTGGGTCGAGTGGTTGAGTCTTTTATGGAGTTATTATTTTCAGAATGATTTGAATGAATAGCTCTTTCATCATTTGTATTACTATTGTTAGTTAGATTTTGGATTGCTTTGAGGAAGAGTTGAGTGTTTTTTTCATTTTGCTCCATTAAAGCTTGTGTGAATGTTCTCAAGTCATTGTTCCCTTGTTCACCCATGGTGTAGTTAGGTATAGAGTTATTAATTGAAGCTACTTTCCTCTTTTCTCTTTCCAAAGCTCTTTGAGCCCTTTGACTATTTTGCATCAACAATTCTTTCACAGGATGGCAGGATTATGCTTTGATACCATTTGTAATGTCCCCTTATAGATTTGCCCTAGGTTAAACCTCTGATTCTAAGTTCTTTGGCTGCTGCTCTTTCTGCAGATTTGACTGAATCTCTGAATACTACAGTCTGCCTTTTATCTCTTATTTCTAATACTTTTAATATTTTCTAATGTCTTCTTCTCTGTATTGAATCCTATAATATCTCTGCTGCTTCCCTCCTGAAATGCCCCTCAACAATAATATATATATCTCATGTTTGAATGAATGCATCACTTCCAAGGGTGGCATCCTTCCACCAAATCGCATCTCTTAATAAATGGTTTGTTTATCCTTATGGAGTGCTGCATTAATTCTGATTATTTTCTTAAACAAATCACTGCTGAGGAGACGCTTTGTCTTATGTGTTAGATAATAATAATATTATGATATAAATAATTGCTGACAGGTATTGATGCATATATTCAATCGGGTTTATGACAGGAAATAACACCACTATTATCACTCACCTTCCCCAGCAACCTCTCCCCCATTTTTCCCTACTATTAAATGCCTCTACCAAAATAACACTCCCATATATGCCTAAAAAATATGGAAACTGCAACAACTACGTTTCGGTAGTCGCCAGTCATAACTGCTGCCATAACTCCTCACCACCGCATGAGTTAAGAAAAAAAGTAAAGGAAATTTAAATAGTTGCAACACCACGTTCTTTGTTTCTTCCAAGCATTTCTACAAGAAGGGAGTGGCGGAGTAAAGGTCTGACAAAGATTGCTGTAGGCTCCACACCAAATTTGGAACGAGCATTTATTAAGAAAAAATGATGTTGTGGATGCCTCTGCATCAACCAACAAGTAGCGTTAATATATTATAATCTAGGAGTTTTCCGAAAGTGCAAAATATGGTTATACCATCATTAGAAGCTTGATATTTGGACAACTCCATTAAACCTCACCATTTTAACTAAAAAACAATTATTAGAATCTATGATTTATGATTTTAGGGCTAAGGTTCAAATTATTGCCTAGTAATATAACTTTGGCTTAGGAGAAATTCATCAAGTTGTTGCAAGTGCTCTTGGTGTGGTGTGCAGTTTGGAGAATGAAACAACCATTTTTTATTTTGGTTAGCAAACCAACAAACCAATCAATGTCAATATTACTGATGATATCTTTTTTGAGTGTTTGGAAGATGAAAATTAAAACCCTACCTTGCATAGAACTGAATTCAAAGGATTCTGCACCTTCGTTACCTCTGCTTTTGCTGAAAACACAAAAGAGAGAGAAGAAAGAATACTTGTATGCAACATTTTTTGGTGAGGTTGCCCTGGTATGCATGTATACAGAATGTGGAAGCATAGACAAGCAACGTGAACTGCTCTATATGGAGAAAGGATACACTCTTGCCTATGGCATTTGGACCAACAATGCAGGTGAAGGAGGTCAGGAGTTTGATTTTCACTTCTTTATTTTGCAAAGTGTCCATCCATTTGAACTAAATTCAAACAAGAAAATCATTAAGACTAAAGTATTACCTGGAAGAAGCAACAGTTTGCCATCCTATTTTTCTTGCTACCACCTGCTCGACTTTATCTATTCCTCTGCTCCCACCATTAATAGAACCACAACAAACAAAAAAAAGAAAAAACATAAAATTATATATAGAAACTGAAAAATGATTTGAAATGTTAGAATTGCCTTCAAAAATTTTCCCGTTGGCACAATTCATGGGACACAACTAATAGAAAATTGGTACTTCATAGAGCACGACTAAAACGACAGGGGCTAATAAATTCAATTGAAAATTTATAGCATTAACGATAGATTTTCCCATAGGCCATGGGCCATTGTTGATTACCTCATCATCCACTACAAGCATAATATTCATAACATGAGGACCAAGTTTGAACCAGGTCCACAAGATGCATTCCATTCTAATACAAAATGCAAATAAATATATTGTATGATAGATATATTCACTGTATATTATGCACAAGAGGAGCGAACCAAATATTATAGTTCCAACTGGTATGCATGCATGTAAAATGTGTAAGCATAGACAATGTTAAGGTGTTATCCTTCCAGATGCCTAGGAAATCCTCACAAAGACAGAGGACTCAAGTGTTGTAATAATAATAATATGTGTTTTGTAGTTGAAATTAGTTTCTTAGATCAAATATTTGTTTAATATTGTTGAGGAAATGATTTATTAGTAAATAGTCTTCATTAATTGATTCATTGATTTTGAGTTTGATTTAATATTTGTTTGGTTAGCATACACTAGAATGGAGTGTTCATAATGAGTGACTATGGAGGAGGGAGAGTAAGGGAGGGGTTGCTATGGATATAGAATTGTTCTTATTTGAAGCATTTATAGATATAGAAGAGAGTTTCATGACACATGTATGGTTCTCTTGTGGCCATATGAACAAATAAATTAATTGTAAAGTTACCAAGCTTAGGAGGGGTTGTTAGTCATAATGAATAATGATTATCATCTCATTATCATATACAAATTTGACATATTGGTGGATATTTGAGAGGATTTGTTTGGTTTGTGTGAGGTAAGATATCTTCCATGAACTCCAAAGTGGTTAGAGTTGGGAATAATATGACATAAAGTGAGTAGTTTGTACAACCTAATTTGAATGTGGAGAAAAGTGCAACCTATTTTGTAACTAAAAGTGACATTAAAATATTTAAACACCTAAAGTAACATAATAATTCTATTAGAGATAGTGGTTATAGATTAATTCTTCAATAATAAGAAGTTCAATTCATAAGACTTTAGTTTGAGATGTTGAATCTCATCATTAAGATGTTAAAATGCATTTCTTTTTAGTAGAGACTAAAAATGTTTAAAAAATCATTGACCCATTCAACCTACCCTTGCTTACATTGGACAAGGTTAGAAAATGTGAGTTTTAATATTCTATTGCCAATTCTTGAGTCTATTTTCATTTATTATAGCATTTTACTACTTTCTATTATTCCTAATTATAGCATCTATTGCAAAACATGAAACATTATAGTTGATTGTATGTGCAAGTGTAGCATGTATAGACTAACATATATAAATGTTAATTTAATTGAATATAAACTTAAATAATATGACCAATTATTTAGAATAAATTTTAAAGAAAATTTAAATTTAAATTCTATTCCATAATGGAAATAAATAATTTTTTTTAGAGTGATGAATGAGCAAGTGATAAAATAAGAATAAATAATTTAATAATAATAGTAAAGAAAATTTTAAATTAAATTATATGGTAAAGTTAAATTAAAATAAACTAACTATATAGTTTGAACATAAGCAAATTATATTTTTAATAAATAGATAACTATATAATAATGATAGTAATAATGGTAAAATAATAATATTATCAATAATAAAATAAGAAATAAATAAATATATGCTAGTAATAATGGAATTAATAGTTAAGTTGTTTAAATATTATTTAATTAAATTACTATATTAATTTTAATGCTATTTTATTTTATGAAAATTGTAAAGAAACATTAAAATTTAATTCTATTGTTTAGTGAATATTGACCTTCTGAATAGGAGGCAGTTTCAGGAGGTAAACTAGCATCTAACAGTGGTGGTCAATCAAATTGTTGCTTTGAGCACTGCTTTGGACTCAGTTGCTTTTTGTTAAATCCCTTGGGAGTTGCTTTTTGTTATATCCCTTGGGAGTGGAATAAGGTGGCTGATAGTTTTGGCTAGGTGGGCTTTTGAGCAAATGGGGACTTGGAATGTGGTTGATTAGGACAATCTTCCTAAAGATTGGGCTCTTGTTCTTGAAGATTTGATTATAGAATATATGAGGTGCTTCTTGGGAGCTTCTTAATTTTGTTCTGTTTTGATGCCCTTGATGGGTCTGCTTTTGGTTTTTGTACTCTTATCTTGACTTAATAAAGTTTTTACCCTTTTAAAAAAAAAAATAGAGATACCATATATGCATGCAATCTACAAATTAGGAGTTTGTTCAAATCAATTGTGGAACTTTATTATATTAATATGAATATTAAACAATATAATCTATTAATATTTAGATCAGTATAATATAAATATATTCTAATATTTCTACTAATTTACTATACATTCTATTATTACTAGCATAGATATCTTAAATACATCTATCTAAAATATGCATTATATTGAAATTGTTATTGAAAATAGATATCTATGATAGTTTATATACATATTACTATATATTGCCAATTTTACTCTAATAATCCAAATGATATGAAAAACTTAATTATATTTTTTAAACGAATTAATTCCCATAGTAAAAATCTAAAACAAAGCTCATTAAACTAAATTTTAATTTTCTTTGTGACTTTTAAAGATTGAAGAACCCTAACTCTCATTGAACTAAAGTAAGTAATTTAATTTTATTTAACTACAATTTTCTTTTTATTTTAATGAGTAGCATGTAAATAGAATAAGAGTAAATAATACACAATGTTAATCTAACCTATAGCAGCAACATTGCATCACTTCATAAATTCATTTTGTAAGAAAAATACAAAAAAAAATGGCTTCATAGTGCCCTTACCAATTAAACTCTCCTTGTCCATTAAACTTCTTTTCTCCATTCTATTTACTTTGTTTTTATTTGATTTCAATTTTTTGAGGATTATTATATTTATACACATTATTTTATTGGCTTTATTTTTATGCTACTTATATTTATACATATTATTTTATTGGCTTTATTTTTATGTTAATTGATTTAATAAACTATGTGGGATATATATTTATAATTATTTAAAAAAATATGTCTAGTTATTTTTAAAAAACTATGTTGGTATGTACATCGTCACCGACATCCTGTTAATGCCACTGCCACTGGGTGTAACTATTACACACCACCCCTAGCTGCCATTATAGTTATGCTGAGAGGCCTAAAGAGGGTGTAAATATATAATTTATTATATTATTTCATTAATATTTAAAATGTCAAATTTATACTATTACACTCCACCCCTTGCTGCCACTATAGTTATGCCAAGAGGCCTAAAGAGGGTGTAAATATATAATTTATTATATTATTTCATTAATATTTAAAATGTCAAATTTATAAATAATATATACAAAAAATCAAACAAGTTAATCTGTTAGTATTTAATTAAACAAGTCAATTTGTTTTTGATATTATAAGGCAGCAAAAACTAGGGGTCGAACCCTTACAACAGATTTCCAATATTTTTTGTTAAAATTTTCTCATGTACACTTAGGAAAAATTAAAATTTGTTCAATGTAAAAAATAATACTTTGTTTTGATTGGTTTACTATAGGTAGTGTCCTACTTAACAAGAAAAACAATCTTTATTTTAATTAAATTCTTTTAATATTTCTATAAAAAGATTATAAATAATAAATAAATATTAATAAATTAAAATACAATTTTTTTTTCATTTATAAATAAATATTAAAAAATTAAAACATAATTTTTTTTCAATATTCATAACAAAAAATAAATAAATAAACAATTATATTTTCTTCCATCCACTTTTAAATAGCTGGCACACAGGGCCCTCAAAGTTGTATTCAAACCACTTTTGAACAATGGGCATCTTAGAAATTGAATAAGATGCTCCTCCCATGTTTTTCAATTTAGAGCAAAACATCAATGGTGACCTGCCTTTCTTCTTCTACATCATGAAAATTAACATCAAAGCTCTGAATTAGAACAAAAATGTCTTTAGTCCTCTTTTGAATCTAGGGCAACTGAATAATTGAATAAGATGCTCCTCCCATGTTCTTAAATCTACAGCAGTGAACCAATGGTGACCTACCTTTTCTTTGGCTACATGAACCTAACTAAGAAACCACTTGTTCTTCTACATTGAGTATAACTAATAAGATATGAAACCTCTGAACTGGAGAGTCTCATTCAATGGTGGTGGTTGTTGCAATTGGTGCATTTGTCTGCAAATCATATGAGCATTAAATGGAAAGAATGGAAAAAATTATGAAGACAACCCACCGATTATGGCAGATGAGGGCGTTGGTGTTATTCAACTCTCTAGACAACGTGTATGGTATCACTAATATTTGAATTCAATTTTATATCTATATGTTAGCAACAAGACATATATGATATATTAAATTTGTGTAAAATAAGTCCTTATTATTCTTAAATATTGTTCAATTTAACAATAAAGGAGCAATTGGACCCATAGATTCAATGGGCACACTAATAAGTTTCACAAGAAATTGTAGAATTTGTTAGATTTTTTTTATTACTTATTAATTTATAAGTTATTTAATCCATGAAATTATGTTAAAATTGTTAGACTTAGGGCACACAACTGAGAGGGGGGGGGTGAATCAATTATACAAAACCTTCTTCTAGTTAAACACTTAACTCCATTTTGTAATTTAGCAGTATAATAATAAATCAATCAAGGAAACACAATGCAACAAATTAAGAGCAGAAACACATCAACACATGCGACACCAAGATTTTGACGTGGAAAACCCGATTAAGGGAAAAACCACGAGGTGATTAACCCAAGATTGTATTCTCTGTTAGAAGAATAGAAAGAACAAAATGGCACATGCCAATTAGGGCTCATTGCCTGAGCACACTACGCACAAGAGGCTCACTACCTACAAGAGACACACTGTCTACAAAGAAATAAGTATCACATACATGAACTAGAGAATAGCATCTTCACCACGCTTGAATCAGTTCCATTTCAGCCCAATACTTCTGCTCTACCTTTCACTCTCCTCCTTGCTACCACACTCTCATATCAACAAAGAACACTTTGAAATGACTTCACAATCCCTTATTTATACAAGACATCAACTTAGGAATGATCATCTAAGTCGACAAACATCAACAAGAACATCCATAGGATGTGTGACTCATCCGATCGGTTAGTCTCAGAAAGAACACCATCATCCGGAAGTTATTCTTCAATGCAAGCTCCAACTTCAATATGGACCACCAACACTAACTGGACATGATCCAAAGACCTCCACAAACTTTCTTGAATCACCAAGAACATCCATACTTCATCTGGTCACTGAAATCCATCTCCCCTTCATCCAGAACCTCAAGAACACAGTATGTCATTACTATCAGAAAAGAATAGATGATTGTAGACCTTCAAACCATGAACCAATCTAGTTGGCACTCCACAAAGACTTCCTCAACACTCCCTCAAATCTATAGAACAGGACAATGCAATTCCAGATCTCACCGAACCTGTCTGTATCACTCTGTCATCTCTAAACACCTACCAGAACTGGTTTTACTTGAGCGGCCACATCTTCTTCAGATCTTCATGTGGACCTCTGAAATCTCTACTGGATCACCTTAAGACACATATCTACAAACCATTTAATCCATATCCTCTAATCCTCATCCTATCTTGGACTTTTGCGTTACTGTCATCACTGTTCTTCATTGTTCTTGATTGAGACCAATTTTCTCAATATCCTCAGCTCACAGCTCATCCAATCCTTATAATTAATGCTACAGGAGTATGTTGACATCAATGATAACACCAGTTAGGCCCATACTTGTAACAATCTCTCCCTTTGTCATTGATGGCAACATATGATGTGAAAAACTATTGTAACCATCAAGACAAGAACTTCTTCTCACTGTCACAACTTCCCCTATCAGCAACAACCATTCACATGTCTTCTCTCCCTTTACTACTCCCCCTTTGATCAGAAACCACTTTTTTTTCACATGTCTTCTCTCCCCCTTTGACATCAATGGCAAAGGGCACATACTTGCAATTCCAACACTTCAGAAGCATACCTGCTGCTCCCCTTGAGTAGCAACTCCCCATCATCAATTTGGATCACAAGATATGACTATGATATCCACCAGACTGATGCACCTTAGTGCTCATTAGTTCATCACTGGAGGGGCAATAACCCTAACTTCTCCCTGAGATACTCAAAAGAATCCTTAGGTAGAGGTTTAGTAAAGATATCTGCAATCTGATCCTTGGAAGGTACAAACTCCAATCTGACTTCATTCTTGTTCACTTGCTCTCTCAAAAAGTGAAACTTGATGGATATGTCTTTAGTCTTTGAATGCAATACTGGATTCTTAGATATATTTATTGCACTTGAGTTGTCACAGAAGATTGTGACAGGTTTCTCATACTCCACTTTGATATCTCTTAGCATCTGCTTCATCCACAAAACTTGAGTGCAACTACCTACTTTTGCAATATATTCTGCTTTAGTTGTAGATGGAGATATTGCCTCTTATTTCTTGCTTAGCCAAGAAACCAATCTCTTCCCTAAAAAGAATGCTCCACCATTGGTACTCTTCTGGTCATCCACATCTCTTGCCCAATCCGCATCTGTATATGCATGAAGAGAGAAATCATGATCTCTAGGATACCACAAACCATACTCAACTATCCCTTTTAGATATCTAAAAACCCTCTTGATTGCCATGACATGAGATTCTCTAGGATCAATCTAGAATCTAGCAACAAGACCAACAACCTACATAATGTTTGGTCTAGTTTGAGTGAGATACAATAGTCCTCCAATCATTGACCTATACTTTGTCTGATCAGCCTTAGGAGAATCATCTTTTCTCAAATTACATCCGGTTGCCATGGGAGTATTCATTGGTTTTGAATCTTCCGTCCCAAATTTCTTCAACAATTCTTTCACATATTTGGTCTGAGAAATGAAGATTCCTTTCTTTGTTTGAGTAATTTGTAGACCCAAGAAGAAATTCATTTCACCAAGCATGGACATCTCAAACTCACTTTTCATTTGATTTGCAAAAGTTGTACACATACTATCTCTTCCTCCGAAAATGATATCATCAACAAACACTTCAACAATCAAGATGTTTTTATGATCGATTTTGAAATACAAATTACTATTAGCAGTACCTTTGTTGAAACCAATCTTCAAAAGATGCTTATCCAATCTTTCATACCAGGCTTTTGGGGCTTGCTTCAGTCCACACAGTGCCTTCTTCAACTTGTAGACCATATCACCATGCTCAGACAATTAAAATCCATCTGGTTGCTCTATGTACACTTCTTCTTCCAAGTCACCATTCAGGAAGGCAGACTTGACATCCATCTGATATACCTTGAAATCCTTGAAGGCGGCAAAGGCAAGAAATAACCTAACTGCTTCAATTCTTGCCACCAGAGCAAAATTTTCTTTAAAATCAACTCCTTCTATTTGAGAGTAACCCTTATAGACCAATCTGGCTTTATTTCTGATTACTTCACCAACTTCAATCAGTTTGTTCCAGAAGACCCATTTTGTTCCAATCACATTCTTATTTCTAGGTCTAGGAACAAGATCCCAAGTGTGATTTTTCTCAATTTGCATCAGCTCTTCCTCCATTGCTTTAGTCCAGTTTTTATCATTGCAAGCTTCATTCACTGTCTTAGGTTCAATCTTTGAAATCAGACAATACTCTTTTGAATCTTGAGCAATTCTCCTTCTTGTTTGTACTACTTTGTTTTTATCACCTATGATCTAATCTTTAGAGTGGTTCAGTCTTACATACCTGGGAACTTTGGGAATTTCTTACACTTCTGATTCTTGATTAGGCTCATTGAAACTCATCTTTTCTTTGTGGTTTACCAGATTAGTTTGAATCTTACTTACAGAGGAGGCTTGGGCTCCTTGAGTCAGAACACCATTCTGATCATCTTCATCATATTCATAAAACCTTGAGGGTTTCTCAATTCCCTCATCAACCTTCACATTTGTGCTTTCTATTATCTTTCTCAGTCTCTTGTTATAACACTAGTATGCTTTGCTTTGAGTAGAGTAACCCAAGAATATTCCTTCATCACTTCTAGCATCAAACTTTCCTAGATCTTCATCTCTTTTAATGTAACATTTGCTACCAAAAACTCTGAAATACCTCACAATAGGAGTGATACCAAACCAAAGTTCATAAGGAGTCTTACCGGTATTGCTTATGATTTGAACTTGATTAAGAGTATAGACTGCAGTGCTGATAGCTTGTCTCTAATAGATCTGAGGAACATTTTCTTCCATCATCATGGTTTTAGATGCTTCCTGGATAGTCTAGTTATTTCTCTCCACTACTCCATTATGCTATGGAGTCCTAGGAGTAGACAACTGTCTCTTTATTCCATGTTTCTCACAGAACTCTATGACCTCACCGGATGTGAATTCTCCACCTCTATCATACCTCAGACATTTCAATTTTAATCTACTTTCATTCTCTACCATAGTCTTGAATATTTTGAATTTCTCAAGAGCCTCTGATTTCTCTTTTAGAAAGGTTACCCACATCATCCAGGAATAGTCATCAACTAGCAACATAAAGTATCTATCACCTTGTACACTTCTGATTCTTGATGGACCACAAAGATCAATAAGAACTAAGTCCAATAATCTGGTAGAAGACAATTCCTTACTTTTAAATGTGACTCTGCTCAGCTTGCCCAACTAACATTCTTTGGACAAGCTATTAGTAGGTTTCACCAATTTTGGAAGATCTCTTACAACCTGAGTATTTTTTATCTTGATGATATTATCAAAATTCACATGACACATCCTTCTATGCCATGACCAACTCTGATCGACTTGAACAAATAAGAAACTTTTACTAGTACCAACCAAGTGGAAGATATTACCTTTAGTTTGAGTATTGGATGCAATCTCTATTCCAGAACTTTCAAAGATCTTGCATTTTCCATTCTTGAATCAGAGATCATAGCCTTTGTCCACCAACTATCCAACACTGAGAAGATTATTCTTCAAACCTTCAACATATAGTACATTGCCGGTTTTGTTCCTTCCATCAAAAGAAATAGTTCCTCTTCCTTTGATTCTACCTGCAAAATTATCACCAAACTTTACCACTCCTCTTTCATACCTTTCCAAATCTATGAATTTGTTTTTGTCACATGTCATATGGTGAGAGCAACCACTATCAATGACCCAATCATCCTTCTCTTCATCTTGGGAAGCCAGAGCTCTTTCCACAGTCTTATGATTGACAGATATAGAGGGCATTGGATCTTCTTCCTTGATGGCAATGAGCACCCATTCATTTCTAGATTTGTTTCCTATCTCTGATTCATCATTTCTTACTCCTTAATTATCATCATCTTCATGTACATAGTAACAGTTCTTTTGGAACCTTGGCTTGTTAGGATTTTGCCTTGAAAACCTTTCCCGACACCTTGAGGCAAAATGACCAATCTTATTGTAGTTAAAACACTTGAAAGATGATTTTACTTCATACTTACTAGATCCTCTTGGTAGCCTCTTTGCAATAAGGGCTTCAAGTTGAGCAGTTTGTACTTCTTCTTCCAGGTCTTTTCTTGCGTTTTCATACGATGACAGTTTTCTTGATGAGTTCTCTCCCAGATCAAACCTTTGTTTACCTTTTACAGAGGTACTGTCTTTGAATGCAGATTCAGTCTTGGGGGGGCATCTCCAAACTTAGTCATTTCAAATGCAGCCAATTTGCCAGCCAATTGATCTCTTGTGACAGTTGTATGGGCTCTGAATTCTTCAATGGCAGCAACCTTGATCTTATAAGGAATAGGAAGGCATCTGAGAATTTTTCCAACAATCTCATTTTCATCCAAGACTCCACCAGCATTTCTAATTCCACAAACAAGCTCATTTACTCTTGGCATAAAAGTAGCACGATGTTTTCATCTTCTCTCATCTTCAAATTTTCAAATTTTCCTTTTAGACTTTGTAACCTTGCACATTTGACATACTTGTCTCCTTCATGGAGAAGTTCTAGTTTTTGCCAAATCTCAAAAGCAGGTGGCAGGTCAATAACATTTGAGAGCTTTGAATCAGATAATGCACTTAGAAGAGCCTCTATAGTCCACAGATTGTTTTCAGCATGTGTGATTTCATTTTTGATTTTTGGATCACCCTGTGGAGGTGTATACTGTGTTGTAGCCATGGTCCAGTACACCATTCCCATACATTACAAGTGACATTTCATGTGACTTTTCCAAAGATTAAAATTGGTTCCATCAAACTTTGAACTATCCTTCTTGTAAGACGACATCCTGGATCTCCTCAAGTGGTTAAGCTCTTTTTAGAGGAACTTGGCTCTGATAAGAATTGTTAGACTTAGGGCACACAACTGAGAGGGGGGGTGAATTAGTTGCACAAAACTTTCTTCCAGTTAAACACTTAACTCCATTTTGCAATTCAGCAGTATAATAATAAATCAATCAAAGAAACACAATACAACAAATTAAGAGAAGAAACACATCAACACATGAGACACCAAGATTTTGACATGGAAAACCTTGTTAAGGGAAAAACCACAGGGTGATTAACCCAAGATTGTATTCTCTATTAGAAGAACAGAAATAACAAAATGGCCATGCCAATTAGGGCTCACTGCCCGAGCACACTGCTCACAAGAGGCTCACTACCTACAAGAGACACACTGTCTACAAAGAAATAAGTATCACATATATGAACTGGAGAATAACATCTTCACCATGCTTGAATTAGTTCCATTTCAGCCCAATACTTCTACTCTACCTTTCGCTCTCCTCCTTGCTACCACACTCTCATATCAACAAAGACCACTTTGAAATGACTTTGCAATCCCTTATTTATACAAGACATCAGCTTAGGAATGATCATCTAAGTTGGTAAACATCAACAAGAACATCCATAGGATGTGTGACTCATTCGGTCAGCTAGTCTCAGAAAGAACACCATCATCCGGAAGTTATTCTTCAATGTGAGCTCCAACTTTAATACGGACCACCAACATGAACTAGACATGATCCAAAGACCTCCACAAACTTTCCTGAATCACCAAGAACATCCATACTTCATCTACTCACTAAAATCCATCTCCCCTTCATCCAGAACCTCAAGAACACAGTCTGTCATTACTGTCACAAAAGAATAGATGCTTGCAGACCTTGAAACCATGAACCAATCTAGTTGACACTCCACAATGACTTCCTCAGTACTCCCTCAAATCCACAAAATAGGACAATGTAATTCCAGATCTCACCAGACCTGTCTGTATCACTCTATCATCTCTGAACACCTACCGGAACTAGTTTCACTTCAGCATCTATACCTTCTTCAGATCTTCATGCAGACCTCTAAAATCTCTACTAGATCACCTTAAGACACGTATCTACAAACCCTTTAATCTGCATCCTCTGATCCTCATCCTATCTTGGACTTTTGCCTTATTGTCATCACTGTTCTTCACTATTCCTGATTGAGACCAATTTTCTCAATATCCTCAGCTCACAGCTCATCCAATCCTTATCATTAATGCTACAGGAGTATGTTGACATCAATGACAACACCATTTAGGCCCATACTTGCAACAAAAATACCATCACATTAAAGGTTGTCTTCTTTCACTTATATTAGTAAAATTCTTTTTACATTACATATTGAGATGAACAAACATAGTTAGGTTTGAGTTAGATTTTTATGAAATCATAATTCATTCATGACTCTACGTTATTGAAATGAGTGAGACACATCAAATTATTACCATGTATCTCAATTTCAAGTCAAAGTACACCAAATAATGGGTCACGTTGGCAGTGACAAACATCATAATAATTATCATTTATACATGTTATTTGTTTTATAATGTTGCAAGTAAATAAATTCTCCCATTATCCAGCAATTCAAATAGTCTCTTCTACATAATTCCATTTATTAGTGACCAATAAATAAAACCTACATACTTTTGTCTTTTTGACTATTCACTTCTGTATAAATTCCTATGCACCAATTTTATATCTATATGTTAGTAGCAAGACATATATGATGTACTAAATTTGTGTAAAATAAGTCCTTATTAATCTTAAATATCATTCAATTCAACAATAAAAAATAAATTATAAATAAATTATTTTATAAGAATTTAACACCTCATAATTTAGAACTCCAATTCTATTTTAAGTTTGAATAAATGAAGTCTTCGCAATTTTTAGGCATTTTTCCAATGAAAAGTAAAATTTGTACAATATTTTTTAATATTTTATGAATGACCAAGTGAATCTTCTAAAATTTTGAGTGTCCTCAATTTTTTAAAGGGTGTAGAAAACTATTTTTTAGAATCTTAAAATGTTATCCCTTCATGTAATAATGATAAAAATGTACATAACATTTAGTAGTGTAATGGTGAAATTTACATATTCCTCCAATTCTTGTTTAGTTTTCAGTCCATTTTAATGGAATGTCTTAATATAATGATAGTGATGTGTAGCACACATTTTTTATGGTAAGTTAAGTTGCTTCCCCAATCTTTATCCATCCTCTTTTTTTAGTATTTTATAAACAAATGAATGAATCTTATAAAATTTTGAGTGTCCTCATTTTTTAAGCATGTAGGAAACTCATTTATATTGAGTCTTAAAAAATTATCCTTTTATGATGATGACTAAAATGTATATAAAATTTAGTGTTTCAATGGTGAAATTTGCATACTCATGTGAATTCTCATTTAGTTTTGGGTCTATTTCGACTAAATGTTTTAATATGATCATATAGCGATGTGTGACACACTTATGCTAAGTTTGGTCCCTTGATTCTTAGTCATCCTTATTTGATCCTTTTGCACATTTCCATGCATTTGAACCCATCTCTACCCTCTTTGCACATGTTTCCACACATTCATCTCATTATCAACCCACAATTCCATTTATTTATTCATGATCTAAGATCTTGCATCATCATCTTGGTTCAATCTTACAATGTGTGGGTTCACTCCCACACAATTTACAACTAACCCCCATTCAAATTTTTAAAATTCAAATTACCAAATCTCACCTTTTTTCACTAGTCATTGGGAGGCAACTTAGTATACAATTGTGTGACTATGAATTATTTTTTGGTATTTAGGGACATTCATTTATTCATTTAATTGACATCCTAGAAAATCAAGCAATATCCGCACTGCAAGGAACATTCATACCTTGGAATAGTTCAATTAGAGCATTAAAAATAATGCATTTCCATCAAAATCTACATCTAGGTCATTATACACTTATTTTGCTACTTTTTAATGCTTTTCCAAGGCCATATATTTGATCTTTCAAGGGCTTAGTTGGCTAAGGAGACCTTGACCTTCTCAATCCAATAGCTTCCTGAGGTGTTTTCAAATATCACCAATCCTTATATGTCAATAGATAGCATGAATCACAATGAACTAGATCACAAAATTCTACATTCAACCATATCAAATTTGTGCCTTGTAGATCAAATTTGCACTTTGTAGGATCTATCCCAAACCACATGATCAACCCACAAAAGTTTCTAGGTCTACACAAAGTTCAAGAGAAACAATAGATAAAGGACATTAATTTTCTCTACTAAGGAGATTTGACTATGTAAGTCTCTAACATCCATATCCCATCACCTATTTAAGAGCTAAGTATCATAATTGTCTCACATTTAATTTCCAAAAATAACATTCTCAATTATGAATTCTGAGCTCGTCCAAGGGGTTGAGCTCAATTGGTTGAAACATTGGGTTCTTGTTGAGGAGACCCAAGTTTAAATCCCCATAGGGACATCTAATGTGGATGTGTTCAAATTTCTAAGTGTTCATGCTTGGGGATGAGGACCCCCATGTTATGGCCTCACTGGTTCATATCTCTAATCAAAAGCGTTCAATGATCCAAAAAATTATGAATTTTGAGCTCTTATAATTTACCTAGGTTAAATTATGCTTGATTATTTGCATTAATTAGGTTGATGTTGGCTGACATCACAATAGTAGGTCCCACTTTTTTTCATTCTTGGGCCATTAAAATTATGTTTTTCAGCATTCATCACAATTTATCAATTCTAATGAATAAACTATTAAGAATCTAAGAATGATGTAAACTAATGATTTGTGGAATTTTCTATATATATTCAATTTATCATTTAAAAAAATACAAAGTTTTATATCAAATTTGTTTAGTTTTCAATTTAAAAAAATTATTATTTTTTATTGAGTGATATGTTCCATAACGCACAACTTAAAATACAAACATAATGTTTCCATGATTTCTTAGAGATACATTATAACTCCAATATTTAGTTCATGGATATTTTTTCATAATTTTTATTGAATATTATATTATTATTAATTTTTAAATAGTAATCTAATCTTGTTGGGGGGCATCAACTCTTGGCCTTATTCCAACAATGTTTCCCCTATGTCTAGTTCTGTCAATGCCACTCCTTGCTCTTTTGTGAAATTTTTGGTTATGATTTTGCATCTCCTAGGGTTGTTTCCCAAAATCTATCATGTGTCAAGGCTCTTGTTGTCACTTGGATTTGCACCATGAGTTGAAGTGTTGTGTTGCAACAATCCAATGAAACATTGGAGTGATTTCCAAGTGTGGGACCCTAAAAGGAAATCAAACCTCTAGAGAAGGTTGGTTCCTTCCTCTGAATATGCAATTCAGAGTAGACTAAGACTAAACCTATTCTAATCACCGCTATGTAAAAGGGAAGAAGGAGAAACTGAAATTTAAATGTGATTCACTTGGTTTGAATATAGAACACTCACAAAGCTAAAATGCATAGAATAAAGGAATACATATTATAACTCACACAAATCATGCATATCCTAACATAGGTAAAGGTAAGAAAAGGATTGCAATGAATTATACATTCACAAACAATAACTAGTCCTAAACATACACAGAATTAAGGAACAACAAGAAAAGGTGAAGAACACATGGTGTATCGATTAAAAAGGCACGATTATAGTAGAGGAGGGTTCTGTTTGAACACAAAAAATGTCTTTGTATCCAACCCTCGTTACATTGATTTTTCAACTAGTCATACCATTCCATTTACTGACCTAAGTCACATTACAATAAATTCACCCCATGGGCCTCTTAGAAGATATTTCTATCTAAAGGAATGTTTGTCTACCAAAAATAAATGCAAAAAATATCTTGAGGATGAAGTAGCTAGGAGATATTTGCTGCCTTAATGGAACTAGCTGATTCATCCATCTGCAAAAATAAATGTGAAATATCTAGGGATGAAGTGGCTGGATAGATCTGATCTACATTAATGGTTGAAGGAGATATTTAAAATGTATTTTCTCACCAAAACCTTATGCAGAGCTTTTACAACACTTTAAAATATTTAATTTCAAATATTTTAAAGATTACATTTATATTACAAGCTTTATTTTCATTGATTTCTACTTTATTTAAAATTTTGATTTAAAATTCTACCTTTATTCTGCCTTATCGACAAAATCTAACTTTCACCAACCATTTTGTCTTTGCCATCTACATATTTTCATCTTTCAATCAGAAACTTTTCAATTTTACAAACTTTGCTTCCCTCCTCCCTTTCTGCGCTTATCAACAATTTCTGACTTTTCTAAACTTGGCTTGCTTTATCCTTTATCGGCAAAGTTATTATTTTCTGAACTTGGCCTACTTTTTGCTTTCTTTCACTTTTCCTCTTCTTTTGCCTTATCAACAAATTCTCCATTTTTTAAACTTTTGTCACTTCACCTGTTCTTCTCTATCAGTAATTTTTTACCTTCTCAAACTTGGTTGCCTTCTCCATCTTTTCCTCCCTTTGTCGGTGAAGTTCCTCTCTTACAAACCATTTTGCCTTGTGTAGTTTTTCCTTCTCAACAAAACCATCTCTTATCAATTTTTTCTTGTCTCCACCCTTTTGTTTCCTTTTCTTTCTGGTCAATGATTTTACCTTTTTGTGAACTTTACTCTTAATCACTTTTTTGCCTTGTCAGAAAAAATCTCCTTTTACAAACTTTCCTTGTTTCTCCCTCTAGCTTTACCTTATCGGCAAAGTTTCACTTTTGTGAACATCCTTGCCTTCATTCTTTCCTTTATCTTTCTCTACCTTGCTGATGAATCGCCTTATCAGGAAATTTGGGAATTTTCAAGCTATTAGGGAAGTTCAAACTTTCCCTAATTTGTTGATAAAGGAGTTCCTTTCCTTGTCTTTACTTAGCCAATTCTCAAATTCTTCTTTCAGCCTCCCACATTTGTCCTTCATCGACGCATTCATCGATCAGTGAACCATTTGGTTTCCTAATGTTTGCCTGGGCTGACTAAGGCCTTCTTTTTTGTTTTGCCTTAGCCATTTGAAGAATGCCTTCCCTTCCATCAGTAGTTTGCCTCATTGGTGAACCTTTGAATTTTTGAACCTTTTGACAAATTTGAACCTTTTGAAATTTGTCGATAAAGGGAAGTCTCCTTCACTTGTTTCCTTTTTTTCTTCCTTCCCTTAGTTAGCATACTGGCGAGTTTATGAACCTGACTTTTTGTCGACTAAGGCCAAAAAACTAAGGAAAAGACTTAGAAATTTATGGGTTTTCTAGTTTTTTTAGAGGATTTTCCTTAGAGAATTTTGGGGATTTTTACAAGGAAAACACCCTAAAAACTGAAGAATACTAGGCATTTAAGGGATTTCAACAAGATTTTAAATATTTTCAAGCTTGGACTATTTTTTTGGGAAGGGGAAAAATAGGTCAATAGCTCCCATAAATCCTCCTCCTCTTCGTGGTAAAGTTGTGCCTCTTCTCTATGCTCAATCATCCCCTATTGTGATCCTTGGATAGGATGTGATGATAATGAGTAATATTTTGCTAAAAGGAGATTGCTCTATAGATTTAATTTATTATGATCATGTATCCTTGATTTGTCTTAATATATATAAACATTAGAAGCCCCTTATTGAGTGTAGAATCAAGATCTACCTTTGCATTAGGGGTTCTTTATCGTTAACTTTGACTCAATCATTGATAGGGATGTGCTTATGGATGGAAGGTCATGTTAGGGAAGGTGTCTCAACCTTGCCAATACAAAAGGTTTCTTTTCTTCCCAATTTTGGTCTTTGCAAATACCATTTATCTTGAGGAATGGTTAAGAACTTTCAAAGTTTCCAAAAGGAGCAAAAAATGACAAGGCTTACTATTTTTAGTAACTCTACATTTGAGCATGGATGGACCTAGAATTTTCCCAACAGTTGTGAAACTACCAAGTAAACATCTTGGGTGAGTTTCAACTCAAGATAATACATGGATTACAAGATATTAAAGTTTTCATTTTTTGAAACTCTAAGAAAAAAGTTTTGAACTCAGATTTGAGGCACTTAGATTTCCCTAAATTCCCTAAAATTTGTCTTAACTGACAAAGTTAGTTATATCTTGATAGCTATCTTCACAAGCTTTCCAATGCATCAAATGGTTAGATAATCAAACACGTGGATCAAAAGTTATGGTCTTCCAAAGTTGGACCTCCTAGTTTGGGAAATGTGGAAACATGTTGGACACTTAAAAGAGTTGTAAATGGGAGAGTTACACATTTTTGTTGTGTGATTTGATACACATCACAAGACATCTTTGATTGGAGATAATTTGGGTGCCACTTTTGGGTGGTTTTGGCTCATGGTTTTGTAATTACTTTTAGCGGTTTACTATATTGTATCTCCTATATATCAAGAGCTTGAGATGGAGGTTGTGTGTAAGAGTCTTATAGATGTTGAGTTGCCTCTAGATCTCTGGTTGGTTATACTCTTGTGAAATATTTCTCTATAAGTATATTGTAATCTTCTTGACTCTTGAATAATATATTGTGCGGCTTTGGAGTGTGGAGATTTTCTCCCAAAAGGGTTTTCCCACATAATTATTCTGTTGTGGTATGATTATTATTTGTGTTTATTTCTGTAACTATTGTAAAGATCTAAAAAGTTCTGCATATCCCTCCCCTCAAGATTAGTGTAGGAATTTGTTCCACTACCTTAGCTTCCTTACAAGTTGTGGTTGTGGGGCCACATTCCCTCACACTCAGGATCTGATTTCCTACCATCAATCTTGTCACTGATTTTCTCAATATCATGCCAGTTTGGATCAAATTACCTAATCTCCTCCAATTTTGGCATGAATCCTATATTTTAAAGCTATTAGTAATGCTATTAGTTATTTTTTTAAGGTTTATTACTCTTCTTCAAACTTCTCCCACTCTACCTATGCTCACATCTGGGTGGACATCGATATTCCAAGGCTCTTCCTAGGGATCTTGTCCTATAGGTGAAGTATCAACCTTGGAATTAGTCTCTCAATTATGAGGGTCTCCCCTTCTATTGTAGGTAGTTCTTTTCTACTATGAATTTGGATTCCAATTGCCCCCATTCTTATAGCAAGGATTGGGCTTAGCTTCTTGGTGGAATAATTCCCTACCCTATCACCTAATCATGGAATTTAATGATTCTAACTCTTTGGCAAATGGGTCTACTCGGCTTATGCCCCAGTCAATCTCTAATGTTGTTTTGGATACTTTTGTTCCAATTAAGCATTCTTCCTCTAATTTGGCACTCAATGATCCTACATTGGCCTATTCCATTCCCCTTGTGGTAGATGCTACTAGAGATCTTATTCCTATTGAGCCCATGATTCGTACTTCTATTCCATAGCTAGTAATGTCCCCCAATTCTTTTATGGTCATGATTTTGCAATCCTATCCTCACTCAGTGCTCTAATTTGGGGTAGTGGAGGTAGTATCCACTTCTATCCCCAATTTCTCTAGGGATTTGGACAACTCCATGTCATAAAAAATCATTCAAAGGAGGAAGAAAGGTCTTCCTAAATCTATTTCCACTTCCCACCCCTAAGTCAAGGGTATGTAGGTTGCCAGGTTAAGGAATTTTTTAGGCTTTAGCCTCTTAGTATTATGGGGTTGTTGGTGCATTGTATTTCCACAACTTTGTGTCATGTTACCTTTTAGGTCATTTCTTGGTGGTTCTTCATTATGTTGTTGTATAAGGGTTTGAGCCCTTTTAAAAGATAACTTTTACCCATAATAAAAACTAATATTTAGACCTATATTTTTATGCAACACATTATTCTTTGTCTATATGTCCAAATTGATTTTTTTCTTCAAATGAAACAAGGACATCAATTATATAGAGTGTAGTGTATTTTAAAATATTTATCTAACATAGCTTGTTATGAAATTCTTGATGCAACATATGAAATTTTCTTATTCAATTATGGAAGTTTTAAACTTATATTGGATTCATTTGGATGATTATATACCCAAGATTATGAGATTCCAATTTTATGCTTAACTATCATACATAGACTTGTAATGTGTTTGTGTTTGAAATTTGAAGTTTGACTCAATTTCCTATGTGATCAAGGCGCCAGTCTATGATGGTGAATCCTTTCATTTGTGATATTAAATTTATCCAAACACATTATTTCTATTTTAGTTTGGTTTAGTTTTATCCTTGCCAACATGCATAGTTGAGCTCTATGACTTTTTCCAAACTACATGTGATGCCACACCTAATATATTTTTAAATAATTTTTTATGTTAGATTAGTTATCACCTTGCTTAAAATTATATCATAATTTGTGCTAGATCTTAAGAGAGCCAAAAAATTGTCTACTATATCTTTAATGAATTGTGCATTATAGATTTAGACTCTATATGCAATAGCCTAGGTTAAGGGGGTTCAAGTTAGGGTATATGACTTTGTTTACCTACTTCAGTGCATATGCAATCTAATATTATTATCTACTTAATCAAAGGTTTATAAGGTTTTATTAGAAACCAATATACTATGAGTTCACTTACGCACATGGTATAGTTCTAGGACCTAATGTGCTATTAATATTTTTCTTTAATTGTCTTGTTGAAGGCCTCTAGGAACACCTTCATAGGTTTAGTAGAGGATAAAGAGAAGGAAATCTGTCCATCCTATTAATTGGTCTCTTAGTTTCCATGGTCTAATCACAAGTCTGGTCCATTTGTCTAGGTTGACATGTATTCCCTAACCTAGATATTAAGTTTCTACTCTAGCAATATGGATAGCAATTTTGATAAAAAAAATATCATCTTTTAAAGATATGTGTACTCATCTTAACAATCTTGATTCCAAAATATTAACATCAAACATAATCAAATATGGATCTTCACCATAAT
Organism: Cunninghamia lanceolata; assembly: GCA_027924645.1. Classification (NCBI taxonomy): domain Eukaryota; kingdom Viridiplantae; phylum Streptophyta; class Pinopsida; order Cupressales; family Cupressaceae; genus Cunninghamia; species Cunninghamia lanceolata. Next base: position 4,226,322 of record BSBN01000793.1, read on the forward strand.
CCTATTATCCTTTCAAATTTGAAAAGTTGATTACTTTTTCAAAGGGCAATGATTCAAAGAAAAATGTTGACCAAATTGTTACTACATCCTCTTTTCCTTCTTTCAAACAAAATTCTCTTAGAAAGTTCATAAGTAAGAATAATCCTTGGATGATGTGCTTCAAAGTCTATTAAGTATGAATTTGATTATTTTTCCTCCTATTCATTCATTGGATCCAAATAAGCCTCTCCCAAGAAGTTATAATAAGAAAGTATTTTATTGTTTTCATAGAGTCAATTGACATAATGTAGAATCATGCATGGGTATTGATCTAGATCCTATGTGGTCTAGGAGACAATGCTCTATATGTAGACCTATATGTGTTACAAGCATGCAAAATCTGTGTGGAGACAAGAGGATCATATAGAGAAGAATTCAAGTACTAGAATAGGCTATTTTATTAATCTTTACACTTTGTATAGGGACATGGCACACTCTTATGGATATGTATGGCTATGTACTTACTCTTATTTATCCTATTTTACTCTCTTGGTTAATACATATCTATTATGTTATAAATGTACATTTGTAATTTACATGATCATTAAAGCAAAGGTTCTGATGGAAGTTGAATTACTTGGACTTCCATGTATAATTCTTCAACTTCTAATTGTTAAGATTTACTATGCTAAGCAGTGTCATGTTATGAAATATCTCTAGAAGATCATGTGCATAGGATTATTGTGTGGTTCTCTAAGATGTGTGAAATTTTATGTTCAAGTTTCTATTGTGTGCCATTTTGTGCTGATGTGGGGGGGTGAAAGTATGACATATAATATAAAAAAAGTTGTTGCCAAAGCTATGTGGTATTCTTTTAGTGTGAAAAGGGGGATTGGTGTGAATGTGGTTGTTTCGGTTTAGATCCTCGCTTCCCTACAAAAATTCAAGGGCATACCAACCGAGTCAAATCTCTACTAGGTGAGAGAATTCATCTAACAGGTTGCTCTACCTCTTGGAACAATGTGGAAGCTTAGATGTTATCAAACAATATCTCAATTTAATGCTTAAGTGCTCTTAAAACCCTAAATAAGCAAAACAATAAGCAAACTAATGAATTGTGACAAATCCTTTTAGACTAAGGTGAAGGATAGAGATTCTTAACTCACTATTTTTTGAAGTTCTAAATGTGAAACAGTCGGGAACACTAGCACTACTGCCCCTATCCAAGGTATTGTTTTCTACATGAAATCTAGATCTCCTTCCAACACTGATATTCATCATGTCTTCTATTTTTGCCTCAGAAAAGGTGGAAGACACTGGTACTAGTGCCTATGTCCAATGACAGACAATCTTCAGGGTGTTGGAAGCTCTTCAGATGTTACTTACCACTATTCAATTTGTTTCTGCATCTGTAATTCTAGAGGACACTAGTGGGAGCGTCCACGTCCCGAAATGTTGAACTTTGTCCTCTTTCTTTAAAATCTTGAATCATTGTTGTCTGCAACTCCACTCCATGAAACTTGGTACATGTAACTTGCAATCATGAAGGAGTGTGGGAGGGGGTTGTGGTGTTTAGAGGCTTTCCTCAGTCAAGCCTCAAATAGACATTCAAGTTTTTTGAACACTATTGCTAGATGAGAGTCCGTATCCCTGCGAGATAGAGGCAAAATCCAAATGATAAATGATTAAAAAACATAATAAATATCACCTTGAAGTGTAGATCTCATGGAAGGAAGATGCTCTTCATGCCATGAGGAGATGGAGTCAAATCTACAATCACAAACACAATAACAACAAAATATTGCTCTGCAACACAATGAATGTCGTGAATCACTTTTACATAAAGTCACGGGTTCACAATGTCCATGTAGTTTGCAAATGAAAACCTAAACATGCTTATATATGCAACTATAAAGATTCCCACTAATAATTTCACAATTCAAACTTGAGATGTCGGCATAGGACCAAAATAACGGTCATAAAACTAACATTAAAATTTAGGACAGACCTAAACTAGGGCAAGACTAGGGTGCTAGCGCCCAAGGCCACCCTCCCATTTTTGTTCAGTGATCATCAAAATAGGACCCCCTAGATCCTATTTTCCATAAGACTTCAGGGTTTTCTTATCAGGAGTCAAAATTATCATACAAGATGCTCTAAATGCATTCTAAGGACCTGGGAGCTAAACCTTAAGAGGGAAAAGCCCCCAAGGGGACATTTTTTGACATAACATTTAGCACCCACTTTAATGTATGTATAAATACAAGGCCAATACATGCATTAAAGTATAATCAACAAACACAACAAACACACCAAGCACAATGAAGACATGCCAAGCACATTGAAGACAATAATAGGCATGCCAAACACAAAGAAGATAGTTATAGTCATGCAAGACACAAAGAAGATAGTATTGAAGAAACACAAAACACAATGAATATAGTGAATGCAATGATTATTACTTTTTTCATTTTTTTCATATATATGAATTAAAATGCAAGTACAAGGAAACCAAACACAACCCAAATGTAGGAGGAGCTCATCACCACCAGTCTTGAAACTGCATAAGGGGTAATAGACACACAATACAAATCTCAAAGTGTAGGAGGATCTCATCACCACCAGTATTGAAACTACACTTGAGAACAAACACACCATACAAATCCCAAAGCATAGGAGGAGCTCATTGCTACTTGTCTTGAAACTATGCTTGGGAACGAATACGCCATGCACACACATGGAAGACATGAAGAAAAAATGGCAAACAAGCAATGGAAGCAACCTATTACTAGGTTTCCAATTATCTCAGGCACACTATAGTCACATGCTAACGATTGGGCTTTGCCACAACAATCATTGAAGACACGCTTAAGGGTTAGGATAGTCTTAGATCTGCCCCGCCTGCTCAGAGGACTTTTAGAAAATGATAGGATGTGCAATCTCCTCAATAAATACACCATCCCTGCCTTCGTAGAGGGCTTAAATGATTTCAATATAGAAAAGAAAGATGTGCACTCACTTAGAGATACAACATCTTGCTTCCACAGAGGGCTTACAAACACGCTTCGTTAGTACCAAAATCATCAGACAACTTACCTTATATATGCCCCCACCTTAAGTTGGTTGATATTGTGTAATGATATCAAATACATTAAGGTAGGATAAAAACACACAAGGGAACATGAGATCTTGCAAAGCCCATTCCCCCTAGAGGTGACATGTACTTTATGATCGCGAAATGTTCCCACAAACACACAATTTTCTACAAGAAAAGGTGTTAACATCCATATAATCAACAATGCATGTAATCATTCACATAAAGGGTCAAGGAAAGCAAGATCCAAGATAGACAAAGTGCACGAAGTAGCAGTATTATTATGTTTTGTAAATGTCATAAGACAACATCAAGATAGCACACAAAGTGATTCAACTAGCCAAGCATCAGATAATATCTATCAACCCCATCATCATGTATGGACTAGGTCCATTTTTTTACTTCTCATTGAAGGGACACTAGGTCCGTATCAATATTATATGTTTTTCATCATCTACCAGCTAGATAGAACCACTAGAAGAAGGTAAACAATAGATCAAGAGAGGAGAAACAAGTGCCTTAGGGACAGTCACGTAGGAGGGTGCCTCCAAATCACCAACCACAATGCTATGTCCATTAGACACAACACACAATAGCGAAAATGGAGGAGAAGCAATATATAGAAGAATGATGTTAAAAACAGAAGAAGGGTCACAATAGAGGCAGTCTCCTAGTATCCTTAACCTTACGATAGTATCAAGGGTCATCCTAGGAGGCCTAAACAACACATAACACATCACGGGGGAAACACAGCATGGAGGTAAAGGGTTAAAAATACTTACCTATAGGGACAAGTGAATTAGTAGTCATCATGGATCTTGATCTTTACTTTAATGATTAAAGATTTATCCCTTCTCTCTTCCACATATTCATGAGCTTGTGGTGGTATCCTTGTAGGAAAGGTGTCTATTAATGATGGTAGAGAGGGGATATCATGGTTTTTTGTGTTGGTTAAATGTGGTGATGTAGGAGCTTTTATAATGTCCTTTCTAGTTGAGTGAGGTGGTTGAGGAACCCGAAAAGTGCCCATTTCAATTTGTATATATAGGGTGTTGGAATACCTTGGTTGTGAGGAATAGTTTATTCTTCAATATTGTGTGAGATTTGATTATTTTCCAAGGTATGTGCAAGTTCATGTAAAGGTGCATGATCTATTTCTTTGGTTAAGATGTAGTTGAGAAGTTATTGAACATCAGTTGGTAAATTTTTAGTTTCAACAGGTTGAAGCAAATGTTCACAAAGGGAATCTGCATCGTCCAATACTTTATCCTGGCTAGGGAGAGTAGTAAGGGATGGAGGATTAGTATTAAGGAATGTGTCAATGATGTATTCTTCTTGTGCCAATAAATGTTCACCAAGTGGGGTTATGTTGGGACAAGTCTCTTTATTTAATGAATCACATAGGGCTATATCAGTTTCATAGGTCTCAAAAAGAATGTCCATTATGTCATCATGAAACAAAGGGAGAGAGGGAATGATGTTTTCACTACTACTTTCCCCATGGTTATTTTAATAAATGAAACTAGTGATATTTTCCAAGATTGAGGGGAAAACGCCCATGATAGTGAGAAAGCTTTCAAAGTAGGCTATTGTTTGAAGGATATCATAGGTAGTGCTTACAGTCATGTCAATGCCATAGATGTATGTTAATTGATGCAAGACTTGAGGATGTTTATCAGTGAATTTTAAAAAATTATCATAACTTATAATTTACTCAAATAAATCTTCCAAAGATGAATGGTGAGGACAATCCATGGTATAGGAATGTGACACTATGTGTGAATATGACCTAGAATGCTAGATTTTTCAATTTTTTCCAATGCAAATGAATGACAGAAGAGGTGTTGTAAATAATTTCAAAAGGGATAGTAAATAGTATGTCTAATAACATCCCAATTATGAAACAATATCCTTCACAACATGCATTTGATGAATAGTCAAAACCTAGTGAAAACACACCTAAAATCTGTAATTTTCATCAATTTTCAATGTAAACGCCTAATAGAAAGGGTGTTGTAAGGAATTTGAGGAGGGGAAGTAGATAATAACCCTAATATCAATCAAATAATGTAGTAAAATCCCTTATGACATGCTTGTAATGCAATTCTAAAGAGATGATAAGGCCAAATATAGTGAAAATGCAAGGTTTTCAAACCCTAAACATGAAATTTTGTAAGAATGAGACTGTGATGCAACACTACAATTATAAATCAGTCCTAATAAGTGTTTGAAAAGGGTATTAAAATCTGAAAGAAGATTTTGACTAGAAACCCTAGGTAATGCAAAACTAGGTTTTTATGAAAATGTATAATTTCAAGCAATTTTTTTGACAATTTAAGCATGAAAATGCAATGCAAATGAATACTAAATGATGAATTTCTGTAATTTAAATCAGATATAATGAAAATAATAGAAATTAAATGAAATTAAATGCCAATTAATTCAAATTATGCTAAAATGCAAGCCTAAGATTCCAATTTTTTAAAAAATTTCAAGTTATTTGTGATCTTTTTAATGCAATAAGATGAATGAATGTAAATATCCAACACAACACTTAGAATGGTGAAAAAATTCAAAAACATAGGTTCACCAAATGTTTTTGTGTGAAAAGGGGGATTGGTGTGAATGTGGTTGTTTTGGTTTAGATCCTCCCTTCCTTACGAACATTTAAGGGTATATCAATCAAGTCAAATCTCTACTAGGTGAGATCATTCAGCTAACAGGTTGGTCTACCTCTTGGAATGATGTGGAAGCTTAAATGCTATCAAACAATATCTAAATTTAATGCTTAAGTGCTCTTAAAACCCTAAATAAGCAAAATAGTAAGCAAACTGATGAATTACGACAAATCCTTTCAGACTAAGATGGACAAAGATTCTTAACTCACTATTTTTTTAAGTTTAGAATGTGGAATAGTTGGGGACACTGGAACTAATGCCCCTTTCTAAGGTACTATTTTCTTCATAGAATCTAGATCTCCTTCCAACACTGATATTCACTATATCTTCCGTTTTTGCCCCAGAAATGGTGGAGGACTCTGGTACTAGTGCCCAAGTCCAATGATAGATAAACTTTAGGGTGTTCAAAGCCCTTCAGATGTTGATCATCACTATTCAATCTATTTCTACATCTGTAATTCTGGAGGACATTGATGGGAGCGTCCATGTCCCAAAATGTTGAACTTTGTCCTCTTTCTTTCAGATCCTGAATCCTTATTGTCTGCAACCTCCTTGTACAACTCCACTGCATGAAACTCAGTACCTATAACCTGCCATCACAAAGGAGTGTAGGAGGGGGTTGTGGTGTTTAGAGGCTTGCCTTGGTCAAGCCTTGGAGAGACATTCATGTCTTCCAAACATCGTTGTTAGATGAGAGTGCATATCCCTATGGGATAGAGGTAAAATCCAAATGATAAATGATTGAAAAACACAATATATATTACCTTGAAGTGTAGATCTCATGGAAGGAAGATGCTCTTCATGCCATGAGGAGATGGAGTCAAATCTACAATTACAAACACAATAACAACAAAATACTACTCTATAACGCAATGAATGCCTTGAATCACTTTTGCATAAAGTCACAAGTTCACAATGTCCATCTAGTTTGCAAATGAAAACATAAACATGCTTATATATGCAACTACAAATATTCCCGCTAAGAATTTCGTAATTCAAACTTGAGATGTTGGCATAGGACCCAAATAATGATCATAAAGCTAACATTAAAATTTAGGGCAGACCTAAAATAAGGCAGGACTATGGCTCTAGTGCCCAAGTCCACCCTCCCATTTTTGTTTACGGATCATCAAAATAGCACGCCTAGGTCCTATTTGCCATAAGACTTCAGGGTTTTCTCATCAGTAGTCAAAATTATCATGCAAGATGCTCTAAATGCATTCTAAGGACCCAGGAGCTAAACCTAAAAAGGGAAAAGCCCCCAAGGGGACATTTTCTGACATAACATGTATGATCCTTAATGATGTGCAAGTAGTACATTATGTAAAGAGTTGTGTGCATGAACTAGGGAGTGATTTCTAAGTTGAGTGGCATGGCTCCTTGTGCTATGTGCATGGTTCATGGTGCAATGTCCAAGGATATATGCATGGGATTATAAATTATGGTATTAATTCCTAGTGGTATAGTGCTTACATAGTAGCATGTGATTTATTTAGCCCCTTCTTGAAAATAATCTTTATTCTACTAAAGGGAACTTGTGTAATCTAGTGTTGAGACTATGCGACATGTTTGACTTATGGAACCACTTCTAAAATATAACACATCTTACTACCCACTAATATGAGGATTAACTAAGGATTTCTTGTGTAACCATCTTGGTGATGATGAATGTAGGGATTCCCAAGGATTATGTCATTGGAATCAATTGGCACAATTTCACATACTGGCTCCTTGTGGAAAGGATGAATACCATATAATAAGAAATATTCAAAAATGCCATGTATATGTCTAGTGCTATTGGAATTGATCCATTCAAAACTATAATTCTATGGATAAGACATTATGTGTAGATTCAAGTCCATTATTGTAGCTTCAAATATGAGGTTCCTCATTCTACTACCATCAATAAAAAATTAATGATTTTCATTGCACTCACAAATTTACACCCACATTCATGAACAAAAAAGTTCTTTTCTTTTCCATTTGGCATGGATATTGTGGTTGTTGCACAAAGATAGGTAGCTTCAAGGTCCATTTTGTCCACCTCTAGCTCATGGAAACCCTTTACTTCTATCCATACAAATAGATTCGTTTGCACATGGCACCCTATGTTGGAGTGGTTTCTAGATTTATGTTTATCATACCATCACTAATCTTGAATGGTTTGGTCTTATCCAAAGAAGGTGTTTTATTTAGCATAGGATATTTTTCTCATTTTCCCTTTAGTCTTGAATTCTCTTCAATGACAATTACATAACAATATGCTTCTCCCATCATCTTAACCATGGATAGATTTAGTTTGGATAGAATGAATGGGTATAGGTCATGTGATATTTGAGGACTCTATATTATTTTGACTCAAATTTTCCCGACTTTGTATAGTTCATGGAAGGCATTAGTGTAGGCATAGATAAACTAGTCATGTCCTTATCAAAGTTGTTGTAGCACCAAATATAGCATCCATCATAGACATATTCAAGATAGTATTCATCCTTGAAGGCTTCCAATAAAATTTTCTAAGTAACATCATATTTTATTCCTATCTAGTCTTACTCCCAAAGAACATGGGCTTGGTAGTACATTATGATGGATAAAGATAATTTTAGAATTGCAATCTTAATATTTTATTCTTTTAAAAAAACATTCATAGAGAAATATAACTCCAACTAATCTAACCAATTGTTTACAACATCTACATCTATTTTACCCTAAAAAATAGAAGCATCTAAATTCACTTGGAATCTAGAGGGATTCAACCACCAAAATAGTTACTTGGTGATTAAGCAATAGATGTAATTGTCCATTTGAGGACTATTGTAAAATAGAAGAATAGAAAGTTCTATTATTTTAAAAAAGCCTTTACAATTTCATCTTTGATCATCATGTGAAATGCATCTTTCTCCTTCTCCATCTAAATGCATTTAAAATGAATTGGAAGGTAACATAATGGATCTTGTCACTTAATTTTGAGGCTTAGATACTCCAATCTTATTTAGTAGAACATGCAAGATAAACTAATTTAATACCAATAATCTATATCCCAAGTGATCTAGGGGAAAATGTTCTAGATTAGGACCAAAATTTATTGTAATTGTGTAGAAGCAATGTGGAGACAATATGATTAGACAGAGAAGGATATGGTAGTTGGAACATACAATTTTATTAATCTAGGATTTATGGTACATGGAACACTCTTATGGAGACGTATGGTTGTTTTTTTAATCCTAACTATCCTATTCTACACTTATAACTTATATCTATATATTATGCTACATACGTATATTTATAATTTACATTATCATGAATGTAAATGCCATTATAGAAGTTGAATATGTTGAATTTCAATGTATAAAGCTTTATCTTTTGATAGTTAAGATTTTGGCTACACATTGTGATAACAAGTGGCATTCCATGAAATAACTCTAGAAGATGTGAAAGATAGTTGCATGGTTCTTTGAGATGTGTGATGTTCTATACCGATATTTGTATTATGCACCTTATTTTCACTAATATATAGGGATGCAAGTGTGGTGCAAAATATAGACAAAGTTATCACTAAATCTATGTGATGTGATCCTTAATCTTGTGTGATATAACATAATATAAAGGGCTACACATGAATTGGGGAGTGAATTTCAAGTTGCATGACATGGTTCTTGGTGTTTCACACATGACATGGTGCAAGGAGCTACTCATGGGATTGTGTACTAGTGCACTTGCATAGTATTATATGGATCATGTCTAAAACATAAAGTGCAAGATCTTATAGATAAAAACATGATCCATGTTAAAGGTGTTAATGATAATGGAATGTTTTTTATGCAAATGCAAATAGGCATTTAAAAAATTACACTAATCTGGATTCCCTTCTCATACAAATGATATGAAGGTAAAAAACACTATTACTATGGATGAAATACATAAGGAAGATGATATATTATGGATGTTATCATGTAGAAACTAAGGATACATCACATTTACATGTTTTTGTAGGAGTAATAAAAACTAAGGATGCATCTTCCTCTCCCCCTGCTCCATTGATTAAAATTTTTGATGAGGAAATTCTATAAAATATTTATTATGGTCTATCATATATTGTTGGGAAGATAAAGAATCTAATAATATATGATATACTCAAATCAATAAAACATAAGTACAAAAGAATTTGTGGTAGCTAATCATTTGGAACCAAAATCCTACACATATTGAAGTATCATTAAGAATTACTAATAGGATATTGATTTATACTTTGGAATGTATCATGCTACCAATTATAGTTGGATCTAAGGAATTACTTGTGCTATTTCATGTTGTAACTACTTTCAATAGATTTACATATTTCACTTGGTAGATCTTGGTTGAAATATTTAGGAGTTGCACCTTTAATTGTACATTAATTTGTAAAATTCACTTATGAGCTTGTTGAGATATCAAGATTAATATTGGGGTGAAAGCATGAAGTTATCTCACCCTTTTGGGAAAAACATTATTTATAGATTCAATTGAATAAGTTCTCAACCAAACCCTCCATGTAGTTCCAATGTGGAGGACATTTTCTAATGCTCACCCTTGTGTTTGTCTGGTGTGATTTTTGATTCATATGATAGACGTTGTGTTTAGTAATTATTAGAGTATTATGTGATTCTTGTGTTATGAGTCGTTGCACTAAACTTGTTGATGAGGTCCTTTGTGCCATTAAGGGGTTGTGATGGTGTCTTTTGGATGCTCTTGTGGAGATTTTTTGTATGACCATTGAGGTGTTTTCGATGAGGTTTTGTATTGGTATTGGATTCTAATTATGCATTATGGGATGCATATGTTGAGCCTGTGCATTTTATATCATTACAATTTTTTAGCTTCATTGTTTTCAATATATTTATTATAGTTGTGTTTATTAGATTTATTCAACACTATGAAATATTCTTTATTATGCATCTTATTCCTGGATCATGTTAGTCATAGATGATTTATAGTTAGATGTAATTATTTGATATAATTTTATGCTTTATAGAGTTTTGGGTGGATTATGTTGCTTCAACTATTATTATGTGGAGTAGGTACACTTGATGTTTCACTTGAGCATGCAGGTATAGAGTTATTCTCCAATGGTGGTTATATTGGAGATGACCATATTTGGGTAAAACATTTATGTGTTAACCTCTATCTCACTTGGTTTGAGTGTGAGATGAGTCTTGTGAACCTTAGTGTAAACTTGGATCTGAATCAATGATAATTTTGGAGTCCACATGTTGTGGAAACCCGTAAAGTGTGTGATTCATTTGCATGCATTTCCTTTATCTTTTGAATTGCATTTAAAATTCTCAAAATGTGTGTTTTTCATGTTTGCAAAATATTTTATGGTTGAGTAAAAAAGGATTAATTTTGCCTTAGCGAAAAAAGTCTAGTGCATTATTTTATTCTAGTAGAAGAAAATTAAAGTGAATTTAATCTTATCTCCAAAATGAAGTATTTTGCATTTAATAGGTTGGATTTTAATTATAATGGGAATTTGATTTAATTCCATTGGTTATTGGAAAATATTAAATATGGGTTAATTATGTTTCACTTGCCTTGTGTAATTAATTGCATTCATTTAATTGTTTAATTTTCCCATTTCCTCAAAAGTCATTTCTGGAAAAAAAAAAAAACGGAAATAAGGAAAAAGTAAAAAGAAAAAAAGGGAAAAAGGGGTTTGGAGAGCTTATAAGGAAAAATAGACTTCTAGTTTTGCATTCACTTGTATTTTCCTCCTCAAATCCTCTTCTTGCTCCATCAAAAAATTTTGGGAATATTGAAGGGTAGGGATGTTGGATTTCTTGGATTGGTGATTGCTTGGAAATGATTGTGTGTGTGCGTGGCAAAAGATTGTGGAGGCATTTTGGCTTCAAGATATTTCTCCATTTTTTCTAAAGCCTACATTAGAAGGCATTTCCTCCTTCAAATTTTGTTTTAAATATGATTTCCTTCATTGTCATGCCACAATTGGTGGTTTGTTTATGGCCTCCTTATTGGAGGATTAAAGATGATTTAAATTAGATGTTTCAAATTGTATGTTTTAATTTATGTTTTAAATTTCAAAATATGTCAAAAAGAGCCATTACTATGGAAATTTTTTATTGGAATAATCTTTTTTCAAATTTTAGTTGAGAATATGATTGTTAGGGATTTTTTGAATAAGAGGGTATGATTAGGTTTTTGAAAATCTTTTTAATTTGGAAAGTGAAAATTTTCAAGGTAGCAACCAATTCCATTAATGAAGGAATTGGGAGCTTTTACAATCTTTAGCATTTTGAAAATGAATGAAAATTGTATTCTAGGCTTTAAATGTATGTTTTATATATAGGAAGAGTAGTCTCCCTAATGTTTTGAATTGTTGCATCTCCTGGTATTATGTTATAAAATTTATTTCATTGATTTTTGTACCATGCCCAAATTGTCAGTTTAGTGTGTTGGACATTTAGGATTGAGGTATAGAGTAGGGAAGGAGTGGGATCTCATTGTGTTCTAGGATACAAAGGGATCATTAGAAATAGCTGGTGAAGATTTTATAATCAAGTGATAATGCAATACAAATTGGGGTGATAAAATTTATGATTATTTAAGATATCTATACCATGATGTGAATTCTTGAAAGGTTTTCTCTTGGGCATAAAGGGCATGTCACAACTCTAGGAATTGGTGAATGTCTGGGTATTCCTCATATGAGGATCAATTTTCTACTCAAACTCTTCATGGCAGTCATGCTATTGAAATGACACTCATTGGTTTACTTCTAGGATCCTCATCCTATCCTTTCTTTATATTTGGTATCGAAAATGTGTTTAGACCAACTACATGTATGTTGAGATATCAGTGTACCCTTATATATGTATGTGTGTTGGTTTTGATTTATGCATTGTTGGGCATGCATTGAATGTGTGACAACACTTATGTATAAATGTTGTGGTGGTATTCTGTAATGCCCCGTCATGTAACCCTAGAGAGTTAGGCTAACAAAAACAAAATTCCAGGAATAATTTTTTTTTTCTTTTGAAAGAAAAATAGAGAAAAATAGAAACCAAATATACCTTAATACACAACATAAAGGAAATTGCTCTTCTAACAACTCTAGGGAAACACAACTGCATTAGTGAATAAAAAATTAAAAACACACAAGTGAAACACATTATACTTCTTCTATAGATAAGATCAACTTTTACATTAGCAAAATAGATAATATACAAAGTTACAATACAAGATTACAAGACCGATCACGTCAGTTTACAAAAGAATGCATAAGAAAGTATACAACACCACCGAAGGTAGGAAGCAAACTGGAACTGGAACACCTCTGCGCAGAACTCAAACCGCATCTCCAAAAGACCACTGGATAGCTCTACCACCCAACCATGTGGAACCCTGAGGTCCACCCCTCTTAGCTAGGAGATAATGACAAGGATTCCACTAAGCTAAGAAACAACATCCAAAAATAAAAGAACAACAACTGACTTGACACAATTGACCTTATCATCAAAGCTGCACAAGACAAGACATCACTCAAGAGGCACTACCAAGAAACAATAGAACTACGTAAGGAGACTGTCATCGCATAGTCCTAACATGGGTTACCCAGGCTATCTATCCCCAAAAGCCGGCCCCCATCTATGGTTACCCTGGTAGCCTCTCTCTAGGCACCGGCCCCATAGGGTGACACATGCAGAGCCAACAGGTCCTCTCATGGAGACAAGGAGGTCGGCCTTGCCAACTAGGCCTTCTTATCCCATCCTTAGCCTGTGAGAGCACTCAAGGCATGGGTGAGGTCTCTTACTTATCTTGTTAAGTTTTTTGATACCCCAACCCTCTTGATTAAGTTATTAAGTTTTTTCCACATGCTTACAATTTCCATGGGGTTACCCAGGCAACCTCTCACTAGGCACCCGCCCCACCATGAAAGCCACTCCCTTAGTGTTCTCTGAACAACAAACATACCACAACATATAGATATAAAAGTCACAACTCAGTTCTGACCTATAACTTACGCCATTCATTAGGCCACAACAAAAGGGTCCTTAGAATTCCATCAAAATTTGAAGCAATACCATTTAGAAACCAAGTACCATATCCAAGGGCCATTCCCCATTCATTACAAGGCACAAAAATCCAAATATCCCATTACATTGCCATGCCACTATCTAGACCAAAGATCAAGACACCTCACCTCTCGAGTTAGGTACAACCAAAGATAGAGAAACCATAATCAGACAAGGTCAACACTTCCACATTGTCAACAAGTGGCCATAACATCACACAAGATTCCTACTTCACAACAAACCAACATAGAGCAAACTCCACCCCAAGGTAATATAATACTCCAATACAAACATAAGATATGGCCAAGGAGAAAATCGAGCAATGAAGTTTAATGAACTCCTAATTCAATCAAGAAATCATCTTAAACCAACTTATCACAATTAGCAAAACTTCAAAACACTAGGAATTAATAAGGCAAGGAAGGTGAACCATAAACCGAACATTCTTACTTAAACAAAAGTCAAGGAAAGCTCATGAAATAATTCCATTAATAACATAATCCCAAGTTAAAGACACTCCAATACCCCGTAATATAATCAAAACAGATTAATATATAATAAGGTAATTAATACCTGAAGCACAAAATTGTTATCTCATGGAACAAGAACATTCATACAAATTACTCTAAAATTTCCAAGGAGTTAGAAGTGCAATCATAAACCTTTGCACATGCAAATGGTAAGACATAGCAATCATAATATAACAATACTTTCTTTTACAAACGATTCCTTCACACATAGTCAACTTACTTATCATCTAGCGGAAGAGATACAAATACAAATAAAAGTTTTAACCATGTTCACAAGCTCTAGTAGATCAAAAAATTGGAAATTCCTTAATGTGATTCATTATGAATACTCAAGGTGGTAGAACATGTCTAACATAGACTCACTCTCTCATAAAATTTTCCTTCTAAGACAAAATTTAAATTAAATATCATTTCCATAACTAATCATTCTAAAAAAATAATCTATTACTTTATTTTCAAAATCAATGCACAAAATTAATTCTAAAATTAATCTATTTCTTTATTTTCAAAATCTATAAACAAACCATTCCAAATAATATATATATTTCTTTATTTTCACATTAAATACTATCTTTACATATAAGGAAGAAATCCTTATTAAATTAAATATATAAAGAAGAAATCCTTATTAAATTAAATATTTCAAGGGTAAGATTTTCTTAAAAGAGGAACGAATTCTTTCTAGGAAAAGAGCTTTTAATTCTAAAACACATAAATTCTACCAAGTACTTTAATAATAATAATAAGTCTAACTTCATGATTTCAATCAAGATAGAACTCTTATCTTTTTCATAACAAGAATAATATTTATGGGTTGCATTCCTTAAATATAAAGAAACGTACCAAGATTCTTTGAAGAATATGGTATTTCGATAGGAAGAATGTTTCTAAAAAAACTACGACGTTATCTTCAAAAAAAAATGGAAAAAGATCTTCTATACAAGTAAGAAGAATAATTACGAATCAAATTACAAAACAAAGCGAAACTTAAAGGGGAATTTTGTCAGATATTTTAGTTGGAACAGTTTTAGGAGACAAACATGCAAAATGTGGTAGCTCTAGCTATCTGAAAACATGCTAAAAAAACACACTAACTTTCAGACATACTGCCTCAAAGAGAAGCCATCAGTGACAATTCTAATTACTGTTAACTACTACCGAGAAAACCTTTACGCTACAAATCTATAAATATATATTTATTCTTTCCTAACGTAATTCATTGGAAGATAGTACTAACAAGCTAATATCACCGATTGTGGCAGCTAAGACAACCTCAATCAATGACTTATTGCACATTAAGGTTTATCTTTCCATAAACCCCTATTCCCATCTACACAAAGCTCTTCTATATTGATTAACTAAGCCATCTGAATTAGCAATTCTCTCCAGTTGATGTAACTATACCGAAATAGCCAATGAAAAGTTTGGGACATAACGAACAATCAGTATTGATAAAATATACATACTATGTGTTACAAAAGACTATTCATTATTGGAGATAATCATAATAAACATACTGGTTAATATGAGTTTAGTTTCCTGAATAGCAACAGTTATAGTACAAGAGAAGAATAGTTAAACGTTAAGAAAAGAAGAGAGTAGAAACCGTTCAACAATTTTTATTTTTATTTTTTTAGGACCCAAATGTAAAGGAAGATCACATCCAAGGATTGAGGAGATTCCTACAAACTTGGAGAATTTGGCATGGAAATGAAAGCGGAAGATAATTTTTTTGAATTGGAACACAACTCAATGTTATGGAAAAGGCAAAATGAAGCCTCGAAGCACACTTGTGAAGAAATCCTTGCATGAGGTTTTAGCATAAAAAAATAGGTTATTATAGCCATTTGTTATAATGATTTCCTTTAGGGCAGTCGACCTTAAAAGGATTAAATATAAACTTGAGTAAAATGCAAGGTATGGAGGCATAGACACAACATGATAACAGTTTATCATAACCGCTTAAAGGAATATCTATCCGAAGGAATGCAAGGATTGCAAGATATGCACAAAATGGATTTGTAGAAAAGGCTTTAGAATGCTCAAAATCAAACAATGGTCAAAATGATCGTGGGTTTAGACATCAAGAAAAACCGTTACAACCGTCTAAAGGAATATGGTCTTGCAGTATGTCATGATAATAGGATAATTACAACAAATTATTAGTGAGGCGAAGAAAAGATGTAGTAATATATTGAAAGACGATACCACACTACAAATAAAGGTTAAAACAAACTAACATTTTTTTTTGTTAAAGGTCATGTTTATATAAACCAGAGAGACATCATACAAAATTTTAATAAACCAATACTACATTACCAGAGTAGATATTCATTGAGGTTACTATCATCTATGCTCAAAAATACTCATAGGTATTAATGACATGGTTTTGTTATCATAATAGACAAGATAAGAATTTTGGAAATGAAACTTGCTAATAATAAGAGCTGTGAGTGGATCATGATCACAATTATAAGTCTCCTATAAAATATAATGTACAAGAAGTTAGGGGTCAACCAACTAGAGAGGATAACCAGAGTGAAGGAGTTGTCTGGATTGTGAAGTGCTGAAGCAATGGATCCCCAAATTGGATAAAGGATATAAAACCCAAGACAAGAAATGAGAGTTTAAATAGGAGTGTCATTTTTAGAAGATTTTGAGCAGGGGAAAGCTTCTTGTGAGCCCACGCATCCATTGTTATCCCAAAACCCACTACGATTTATGAACACCCACAAAAGCTTGTGGAACTACACACCACAAAAGTTGCAGAAAACCCCCTCAGAGAAACAACTTATACCAATTTATACAAACACTATATATGAATGGAATTGACCACATACCTATGCAGAACACCTTCTTGAAAACAATTCCTCCTCTATCTATGATCCAATCCAACAAGCAGCTTCTAACCCCTCAATTCCTTTCAGATGTGCCCATAATGAAGATCAGAGTTACCTGAATAAGCCCATGACATAGACCCTACATGCTTGAATAACATTCTCTTTCCCCCTTCAGAAAACCATTTGGGCCACAACTCGCCTTTTTCCCAAATCATCCCCACCATAAAAATGGTTCAGCTCCAAAAATTGTCATGGACATGCATCCGTTACTCAGTAACCCACTGCTCTAGAAATTTAAAATTTTACTAATAATAGAGATTCAAATCTCCCAACTTCAAATTGACAACTCAAGGCATTTATATCACATAGCAAAATTATTCTGAAACCAAAAACCAAAAACATAAACTAATAATTACCCATAACTCCCAGTTATGACATAAATACTCTTGGGCAAATAATTAATTCTAGACTATTATAAAATTAGCCAAGGTATCAATCCCAATTCGAAGCAAAACACATAATACCCAAGAAACATAAAAGAAGCATCATTAATTAATAATAACACATTAAAGTATTTTCCAACCACACACGAGCATAAATAACCCAATTCGACTATACACCACAACACGAGGTTACCAAACATAACAAGGCAAGACCACGACTCAAGATGACAATAGAAGACAAAGACTGACCTAATGGAATAGACCTCGAGTTATCTCTCATCACTGATACTCATTGGTGTAAGAACCCGCTCGAACCTGCTATATCAGGTGGAGTTGAGGTTCGGTACCTGCAGCCTGCATCAAACAATTGGTTGTATATGACCAAATACATATACGAAGAGTCAGAGAGTCACGGCATAACAGGGTACTCAGAGCGAGTAATATTACACCGTCCTTTCTCTTGGACAAGATTATAACCATATCATTTGAAACCAGATATCAACAAATCTAATAAAACATGCAGATATTAATCCACTACTAATCATGTCCAACATATCATAACTGAAGTAATCATGACTCATAACACATGTCTAAATAAATCCATTGAACATAGTCATCAAGGTCAAAGTGAGCATAAACCATAACATACTAATCCAATGTCTCAGAATTGAATCAATGCAATGAATGACTAACAACTGTCTCCGATTGATAAAGAGCAATGCAGAATTACCACTATCACAAGCCAACAACGAGGGGGCACTACATATTCTTTCATGCTTAGTTGGATTTTGTGAGCCATTCCTACTTTGTATGTATTTGATTTGGTGGTTTTGCCACATATAATCTCATATGTAGTGATTGGTGTGTGTTTCCATATGTAATTGTGTATTCTTTGATTGGCATGAGTGTTACCATATACTCCTTGTTTGTGTGAGTATGCTTGTACTAAATTCACCCATCTCCTCAGACAATGGGGTGGGCTTGAGGTTACCACATGGTTGAGTAGTACTAAACCACCATCGGGGACAAGTGAGCTTTGAGGATGCTCTATGGAGAGGGTGCTATACTATTTGGTATATTATGCTCCTATATCATTTAATTATGGCAATCCTTGTAAATTGGGTCCTTGAGACCATTGTAATCAAAGTATAATTATGTTTGGATGTATTATACTATGTGGGTTATGATCCATCCATGTTTTGGATGAGATCCTTTAATTGCAATATTCTTTTGATATCTTTTGGGATGTTTCCATGCCTCATCTTTGGAGGAAGTTGGTATGATTCATTTGTTGTAATCTAGATATTAGGAAATAATGCACAAAAACAAAGGTGTACTTATAGATTACAAGGGCACCCTAATTTTAGACAAGGGCACCCCTTTGTGAGACAAGGGCACTCCACTAGGAAACAAGGGTGCGGACTCATAAAACGAAGCCATGGAGTCATAAAACGAAGGCATGGATTGACAATTGTAGGCACAAACCTGTAACCTTCAATAAAAAATGATGAAATTTCTTCCCAAAAGGGGTTAGATCAAGGATGTGAGTCCCACTAGGTGTGCCAAAATGTGTATACAAAAGTATGAAGTGAAATAAGGAAACAATACAATGAAAGAACATATTCTATATTTAAGACAATTCAAGAGCAAGTAACTATAAAATGGAAATGAAATAATATCACGCAATAGTCCTTGTTACCCTTGATATTTTAATGATATTTTAATAGAGATGGTAATGTGTTGGTTGCTTAAGCTAGCAGCATAACTTTAGATAAAGATGATGGCTATGATAACAATGGGAAATCTATGATGATTTTTACAACATAAGCTTATGGCATGCAATCTATTATCAATGGCCTAGTTGAGGATTGATTTATAGAGGTTGGATATGATGAATGAAGGGTTAGGATTAAAAGATTAGATCAATGGCTAGGATTGGTTGAGATCACATTAGCCCACAAGGATAAGGATTTCTAGGGAAACAAAGGAAGTTCATATGGCTTATCGTTATGTGAACGGTTGAGATTAGAAGTATGAAATGAATGGTTGAGATGAACACTTAGTTTGACTTTTAGGACACTTATTTATTGATTGTGGCAAGTGGATGAGGATGAGGACAAGCTAGTCATGTGACTCTCAATAATTAGATTAAATAATAATATTATTTAATTAATTATTAGAGAAGGGATGATGAAGGATAAATTAAATAAATAAATAAGTTTTTTTCAATTAATTTTGGCTAAAATGGGATTGTATTAAATACATAAATAAAATTTATTTATTTAATTTAGGTGATAGAGGAAATGGATTATTTAAATAAATATAATTTATTTATTAATTTAGGAAAGGGATTAAGGGACAATGTGTTGTAAGATGAATGTCTAGGGGATGTCGAAGGGTTATGAGAACATGGTAAATTTTAGGTGTCTATAGTCCATTTTATCTATATCTTGTTGGGAGCCTCATTCATTTGATTTAAATGGGACCTACTATTCATATGCTATGGGTATCCAGTCTCTTAGTTTATGTAAGATCCCCATGAGCTACATTAGAAATAAGTCAAGTAGATTCTCCATTACATTCAAATATTGATATTTACTTGGTGGGGTATACAAATTTAGATTAGGTGAGCAATTCTTAGGATCATTAATCCACTCCAGGTTATAGCTTCTCACTTGGTTCGAGTCCTATATGTTGATCAAGTAAGAAGCAATTTTTTTTGCTCTATCTTCCACTAAGGACTAGTATCAAGGGGCTATAATTTTGTCATTGAGGCCATTTGGATTTAACATATTATCATTGAGTTTGGTATCGAGTTTAGGTGGCCATTTATTATATTTTTTGATAACTAGTGTGTCATATAAATTATATGGAATTTGATCCACCATCAATAAACCAAGCACATAGAGGTTCACATCCACTAGACATTTGGGAGCTTATACATCGAAAGGTCATTCATATCGAAAACCACCTAACTTTTGAGTAGGTTCCAACATCTTCATCAAACCCTTTACATAAAGCAAGTTTCTTCGTTTACAAGCTTTCCTTAAAGTATGGGGTGTGGGAGGCTACTTCTTGAGGGGCCTCTCTCTCTCTCTCTCTCTCTCTCTCTCTCTCTCTCTCTCTCTCTCTCTCTCTATTTTGGTGGTCTTTTCTCTCTATTTGAGGGGAATCATATCTCTCTTATTAGGTGGCTTCTTCTCTTTGGGAGGATTTATTTGTACATTGGTATGTCATCAAGATTCAGTTGCTAGGACCTATCTCTTCACCCACCTAAGTTGTGCTTAAGGGGGGTGTTAATGTAGAATTTTTTATTTTTATTAGTTGGAAATTATGTATTGTCCAACACATTTAGTGTATAGTTTTTAGTTGTAGTGAGTGGATAATTATAAGGATAGATGACATCATCCATGAGTGTAACTCCTACCTATTTTTGGATACTTGGAGTTACTTTTCTCATTGGTTTTTTTTGCCTCCTCTGTGTGTGCATGTGTGTGTGTGTGTATATCCACTCATCTATCTTTTATCCATTCATGCTATTTTTATCTTTCAATGTGCTAATTTTCTTATTATAGATATTATCTCTAGAGAATTGTTTTCATATCTCTCATATTGTTGGAAACTAACTTTCTTATGCAATTTGAATCTTATGATCATCTATATTAACAATTTTATTATATCTACTACTTGCACTTAGTTTTGGGACAATATTTTTTTATAGATTCTAACAATTTCACATAGTGACACCTCCCATGATGATAGCATATAGATTGACATTTAATTAACCTCTCATTTGGTATTATTAATGCTTCATTTCCTTTTTTTATATCACATGATGATATTATGGGCCTTAGTGAGGAGTTATTACATAATGATTATATTGGTTCTATGTATGTCCCCTTTCATGTGAAATCATTTTCACTCACTAATTATGCACATTTAGATGATATCATATTTCTTATTAGTGAGTTTAGATTATACTTGAGTGGTAAAAATTTTTAATGGTTTTATGCATCTTGTTTTCTTTACGCTACCTTCACAATTTTAGCTCATGCTTTTATTGATTATTTCTCTATCCCTAATTCATATGAGGAAAGTATGGACTTAGGGATTTTATCTCACAATTTGTCTCCCAATCCTTGTTCTCCCACTATCCATATAACTTATACATACACTAAACCTAATTTTCTTCATAACACACCCTATACTAAGGTGTCACATGAAATAAAAGTGAAACCACCTAATATGCAAGATGAATTCATTTCATAGATATCCTTATTCATCCTTGTTATTTCTAACCACATTTTATGATTTTTCTTTCTTTTCTTGGGTTTATGTTTGTAAGTCCATGTTCCTAGTTAGCATATGGATGACATAGTGACACATTTAGTGGTGAATGATGACATATGTGATTTTGAACTTGTGTTTTTCATCCCACTTTTTCGTTGTGTTTTGTTCTATTTATATTTAGGCCCTTTTTATTATGCCATGTATGTTGTGATCACTCTTGCCTATTCTTACATTTACCTAGTGTCCTTAAATTTTTGTCTTTTTATTACACCTTATTTGTTTTTATTTTCACTCATTTTACCTTTTATTTATGGTTTTATGCTTATATTCCCCACTTGGGGAAGATTTTGGGTTCCACTTAACTCACTTGGGATATTTCCTTTTATTCTTGTTTACATCACATTTATTCCTATATTTTATTTACCATTGCCTTTTGCTTTTATTTCCCACTTTGGTTACCTAAATATCTTTTCTTTCATTGTCTAGACCATTTTATCACATTGCTTCTTGTTTTACATCCTATGGTTATGACCATGTGGTGCAGGAGCACCTAGATGTTTAAGTTTTGATTAAATGTTCAAGTTGTCTTGTTTTATTTAATAAGGTCTTGGAGACCATCTTCATAAGGCTTGAAAGCCATATTTGTAATAGGACCTTGTCCAAATGTCAAAAAGAAACTATTATCTTGTTGCAAGTCCTAGTTAGGACAGTCATATTGCATAGGCAGTCTTAGGGAGTCATTAAATTTTAATATTTGTATAGGTTAGTCATTAAATTATTATATTTATAAGCCTTTTAAGGCATGTCTTGGGTCAGGAAGATGTCTACACCTTGTCATAGGTTAACTACATGTTAAAAAAACAAAGATTAGTCACTATCAAAAATAGTTTCAAAGAAGAAAGTTTCTATTTTAAGTGTTGCAGTTCAAATCAAGAAGAAAACCGATGGTCTTGGGCAGTTTTTGATCGACCACTTCACTCTATGCTTTGCATGAGGCTTGTTTTAAGCCAACAAAGCTTTCCTTTGTAAGAGATTCAAGATTTTTTGGAAAGAAATAATAGAAAAAACCATTGTTTTCTTCCTTTTTCTGCAGTTTCCTAAGTTTATGTGAATTGGGAGCCATACCACTATACTGTACGACACTGTCATGGCACAAGTTTGTGATGGATAGAAAGAGTGTTGAAATACATTTGCTTTGGTTCTTGTTTGAAGTCTTGACAAGGAGTTAGAGGGAAGATGTTGTAGATTTCCCATAAACTATTTTTTTAGAATTGATGTTCCTTAAGTTATTCGCTATTTTTTCTGAAGAATCTGTACCTGTACGGAACTGTCAAGGCTCATGAGTACATTGGGTTGTTAGAGGATTTAATTACCTTTGATTAGAGTCTTATTTAGAGGTTTGATACAAATTTTGGTGAGAGAAATCCATGTTTGGCTGCAAACTACTTTAAATCTATTGTTACTGTCAAGAAAGTTCACTATTTTTATACATTATTCTGTACTTGTACGGTCTAGTGGTGGATGGTGCTGGTAATGGTTGTTTGGGTAGTTGAGTTACCTATCATTTATAGTTTGTTTGGGCTTTTGACACCTTTGTTTAGCTTAGTATTTCTTTTTTGTCTGAAACTAGTTTTGAAAACCTCGTTAGAGCCTCTTTTGACAGTCCAATGGGTTTTTCTTCATTCATTTGATCTTTTCTTGTTGTGATCAGAGGAATGGAATGTAGAGTAGTTGTGGTAGAGGCTTGTGAAGGTTGTAGGGGAAAGAGAACAGTGTAGGTGGAGTTTGCCTTGAAAATGATCTACCAAGATCCTTGTATTGGAAAATGGAGAAAGGCAACAGTCACTACAAAGAAGACATGGATAAGATTGGTGAGTTATTGCCCTGTCAATGATGACAATAGGCATGTTAGGTATGTGACTTGTTTGACATGTTGGATTAGATTGAATTTGTGTAGAGGGAGACTACCCCAAGAAGATGGTGTGACTGTTTACTAGTGGAGTCATAAAGGTTGTGACTGTCTTGAGAAGGTAGAATAAGGACTGCTATTCTGCAGACCTTGTATAGTGGTTTGGCAAGAAACCTAGATGGAACCTTGATGGAGTTGGCATCTTGGAAGGTGTTTTGGAGTCCTCCTTCAATGGTGTATGTCAAGAACAAGTTGGAGATGGTGTTGAAGGTTGTCTTGAGAGATCTTTGCATGTGAAGTTATGATCATGCTTCTGTTGACCTAGATGCTCTACATCATTTGTGGTATCAGAGCTAGCTAGTAGATCCTTGAAGGTGTTGTGGATCTTTTGAAGAAGATGAGAGTTTGTGAGAGAGTTGTGAAGATGCCTCCTAAAAACTAGATGGAAAGAAAGAATGCTGAGTTGAGAGAAGCCTTAGAGGCAAGAGAGAAAGAGCTGAGGGACAGAAGAGAACAAGATGCTACCAGGGATAGAGAGTTGAGGCAAGTGAGAAGATAAAATGCAACAATCTTGGCTAGATTGGAAGCATTGGAGAAGAAA
The DNA here is from genome assembly GCA_027924645.1 of Cunninghamia lanceolata. Classification (NCBI taxonomy): domain Eukaryota; kingdom Viridiplantae; phylum Streptophyta; class Pinopsida; order Cupressales; family Cupressaceae; genus Cunninghamia; species Cunninghamia lanceolata. Next base: position 4,250,755 of record BSBN01000793.1, read on the forward strand.
CCTAGAGGGGATGAACAAGATGATTCAGAAGGAGATGAGGATGTTGATGAGAATCCTCCTGAGGATGAGTTAGATGCTGAAGAAAAGAAGTTTGTAAGATTGCTGAAGGCAGTCCAAGGAAGTGGGACTAAGGCAAACATAGAGCTACCTATCTATCAGGGGAAGATGGATAGTGAAGAGGTGTTAGGGTGGATAGATGCCCTGGAAAATTTTTTTGAGTATGAGGAGATGACTGATGAGAAGAAGATCAAGTTTGCCAAGACAAAACTGAGAGGAACAGCACTTACCTAGTGGAGTAGTGCGCAAACAGAGAGAATGGCTAGAGGTGCATCAAAAATCACTTCTTGGGGTAGGATGAAGGACATGATGAAGGATCAATTCCTTCCATCTGATTACTCTATTCAGACAAAGAGGATGAGATATAATCTGAAATAGAAGGACATGGATGTTATGTCCTATACTGAGCAATTTCATAAGCTTAGTATCAGAGGAGGATTGGAAGATGAAGAAGAGAAAGTGGCAAGGTACGTCAATGGGCTTAGGTATAACTTGCAGGATGAGATTAGTTTGTCAGTACCAAAATCACTTGGACAGTGTTTTCAGCTAGCCATCAGGGCTGAAGAGAGAGTGAAGAGGAAGCAAGAAAGGCAAGGAGGTTATGGAAGAGGAAACAAAGGTAGGGGCAAACCTACTAGTGAAGTTTAGAACAGCAATGAGAAGGGTAAGGAGATTTCTACAGAACATAGAGGTGGATATAGAGGTAGAGGTAGATTTGGATTAGGTAGAGGAGTGTTCACAGGCAGATGTTATCACTGCAATGAGGTGGGACACACATCTTTCCACTGTCCTAAGAAGGATGGTGTTGATAAGCGAAAGGATACAAGAGTTCACTTGGCACAAGAGGAGGAGAAGCTAGCAAAACCAGAAATGTTGTCAACCTCTCCAATGGTGGATGGAGAGATGCTCATGGTGGAAAGAGGCAAGATGTAGTAACCACCACAGGTATCTATTTTCAGAACTAATTGTTTGAGCCATGGCAAGATATGCAATTTGATTGTAGATTCAGGTTCTCATGATAACTTAGTTTCTTGGGAAATGGTGAATAAGTTGGGATTGAAAACTTTTGATCATCCTAGTCCTTATAATATCACTTGGGTGAGTCAAGAGAAGCAGGTAATGGTCACTAAGAAGGCTTATGTTGATTTCACAATTGGTCCATATTAGGACTATGTTTTGTGTGATGTTATTACTATGACATGTGGGCATGTAATCTTGGGCAGACCATGGCAGTATTTGAGAAGGACTATTCATGATGGGTATACTAATACCTATGTAGTGCACAAAGATGGTAAGAAGTTCAACTGATTCCTTTACCTTGTGAAGGGAAGAAGCAACATGTCACTATTTGCTTTGGAGAGAAGTTACAGTTGAGTATGTAGGTTAAGGATGATGGGAAGCAGTACGAATAGTTGCAACAAAGTAAGGTGGATGATAGTCCTAGAGAGCAGTAGGCTTGGGACTTGAGTTATGTTAAGGTAGGGGACATTGAGTGTCCTATAAGGAGCTAGAAGAAGGAAAACAAACAACAGAGAGTCCAAGGAGGAATGAATCAGAACCTCCAGTTGAGAAGAGTTGAAGCATTGCAGCAGCAAGGTCCTAGGCAAGTACACCAAAATAAGTTTTATAGTACTAACACTATTTACAGGAGCCATGCAGGTTGGAGAAGGAGGAAGCTAACTCTTGGAGAGTTCATATTCCCTATCACCAGTTAGAGGAACATACCAACAAGATGGAAGACTGGATGGAGCAGATCCCCTAACTCTTGGGACAAGAGTTTTCATCATGCCGAGAAGTATGGTGCAGGAGCACCTAGATGTTTAAGTTTTGATTAAATGTTCAAGTTGTCTCATTTTATTTAATAAGGTCTTGGAGATAATCTTCATAAGGCTTGAAATCCATATTTGTAATAGGACCTTGTCCAAATGTCGAAAAGAAACTATTATCTTGTTGCAAGTCCTAGTTAGGATAGTCATATTGCATAGGCAGTCTTAGGGAGTCATTAAATTTTAATATTTGTATAGGTTAGTCATTAAATTCTTATATTTATAAGCCTTTTAAGGCATGTCTTGGGTTAGGAAGATGTCTACACCTTGTCATAGGTTAACTACATGTTAAAAAAACAAAGATTAGTCACTGTCAAAAATAGTTTCAAAGAAGAAAGTTTCTATTTTAAGTGTTGCAGTTCAAATCAAGAAGAAAACTGATGGTCTTGGGCAGTTTTTGATCGACCACTTCACTCTATGCTTTGCATGAGGCTTTTTTTAAGCCAAAAAAGCTTTCCTTTGTAAGAGATTCAAGATTTTTTGGAAATAAATAGCGAAAAAACCATTGTTTTCTTCCTTTTTCTGCAGTTTCCTAAGTTTATGTGAATTGGGAGCTGTACCACTGTACTGTACGGCACTGTCATGGCACAAGTTTGTGATGGATAGAAAGAGTGTTGAAATACCTTTGATTTGGTTCTTGTTTGAAGTCTTGACAAGGAATTAGAGGGAAGATGTTGTAGATTTCCCATAAACTATTTTTTTAGAATTGTTGTTCCTTAAGTTATTCACTATTTTTTCTGAAGAATCTGTACCTGTACGAAACTGTCAAGGCTCATGAGTACATTGGGTTGTTAGAGGATTGAATTACCTTTTATTAGAGTCTTATTTGGAGGTTTGATATAAATTTTGGTGAGATAAATCCATGTTTGGCTGCAAACTACTTTAAATCTACTGTTACTGTCAAGAAAGTTCACTATTTTTATACATTATTCCGTACTTGTACGGCCTGGTGGTGGATGGTGCTGGTAATGGTTGTTTGGGTAGTTGAGTTACCTATCATTTATAGTTTGTTTGGGATTTTGACACCTTTGTTTATCTTAGTATTTCTTTTTTGTCTTAAACTAGTTTTGAAAACCTAGTTAGAGCCTCTTTTGACAGTCCAATGGGTTTTTCTTCATTCCTCTAATCTTTTCTTGTTGTGATCAGAGGAATGGAATGTAGAGTAGTTGTGGTAGAGGCTTGTGAAGGTTGTAGGGGATAGAGAATAGTGTAGGTGGAGTTTGACTTGAAAATGATCCACCAAGATCCTTGTATTGGAAAATGGAGAAGGGCAACAGTCACTACAAAGAAGACATAGATAAGATTGGTGAGTTATTGCCTTGTCAATGATGACAATAGGCATGTTAGGTGTGTGGCTTGTTTGACATGTTGGATTAGATTGAATTTGTGTAGAGGGAGACTACCCCAAGAAGATAGTGTGACTGTTTACTAGTGGAGTCATAAAGGTTGTGACTGTCTTGAGAAGGTAGAATAAGGACTGCTGTCCTACAGACCCTGTATAGTGGTTTGGCAAGAAACCTAGATGGAACCTTGATGGAGTTGGTATCTTGGAAGGTGTTTTGGAGTCCTCCTTCAATGGTGTATGTCAAGAACAAGTTGTAGATGGTGTTGAAGGTTGTCTTGAGAGATCTTTGCATGTGAAGTTATGATCATGCTTCTGTTGACCTAGATGCTCTGCATTGCCATGCTTGTTCCATGGTCTTTTATCATTTCTTTTTTCCTATAGATTCATCATTCATATATCATATTTAATAGAACTTACATATTGATCATATGTTGATACATTATCCTTCTTAGAGGTTGTGTAGGGAGTTTAATAGTGATGCATTTCCATATCACACTTAGATAGTTATTCTTACTTTATGAGTATCATGCCTTTCCTCATTACACATTGATTTGTTTTACTATATCCTTGTATTTGGGGGAATCATGACTTATTCCACATTGTGCACCCCTCTTTCCATATCCTAAGTATGCATCCTTACATTGAAGGCATCATGCTTTCCCCTCTTTATGCTTTTCATCTTCATGGCTACATCTTTTGAGTTACATCAGGGCCACCATGTCATCCCGTATGCCATTTGCTCTTTCCTTGCCATGTAGTTTTCCATTATACCTTAATCAATGATAAATATTCATTGATCATTACCTTTCCCATACCCCTTTTATTTTATGAGCTTCATTGCATTACTTTTTCCCTCTAGGGATATTTAGATATACATGTGTTTTAATGACCACATAATACATATTACTTAGTTTTACTTTCATGCTTATCTATTTGACATGATTTACATTATCATTTATCACATAATGTTTGTCATTCCATTTAGGGCTATTGTATTTGATCACTACACTTTGACTATGACATCACATTGACACATTATTTGAGTTACATTGGGGGCATAACACATCCACCCTTTGTATTGAGCCATTATTCCCAATGTCCCATATCTCTATACATGGTCCATGCATCAAGCCTCCCCCTTGACAAATCTTTGTATCTTATTTGATAAAATCTGTCACACTCACATATTACATTGTTGTGCTCGCTTGAGACATTTGATCACACTGGGGGGCATCGATATTTTTTCTTTTATCACATGGGGGTATTAAACCTTCCCTTTTATCATATTGAGGGCATTAATATTTCCCATTTAGGAGAATTGTGCTTCCCTCTTTATTACATTAGGGGGGAATTAAGCCTTCCCATTTGGAAGAATCATGCTTCTCTCTTTATTACATAGAGATGTGTCTTCTGTCAGCTTCCATCCTATGCATATTGTGCAATCTCCTTCAGTTGGCTTTGTTCTCTGTCAGGTAACCTGCTAACATCATCCTCCCCACAAAATTATGTCTTGTCCTCAAGACATGCAAAATTATTTTCTAGGTCGGATAGTCTTGTAGATTTTCTTGAGCTGAGTTAGACTTGTATCCCACTTCTTCTTAGCCTTAGACACCATTTCTATATGTCCTTCTACCTTCATGTATGTTTCCTCTACTTCCTCTATACTTTCCAATATCATTATAGTTTGTGTGGTTTGCTTGGCCTCTGCAAGATTATCAGTTAGGTTAGCCAACCTCAAATTAACCACTTTGCTTAGCTACTTAATTTGACCTTTTATCTGATCCCTTCATTCCTAGAGTTGTTGGTGTTTATTATGCAATGTTTCCACTTGTGCTCTTATCACTCCATCCTTATCCATTAGAGGGTCATATTGTGCTGCCACATTTGTGATATGAAGCCCTAAAGCATCTATCTAATCTTTTATTATTTTGTGGACTATAGCCATTTTAGACAAAATTGGTACATGATGTTAGCCTCCATAATGTTCTATTGTACATTCTTTATTTGTACCTCCAGATGAGTGTGTGCCTTAGCACACTTATTTGACATTTCCACCAATCTTTTCTTATTCAATTGTTATGTTTCCTTCTTTTCTAGCTGGCTTGAATACTCCTTGAACCCTTGAGTTAACTGTTTTAGCTGATTTGGTAGTGGTAAGGTAGTACCTCTTGGTGCCTTTTGCATCTCCTTGGCTAATATGTCCACTACCTCTTATAGAAGTTCACTTCCTTCCACATGACGCTCTAATATTTATGCTCTAGTGGAGGAATGAAAGGGATCTCCCAATTATATCTTCTATAATGGGGATATTCTAACAAGGTTTATATGTCCTTCAACTACTGACAACTATAGCAACTGTGGTGTCAAAATTGGTGTTATTTGCTTTGTTCTAAAAATTCTTTAATAGGTCCTCAATAGAGGATGAGGTCTCCAACATATTAGCTTGTTTTGCTTCTATTTGTTCCTCTATATTATCCTCTTCTCCTTCTCCCTTATCCTCTAGATTCTCTATTTGTTGCTCTATATTCCTCTCCTCTACCCTTGTATCCTCCAGAGGGAGTGTCCCTTGTGTTAGAGATTTTGGCAAATTGTCCTATGCTCTACTCTCTCCTCCTACCGATATATCAGTGGCATGTGGTGGTCAAGGTACCAATTGTTGATGTTCTTGCTCTTTGATAGCTCTATATATCTTTGTTGTTACTTCTTCTGTTTCTTTTTGTATTTTCTCCTTTGCTTTCTTATTCCCACTCATGAGGGTATCTGTGTTGAATGCACAGGACAACTAAGAGGGGGGTGAATCAGTTGTAACTTAAAATTCCAAAACCCTCACACACATATAGATCCACATTAGTTTAATTAACCTTCAAATTATTATGATGATTAAGCATGAAAAGAAAATATTAGAAAATGAAACTTAACCACACCATACACAAGAGAACACCAAATTTTACATGGAAAACCCAATAAGGGAAAAAACATAGTGAGGATTAGCTCACAATATATAATGTAGTAACAACACTGAATTACAAAGGCTCATTTCCAAAAGGGCTCACTACCTGGAAGAAAGGCTTACTTCCAAAGGGCTCACTACCCAAAAGAAAGGCTTATTGCCAAGGCTCACTGCCACAAGGCTCACTACCCAAAAGAAATAAATAAAAGGGGTAGTTCACTACCAATTTGAATTGTTATATTGGCAACTAACCTATGCATGGAGTATAGTTCCAATGAAGCACAACATCAACATCATCTTCATAGCATTACTAAATAATTATAGACACCTTTTGCTCACTACATCTAGTAGTCTAACACATTAGGGATTTTACTACTCCACACATTCATCCATGCTGCTATTCACCTTGTATTCACATACTCACTCATAGTCATGATCCTTTTACATTCTTTTATACCATCATCAACCTTGAGAACATTCTCCAAGGTCAGCAAAATAACTTAACACACAACATTTGAATTAGGTCTAGACCTAAACATCCCCACAGTGGAAGGAAAGAAGGAAAACCTAATGATGACTTATCTTAGAGCTAAATCAATCCAAGCATGCTACACCGTGCTCTCAAATCAACTCTACAATTAGTGTAGAACACCCAAGGTTGGCCAAACAATGTAAACACAGAACTCTTGATTACATGCTTCCATGATCACAACAACAACTTGTAGATGACATGCAAAGCATCAATACAAACTAGAATATTCCACAAGCATCCTAGAACAACTTGAGAACAAATAAATTCCTCCGCAACAACATTCAATGCCACATGTACCCTATTCTTGTTTATCCACCAAACTCAGATATCTCTGTCATACACAGCAACTTGAAAAGTCCTCTTTCGAAGTGCCAAATCATGAACAACCAAGACTAGAGAAGGATATGAACCTTATGAGCACACATCTAGAGCCATAAGACCAAATATGACTTTGCAAAGAAATGCAGAGCAAATGAATTTCTCCCTGTCACTACTACAACACTCAGGAACATAGTCCACACACTGGTGAACATAACTTTCTCTGCACAACTGACTAGAGCACCAAATCTGGAATGTAACATTTTTGAACACTTATTTACCACATATCCAAACCATAAAGATAGATATTCAATATAGAGGAAATGCAGAGAAAAAGAGTAACACTACTCTGTAAGCCAAAATACTGATTCACAACACTATTTAATTTATTAATCAATTTTTCTCAAAAGCACTTGGAAACTGGTCATCAAGAACATATTCTCAATATTTTTAGCACCTCTACAAGGTAATCAAATAATCATCATCACAACATCTAAATCAAGTAACTCATAATCTCATACACCTTCAACTTTGCACAACTTGTAAGCACAAAAATCATGCACAACTTCCATGAGGCCCTCTATGATGATTTTGATCCTTGTCACATGTACATGTAAGTGTGAAAATAATGTCCTCTAAGTAGAAAACCTCTTGATGCCATGTCTTCTTTCTTGTCTTTTGTTGTTTCTTCTTTGTCATTTTCCCTCTCTCTTCGTTGACACTTTTTGACACTTTTGCGACACTTGTTGATTTACGTTTTATGAGCTTTCAACCCTATTCCTAAGCAATTATGCTATTTACTTTCTTGCAAATTTCAGTAATTTAATATGTTGTGGACAACATGGAAATTGACAATTTATTTTACAAAGTTGTTATATGAAATTTGCGAATCTTTTTGATTACGATCAATGTGATATTGTAGACTAAATGTCCTTTATGTTAAGTGAAATGATGTTTTGGATATATTATGATGTGATTTGGAATGTAGGTGCTTTGACCACAAAATTTTATGTGAGACTGTCGTTGCAGGAACAGGTGGACCGTGTTAGACGGAAAGAGAAAGTATCTTTGAGAGAGAGTATAGACTCTGGAAATTAACCATGGGTGTTTGTTAATGAGAACGCCAAGCAGGTAGATAACCTTGAAGCCATTATTATAGTCTTGTTGTTCGACTTGGGTAGTTTAAGACTAGATGTCGACGTCAGAGGATAAAGTGTATCATCCTAGTCGAAAGTCATCATAAAGAATCTTGGAGTCGTCGATGTCGTCGTAAGTCCTCCATAGCAAGTCGACTTATATAGACGTTTATTATTTCATTTATAAGTAATTAAATGAACCTTCTTGTGGTGAAATTGTAAATCACGCCTCGTAGTTAAGGATGTGAGAAGTCGTTTTGTGCATTAAAACGATTTAGAAAACCTTGTGAAGCATTACGACCAATTCGTCGTGATTGTCGTCAAACACGTCGAACTTGTGTTGTGAAGTTATTCTTTTCTTGTAGATCGACGAATGTCAATTTGAAGCCATAGCGTGTAATAATTTGTTATAGTCGTCGTTTAGCATGAGCCTTTTCTTTTAGCTTTGACTGCAAATTATTATCGATCTGGCCTTGAGTTTCCTTATTTAAGTTGGTCTTTATCTCTTTTCCTTTTCGGCCAAAAAAGTTGCTCTAGACACTTCTTAACTGTCGTCTTGTCAAGTTTAACCTCACTTTCAGCTTTTAGTTGCTTTTGGAGAATTATATGTTTTGTGTTCAAGTGAGATTTGGTCAATGAAGTCCTCACCATGATTGGATCTATCTCAATGTGTTAAATATTTACCATAGTAATCCATGAACCTTTGGGCCTATGCATGCCATCATGAAGTGTGTCTTTATGCAAGCAAATGTGTGATGTAGAGATGCCAAGTGTGATGTATGCCTTGCAAGAATGGCTTAGATTTTATGCCATGTATTCTATTCTTCCCTTGATATTGATGTTGTTTGTTAAGTTTGTGCAACCTCAACATGTAGTGTACTATGTTTATCTAAACTAATATCTCCCTTTATCGCAACATTATTAAAAACCATTTTTCATTCAAATCTTTATGCTTAACTTCATTATGTGAGCTTAGATTCTTTTTCACTGTGGGTGAGAGAGAGAAAGTTCAGCGGTTGTGATAGAAGTATAACCATTGTATTTATTGCCGAAGCTGTCTCATTGTTGAGGGAGCGAAATCATAGGTGTGCTGTTGGAAGAAGGCTAACTGACCTCAGTTTGAGGAGCTTTTCCATCGTGGAAGTGAGTGGAGTGAGTTCGGAAGCTTTGGAGAGGTTTATGGAAACCATAAACTGTAGAAGTTTCCTACGCTGTTGGGAAGTTGGCCAAGGTGGTCGTTAGAGAAGGAGATATTCGATGGTGAGTGGGTGAAAAATTAGGAAAAAAGGCCATCATGGGAGGATGAAGAAGGGAAGTAATAGGGAATAGAGAGAGGGACGGGGAGTTTAGAAGCTGAGGAAGGGAGGAGAGTAAAAGCAGGTTAGTCGCTGTGTGAAGGGGGAGAGACTCTACTGATGGGGGGAAGAGTAAAAGTAAGTTGCTGTGTGAAGGAAGAGTGTTTAGTGGGCATCGCTATTGCAACCAAGTTGGACAAGGCAAAGAAGAAAAGAGGAGAGATAGGGAGGAGCTTTGTCGCCTGCACAGAAATAAGGAAAAGCGGCAGTGAGGACTAAGGGGAGCCTTCAGCTTTTGCTATGCTCTTCATTGCCAAGGTAAGGTAATATACCTACAACGAATATGATATCATGATAATGTCTTTTACTGCGGTTCTGTGAAAAGTTCATCATTATAAATGTATTATTATTGTATTATGGGAAAAGAAACCTCAGTGATAATAATGCTGCTGTCGATTAGTATTCAAGAACTTAGAAAATAGATCATTACCTCTCTTGGTTGACGTCATAAGATGATAGAGCATAGATCTCAATGTGCTTTCATCTAAGAATGATCAATGCATGATGCAAATGTGAACTACAAACTTCAAATAGTCGGTAAAGATGTAAAATATTAAAGAGTTCCTTTAAGACTGAGATATCAATGTAAAACTGCCCTTGGTGCACTTGAAACAATAGATCCTTAGTGAGAAAACACTTTTCTCCATGAGCGTGTTGTGTAGGAGAGTATAAACCATAGATTTAAAGCATGTTTGACGTAAACTTTAATGTGTTTGATAGCCGAAGTTGTAGTTGCAACCAGCTTGAGTCATTTTCATCTTTTATCTTTTGTTAGAGGTCGACCTTGCATTTGGTCATCTCTAAAGTCATAAGAAAGACTCCAAATCTTATATTATTTTATATTACGATTTTTATCTCATTAACTCTTGCGAAATGAATTGCCTTGAAAAAGGGGATAGGGTGTTAATGTTTTCGTGTTGGTCGAAAACCGTCATGGTTTTGTAACGAGCAAGTAGAGTGGGAAAACCCGCATTTTGAATCCAGATTACGTTGCATGCGACGATTCTAGTATCATCCTGTAGACCTTAAGAGTCTAGAACCCTTGAATTCTGGGATAACGGGAAAATGTTTTAGATACTTGAGTGTGTTGTGCAAACATGGGAACCGAGTAAACGAATATGAAACCACTTAGGAGTGGGCGCTTATAAACAATGAATTTACATGAATATGAGTTTATGAAACTATGAACTCAGGATTAGAGTAAATGTTGCGCCATACGCTATTACAGGAGGAAATCCTAAACCCTTGAGGTCATCAAGGTCGTCAATTAGTTCAAACTATACAAATAGGAAACTGTAGGATTTCGATCAGTTCAAGTCGAGTAGGGTGGGTGAACCAAGTTCATGCATTCTTACAATGCTAATTAAAAACAAATCCTTTGGCCAAGGTGGTGTACTATCCTCAAGTGCATCGAACATTCACCGTAATTGGATGGCGTTTCTTGTGGAGTGTCGTGCATGACTAGAGGGTATCTAGGGATCTGTACGATAACAAGACACGTAAGTTACAACACTAGAGCTCAGATGGCAAACACCGATGGTTATCCTAAGTCTATCCTCTTGAGTAGGGTAGGGCCACTTCCAGGTAGGAAGGAGTGCGGGAGACTGACGGTCTGTGGTTGGAGGTTAAGCTCCTTGAAGATACTTTCTCTTCCAAATACTGAGGAATGCCGAGTCTTGAATGTGATGGGTCGACAATCGAGATGCAAGTTAATGGTATGTTTCCAATATTTGTTTGCTTCAAGAAAATTTCATATTGTTAGAAAACAAAATGTTTAATGTATAACATTTCTTTCAATTTTATGAAAATGAGATCATGTTAATGATAATATGATAAATGTTGTAATGGGATATAGATAAGTTTCTTTTGTATTTGATTACCTAGTAAAAAAAAAATTTACCGTTGTGAAAACCTAGTTATTCTTGTCATTTCGGATTTGGATGTTACATATGGTATCAGAGCTAACTAGGTTCAGCACTAGGGCTGATGAGTCCACCAACCTGATTAGGAAATCAACATTATGCAGGTAGCTAATGATTTGATTTATTGTGCCAAGATGGTATACACCAAGAGAACCGCAAGAAAATCCTTCGCAGGTAAGAAGCGTTATCTGCAAGCTAAGCAGAAACAGCTTGCGATGATCAAGACCATAGAGAAAACTAATGATGAAAATGACATATGGCTTGATGATGTGGAAACCTTAGCCAATGCAATGTCACGACTTAAGTGAGTGAGGAGAGAACTCCTAGAGGGAGCAGCGACTGCAGCTCGAATCATGATCAACTGCTGCTCCTGGATTGTAACTGATAGTGTACCTATTAGTGTACCTGAGAGTGTACCTATTACTATACCCATGATCACTAGGGATCCTCGTGTAGTACCTAGAGCCAAGATTGTTGAGTTATCTTCTGATAGTGAGTCTGAGGGGTATACACCTTGTGATTATGTGTCGGACAATAAATCTGAAGGTTACACTCCACTAGTTAATACTGAGTAAAAACATGAGATATGTCTATCTCTAATGATGTTGAAACAATTTTGCAAAATCAATAAAGACAAAATTTTGGTTTGAGAACAATTATGATTATGATCAATTGTTGTGTTCTTTTGGATGATGTTTAATGTGATAAGCATAAAATTGATTAGTATATGTTTAAACAGGTGTGAAATTAAACTAGCATGGACCAATCAGGGTTTAACGAGGGGGAGGATCGGGAAGGTCATAACTCTCGGGAAAACTCCACTGACAATTTGGATAGGATTCTAAACATGCTCACTGAAACCAAGGAAAGGTTGAACAAACTAGAGAAGAAAATGGATGAAACTGGCAACACAGAGGGTGGAAACGAGAACTCACATTATACAAGCAAGAGTAAACATTGGGAAAATGGCACGTCAAGTGAAAACCCTGAAAACAGTGAAGTTCAAAGAAAAACCAAGGATAAACTTGCATTAGAGTTATCTAAGGATATGAAGAAGGTTAACCCTCCAAAGTTCAATGGAATGAAAACTGGAGATGCAGCGGAAGCATGGTTGACGGAGATGGAGAAATATTTTGAGATCAAAAATTACTCTGAGGTTACTAAAGCCGTGTGGGGAGCCTATCAGCTATCAGGGGAAGCGTCCACTTGGTGGATGAATAAGAAAATGGAGCTGGAATTAAGTCCCTTGAAGGTAACATGGGATGAGTTTGTGGAACTATTCTGAAAATGGTGGTTACCTCAATTATACTTTGATCAGAAGTTAACAGATTTCCAAAACCTCAGGCAAGGTGAACTATCTGTGGTCAAGTACGCAGAAAAATTCACTAGACTACTGAAGTATGTTCCTCAATACCAAAAGGATGAAATGTTCCGAATCAGAAAGTTCATCATGGGACTCAATCCTCAAATCAGCGGTGAGGTGGAGGTGCATGGTCCAAGCATGATGGATCAAGTTTATGAAAAGGCAATTAAACAAGAGTAGAAGATCAAATCTATCTCTGCTTACCGTGATAAGAAACACAAGAAGTTTGATAAGAACTACAATGATCAGTCTTATATAAGGAAAAATGAGAAGGGATATGGAAACAGGAGGTTTGATAAGGGAAATTGAAAGAATCAAGGGGGATTTGGTAATGAGCGAAGAGGTGAAGATTTTAAGAGAAATGTAAATTTTAAGAAGAATGGTGATTCTGCAAGTAGGCTATCTAAGAAGCGAGGACCTATAGGAGGATGCTTTTCTTGTGGAGGAGATCATTATGCCAACTGTTGCCCCAACAAGAAGCTAAATGGGAAGTCTAGGAACACGGAGCTTCCTTCACAACAGGAAGCCTTTCAGCAAAGGATTCATCCTGCTCTTGACAATCGACAAGCGGAGTATCAGATCACTCCTATTGAGATGATAGGTACCTTATTTGGAGTTCCTGTTTCTATTCTATTTGATATTGGTGCAACAGAAAATTTTGTCACCTAGAGTCTTAGGTAAATTTTCTAGAAAAGATGGCTTTATGTCAAAACCTTGGACAGTAGAGTATGCAAATAACTCAAAGGCTCAGGTAGAGCAATGTTTGTTCAAAGCTAAGACTAATGTTTCTAACTTCACCACTAAGGCAAATTTGTACGTAGCACCTTTAGGGTCCTACGATGTCATCTTAGGAATGAACTGGTTGTGGAAACATCGATCCAAAGTAGATTGTTTTCATAAAACCATTGAGTGCCTGGATGAGACGGGCAAAACTGTAAATCTCCAAGGAATTCAAAGGGAAATAAGGGTTAGATCCATTTCATCAAAACAACTAAAGCGGGCTAGGCGAAAGGGATGTCAACTATTTGCAGTCAAGATGGACCTAGTAGAGGAAACCTTAGAGAAACAATCATTTGAGGAAAGATATCCATATCTATGCAACTTCAGGGATGTATTTCCTGAGGAGTTACCAGGCTTGCCTCTGAAGAGAACATTTGACTTTGGCATAGATATTAAACCAGGATCGGAGCCAATCTCTAAAGCTCCGTATCGTATGACTACCACAGAACTTATGGAATTAAAAGCTCAGTTGCAGGAGCTATTGTCTAAGAATCTAATTAGACCAAGTGTATCACCATGGGGAGCCTCGGTTATCTTTGTCAAAAAGAAAGATGGAACTCTAAGGCTGTGCATAGATTATAGGATGCTTAACAAGGCAACTATAAAGAACAAGTATCCCTTGCCACGAATTGATGATCTATTTGACCAAATGCATGGCGCATCAGTCTTTTCCAAGATAGATCTGAGATCTAGATACCATCAGTTAAGGTTGAAAGATGAAGATATTCCTAAGACAACATTTAGAACAAGGTATGGTCATTATGAGTTCACAGTGTTGCCGTTTGGATTGACCAACGCACCGGCTGCTTTCATGAATCTTATGAATAGCATTTTCAGAGATTGTCTTGATAAGTTTGTGTTAGTTTTCATTGATGATATTCTGATCTATTCCAAGGATGAAGAGGAGCATGCACGACATCTTCAAATAGTCTTGCAATGGTTAAGAGAACATAAATTGTATGCGAAACTCTCAAAGTGCACCTTCTTTCAGAAAGAAGTACAGTATTTGGGGCACATAATATCAGCTGATGGGATATCAGTTGATCCGGCCAAAATAAAAGCTATTATGGAATGACCTAAACCTACCAATGTGTTAGAGGTATGAAGTTTCATGGGATTGGCAGGTTATTACAGGAAATTTGTGTTGAATTTCTCAAGCATTGCTAGCCCAATTACCTCTTTGTAGAGAAAAGGAAAAAGGTTTGTTTGGATGGACGAATGTCAAATAGCTTTCGACTTGTTAAAAGAAAAATTAACAACTGCTCCAATTCTAAAAGTTCCTGATCCTGAGGGAGAGTTTGAGGTTATCACTGATGCCTCGGGGGAAGGATTGGGAGGTGTGCTTATGCAAGATGGTAGGGTAGTAGCCTACGAGTCTAGGAAGCTGAAAAACTATGAGCAGAACTATGCTCCTCATGACCTAGAAATGGCAGCGGTGGTTCACGCCCTTCAAATGTGGCGACATTATTTGTTGGGAAGGACTTTTATTCTAAAATCTGATCATCAAAGCCTTCGCTACATATTCACACAACCTAATCTCAATGCAAGGCAAAGGAGATGGTTGGAATTAATATCAGATTATGACTTTGAAATTTCTTATATCAAAGGCAAGGAAAACTGAGTAGCTAATGCCTTAAGCAGAAGGAGACACATCACCTCTATAATCTCCATACATGCTAACTTTAAAGACTTAGTATTGCAAAACTTATCTGGAGATGAGTATTATGAACAAGTGAAACAGGCTCTGCACTCAAACCCTAAGGACCCAAGATATGACAGATTCAGTTTTGAATCCAATGGTTTGATGAGATTCAAGGGAAGAATCTATGTTTCTGATTCAGTGGAACTTAGGAACCTTGTGTGGAAGGAAATTCACTATGCTCCTTACTCTGGACACCCTAGTGTAACAAAACTGTTAGCGGATGTCAAGCCATTATATTTCTGGAAGGGAATGAAAAGCGATGCTACAAAGTTTGTAGCTAGTTGTTTGGAGTGTCAGAGAGTTAAGGCAGAACACCAGCATCCTGCTGGATTGTTATACCTGCATGATATTCCGGAATGGAAATGGCAAGTTATTAGTATGGATTTTGTCCAGGGGTTACCAATGTCTAAGAATAGGCATGATGCAATATTGGTTGTTGTGGATAAACTAACCAAGGTTGCACATTTCATACCGGGAAATTTGACAGATGGAGCACATCTTTTGGCTCAAAAATTTGTGCAAGAAATTTTTAGATTGCATGGGGTACCTAAAAAGATAATATCTGATAGAGATGCTCGGATAACTTCACGGTTTTGGCAAACCTTATTTTCTACATTAGGGACTAAATTGAATGTAAGTACTGCTTACCATCCCGAAACTGACAGACAGATAGAAAGAGTGAATCAGGTTTTAGAAGACATTTTGAGAATGTATTGCATGGATCAGCAATACAGATGGGAGGAATATTTACCTCTTGTCAAATTTGCCTATAACAACTCCTATCATTCTGCGATTAAGATGGCGCCATTTGAAGCATTATATGGAAGGAAATGCAAAAATCCTATAAGCTGGGATAAGCTGGAAGATAGGATAAGCATTGGACCTGAAATGCTTGCTGATATGGAAGAAAAAGTTAAAGTGATTAGGAAGAGGTTGGTAGAAGCCAATGACAGGCAAAAGAGTTATGTAGATCACAAACGAGTGCCTAGACACTTCTCTGTTGGAGAGAAAGTGCTTTTGTGAGTGAAACCCCAAAAGAGTTCTATAAAATTTGGTAAATCTTCAAAATTGGCTCCTCGTTATGTCGGACCTTTCGAAGTTCTTGAGATTATCAATCCGGTTGCCTACAAAGTTGCTCTACCTCCAGCATTGTCTAAGATGCATAATGTTTTTCATGTTTCGTATTTAAAGAAATATTTTGTAGGTAATAACCACATCCTTAACTATAATTCCTTATATATGCAAGAACCCGGGGTGGTTGTGATCGAGCCACTCAAGGTGCTTGAAATGTGTAAACTTCGTTTACGTAATCGAGAAGTTTTGCAATGCAAAATACAGTGGGACCAATATGGCGAGGATAGCGCCACTTGGGAAGACTACAAAGACATTTACCAAAGATTTCCTAAACTTTTCAAAGACATTAATGTTGCTTTATAAAAAAGTTTGTTTTAAGTTTAAATTTTGCTTGATAAACTTAATAATCGGGGACGATGATTTTTAAAGGGGAAGGATATGTTACATCCCTCTTTTTGGAAACAATTATGCTATTTACTTTCTTGCAAATTTCAGTAATTTAATATGTTGTGGACGACATGGAAACTGACAATTTATTTTACAAAGTTGTTATATGAAATTTGCGAATCTTTTTTATTACGATCAATGTGATATTGTAGACTAAATGTCCTTTATGTTAAGTGAAATGATGTTTTGGATATATTATGATGTGATTTGGAATGTAGGTGCTTTGACCACAAAATTGTATGTGAGACTGTCGTTGTAGGAACAGGTGGACCATGTTAGATGGAAAGAGAAAGTATCTTCGAGAGAGAGTATAGACTCTGGAAATTAACCATAGGTGTTTGTTAATGAGAATGCCAAGTAGGTAGATAACCTTGAAGCCATTATTATAGTCTTATTGTTTGACTTGGGTAGTTTAAGACTAGATATCTACGTCAGAGGATAAAGTGTATCATCCTAGTCGAAAGTTGTCATAAAGAATCTTGGAGTCGTCAATGTCATCGTAAGTCCTCCATAGCAAGTCGACTTATATAGACGTTTATTATTTCATTTATAAGTAATTAAATGAACCTTCTTGTGGCAAAATTGTAAATCACGCCTCGTAGTTAAGGATGCGAGAAGTCATTTTGTGCATTAAAACGATTTAGAAAACCTTGTGAAGCGTTACGACCAATCCGTCATGATTGTTGTCAAACGCGTCAAACCTGTGTTGTGAAGTTATTCTTTTCTTGTAGATCGACGAATGTCGATTTGAAGCCATAGCGTGTAATAATTTGTTATGGTCGTCATTTAGCATGAGCCTTTTCTTTTAGCTTTGACCGTGAATTATTATCGATCTAGCCTTGAGTTTCCTTATTTAAGTTGGTCTTTATCTCTTTTCCTTTTTAGCCAAAAAAGTTGCTCTAGACACTTCTTAACCGTCGTCTTGTCAAGTTTAACCTCACTTTCAACTTTTAGTTGCTTTTGGAGAATTAGATTTTTGTGTTCAAGTGAGATTTGGTCAACGAAGTCCTCACCATGATTGGATCTATCTCAATGTGTTAAATATTTACCATAGTAATCCATGAACCTTTGGGCCTATGCATGCCATCATGAAGTGTGTCTTTATGCAAGCAAATTTGTGATGTAGAGATGCCAAGCGTGATGTATGCCTTGCAAGAATGGCTTAGATTTTATGGAATGTATTCTATTCTTCCCTTGATATTGATGTTGTTTGTTAAGTTTGCGCAACCTCAACATGTAGTGTACTATGTTTATCTAAACTAATATCTCCCCTTATCGCAACATTATTGAAAACCATTTTTCATTCAAATCTTTATTCTTAACTGCATTATGTGAGCTTAGATTCTTTTTCACCATGGGTGAGAGAGAGAAAGTTCAATGGTTGTGATAGAAGTATAACCATTGTATTTATTGCCGAAGCTTTCTTATTGTTGAGAGAGCGAAATCATAGGTGTGCTATTGGAAGAAGGCTAACTGACCTCAGTTCAAGGAGCTTTTCCGTCATGGAAGTGAGTGGAGTGAGTTTGGAAGCTTTGGAGAGGTTTATGGAAACCATAAACCGCAGAAGGTTCCTATGCTGTTGGGAAGTTGGCCAAGGTGGTCGTTAGAGAAGGAGATATTCGATGGCGAGTGGGTGAAAAATTGAGAAAAAAGGCCGTCATGGGAGGATGAAGAAGGGAAGTAATAGGGAATAGAGAGAGGGACGGGAAGTTTAGAAGCTGAGGAAGGGAGGAGAGTAAAAGTAGGTTAGTCGCTATGTGAAGGGGGAGAGACTCTACCAACGGGGGGAAGAGTAAAAGTAAGTCAGTCGCTGTGTGAAGGAAGAGTGTTTAGTGGGCATCGCTGTTGCAACCAAGTTGGACAAGGCAAAGAAGAGAAGAGGAGAGACAGGGAGGAGCTTTGTCACCTGCACAGAAATAAGGAAAAGCAGCAGTGAGGACTGAGGGGAGCCTTCGGCTTTTGCTGTGCTCTTCATTGCCAAGGTAAGGTAATATACCTAAAATGAATATGATATCATGATAATGTCTTTTACTGCGGTTCTGTGAAAAGTTGATCATTATAAATGTATTATTACTCTATTATGGGAAAAGAAACCTCAGTGACAATAATGCTGCTGTCGATTAATATTCAAGAACTTAGAAAATAGATCATTACCTCTCTTGGTTGATGTCGTAAGACGATAGAGCATAGATCTCAATGTGCTTTCATCTAAGAATGATCAATGCATGATGCAAATGTGAACTACAAACTTCAAACAGTTGGTAAAGATGTAAAATATTAAAGAGTTCCTTTAAGACTGAGATATCAACATAAAACTGCCCTTGGTGCACTTGAAACAATAGCTCCTTAGTGAGAAAACACTTTGCTCCATGAGCGTATTGTGTAGGAGAGTATAAACCACAGATTTAAAGCATGTTTGATGTAAACTTTAATGTGTTTGGTAGCTGAAGTTGTAGTTGCAACTAGCTTGAGTCGTTTTCATCTTTTATCTTTTGTTAGAGGTCGACCTTGCATTTGGTCATCCCTAAAGTCATAAGGAAGACTCCAAATCTTATATTATTTTATATTACGATTTTAATCTCATTAACTCTTGCGAAATGAATTGCCTTGAAAAAGGGGATAGGGTGTTAATGTTTTCGTGTTGGTTGAAAACCGTCATGGTTTTGTAACGAGCAAGTAGAGTGGGAAAACCCGCATTTTGAATCCAGATTACATTGCATGCGACGATACTAGTATCATCCTGTAGACCTTAAGAGTCTAGAACCCTTGAATTCTGGGATAACGGGAAAATGTTTTAGATACTTGAGTGTGTTGTGCAAACATGGGAACCGAGTAAACGAATATGAAACCACTTAGGAGTGGGCGCTTATAAACAATGAATTTACATGAATATGAGTTTATGAAACTATGAACTCAGGATTAGAGTAAATGTTGCACCATACGCTATTACAGGAGGAAATCCTAAACCCTTGAGGTCATCAAGGTCGTCAATTAGTTCAAACTATACAAATAGGAAACTGTAGGATTTTGATCAGTTCAAGTCGAGTAGGGTGGGTGAACCAAGTTCATGCATTCTTACAACGCTAATTAAAAACAAATCCTTTGGCCAAGGTGGTGTACTATCCTCAAGTGCATCGAACATTCACCGTAATTGGATGGCATTTCTTGTGGAGTGTTGTGCATGACTAGAGGGTATCTAGGGATCTGCACGATAACAAGACACGTAAGTTACAACACCAGAGCTCAGATGGCAAACACCGATGGTTATCCTAAGTCTATCCTCTTGAGTAGGGTAGGGCCACTTCCAGGTAGGAAGGAGTGCGGGAGACTAACGGTCTGTGGTTGGAGGTTAAGCTCCTTGAAGATACTTTCTCTTCCAAATACTAAGGAATGCCGAGTCTTGAATGTGATGGGTCGACAATCGAGATGCAAGTTAATGGTATGTTTCCAATATTTGTTTGCTTCAAGAAAATTTCATATTGTTAGAAAACAAAATGTTTAATGTATAACATTTCTTTCAATTTTATGAAAATGAGATCATGTTAATGATAATATGATAAATGTTGTAATGGGATATAGATAAGTTTCTTTTGTATTTGATTACCTAGTAAAAAAAATTTTACCATTGTGAAAACCTAGTTATTCTTGTCATTTCGGATTTGGATGTTACAGTTTTCACCTTTCCCCTATGTTTTTCATCCTCTCCACCCCCTAGAAGCCTTCTAGAGGTCCCCCGGACCCATCTCCCACTTTCAGTTTTCAGTTTCACTCAACCAATCCAAATCTCCCCCTATTATTTCTAGATCTACCCCTTGAGAGATCCTATGGTGCAAGTGAAGATTTGGATTTTCGCACATGACTGACCTATTTCTAGAGGCAGATCACCTCCTTTTCATCTTCTCTACCATATCCCATAATGCATTTCCTCCCAGACCCCTATTTTTCTAGATATCTCTCCAGGCGACCCTCTTTTTATAGGATCTCCCCCTGGGTGACCCCATCGCATTTCTAGCTATAGAAAAACTCAAGTTTCTCACTCAAAATAGCTCCATTTTAACCCATTTTTCTTCTAGTTTGCATGAATTTTGATGCCTAATGTGGAGTTGACTATTTCTTACATCCACACATGCATAATTAACTCCATTTGATCTAAAATTAACAACCCATTCTTTCTCATACATTCTTCCAACTCTAATTCCTCTTTAGTGATAAGCTATTATTGATTTATCACTCTAATTAACTGAGTTTACTGGGTAATTAATCTAGTTCACTCCCTAATCAATCCTTGATAACTCATCAATCAATCGAGTTAACTTCTCAATCAATTCCCTTCTTCTAACCTATAAATACCCCCTCCCTCAAGCACAGAGGGAGGCAAATTCATTGTGCACATAACTCTTGCTAAGTTTCTGTTGTCCAATTAGCATTTCTCATGCTCACACAGGACGAAGTTGCCTTTTATTATTTATTGTTCATCAAGCTTTCACATAAAGCTCTTCAAGCATCGTTACATTGCTTCAATCAACACCATTGCTCTCATTAAAATCTCTCATTGGGATTTCTCAAGCTTCTACAAGATTCTTTTGCTTCTTTTTATTGTCTTATCATCAAAAGGTCTTCCCACTACTTCAAGAGGATATGAGGTTGCCATCAAGGATCACTAAGGGTAGTGGAGTCAAACAAATCTTCTCTATTTTTAGGTTCCTCTATGCTTTGTTCCATTCATAGTAATTAGATAATTGAAAATTGCTCTTTGGAATAGTAAATCTTTGTTTTTTCATTGATAGATTAGATCTTGCATGTTAGAATAATTGTTTTAAAATTCCTAGATCTAGACTATTTGTAGAAGCAATTTCCATTTCTAGATTAGATTACTTCAAAACAATCAAAAACCCCAAAAATATAGATTAAAATTGCATTAGGAAAAGTCATATTAGCTTGCATTTCATATTTCAATTATTAGAATAGAAAAAGAATCTTTATTTCTATAAAATATCCAAAAAAGCACAAAAACAAGTTTGCACTTCATATAGTTTTGCATGCATAAAAATATAGAAAAGAAAAAAAAATTAGTCACATAGATACATTGCAAACCCTTGGTATCATCACAAGGTCAAACATGGTCAATAAAAGTCAAACCATTGATAACATCACAAGGTTAATAAAAGTCAAATGAACAACTAAACCCTAGGTGACTTAAAGCCCTAGGTCAAAAGTCTAGTCAATAGTCATCTTCACCATAAATGAAAGTAACTGCTTACCCACATAGAGGTGGAATAGTAGAAACCCTAAATAATAAAGAGTAACTAGTGACCCTTCGGGTCATAGGGTTATCTCAACAACATCAGTAATCAAACAAAACATGCACATTAGCACACAACAACGAATACCCTAGGACAAGCTGACCCCTCTCTGCGAAGTCCAACTCTCCAACGAGCCATATTCCCGCCGTGTCTCACCTCCTCTCAACTGGCTACTTCCATGAGAGTGAGAGTGACATGGAAGATCACCCCGTGGCAAGGACGAAAGGGTCTGTGTGCATGCCAAAATCCAACCTGATAGCCCTGGCAACCAGGGTCACGATTTTGAGCATACACAACTAGATGACACAGTTGACACTAATGACAACACAAGCTTGTTGACATTAATGACAACACCAATTATACACGCTTGCAACAATCTTTCCCTTTATCATTAATGGAAACACATAATGTGAGAAACCATCAAGGCACAATACTACTCCAAACGTCTTTTCTTACTTCCTCTCCCCCTTTCTTTTACACATTTTACTCTCTCTCCGACTGCTAACTCTTTTCTTTTTCACATTGCTCTATCTCTCCCTTTGACATCAATGGCAAAGGGTGACATGCCTTTTTCTTTCACTCTTACTAGATCACATCATCTTTTCTTTCACTGCTCTGAATACTCCCCCTTAAGAGTACATACCAAACTGTATCAGCTCTTACTCCCCTATTTGCAACAACCATCATGACCACTACCTACTCCCCATGAGAGGTATCCTCCAACATCAGTCCAGAATAAGGAACAAATCTTGAAATCCATTGGACTAATGCATCTCCTTATGCATCTAGTTCAAAGGAGGGGCAATAGCCCCTAACTTCTCTTGGAGATACTCAAATGTATTCATAGGAAGAGCCTTAGTGAATATATCTACAATTTGATCCTTTATAGGCATATTCCCAAGCTTCAATCATTCTCTGTAACCTTGTCTCTCATAAAGTGATACAAGATTGAGATATGTTTTGTCCTTGAGTGCATCACTGGATTCTTTGAAATATTAATAGACTTATGTTATCACAGAATATAGGAATTGGTTCATCATACACAACTCTAATATCCTTCAAGGTCTACTTCATCCACAACACCTGGCTGTAGAAAGATGTTGCTACAATTTATTCTACCTCTACAATAGATAAGGACACTGAATCTTGCATCTTACTTTGTCATGACACCAATCTGCATCCTAGGAAGAATGCACCACCACTTGTGTTTTTCCTATCATCCCTACAACCAGCCCAATATGCATCTATATACGCACTTAGACAAAAGTCAGTATCTTTTGGATACCACAAGCCATGAGCCAAAGCACCCTTTAAATATCTGAATATCCTCTTCACTGCTGCAACATGTGATTCTCTAGGATATTCTTGAAATCTGGCCACAAGACAAACTACATAATGATATTTGATCTAGTAGCAGTTAGGTATAAAAATCCTCCAATCATTGATCTATACTTTCTTTGATCAATCTTAGGAGATTGATCATTCTTTCTCAACTTACAACTAGTAGTCATAGGGGTACAAATTGGTTTAGAGTCTTCAAATCCAAATTTCTTCAATATTTTCTTGAGATACATAGATTGTGAAATGAAAGTACCTTTATCTATCTGATTGATCTGTGGCCCAAGGAAGAAGTTCATTTCACCACACATTAACATTTCAAACTCTTTCTACATCTCATTTGCAAATCTCTTACACATGCCTTCATTTCCACCAAAGATTATATCATCCACATACACTTCAACAATTATAATTTGATCTTCACCTTCTTTGATGTACATATTACTATCTACAAAACCTTTACTGAAACCTTGCTGCAATAAATACTTGTCTATCCTTGTATACCAATCTATGGGGGCTTGCTTCAATCCATATAGTGCCTTCTTCAATTTGCAAACCATATCGGGTTTATCTGACAACTGAAATCCATCTAGTTGCTCTATGTAGACTTCTTCTTCTAGTTCACCATTCAAGAAAGAAAACTTCACATCCATTTGATATATCTTGGAATCCTTATGTGTTGCAAAGACCAAAAAAAACCTAATGGCCTCCATCCTTGCCACTGGAGAAAATGTTTCTTCATAGTCTATTCCTTCTACTTGTGAGTAACCTTTTTACACAAGCCTTGCCTTGTTTCTTACCACTTCTCCATTCTCATTTAGTTTGTTCCAAAATACCAACTTGGTTCCAATCACATTCTTGTTTGCTTGTCTTGGGACAACTTCCCAAGTTTGGTTCTTTTGAATATGCATCAATTATTCTTCCATAGCCTTGATCCAATACTTATCCTTGCATGCTTCAATCCCTATTTTAGGTTCAACTTTAGAAAGTAAACATATGCTTAACTATTCTTCAACAACTTTGCCTCTTGTCACCAATGATCTAATCTTTAGAATGATGCCTCTGTACATACTTGGGCATTTTTGAAGTCTTATCTAGAGCTTCTTCTTCCTTAACCTACACTTCTTCTTCACTTTGTACTTCACTTTAACTCACCTTTAATTCTTCTTTTTTGGATGACTTATCTTATTCATATCCATCTACATTCTTCTGTAGGTCTTCATCAACTTTGACATTTACACTCTCAACAGTCTTTCTTAGCCTCTTGTTGTAGCACCAATAAGCTTTGCTCTTAGTACAATACCCAAGGAAGATACCTTCATCAGACCTTACATCAAAATTTCCTAGATTCTCTTCATTGCTTATGATATAACATGTGCTTCCAAATACTCTAAAGTATTTGATAGTAGGAATCCTTCCATACCATAACTTGTATCAAGTCTTTTTGCTATTGTCTCTTGCCTACACTCTATTTAGTATGTAGACAACAATATGAATTGCTTCTCTCCAGTAGACTTCTAGAAGATTTGCTTCTTTTATCATTGTCCTTGTAGCTTCCTGAATAGTTATGTTCTTCCTTTCAACCACTCCACTCTACTGAGGAGTTTTAGGAGTAGATAAATGCCTTTTTATTCCATAATTCTCACAAAACATGTTAAACTCATTGGAAGTGAATTCTCCACATTTGTCATACCTCAAACATTTGATTCTCATATCCATTTCATTTTCAACCATGATTTTGAAAGCTTTGAACCTATCTCAAGATTGAGATTTTTCTTTAAGAAAAGTAACCCATGTCATTCTAGAATAATCATCAATAAATACCACAAAATGCCTATCACCTTGAATGCTCCTTACTCTTGTAGGACCACAAAGATCTATATGTACTAACTCCAATAGTTTGGTAGAAGATTGATCCTTGACTTTGAATATTCTTTGTACTTGCTTTCCATTTTGACACTCCTTGCAAACTACATTGGTAGGCTTTGTAATCTTTGGCAGATCTCTCACAGATTGTGTAGAATTGATGAAGGGGGTAAATCACAAAACACACAACAAAAGAAATGGAACATAGAAAATAGAACTTTCTTTTATTGATCTAGGCAACTCATTACATTATAGAATCCCAATTACAATAAGAGGATGAATCCCCTACTAGCTGCAACACATTACCGCTTTTCCAACCTCAAGACTCTAGAATCTTTAGCCTTTTGTAACCCCAAATCTGCTAGGGTTTCTATTTTTCCTGCCTATTATTGACTCTACACTTGCCCCCTTTACTCTACTATTGCCCAGGGTTCCCAAAATAGCCACAAATTACATTTTTTTGGTGGCCTCCAGCAAAATTTCAAAATTTACAACTCCCTCCAAAAGTAGGTCAAATTTCAGAAAGCATAACTTTTGATCCAAGTGTCCGATTGACAAACTGTTTTAGGCGTCTGAAAGCTCATGATGTGAACTATCACACCGAAAATTCATAAATGGATTTTTGTCAACTTTTTGGGATGTTTAGGGAAGTTTTAGTGCCTCATATCTCGTTTCAAAAATTTTTAGGGGCTTTTCAGAAAATAAAAACTTTAATATCTTTCAGCTCACAAATGATATTTTCCTGATTCCTTCGCCAAAGGTCTTATATTTCCATTATGTAACTTTCTGCAAGTTTTCACTTCAATATGTTCCCAACTGCAAACTTTCCAAAAATAGCAGGTAGACTTTCCAAAATAGGCAGGTTGCTATTTTTAGCAGTTTTGGAAAAACTGAAAGTCCTACATCATTATTCTGGATATTATGGAACTAGAAAAACTGATTACGGAAAGAAATAAAAAAAACTACAATGATTTTGAATTAACTTCTTTTTGGGTGATGCAAGATTGCCCTTACACCACTGGATGCTCTTGCATCAGACACCCAAGGTAATTTGAGAAGTGACCCTGTCACGTCTCAGAAGTTTGTGTGAGGGAAACCCAAATGGTCAACCTCTACCTTAGATAACCAAGATGAATCTTCAATAGGCCTTCCTTTCCATTTTACTAGGTATTCTTCATATTGCTTTTTCCAAGTACTTCTTCCCACACGGCTATCCAAGATCTCTTCTATCTCGTCCATTGAAGTAGATGCTAGAATACTCCACTATGCTTTTGTTGGTCCATCCTTTGTTCCACCTTCATGATATTCTGATAAATCAGCAATGTTGAAAATAGGGGAAATATTGATCCCATTTGACAGCTCTACCTCATATACATTTCCTGAATCATCCTTCTTCAAGATTCTACATGGTCCAAATTTCTTCATTTTCAACTTATTGTATGTTCCAATTGGGAACCTTTCTTTTCTCAAGTGAACCATGACTTCATCTCCTACCTGGAACTCCTTATACCTCCTCTTCTGATCTGCCTTAGCCTTGTACTGAATATTCATCTTATTAATGTGCTTTCTCACCTCTTCATGCAAATTCTTTAGATGTTCTGCAAAGTCTTCAGCTTTAGCACTTGTCTTTTCTCCTTTGGCCAACTTCCTTAACTCAGAAGCATTTCTCGGGCTATTTCCATATACAACCTAGAATGGTGATTTACCAGTACTCCTATTGGTAGAATTGTTGTAAGCCAATTCTGCCTGTGGTAAAATCAAATCCCATCCATCGAGCTTATCTCCTACTAAGCACCATAGAAGGTTACCCAAATTCCTATTAACCACTTCAGTCTATCCATCAGTCTGTGGATGGTGTGTAGAACTAAACTTTACATCTGTCTTCAACTTCTTCCATAATGTCCTCCAGAAATAACCAACGAACTTGGTAGCTCTATCTGAAACTATGCTCTTTGGTAGACCATGTAGTCTCACCACCTCTCTGAAAAATAATTTAGCAATATGAATAGCATCATTAGTCTTCTTGCAAGGAATAAAATGTTCCATCTTCGAGAATCTGTTCACCACCACAAAAATGGAATCATGTCCTCTCTGTGTCCTTGGTAAACCAAGAACAAAATCCATACTGATATCATCCCATGGCTTCTCTGATACATGTATTGGTTGATATAGACCTGTGTTCTGACTTGCTCCTTTTGCCATATGACATACTCTGCAACTCTGCACAATTTTTTGCACATCCTACTGCAATTATGGCCAATAATAATTTTCACCAATAATATCAATGGTCTTATCTCGACCAAAGTGTCCAACCAATCCTCCACTATGCTTCTCCTTAATCAGGTTCTCTCTCATGGAAATCCTTGGAATGCACAACTAACTTCCTCTAAATAACATGCCATCTTGGATTATGAAATCCAACCATTTTGTCCTATCCAAACTAACAGGTTCCATACAAGATTTCTAGGCCTCTACAAAATATGGATCTTCAGGATACAAACTTTTGAGCTCATCGAACCCAACAACCTCTATCTTCATTTTTGTCAACAAATTTTGCCTTCTACTCAAGGCATCTACAACTTTGTTGGACTTCTCACTCCTGTGCTTCAAAACAAAAGTATAGCTCTACAAAAATTCAACCCATTTTAAGTGCCTTTGGTTCAACTTTCCTTGACTATTAAGATACTGCAATGCCTGATGATCAGTATATAAAACAAACTCCTTTGGCAACAAATAATGTCTCCATTTCTTCAAAGCTTGAACTATTGCATAAAACTCCTAATCATAAACAAAATACTTTTTCTTGGCATCATTAAGCTTCTCACTAAAATAGGCAATGGGCTTACCTTCTTGGCTCAAAACAGCTCCTATACCACTAGCATCACAATCTACTTGAAATACCTTATTGAAATATGGCAGTGCCAAAACAGGTTGTTCTACAACTTTCTGCTTCAATGTATCAAAGCTCTTGTCTGCTCCTTTAGTCCATCTAAACTCTTTTCTATCCCCTCTCATTGTCTCAGTTAGGGGTGCACAAATGCTACTAAAATTCCTGATAAACTTTCTGTAAAAACTTGCCAAACCATGAAAGGATCTTACCTCCGTTGCATTCCTAGGCATAGGCCATTCAATGATAGCCCTTACTTTTTCTGGGTCCATCTTAAGACCTTCCTCTGAGACTACAAATCCCAAGTATACCAACTCCTTCTTTGCAAAACTACATTTCTTCAGATTAATCAACAACTTCTCCTCCCTAAGCTTCTCCAAAACTCTTCTGATATACATCAGATGTTCATCCCAAGTCTTACTAAAAATCAAAATATCATCCAAATAAACAATAACAAAACTTCCCAAAAATTCTTTCAATACCTCATTCATGAGCCACATGAATGTGCTCAGTGCATTGGTTAGCCCAAATGGCTTAACTAACCACTCATACAAACCTTCCTTTGTCTTGAAGGATGTCTTCCACTCATCTCCTTCTCTGATACAGATCTGGTGATACCCACTCTTCAGGTCAATTTTCATGAAGTACTTGGCTCCACTCAAACAATCCATGATGTCATCCATTCTTGGCAATGGAATCTATACTTGATCGTTATCTTATTGATGGCTCGAGATTCTGTACACATCCTCCATTCTCCATCCTTCTTTGGTGCTAGTACTGCAGGTACCACACATGGACTTAGGCTCTCCCTTATTAGTCCCTTCCTCAACAACTCCTAAACTTGTCTGTTCAGCTCTTCATTCTCTACAGGGGTCATTATGTGGGCTGCCTTGTTCAGCAAACTGGCTCTTGGTATCAAATCCATTTGATGAATTATCTTCCTTACTAGTGGTAAACCTTCTGGTACATTATCAGAGATAATGTCCTAGAACTCTTCCAACATATCTAAAACTTCTACTGGTACATCTTCACAGTTCTCTTGACTAATCTTAGGAATCAATGCAAAGCAATGATGCTCATTCTTCATACCCTCCAAAAATTTCCTACCATCTACCAAGCAAATTTTGGTAGTACTACATACCTTTTCTTCCACCTCCTTCAAGGGCTTCAACTTATGACAAACTCCATCCTTTCTTAGGGAATATGTATTTGCACGACAATCATGGACATCACTCCTATTATACTACCATGGCCTCCCCAAAAGCATATGACATGCATCCATCGGTATGATATCACACAGCACCTCATCATGGTAGTCCCCAATCTTGAACTTCACTAAACACTGCTCATTGACCAAAGCTTGGTGGTCCTTCTGCAACCATGCAATCCGATATGGATGTGGATGCTTCCTTCTTGTCAACTTCAACTTGTCAACCATCTCCTTTGAAACAAGATTATCAGTGCTTCCACTGTCAATAATAATATCACAACACTTACCTTCACATTTGCACCTTGTGTAGAATAAACTCTTCCTCTGATTGGGTTCTTTCTCCTCATTCAGTAAGGTTCTTCTGACAACTAGGGTTTCTCCCCTTTCAGTATCTTCAGAATGCTCAGAATGTGCATCTTCATCTACATGTGCAACTCGTGCATTACCTTCAGGTCTTCTATTTGTCCTTCATTGATGTTGCGGACACTGATATGCTCAATGCCCTTCTTCTCCACATTGGAAATAGGTTCCTCTGAAACCTCCTCTTCCAAGTCCTTGACCAGGTCTACCTCTTCCTCTTCCTCTTTGTTCACCATTGTTCTGGTCACAAGGGTGGTAGGTATTATCTCCTATCTAATTTCAACTGGTGCTAGCTTCTTCACTTTTCTTTGTATCTTCATTTCAGCCCCCATAGGGTCTTCCACCAGTCCTTCCAACTTGATCTCTTCCCCTTTGCTTGCTATCAAATCTTTTATTCATCTTCTCTTCCACCTTCAAGGAAAACTAGTATGCATCTTCTATGGTGGTCATTCTGACCAAGCTTGGCTCCTCTTGAATACTCGGCCTCAACCCATTGATGTAATGGGCTATTTTCTTCTTGTTGGGCTCTGCATGGCCTATCCTAATAGTAGTCTTATAAAACTCTTCTGTATACTCCTTAATAGACTTGTTACCCTCCTTTAGTCCTTGTAACTTCTTCAGTAACTCCATATCATAGTCCATAGGAATGAACTGCTTCTTTAGTTTCTCCACCATCCGATCCTATCTGGTGATCTTTCCTTTTCCTCTTCTATTCCTCTCTAGTTGGACCTTCGTCCACCAAATATTGGCGTGGCGCTTCAACTTTGTTTTTGCAAACTTGACCCGATCTGGGTCCTCCACATCTTCATACTCAAAATACTACTCCATGTCATTGACCCAATCAATAAGCTATTCTAGATTAAAATCCACATAATATGTAGAAACCTCGATCCTAGGCCTCTTTCTGATCTTTGAAATGGCCCTCAACAACCTAACTTCTGCAGGATCTCTGGCAGCTTCTTGTTCTTCCTCAGATAGCTCTTCTCCAGCTTCATCTTCGCTTTCGTCTCTTATCCTCAGCTCAAACCCTCTTCGTAGCTCCTCTTGCAATGCATCGATTTGCATTTGCAAGGCTCTAAAACCCTCTTCTATCAAAGCATTCCTCCCAACATGATTTATTCATGGAGGCATCTTGGTCTCCACAGCAAACCCACAACCTCAGGTCTTGGTGCAAACTGCCTCACAGTCGGTGATCTGTCTACACACTCAAGAACCCTTGCTTTGATACCACTTGATGAAGGGAGTAAATCACAAAACACACAAAAACAGAAATGGAACATAGAAAATAGAAGTTTCTTTTATTGATCTGGGCAACTCATTACATTATAGAATCCTAATTACAATAAGAGGATGAATCCCTTACTGGCTGCAACACATTACCACTTTTCCAACCTCAAGACTCTAGAATCTTTAGCCTTCTGTAACCCCAAATCTGCTAGGGTTTCTATTTTTCCTGCCTATTCTTGACTTTACACTTGCCCCCTTTACTCTACTACTGCCCATGGTTCCCAAAATAGCCATAAATAACATTTTTTTGGCAGCCTCCAGCTAAATTTCAAAATTTACAACTCCCTCCAAAAGTAGGTCAACTTCCAGGAAGCATAACTTTTGATCCAGGTGTCTGATTGCTAAACCGTTTTAGGCATCAGAAAGCTCGTGCTGTGAACTATCACATCAAAAATTCTAAACAAATTTTCATCAAATTTTCAGGGCATTTAGGGAAGTTTTAGTGCCTCATATCTCATTTCAAAAATTTTTAGGGGCTTTTCAGAAAATAAAAACTTTAATATCTTTCAACTCACAAATGATCTTTGCATGATTCCTTTGCCAAAGGTCTTATATTTACATTATGTAACTTTCTGCAAGTTTTCACTTCAATCCATGCCCAACTGCAAACTTTCCAAAAATAGTAGGTAGACTTTCCAAAATAGGCAGGTTGCTATTTTTAGCAATTTTGGAAAAACTAAAAGTCCTACATCATTATTCTGCATATTATGGAACCAGAAACACTAATTATGGAAAGAAATGAAAACAACTACAATAATTTTGAATTAACTTCTTTTTGGGTGATGCAAGATTGCCCTTACACCACTAGATGCTCCTGCATCAAGAACTAATTCTTACTAGGCTATCAAAGTTGATGTGACACAATCTCCTATTTCATAGCCAAGTCTCACTGATCTGAGTCATGAAGCAGAGGCCATCACCACCTTAAAGCTAATAAACATTTCCTTCTATCCTCTTTCTAGTAGATATCACACTCCAAATCCCTTATGATCTCACATCCATCACCTTGAAATAAAAGATTGTATCCTTTGCTACACATTTGTCCAACACTCAAAATGTTATGCTTTAAATCCTTAACATAAAGACCATCATCAATATTATGCTTGCCATCAAAACTAATTGAGCCTCTTCCACATATCTTAATAGTTGATTCATCACCAAATCTAACAAGTCCTCCATCATATTTTTGAATTTTAACAAACTTAATATTATCACCAGTCATATGCTTTGAGCATCCATTGTCAATGACACACTAGTTCTTTTCTTGTGTGGTATGAAAACTAGATATCATAGATCTTTTAACATTAGGGCTTACCTCTGGAGCATTTCCCTTCACAACATTTCCAGATTTAGAAGAAACAATATCATCTCTTAAAGCTATGAATAGACATTCATTATCCTCATTATTCTCATAATCAGACTCATCATCAAATATGCTTGCATCTTCTGTAACATAGTAGCTTTTATTAGGCACTCTTTTCTTGTTCTCCCTATTCTTTCTTCTCTCAATTCCTTCCAAACATCTTGAAGCATAATGACCTATCTTTCCACAACTAAAACATTTGAAAGGCAACTTACCATTATAGTTACTAGTACTTAATTTCATTCTTCTTCCAAAGTTAGGTTCCAAATCATCTAAATCCTCTTGATCCGATTCCACAATCTTCTCAGACTCTCCAGCCTTGAAGAAAGTCTCATCCATTGCACTACTTGTTCCAAACTCTCTTATTTCAAAAGTAGTCAAGGTGCCAAGTAACTGATCTTTGGTAAACATATCCATATTTTGTAATTCTTTAATAGAAAAAACTTTATGACTATAGGATTTGGGAAGAGTTTTGAGTACCTTTAATATGACTTATTTTTCATCCACTTTTCCGTTGAGTCCTTTGATGCCACTGACAACCACATCCACCTTCTATAAGTAACTTGTAATGTTTTCATCTTCAAACATTCTCATGGTCTCAAATATGAGCTTTAGATTTTGCATTTTAGCTTGCTTGACCTTGTCATCTCCTTCATAAATTATTTCTAACTTTTTCCAGACTTCACTAGTAGTTTTCAAATCCATGACTTTCACTAATTTAGAGTTAGAGAGACCACTTAAAAGAGTATACCTTTCTTTTCCATCGATCTCATAAGCCTTGACCTCATCTATAGAATTCAGACCATTTTGAAGTATTTTATATTCATTCATTGCAGACTTCCAAACGTCATATCCAAGAGAAATCAGATAGCCTTCCATCCTTATTTTCTAGAATGCATAATCAGAACCATTGAACATGGGAACATTACTCTTATACACAATCTCATATCAACCTCAAGTTGTTAAGCTCTCGTCTAAGGAACCTCACTCTGATACCAATTGTTGAATGCACAAGACAACTGAGAGGGGGGGTGAATTAGTTGTAACATAAAATTCCAAAACCCTCACACACACATATATCCACATTAGTCTAGTTAACCTTCAAACTATTATGATGACTAAGCATGAAAATAAAATATCATAAAATAAAATTAACCACACCATACACAAGAGAACACTAGATTTTACGTGGAAAACCCAATAAGTAAAAAACCACAGTGAGGATTAGCTCACAATATATAATGTAGTAACAACACCGAATTACAAAGGCTCACTACCTAGAAGAAAGGCTTACTGCCATAGGTCTCACTGCCCAAAAGAAAGGCTTACTGCCACAAGGCTCACTACCTAGAAGAAAGAAATAGAAGGGGTGGCTCACTGCTAATTTGAACTGTTATATTTTAACTTGACCTATGCATGGAGTAGAGTTCCAATGAAGCACATCAACATCATGTTTGCAACATTACTAAAAAATTGTAGACACCTTCTGCTCACTGCATCGAACAATCTAACACATTAGAGATTTCATTGGTCCACACATTCATCCACACTACTATTCACCTTGCATTCACACACTCACTCATAGTCATGATCCGTTTACATTCTTTTATACCATCATAAACCTTGAGAACATTCTCCAAGGTCAGCAAAACAACTTAACAAGTAACAATTGAATTAGGTCTAGACCCAAACATCCCCACAGTGGAAAGGAATGAAGGGAAACCTCATCAAGACTTATCTCAGAGCTAAATCCATCCAATCATGCTACACCATGCTCTCACAATCACCAAATCAACTCCATAATCAGTGTAAACACAAAGAACTCTTGATTACATGCTTCCACGATCACAACAATGACTTACAGACAACATGCAAAGCATCAACACAAGCTAGAATGTTCCACAGATATCCTAGAACAACCTAAGAACCAACAAAATCCTCTACAATAACATCAACCTGCCGCATACCCTATTCCTGTTTATCCAACACACTCATATATATTTGTCATACACATCAACTTGAAAAGTCCACTTTCGAAGCACCAAATCATGAATATCCTAGACTAGAGAAGGATATGAACCTTATAAGCACATGTATAGGGCCGCAATACCAAATACCACTTTGTAGAGAAATGTGGAGCAAATACATTTCTCCCTGTCACCACTGCAACACTCAGGAACACAGTCCACACACTAGTGAACATAACTTTCTCTACACAACTAACCAGAGCACCAAATGTATAATGTAACATCTTTGAATAGTTCTTTATGACATATCCAAACCACAAAGACAAATATTAAATATAGAGGAAATGCAGAGGAAAAGAGTAGCACTACTCTGTAAGCTAAAATACTACTTCACAACACTGTTTCCTTTATTAATCAAATTTTCTCAAAAGCACTTGCAAACTGGTCATTAGGAACATATTCTTAACATCTTTAGTACCTCTACAAGGTAATAAAATCATCATCATCACAACATCTCAATCAAGTAACTAATACCTCTTCAACAATCTCATACACCTTCAACTTTGCACAACCAGAAGACACAGTTGACACTAATGACAACACAAGCTTGTTGACATCAATGACAACACCTATTATACACACTTACAACAATCTTCCCTTTATTTTTTCCTTAACTCTAAAGCTTGTTTCTATATCAACTTATTCTTTTCTTATGGTGACAATGTGTCAGTGAGTTTATTAATAGCATCTTGCCTTATTTGTTCCTCCAATTAGAGAGCTTTATTTATCCTTTCCCTTAAAGAATTTATCAAACCATATGGAAATCCTTCCATTATTTCATCCAATGTTTTATTCTTATCTCTCATGTATTGTATCATGACAGTTACTATCATTTGTTTATTTTCTTCAGATGAATCTTCATATAATAGAGCAGTTTCTTTCAACATACCTATATTCTCCTTTGTATTCATTAGTGCCTCTAGATTTTAGGGCTCTTGTGCTAGATCTTCTGACTATTGTGTTGTCAGTTTCTCCTCTAGTTTCTTTTTTGGTTTCTTCTTTTTCTTCAAATTTGATTCTTGCTCCTCTCCTTCTTCTAACTCAATTTCCTTTGGTATTTCCTCAGTTTTATTTCTTTTTGCCTATTGTTTCTATTAGGGGCCTTCTTCTTTGTGTTCTTCTTCATTTAGGACAAAACTTCTGAAGCTACTCTACCTTCAGATGAGACAGTAGATGATGATGGTGCTTGTGATGTGGTCCTTTCTAACCTTCTTACTGTTGAAGCATCTTTAGTAGGCAAGGGGGCTAAGGTAGTTGGTTTTGTAGTTGATGATGTTGCTTTTCTCAGAACTCCCCATTGTTTATGTAACTTCTCCATGTTCTTCTCTAGATGTTCCACAGACTATTTTTTCTAATGTTTCTCTATTACCTCTAAATAAGTGTCATATCTCTCTACACTTGTGTCCTTAGTTTTTCTTAGCAAGTGTTGTGCATAAACATTAACTAATGCTTCAATTACCTCATAGGACAACTTAGGTATCCATGTTGTCCTTGGCTCCATTGCCTACATGTATGTAAAATCCTTATCCACCAAAAATATGATATCTTTTACATATTGTTTCACCATCCTATAAGGGATTATATCCCTTGTCCTTATTTCTTCCTATAAGGTTTTGAAAAAAACCTAATACATGGCATTGTATGCTTTCATATAAAAAATGAAGATACGTGTCATTTGACTTCTAACCCTACCAGTATATTTTGTTGCCATTGCTTCCCCTTATACCTCGGTAGCTCATTTAGAAAATAAAATGCAAGGCAAATGATTAGGGTACCATACAAGAAGTTATAGCCAAAATCCTTAGTCTTTTATAGGTCCTCCAATAGTTGTTGCCGCATTACCTCGTAGAGGTCAAAATCATTTCCTTCTTTCACCATCTGGTAGGCCATGTGAATTGCAGTTGCTATGGTCGGACCCTCCCGGTTGGCATAATAGACTTTATAAGCAATGCCCATTGTAACATACTTCACCCCTAGGTTTGTAATGTTCTTTACATGTATGTTTCTTTTGTTTGTTGTAGCTCTAGTCAGCTCCCTCACTTGATCAGTTTTGATAGATTTCATTATCGGTAAGGGTCCTAGGAGACTCAACCCTATCACTACCCTAATGGTGTCACTCATTATCCTATAGGGTTTGTCCAGATATATGAACTCATCATGTATTCTACTCTACATGATCCTTACCCACTCATGGGCATCCGTAAAATCAAGGAAATCTTTTCATACATCTAATTTCTTTTCCTATATGTTTTTATATTCTGGTAAATACCTTGTATCTCCCAATAGTGTGTCCCTCAACTCTTCAAACTTCATATGGTTGATCTCTGTTAGCGTACTATGAATATATTTCCTTACATCTTTAATATATACCACATTTGTAGGCACATTCAAGAATGCGCCATCTAGATCCACCTCTATGGATTTCCAAGGGTATGTCTTAAATTTCAGTTGTGGCTTGTTTATAATGTCTATCAACTCAGGGGTCGCCATTGCCTCTTCTCTAGTTGTATGTGTGCATCTTCTCTTCATTGCTGAATTCTTCACTTGCTTCTTCTCTCAAAGCTTTGATTTTACCAAAGTGTGAATGCCAAGTGAGGTTTGTTCAGTGAAGTTAGGGTATAATACCTTTTTTTTTAACCCTAAATTTTCCCACTTATCTTTATTTTTCTTTTCCTTCATTACTTTATTCCTTTTCTCCTTATGACTTATATTCTGCTCCTTATTAGTGGCTAGGTTTTGAGATTGCCTATTGGTCTGGCAAAATCCTTCTGGAGTCAACTCCTTTCTTTCAAAGATTGATGAACTATTGATTTGATATCCTAAACAATCTCTCCCTCAGGTTTTTCTTGCATTCTTTCTCTATTTTTTTGTCTTCTTGGCCCGTGACTGTCTTGCTTGTATCTCAGGTACTTCAATCCTCTAAATATGTTGGTTTATCTTCTTATTTTGTTTTATTTTCTAGTATTCCGAAAATATAGCTTCCTTTTCCTTCCCATATGTGTCACTAGTGATTTGCAATAGGTTTTGATGAAATGTAGAGGATTGTGGTATGTTTCTTGTGCCCTTGTTGATCATGAATATGCTCCAATAACCAAATAATTTTCTTGTTTTTAACTCTAGTTCTTCTCTAATCAAAGCTTCTAATACCTCCTCACTACTTGTACTGTAATGATCATCCTTTACCTACACTTCTCCCTTCAAATTAGGCTCTTCTTTTGTCTCCTTTGTATCCAACCTTGTGATTGTATAGAGATTCTTGGCATCCTTGTCACTATATTCATCTTGATTGATTTCTTCTATATATGCTTCATCCATTGATTCTCCCAAAGGGATATTAACAACTTTGTTCTCATTGGAAAATGATAGCTCTTTTCTTTGGGAATCTATGATGCCATTTGTATCTACAAACCATCTCAAGCCCAAAAGTGCATTAAAATCTTTTCCTTGATCCTTTATGGCTACCACAATGAAATCTAAGACATGCTTGATTCCCATTAGGTTAACTTCATCTTTCTTCAATGTTTCCATTGTTTTCATATGAGATCCATTGATGCAAAGGAATGACTTACTTTAGGACAGACCATGAAATTTTGTAGATTCTTGACATTTTACTCTTAGAACCTAGTAGCCTTTCAAAATGACATTTTTGACCATAACTTTCATTGTAGACTTGATATTAAAAATATAAGACTATTTAGGATACCCTTTTTGATCTTATTTCACATATCTAAAAATGGGTTGTGGTTTCTTTGTATGGACTAGGGCAATTTTTGACTGTCCCTCTCCCAATTAGGCCTTATTCTAGCAATGCATCTTGCAATACATATGATCTAGGATGAATTAACTCCTAGTAACTGTACCATTGGCATGCTATTGACTCAAGAGCCTTCACATCTTCCAACCTTAGTGATATTACATAGGTTTTAAGGTTTACACTCACAAGAAGTCCAAACTTGACTATTATCCCTTCTAGGTTTTCACCGTCATACACAGTCCACTTCAAGACAATCAAAACATTTTGTCAAGTAATTGTTATTAAAGACTTTTAGCCCCTTGATCAGGTCTGTAGGACCCTTCCACACACTCCCAACACCTTTTCAATCATAGAAAGATAAAAAATTGCATTGGTGACCTCCAAACTGTCATTCAATATCTTCATAGTTTGATACATACAAAATATCAGACCTAAAACCTTCCAAAAGCACATGCAACCTTCATCATGGGACCCTACAAGATTGGAATATGATACATGGCATTATTACAGACCTTTCCACCCATTGTGGTGATGTTTCCACTAGTGGAAGGCCAATTATGCCATTTATTTATTCATTGGTTACCCTAGGATGGGTTTTGACCAGTCTTTAATAAAAAATCAATAAAAAATAAAAAATCATTGAAACAGAAAACAAAATAAAGTAGATTCATAGTATGTTTCAATAAATCAAGTTACAGGGCTCTAATAGGACCGTACAATGCATACAAATAGAAAGAACAAGCCTGCAACATTGGAATGCACAGAAAAATAGGGTTTTCATTCGTCAAACTTTAATTACAATTCCACACCACACCCTCCATTCAAGTTTTGAGGATGCATATATCCATCTTCCATCCATTCCAACTGATTAGAAATGGTTTCTTGATTTACTTGTAACTGTTTCTTGATTTTTGATTTGTAATTGTGCCTTTTGAGCAACATGACAAGTTTTACACTTTTTTTAACTAAAGACCTTATTAACACTCCAAAAATGGATCAACATGATCCCCATGGTCATAAATGTCCTTATTAAACTCCAAAACACTCAAATAACCTAAAAACCAAACATGACAAAAATTATACTTATGAGGCCCCTGATGCCCCTGCATCATACACCCAAGGGGAAGAAAACTCAAGTCCCACCTGAGTATAGGTCTACAACAGTATATCCATGCTTGATAATATCATCTTCAGACATCCAAGTAGCATCTTTCATAGGAAGACCCCTCCACTTGACCAAATATTGAAGATATGTTGTGTTTCTTGTCTTCTTGAGTTCCTTGGTATCAAGGATGCACTCTAACTCTAGAGGTTTGTTGGTTGGGAGATCTTGGACCCATTCATCATCTACAAATGCTTGGGAACTTGCTTCATTACCTGCAACAATATCCCCTTTGGAAGGGTACAAGTTAGATACATTAAATATAGGTATGCCAATACCACTTGGTAATTAAATCTCATATGCATTAGGAACAAACTTGTGAACAACCTTGCAAGGTCCAATCTTCTTCATCTACAATTTGGAGTATTGTCCCATGGGAAATCTCTTCTTTCTAAGTTGGGTTAGGACCAAATCTCCAACCTTGAAATGGACTTCTCTCTGGTGTGCATCAACTCTTTACTTATATTTGTCAACACTTCTTTGTAGGTGATCCTTAACCTATTGATGAATCTCTTTCATAGCCATAGCAAATTGTTCACCCTCAGCACTCATCCTCTCCATTCCACTAGTATCCT
Source organism: Cunninghamia lanceolata (assembly GCA_027924645.1). Taxonomy (NCBI): domain Eukaryota; kingdom Viridiplantae; phylum Streptophyta; class Pinopsida; order Cupressales; family Cupressaceae; genus Cunninghamia; species Cunninghamia lanceolata. The sequence continues at coordinate 4,290,694 of BSBN01000793.1, forward strand.
GTAACTCAAAGACTCCTCTAGGCTACAAACCATAAACAACTTCAAAAGGACTCTTACCCACACTTCTATTCACCGAATCATTATATGTAAATTCTGCTTGAGGTAAGATCAAATATTAGTGAGTAGAATGCTCTTTGGTGAGACATATTAAGAGGTTACCAAAGATCCTATTAACCACCTTGGTCTTCCCATCAATTTTAGGGTGATAGGTAGAACTCAAACTAAGGTTAGTGCCAAGTTTATTCCAAAAAGTTCTCCAAAAATGCCCAACAAACTTACTATCTCTGTCTGAAACAATAGTCAAAGGCAAACCATGAATCCTTAAGAATTATTTGAAGAACAAACCTACAATATAAGAGGCATCATTGGAGCTCTTGCATTGGATGAAATGTGTCATCTTGGAGAATCGGTCTACTACAACATAGATGGAATCAAAACCTCTAGGTGTTTTTGGTAAATCCATTACAAAATCCATACCTATAGAGTCCCAAGGTCTATTTGGAATAGGAAGAGGCTGATACAAACCTACATTTGTGCTACTCCCTTTTGCCTTTTGACAAATAACACATTTCTCAACAAATTTCCTTACATTAGTTTCCATCTTAGGCCAAAAATAATGCCTTCTCAGCTGCTCCAAGGTCTTATCAATTCCAAAATGACCTGCAAGACTACCACTATGCTTCTCTTTTATCAAATTATCTCTCATTGAACACTTAGACACACAAAGTTGGCCCCTTTGAATAATAAACCCTCTTGAATAAGAAAATCAGAACTTATCTCATGAGGAACACCATTAGATTGGTTACAAGATGCATAAATCTCCTTGAAATCAACATTATTTATATACATACCTTTTAGTGCTTCAACTCCTACACTTTGCAATTGGATCTCTTGCACCATTAGTTTCCTTCTACTCAATGCATCGGCCACTTTGTTTGATTGCCCCTTCTTATGTTTGATGGTGAAAGTAAAACCTTGCAAATATCCCACCCATTTAACATGCCTATGATTGTGTTTCTCTTGAGTATTTAAGAATTGGAGAGCATGGTTATTAGTAAAGACTATAAACTCCTTTGGAAGTAGATAATGCCTCCATTTCTTCAAGGACTGAACCAAAGCATACATCTCTAGGTCATAGGAAGAGTATTTCTTCTTAGCCTCATTGATTTTTTCACTAAAGAAGGCAATGGGCCTGCCCTCTTGACTTAACACTGCCCCTATGGCATAGCCACTTGTATCACACTCAATAGTAAATACCTTATTGAAGTATGGTAAGGCTAATATGGGCTTCTTTCCTACCCTCTTTTTCAAATACTTAAAACTCTTTTCAGCCTCATTAGTAAAAAAAAACTTCTTTCTCTTATTCCTCTTTATGGTATCAATGATTGGAGCACAAACATGAATGAAACCATTAATAAAATTCCTATAAAAACTTGCCAAACCATGGAAACTTCTTACCTCAACAACTGATTTGGGTGGACGCCAACTTAGAATATATTCAACCTTGCTTGGATCGTGCCTTTTGTAACCACAAAACCAAGATAAACCAACTTTATCTTCATACACTCACATTTCTTGAAATTAATCATTAGTTTAACTTCATTCAATATTCTTAAAACCAAATCCAAATGGTGCAAATGTGCTCCCTTAGTCTTACTAAAAACAATAATGTCATCAAAATAAACCACTACAAACTTACCAATAAAAGGCTTGAGAACTTCATTCATCAACCTCATGAAGGTGTTAAGTGCATTTGAGAGACCAAAAGACATCACAAGCCACTCATAAATCCCTTCATTTGTCTTAATTGTTGTCTTCCATTCATCCCCTAGTCTGATTCTAATTTGGTGATACCCACTCTTGAGGTCTATTTTGAAAAAGTAGCATCATCCACCTAGACAATCCATCAAGTCTTCTATTCGTGGAATGGGAAATCTATATCTGATTGTAATCTTATTGATGGCCCTAGAATCAATGCACATCCTCCATTCACCTCCCTTCCTTGGTGCTAGGACAGCAGGAACTAAACAAGGACTAAGGCTTTCTTTGATTAGCCCCTTATCAAGCAATTCTTCGACTTGTCTCTTAATCTCCTCATTCTGCTATGGTGTCATCTTATATGCTGCCTTATTAGGCAAACTAGCCCCTGGTATGAAATCAATGTGGTGAATAATATCCCTCAAAGGTGGCAAGGTGTTTGGGATTTCATCCACTACTATATCAACATACTTCTTTAGCAAGTTTTTAATTTCCAAAGGCAACTCTTCTTTCTTTGTTGTTGTCTCAACAGACCTAGGCTTGACTATGATGGAAAAACCCATATTGTCCTCTTCCATGGACTTTATGAATTCCTTCTCTCCTACCAACATCACATTGGATTCCACTTGTGGTGTTTTATCTTCATCTTTCAACGGTGTTAGAGTATATGAGACTCCATCCATCTCTATAAAATATGTGTTCTTTTTACCATCATGTTTGACATTTCTATCATATTGCCATGGTCTACCAAGAAGCACATGATAAACATTGATAGGGATGATGTCACACATGACCTTGTCCTTATAACCCCCTATATGGAATTCTACCCAACTTTGTTCATTCACTAATACTTGTTGTCCTTTGTTTAACCAAGAAAACTTATATGGAGTGGCATAAGGCAATCTTTTTAACTTTAACTTCTTTACCATTTCAAATGAAACCAAATTGTCAGTACTTCTTGAATCAAGGACAACTGTACAAAATTTACCTTGGAATTTGCATGTAGTTCTAAAGAGTGACTTTCTTTGAGGTGGTTCCTTCTCCATGGGAACTTTGATCAAGGTTCTTCTCATCAATAAGGACTCTCCAACTTATGGTTTTGCATTTTGTGATGGGGAATTAACACTTTCAGCATCATCTCCACCTTGTACAATCTGATTTCTCCTCTCACCTTTAAAAGAAGTAGATGACCACTCCTTAGGGCATTGCCATGCTTGATGGTCTGCAAATTTATTGTAGTTGTAGCACTTTCCAGTGAATCCACTTGAGCCTCCTCTATTTCCAAATTTGCTTCTAAAATTTGGTCTTCTTCCTCTAAAGTTGCCCCTTGAATCTGATGTTTGTTCTTGTGAGTTACTTGTCTCTCCTTGAGACCTTTAAGACTATCATCTACCAGAAAAATTCCCTCTTCCTTTAAAATTTGTCCTTCCCCGACCTCTACTTTTCTTTTCTTGTCTCCTTCTCAACTTGTCTTCAGCCTTTATGGCCAGCTGATAGCACTCTTCTATGGTTCTTGGATTTGTGAGACTTAGTTCATCTTGTAGGCTATACTTTAGCCCATTCAAATACCTTGCAACTTTGTCAACATCTTCTTCCATGTGGCTTGATCTTATGTTTAGTTTGTAGAACTCTTCTATGTATGTTTTCACATCCATGTCTTTTTGCTTCAAATTTTGCAACCTTCTATTCAACAGAATGGCATAATCACTAGGTAGGAATTTACCTTTCAATTTTGCAACCATTATGTCCCAAGATGTAATCTTTGCTTTGCCTTTCTTCTTCCTCTCTTCTTGTACATAATCCCACCATAGGGATACATGTCCTTTTAGTTTTGTTCTTTCCAATTTCACTTGCTACCCCTCAGGTATCTCCTCAAACTCAAAATACTTTTCTAATTCTCCTATCTAATCTAGGAGTTCTTCTCCATTCAAACTTCTTGAATATACTAGATGTTATATTTTTACCTTGGAACCATCATTCTTAACTGTCTTTAGCAATTTCTCCAATCTCTTCTCTTCAATGTCTCTTTCTTCTTCAAGTTCTTCTTGTGGTGCATTTTCACCCACTTCTTCTTCTTCTTCTTGGTCACTCAAATCTCCTATGACCACTCTTCTTCTTTCGTTGGTCTCAACTGATGTGAGTCTTGCATCAAGGATTTCCCTTATGGCTCTCAACTCTAGGGAAAGAGATTCTCTTACCTCTCTGATTATTCATTCCACATTCACCCTTGGAAGCATCTTGGCCATGTTGGAATTAGTTCAGACAACTGAGAGGGGGGTGAATCAGTTATCCCTAAACTTTAACCTTTTCTATACTTTTAAATCTTCTTTCCTAACCAGATTAATGATGTAAACATTTAACCATAGATCAACACATGAGTAGAAACAACACGAACACACAACACCAGATTTTTGACATGGAAAACCTGGTTAAGGGAAAAACCATGGTGGGGGTTAACCCATAAAATGTGTACCCTCTTAAAAGTACTTAAGAAAATAGAAGGCACATGCCTTTGAGCACACTACCCAGAGCTCATTGCTCAAGAAGAGGCTCACTGTCTATAAGAAATTATGATTTACACAGATATAATTAACTAAGAAATAGCATCTACATTCATGCCTGAATCAGTCCCTTTGAAGGCTCACAAAAACTTCTACTCCTATCTTCACATTCTTCTTCACTGACTCTTCACTCTATACTCCCTTTGCTCCTCTTTTTCTCTGCTCTGCTTTTGATCCTTTCCTCAGATTTAATTCATTTCATACAAGGATGATCTTCCACAACTCTTCAACAAGTATTTATACACTTAACACAGATCTTTACACTATTGGCCAAACATAGTTGAGACTTGAAACTTCCTCCATTAACATACCATGCTTCATAAAGTGCTTTTTAGATCATCCACAACATGCCAGGAACATCCAGTCAGCCAAGACTAGGAAGAACATCAACCTCAAAGAAGAAATCTTCAATCAACATGCTCAAACTTCAATGCGGACCTCCAACATAGTAGCCACATGTTCCAGAGACCTCCACAAGCACATTGAATTCACCAATAGCATTTACTCTAAACCAAATTACTAGAATCATTTGTATCTTCCTATGGAACCTCAAGAACACTATCTGCCATGACTGTTAAACTAGAAAGATAGCTTGCGGACCTCCAAACCATGAACCACTTGAGTTGATGATACACACTGACTTCCCAAACATGCCTTCAGATCCACAAACCATAATATTTCACTGCAGACCAATCCAGACCAACTTACTGTCACACTATCTTTTCTGAATACTGCAAAATCTAGTTCTACTCAGATGACCATAACTTCTTCAAATCTTCATGTGGACTTCTCAATTCTTAAGTGGAGCAACCTCTGACAATCCTCTACAGAGGCATATGGTCTGCATGCATTGATTGTCATTAATTTTATCAATATCCTCAACAATCTAGTCTTCTATACAGACAACAATATAGGATACAGTTGACACCAATGGCAACAAGGATATGTTGACATCAATGACAACACCACTTAGGCACATATTTGCAACAATCTCCCCCTTTACAATTGATGGCAACATATGATGTGAAAAATTGAATTCAACCATCGAGACAAGAACTTCTCCCCCTTTCTCTTATCACACCTACAACCATTTTCTTCACTACTCCCCCTTTCACTAGCAACTATGCACTTCCAAGTTTTTCACATGACTTCTCTCCCCCTTTGACATCAATGGAAAATGGCACATATTTTCTATCTTTTCTCTTCATTTTTATTTTAGACTGATCTCCAACATTTGCATACTAACTATTCCTTTGAGTAGTATCTTCTCAACATCAATCCAGATCTGAAGATATGTCTGAGAATTCCATCAAACTGATGCACATAAGTGCATCTTAGTTCTAATTAGGAGGGGTAATAACCCCTAATTTCTCTCTAAGATACTCAAAAGTATCCTTGGCAAGAGGCTTAGTGAAGATATATACGATCTGATCTTTGGAAGGCACAAACTCTAACTTGACTTCATTCTCATTTACCTTCTCTCTCAAGAAATGAAACTTGATAGATATATGTTTTGTCTTTGAATGCAATAACAGATTCTTTGAGATGCTTATTACACTAGAATTATCACAAAAAATTGTGACTGGGTCCTCAAACACAATTCTGATGTCCTTGAACATTTGCTTCATCCACAGAACCTGAGTACAATTATTTGTTGCTACTATATATTTTTCCTCTATAGTAGATAGAGATATTGCCTCTTACTTTTTGCTTATCCAAGAGACCAATCTTCTCCCCAAGAAGAATGTACCATCACTAGTACTTTCTCTATCATCCACATCTCCTGCACAATCAACATTTGTATATGCATGAAGAGTGAAGTTATTGTCCTTTGGATACCACAGTCCATAATCAATTGTCCCCTTGAGATATCTAAAAATTCTTTTGACTGCCATAACATGGGATTCTTTTGGATCAGCTTGAAATTTGGCAACAAGTCTGACTGCATTCATGATGTCAGGTCTGGTCTTGGTCAAATAGATCAATCCTCCAATCATTAATCTATACCTTTTCTGATTTGCCTTGGGGAGTCATCATCTTTTTTAGCTTTCATCAAATTACCATAGGTGTACCTACTAGCTTTCAATCTTCCATTCCAAACTTCTTCAACAATTCTTTTACATACTTGGATTGAGATATGAAGATACCTTTATTTGACTGAGCAATTTATAGACCTAGGAAGAAATTCATCTCACCAAACATTGATATCTCAAACTCACTTTTCATTTGATCAGAAAATGCTTTGCACATACATTCATTTCCACCAAAAATGATATCATCAACAAAGACTTCAACAATTAGAATGTCCTCATGATTAATCTTGAAGTACAAATTACTATGATTAGCAGTACCGTTTCTAAATCCCAGCTTAAGCAAATGCTTATCCAATCTAGCATACGAGGCTCTTGGAGCTTACATGAGTCCATACAAGGCTTTTCTTAGTCTACAAACCATATCTCCCTGATCAAACAACTAAAATCCTTCTGGTTTCTCAATGTAGACTTCTACTTCCAAATCTCCATTCAAAAATGTTGATTTGACATCCATCTGATATACTTTAAAATCTCTGAAGGAACCAAATGTAAGAAACAATCTAACTACCTCTATCCTTGCCACCAAAGCAAAAGTTTCTTCAAAATCAATTCCTTCCACTTGAGAGTAGCCTTTATATACCAACCTTTCCTTGTTTCTTACAACCTCACCATCTTCATTTAGTTTATTTCAGAAGACCCATTTGGTTCCAATCACATTTTTGTCCTTGGGTCTAGGAACAAGATCCCAAGTGTGATTCTTTTCTATTTGCATCAATTCTTCTTCTATTTCCTTAACCTAGTTTTCATCTTTGTAGGCTTCACTCACTAATTTAGGTTCAATATTTGAAATCAAAAAATCTCTTCTTGATCTTCAACAACTCTTCTCCTATTTCAAACACCTTTATTTCTATCTCCTATGATTTGATATTTAGGATGATTCATTCTTACATACCTGGGGGTTTTGGGAATTGTTTGAACTCCTATTTCTTCAACTTATTCCTCATCGTCTGCACTAACCTCTTGAGTTATTGGATTAATCTGGATCTGAGTCTAGATTTGAACTTGACTTTCATCTTAATCATCTGAATCATATCCACAATACCTAGAATTTCCTTCTTTGCTTTCATCAACTTTAACATTAGCACTTTCAACAATATTTTTCAACCTTGTGTTGAAGCACCTATAAGCCTTACTTTTAGTTGAGTATCCCAAAAATATTCCTTCATCACTTCTTGCCTCAAACTTACCTAAATCCTCATCTCTTTTGATATAGCATTTTCTACCAAAAACTCTAAAATATCTCACAGTAGGAGGATGACCAAACCATAGTTCATAAGGAGTCTTACCAGAATTTCCTTTGATCTACACCTAGTTAAGAGTGTAGATAGTAGTACTCACAGCTTCCCTCCAATAAACTTGAGGAACATTTGTTTCCATCATCATGGTCCTGGCAGCTTCAAGAATGGTCTGGTTCTTCCTTTCCCTAACTCCATTTTGCTGAGGAGTCCTAGGAGTAGGTAACTATCTTTTTATTCCATGCTTTTCACAGAAAGCATCAAACTCACCGAAAGTGAATTATCCACCTCTGTCAAATCTAAGACATTATTTTCCCACCAATCTCATTTTCAACCATCATCTTGAACACCCTAAACTTATCAAGAGATTCTAATTTTTCTTTAAGGAAAGTTACCCACATCATCTGGGAGTAATCATCAATTAACAACATGAAATATCTGTCTCCTTGCACACTCCTAATTCTAGTAAGACCACAAAGATCAGTATGTACCAGTTCCAATCTCCAACTTGAACCTTGTTCCTTACTTTTGAATGAAATTTCATTCTGTTTACCCAATTGGCATTCTCTACATATGCTATCAGGTTCCACAAGTCTTGGAAGATCTCTTACAACTTGAGTGGAACTTATTTTGACAATGTTACCAAAATTCACATGACACATCCTCCTATGCCATAACCAACTTTGATCTATTTGAGAAATCAAACAACTTTTACCTAAACTACTTAAGTGAAATATGTTACCTCTAGTTTGCATACCGGATGCAATTTCAGTTCTAAAACATTCTAAGATACTGCATTTTCCATCCTTGAATTGAAGATCATAACCCTTGTCAACCAATTGTCCAACACTGAGAAGATTATGTTCCAGTCCTGTAGGAGTCAAGGACAACACTAAGAGGGGGGGTGAATCAATGTTATGTGAATTTTCAAATCTTTTGCAAACTTTAACTTTCAAAACACAAGCAGAGAAAGCTATCATTGATTTGTCAAACACATATGCACATGACTGATAATGAAAAACAAAACCTCATGAGTAAATCATACACACATAGAGAAGATCAATATACATTATGACACAAGATTTGCATGAGTGGAAAACCCTCTAGGGGTAGAAAAACCACTCCAAAACTGCCTCACTAGCTTTATTAATAATCTCACTGATTACAATGTTTAGAAGCACCAACTTCAAGGAGCACCAACCCCTAATATCTACAAAATGTGCAAGAAGTGATTGCCACTCAATCTGATTTGCACCATTATATATAACTTGTCTTCTCTTTTGCATATCTCTATTCAATTACAATTTGAATATCAATCTCATTACCAAATCACCTGATACTCAATCAACTACATATTGTCTTCATAAATTTGTTGTGCAAGGAGGTCATCATTTCTACTTTTTATCCTTACTCAAAATCTCTGCACAAATTCAATAATATCTCTGCAAATTTATTTGTCTTCTTTGCATGAACATGTGTCTCTGCAAATATTAACACATCTCTACAAAACAATTTACATCATCTTTGTATATACTCCTGATACACATAAACCCTCTCATCATTACTTGCAATAAATCTGAGCAAAAAATTCTATCTATGTCTTCTTTACAACACACACTATATGTATTCAACCTCTATGAACTCATCATATGTATGTTTCATCTCTGTCTCCCAAGACATATCATCAATGCACCTAAAAAACAATTTTATAGAAATTGAATATCCTTCCACCTGCAAAGAAAAATCTTTTCATATTCCTTTGTGCCTATTCAATTCTTCAATAACCTCTTCAAATTCTCTTCCTTCTATCTACAAAAAAATCTCCAAACAAAAATAGATAATATCAAACCCCATTTAAAAACTCTTCATGTTCTCTGAGCATAAATAAAAAACTATTCAATTTCCCCTTACAAATATCTTCACAAGATAAAAAATCTTCAATAAAATCAATCTATCATAAAGAAAAAATTTCACAATGACCCTCCAATCAATTGATCTTTCATTTTTATTTCTCTTCATCCAAAAAAAATCTTACATATTACTCTCAAGAATAATATCTGAAAAAGAAACTTTCCCCTTTATGAAAAAATATACTATCATAAAAATCTCCTTCTTAGCTTTTAGTGCCTCAAAAGACTTACCAATAAAATATGCCCTGAAGAAAGAAGCTAACAATTAGCTTTAATTTGTCCTTTTCAAAGATTAAAATTAGTAAAAAAAATCTTTTATCTTTCCTCAAATTCGTGCCCATACACATTCGATGGCTTTGCATATATAAAAAATCACCTTATTTTTTTTAATTGTCATAAAAATATGACATGGAAGCCGATAACTTAAAGTTTCTAATATTTAGAAAAAACAAAAACAAAGCCAATTGAAATGGCTTGTTCGCACCCAACACATAATCTTATTATTATTTTTTTACTCCCCATCGAATAAGATATTTGATGTACTTCATAAAGTTCTTTAGGATCTTAAAACATTCAAACCAAAAAGTTACTTAGACTTAGCTTTTTTATTGAGCCTCCTTTTTAGTGCTCATTTCAAATGATGTTACCACCGTGCACAAAGATGAGACTGAGAGGATCAGTCTAGTAGGGTGAAGGGGCCGGTTGCCCCATGGTCTTAAACCCTCCATGAAGTCAATTCTAAGTGACTGACTTGCAACTATCAGTCAACTCTAATTTATAACAAAAGTGCAATAGTGAGAGAGTTATGTTAGAATATAAATGATTTTAATGCTTATTCAAAACCTTTGACCACATTAATATATGTGATTTATCAAAATCACTTCTTGATCACACAATCATATATGGTCATGATCTCCTGAACATATAGACATCTTGAAGCATCCTTAGAAAGGTCATCAACTAAAACACCATCAACCAAACATCTTCATGTGAAATCTTTGATAAGCCTATTCCTTTGAATCATGATCATGATATGAATGAGAACCACCATCTGAATACATCATTGAACATTCTGAACCACCAAGACTGACATCAAAATAAAGTAATCAACCTGTTACAATCTTGAAGCATATTAACAACAATATATCAATAACAACCTTGCCTTGAGGTACTCCTAACAACATAGATGAGCACATTCTAGAAAGACCATAGTTGCCTTGTGCATTAACATACTTAAACCATGACCAACTGAAAAAGAAAACAACTCCTTTCTCATCTACAACCAAGTGAACATCACCATGCCATCATGTGAACTCCTTTGAAAGAACAACACCATCATGCCACCATGACAACCTAAGATCATGATGATGTTCTTCTCAAAATAACTCTTAAACAAATATCACAAACCCTTGTCCAAATAAGACATCATGAATAGATGAAGAACATGAAACACAATAGAGTCGAGAAGAACCATAAACCATATGAAATATGAACAATGAGATGTTTACAACCTCGTAATCAGCCTTATGTGAACTCCATAATAAAGATATCACATTGAAATACAACAAATCATGAAGATCAACTCACTGAATATGCAATGTATCAACCTCTTGCACTTACCTCCTGATTAGTGACCTGCAGATGTTTACTAATATCAACCCAAGATCCTGCAAGACCTTTTTGACATCAATGACAATTAGTCACCATCAAGTCCTTCCACATATAGAACATCATTGGTGTTTTTCTTACCATCAAAAGAGATGGATCCTCTGCCACGGATTCTACCAACTGAGTTGTCTCCAAATTTCACAAGTCCTCCTTCATAATTTTCAAAACTCACAAACTTACTCTTGTCACCAGTCATATGATGAGAACATCCACTATCAATCACCCAATCATCATTTTCAATAACTTGAGTAGCCAAGGCACTTTCCACATTTGCATAGCTAGCAGATTCAGTAGACATCGAATCTTCTTCTTTGATAGCAATGAACACCCAATCATTTTCAAAGGAACCTCCATGATTAGATTCATCATCTATGATCCCTTCTGCTCCATCTTCTTGGACATAGTAACATTTCTTCTGACCCTTGTACCTGTTAGGGTTTGGTTTTGAAAACCTCTCCAAACATCTTGAGGTAAAATGACCAATCTTATTACAAGAAAAACATTTGAGTGGTAATTTTCCTTTATACTTATCGGATCCTCTTGGCAATAAGAGCTTCAAGATCTATAGTTTCTATTTCAAAATCTTCAAGATCCTTTCTTGTCTTCACAAATCTATTTGATCTTGTAAAAGAGCTTTCACCCGGATCATATCTTTGTTTTCCATATACACTAGCTTTGAATGCAGATTCAGACTTAGGAAGAGAATCCTCAAATTCACTCAATTTAAAAGCTAAAATTTTGCCAACCAGGTGATCTCTTGTAACTTCTAAGATAGTCCTAATCTCCTCTATAGTAGTAACCTTATGTTTGTATGAATTAGGCAAAGATCTGAGCACTTTTTCCACAATATCTAATTCTTCCAAAATTCTGCCAGCACACCTGATCCCACACACAAGTTCATTTATCTTTTGCATGTAGATTGTGATGTTTTCATCTTCACTCATCCTCAGATTTTCAAATTTTCATCTTAGACTTTGTAGTTTGGGACATTTGACATATTTATCTCCTTCATATAGATTCTCCAACTTCTCCTAGATTTCATGAGCACTTTTTAGTCCAAAAACATTTTTCATTTTTAAATCAGTCAGGGCACTCAACAAGACTTCTTTAGCTCGAAAGTTATTTTCAGCATCGTTGAGTTCATCTGGAGTTGAAGGACCTTTCTCTGAATGTTCACACTTATCTTTTGTTATTAACCAATAAGCATCACCCATGCATTGTAAATGGCATTCCATGCGACTCTTCCAAATAGAGTAATTTGTTCCATCGAATCTTGGACTATCCTTCTTGTAAGTCGACATCCTAGATCTCCTTGGGCAGTTAAGCTCTTTTTAGAGGAACTTGGCTCTGATAATAATTGTTGGAATTAGTCCAGACAAGTAAGAGGGGGGGTGAATCAGTTGTCCCTAAACTTTAACCTTTTATGTACTTTTAAATCTTCTTTCTTAACCAGATTAATGATGTAAACCTTTAAGCATAGATCAACACATGAGCAAAAACAACATGAACACACAACACCAGAATTTTGACGTGGAAAACTCAGTTAAGGGAAAAACCATGATGAGGGTTAACCAACAAAATGCATACCCTATTAAAAGTACTTAAGAAAATAGAAGGCACATGCCTTCGGGAGAACTACCGAGAGCTCACTACTCAAGAAGAGGATCACTTCCTATAAGAAATTATGATTTACATAGATATATTGAATTGACAAATAACATCTACATTCATGCCTGAATCAGTCCCTTTGAAGGCTCAGAAAAACTTTTGCTCCTATCTTCACATTCTTCTTCACTGACTCTTCACTCTATACTCCCTTTGCTCCTCTTCTTCTCTACTCTACTTTTGATCCTTTCTTCAGATTTAATTCATTTCATACAAGGATGATCTTCCACAACTCTTCAACAACTATTTATACACTTCATCAACCTTCGAATGATCAACAAAGTTGGCTAAACTTAACACAAATCTTTACACTATTGGCCAAACATAGCTGAGACTTGAAACTTCCTCCATTAACATACCATGCTTCATAAAATGCTCTTTAGATCATCCACAACATGCCAGGAACATCCGGTCGGCCAAGACTAGGAAGAACATCAACCTCAAAGAAGAAATCTTCAATCAACAAGCTCAAAATTCAATGCGGACCTCCAACATAGTAGCCACACAATCTAGAAACCTCCATAAACACATTGAATTACCAATGCCATTCACTCTAAACCAAATTACCAGAACCATTTGTATCTTCCTCCAGAACCTCAACAACACTATCTACCATGACTGTCAAACTAGAAAGATAGCTTGCGGACCTTCAAACCATGAACCACTGGAATTAATGATACACACTGACTTCCCAAATATGCCTTCAAATCTACAGACCATAATATTTCACTGCGGAGAAATCTGGACCAACTTATTGTCACATTGTCTCTTCTGAATACTGCAAAATCTAGTTCTACTTAGATGGCCATCACTTCTTCAAATCTTCATGTGAACTTCTCAATTCTTAACTAGAGAAACCTTTGACATTCCTCTACATAGCCATATGGTCCACATGCATTGATTGTCATTAATTTTCTCAATATCCTCAACAATCCAGTCTTCTCTACAGATAATAATATAGGATACAGTTGACACCAATGGCAGCAAGGATATGTTGACATCAATGACAACACCACTTAGGCACATATTTGCAATAGGCTAGTCTTCAAACTTAACTTATTTGTGACCTCTTATTGAATGACCTTGCTCTAATACCATTTTGATGTAGAGGAAGGACTCACTTTAGGACAAACCATGAAAATTTGTACATTCTTGATATTTTACCCTTGGAACCTAGTAGCCTTTCAAAATGACCTTTTGGACCATAAATTTCATTGTAGACTTGATATTAAAAATATAAGACCTTTTTGGGATATCGTTTTGACTCTTATTACACATATCTAAAAATGGGTTGTGGTTTCTTTGTACGGACTAGGGCAATTTTTGACTATCCCTCTCCCAATTAGGCCTAATTCTAGCAATTCATCTAGCAATACATATGATCTGAGATGAATTAACACCTAATAATGGTACCATTGGCATAATATTGACTCAAGAGCCTTCACACCTTCCAATCCTAGTGATCTTACATAGGTTTTAAGGTTTACACTCACAAGAAGTCCAAACTTGACTGTTATCCCTTCTAGGTTTTCACTGTCATACACAGGCCACTTTAGGACAATCAAAACATTTTTTCAAGTAATTGTTATTAAAGACTAAAAACCCCTTGATCAGGTCTATAGGAACCTTGCACAAACTCCCAACACTTTCTCCAATCATAAAAATATCAAAAATTGCATTGGTGACCTCCAAACTTTCATTCAATGTCTTCACAGTCTGATACATACAGAGTATCAGACATAAAACCTTCCAAAAGTACATGCAACCTTCATCATGGGACCCTACAAGTTTGGAATATGATACATGGCATTGCTATATACCTATCCACCCATTGTGGTGATGTTTCCACTAGTGGAAGGCCAATTATCTCATTTATTTACTCATTGGTTCCTCGAGGTAGGGTTTTGACCAGTCTTTAATAAAAATGTAATAAATTTAAACTACTAAATAAAAATATAGTGAAACCAAAACCAAAATAAAGTAGATTCACATCATATTTCAATAAACCAAGTTACTCAGCTCTAATGGGACCATACAATCTGCACAAATACAAAAGAACAGACCTGCAACGTTGGAATGCATAGAAAAATATTCATTCATGAAACTTCAATTACAATTCCACACCACACCCTCCATTCAAGTTTCAAGGATGCATATATCCATCTCCCATCCATTCCAACTGATTATAAATGATTTCTTGATTTACTTGTAACTGTTTCTTGATTTTTCATTTGTAATTGTGCGTTTTTGAGCAACATGACAACTTTTACACTTTTTTTTAACCAAAGACCCTATTAACACTCCAAAAATGGATCAACATGATCCCCATGGTCTTAAATGACCTTATTAAACTCCAAAACACTCAAATAACCTAAAAACCAAACATGACAAAAATTATGCTTATGAGGCCCCTGATGCCCCTGCATCATCCATCAACCAAGATGATGTTGTAAGTGGTTTCAGATAGCCTAGGTCTTCCTAAGTGCTCCCACAAGGTTTTTCTGATCATGTTGAAATCTTCTCCCAAATCTATAATGACATTCTAGACCTTTTTGTGATTGATGTGAATATCTACCATCAATGGTTTTGTCTTCCATTATCTATCTATTCTATGCATCCTCCAGAGTTGACTCTTCTGACCATGCTCCTTGTTCCAGTACTTAGAAATTTTCTTTAGTTTCTCAATCAACCTGTGTTACTAAGTCAATTGGGCTAATTTCTTGTGAGCTCATCTACTTCTCCTTTGTTGAAAAACTACTTGTATTGCTTCTCCTTCTCTTTCTTATTCCTTATTGTTTGTTTAGCTTCCTTCACCAGTTCTTCATGCTATTTCTTAGTAGGAATAAGTTCTTCATCCTCCCCGTTGTCTTCTTCCTATGTCTCAATGATATAATGCCTTCCAATATCTATTCCTTGTCTTGTCAGTACTACAGCTTGCTCCTTCCTCTTCCTTCTCTCTTTTCTGGTATGTTTTAGTTTGCTTCAGTATCTATTCCTTGTCTTGTCAGTACTATAGCTTGTTCCTTCCTCTTCCTTCTCTCTTTTCTAGTATGTTTTGGTGTGTTTCTCTAGTAATACTCTTCTTCTTCTATGGATTTAGTTGAAGATATGTTTGTCTCCTCTCTGTTGTTCTTCTCAGAAGTTATTGCTCCTTGCTTCTTAGGTTCTCTTCTTATGATCCTCGCTCCTTTTCTATTGTTTAGATTTGAGGTTGTGCAATCTAGAAGTATTGTTGTGCCCTCTCACAAGAGAATAAATCATGTGAGCTATGCTATTACAAAATGAATGTTGTGTTTTCTTTTCAACCCAACATTCATTAGCATAGTGTCCTAGATTACCACAATAGAAACAGGTGGCATCCTCCTTCCTTCTTTGATTTCTTCCATGGCCTCTGCCTCCTCTGTAACATCCAAACCATTCTTTTTCATCATTATTATAGCTATTTCCATATGATGGACCACCAAAATTTGAATTTTGTATTGCATTGACATTCCTACGATTCCTCCAACTTGGCTTCTTGTAGTCTTGATCATATGAATTTATTTCTTTCGTATATGTCATATTACTTCTCTTCACAGAGTTTGTAGTGTTTCCTTCATACCATGTCTAATCTTCTTCATCAACAAAGTCTCTTTTCCTCCAGTGTTTCATGATCATCCCATTCTCCACATAATCCACAGTTATTGAATTGACTTTTTCATTGTGATATCTTGTCTTTCACATTTCATCCTAGGGCATTCATTTCTCAAGTGGCCTTCTATTGTGTAGTATGAACACCAAATATTATGTCTTGCCTTGTGTATTCTCCTCTTGCTTAACCAACATCTCCTACCTTAGCTTCAGTTGCTCCAATTCTAACTTTAGCTTCTCTAATTCTAGGTTTTCCTTTATCTTATCTTGCCTGCACAAGGATTGAGACTCTATCTGGTAAACCAATGTCACTGTTTCTGCATATGTTTAAAAAATCCTTCCATCTAGGGTTGGCCTTATTTTAGGGCTTATTCCAAAAATAGACCATTCTATCTTTTTCTTCTCAGTCAATGGTTCCTCCAATCTCCTAGTTGTCTCCTTGAATCTTTTATCAAACTCCTTTATTGATTCTTTTTCCAATTGTATCAAATATCCCATCTTACTTACTCCTTCTGTAGGAACATCTAGAACTCCAAAGTTCTCAAAAAATAGATTCTTGATATCATTCCATTCCTTGTCACTTTGGGGCATGTCTTCCTATACCACTTCAATGATTCATTTTGCAAGGTACCTATGAATTCAAACAACTTGATTTCATCTCTTGTTTCTCCCTTCTGGTACCAAATAGATTCCAAGAAAAAATGTGCTCCGTTGCCTCAGTAGTATCCTTTTCAAATACTAATAACTTCACTGGGGTATTCATGATTTCTTTTTTCCCAACTTTATGATTCTTTACGGTAGAATTCCTTTGATCTGCTTCTCCAGTTCAACTATCTTCTATCAACTCACTTCCCTTCTCTTCCCTTGTCTCTCTATAGTTGAATATCAAAATACTCCTCTCCTAAAACTTTTGCAAAATCTCTCCAGATCTTTGCTATTCTCTCTACTTCTTTGTTTGCTCAAATATCTTCCTTCTCCGCTAAAATTCTCTTGACTTTATATGGTACTTGGGGTGACTCATGGTCTAGGGGTTGTGTCTCTTTGTAATGTCTCTTCAAATTAGGTGATACTCTTTCAATTATAAATGACATGATGTCAGCATTCAATAGTGACTCAAATAACCTTCCAAAACCCTCAAAACTCCTCTCAATTCTTACCACATCTTCTCCTTCTTCTCTTATCTTTTGTACATATTTCAAGCATTTAGTTCCTCTATATATTCCTCATCTATCTTCAAAATATTTGGTGTTAACTCATCTTCTTTGGTACACTGCGACACAAACCCTAATTCACCTAATTCTTTTCTTTCCCTTCCACATTCCTCTCTGGTAGCACCCTCCATGATGTACTCCTCAACATTTTTTCTGACATCCTATATGCCTTTTCCATTCACCTTCTTTTCTCTGGCAGCACCCTCCTCAGCGCGCTCAGCAACATCCATCATAACATGCTTATCTTTTTACTTTCTTCTGGTAGTACCCTTAGTGGTACGCTATTCAAATTCTTCTATCTTTTCTTCCACACCTTCTTTTATCCTTCTTTCCTCAATCATTTGTGCAATTTCTATTCTTCTATGGTAATGTTCTTGTCTTTTTTGAATCTATTTCAACCTCTCTTCTCTGCTTATCTCCATTTTTGTTCTAATTTCTTTGTCAATCTGTCTTCTCTTTTGCTTCTCCCCTTTCACCATGGGTTTGCTAGATTTGGTGTTCCATTAGTCCTTTTATATCACATGGAATCCTCATATGAAGAGTTACATCATTTGCAAGGTCCTTCTAGACCCAACCCCCTCCCACTTTCCATCCCCCCTCTCATATAGGTAGAAAGCTAAGGAGATGAATTTCTTTGCACTTTGAAAAAAATTCCTTCCGACATCACTTCTCCTCTCTAGAATTCTATGCTACTTCTACTAGTGTTTTGCCTTTTTGATCTTTAACTACCTTCTTCTAGGGTCTCAAAAATGAAACCAAATGTTAGCAAGGAATGTGAGGGGATACTGGTCCAAAGATCTAGTCCTTAGTCAAGTCTTTGTAGTTATCTTATACGCCAGTCAGGTAGCTAGAGATTGACAACAAAACATAAATAATTTAATCATATAGAACATAACATCAAAATAAGATAACACACAGTATTACTTGGTATCGACAGATCTCCATATAAATATACCAACAATACTCAAATAAATACAACATTAGTCCATCCTCTGACTTAATTATATATGTGAGTTCTATGTCACTATCTACATCAGAATATACTCCTATTCTCGTATCTTGCTTCTTACTTAAATTCTACTACTCATATCTATATATACTATATCTATTACATAGGGATATATCTTATGTCAGCTTCCATCCTCTGCATATTGTGCAATCTCCTCTAGTCGACTCTATTCTCTGTCAGGTAACCTGCTAACAAATATATTTCACCTACTACATGATCTTAAATAACAGTTCACCAAAGAGTTTTGAAAAATATTAAACTAAACTAAAAAAGAACATTAATAGTTTAGAGAGGTGAACAAGTCTAAGATGACATAAAATTATGGAATGGGTTTGAGAGTTTTAGGTTCAAATACATGCATATAGTTCAGGTCTAGATTCAATACACAATTAGATTTCTAGGTCGACAATAGATTAAAAAATTATTACATTATGACAAATAGATTCCTCACATTTGAACAATAACATTTGCATCAATTTAAAAGCTAAATGCCTTTACATTTAATTTATTTAAATTTCCCTAATTAATTATAACATTTAATTTATTGAATTTCATAATTACTAGCATACCTATATTTAAAAAATATTTCTAAAGTATGCCAAGAGATATCCTTCTCGAGGTGCCTATCTAACCTATGTGTAGTAAATTGATTAAAGAAATAGGTGCCTCAAGAAGGATATCTCTAGGCGTACTTTAGATATATTTTTAAATATAGGTATGCTAGTAGCATCCGAAGTGGCAAGCCTAATTCTAAATATATTAAATAATTCTAAGAATTATTATATATTAAAATATACATTAGACATATTAACTTATCATTCTAACATTAATATAAGTTAGATATATTAGTATAATATATTATATGATAATTCTAACCTATATTATAATGTTCAAATTAAGTTGTTTATTTACATGGTTCAACATTAAGGTTCATTATTAATATTTCAATAAGTAAGCCACAAGGTTTAAAACCTTTAGGGGTTAGGGTTGTGTTTAAGGTATAGAGTTTAGGTTTGAAGGTTTAATGTTTAGGCTTCACAATTATAGGCTCATTACTTAAGGAGGGTTGGACATGTGGGGATGAGGGTTTAGAGTACATGGTTTTGGGTTTTAGGTTCACAGTTGAGGTCCAAATTTTAAATTAAGGGTTCAACATTCAATCTCTAACATTTAGATTTAGTGCTCTATATTGAGTAGTCATTGTTCCATGTTCAAATTTAGTTGTTTATTTACATGGTTCAATATTAAGGTTCATTGTTAATGATTCAAGAATCAAGGCACAAATTTCAACCTTTAGGGGTTAGGGTTGAGTTTATGGTATTGAGTTTAGGTTTCAAGGTTTTGGATTTTAGGTTCATGGTTAAAAGCTTAGTGTTCAAACTAAGGGCTTGATGTTTAGGTTTCATAATCCTAGGCTCATTACTAAAGGATGGTTCAAGATTTAGTTATGAGTGTTTAAAGTTCATGGTTTATGAATTGGGGTTCACATTCAATGTCTAAATTTCAACTATAAAGGGTTAACATTGAGATTTAGTGGTCTATATTGAGTAGTCATCATTTCATGTTGATATTTAGCTTTCCATTTACATGGTTCAACATTAAGGTTCATTGTTAATGGTTTAATAATGAAGGCACATGGTTCAAGATTTAGGGGTTAGGGTTGAATTTATTGTATATAGTATATATTGTGGGTTTCAAGGTTTTGGGTTTTGGGTTCTTAATTGAAAGTTTTTCTAACCGTAATTCTAACCTTAAATGTATCCCTAACTCTAATACTAACCCAACCCTAATTATAACCCTTAACTTTAATCCTAAATGTAATTGTAACACTAATTTTATCTGTAATCCTAACCCTAACCCTAACCTAATTATTGCAAGCTTAGTTGCAACATCTAAACAACATTATTTTAACCCTAACCTTAACCGTAACTAATATTACTATATATATTATTAATATTAATACTATATGCAAACCTATAATCCTAATTGTAACCCTAACCCTAACCCTAATTTTAGCTCTAACCCTAATTTCTAACCCTAACCCTAACCTAATATTGTAAGCTTAGTTGCAACATCTAAACAACATTATTTTAACCCTAACATTAACCCTAACTAATATTACTATATAAATTATTAATATTAATATTACATGCAAACCTATAATCCTAATTGTAACCCTAACCCTAACCCTAATTGTAGCGCTAACCCTAATTTCTAACCATAAACCCAATAGTAATTTTATCGTTAACCATATTTGTAACCATAACTCTATTTTTAACCCCAATATTTTTTGGTTATATATCCACCCTAATTCTAAATCTAAGTTTTATTATAATCCTAACCCTTATAACCTTATTTCTAACCCTACTAATTCTAATTCTAAGTTTTATTTAACCCTAACCCTTATAACCCTATTTCTAACCCTAATAATTTTTTGGTTAAATATATTTCCACCCTAATTCTAATTCTAATTTTTATTTTAACCCTAACCCTTATTGTAATTATAATATTTTTTTCAAACACAACAAAATACGTCCAAGGTTTTAACTTCAATCTCCATCATGATAACCAAGTGGCCTTAGCCACTTGACCACACCCCATACATTTGTAATTGTAATATTAATATTGTATTTTAATGTATTATTTTAATAAAAATATGCAATATAAAGAGAAACTATATTAATATGTGGTTTTTTATTGAAAGGCTCAAGAAACTATACTAATATATGCTTAAAATATATAATGAAAAATATGATTTCTAAGAGTATAAGTAGATTACTATAAGTAGAGTAATAAAAAATTCAATACAAAGAGAGATTAGAACAATATAAGTAGAGTAATACAAAATTCAATAGAAAGAGAGATTAGAACTCCAAATGAAAAATAGAGAGAAGACAACCAAGCATTCATGAACTAGATAACCGTCTTTGTAGAATGAGAGACTGCACACTCTCCAAGCTCCTGCAAAAGACAAATCCTCATAGATGTCGTATATTGATGATATTTTTTGTTGTGGCAAGCAAAGTTTGTAGCCTCATTGGCAATTTTCTCAAACATATCAAGCTTGTTATTTTTTTTTAGCTTTTTTAGGAACTTTGTTTTCATATGAACCTTCTTTTTTTCTACATATTTTTCAATCATCACCTTTTATCTTTTTTTTTTTCTACATATTTTTCAATCGTGACCTTTTATCTTTCTTTTTTACATGAATAAGAACTACAAAAGTCATAAAGCCAAATTAGAAACTAAAATTAAATTTAAATTAAAAATAAAATAAGTTTAAGGTTTGTTTTACAAAGTTTATTTAAAAGAACTTTAAAATAATTTATTTCTTATAATTTATTTTTTAAAATAATAAGTTTAGGGTAAGTATTTGAAATATAACATTCCATTCAATTAGGTTTATATAATTCTAATTCTTATAATAACTTAATTATTATAGCTTTGAATTAAGTTATCCATAAAATAATAATTAAAGAAACATTAGGTTTTTGAATCATAATCAGTTTCCATCATTTAAATAAAATAATGAAGAATTTAATGCAAGCCTAAAAGAAAGTAAAACACATCATTAAAAAAACAATTAATTAAACAAGGAGTTACAATTAAAAAGGCACATCATAACAACTTAAATATCCAAAACTCAAATTTTAGAAAGAAAAGAGATTACTTTTCTTAATAAAACAATCAAAGGATCAAATAGGGTTTTAAAAAATCATTATTTTCTGTGATCTATTTCTCCATAATCTTTTATTTTTTAATCTTGTAAAATCTAAAAGGTTTTGATACACTGGAGGTTCAACAAAGAAAGAATAAGCACAAAAAATAATTAATATTCCTATTAGCAATAAGAAAATAAATTAGGTTTCTATTTTGCAAAATTTATATGAACAATTTATTACATAAAGATATGAAAATGATTATATTTACTAAAACATTGTACAGAGAATAAATTAAAACAAAAAATATAAAATTCAAAGAAAACTTATTGCTTTACAACTCATTCTTTTCCTTTCAAATTACTTAACCTCCATTTTGTTTCTTTGTACAGGTAGAAGAATTTGAAGAATTTGGTCATAAGGAATTCAACAATGAAGGGATCCAATAGGGTTTAAAAAAAATCATTCTATTTTGTAATCTATTTCTCCATAATCTTTTATTTTTTAATTCTCAAATCTAAAAGGTTTTGATTCAATACTATAAGCACAAAACATAATTAATATTCTTATGTAGCAATAAGAAAATAAATTAGGGTTTTTGTTTGGCAAAATTTATATCAATTATATTTACCTAAAACATTGTAGAGAATAATTAAAAAAAAATTATATTTTCATATTTACCTAAAATATTGTAGAAATAGACTAAAATAAATTTACATTATAATTTTTTTGTGTATTAATTTTTTTAGATATATTTTAAATACTCTATATTGGTTAATATATTGTATGCAAACATATTTTAATTTTAATGGGGTTTTGATTTTTAAAACAAAACAACACATTTTAATTTGTGTTCTCACTCTCCAAAAATTAGATCTATTTTTTTGTTTTTATTAGAATCTTATAAAATTACACCAAATCTTGGAATCTTTGAACTCTTCAACTCCACCTCTTACTGTGACTATTAAATATAACTCATTTATCTAAATTTATTATTTTATTATTTACTAAATAAATACACATATACATATTTAATTATACTAAATAATATTATGTTAAAGCAAGGAAGTCAAAAATGATTGAAGGTGAGAACTTTCTCAATAATTCATTAATAATACTACTATTCAAGTCAATATCTAGCTTGCAAGCATTATTTAAAATCTCCATTTTCCCCATCTTTCTTGACTTGGTTTATTTCATGTGGAAAATAGAATGGCGAGTAACATGTTGTAAATACTCTCATACCTCTCTTGTTAGTCTGGGCTTAAACAACACACACTAAGCTTTGACTTGCTTAGGTGGCTGGTGGGCCCTTTCTCTTACTCTATCCTCTTAATCTCTCATTCCTCTCTTGTTATCATTCACCATTCCTTCACTTGTCTCCTTTTCTTTTCTGTTCTATTGCAGGTATACTTACTTCTATGTTTCTTCTTTTCTTTTCTTTACTTCTACATTTCTTCTTTTCTTGTTACATGCTTTCAAGAATGAGTATTATTCACATGCAGATGCAGCCAAGAGTTTCGAGTCATGGAGGGGGTTTAATTACTACAAGTGGTGTGGTGTTCAATGCAGCCAATTCTCCTCTCATATCATCCAACTCCGCTTCTCCAATAATTATATTGCCAAAACACTTGTTCCAATTTTGTTCCAATTAAAGTATTTGGAGTATTTGGACTTGAGCAGGAATTGTTTCATTGGCCTTCTTCCCAAAGGTACTTTTAAACCAAGCCCTTTTCTATTTTTATATTTTAAAGTTTACATTTGAATATAAATAATAATATATTTTAGTGTTGGGTATTTTATTTAAATATTAATTTTTATTGGTTAAACAATTGATAGTAATTTTACATTTTATTTATATTAAAAGTAATGAATAATTATTTTATTTTTTAAATAACAATTTATTTTTAATTATTAATATTAAATTGTTTACTATTTTTAGAACTTTTTGGTCTCCAAAAATTGAGACATCTCAATCTTAACGGGAACTTTTTTGATGGTGAGATTCCTGCAAGTCTTGGTTCCCTACATACCTTGACTTATCTCAACTCAGGTGAGAATGGATACAAAGGTAGAATTCCATGGCAACTCAGTAATCTCTCTCACTTGCAATTTTTAGATATTTTAGGTTGGGGGGGATTGAAGAGCTCTAGTTTAAGGTGGACAGAGAAGCTACGAGACTTAAAATATTTGTCTCATAGTGGAGTGCTACTGAATATGACAAGTCAGGAATTGGAAGCAACCCATTTTCATCTCCATCTCCTCCAACACCTTGACCTTTCATTGTGCTCTCTAACCATAATCCCCAATGTTATCCAGAACCTCACCTCCCTCTCCCATTTTATTTTAGATGGCAACACATTCAGTTCCATTGTGCCTTCATGGTTGGCAAATATGCCTCATTTGCAACAGCTTAGTTTGTCTTATGCAATAAATGGAGATATAGGTCATGTATTATGTAATAAATGTCTGCAATTGACCACATTTGTTTTGACAACCTCTAATATAACAGGGAGTATTCTGCCTTGTATTGGAAATATTTCTTCCCTCATCTATCTTCATCTAAGATATGGAAAGATGGAAGGCCTTATCACCGATTCCATTGGCAACATATCTACTCTTCAAAGCTTGGATCTTCAAGGAAACTCATTGAGTGGAGAGATTCCTTCTTCCCTTGCCAACGCCTTTTCTCTTCAATATCTAGATCTTACATAAAACTCATTGAGTGGAGACTTTCCTTCTTCCCTTGGCAATACCTTTTCTCTTCAACATCTAGATCTTATGGCAAACTCATTGAGTGGAGATATTCCTTATTCCATTGGTCAAATTTCATCTTTGAATAATCTCTATCTTTCCCAAAATAATTTGAGTGGTAGTTTACCTTTGTTAGTTGGTCAAATATCATCTTTGATTTGTCTAGATCTCTCCTTCAATGATTTGACTAGCCAAATGCCTTCCTCGTTGGGTAACATTTCATACTTGAAACTACTTTATCTTGAAGACAATAAGATAAATGGTACCATTCCCACTTCTACTAGACTTCTCCCTAATGTGGAATATGTGGACCTCTCCTCCAACAACCTACAAGGCTACATTCCCACTTCTATTGGACTTCTCCCTCATGTGAAATATATGGACCTCTCTTCCAACAACATACAAGGCTACTTTGCTCTTGATGCTTTCCAAAGTACTAGACCTAACTTATAATAAATTAACTATCTAGGTTGACCCAAAATGGATACCTCCATTTGTTTTACAAATTTTGAGATTGGTTTCTTGTAATATTGAAGGTGTCATGCCACAATTCCTTTCAACACAATCTAGCTTACAAGTTTTAGATCTCTCCCAGAATAATATCTTTGAAAGCATTCCACCTTGGCTAGGAGATTTAACCAATCTATACAATCTGAATCTATCATACAATAACTTGCAAGGTCACTACCCTTCACCTTGAACATGTCTTCCATGTTCTTTTTAGACTTAAATAAGAACATGTTGAATGGTTACCTTCTAGTTCCTTCAGAACCATCCACATCTTTGCATCTATTGGATCTATCACAAAATCAATTTTTGGGTATTATCCCAATGCATATCGGAAAAATTCTACATGACATTAGATTCTTGTCATTTTCAGCAAATAATCTAAGCGGTGCTATTCCTTCTTCCATTGGTCTTCTACAAGAAATAGAAGTGTTGGATCTCTCAAAGAATGGATTATTTGTTAAAATACTATCAAGCCTAACTAATTGTTCTTAATTGACAAGATTAAACTTGGGAAAGAATAATTTGACTAGAGAGATTCTAGCTTAAATAGGAATGCTAAGCTATCTTTTGACTCTACAACTCAATGACAATATGTTGAAGGGAAACTTGCCATCAAGTCTTCAAAATTGTTCTACCTTTCATATTTTAGATGTGGGTGATAATTTGTTAGTGGACAATATACCCCTCTGGCTAGCACACTTCTCTGAGTTGATGATACTTGTTTTGAGGTCAAATGATCTTCATGGGCACATTCCAAATCAATTAAGCAATCTTTCCAATCTTCATGTGTTAGATATTTCACATAATAATTTGATTGGAGCCATCCCACTAGAATTGGAAAATTTGACAACTATAATGGATGGACAAGTGAAAATCTCAAATAGTAGTCATGCTAATTCAAACTATTATTACAAAGAAGAGATCTAAGTGAGAAACAAAGGATTGGAGCAGGTCTATGTCAGCTATGTTTTGTTACTTATTACCTACATTGATCTATCTGGA
The DNA here is from genome assembly GCA_027924645.1 of Cunninghamia lanceolata. Classification (NCBI taxonomy): domain Eukaryota; kingdom Viridiplantae; phylum Streptophyta; class Pinopsida; order Cupressales; family Cupressaceae; genus Cunninghamia; species Cunninghamia lanceolata. Next base: position 4,317,359 of record BSBN01000793.1, read on the forward strand.
AATCAGTTATCAAATGACATTCCTTCAAGCATTGGAAACCTTAAAGGTCTACACACATTGAACTTATCAAGAAATAGTATTACTAGAAAGATTCCAGATAGTTTTGGAATGTTAGAGCAATTAGAGTCACTAGATCTTTCAAATAATAAACTGCATGGAGAGATTCCAATTGAACTACTAAAACTCTCATTTATGAGTGTTTCCATTATATCTAACAACATGTTTTGTGGAAGAATCCCATTAGGGGGTCAATTTGCAACATTTTACCCTACCTATTTCTTTGGGAACCTTTGTCTTTATGGATATCCAGTTAATAATAGATCATGTAAATGTAGACAAAAGGAAAATTTTGATATGAAATCCCCTCAAGAAGAAGAGGATGAAGAGGAAGGAGAACTTCCATGGCATTGGTATGTAGAGTGGATGGCAAATTTTGCTACTAGATTTTGGGGGGTATTTGGAATCTTGATTGTTAAAAGGTATTGGAGAAGAAAATACATTCAAGTCTTAGATGAGGTTGCTATTAGTTTGTTAGATAGATTGAGAGGTATTAACTAGGTCAATATAGGTTCACAAATGTAATTTCTATGTGCAACAATATATTTTCCTTAGTTCACACATCTAACAAGCAGGCAGATCATACTTGATGAAACATATGTAATTAATTAATCAACAACAAAATTTATTGATGAACATAGATTCATCAACATAAATATGCAATTCTTTTGTTAAATATTTTTGAATAAATATTCAATTTTGTTAAATAGTAGTATCAAGTAACTTTACTATAATCAAAAATTAAATTATAAATATAAAATCATTTAGTTTAATTTCTTTTTAAAATTTGTTTATGATGGGAACATGTCAGTAGCTTGCCATCCATGTTCAATGCTTCCTCTGGTTAAACCAAAAGAAATGTACATATTATACATATTAAAAAGTTAATATAGATCAAATAAAATCTTATCTATATTTATCAATAATAACTAAAATAGTCTACATTTTACTTGCATAAAGAAAAATCTTACTAACCATTGAATAAGTCTACATTTTACTTTCATAAAGAAAAATCTTACTAACCATTGAAGAAACATCAATGATACTTTTATGTTTGCAGTTAAATTGCCTTTATCACATCCATAATATCATACATTTTTGAAAAAATTAGACAAGAGTCTTCCATATGTTGAAAGTTGTAGTTATCATTTTATCCATCATTATAAATATACACATTTTTTTGATGTTTTGTTGACTACCTAGTTCAATTATTTCATCTTTAAAATGCCAAGAATTTACTATCTTGAAGAAGGAATGCTACTCTTTTTCTTCTTCTTTATGATGGGAACATGCCAACAAATTGTCATCAATGTTCAATATTACTTGGATTAAACAAAAATAAATATACATGTTAAAACTGTATATAAAGGCAAATCTTATTTATATTTATCAGTAAGAACTAAAATAATCTATGTTTTACTTGCATAAAGAAAAACCTTCCTAAACATTGGAGCAATGTCAACAATAATAGTACACTCTTTATAGTTAAAGTGTATTTGTCACATCCACAAGTTAGCATACTTTTTTGAGAAAAGTAGACAAGAGTCTTCCATTTCTTGAAAGATGTAGTTGTCATTTTATTTGTTTGAAAAACAAGAAATATTTTTTTAATGTTTTATTGACTTTGCAATTCAATTGTTTTATCATCCAAATGCCAAGACTTTACTATCTTGATGAAGGAATGATGAATGTTTCTCTTTTTCTTCACCTTTTGTTTAATGGGGTGGGTGAGGGGAAACAAATGTAAAATAGAAATTGATTTTTTTTTGTGTTGGAGTGGAAATACTAATTATCTATTTTGTTGATCAATGCAAATTTTATTTAATTTATCTTTTAAAGAGTAAGATTTTAATGTGTTAAAAACAATTATTGATTGTCTTCTTTATTAGTTCCTACCCCAGGTAGGTTAGTTATGAATCTATTAGATGAAATTATTTGTGATGTTTAGCCAATTAATATTGAGAATAAAATAAGGTTGACCAAATTTTCTAAAATTTATAATTGTCTATTTTTTCATTCAATTATATTAAATCTATTAATCTTTATTGTAATTGGACATTGCTATGAATAGTTGTGAGTTGATCAAAATTTCCAAATTATACAATATCTTATAAATAGTGTTAAATTAGATTTCCAACCATTGCATGTGGAAGGTGCACTAAAAAATTCTATAATATCATGTTAGTATTAAATTGAATTGTTAGCTATTATATGTGGAAGACACATTGTCTCTACTATTTTGATAAATCGAGTTCATTTTGTGATGTTCATGGTTTACAAGTGACATTAAGTAAAATTAAGGTCTGGTTTTCAACACAACTAAAAAAGAAGAACTTAAAAACTAATCTAATCTATTGAAAGAAATTTGATTAAAGTGGCTTCCTATTATACTTATCTTGGTTTGCCTTTCATGGGACCTTCCTTCAATATGCTCTTTGTTGTAGAAGAAAGATTATCCAAGGGTTACATTCAACTTACTATATTTGAGATACAATGTTTCCAACTCTAGTTTTCAAGATGCCAAAAAAAAAATTATACATTTTTCAAATATTAGTGTCACCAATTATCTCATATGGTTGTGAGATTTGATGACTAGATTTTGTAGTATTGGTTGGGATCAAATGATAGAGTTCTCATTTCCATGCTATCCAAAAGCTTACAAGCAAGGTGGATAGTAGTACATGTCATTATTTTTGCAAAATTTTGTATTTATTCTCTTTATATTTCAACTATTTTTCTTGTAGTGATGTTGCTTCATAAATTAAGATGCATGATAGATATGACAATTGAGCATAATAAATATATATTAAGTTTCTTTTATCATCTATGAATTTATGTGAACAAAGAATCAAGAACACTTGGTATGCTCAATATACTATTACAAATAAGAGATCAACGTGAAGTAAAAATATCAAATGCTAGTGGTTATTCCTATTGTTACAAAGGTGAGATCCAAGTGAAGTATAAAAATCAAATTCTAGTGGTTATTCCTATTATTAAAAGGAAGGGATCTAAGTGATCAACAAAGGATTAGAATTGATGTATTATGATTATATTTTGTTACTTATAACCTTCATTAACCTATCTCCAAATCAACTATTAATTGGCATTCCTTAAAAAATTGGAATGAGGTATTTCAATTAGTTTTGGCATGCTAGAGAAATTAGAGTCATTGGATATTTCTAATAATAAAATACTTGGAAAGATGATCAATTACGTCAACATTTCAAATCACACTTTGTGATCCATCATCTATTTTCTTAATCTTAATGATGAATCTCATAATGTGATATGAAACATTGATGCAATAATCTCTCACATACGTAACCTCCATAAGTTCTAGTATGTGTGCTTTTATTATATATAATAATTATGATTTGTGCAATAATTCCAATAGGAGATCAATTTTCAACATTTGACCCTCTTATTTCTATGAAACCCTATCCTTCATAAATTTCCACTTGATAATAAAACATGTAAATGTGGGGAGAAGTCAAATTTTGACATGATTCATGTTCTCGATGAAGAGATTAAGGAGGGAGGAGAAATTCTATAGCATTATCATGTAGAGTGAATAATGTTGTTTCCCTTTTCAAGATACCACCTTATGATCAATATTATCTAGGAGAGTCACATGTTTTTTTATGCAAGGACATCATGATCAAAATTTAATGAAAAGGTGGGCCAACAAAAAAGAGGCAAGCAAACCTCTTCTACACTTTGAGATCTATTGGGATCAGGGGGTTACCTATGACTATTCACCAAAATTTATGCAAGGGAAATTAATTTAAGATAATTTGAGTTAAACTATAGATATATATTCATGAAGGTCTAAATAGGATTTACAATTGGAAAGAACATCAACTCGCTCCTATTATCTTTAGGCTTAGACATGAATTTATTAAATTACAAATAAATTATGCTTCGAAAGATATGCATTCTTAAACATAAATGGGGTTGGGAGAACTTTTTGAAATTTATTGAAGCCTATTTCTGGTATTATAGAGTCATCAAGATGATGCCATAAATGTTATCCCAACAACAATATCTCATGGGATAAGATGAAGCAGTTGCTAGAGCTAGAAATGTGAAAGAAGAGGATGATTCATAGGTCAAAGCTGAGGTTGGGTAGCTTGAAGTTAGGGGACCCCTTAAACTCACATCGAGCCTAGAGACCAATGATCACCATGTTCAATAGTCATTTGGATGTGGTTGGAGAGATGCAACAAACTATCAAGGTATATGGGAGAATGACCCACCATTTTCCATTAGTAATTACATAGATATCTCAAGCTAAGAGAGCTTGATATTGATGAATCACCCCTACTCACAAAGTAGTGGAAGATGGTTAATGGGCATTAAGAAATTTGGGACCACCAACTAATTACTATTATTCCATATAAAGAAAAGATTGGAGTGATCCCATAGTCCCTACACCTTATTCTTTTACTAAATGTTCCATTGCAATAACTAGCTATCAAGGGATAAGGCTGAATATGCATCTCCAAAACAACTCTAACTAAAATTCCTGAAGCACAACAAGATTTGTAACCACTAGCAACTTATCCGAATAGTTTTTCCAAACTCCTTAATTAACTACCTTCAACTAAAACTTCATCTTCTTAAATAGCCAAAATGCCATTTATCATGTGCATGATTTTGATAGACTCAAAGACATCAAAATTCCATCAACTTTAAAGTACATCAAGATACATACATTTATGAAGAATTTGAATATATCTTGTGATATATGATTCATGATTGCATAAGGATTGATTACCCCTTAAACAAACCAAGTAAGGAAAAACTTGTTTCATGTCATATAATCCTAATTTTACCCATAAATGAAAACCAACATTTCTAATTCTTTGTTAGAGGGCCATTTGTACTCTACTATTCTCTTCAGTTTGTTCTATTCTATCACATATCTAACATCTAATGCCACCTTGACATATTTAACAAAGTTGTCTAGACCTAAATCCAACTAAATAAGCTTATCAATTTTGGCATTGCATAACATTGGGCTAACCAAGTGTCATCTTGAAAATGTGACTTAACAAGTGCTGGTGTAATTTTTTAGAAACCCTCTTTTCATGTACTTAGATACTTGATTAAATCGTCACCATCCTAAATAAGTTGTATCCCATGCTCCTCCAAGGCTTTGAAATTATTCATTTGTTTTCTTAAAGTTATCACAAGTGTTTTCTAATAGGATGACACATCATTTAATAGTTCTGCCACCTCATATGTGCCAACAACATAGTAGAAGGATTTGGATCATACTTTTCATTTCTCTAGATAAGTTTTACTTATAACACTCTTGGTATGCATTTACTCAAAATTTGTGCTACAAGAGGACCTTGTCGATCTCTCTGCTCAAAGACTTTATCTAGATTGCTGAAAGATTCCTAGACATCATCAACCTTATTCATAATACATGTAATTCTAAGATGAAACAAACTTCTTACCAATTCAGTTAGATTTTTCTCTACTTCTGACCTTATTTTAGTTTTAGAATCTTGAGCTTCTTTGAGCTCCTCCTTCAGGCTACAATGGTTCTATCTTGGTCATAAATTTCTTCTAGAGAAGAAAATACCTACATAGATTTTTGAATCACGTGTGGAATATGTGCCATGATGAGCCAAATAATTGACTCATTTATTTATCAATATTCTCATGTTTTGATAAACTTTTAAAAACATATTGGCATATAAATACATGTTATTATAATTATTTTTATCTTGAGAATTGATTATGCTTACATTTTATTTCCATTACACTTTGATGAAATCTCTTTAATATTGATTCTTGAATGACATTTTCTATGTGCATATCTCATAATTTGTTGTATAAGTTTTGGATGTTAAATAAGGATTGTAGTAGTTGAACTTTAGCTAAACTCCAGATAGGTCTGGAGGCCAATGATTCCTAAGTGTCATCCTCCCCTAAGTTGATGATTTCCAACAAATGCTCCTGAAAACCCTCTAAGTCTTGCAACATGCCCAATCAACACCTCAATCCTTGGCACAACTTTTGATTACACCGCCATGTCACTGAACTTAGTGACCCCAATATCTGATGGCATATGTCAGCTCCAGCTATCGTTGTCACTAGGTGCCCCACTATCCTAGGGAACTCATGGAGTTTGCTGTGCTAATCACTTTATTTGGATCACGGATCTAGAGTTTCTTGCAACTAATTGTGTAGTTAAGAAAATAATATAGCTGGTTGTTCCAATTCCAGTTCATAGGAATTAGTTAATAATTAGATTTTTCTTTGAATAAGTATGCAACTGGTTATTCTAGTTCACTGCAGTTAGACTCATAGTTAGCATCTCTTTCCAATAAGGCTCGATTGTATAAGTAGAAGAGCCATCACACCTTATTAAGTTAGTTCCTATTTTTTTTATCAATTAGTTGTTCATCATAGTTTGTTTTCAGCAAAAGGAAAACTTTTGAGTTTAGGCATGTACATTCTTTAAATGAGAATAAAATACAAATGAAGGGAGATTTATTATGAAAGAAGTTGTTGAGAAAATAGGATCGTCTCTAGCTGGGAAAGTAGGGCCCACTTCCTCATCTTGGAGGAGATCTCTCAGTATTCTATTGTGTTGTTTCTATTCCTATTAATTTCTTTGCAGCATATTGTGATTTGTGTTGTTTTCTGTTATTTGTTCTCACCTGCAGATTTATTCTTCCAAAAATAGAAAATCATAAAAATTAGATTTGTTATCTCTTTAAGCACTGTGATGTTCAGAGCATGCCTAAGAAGTAACAATAGGTTTCCTTTCTGTTCATCTTTTATTTCCTGCAAGTGTGTTCATTTCCAGCAACTAGATTAAACTTTCATTTCAGCATGTGTGTTTGTTTCAAACCAATTAGATTAGTGTTTATTTCAGCAAGTGTGTTTATTTCAGCAAATGTTAGAATGGTTTCTTTCTTGGAAAGAGTGTTTCTTTTCACACAAATTAAGATAGTTTATTTCATGAGAAAGAATTTTAGAACTACAACTATGAGAGGATCCCTAAACTAACCTTTGGTCCTCAACCATTCTTTTCAAAAACCCCCCCAACAAATAGTCTTATTACAGATCACTCCAAACACCTCTAGATTGATAAAGAGTAAATGATGATGTATTAACAAAGCCTACTCTGACCTCATTATTTTTGGTGCCATTGCTGCGGAGATTAATCTAAAATTCATTGTAGATTTAAGGTGTCGATAAGACTTCCAATTCATTAGTTTATGAGAAGACCTACGGACACCTTAGGTCAATTCATTAGACATCTTATAGAAGATATACTTTTGGAGGCTAATTTTGAAGAACCTCCAGACCATCCAATCAATCAAGGATTACCAGTACTATTCGAGTCTTCCATCTCATCTGCCACAACCTCAACCATGGGTGATTAGGGAGATCCAACTGTTAACAAAAATTTCTCTTATCCGATAGCCACCGTTCCTGAGTTAAATGAGCCTCCTATGAAAAACATATCACCTACCTTTTTACCTACCTTTAGGGGAAAAACATCAGAAGATCCAGACCAGTTCCTATTCAAGTTCAAAGTTCTCTGTGTAATGAAATAACTTGCACAATGGAAGAAAATAATATGAAATATTCTACAAATACTTGATAATAACTGAGAATAATAGGCCACTTCAAGGGGGAAACCTCCAAATATCTCTAATGAGAACACACTTCACAATATGATGATGAAATAAGACTCACATCCTCCTATATATACCTAATTATGGTTAGGATGAATAGAAACACCCCTATATAATACCTATTCTTACCTATCAAACTAAATAATAATATAATAATGATAACATGACTTAATTAGGAGTTAAGATAGCCACAAGCTGACTATTCATAACCCTATGTACACAAATATTAAGGGTGTAGCATTCCCCCCTCTTCAAAGAAGCATTGTCCTCAATGCTAACCAAGTGTGGATTCTTTTAAATGAGCTCCTCATCCTCCCATGTGGCCTCTTCAACTAGTAAATTCTTCCATTGGATGAGATACTCAGTGAGGGTTCTATTCCTCAGCTTCTTCGTGCATGTTTGAAGAATGTACTCTATTTCCAAAATTATTATTCCTTCTTCATCGAGCTTTGGTAGTACTATTTGAGTAGGAATATTCTGCCCAATTACCTTCTTCAAACAAGAAACATGAAAAAATGGATGTATCTTTGTTGTTGGTGGCAACTCTAGCTTGTAGGAAACACTACCAATCTTTTGCATGATTTGGTATGGCCCATAATATCTTGGAGACAACTTATTATTCTTTTTTTGTTGCTTTAGTGAGATTTGTTTATAAGGCTATAATCTCAAGAAGACCCAATCCCCAACTTCAAAATTTCTTTCACTACGATGTTGGTCCACCTATTGTTTCATTCAATTTTGTGCCATAGCTAAATTCTCCTTGAGTCCTGAAAGTACCTATTGTTGATGAACAAAGTGGTCCTCTACTACCTGAACTCTTGGTGACACCTTTAATGATTATGTGATGGAAGGAGGATGATATCCATAAAGTTCCAAAAATAGAGACATTTTTGATGAGCGAGGAAAAGAAGTGTTATACCACCATTCTGCAAGTGGTAGCCAATCTACCCATTGAGACTATTTCTCTAAAGTGAAAAAAATTAGATATCCTTCCAAAGATTTATTAACAACCTTAGTTTTCCCATGTAATTGAGGATGGTATGAAGAACTATGAGCTAATTGAGTACCCAAACATGAGAATAAATCTTTCCAAAAGTGACTAGTAAAGATAGGATCATGATCACTGACAATAACCTTAGGTGTACCATGTAGTTTTTGGATATTCTCCAAAAAAAAGTTTGCCACTGCACTTGCTGTAAAAGGATGTGATAATGCAATGAAATGTGCATATTTAGTGAGGCGATCAACTACTACCATGATGACATTATGACCTTTAGATTTGGGAAGCCCTGTGATGAAGTCCATGGATACCTCTTCCCAATGCTGGCTAGGAATAGATAAGGGTAGCAAGAGACCTGGTGCCTTAATTATCTCCCACTTATTTCTTTGACAAACCAAACATTCAGCCACAAATTTTTGAACATCACCTTTTAGCCCTTCCCCAAAACAATCTTGCTTGACCCAATGATATGTCTTCAAAAATCCTAAATGACCACCAACTGGGGACTCATGTAGCTCTATGAGAATATTGTGTTTAAGAGTGGAATTCTTGCAGAGATACAAGTGCTCTTTATACCAAAGAATATCCCCCTTCAAACAAAACTTATCTGAACTACTAGGATCACTTTTTAGTTGTTGGATGAGGTTACTTGTTGCAACATCATTTTGCCTCTCTGCTTTGGCTTCTTCCACCCAATTTGCTTGTAATATTGAAAGGGCACACAATAAGGCTTCATCTTTCTCATCCTTCCTAGAAAGTGCATCGGCCACAATATTTTCCTTCCCTTTCTTATATACAATCTCAAAGTCATATCCCGACATCTTAGTGACCCATTTTTGTTGCTCTTCAGAGGATAGTCTTTGTTCTAAAAAATATTTTAGGCTATCATGATCTGTCTTAACCTTGAAGTGTCGAACCATTAAATAAGGCCTCCATTGTTTAACTGCGTGAAGGATTGCTAGCATTTCCTTCTCATAAATAGGTTTGAGCCAATTCTTACCCTTTAATTGATGACTCTCAAAAGCAATTGGTTGACCTTTATTCATGAGAACTGCTCCCATCCTATTTCTAGAAGCATCACATTCCACAATGAATTCCTTGGTGAAGTCCGGAGTGGCAAGCATGGGAGTTGTACACATAGCCTCCTTCAATTGCTCAAATGCTACATTAGCAGACTCATTCCAATGAAAAGAATACCTCTTCAATAGAGTGGTGAGGGGTGTTTCTATATGACCATAATTCTTCATAAATCTTCTATAGTACCCTGTCAATCCCAAGAAACCCCTCAGTTTCTTAATGGTTTTTGGAATAGGCCATTCCATGATAGCCTTAATTTTGATAGGGTCTACCTTTACTCCTTCATGTGAAACTATGTGTCCCAAATACTCTACCTCCTTAAGACCAAAAGCACACTTGGATAGCTTAGCATAGAGTTGATGATCTTCGAGTATATGTAATGCTTGATCTACATGCTACAAATGTTCTTCCCAAGTCTTTCTATAAATCAATATATCATCAAAGAACACTAACACAAACTTTCTCAAGAACTTCTTAAAAATAGAATTAATGAAACTTTGGAATATAGATGGTGCATTGGGGTAAGTGAAAAAAGTTGGGGGGCCAAAAAGTGGCCAAATTTTTTTTAAAAAATATAATACATAACACAAGTGCATTATAACGCGCTCGCATTATGGTTTGGTAGTGACAAGCCTAAGGCTCGGCAAAACCAAACCATAACGTGCTCGCATTATGACTAATTATATATATAAGAGCATTTCTACTCATTTCATTTCTTTATCTTCCTCTACACCTGTGGCCTGCAAACCGTAAGAAGCGCGATCACATTTTTGAAGACTCAATTCAACACCAAAATCTTACCAATTCATCGCCAAAATGCCACCATGATGTCAAGCAGGCTAAAGGAGTGAGTTTTTTTTTTTTTTTTGTTTGAATTTGTTTCTAAATAGGTAAGTTTGAGTTGATTTTTGATGTAAATTTCCTTAATTGTTAGGAAATGTTAATGTACCTCCTCCTCCTCCTCCTCAAAATCCATAAAATCCTGAAGAGGAAATACTTGCCGAAGAACAACTTGAACAACAAACTCCTCCATCCATTCCTTGACATGCCCTTGGAACACAAAAAAATCTAATGGGGCAAATTGAAAACAATAAAAAAGAAATTGAAGACATAATTGCAAGGTTGAAATATCCTTCAACTTCAACCTTGCATAGGTCCACGCTTGCTCAATTTCTTAAATCTATGTTATCAAATGTAGATTCAATTAGCAAGTAAATATTTAGTTGTTCAGATAAGAGGAGAGAGTTTGGAGAGTATTATGTAGACAAGCTATCATATGAAGATGTGAAAAAGTTGTAAATTATAAAATTAGACTTGTGTTCCATTTTCACAAACCCACAAAAAAATCAACCTCCACCCATTACATGCGAGAGGTTCCCTATCCATTGGTGCAACAATCAAGTGATAAGGGACAATTTTGGGCAAAGGTGGTGGATGGTTTTTGACCATCCTCCATGCAATAATAATGAGGTCCTGCAATACTTTTTGAGGAAACTCTACTACGAGTTTGTCCTCAATAAAGTGCCAAACTATTTTGATATGCAAGACTTCCAGGGTAGAGGTGGGGGGTCATCACAAGATAGACCAGGGGCATGTGTTGACCCACAGTGGCCAGTGAGATGAGTAATTAGCAGACTAGCCCATGAGCATGTTTCTATCCCTTCCATTGTGAAGGAGAGTGTTGAGGTTAATACACTTCAGTCCATTAGTGCCTTGACCCAGAGCATCATAGAGCATGCCAGTCCTGCAGCACAGCGTGGGTTCAGAGATAGTACAAGGAGTAGGGTCCCACCCCATGCTTGTCAAACTTGTGGGTTAGCCTGAGGTTATGACCCCATGGATAGTCAGGATGTAGGTGCACAGGCTACATCTATAGCTGAGCAAATGGTGATGATAGATACCCTCCTGAGTGAGACTTTTAGCCTTGATACTCAGGTAAATATCAGTAAGTTTATTAAATTTAATTTATTAAATTTCATTTTTGAAATGCAAGATTAACTAGTTTAGTTTGATGGTTTTAATGAAATTTCAGGGTCATAGCGTTGATGCAGTTTTCAGTGGTTCTCCACCTACATATTACACTACATCATCTACTTTCAAGGTATGTAACTAGTAGATAATTATAAATATTACATGTGAATAGCATCATTATATGAATGGTATTCTAATATATGATTTTGTATGTTGAATAGGTTAATATTGGAGATTTTATGGCAACAGCTGCTAGCAGTGGTGGACTTCAAAGCTTCACGGAGGTAATAAAATAAATAGTTTAATGAATGAATTGTACTTACTAGATTTTTGTATGTGACTTGTGTGCATTATTCTATGTACTTCCATGTTTAGATGAATGTGTGTGTATGTTAGGAGCCATGATTTGCATCACTATTATAGTTTTCGTAATTGAATAATGTTGTTTTATCTCCAGATAATGCAGGATGTGGAGACACCTCCTGATATTCATAGGGCAATGGAGCATGGTGTGACCTCTGTGATTCATAGCTCCATGCCATTGACAGGGGTATGAGGCAGATTAGTAAATTTTAATTTACATTCATTGTTATAGTTGTTTATTTTTGAAAAATTAAAAGATTATTGATTTGAAGTTTAATTTCTATCTAGATGGTTTCTATAGGACATGACATCACCACTGCCTATTCCTACTACTAAGGCAAGTGAGGAGATAGATTATATGGTAGTGGTAAGTGATTATTTTGTTACATGTTTCATTTTTTATAACATGTAATTTCTATATATTAATGTCTATACTTTTTATTGTAACAACTAAAGATGCAGGAAGAACTAAATAGGAGGAGCAGCTCTCAGGTTTGTAGTAGACCACCCACATATCCATCTCCATCCCCTAGAAGATCAAAGGCTACCCGTGATCTATTCTCTTCACCAACTAGAGGGGAATGACTTTTTATTGTGTTCCTTTGTTGTATGCCTATATGGCATTTGTGGACATATATTTTGTATTGCATATATTTGACATTGTATGCCTATATGACATTCTTGTAAGCCTATATGGCTACTTTGTATATATGTTATACTTATATCGACATATATTTATGTATGCCTATATGGATATTTGGTTAATACAAATCTTTTTTATTGATGGCATCCATACTTTCATTATAAATCTATATTTGAATGGATATCTGTAGATGGCTACTTCAAATATTTAAAGTCCAATTGTATTACATAGGATGTTTATTGATCCAATAAGCTAGCTATTCTTATTCAAGTATCACCTAAACCTCAGTTTGGAACTAAAAGATAAAAGTTGTATTTAAAATAAAAATGAATCATCATGTTGAATAGAAAATATTCATATTCTTTATGAGTTGCTCAATTGAAAATATTCAAATGAGTATGTTGATCCATATTCTTTATGAGTTGTTCAATTGAAAATATTTCTTAATTTCTTGTTGTTATACCATATTGGGATGCAAAGAGTATGTTTGTTGTTTTGAATAAGATAGTCAAAATCATATGCTTATGAGCACCTGATGACCATTATGGTATTTAAATGTAATTCCTCTTGCATATAAGGTGAGGTTATGAGATTACATTGAGTCTTACCTAATTTTAGTATGCAACATAACATTGGGGTTATAGGCTTCCATAAGTCATCAACAATCAAGGTTCAAGGTTGTCATTGAAGTCAAAGGGTCAAGGTTGTTTGTCATTGATGTCAAGGTTGATGTCATGATGTTGATAAGGTGATACAGTGATTCAAGGTATGTGATGGTCATGAGGTGCATGATGTTGTGAATATGGTTTTCATGATAAGGTCTCTCAATTCATGTTGATGTTGCACAAGACAAACATGGTTCATATGATGCAAGGTTCATGTTCATGGTGGATGTGGTTTTGTTCATCCAAGGTTTTGTTGTGAATATGGTTTTCATGATAAGGTCTATCTTGAAAGGTTGATATGATGCAAGGTTCATATTCATGGTGGATGTGGTTTTGTTCTTGTAATAAGAAGTTAGAGAAGACACAAGATTTCATAATCATAATCTTATTTATAGTTAGGGTTTGCATATTGGGCATTAAACCCTAAAAAAAATCTATTTTTCTTAAGACTTTAAAACCCTCAATTGCTTGTCATGTGTAAAGTGCACTTTTGTTTTAATTTAATATTGACTTATAATAAGAAGTTACTATCACTTAAATCAACCTACTAAAGGGTCTTTAAGTCATTAGTTCACCAGCCCTTCAACCTAACTCAACCGACATCTCTGGTAAACTCTCATAAGCTTGAGCACCATATCATAATCGAAGGTCATATTTAATTGATATGAGGGTGGGAAAAAGGACTGGAAGGTCAGTATTTATAAGGAATTTGGAATACAAACAATCATCTCTATGCGGTTGAATTTGATGGGCATGCCTTTATAAAAGGCTAAAAGACAGCTTTATGTAGGATATCATGGTATTTGTAGTGTTTGAAGATTGAAGACTAGTTAGTCTTTGTAGATTAGACTATTTTGGCATGTTTGGATGAGAAACAGGACCATGCCTAGCCTAAACGTACCCATCTAGATATGTTCGAATTGACAGTTTGGCTACACGAGGAGAAGAACAAAAGTTACACCTCTTTGCAACTTTACACTGCCTCCTTTTGATGATTTTTGGGGCAGCAGAAAAACTTTCACCACGGGCAAATGCCTCAGAGATATAAAAAATTGAAAGAGGTTATTGTAGAGAGACCCTACAGGATCACATTATCTCAGATGGAATGTATCTAAGTGACATGGTTTATGAGTAACAACTTGTCAAAGATTCCTACCTTTTTGCACTTTGGACTCTTAAGGGATATCACCGGTACAATGTAGCTCAAATTGTTTCTGCATGTTTGGGTGCAAAATAGGACCATTCCTAGCCTAAATGTACCCATCTAGACATGTTGGAATTGTCATTTTGGCCACACGAGGAGAAGAACAAAAGTTACACTTGTTTGCAACTTTACAATACCTCCTTCTGATGATTTTTGGGGCAGCAGAAAACCTTTCACCACAGGCAAACGCCTTAGAGATATAAAAATTTGAGAGAGGTTATTGTAGAGGGACCCTATGTGATTGCTTTACCTTAGATGGAATGTATCTAAGTGACATAGTTTCTGAATAATAGCTCGTAAAAAAATGCTGCCTTTTTGCACTTTGGACTGTACAGGGATATCATTGGTACAATGTCGCTCAGACTGTTTCGGCATGTTTGGGTGAAAAAAAGGACTATGCCTAACCTAAACATACCCATCCAGATGTGTTGGAACTGTTAGTTTGGCCACACGAGGAGAAGAACAAAAGCTACACCCCTTCGCAACTTTACACTGCCTCCTTCTGACGATTTTTGGGGCAGCAAAAAACTTTTCACCATGGTCAAACACCTTAGAGATATAAAAAATTGAGAGAGGTTATTATAGAGGGACCCTATGTGATTAGTTTGCCTTAGAAAGAATGTATCTAAGTGACAGAGTTTCTGAATAACAGCTCGTCAAAGATTGCTACCTTTTTGCACTTTAGTCTCTTCAAGGATATCGTTGGTACAATGTAGCTCAGATTGTTTCAGCATGTTTGGGTGAAAAATAGGACCATTCCTAACATAAATGTACCCATCCAAACATGTTGGAATAGTCAATTTGGTCACATCAAGAGCAAGATGAAAGTTACACCCCTTTGTAACTTTAAACTACCTCCTTCTGACGATTTTTAGGGCAGCAAAAAACCTTTCACCATGGGAAAATGCCTCAGAGATATAAAAAACTAAGAGAGGTTATTTTAGAGGAACCCTACATGATCATGTTACCTCATATGGAATGTTTCTAAGTGACATTTTTTTCTAGTAACATCTTATCAAAGTTTGCTGCCTTTTTGCATTTTGGACTCTTCAGGGATATCATCGATACAATGTAGCTCAGACTGTTTCGACATGTTTGGGTGAAAAATAGGACCATACCTAGCATAAATGTACCCATCTGGATGCATTAGAATAGTCAATTTGGTCATATCAGAAGTAGGACGAAAGTTACACCCCTTTGTAACTTTACATTGCTTCCTGACTATTTTTGGAGTAGTAGAAAACCTTCACCACGGGAAAATGCCTTAGAGATATATAAAACTGAGAGAGGTTATTGTAGAGGCACTCTACGTGATTGTGTTACCTTAGATGGAATGTTTCTAAGTGACACAGTTTTTGAGTAATATCTCGTCAAAGATTGCTACCTTTTTGCACTTTGGACTCTTCAGGGATATCGTTGGTACAATGTAGCCCAGACTGTTTTGACATGTTTGGGTAAAAAATAGGACCATTCCTAGCATAAATGTACCCATCCAAATGCATTAGAATAGTTAGTTTGGTCGCATCAAGAGCAGGATGAAAGTTACACCCCTTTGCAACTTTACACTGTCTCCTTCTAGCAAATTTTTGGGGCAGCAAAAAACCTTTCACCACGGGCAAATGCCTCAGAGATATAAAAAACTGAGAGAAATTATTGTAGAGGCACTTTAATGATCATTTTACCTTAGATAGAATGTTTCTAAGTGACATGGTTTTCGAGTAACATCTCATCAAAGATTGTTGTCTTTTTGCACTTTGGACTCTTCAAGGATATCGTTGGTACAATGTAGCTCGGACTGTTTTGACATGTTTGGGTGAAAAATAGGACCATGCCTAGTATAAATGTACCTATTCAGACATGTTAGAATAGTCATTTTGGTCACATCAGGAGCAGGACGAAAGTTACACCCCTTTGCAACTTTACACTGCCTCGTGACAATTTTTGGGGCAGCAGAAAACCTTTCACCATGGGCAAATGCCTCAGAGATATGAAAAACCAAGATAATTTATTGTAGAGGCACTCTACATGATCATGTTGCCTTTGACGGAATGTTTCTAAGTGACATGATTTTTGAGTAATATCTCGTCAAAGATTGTTGCCTTTTTGCACTTTGGACTCTTCAGGGATATCATCGGTACAATGTAGCTTGGACTGTTTCGACATGTTTGGGTGAAAAATAGAACCATGCGTAGCCTAAATGTACCCATCCAAATGCATTGGAACTGTCAGTTTGGTCACATCAAGAGTAGGACACGAAAAACATAAAAGTTGCTTTGTGCAACTTGACAACATTGACACTTTTTTGTAACACGACTCAAAGACTCAAACTGATCCCAAATGACTCAAAGTGACTTAAAAACAAATGAAATGGTCTTAGAAGACCTTATTACATATAATTGATTTAATCAAAATAAAATTTTATTTTTTGACCCCTCTTGGAGGCATGACAACCTAGGTGCCCCTGCACCATTAGTGCAACTAAAGTCAATAAAGTTTTCCTATTAAGAAAAAGAGCTTCCCTTAGTTTCAAGAAATATAAATATTCTATACTAACAAGGCCAACCATGTGAAGGTGGAAGCTCATGTGACCTTACCTAAGACCTTAGACACATGTAGTCTAGTAGATGCAGGACACCTAAGACACCTATTTTCTAGTCTCTATCTACCAAGTTGACATATCTTATATACCTAAGACACAATTAGAGACACCTATTATCTAGTTAGAAACCAAGACACCTCGAGACACCTATATTTTATATATTACCTAGATTTTATACATTATTCTCAAGATCAACTTCATCCATCACTTAGCTCTAACCCCATGAAGCATAACATGATGATGTAAAAATGTGTATATGTGTAAAAATGTAGTAGGAAATAAAAAAAGACAAACCTTACAAATTAATTTGCATACTTACAACTCAATGTAACATGACTTTACAAAATCAATGTGAATACTTATGAATTAATCCAATGAACCATCTAGGTCTGCTCTACTCTTTATTGTGTCAAGCATTGCTTCATGGTCAGACTCACGAACCTTCCACAAGCTTTTGTTCAAAGGTCTACCCCAATAATGTATCAAATGAACATTGGATGCCACGACAATGTTCTAATAATAAAGAATCTTCCGATGCATGTAAAAGTCCTGAAATAGCCAAACATTAACAATCTTATGTGGGTACCTTCTAAGCCATGTTCCAGTAATAATCACTGGGCCTGTAGGGTATTCGATGTTTTCTCCATCTGTAACTAGGGCCTTGAATATATTTTTGGCCTCAACACAATGACATAAGTAATAATTTATTCCCTCTTCATTATCTTCATCTATAATAACTGCATATATGTGCCCTACATTGATATGTGTAGCAAATTAGATGAAATTAGTCAACATTACAAAAACACTACAAAGTAAGATGACATTAGGAATTTCAAAAACTATGCAAATAGATATATTCCCTAGTTGAACTAGATCTAATATGTGGTCAAATTCAACTGATGATTCCATCTATTTAGGTCCAGTGCCATCAGGGGTCGATATGTGTCAAGTGGGCTAAGATAACTTAACTGCCATTTTGTCAACCCAATCCTTTGACTCGCGCTCATCCCAAGCTTGAATTGTATAGGAAGAACAAAAGCATGATATCTTTCACATATGGATAATCAAGGAACCTAAAATTGAGCTTTTGAAAGAGTGCATCTCACTTGATCCTGTCAGTGTAGAGCAGTCCTCATATGGTACAATGTTAGTATCATCTATCAACCAAAAAAAATCTATGAACTGAAGAATTACCTTCATTACTTGGACCCATGGAAGCATTACACCACTCGACAATCAATTTTGCATTTGTCAACTTTGCATTGTCTTTATACTTTAACTCTCATCATGCTATGGCTCTTTTGATACATGCTCCTGGACCATCATGCTCCCCCTTTCCATGCCTGACCTCACAAAAGTTCCACATATGATGAATACCTATAAAATTATGCCTCCTACTCAGCGAATAGAAATTCTATGAGTTCTCAAATTGTGATGCACAATTATCTAACCATATGATATGCTGACTAAACGATATGTCCCTTCTAACTAAATCAGTGTAGAACACCTGAAAGCAACCTTGTACGAACTCCGTAGAATGCGTACAATCATCACTAATATAAAATTATACTCCCTTATGATCTTTCTGTCATCCTCTGTACTATCATTCGCATGAATGAATGTGATGTGCACAAATATAGAAACCTGTGTGGAGTTGTAATATTGTGATTACACCTCATGCTGTCGCTGTAGACTGTAGTTCTCTATAAATTCGATGACTGAAACAATGCTACCAACTGGAAATGTGTCCTTGCATAACTTGAATTACAAGTCCAACCATCAAGCTCTATGGGCATGTCTTGCATACTCATACATTATGTTGTCATGAAATATAGGCATAAACTGATACACTAGAATCTCTTCAATAACCAATTCACAACTTTTTACTTCTTTACCATCTTTTGTGTTGTATGCCACTATTTTATACTTGCCAAACTCTACTAGTTCATTTCCAACCACATGTGTTCTTTCCATATGTTCACATATTGGTAAATGTTGCAAGCCACCACAATGATGACATGTGCCATCCAAGCATAATTTCTTGTAGAATATTTGACCTTCCTCTCTTTGACATAAAATTTTTGATATGAAGTCTCTTGAAGATGTTGGTGGGGCACGTATGGTACAACCCCGCAAAACATTGTTAGTATGCATATCTAAACATAGAGACCTGTAAACATCAAAATGGTTAGAAAATTCAATATGTAATCTACAACAACAAGTAGTGCATGTGTGATTTATCTTGACATAGAAAGGTTTTAGCATTTCAAAATATCTTTGACAAATTGTAATTTGAGGATACTTCTCTAGAAATTTACCATAAAACTGTGTTTGAGTCTTGTTGGGACAGTAAAAATTTAAAATTTTAACTATATTCTCAGTTCACTCTATCTGAGCAAATCATAAAACATCCCAAAACCATAGTAAAAAATTGATACATCCTAGAAGATGTCCATGGCTAAGCAATGCAAAATTACCTAAATTTCAATCTATCAGCAAGACTTTGTGTTGCTTATGTCGATACATAAGAAATCAATGAAAATGACTATCGGTGTGAGAGTAAAGATCAGAGAGAGATTTGTAGAAGTTGCCGATGGAAGAAGTAATAACAATGGCCTTTTATCAGTAAGAGAATCAAGCAGTCACACCGATCGGTATGACTAATTGTCATCGGGTGGTGCTTTGAAAGTTACCCCGATGGCATATATCATACCGATGAAGCATTTCGGCAAAAGTCTCACCGAACATCCTATGGGGATGAAGGAAATGATAGCCATTGGTAAGAAATGAACATTGGGATAAAAATTAATGAGTCTCCAATACTCCAGTGTCTTGGCGAAACAATAAAAAGAACTTTCGGTGTGAGTCACACTGATACACCTATCCATCGGCATAACTCAACATATCAGAATGAAGTACTTATATCTTGCCGACTCACAAGTCACAGCGATAAAAAGGTGTCAGTGACACTATGAAAGGTTCTCTCCGATAAGGAATATAAAGTGGTCATCGGGGAGTTAACTGTGATCTGATGATTTGAAAAAGATTACCCCGATGGTATATCTCACTCCGATGGAAATAAGATTATACCCATTGATAAGAAGTTTAACCAATAACCATATCAGTGAGACATTAAGATAGTCCTTCCGATCTAGGGTATAGAAGATTATCGGGAAGACGACGAAGCTCGGGGAAACATAAATATGTTATCCTGATGGTATTGATCATCCTGATAATAAATTGTTGTCACACATATCGGTCAGACTCTCACTGATAGTTATATCGGTAACACTCACCATATCGGAAGAAAATTTAAATCACATGGTGATGAAAGAAGTCATGCCGATGGTTGCGCTCACTTCAATATGATTCAACATAGTATCAGAAAGACAATTGAAGGGTTACGCTGATTTATTATACATGCCATGAAGAGATATTAAGGTCGCACAGACATTTTGAAAATCATGCCGATGACAAGAGTTATGATGATGTGACATTTCACAGCGATGAATGACATTAAAATTACTCAAACGATTAAATGCAGACAGCGATGAAATCCTCTAAGATCATTGTAATTACAATTGACAGGGTTGTTTGAGAAGAGGGATAGAAGAATTTTGAAGCGCAAACAGAGGATTTCAATTGCAGCCACAAATGACAGGTACATACATATGAACCATTGTGTTATAGCCTGTGTTTGGATTTCCTGTCAAAATTTGAAAATGGAGACTCTGAGAAAGGAAAAAAGTAGAAAATCACAAGGGGAAACAAGTAAATCTAAGAAATAAAAAATGAATAAAACCCCTGAGGAAAAGATAAAAGACATAAAGCTAAATCAGGATTTAATTGATCAATTGCCGGGGTCAACTCCCAAGGCCAGGAGATCTGCTCAACTTAGGGCAAAAATGGAAAAATTAGAAGACAAATGTAAATGCTTAGGAAATATTTGGACCCTGATCAAAGGATATGAACTCTTCAGATTCCACTATAATAGAAGATTCAAGAATGCTCCAGTGTCAAACCCATGGCACCTGAATTTGGGAAAACTAGTTGTCCCTGATGTATTCCTGAATGTTGAACTCCTCCAACTTCTTTCCAAACAATATAATCCAAGTTTGAAAGCTATATGCAACCCACAAGGGGAGCCAATTGTATATTTGTCAAAAAGTGCCATTTGTGAAGTGTTCAATTTAGATGATTTATGCACTGTCCCCATTATTTATGAGGACCTAAAGAAGGAATACTGGAGAATGGACACAACCTACAATGGATGGAGGTTGCCCATTCATAGGCCTGGAGTTGAAGGAGAATTGATGCCTCTAACTGAGAATGATGGTCCTCCTTTTCATGTAGCAATATTTGAACCATATATACAACACACTTATTATACTGTGGGCCAAGTCCTAGGATCAGAGGTCCCTGAATTCATGACAATCCCTTTGATGGTCATAGCCATGGACATCCAATGCCATAATGCAAGGCAATTTGACTATGCTACTTATGTTGTTACTAGAATTGACTCTGGCCTAACTGTAATAAAAAACAATGCCCCAACTGTTTCTTTTGAGCATTATTCGCTTCTTATGCACATAGTGCTATATTATGGCCAGGAAATGGGGTTATGGCCAACTGAATTTAAGGTTTTTCTAAGAGACCAGAAGGGGCAGAGATTACCAATACAGATATGGACCAAGGTTTGGGACAATAGATATGCTTTTTGTAGTTACATGTAATTTGAAGAATATTGTGTAAAAGTACTATATAGGTATTTCAATCACCCTTGTGATTATTCCAGACTAAACGATTTTAGTGGCCCTCCCACTGTTATTCATAACTGGGGAGATTGGTATTGTTTTGAGGATGCCACCATGGTTAGAGTGTATGGTTTTGAAGACACTCCATTTATCTTACCCAAAACTGTCCCTGACAGAATTGCTTATTTGAAAATAGTCAGGCAAATGCACTACTCAAATGTAATGCATCTGAGCTCACATGATAAATAGTCTTTTATGCCCAGCACTTTATGTTTTGGAGATTTTATTGTGGTGTCCAAAGAGGGTTACAATCTCATCATAGATAAATTGATGCATTACAATATGAAGTGTGCTGACGTGAGGAAGGGATTTGACCCTGAAGGCTTTATTGACTCTGCTCAAAGGAAACAAAACCTCAGTGGATACATACACATCCTTTATCCACATGATGATGTTATTAGAAACCTAGAAGAGGCCGAGGTAGAATTGGTGGTAGAAAAATATAACAGGGATCTAAGTGAGAAAAGAAAACAGCTGGTAGAGGTTGAGGTTGTATCCTCTGAGGATGAAGAACCGACAGGGCAAGAAGAGCCATAGGACAAAATAGTAGAGATTTCCAAAAGAAAAATGCTACAATATGAGCCTCCTGTCATAATACATGATGAGGAGGGATCTGCTGATGAGGATCCACGTCAAATAGCTTATGATTCTTTCATTTCTGATGATAAATTTATTCATTCAAAAGAGTTTAAGTCATTTTTGTATAAATACAAAGGGAAAGAAGTTAGAGAATCAGTGGATGATGTTTCTACTGACAATGAAAGACAATTAATAGATATGCTAAAAATAACAGTGGATAAGGAGATGCAGGATGTGACCCCTATAACAGTGGATAAGGAGATGCAGGATGTGACCCCTAGAAGGGGAGACAATTGCTTAAAGATGCAGGGGTTATGATTTTTCCTGGTCTTGATTTGAATTCTGCTTTAGTTTTTGATACTTTTTTAAATAATACAGATGATAAGTATAAACTCACTCCAGAAGGTGTTAGTGAAGTATATATGGGTACAGAATACAATAATGATTAAAATTCATTGATAATCTGGGCCCTATATCCTCCCCATAAGAAGACAACTATCATAGACACTGAAAACACTTTTGGTCATGTCATGAGTTTAAAGGCAGGGGAAACTGATCCTCTGATTACTGCAGATATTGGTATTAATGTTGCAAAACTAAATAAACCACAAACTCAAATGTTAATTAAGGAAAGAGATACATACAAATTAAGCTGTGAGAGACTGACAAAAGAAAATGATTATTTAAAGGATGCTGCCAAGAGTACCTTTGGGGGGTCAACACGGAGATTAACTTAGGGTGAAATTTCACAAGGCACTCAAGCATTATCCACAGATCAGGTATCACAAATTTAGATGGATACACTTGTCACAGTGTTACAGAGTAGGTATGCCAACATGGTACATTGGTTAAACCTATTTTGGGATAATTACTCTCAAAATTATCAAGTAATTCAAGAACATGAAAGGCTCAAACAGAGAGTGTAGGAGAAATTGAATGAGATACAAAGTAAGGGTGCTTCTGACATTGCAGGTGATTCCAATGCCAAAGATTTAATCGAGCAACATCAAAAATACTACGATCAACTTAAAACTGATGCTAAAGAAGGTGCTGAAGCTTCGAATGCAGGAGTACTCGCGTTATTTAAAAGTAATGGAGAACTAAAAAGAA
Organism: Cunninghamia lanceolata; assembly: GCA_027924645.1. Classification (NCBI taxonomy): domain Eukaryota; kingdom Viridiplantae; phylum Streptophyta; class Pinopsida; order Cupressales; family Cupressaceae; genus Cunninghamia; species Cunninghamia lanceolata. The sequence continues at coordinate 4,341,108 of BSBN01000793.1, forward strand.
AAGAAGAGTGGAGCATTGATTGTCAAGCTATATTACACGAGGCTATGGGAGCTATTAAAGACAAAAATTCTACATCTGGAGAAGCTTGCAAACACCTCAAAAAGATGGTCGCAATTGATGTGATTACAAGAAATGCTATTGAGCTTACTGATCTCCATCGTGATCAAGAGTACTTAGACCATATGGCTAAAATTTACTTATGGTTGAATAGAGCCTAATTGTGGTTAGGTAATGATTGTTAATCTTGTTAATTTCCCAAAAGACTTATTGAAGAGTTATGTCTCTTCATAAAATATCTATATAAGTTCAAACAATTGGTGCTGAAATAGATCAGTAGTAGAATATAATATATACAGTTCATGATGTTCTCAAAAGACCATGTTGCAAGATTACTATTGAAGAAGTAAATTGAAGTTTTTTGATCTTGTGGTTTTATTCTGGCATCAATTATTTGTTAAACTTACTCAATTGTGTGGTTGTCTCCAGTTCTGTATTTCCTTGTTATTCAGATTAATATATCAAGTATATATTTAATTTGTCAATACACATTTGCTGCAGTTGTGTGGTTTGATTAATTGGTTTCCATAATAGGAATTAAAATCCTCCTAATCAATCACAGTAACCTGGAAGTGCTAGTTTGGATCACTAAGAAGAGCCATATAATTAGGATTGCCATTCTGTCTCCAAATTAATATTATCTATTATTCTTACATATTCCACTCAATTGGTTCCTCAAGAAAGGATTAAAATACCTTCTAGTGAATTATAAGATATTTGATTATATTGGTTGGATCAATAAGAAGAGTTTGTCAGTCATCTCCCTGCACGTTTATATAAGTTATAAACTAAAATTGTGCCAAACAGTTAGAATTATTGCCCACTATAAGCCACTAGTCTTAGTCCTTCATTTGACTCTATTACCCAACAAGGCACTGGTCTTATTTCCATTCATTATTTAAATCCTTTTTACCTTGATATTACTTATACAATTTATACCAACCATTAGTTAGATATAAGAATTAGTTAGCAAACTTTCATCTATTCTACACCATATGCCATTGTAGATAGATTTAGTTAGTCAATACATTTACATTTAGTCTGCCTTAATTCCTAAGGTTCACCCACCTAGGTGTAGCAGGACCTAAAGTGTAGGAAATCATCAAACCCTAAAGGTTGGTTTCGTTAAGTTAGTTCAAAAAATGTTGCTAATCTAAACATAGAGCCTAGCATCCTCTTAGGATTAGCAACCTGCATTTTTGAGACCTAACAAATTGGCGACTCTATTGGGGACCCCAAATAAAAGACCTTAAAAATAAATTATTCCTTTCATAGAGTTATTTCAGAAACTTTCATTTGGTAACTCTGCTGGTAACAAAAATCTAGAAAGATAAAATTACAAACTTTTCCTATTTACAAAATAGGTGGCGACTCTAGTTACAATTATAACACAAGAATTTCATTCCAAATGCATGGTAGGAGATCCAAGATGGAAGGCAAGAAATTGTAGTCATCCCCACTGCTTAGAAACATTTCTGAAAGAAATGGAACTTCAAATTATTCTCACCAAGATAATAACTAGGATACCCAAGAGAATAATGCAGAGCAAACTATTTCAATTCACAACAAGTTCACACCTCTGCATAATTCAAATGAGAATCTCAATGGAGTAACTGATGATATTTTGGCAAGATACAAACTGGATCCTCAAGAACAACTCGAGTATGAAGCATAGGTCATGAGGGAGATTGATAAAAAACAAGCTGAATATGATTTCAAAATGTCATTACATCAGGGAGAAGGGATAGGATATGGATTCTCAAATCAAGGAATGAATGACAATCTAGAAAATTAGGAAATAAATAACAATTCAGAGAATCTAGGAAGTATGAGTGAAGAGTAGCAGGAGGTGCTCAGGCTCTGGGGAGAACTTGAAAGATTCAAGATACAACAAAATAAAAGGTTGTTGCAGCAAGAGACTCAACAGATGAGAAATAAAGCTGAAACAACCCCCCCAAAATATGTACCTCCATATAGAGGAAACAATTCTAGAATTCCACAACAAAACACAGGTGGAATTTCAAATTCACATGCATCTAGAAATCATCAAAATACCATACCCTGAAACCCTAGACCACCTCCCATACATAATGTATCTCAACATATGGCAAATACTTACCCACCCCCTGGCCAACAATATTATAGACCACAAAATCCCTACATGAATTCTCACATGAACCAACAACAGTAATATGCCTATCATCAGCCACTAGGTGGATATAATTACTATCCTAATCTACCACCCATGAACTTTCCACCTCAAAACCTTGCAAGCATATGTAGCCAATTTAATTTAACTAGATATCAGTTGTATCCATATCCCATGGATAGTACTTGGAGAAATATGGTTCCCAAGTTTACTGGAAACAATGCAACATCAGCTGAAGATCATATCAGAAGTTTCAATGCTTTCGGGCAAGATATTGGTATGGACTGTGAAGATATTAGAATGAGGTTATTCATGATGTCCCTTACTGAAGATGCCAGAGATTGGTTTAACAGCCTACCAGACACCTCAATCAGTTCAATAACTGATTTCCATAATCAATTTAAGGAGCAGTATGGCAACCAATATGCCCCCAAGTTTGCATTACATGAATTGATAAGTATACAAAAGTATCAAAATGAATCAGTATATGATTTCAACCTAAAATTTTCCAAATTACATAACAAGGTACCACATAGAGCCAAGTTATATGATCCAACAGCACTAAGCATTTATATGAAAGCATTTGACCCCAATATAGGGTACAAGCTTAGAAATTGGTGTCATGCAACCCTGACTGAAGCTCAGAAAGTGGCTTTAACTATTGAAAACAATAGGAAAGCTGCAGGTATGGTTAGCAAGAGAGATAACTATAGAAGTCCTCAAAACCAAAATGTTTAACAGACTAAACAAGAAGGTCAGCATAGGCATGAAAGGCCCAGGTTGCATGATATGCCATACAATACAAATTGGAAAGATGGAAGACCCATTGATAATAACAAAAAGCCACATTATGGCAAGGATACCCCTGATCCCCTAAAAAGAAACATGGCACATATGGTGGAAAATAAACCTTGGTGTTTGGTGTGCAATCTACCACATTTACCTGAATATTGTGAGGTAGCTAAATCAGTACAACAAGAAGAGATGTTATACAATTATAATAGAGATAACCACACCATAAATATGATGCAAGATACACCATGTGTGGTAACTGAAGATTACTCTTCTACAGAGGATGAGGGATATGAATACGATGTAGGAAACCAGAGGCATCATGTCAACATGGGAGAACAGGAAGTGTTCTCAGATCAGGAAGGTGGTTATGATGAACCTATTTACTATGCCAATTAGCCATATGAACAATGGAGGAAACCTAGTGATGATGAAAGAGAAGCTCTTACAATAGCTGCAATAGCTCAAGCTAAAAATGCTTATAACTTGAGGAATAGGACAATAAACATTGAACAAGGGACACCAGGGAGTGTATTCATAAAAGATCAAAATAACAAGAAGAATAATGCAAAGTCATCATTTAAAGAACCAGAAAAGGGTGGTAAGGATAAAAGGAAAGAAAAATTACAAAATCAAGAAAAAGAAAATATAAAGACAGAAAAGAGTGATCAGGTTGTAGCTCACTCTTTTGATATTGCTCATACAGTATCTCAGGTAAAAATATTAGTTCCACTTTTAGAAATGATGAAAATTGATAAATACAGGAATACAGTCGTTAAGTTGATTTCTGATACACCAAGTCAAAAACATAAAGGACATGAAAATAGAACCAATAATGTTCATCAAGAAACATTCCAAATGCCTGAGGTATACCTTGGTGATACATTGACAAAGAATCCCTCACAGGTAGACCCTTTTTATACTACATTATTGATCAAAAATAGGATAGTGAGGAATTGAATGATTGATTCAGGTGCTACTATGAACATCATGCCTATAGTAGTTATGAAAGAATTGGGAATGTGGGTTGATACTACATTCGGCCAGTGTTATGCAATGGATAATAGATCTATCCCAGTAGTTGGTATTATGAGAGATGTGGAGATAAAACTTGCCTCACACCCTGAAGCAACTTATAACATTGATATTACTATGGTTGACATCCCACCATATTATGGAATGCTTTTATCAAGGCAATGGGCTGCAATGGCAGGAGGGAATGTCCAATTGGACTTATCATATGCCACCATACCAGTGGGAGGCAAAGAAATCAAGCTGTACAAAGAGCCAAGGTATGAGAATATTATAGAAAGATTGGATCGGCATCAAATAAATTTCTTTTGTGATACAGATTTGGGATCTTTCAAAGTTGGAGAAAGTATGCCAGAGGTGCATAATATTGATCCAATACATACTGAATCCATGAAAGAAAAAAATGATGTATGGAAGACGTATTTTGATGGTGCATGCAGCAAAATAGGAAATGGAGCTGGAATAGTTTTTATTTCACCAAGAGGTAAACTTTCAAATATTCTTTTCTCTTAACATTTGAATGCACAAACAATGTGGCAGAGTATGAAGCCTTGCTCATTGGTTTGAACATAGCCACTAAGTACAAAATAAAAAAATTAGCCATATATGGTGATTTTGAATTGGTCATTTCCCAAGTAAGAGAAAAGTACCTATCAAAAAACAAGAGTTTGAGACAATATAGAAATGCAGTATGGGATAGTATTGAATTATTTGATGCCTTTTCAATCAACTGGATTGATAGGTCTAAAAACATTATGGCAATTTTTTTAGCAAACATTGCATTGAAAAGGGATGATGCCACATTGGGAGGAATTACAGAGGTTGAATTCAAAACCAGACCCACCATCCCAGACAATATACATAACTGGCAAGTGTTTGATAATGATGCTGATATAATCAATTTCTTACATTGTACTAATTATTATGAAAATCAAGAGATTGATTTCAATGCATTTGTAGAAGAACATGATGGGAAGGAAACCCTTTTTGGTCAAGAAATAGTTCAATTAAAAACAAATAAGATACCCAAGGGACTTATAGCATTGGAAAAGGCATTCGATGGACATGACAAATCTAAAATAAAAGATACACCAGTGGCACCAAATGGCCTTGAAGAGATCAATTTGGGGACACAAGCAGCCCCAAAGAATGTGTATATTGGAAGAAATCTTAACCCAAAAATTAGGAGCTGAATCATCAATTTACTCAGGAAGTTCAGGCATGTATTTGCTTGGTCATATGATGATTTAAAAGCATATAGAGAGGATTTGTTTCAACATGAAATACCACTAGAACTAGATGCTAAACCATTCAGGCAAAAACAAAGGCCAATCAATCCTACCTTAGCTCCTAAAATGTTAGAAGAACTTACAAAATTAAGGGATGGGGCTATCATTAAACCTATCAGACATTCCTCCTGGGTATCTAATTTAGTTCCTGTCAGAAAAAAGAATGGTGATATCAGATTATGTGTGGATTTTAGGAATTTAAACATGTCTTCTCTTAAAGATAACTATCCCCTCCCCAATATGGAAGCAGTATTACAAAGGGTTACTAGATGTGAATTGTTGTCAATGATGGATGGCTTCTCAGGTTACAATCAGGTGAAAGTCAAAGAATCAGAGCAATTTAAGACTACATTCACCACTCCATGGGGAACATATGTATATTTGAGAATACCATTTGGGCTCACTAATGCTGGAGCAACCTTCCAAAGAGCAATGGATGTGGCTTTTTTTGAGTTGATAAATAAAATCATGATAGTATATCAAGATGACTTGATAGCATATTATAAAAGGGCAGAGGATCATTGCACACACTTGGAGCAAATATTTATCAGAGCCCTAGAATATGGGGTCTCATTGAATCCTAAAAAGTGCCATTTTGCAGTGACAGAGGGAAAATTACTTGGCCACATAGTTTCTAAGGATGGACTGAAAATAGATCCAAAGAGGGTAAAAGCAATTGACCAAGTCCCTATTCCTAAGAATGTGAAAGCCATACAGTCATTTTTTGGACAAATTAATTTTGTTAGGAGGTTTATATCTAATTTTGCTGAAATTGTTTGCCCTATATCAAGGATGCTAAAGAAAAACTTAGAAGTAAAATGGACAAAATAAACAATAGAAGCATTTGCTACTATTAAGAGAGCAATCAAAGAAGCTCCTGTCTTGATATACCCAGATTTCAATAAACCATTCCAATTATTTTCATTTGCCTCTTACCATATAGTTGTAGCAATGCTATTGCAGAAACACAATGATGGATATGAACAACCCATCTCATTTTTTAGCAAATCCCTTTACAAGGCAGAGTTAAAGTATGACATTGTTGAAAAATAGGCATATGCATTGGTAAAAGCAGTAAAAACCTTTAGACCGTACTTGGTGGTGTAGGAGTAAAAGGCAACACTGAGAGGGAGGGTGAATCAATGTTGTGTGAATTTTCAAATCTTTTTATAAACTTTAACTTTCAGAGCACAAAAAGAAAGATACCATTGATTTGTCAAATACATATGCACATGATTGTGAATGCAGAAAGAGAACAAAACTTCATAAGTAAATCAAACACACACAAAGAAGATCAATATGAATCATGACACAAGATATGCACGAGTGGAAAACCCATCAAGGGTAGAAAAACCACTCCAAAACTGCATCACTGGCTTAAATGAAAAACTTCTTACAAATGTCTCACTGACATATACAGAGGTCTCACTGACCACAAGGATCACTGGCATAGAAAGGTCTCACTAACCACAAGCCTCATTGGCATACTGTGCCTCATTGGCATAACAAACACCATCATCAAAACATACTATAAAATTTGTGCAAGAAATGATTGCAACTCAATCTGATTTGCACCATTAAAAAACATGTCTTCTCAATTCAATCCAAATGTCAATCTCATGATCTTTGCACAATCAAATTCATCTGTGTCTTCATATTTGGCATGATTCAATTTGTAAATTCTCTACATAATATCTTCATCCTTGTTTGATTCAAAAATTATAATCTCATATATCTCTCAAATTATGATTCATTTGTTTCTTCACAAAAATCTTTGCATGTTGGTTCACACTTCTCAATTTTGCAATGCATCTGCAATACCATTATATATGAAAGAGAATGTCCTTTCATATTCTTCTCAATCCTCATATTGAACTCTGCATCTATATCTTCATAAATAAGGAATCTGCAAAAAATAAAGATTAAAATCCTTTGTTTTACATAACCATTAATTTTCTTGATCCATCTTCCTTTCATTTTCTCAATAAAAATAATGAATGATATTCATCATATATCACTAAATAAAATCATCAATGGATTGCTTCAAACTATCTTTTTAACAAAAATGAAGTACCTTCACAAATCAATTCATAACCTTCCATATTCCTTTCTCAACCTTTTCAATCTGAGCATGTATGTCTTCATTATTTTCTGTGCATAAAAAATATATCTCCACAAAAATCTTTAATTAATTCCAACAAAAACTCTTCATATTCCTCTGTGCACTTCAAAGACCCTACCATGAATTTCAATCTGTAAAAAAATAAAACATCTGTACAATTTGTTCTCTTAATTTTCCAAAAAAAATATCTTCCATTTTTTTTCGATTCTTCAAAACCTTTCATATTCCCTGTATACATAAAAATTATATCTCTTTCAAATTCTTCAATCTGCAAGATAAATATTTTCCAAAAAAAATCTTTTAAACTTCTCATCTGTAAGAAGCCTTCAATCAATCTGTAAATAACATCTCTCAATCTGCCTTGAAAAATTTCTTCAATATTTCAAACCCTCTTCTTAAAAAAAAATCATATTGGGTTATGAAAAAAAACTTCCACTTCTTTCCTTTTAGAAAAAAAAGAAGACTGTGCCTTTTTCCTTTTGAAGAAATATTAAACTTAGAAATAAATCTTCTTTAAAAAGAAGATTTAAAAACTTCAAAGATTCCTCCTATTTAGAAGGCAAGAAATTAGCCTTTATTTTTCCTTTAAAAACTCTCCTTAAAAATCTCATAGAAGATGCCTTTTAAAAGGCAAATAAATAGGAGATGAAAAGTTATTTTAAAATAAAATAAAGCATATACAAATGCTTTTTCCCACTCTTTTAAAAGCACCTTAAAATATATTCCATGCCTTTTTATGTAAATATATTTCACCCCTTCAAATATTCAAAGCATATAATCTTTTATAAATGATTGAACTTCACTTTCTTCAATGTCATAAAGCTATGACAAAAAGGGGATCAATAAAGTTTCTAATATTTAAAAAAAATATTAAGACTTATGTGGTGCTCCGCTTAAAAAATGCTCTCCACTTCATAAATAATATAAGTCAAGCTCTCCTTTAAATATGCATAGAGCTCCCATAGGGATCATTAAATATATTAATATTTGATGTATTTTTTTTAAGTCTTGGACAAGGCCCTCTTCAAATATTTAATATATTAAAATATGAAGACAGGAATACATGAAGACATGACTTGTAAAAGACTTGAAAGCCACTGTATACCTCTGCATCTGCATATGTCGCAACTATCAAAATCAACAAATGAAGATCAAATGTAAATGAAGACCATACCACCAAACCACTATCATTATGAAGACCATGCCACTGTATCTACAATGTCAATCAACTGTAACTATATATCAAAAGTAACATTAATGTCCTATGTCACAGAGATGAGAGCATCATATATACCATACCAATGCCATATGATAGTAAATCCCACATGGAGAATACCATACTATCAACACCTTAAACATTATGAAGGCCAAACCTGTGAAGATCAAGACTATAAGCCCAACACAAACAAGCTAGCATCAATATATTATGTGATCAACAATTGATGTAATCAACCTGATCAAACAAGTCCTGTGATCATGAAAGAAGATGATGATCAATGGTTAACATCATAAACCAAAAATGATAACTCCAAGGACCAATATGAACACCAACTCCAAGAACACGAGAATCCATCCTGAGACAAACTTGAAGATGTCTTGATCAAATAGAAGCATCTCATTTCTAACCATATTTGCATATCTGACAACACATATCCAAACGACATCAAACAAACTGAGAACACCTTTTTGACATCAATGACAATCTACTATCATCAAACTCCCCCTTTGTCGTTGATAGAAAAACTAAATGATGCAATTTTTCTTTCTCCCCCTTTTTGACTTTTGATGACAAAGACTAAATTAACTCCCCCTGAGAACAACTCCACTGAAAGATGTTATAGATTGATCATAACAATTATATTGCAATATCAAAACTTTGAAGATATAAACTCATGTTATCATGTTATCTTCATATCAACCAAAAATTGAGATACCACTTACCCAAAAATCTTTGAAACCACTTGTCTTTCAAAAGATTGAAGGCACTAAACACTTATCCAATTTGCTGTCCAAAACTTATCATCATGAAGAACAATACCACTTCTTGTTATAATGAAGACTGACATATATCCGCTAACAATCACATACTCCTAATGACATCACAATCAACCCTTTTTGACACACACGACAAATCTCCAATAACTCCCACATAGGACATGATGGTATAAAAATAGCACTTAGGATTTTGATAAATCAGCCTTTTGACATGACACATGAATTTGAATATCATGCAAGACTACTCATCACACTCTTTCACTCAAAAACACCAATCATGAAGACTACACATCTCAAGATGACATGATGATCACAGAAGATATGATCTTGCAAAAACTTCCATGACAACAATCAATCTACAACAACCTGTAATCAATTTACTCCTGCACACACTTCTTGGCATGATAAAGAATGAAGACTGTCCTGAAAGGAATGAAGACTATTTGAAATCAAGGCCATCCTACACATGACACTTTTACAACACCATGACAAAACCACTATCAATACCTTTGCAAAAACAAATGAATTGACTTCATTCATTTGCAACTTCCTCAACCAACACATGTTAATATCTGAATAGAACTTCTTGAGTATACACAAGATCCTGTCAATCATTATTCATATCAGCCCATCAAGTTTGTAAATCAACAAACTAACTGCACCATCAACACATTTCAAGAACACTCTGGATTGGAATACCATGACAACTCAACCTTTGTAATCATCAACATGATCAGGATCATTTGTCAAACAATTTGTGCATTGAACTCCCAAACATCTTTTCAATATCATGAAAACATAATGAACTAATGATCACCTATATCTCTATCATACACTGAATATCAACATTGTTAGCAACATCATCATCAACTTCAAGAAAATTTATTTCATAAGATTGAAAAGATCACCATATCAAATGATATCCTCATGAAACTTATTGGGGATAATTGATATATCAAGAACAACTCCCCCTAACTTCATGCCATGTATATTGCAATTGATGAAGTTACTTGTGCAAGATGCACAAGTTTAGAATCTGTACTCTTTTTCCTTTGTTTCAATCTCCAAACTTTCATGGGTTCTTTCTTCCTCCAAATTTTTGCAATTTCTGTCCTTTTTGACATCCCTTGATCATTTATTTTATGATTCCAAGTAGGATCATACCTTCTATGCATTTTACAATTTCTTTGTATGTGACCAAGAGAGTTGCACTTGAAACATACAAGATTAGTATTTCTTATTGAAGCAAATTGACTTCTTCTGCAATTAACTGCTTTGTGCCCAAAATGATTACAGATATAACAATAACCAAAAAATGTGTAATTGTACCTGTACATATATGCTTGCCTTACTGGAGTAGTTCTTCTAAGATTTCTTCTTTGATTGTGCATTTTGACAAACTCTTCTTTGGTTCTCACCTCAATTTCAATCTTCTTTTTGCCTTTAGTCTCAGGAGTAGCAACATGATGACTTAGATAAATTGAATGTGAGCATTGTCCTTCTTCAAATCCTAGACTCTTTTCAAACTACTTCTTAATATCCTCAAGTTCTTTTCTTAAATAGACTTGTTCTCCTTTAAGCTTATGACATTTAGTTGCTTTAGTTTCCAACTCAGACTTTGTTACATTGGCTATTCTTTTAGCTTCCTCAACTTCAACCTTCAAATTGATAATTGATTTGTCTGATTCACTAACTTGACTTCTCAAGTTCATAACCAGATTTCTTGCCTCTTCAAGATCTAAAACAACTTTGTCCTTGGATTCTTTCTCTTGTTTAAGCTGGTTTTTTAATCTCCTGTTTTCTTTACCAAGTTGCTTGATTATATCCAAGGCACATAGAAGCTCTCCTTTAAAATCAACTTCACAATCAACTTCATCCACAAAGAGGCCTCTTTCTTCATCATTCACAAAAATTTCTTCATTTTTAACAATATTCTCAATTACTGGACCATTCTTTGTATCAATTATCAAGGGTGACATATGCAACAAATTATTGCTAGGCTTAACTGAGGCTTGTTTTTTATCATCATCAATCTTTTCTTTATTTGAGACCTTAATTCTATTCTTCTTACCCATTTTACTCCACTACCAGGACCTACCTGAGCCTATTAGACTTCAAAAAGGGAACCTAGGCTCTGATACCAATTGTAGGAGTAAAGGGCAACACTAAGAGGGGGGGTGAATCAGTGTTGTGTGAATTTTCAAATCTTTTTATAAACTTTAACTTTTAGAGCACAAAAAGAAAGATACCATTGATTTGTCAAATACATATGCACATGACTGTGAATGCAGAAAGAGAACAAAACTTTATAAGTAAATCAAACACACACAAAGAAGATCAATATGAATCAGGACACAAGATATGCACGAGTGGAAAACCCATCAGGGGTAGAAAAACCACTCCAAAACTGCCTCACTGGCTTAAATGAAAAACTTCTTCCAAATGTCTCACTGACATATATAGAGGTCTCACTAACCACAAGCCTCACTAGCATAGAAAGGTCTCACTAACCACAAGCCTCATTGGCATACTGTGCCTCACTGGCATAAAACACCATCATCAAAACATACTATAAAATATGTGCAAGAAATGATTGCAACTCAATCTGATTTGCACCATTACAAAACATGTCTTCTTAATTCAATCCAAATGTCAATCTCATGATCTTTGCACAATCAAATTCATCTGTGTCTTCATATTTGGCATGATTCAATTTGTAAATTCTCTACATAATATCTTCATCCTTGTTTGATTCAAAAATTATAATCTCATATATCTCTCAAATTATGATTCATTTGTTTCTTCACAAAAATCTCTGCATGTTGGTTCACACTTTTCAATTTTGCAATGCATCTACAATACCATTATATATGAAAGAGAATGTCCTTTCATATTCTTCTCAATCCTCATATTGAACTCTGCATCTATATCTTCATAAATAAGGAATCTGCAAAAAATAAAGATTAAAATCCTTTGTTTTGCATAACCATTAATTTTCTTGATCCATCTTCCTTTCATTTTCTCAATAAAAATAATGAATGATATTCATCATATATCACTAAATAAAATCATCAATGGATTGCTTCAAACTGTCTTTTTAACAAAAATGAAGTGCCTTCACAAATCAATTCATAACCTTCCATATTCCTTTCTCAACCTTTTCAATCTGAGCATATATGTCTTCATTATTTTCCGTGCATCAAAAATATATCTCCACAAAAATCTTTAATTAATTCCAACAAAAACTCTTCATATTCCTCTGTGCACTTCAAAGACCCTTCCAAGAATTTCAATCTGTAAAAAAATAAAACATCTGTACAATTTGTTCTCTTAATTTTCCAAAAAAATATCTTCCATTTTTTTTCAATTCTTCAAGACCTTTCATATTCCCTGTATACATAAAAATTATATCTCTTTCAAATTCTTCAATCTGCAAGATAAATATTTTCCAAAAAAAAATCTTTTAAACTTCTCATCCGTAAGAAGCCTTCAATCAATCTGCAAATAACATCTCTCAATTTGCCTTGAAAAATTTCTTCAATATTTCAAACCCTCTTCTTAAAAAAAATCATATTGGGTTATGCAAAAAAACTTCCACTTCTTTCCTTTTAGAAAAAAAAGAAGACTGTGCCTTTTTGCTTTTGAAGAAATATTAAACTTAGAAATAAATCTTCTTTAAAAAGAAGCTTTAAAAACTTCAAAGATTCCTCCTATTTAGAAGGCAAGAAATTAGCCTTTATTTTTCCTTTAAAAACTCTCCTTAAAAATCTCATAGAAGATGCCTTTTAAAAGGCAAATAAATAGGAGATGAAAAGTTATTTTAAAATAAAATAAAGCATATACAAATGCTTTTTCCCACTCTTTTAAAAGCACCTTAAAATATATTCCATGCCTTTTTATGAATAACTCATAGTCTCCATAAAGCATTCCATGCTTTTTAAATATATTTCACCCCTTCAAATATTCAAAGCACATAATCTTTTATAAATGATTGAACTTCACTTTCTTCAATGTCATAAAGCTATGACAAAAAGGGGATCAATAAAGTTTCTAATATTTAAAAAAAATATTAAGACTTATGTGGTGCTCCGCTTAAAAAATGCTCTCCAATTCATAAATAATATAAGTCAAGCTCTCCTTTAAATATGCATAGAGCTCCCATAGGGATCATTGAATATATTAATATTTGATGTATTTTTTTTATGTCTTGGACAAGGCCCTCTTCAAATATTTAATATATTAAAACATGAAGACAGGAATACATGAAGACATGACTTGTAAAAGACTTGAAAGCCACTGTATACCTCTACATCTGCATATGTCGCAACTATCAAAATCAACAAATGAAGATCAAATGTAAATGAAGACCATACCACCAAACAACTATCATTATGAAGACCATGCCATTGTATCTACAATGTCAATCAACTGTAACTGTATATCAAAAGTAACATTAATGTCCTATGTCACAGAGATGAGAGCATCATATATACCATACCAATGCCATATGATAGTAACTCCCACGTGGAGAACACCATACTATCAACACTGAAAACATTATGAAGGCCAAACCTGTGAAGATCAAGAATATAAGCCCAACACAAACAAGCTAGCATCAATATATTATGTGATCAACAATTGATGTAATCAACCTGATCAAACAAGTCCTGTGATCATGAAAGAAGATGATGATCAATGGTTAACATCATAAACCAAAAATGATAACTCCAAGGACCAATATGAACACCAACTCCAAGAACATGAGAATCCATCCTGAGACAAACTTGAAGATGTCTTGATCAAATAGAAGCATCTCATTTCTAACCATATTTGCATATCTGACAACACATATCCAAACGACATCAAACAAACTGAGAACACCTTTTTGACATCAATGACAATCTACTTTCATCAAGTAGGAGCCAAAATCATAGCATATGTACCTAATGCTGCAGTCAAGGATGTATTGGTCCAAACCGAAGTCATTGGTAGAAGATGTAGGTGGATCAATAGAATTCAGGAATTCAATGTTGAAATCCAAATCACTAAACTAGTGAAAGGACAAGGCCTTGCTAGGTTGATGGCTGAAAGTAATCTCGAGGCTTCCCAGATATGTGGTGCTAATGATGTTGATAATGCAAGTTCTAGTATTGAGCATACTCCATGGTATTCTGCCATTATATATTATCTAAAACATATGAAGTTTCCTGAGGGGTTTGATGAAAATAAAAGGAGGATACGTAAGTTACAAGCCTCAAAATATGTATTTGTTGATGGGGATCTTTACTGGAAAAATAGAGATGGAGTTTTATTACTATGCTTAGATGAGCATTAGTCAAAACATATTATGAAGGAATTGCATGAAGGCATGTGCGGACTCGGACATTTTTCAGCTAAGACTACAGCTCACAAGATTTTAAGGGCTAGATATTATTGGCCTAAAGTTTTTAATGATTCATATCATTACACTAGGAAATGTGAAGCATGTCAGAAGTTTTCAGGGAAATTGAAATATCAGGGAGCATTGCCTTTGAAACCCATGCAAGTCGAGGCTCCATTCTATCAGTGGGGTATTGATTTCATAGGTGAAATTGTGGAGAAATCAAGTGGTGGACATAAATGGATTTTAGTAGCAACTGATTATTTCACAAAATGGGTGGAAGCAATTCCAACCAAACAGGCAACCAGTAAGGTGGTGATTAACATTCTAATGGAAAATATTATGTTCAAATTCAGTACTCTAGTAAGGTTAATTATAGCTAATGGAATGTGTTTCAGATCTGATGAATTTAGAAACTTCTGTAATACACATGGCATCACTGTGTCCTATGCTGCCCCCTATCACCAACAAGCAAATGGACAAGCAGAATCAAGTAACAAAAGTCTCCTGAAAATCATAAAAAGAATGTTGGATAGAAACAAAAAGGTGTGGGATTCAAAATTAAGAATGGCAGTATGGGCTGACAGGATCACTGTAAAAAGGGCAATTGGGAGATCTCCTTTTGAACAAGTGTATGGAACACAAGCAAGAATATCGTTAGAAAATCTCATGCCAGTTTACAAGTTCATCCTTCAAGAAGATTTGAATATTCTTGAACTAATGGAGGAAAGGTTGGAACATCTTGCAGAGCTTGATGAAACAAGGAGACTAGCTCAAAGGCAGAATATTAAGCTACAATCACAAGTCAAATACCTCTTTGATAAAAAAGCCAAAGATAGGAAGTTTGAAATAAATGATCTGCTACTAATGTGGAATGTGAGGTGTCAGGACAAAGGAAAGCATGGAAAATTTGAAGCCTTATGGTTAGGTCCTTTTGTTATCACTAGCAAAGGAGGTGATGAATCTTATTACTTGCAAAATATGTCTAGAGAAGAGCAAGAATTGCTTGTGCATGGGCAATATTTAAAGTTGTTCTTTTCATAAACATGTACAAGGAGGATTGAGCATTGCTAGTGCATGGACAAGCCTCAAACAATTCTCAAAATATTTTATTCCATGCATAGTAGTTTAGGAATCATTCCCGTTCCCCATCATTTGTCACTCTCCTTTTCCATTTTCATAAAATCATTACCCCAAGTAAATAAAACATGTGGTCTACTTCACTAGGAGATTTGGATCCTTGTTATACTCACAAGGAGTATACATCCCAGACATAGCCACTATTGGGACAGTAAAAATTTAAAATATTTACTGTATTCTCAGTTCACTATATCTGAGCAAATCATAAAACATCCCAAAACCATAGTAAAAAATTGATACATCCTACAAGATGTCCATGGCTAAGCAATGCAAAATTACCTAAATTTCAATCTATCGGCAAGACTTTGTGTTGCTTATGCCGATACATAAGAAATCAATGAAAATGACTATCGGCGTGAGAGTAAAGATTGGAGAGAGATTTGTAGAAGTTGCCGATGGAAGAAGTAATACCAATGACCTTTTATCGATAAGAGAATCAAGTAGTCACACTGATTAGTATGACTAATTGTCATCGGGTGGTGCTTTGAAAGTTACCCCGATGACATATATCATACCGATGAAGCATTTCGGCAAAAGTCTCACCGAACATCCTATGGGGACGAAGGAAATGATAGCCATCGGTAAGAAATGAACATCGGGATAAAAATTAATGAGTCTCTGATACTCCAGTGTCTTGGCGTAACAATAAAAAGCGCTTTCGGTGTGAGTCACACCGATACACCTATCCATCGGCATAACTCAACATATCGGAATGAAGTACTTATATCTTGCTGACTCACAAATCACAACGATTAAAAGGTGTCAGTGACACTTTGAAAGGTTCTCTTCGATAAGGAATATAAAGTGGCCATCGGGGAGATAATTGTGATCGGATAATTTGAAAAAGATTACCCCGATGGTATATCTCACTCCAATGGAAATAAGATTATACCCATTGATAAGAAGTTTAACCAATAACCATATCGGTGAGACATTAAGATAGTCCTTCTGATCTAGAGTATAGAAGATTATCGGGAAGACGACGAAGCTTAGGGAAACATAAATATGTTATCCCAATGGTATTGATCATCCTGATAACAAATTGTTGTCACACATATCGGTGAGACTCTCACCAATAGTTATATCGGTAACTCTCACTATATCGAAAGGAAATTTAAATCACACGGCGATGAAAGAAGTCATGCTGATGGTTGCGCTCACTTCAATATGATTCAACATAGTATCGGAAAGACAATTGAAGGGTTACTCCAATTGATTATTCGTGCCATGAAGAGATATTAAGGTTACCCAGACATTTTGAAAATCATGCCGATGACAGGAGTTATGATGATGTGACATTTCACAGTGATGAATGACATTGAAATTACTCAAATGATTAAATGCAAACAGCGATGAAATCCTCTAAGATCATTGTAATTACAATTGATAGGGTTGTTTGAGAAGAGGGATAGAAGAATTTCGAAGCACAAACAGAGGATTTCGATTACAGCCACAAATGACAGGTACACACATACGAACCATTGTGTTATAGCTTGTGTTTGGATTTCCTGTCAAAATTTGAAAATGGAGACTCCGGGAAAGGGAAAAAGTAGAAAATCACAAGGGGAAACAAGTAAATCTAAGAAACAAAAAAC
Source organism: Cunninghamia lanceolata (assembly GCA_027924645.1). Taxonomy (NCBI): domain Eukaryota; kingdom Viridiplantae; phylum Streptophyta; class Pinopsida; order Cupressales; family Cupressaceae; genus Cunninghamia; species Cunninghamia lanceolata. The sequence goes on from BSBN01000793.1 coordinate 4,358,659, forward strand.
TGATAAAACCCCTGAGGAAAAGGTAAAAGATAGAAAGCTAAATCAGGTTTTAATTGATCAGTTGCCGGGGTCAACTCCCAAGGCTAGGAGATCTGCTCAACTTAGGGCAGAAATGGAAAAATTAGAAGACAAATGTAAATGCTTAGAAAATATTTGGACCCCAATCAAAGGATATGAACTCTTCAGATTCCACTATAACAGAAGATTCAGGAATGCTCCAGTGTCAAATCCATGGCACTTGAATTTGGGAAAACTAGTTGTCCCTAATGTATTTCTGAATGTTGAACTCCTCCAACTTCTTGCCAGAAAATATAATCCAAGTCTGAAAGCTATATGCAACCCACAAGGGGTGCCAATTGTACATTTGTCAAAAAGTGCCATTTGTGAAGTGTTCAATTTAGATGATTTATGCACTATCCCCATTATTTATGAGGACCTAAAGAAGGAATACTGGAGAATGGACACAACCTACAATGGATGGAGGTTGCCCATTCATAGGCCTAGAGTTGAAGGAGAATTGATGCCTCTAACTGAGAATGATGGTCCTCCTTTTCATGTAGCAATATTTGAACCATATATACAACACACTTATTATACTGTGGGCCAAGTCCTGGGATCAGAGGTCCCTGAATTCATGACAATCCCTTTGATGGTCATAGCCATGGACATCTAATTCCATAATGCAAGACAATTTGACTATGCTGCTTATGTTGTTACTAGAATTGACTCTGGCCTAACTGCAATAAAAAATAATGCCCCAACTATTTCTTTTGAGCATTATTCCCTTCTTATGCACATAGTGCTATATTATGGCCAAGAAATGCGGTTATGGCCAACTGAATTTAAGGTTTTTTCAAGAGACCAGAAGGGGCAGAGGTTACCAATATAGATATGGACTAGGGTTTGGGACAGTAGATATGCTTTTTCTAGTTACGTGCAATTTGAAGAATATTGTGTAAAAGTACTGTATAGGTATTTCAATCACCCTTGTGAGTATTTCAGACTAAAAATTTTGGTGGCCCTCCCACGATTATTCATAATTGGGGAGATTGGTATTGCTTTGAGGATGCCACCATGGTTAGAGTGTATGGTTTTGAAGACACTCCATTTATCTTACCCAAAACTGTCCCTAATAGAATTGCTTATTTGGAAATAGTTAGGCAAATGCACTGCTCAAATGTAATGCATCTGAGCTCACATGATAAATAGTCTTTTATGCCCAGCACTTTATGTTTTGGAGATTTTATTGTAGTGTCCAAAGAGGGTTACAATCTCATCATAGATAAATTGATGCATTACAATATGAAGTGTGCTGAGGTGAGGAAGGTATTTGACCCTGAAGGCTTTATTGACTCTGCTCGAATGAAGCAATACCTCAGTGGATACATACACATCCCTTATCCACATGATGATGTTATTAGAAACCTAGAAGAGGCCGAGGTAGAATTGGTGGTAGAAAAATATAACAGGGATCTAAGTGAGAAAAGAAAACAACTGGTAAAGGTTGAGGTTGTATCCTCTGAGGATGAAGAACCGGCAAGGCAAGAAGAGCCATAGGACAAAATAGTAGAGATGTCCAAAAGAAAAAGGCTACAATATCTGTTGCAAGTATGAGATGAACCAGTGTTGTCATTGATGTCAACATACTCATATTGCATTGACAAGAAGGATTTGATGAGCTGTGTGTTGAGGATACTGAGAAAATTAGTCTCAGTCAGGAACAGTGAAGAACAGTGATGAGAAGAAGGTAAATATACTGTATAGGATGAGAACCGGAGGATGCGGATTAAAGGGTTAGTAGATATGAGTCTTGAGATGTTACAGTTAAGATTTCAGAGGTCCGCATGAAGATCTGAAGGAGTTGTGGCTGCCGGTATAGAACCGGGTCCGGCAAGTATCCGGAGGTGACAGAGGATCACAAAAAGGTCCGGTGAGGTCCGGAATTGTATTATCCTAATCTGCGGATTGGAAGGAGTGTTTGGGATGTCCTTGTGATGTGTCATCCTAATTTGTGTATGATTTGAAGGTCCAGAAGTACCTCTTACATTATGACAGTGGCGACAGACTGTGTTCTTGAAGTTCCGGATGAGGAAGACAAGAGATCCCAGTAAGCAGAGGAAGTGCGGATGTATCCGGACATTCAGACAGACTTGTGAAGGTTCTTGGATCTTGTTTAGGTTGTGCTGTTGGTCCGCATTGATGGTAGAGCCCAGAATTGAAGTTATTCTTCCGGATGAAGTTCTTGCTCTGTGTAGCCGACCGGATGAGTTGTTCATCCTGCGAATGTTCTTGTGATGGCCGACTGGATGTGTTATTCATCTTGCGGATACTCCTATGGTTGTTTGCCGACTTAGATGTTTGTTCCTAAGTCGATGTCTTGTATAAATAACGGTTTGTGAGTTCATTTCAGTGTGTGGTGTGAGGATGAGCATGGTATAGCGAAGAAACGTGCGAAAGACAGAGCAGAGATTGTTGGGCTTAATTGGAACTGATCCGGACATGGTAGAGATGTCATTCTCCAGTTCAAGACTGTGATTTTCATCACTTTGTAGACAGTGTGTCTCCTTGTAGGCAGTGGGCCTCTTTGTGAGCAGTGTGCTCGGGCAGTGAGCCCTTATTGGCATGTGCCATTCATTTTTCCTTATTCTTCTAACAGAGAATAATTCTTGGGTTAATCACCCCGTGGTTTTTCCCTTAACCGGGTTTTCCACGTCAAAATCTTGGTGTTCAATGTGTTGATGCTTATCTGCTCTTGTGTTTATGTATTATGCTTCCATGGATGATTATTTGATATGCTGCTAACTAACAACAGTGAGTTAAGTGTTTGAAAGATAAGAAGTTTTATACAACTGATTCACCCCCCCCCCTCTCAGTTGTATGCCCTAGATCCAACAATTGGTATCAGAGCCAAGTTCCTCTGACAAGAGCTTAACCGCTTGAGGAGATCCAGGATGTCGTCATACAAGAAGGATAGTCCGAAGTTCGATGGAACCAACTTCACTCTCTGGAAAGGCCGCATGAAGTGTCACTTGGAATGCATGGGAAAAGCATATCTGGGTATGATTTCAAAACCATATGTACCTCCACAAGGTGGTCCGACCACTCTGAATGAAATCACAGAAGCTGAAAACAATCTGCGGACCAAGGAAGCTCTTCTAAGCGCATTGAATGACTCAGATCTCTCGAATGTCATTGACCTACCCACTGCATATGAGATCCTAACTAAACTGGAACTTCTGTATGAAGGAGATGAGTTTGTCAAAAGTGCAAGGTTGCAAAGTCTGAAAGGGAAATTTGAAAGATTGAAAATGAGAGATGATGAAAACATCACTACCTTTATGCCAAGAGTAAATGAGCTGGTATGTGGAATCAGAAATGCTGGTGGAACTTTAGATGAAAATGAGATTGTCTGCAAAATCCTAAGATCCCTTCCTGCTGCCTACAAAATCAAAGTTGCTGCCATTGATGAATTCAGAGCCCACACAACTGTCACAAGAGAGCAACTGGCTGGAAAACTAGCTGCATTTGAAATGACCGAGTTTGGAGATGATCCTCCCAAGACTGAATCTGCTTTCAAAGCCAGTGCCTATGTGAAAGGCAAACAGAGATTTGATCCGGGTGAAAACTCATCAAGGAAAATGTCATGGTATGATCAAGCAAGAAGAGACATGGAAGAAGAAGAAGCAGAAACAGCTCAACTTGAAGCCCTCATTGCAAAGAGACTGCCAAGAGGATCCGGTAAGTATGAAGGAAAACTACCCTTTAAGTGTTTCAACTGCAATAAGATTGGTCATTTTGCCTCAAGATGTCCAGAGAGATCTGCAAGATCTAATACTCACAGACAAATGTTTCAAAAGAATTGCTATTATGTTCATGAAGAAGATGACAATGAAGGAGTAACAGATGATGAATCAGAACCAGGAAGCAAATCCGGAAATGAGTGGGTGTTTATAGCCATCAAGGAAGAAGATTCCTTGCTCTCTGAATCTGTCAATCACAAACTTGTTGAAAAAGCCTTGGCTGCTCAAGTGGAAGAAAAGGATGATTGGGTTATTGACAGTGGATGTTCTCACCATATGACTGGTGACAAGAATAAGTTCTTAGACTTGGAAAGATATGAAGGAGGAATGGTAAAGTTTGGTGACAATTCTGCTGGCAGAATCAGAGGTAGGGGAACTATTTCCTTTGATGGTAAGAGCAAAACAGGAAATGTACTGTATGTTGAAGGATTGAAGCACAATCTTCTCAGTGTTGGTCAGTTAGTGGACAAAGGCTATGATCTCCGGTTCAAGAATGGAAAATGCAGAATCTTTACAAGCTCCGGAACTGAAATTGCATCCGGTACTCAGACAAGAGGTAACATCTTTCATCTGATTGGTTCAAATAAAAGTTGTTTATTTGTTCAAATTGATCAGAGTTGGTTATGGCATAGAAGAATGTGTCATGTAAATTTTGATAACATTATCAAAATAAGCAATACTCAGGCTGTGAGAGATCTTCCAAAGTTGATAAAACCTACAAATAGTGTGTGTAAAGAATGTCAGTTAGGCAAACAAAGCAGAGTCTCTTTTAAAAGCAAAGATCAGTCTTCTACCAGATTATTGGAATTGGTACATACTGATCTATGTGGTCCGACAAGAATCAAGAGTCTGCAAGGTGATAGATATTTCATGTTATTAATTGATGATCATTCCCGGATGATGTGGGTCACCTTTCTAAAAGAAAAATCAGAAGCTTTTGAGAAGTTCAAAATCTTCAAAGCTATGGTGGAGAATCAAACCGGATTGAAACTAAAGTGTCTAAGGTCTGATAGAGGTGGTGAATTTACATCTGGTGAATTCATTGACTTTTGTGAGAAACAGGGTATAAGGAGACAGTTGTCTGCTCCCAAGACTCCACAGCAGAATGGAGTAGTTGAGAGAAAGAACCGGACCATCCAGGAAGCTGCTAGGACAATGATGTTGGAAGCAAATGTTCCTCAAATGTTTTGGAAAGAAGCTATCAGCACTGCAGTCTACACTCTCAATCGAGTTCAAATCAGAAACAACACCGGTAAGACCCCCTATGAACTCTGGTTTGGCATCACTCCTACTGTGAAATATTTCAGAGTATTTGGTAGCAAGTGTTATATTAAAAGAGATGAAGATCTAGGAAAGTTTGATGCTAGAAGTGATGAAGGAATGTTCTTGGGCTACTCCACTCAAAGCAAAGCATACCGGTGTTACAATAAGAGATTGAGAAAGATGATAGAAAGCACCAATGTAAAGGTTGATGAAGGAATTGAGAAGCCTTCAAGATTTTATGAGGTTGATGAAGATGACCAAGACAGTGTTCAAGGACCTCAATCCTCTCCGGTGAGACAGAGTCAGCCTGATCCGGTAAATCAGGAAGAAGAGATAGGTTTGAATGAGCCTGATCAAGAAACAGCAGTGCTGGATACTCCCAAAATTCCAAGGTATGTAAGACTGAATCAGTCTGAAGATCAGATCATAGGTGACAGAAGCAAAGGTGTACAAACTAGAAGGAATATTGCTCAAGATCAGAATGAATGTTGTCTGATTTCAAAGATTGAACCTAAAACAATAAATGAAGCTTGCAATGATGAAAACTGGACCAAAGCAATGGAAGATGAACTGATGCAAATTGAGAAAAATCATACTTGGGATCTTGTTCCCAGACCTAGAGACAGGAATGTAATTGGAACCAAGTGGGTCTTCCGGAACAAACTAAATGAAGCTGGTGAAGTAATCAGAAACAAAGCTAGATTGGTCTGCAAAGGCTACTCTCAAATAGAAGGAATTGACTTTGAAGAGACTTTTGCTCCGGTAGCAAGAATTGAAGCAGTCAGATTACTTCTTGCATTTACTGCCTTCAAAGACTTCAAGGTATATCAGATGGATGTCAAGTCTGCCTTCCTAAATGGTGATCTGGAAGAAGAAGTCTACATTGAACAACCGGATGGATTTCAATTGTCTAATAATAATGATATGGTCTGCAAGTTGAAGAAAGCTTTGTATGGATTGAAGCAAGCCCCAAGAGCATGGTATGAAAGGTTGGATAAGCATCTTGTGCAGATTGGATTCAACAAAGGTACTGCTGACAGTAACTTATATTTCAAAATTGATCATGAAAACATTCTGATTGTTGAAGTGTTTGTGGATGATATCATTTTTGGAGGAAGAGATAGTATGTGCAAAACTTTTGCAAATCAGATGAAAAGTGAGTTTGAAATGTCTATGCTTGGTGAAATGAATTTCTTCTTGGGTCTGCAAATTACTCAAACAAAAGAAGGGATCTTCATTTCTCAGACCAAATATGTGAAAGAATTGTTAAAGAAATTTGGTATGGAAGACTCAAAGCCTATGAACACTCCTATGGAAACCGGATGTAAGTTAAGCAAAGATGATGATTCTCCAAAGGCAGATCAGACAAAGTATAGATCAATGATTGGTGGATTGTTGTATCTCACTCAAACTAGACCAGATATAATGCAGGCTGTTGGTCTTGTGGCAAGATTCCAGGCTGATCCTAGAGAATCTCATGTTATGGCAATCAAAAGAATTTTTAGATACTTGAAAGGAACAGTTGAGTATGGTCTATGGTATCCTAGAGATCCGGATTTCTCTCTTCATGCTTACACAGATGCAGATTGGGCAGGAGATGTGGATGACCGGAAGAGCACTAGTGGTGGAGCATTCTTTTTGGGGAAGAGATTGGTTTCTTGGCTAAGCAAGAAACAAGATGCAATATCTCTGTCTACAACTGAAGCAGAATACATTGCAGCAGCAGGTAGTTGCACTCAAATCTTATGGATGAAGCAGATGCTAAGAGACATCAAAGTTGAATATGAGGAGCCTATCACAATTTTCTGTGATAATTCAAGTGCAATTAATATTTCCAAGAATCGGTATTGCATTCTAAGACTAAGCACATATCTATCAAATTTCACTTCTTGAGAGAACAAGTAAACAAGGAAGATGTCAGATTGGAGTATGTTCCCTCCAAGGATCAGATTGCAGATATCTTTACAAAACCTCTTCCCAAGGACTCTTTTGAATATCTCCGGGAGAAGTTAGGGGTCATGGCCCCTTCGGTGATGAACTAAGATGCACTGATGTGCATCAGTCCGGTGGCTATCACAGTCATATCTTGTGATCCGGACTAATGGGGAGCTGCAACTAAGGGGGAGCAGCTGGTATGATTCTGATGCATGAGAATTGCAAGTATGAGCCCTTTGCCATTGATGTCAAAGGGGGAGAGAAGACATGTGAAAAACAAGTGGTTGATGATCAAAGGGGGAGCAGTAAAGGAAGAGAAGACATATGAAAAGTTGAAGTTCTTGTCTTAATGGTTTTTCACATCATATGTTGCCATCAATGACAAAGGGGGAGATTGTTGCAAGTATGAGATGAACCAGTGTTGTCATTGATGTCAACATACTCATATTGCATTGACAAGAAGGATTTGATGAGCTGTGTGTTGAGGATACTGAGAAAATTAGTCTCAGTCAGGAACAGTGAAGAACAGTGATGAGAAGAAGGTAAATATACTGTATAGGATGAGAACCGGAGGATGCGGATTAAAGTGTTAGTAGATATGAGTCTTGAGATGCTACAGTTAAGATTTCAGAGGTCCGCATGAAGATCTGAAGGAGTTGTGGCTGCCGGTATAGAATCGGGTCCGGCAAGTATCTGGAGGTGACAGAGGATCACAAAAAGGTCCGGTGAGGTCCGGAATTGTATTATCCTAATCTGCGGATTGGAAGGAGTGTTTGGGATGTCCTTGTGATGTGTCATCCTGATTTGTGTATGATTTGAAGGTCCGGAAGTACCTCTTACATTATGACAGTGGCGACAGACTGTGTTCTTGAAGTTCCGGATGAGGAAGACAAGAGATCCCAGTAAGCAGAGGAAGTGCGGATGTATCCGGACATTCAGACAGACTTGTGAAGGTTCTTGGATCTTGTTTAGGTTGTGTTGTTGGTCCGCATTGATGGTAGAGCCCGGAATTGAAGTTATTCTTCCGGATGAAGTTCTTGCTCTGTGTAGCCGACCGGATGAGTTGTTCATCCTGGGAATGTTCTTGTGATGGCCGACCGGATGTGTTATTCATCTTGCGGATACTCCTATGGTTGTTTGCCGACTTAGATGTTTGTTCCTAAGTCGATGTCTTGTATAAATAACGGTTTGTGAGTTCATTTCAGTGTGTGGTGTGAGGATGAGCATGGTATAGCGAAGAAACGTGCGAAAGACAGAGCAGAGATTGTTGGGCTTAATTGGAACTGATCCGGACATGGTAGAGATGTCATTCTCCAGTTCAAGACTGTGATTTTCATCACTTTGTAGACAGTGTGTCTCCTTGTAGGTAGTGGGCCTCTTTGTGAGCAGTGTGCTCGGGCAGTGAGCCCTTATTGGCATGTGCCATTCATTTTTCCTTATTCTTCTAACAGAGAATAATTCTTGGGTTAATCACCCTGTGGTTTTTCCCTTAACCGGGTTTTCCACGTCAAAATCTTGGTGTTCAATGTGTTGATGCTTATCTGCTCTTGTGTTTATGTATTATGCTTCCATGGATGATTATTTGATATGCTGCTAACTAACAACAGTGAGTTAAGTGTTTGAAAGATAAGAAGTTTTATACAACTGATTCACCCCCCCCCCTCTCAGTTGTATGCCCTAGATCCAACAATATCAGCCTCTTGTCATAATACATGATGAGGAGGGATCTGCTGATGAGGATCCACGTCAAATAGCTTATGATTCTTTCATTTCTGATGATAAATTTATTCATTCAAAAGAGTTTAAGTCATTTTTGTATAAATGCAAAGGGAAAGAAGTTAGAGAATCAGTGGATGATGTTTCTACTAACAATGAAAGACAATTAATAGATATGCTAAAAATAACAGTGGATAAGGAGATACAAGATATGACCCCTAGCAAGGGGAGACAATTGCTTAAAGATGCAGGGGTTATGATTTTTCCTTGTCTTGATTTGAATTCTGCTTTAGTTTTTGACAGTTTTTTAAATAATACAGATGATAAGTATAAACTCACTCCAGAAGGTGTTAGTGAAGTATATATGGGTACAAAATACAATAATGATGAAAATTCATTGATGATCTAGGCCCTATATCGTCCCCATAAGAAGACAACTATCATAGACACTGAAAAAACTTTTGGTCATGTCATGACTTTAAAGGTAGGGGAAACTGATCCTCTAATTACTGCAAATATTGGTATTAATGTTGCAAAACTAAATAAAGCATAAGCTCAAATGTTAATTAAGGAAAGAGATACATTCAAATTGAGTTGTGAAAGACTGAGAAAAGAAAATTATTATTTAAAGGATGTTGTTAAGAGTACCTTTGGGGGGTCAACATGGAGATTAAATTAGGGTGAAAGTTCACAGGGCACTCAAGCATTATCCATAGATCAGGTATCACAAATTCAGATGGATACACTTGTCACAGTGTTACAGAGCAGGCATGCCAACATGGTACATTGGTTAAACCTATTTTGGGATAATTACTCTCAGAATTATAAAGCAATTCAAGAACATGAAAGGCTCAAATAGAGAGTGCAGGAGAAATTGAATAAGATACAAAGTAAGGGTGCTTTTGATATTGTAGGTGATTCCAATGCCAAAGAATTGATCAAGCAACATCAAAATACTACGATCAACTTAAAACTGGTGCTAAAGAAGGTGCTGAAGCTTCGAATGCAGGAGTGCCTTATTTAAAAGTAATGGAGAACTAAAAAGAAAAGAAGAGTGGAGCGTTGATTGTCAAGCTATATTACACGAGGTTATGGGAGATATTAAAGACAAAAATTATGCATCTGGAGAAGCTTGCAAACACCTAGAAAATATGGTCGCAATTGATGTGATTACAAGAAATACTATTGAGCTTACTGATTTCCATCGTGATCAACAGTACTTAGACCATATGGCTAAAATTTACTTATGGTTGAATAGAGCCTAATTGTGGTTAGGTAATGATTGTTAATCTTGTTAATTTCCCAAAAGACTTATTGAAGAGTTATGTCTCTTCATAAAATATCTATATAAGTTCAAACAATTGGTGCTGAAAGAGATCAGCAGTAGAAAATAGTATATACAGTTCACGATGTTCTCAAAAGACCATGTTGCAAGATTACTATTGAAGAAGTAAATTGAAGTTTTTTGATCTTGTGGTTTTATTCTATCATCAATTGTTTGTTAAACTTACTCAATTGTGTGGTTGTCTCGAGTTCTGTATTTCCTTGTTATTCAGATTAATATATCAAGTATATATTTAATTTGTCAATACACATTTGCTGCAGTTGTGTGGTTTGATTAATTGGTTTCCATAATAGGAATTAAAATCCTCCTAATCAGTCACAATAACCTGGAAGTGTTAGTTTGGATCACTAAGAAGAGCCATATAATTAGGATTGCCATTCTGTCTCCAAGTTAATATTATCTGTTATTCTTGCATATTCCACTCAATTGGTTCCTTCAAGAATGGATTAAAATACCTTCTGGTGAATTATAAAATATTTGATTATATTGGTTGGATCAATAAGAAGAGTTTGTCAGTCATCTCCCTACATGTTTATACAAGTTATAAACTAAAATTTTGCCAAACAGTTAGAATTATTGCCCACTATAAGCCACTAGTCTTAGTCCTTCATTTGACTCTGTTACCCAACAAGGCACTGGTCTTATTTCCATTCATTATTTAAATCCTTTTTACCTTGATATTACTTATACAATTTATACCAACCATTAGTTAGATATAAGAATTAGTTAGCAAACTTTCATCTATTCTACACCATATGCCATTGTAGATAGATTCAGGTAGTCAATACATTTACATTTAGTTTGCCTTAATTCCTGAAGTTCACCCACCTAGGTGTAGCAGGACCTAAAGTGTAGGAAATCATCAAATCCTAAAGGTTGATTTCATTAAGTTAGTTCAAAAAATGTTGCTAATCTAAACATAGAGCCTTGCATCCTCTTAGGATCAGCAACCTGCATTTTTGAGACCTAACAAGTCTCATCCAAAAAATGCTTTGGATGTGGCTCACGGTTTCGACTACCAATTCTCCTTCTTACCACATCCCTTTGATTCAGAGATACCCTTGTGTAATTCTTCCAAAAGTCTTCAATTAGTGATCTCAATGCTTCAACAATTGGTTTATCTTTTCATGGTAGTCTCCCCGAGAACACCAATAATTCATTCCCATTAGTTTCCTCAATTCTTTGGTGTCTTCCAAAGGCTCTTGATAAATTTTTCCTATTAATTCTCAATTCTTGACTCATCTTTCTAATGAGATGAGCTTTCCTTGTTTGACTACTTAATATAGTTGATATGAAGTCTCTTGAAGATGTTGGTGGGGCACGTATGGTACAACCCCGCAAAACATTGTTAGTATGCATATCTAAACATATAGACCTATAAACATCAAAATGGTTAGAAAATTCAATATTTAATCTACAACAACAAGTAGTGCATGTGTGATTTATCTTGACATAGAAAGGTTTTAGCATTTCAAAATATCTTTGACAAATTGTAATTTGATCATACTTCTCTAGAAATTTACCATAAAAATGTGTTTGAGTCTCATCCAAAAAATGCTTTGGATGTGGCTCACGGTTCTGACTACCAATTCTCCTTCTTACCACGTCCCTATGATTCAGAGATACCCTTGTGTAATTCTTCCAAAAGTCTTCAATTAGTGATCTAAATGCTTCAACAATTGGTTTATCTTTTCATGGTAGTCTCCCCGAGAACGCTAATAATTCATTGCCATTAGTTTCCTCAATTCTTTGGTGTCTTCCAAAGGCTCTTGATAAAGTTTTCCTATTAATTCTCAATTCTTGACTCGTCTTTCTAATGAGATGAGCTTTCCTTGTTTGACTACTTACTATAGTTGATGTAATCACACGCTATGTTGCATTACTATCTTTTGTGCGTGAGGTGTTACCCATACTCTCATACACACTCATTAGATTCTTGACAATAGATTTTTCACATGAAGCCTCTGATGTTCTCAACCCAAGAATCTTCATGATGGACCTATACTTTATACTTCACATGATTTCAATGAATAGTTGACATCTTGCAGTCTCATTTAACTTTTCAAAGAACAATCTCCAAATCTTATGAGCATATCTTCTACAAGTACATTTTGGAATCTTACCTTCCATTGGCTACAAAATATTCTCATCAATATCAATCAAATACTTTGGCTTTCTATGAAAAATTCTAGGTGGTGTTAAGTTAGTTAAATTCATCTCAACATTAGGAATTTCATCACTATTTAAATGAGATGGGCTAGATGGCATACCTTTGATCGAAGATGGAATAGATAACATACCTTGAGGTTGAGATGGGAATGATGGCATACCTCCTTCATCACATGTGAGTGATGATGTACTCTGAACTTGAGATGTGGTAGATGGTGTTCCTACATGTTGACATGGGGTAGACGATGTGTCTCCAACTATGGTATTCAAATCTCTCATATCATGAAGTTTTTGCATTCATTCTCTTTGTGCCACCAATACCATATCTCTTTGTGATGGTTGTGGTTCCTCTTTAATTGACATGTCTTCATTTATCGTGTCCAATTTCCTCTTCTCACAAAATTCCCTCATAGCCACTACTTTCTTTGCAATCTTAGCTTCTATCTCTTCCTGTGTTGGTTTAATTGTTGATCGTTTGCTCGGCATGACAAAGAATTTGTATGTAGCATGATAAAGAGACCAATATTAGTTCCTAAGAAATGAATCCATACAAATAACTAAAATATATGTCATTCAACCCTTTAGAGTAAATGTCACTCAACCAAAATAGATACAAAGCATACAAAGAAAATTATTGCAGCCATGAAAAGAGTACATGGGACTTCATGCTTGAAAAGGTTGAGGCAAACCCAATTTGACATGTTTGTTGTTACCAGGGCTACTAGGATTTGGGTGGCTTGTGAAGGAATATACAACAACTGTTGTGTCATGTGCATGTACAAATCATCATGAATAGGTGCATAAGGAATGTCCTAGCCCAAGATATGTGCATACAAATCATCATGTCATGTGCATACTTGTATTATCTTGGCACCTATTGATTTGTATTTTAACTTGTTAATATGACAAGATAATAGTGGGATTGCATTTTAATTATGTTGTAAGGATTTATTCTTGTATAGTTTGACATCATGGAATGTTAAGGTTTGTTTATTACACATAATTATTAAAGAGCCCAAGTGTAGAAAATATACATGGCATCATGTGAGATTGTAGGTTACTTTCTTGATTGGGAATGTGCCTATTTTAAACATGTATGATAAATCATGATAAAGTAATTCAAATACAATTAAGGAAAATGTAAAGAACATGCGTGTAAAGACTTGACATACCTAAAAAATGAAGATTCAAATGGAGACAGTACCCAATTATGTAGTGTTTTTTTCTTCTTGCATCAAACTCCTCAATAGTTTGAGTTTTTCACCACTTGCTTCCTTTTCAATGTTTAATTGAATAACACTCAAATATAATTACTAACAACAATACTATTAACCAGTCTATAATGTTAAATTCCTAAAATTGAATCACAATTAATATTGCACCACTACAAAAATTGAAACTTGAATAGATATATAACAAACTTGGTGTGAAAACTATGTTATTTCCCCCTTCTCAAGGTGGAAAGATCATGAAAAGGTGGTAGAATGTGTAAAATGTGCATGTGAACTTCCCAACAGCATGAAAGCACTTCTTTTTTGTTTGAGCACATGCATAATCAGCATGAAAATAGAGCATGTGAGCTTGGATCATGGGGGTCAACACTTTTTTACCATTTCTATAGTAGGACGAAACGTGAGTGCATTATCACGTGCTCGTATTTTATCCTACTATAGATTGATCCATAAATATTTGTGCCTATCTCACCTTTGATAGCACCTTTACAATATCTCACCTCTGGTTCCATTATCTCATGTTCTATGTCTCACTTATCTCTCCCCCTCACCTCTCTACCTCTCCCCTCTCTATGTCTCTTAGTCGTTCCTTGTCTACCTCAACCCTAAACCCTAAACCTTATCCCTAAAACCTAATCCCTCAACCCTAATCCCTCAACCCTCAACTCTAATCCCTCATCCCTAAATCCTAAACACTATCCCTATTCCTAAACCCTCAACCCTATCCCAAAACCTTCAACCCTTGAACCTCAATGTATTCAACCCTCAACGTTAAACCCTAATCCCTCAACCCTTAACTTTAATCCCTCGACCCTCAACCCTATCCCTAAACCCTAAAGCCTCAATCCTCAACCTTAAACCCTCAACACTATACCTTAAACCCTAATCCCTCAACCCTAAACCTTATCCCTAAACCCTAATCTCTTAACCCTCAACCCTAATCCCTCAAACCTCAACTCTAATCCCTCATCCCTAAACCCTAAATGCTATCCCTATTCCTAAACCCTCAACGGGCTCGATACTATACCATAAACCCTAATCCCTTATCCCTAATCCCTATACCCTCGACACTCTACTTTAACCCTAATCCCTCAACCCTTAACTCTGATCCCTCGAACCTCAACCCTATCCCTAAACCCTTAACCCTAAAACTTCAACCCTCAACACTCAACGTCAAACCCTAATCCCTCAACCCTTAACTCTATTCCCTCAACCCTAAACCCTATCCCTAAACCCTCAACACTAACCTTAAACCCTAATCCCTCAACCCTAAATCCTATCCCTAAGCCCTAATCCATCAACCCTTAACCCTAATCCATCAACCCTCATCCCTAAACCCTAAACACTATCCCTATTCCTAAACCCTCAATGGGCTTGATACTATCCCTCAACCATTAACCCTTAAAACTTGAACCCTAAAACCTATCCCTACACCCTCGACACTCGACACTACATCTTAAATCCTAATCCCTTAACCCTCATCCCTAAATCTTCAACCCTATATCCTTAAACCTTCAACTCTAAACCTTATCCCTAATCCCTCTACCCTCGACACTCTACTTTAACCCTAATCCCTTGACCATCAACCCTATCCCTCAATCCTCAACCTTCAACCCTCAACCCTCAACCCTCAACTCTCAACATTAAACCCTAATTCATCAACCCTAATCCCTCAAACCTAAACCCTATCCCTAAACCATTAACCCTCAACACTATACCTTAAACCCTAATCCCTATCCCTCAACCCTTAACCCTCAAAACTTAAACCCTATACCTACACCCTCAACACTCGACACTATGTCTTAATCCTTAAAGCCTCATCCCTAAAGCCTTAACCCTCAATCCTTAAATCTTCAACCCTAAACCCTATCCCTAATCCCTCTACCCTCGACACTCTAACCCTAACCTTGACATTAAATGCTAATCCTTCAACCCTAAACCCTCAACCCTCAACACTATACCTTAAACCCTAATCCATCAACCCTAAAACCTAATCCCTCAACCCTCAACCCTCAACCCTAATCCCTCAACCCTCAACCCTAAATGCTATCCCTATTACTAAACCCTCAACCCTCAACACTATACCTTAAAGCCTAATCCCTTATCTCTAAACCCTAAACCCTATCCCTCAACCCTTAACCCTTAAAACTTAAACCCTAAAACCTATCCATAAACCCTCGGTGTTCAACACTATATTTTAAACCCCAATCCCTTAACCATTAACCCTCAGCCCTAAAGCCTCAACCCTCAATCGTTAAACCTTCAACCCTAAACCCTATCCCTAATCCCTCTACCCTCAACACTCTACTTTAACCCTAATCCCTTGACCATCAACCCTATCCCTAAACCCTCAACTCTCAACATTAAACCCTAATCTATCAACCCTAAACCCTAATACCTAATCCCTAAACCCTATTCTTAAACCCTCAACCCTCAACAATATTCCTTAAACCCTAATCTATCAACCCTAAACCATAATCCCTCAGCCCTAAACCCTATCCCTAAACCATCAACCCTCAACATTATTCCTTAAACCCTAATCCCTCAACTCTAAACCCTAATCCCTCAACCCTAAACTCTAAACCCTATCCTTAAACACTCAACCCTCAACAAGTTATATCTTAAACCTTAATCCCTCAACCCTCAACCCTAAACCCTAATCCCTCGTCCCTAAACCTTAAATGCTATCCCTATTCCTAAACCCTCAACCTAAGACACTATACCTTAAACCCTAACCTCTTACCCCTAAACCTTAAACCCTATCCGTCAACCCTTAACCTTTAAACCTTAAACCCTAAAACCTATCCCTAATCCCTCAACCCTATACCATCAACAATATACTTAAGCCCTAATACCTCAATCATCAACCCTATACCTTAAACCTGAAGCCTACACACTCAAACCCTCATCCCTAGACCATATAACCTCACCCTTATATCCTAAACCTTGAATATTGTGCCTCAAGCCTATACTTAAATTAAACCTAAACCATACGTGCTCTCAACCCAAGTCACTCTATGCCTTATATACCCTCAATCCATATCGTAAACCCTAAACCCTAATCCCCGCGCCTTACACACTTAATCTTATACACTCAACAACCTGAATATTAACCCTCAATTGTAACCCTCAAACCTCTACCCTCTACCTATTACTTAAGCCCTAATCCCTCAACCGTCAACCCTCAAAACTATATAGGCTCAGGTCCTTATATACACTAAACCTAAAACACTTACATACATATATTCATACATACAAACATACATACATAAAAAGATGCATACATACAAGCATGCATACATGTACATACATACAAGCATGCATACATGTAGATGCATACATACCTACACGAATAGATATAAACATCCATGAAACATACTTATGAAATTTGAACATATCTCATTCAAAGGAAGACATAATGTGAGCACGTTATAACGCACTTGCATTATGTCGAACTAGGAAAACACCAGCAAACATGCAAAAAAACAAAAAAAAGTACAACATAACGCACTCACATTATGTTGTGCTTTGGGAATCCCAAGCCTTGGGCTTGGGATTTGCTTTGGATTTCCAACCCAAAGGCTTGGAGTGCCTTTTCAACATCCATAGATGTGTTTTTGCAGATTCTTC
Source organism: Cunninghamia lanceolata (assembly GCA_027924645.1). Classification (NCBI taxonomy): domain Eukaryota; kingdom Viridiplantae; phylum Streptophyta; class Pinopsida; order Cupressales; family Cupressaceae; genus Cunninghamia; species Cunninghamia lanceolata. The sequence continues at coordinate 4,375,749 of BSBN01000793.1, forward strand.
AAGATTTCACATAATTTTGTTCGTGCTAACCCTCATATTTGCATGTGCTTCAAGGTCAAATAGATCGAACACCTGGGTAATGTTAGGCTTTCTCTTAGCTTTTTAACAATGTAATTTTTTTCACATTTTGACAATGTTAAGCCTTTCATTTTTAATTTCTTTTGTTTGTGTCTAATTTTGGGCAAAAACCACTATTTGGTCTTTTTTTCATTGTAAATTAACCATTCATTGAAATTTCAAAAAAATTACATATTTAGAAACTAGACTCCATTCTACACATATTAAAAAAAAGAAAAAATGATTTTCAATTAGTTTTCAAAATTTATAGGGATAGCACGACTAAAATTCTATTTTTTAGGATGTGTCCACTTTGAAAATTAGTAAAAAATCAAATATTCATAAAAAAATTATCAAAAAAATCAGGCATAAACTACATGCTGTTAGCTAATTTCTCACTAAAGAAATTTTAAAAATACCAAAAAAGAGGTAACCTTTTGAGGGAGCCACAAAACATGCTATGTTATGTTTTTTGACAGAAACAACACCAATTTTTGTGGCTCCCTCTTTTGAACCCCTTAATCTATACCATTTTCAAAAAAAATTAGTCGTTTAGAAAGTAGACTCAGAGCACTATGAACATTGTTTTGGTTGCATCTCCAAATTTTGAGTGTAACTATTCTTAATTTCTCGTCCAAGGCCAGCATTTCCTGATTTTAGAAAAAAAGTGGCCACTTAAGACCCCATTTTGGGCCCCCATCTTCTTGCACTTACCCATTAGTAAGACCAAATGGCATCACCAAAAATTCATAATGGCCCTCATGAGTTTGAAATGTTGTCTTACAAATATCTTTCTCCTTAATCTGAATTTGGTGATAACCAAATCTAAGATCTAACTTGGTAAAATACATAGCTCCATTCAATTCATCTAGCAAATCATTAATGACTGGAATAGGAAACTTATCTTTAATGGTGTACATGTTGAGCACTCTATAATCTGGACACATGCACCAAGTTTCATCCTTCTTATGCACCATCACCACAGGTGAGAAGTAAGCACTTTGGCTATGCCTCATAATTCCTACCTCTAGCATCTCCTCAACATTTTTTTCTCACTTTTTTGTATGTGTGGGTACCTATAAGGCCTGATGTTTGGTGGTTGGCTCCCTAGAACTAGTTGTATGGCATGGTCATGATCCCTCTTAGGAGGAAGGCCTTTAGGCATATCTCCAAGAACCACTAAGTGACGATCAATTATTGCTTGTAAATTTGGATGAGTAGGAGCATTAGATTGAGAGACTTCTAATGAACATAGCTGGGCCACAAATCCATCCACTCCTTTCTTAAGAAACTTTTGCATTTGATGAGAGCTTACCATCTTTGGGGATTTTGCCTTCAACCCCCTTAGCTCCACTACCTTTTCTTCTAATTGAAATCTCATGAATAGTTCTTGGAAGTTCATCTCAATTGTTCCCAATGTAGTAAGCCATTGTACTCCCAAAACAATATCTACTGCACCCATGGATATCGCATACATTGGGGTATCAAGTTGATAATCTCCCATGGATAATTTAATGCTATGACACTTCCCTGAACAACTAACTATACCCCCATCTGCAATAAAAATCTAAAACTCTGGGGCTGGATATATAAAATAATTTAGATGAGTTACCAACTTTTTGTTGATGAAATTATGAGTACTTCCTGAGTCGATCAACACTGTTACTTATTGCTTCTTTAAGAAACCCACTACCTTGAAAGTTTGTGGTGCACTGAAACCTAAGAGTGCATGACAAGAAATGATTGGTTGAGAATCATGTGATTCCTCCCTTGACTCCCTATCCTCCTCTAATATGGGTTCCTCCTCTTCTTCCTCACTTGGACCTTCAATATAGAACAATTTCTTTTCACTACATTTATGTCCTCGACTGTATTTGCTATCACAATTGAAACACACCCTTTTGCTCTTTTCTCCTCAATTTGTTGTGGAGTCAACCTAGTAGGTTGAGGAAGAGAATGGGTTGAATATCCTTTCTCTCTTTTCACATTAGCCCCTTACTTTCTAAGAATCAAATACTTCTCCTCTACCCTGTGTGCCAAGATAAAAAACTCATTTACCGAGCTAGGACTAAACATGCATACCTCATGTTGAATGTGATCCTTGAGACCACCCAAGAATAAATCATTCAAGTTCTCCTCTATAATTGTATTCATTCTTAAAGATAGATTTTGGAATTTTTGAATATAATCCTTAACTGATCCTATTTGTTGAAGTTTAGCAAGCTGGCTGAAGAAGTTGTCTGTCACACTATTGCTATATTGTGCTTGGAGTTCTTCTATAAAAATTGACCATGAGACGGTGAGACCCCTTTTCCTCTAATGAGTACAAAGCCAATGATACCAAATGAATTGATCTGGTTCTAGATATAGGGAAGCCATCATGACCTTTTGTCCATATGGGATTTGATGTACTTCAAAAAAATTCTCCATTTGGTTTATCCATGTTAGAGGATCCTTACCATCGAACTTGCGCATATCCACCTTTGGAAAAAAAATCCTAGATCCCATAAGAGTATTAAAATTTGTGTCATTATTAGCCGACTTGAAGGTTTCACCTTGGTTGCTTGAGAACTCCTTTCTTGGTTCATTCATATAGGAGCTTAAGATGCTTCGTATATATGATATATCTCCTCTTAGGTCACACATATCCCTCTTAATTGAGGAAACCTCTTCCTTGAACTTACTTATTTCCTCATTGGGATTACTATCCTCTATTGTTTCCCCATCCTTACCAGAGGATTTCCTCAGTGTGGTAGCATTCCTTTTACCTCTTGTCGCAGGCCCCGTCATGATGGAAAATAATATTTTTGAAATAAATCACACAAATGCAATGTAAATTCTCTAAAATTTCTACTGTAACTTACTAGGACCAAGATACCGCTTACCCAGAAAAAACTCCAAAAAATTAGCAAATTTGCTACCTTGAGAGTGAATTTGTTAGAAACTATACTTTTGCAATAACTCACTTAGTTTTGCTTTAATTTATCCAATCTTTGGATTGTAGGCTCCTCTATTATGTATTCAAAAACCCAATACAAATTATACTCCAATTCGGTAGGATGTGAGAGATATGTAGATCTCAAATAAATTGTGTAGAAATCGTAATTCTATAATAATTCACTCAAATCTACTCCAATTCCTCTAAAATATATATTGTATCTTCTTTAATATGGTGTTAAAAAATCTTTAAAAATATTTAAAAAATTTACTAAAATATGAAAGTTATGCTCTTCCTAAAATTTCCTCCAATGTTGAGGAAAAATCTTGCCTCTATGGTGCCAAGATCATGCTCTAATACCACTTGTAATGAAATAACTTGCAGAATGGAAGAAGTTAGTATGAAATATTCTGCAAATACTTGATAATAACTAAAAATAATAGGCCACTTCAAGGAGGCAACCTCCAAATATCTCCAATGAGAATACACTTCACAATATGATGATGAAATAAGACTCACATCCTCCCATATATACCTAATTATGCTTAGGATGAATAGACACATCCCTATATAACACCTAGTCTAACCTCTCTAACTAAATAATAATATAATAATGATAACATGACTTAATTAGGAGTTAAGATAGCCACAAGCTGACTATTCATAACCCTATGTACACCAATATTAAGGGCATAGCACTCTGCCAAACTTATGACTATGTTATTGATAACCAAAAGCTGAAACTTTTTCCTTCCACTCTCAAGGAGTCAGCTTTAAGATGGTACATGGGCTTGGGAGCAGACTCTATCACCACATGGGATGATATGGAAACAATTTTTCTTGATAAATATTAGGATTACTTTAGAGTCAGGGATCGAAAAGATGAACATTTCCACATGAAATAAATGGAGGAGGAGAACTTAGAAGACTATGGATAGATTCTTATTTATCTATAGGAGGTGTGGAAACAACCTAGATGAGGAACTAAGTAAGACCATCTTTCTAAGAGGGATTGATGATGACAGTAGAGAGGCATTAAATCGGATGGGTAAGGGAGAAATTAATAAGAAAACTTTTGAAGAAATTATAGAAGTTTGCAGAAACTATTCTCATACAAGAGTTGGCAAGAGAATTTTAAAAAGGGGTAGTAACAGTGATGTTAGGAAAGTAATGGAGGAACTAGCAAATCTTAAAACTGACATCCTACTTCATTTGAATACCACTTTGGATGGCATGTAGGCTAGTAAAAAGAATATTGAACCCTTAGCTATTTATTGCCCTCGTTGTAGAGAAAAACATCCACTTAGGGAATGCCCTTTGAATAGAACTGAGTTGTGTAAAATTTGTGAGAAAAATCATTCCACCAATGAATGTGGCCTGCTTCTTGAGATTAAAAATAGACTTAAAAAGGTTCCAGCAGATGAGGAAAAGCTCAATTTTATTGGTCAGAAACAACCTACTTATGGATTTAATCAATTTTGAAACCAATATGTTCCAAGAGGAAACTCTTATAATGGACCCTGGTGAATGCAAATGCCAATGTAGTGGGGTTCATGGCCTCAGCAAGATTGGACAAATCAATCTTGGTCCAATCCACAATTGTCAAACTAACAACAATATCAACCGCAATCGACTCCTTAATACAACCAAGGAATGAGAAGATTTGGAAACCAACCTCAGGCCTTACTTCTAGGACCTTCACAGCCTGTGAATGCAAATCCCAATGATCAAGTAAACCAACCATCAATGCCCGCACAACCGGTTTCAAAACCCAAGAACAATAGGCCACAACAACAGGTGTACAATACTAATCCAAATACAACAACCCTGAATGTGGTAGAGATCAATGATATCCAACTCTAATCTAGAAAAGTGCTTGTAACTACACCTATTAAGGAAGTCATTGAAAAGAAGAAGTGAATCCTAAAGAGATACACAACAGTTCAATAAGAAGGCTAAAGAAAAATAAATAGAAGAGATTCTGAAGGAGACCCCTATTCCATTCCCAGAACGGTTGAAGCAGACCTCTCTACAATCTAAGGAAAACTAGCCCTCACATGATGACTCCCAATTAATTAGGGAACTTAGAAAAATGCACATTGAAGTTCCCTTGTTACAAGCGATAAAAGAAATCCTTGAGATAAATCAAACCATTAAAACTTTGTGTCTAAAACTTCTAGGTAGAAAAAGAAAATTGTCCAACACTATCCAAGTTGAAGGAAAACTTGCAGATGTCCTATCAGGCAAGTTTATCCCTCAAAAGTATGGGGATCCTGGGAGCCCGGTCATAACGGTAGACATAAAAGTGGTATCTATTTCAAATGTTTTAATAAATTTGGGTGTTGCCATCAGTGTAATGACATTGGAAACTATAGAATCTTTGGATTTAAAACATGTTCAACCAACCTCAACTATTTTACAACTTGCAGACCTATCTATTACCAAACCGAAAGGAATTTTGGAGGATGGCATAGTCACCATTGACACTTGGGATTATTCGGTTGATTTCCTTATCCTAAAAACAAGAAAGAAATGACCAGTTTACCCAATAATCATGGGAAGACCTTGGATGGCTATAGAAGTAGTGTTTAATGATTTTAGATCTAGAAGAATGACCATTTCAAATGGAAAAAGACTTAAAGAACTTTCTATCGACCCTTCAGCCAAACTATTTCTGCACTATGAAAACAAACCATGGATAGATGACTTGATGGATTATAATGAAGAGGATGCCTCCTCATTGGAAATGGTAACAATAGTAGAACACTTTGAAGAATGTAATGAGGAATTTAAAGAAATGGAACCAAGCAGTGACCTCTCCTTATATAGTGCTACTCAACAAGAGGCCTCTGGATGGCTCCAGAGAGACCCGAAAGGATCCTTCAAAGCTTGTAATTGCCCATACTCTGAAACGATTTTCTCCCATGTAAGTTACCAACAAGAGAAAACTCTCCACCAAGTCATACCTCACCTTTGTCCTTTAAAGACACTATTAAGTCCATATAAAGAACTTCTTTCTGTTCATACAGGAACAAAACAAATCCCAGTTCAAACCAACAAAGAACTTTCTATCAGTAGTTGGTTAACAAAAGGGGAAGAGATTCGATTGGAAAAATTGTTACAAAACCACACCCAGGATTTTGCACGAGAATAAAAAGACATGAAAGGAATCTATCCCAGTGTTTGTACACACCATATTTACACTGAGGATGTCTGACCTATTAGGCAACCACAATGAAGAATCAAGGCAGCTTTAAAAGACATAGTGAAGGAAGAAATTGAGAAATTATTACAAGTGGGATTCATTTATCCCATCTCTGACAGTCAATGTGTATTGCCATTAGTAATAGTGCCCAAAAAGAATGGAAAATGGTGAGTTTACATAGATTATAGGGAGATGAACAAAGCTACAAAGAAGGATTATTTTCCACTCCCTTTCATTAACCAAGTCCTAGATAACCTGGCTGAAAGTCGCTATTTCTCCTTCTTGGATGGTTTTAGTGGCTACAACCAGATCTAGGTAGCTCTAAAAGATTAGGATAAAACAACCTTCACCTGTCCATGGGGGAAATTTGCCTACAGAGTCTTACCATTTGGGTTATGTAATGCGCCAGCCACATTTCAATGTGTTGTTTTAGCAATATTTGTTGATCTAGTGAATACCTATGTTGAAGTCTATATGGACAACTTTACGGTACATGGTAAAACCTTTGATGAAGCCCTGAATAGTTTAAATAAGGTACTTGAAAGATGCAAAAAACACCAGTTGTCTTTAAACCATGAAAAATGCTTCCTCATGATGACTGAGGGAATTGTACTTGGTCACCACATCTCGCAAGAGGGATTGAAATTGGACCCCAAGAAGATCAAAATCATAGTACAAATTCCTCTTAAAACTCAAACTAAGGTAAGGAGCTTTCTGGGACATGATGGCTATTATAGAAGGTTTATTGAAAATTTCAGTCAAAAAGATGACCCTCTGTTCACTTTGCTAAAGAAGGATTCCAAATTTAAATGGACACAAGAATGTCAACAGTCATTTGAGACCATCAAAAGTGGCCTCATAACCACTCCAGTAATAAAAGGACCAAACTAGGGAGAACCATTTCACATCCACACAAATGCTTCCAATCAGCTCATTGGGAAAGTATTAGGACAATTGAGTGAGTCAGGATGTATGCATGCAATATATTATATTAGCAAAAACTTGAACCCAACCGAGAAAAATTAGACCACAACTGAAAAAGAATTTTTGGTAGTAGTTTATGCTATCAACAAATTTTGCCACTACATCACAGGCTATAAAATCTTCATACACATTGATCATGCAACCATAAGATATCTGATGACCAAGGCTATAGTAGGAGGTAGAATTATCAGATGGTTATTATTATTGCAAAAATTTGACATAACCATTGTTGATAAACCAGGCAAAGATAATGTTGTTGCTGACTTCTTGTCTAGATTGAATGTGCAGGGAAATAACAAACTAGTAGATGATACATTTCCTGATGAACATTTGTTTGTTATCTCTATACAATCTCCATGGTTTACTGATCTAGCTCACTATCTGGTTTCAGGAAAATGCCCACAACACTTCAACTTGAAAGAAGTTAGATGACTAGTTTGGGAGAGCTCCAAATATAAGTGGGTAAATGGTTTTCTATTTAAAAATTGTCCTGATCATGTATTACGTCAGTGTGTGTAGGGAATGGAGATGTATGACATAGTCCGTGCATGTCACGATGAACCTTCTGGAGGACACTTTTTAGCCATCAAAACAAGGCACAAAATCCTAGGAGCTAGATATTTTTGGCCAATAATGACCAAAGATATTCACCAATATGTCAAGTGATGTGATCAGTGTCAACAAATGGGATGTCCAACCTTCACCATAGAGATGCCACTCCATCCCCAAGTGGCTTTAAAGCCATTTGAAAAATGGGGGATAGATTTTGTCAAACCAATTGACCCACCATCTAGAGGAAATCACTACATACTGGTCTGCATAGACTATGCCACCAAATGAGTTGAAGAAAAAGCTCTACCAACAGTAAAAGATGAGAAAGTTGTAGATTTCCTGTACATACATATCTTGCAGCGGTATGGAGCACCCAAAACTCTTGTCTCCGATTAGGGACCACAATTTATGTCTACCATGATCAAAGCATTCCTGGAAAGATATCAAACCAGTCACAGGAAATCTTCTCCATATCATCCATAGAGCAATGGTCAAGTTGAAGTAACAAATAGATAATTAGAGAATATTCTCACCAAAATCATCTCAAGCAAGAGGATAGATTGTGCCGATAGAATGACAAAAGTTGTTTGGGCTTATAATACTACTTGGAGATCAACAACTAGCTTCACTCCATATGAGTTGGTTTATGGGAAGCACCTAGTGCTACCCATCAAATATGAGGTAGAGACATTAAGGATAGCACTTGAAGTCAACATTGATTTGACCGAGGTACAACAACAAAGGGTGTTATGGTTAAACAGGTTGGATGAGATGAGAATGGAAGCACTTCAACATATTGAATTAATCTAGCAACAAAGAAAGGAATGGCATGATAGGCACATCATCAGCAAGTACTTCAAACAAGGAGATTGGGCCCTGTTGTACAATTCTAAATATCAGGATCTAAAAGGAAAACTACATACCAAATGGTTGGGGCTTTATGAAATTCAAGAAATGTTTAGCAATGCAGCTATCCAATTAGTTCCAATTGATGGAGATTGTAGAGTTTTTCTAGTCAATGGACATAGATTGAAGTTGTATCATAGACCAGCCTCTAAAGAAGAATTCTCTACTATAATTCAGTCTCAGATAGAACATTTCTCTATCGAAAGATCTTTCTTGCATGGGAATTGTGCTCTAAATAGTGATTCTTGAATGAATAAAGTTAGTGAGGTTGAAAACTAGAAATGGTGGCCTCTCCTGTAAAAAAAAAAAAACAAATCGGGCAAATGTTGAAAACTAGTAATGGCGGCTTTGTCTAGAGGGAAGACTGAAAACTAGCAATGGCGGTCTTTTCTTTGAAATTCCCTTCTCTTTCAATAATTTTTTTTACATATTCTACAGATCTTTTTGCGATATAATGAGCTTCAGATAGCTCCAAATGGTTTCAGAAAGCTCCACATGTCTCCAGATGAAGACCAAGTGGGTATCACCTTCTCAAATACCTACGAGCCCAAGACCAATGTGTGGCAAAGATTAATTCAATGAAAAGATTGAAGTGACATAATCAAGGTCATGGGTACCTTACCTAGGTATACTCTCTTCTCAAAACTTATATAATTATATTAATGTGTATAACTATGCCACATGTTTCAAAAAGTAACATCATGCAGCTTCAACTTTTGGTACACAAGGATAGCAGTGACGACAATAATTTTGAGCTTACATGTGGCAAGAGGGTACTTGATTGCAGATCTTGCATATTCCCTAAGAAAATTGCAGTACTTGGTCATTAAGATGGGTGAGTTTTAAATCATCACCAAAAATAGAATAAAATCTCAATTTGCAAAATCATAATAATGGTAATGATGACCAATTAAGAGGGAAGTACATCTAAATTGACATAAAGCCATAGTGGAATGGAGTTAGCTCCAGAAATGTATAGAAGGTAATTAAGATGGTAGCTCTGAAGAAACATTTCACACGCACCACCCTATGGCAACACTCTGAAGTATCTGCCATAAGTACCGAAAGGACAGCTGGAACAAGTGCCAACCTACATGCAATTATTTCTTCCAACAAATTTGTAGATGGCAACTCATACTTTAATAGCTTCCTTCTTCACCAGGCTGAAATAAAGACAGTCTTCAATAAACCAAGTTGCAGTATAGACCCCCTTGCTTCGGATTGAATTTTTTTCAAACTAGAGTGGAAGATAGAGAGATAATCACCAAACATGGGGCACAAATGGAAAGTAGAACTAGAAAATGCAATCATCGATGATGCCAGTGCTCAAATTTTCCAACAGGCAAGGTGGTTCAAATTCTTGCAGAAGTTTGAGGGTTTCGAGGCAAAATTAGTCCAAGAATTCGTCAATAATTTCCACAAGACATTCACAACTATAAGAAGGGTAAGGATTCCAATCAATTCTACTATCATTAGTCAAATTTCTGGAATAGCTATAGTAGGAGTTGATTTATTTGCAACTAAACCCTCATATGAGGAGTTAATTTAGAACTTCCATGTCGCTCCGGAGCCCTTGCCTAGATACATTGTTAGCAAAGGTGCCACAAAAGACATTGATAGGAACAGTCTTCTAGATCCATGGAAGACTGTATGCCTATGGGTTATGAAGTTCTTTACCTGTGATGGCCAATATGGGACTGTACTTAGCCCTGGAATGAGATTGATTATACACCTAAAGCATGGTGCCAATAATCCATAGTTTCTGATAAACATTCCTGCCTTTCTACACACTACATTGGTAAACATGCTGGCAAAGCAGAAAAATAGAGAGGGTCAGGTTAGCCATGCAGGGTTAGTTCATTTGATTATAAAACACCATTTCATGTAGTAGGAAGATGGGCAGAGAAAATTAGAAGACTTTTTGGCTTTGATGCCAAGGAAGAAAAGAACAAAGCACTCTTCTACTGTGTCTATATCTGGCGAGGCCGTCGTCATGTCTTCAAATCCTTCTAAAGTCCACTTCAAAAGGCTCTGTAAAGATGCAGAGCATCCGCGCCAACAAGGTGAAGTAGCATCCTTCAGACCTACACAAATAAGACACTCTTGCACTTTTGTTATTTGTTCAGATGAGGAAGATACTGAACCAGTCCCCACTGCTCCAGGAAGACAATAAGGCAGTCTGCAAAGAACACAAGAAGCAGCTGAGGAGAGTGGCAGAGATGATATTCCACCAAAGGCACAAGGAACATTTGAGGAAGGTGGCGGTAGTGGCATTCCAATGACAGTTGAGCATGATGCTTAGAAAGCACTAGAGAATGAACCATTGCAACATGGCCACAACAGGGCAAACATGTCATGACAGAGACCTCCAGCTTTGAGGATAACACAACACAGGATACCCAACATGCCCTTGCCATTTCAAAGATTGAATTTGAGCTAAAGCAATGTAAAGCATAGATGGCAACTTTATCCCAGCAAGTAAAGGCAAAAAGATTAGGAGCTGGCAACAGAAAGGGCGAAGGCCACTGGGGAAAAAGAAGAAAAAGAGAAAGATATGGCTTCTTTGAAGAAGGAGGTGGATAATCAGGTAGGCATGATTACCCAAAAGGACAAGAAAATTGCCAGAATGAAACAGACTACAGCCCAGTCAACTCCTGCCACCACATCCTTAAATGTTTATGCACAAAATCTGTAATTAACTAGAGATAACAAATAACTCAGAGGTGAATTTGCAAATCTTTGAAGAGAGATGGAGACCTTGAGGAAGGAGAAAGTAAAGGTAGAGCAAAATCTGGTTCTCACCTACAAAATAGGGGAAACCCTGTTAGCACAAAGGGCACCCTTAGGTGTGTATGCTCTTTTTCTAAGAGAATTGTTATCATGCGGGACCCTCAATCCCTCCCTTCAGACCCGTTTGGTCTCTCGCTAACCTCTCCAGTGACACCCTCACTAACAATTCAAGCTTTTGGTGTAGTGGTAGCTGGTCTGTGTTAACAAATTGGTGACTCTGCTAGGGAGGGGTTTGATTCCCGTTGATACTCTTACTCGTCTCATGGTTACTTGTGTCTAGTACGGACCTCTAAGCTCAGGGGGACTAAGCTGTTATCATGCGTGACCCTCAACCCCTCCCTTCAGACTCATGTGGTCTCTGGCTAACCTCTCCAGTGGTATCCTCACTAACAGTTTGAGCTTTTGGTGTAGTGGTAGTCAGTCTGTGTTAACACAACCACTACACCAAAAGCTCAAACTGTTAGTGAGGGTGCCACCAGAGAGGTTAGCCAGAGACCACACGGGTCCAAAGGGAGGGATTGAGGGTCCCACATGATAACATCTTAGCCCCCCCAAGTCGAGAGGTCTGTACTGGACATAGGTGACCACGAGGTGAGTAAGAGTATCAGCGGGAATCGAACCCCTACCACTACACCAAAAGCTCAAACCGTTAGTGAGGGTGCCATTGGAGAGGTTAGCCAGAGACCACACGGGTCTGAAGGGAGGGATTGAGGGTCTCACACGATAACAAGAACAATTTTTGAGATGGAAACTATTACACATTAGCTACAATTTGCCTTTTGAATTTTAGAATGAAAAAGAATTTGTTGAATGTTACCTTCAAAACCCACTAGATCAGAGGAACCTTCTCTATGAGTTTTTCCAGAATGACCACATTCTAGACCATATAGATACTTCCATGCTAAATCTTTATATAGGGGAACTCCAAATCAGGAGCTATCTGTCCCTATTGAGAAATAACAGATTATGGGAAGATAGAATGGAGGAGTATGAGGTTGTTGCTGGGATAGTTGGCCTGCTAATGAGGCATGAATGCCCAAAGACTACATGGTTTAGAAACACCTTCACGGCAAATGTTTATAGGCAGGGTATCATGGGCCAATATATACAAAATCTGAATTCTCGTATTACAAATTTCTTTGCTATTGTAGATTACCTTCCCAATGCCGCCGCGTTAACCTATAGAGCACAGTTTGAAACAATTCCCAATGTGCTAAAAAGAAGGGAACTAGTTTCCCCTACAAACTTACGATGGATGACCGCAAGAGTCAGGAGCCTCATTCCAATTATTCAACAAAAGGAACAAAACTAGATAGGAATGAGGTTTAGACCCCCACTATTGCTCATGCCAGCACCTAGGCTCAGCCACCTTAAAGGTGAGCCAATGCCACAAGAAAAATTTAGCAAATGGCACAACAAGATTCAAGAGAATGATGGGTTCCATCCTAAGGAAAGGCAGTTGTTCTAGTACAATGATGATGACTATAACTGCAGCAAAATTATGGAAGGGAAAAACATTCTAGATGGGGCACTATAGTAGAAGCCATGAGGGCATGACAGAAGCTAAGTGGGGAGGAGATAATGAGCCAAATAATTGACTCATTTAATTATCAATATTCTCATGTTTTGATAAACTTTTAAAAACATATTGGCATATAAATACATATTATTATAATTATATTTGTCATGAGAATTGATTATGCTTATGTTTTGTTTCCATTACGCTTTGATGAAATCTCTTTAATATTGATACTTGAATGACATTTTCTATGTGCATATTTCATAATTTGTGGTATAAGTTGTGGATGTTAAATAAGGATTACAGTAGTTGAACTTTAGCTAAACTCTAGATAGCTCTGGAGGCCAATACTTCCTAAGCATCATCCTCCCTTGAGTCGATGATTTCCAAAAAATGCTCCTCAAAACCCTCTAAGTCCTGTAACACACCCAATTAGCACCTCAATCCTTGCCACAACTTTTGATTACACCACCAGGTCACTAAACTTAGTGACCCTGATATTTGATGGCAGATGTCATCTCCAGCTATCGCTATCACCAAGTGCCCCACTATTCTAGGGAACTCATGGAGTTCACCCTACTAATCACTTTATTCAGATCATGGATCTAGAGTTTCTTGCAACTGATTATGTAGTTAAGCAAATAATATAGCTAGCTGTTCTAGTTCATAGGAATTAGTTAATAATTAGATTTTTCTTTCAATAAGTATGCAACTGGTTGTTCCAGTTCACTGTGGTTAGACTCGTAGTTAGCATCTCTTTCCAATAAGGCTTGATTGTATAAGTAGAAGAGCCATCACACCTTATTAAGTTAGTTCCTTTTTTTTATCAATTAGTTGTTCATCACAGTTTGTTTTTAGCAGAAGGAAAACTTTTGACATTAGGCATGTACATTCTTTAAATGAGAATAAAATACAAATGAAGGGAGATTTCTTTTGAAAGTAGTTGTTGAGCAAAGAGGATCATCTCTAGCTGGGAAAGTAGGGCTTACTTCCCCATCTTAGAGGAGATCTCTTGGTATTCTGTTGTGTTGTTTCTATTCATGTTAATTTCTTTGTAGCAGATTGTGATATGTGTTGTTTTTTATTATTTGTTCTCACATGTAGGTTTATTCTTCCAAAAATAGAAAATCATAAAAATTAGATTTTTTATCTCTTTAAGCACGATGATGTTCAGAGTATTGCATTCCTAAAAAGTAACAATAGGTTTCCTTTCCATTCATCTTTTATTTCCTACAAGTGTGTTCATTTCCAACAACTAGATTAAACTTTCATTTTAGCACATGTGTTTGTTTCAAAGCAATTAGATTAGCATTTATTTCAGCCAGTGTGTTTATTTCAGCAAATGTTAGAATAGTTTCTTTCCTGGCAAGAGTGTTTCTTTTCACACAAATTAAGGTAGTTTATTTCATGAGAAAGAAGATCAGAACTACAACTGTGCGAGGATCCCTAAACTGACCTTTGGTCCTCAACCATTCTTTTCAAACCCCCCAACAAACAGTCTTATTGCAGATCGCTCCTAACACCTCCGGATTGATAAAGAATAAATGATGATGTATTAAAAAAGCCTACTCCAACGTCACCATGCCACTTTAGATTTCATTTTGTTATACTCAAAAAGGAATCTCATGTGCTCATCTTGTAACTTATCAAAGCCAAAGCCAACCTACAATTTCTTGAATATTACTTCATTGAATAAAACATTTTTGACAACTAAATAAGCAACTTGTGAAGTAGTTATATTTCCCAGCCTTCTAACAATTATATTGCCACTTAACTCCTCAAGATTTTGAGCTACTTAAGACTTTTGGTATTCAAGAATAATGGCTCAAATTGCCAGTATTTCATACTTTGGGCTAAAACCAAAGTCAAAGTAGAAATATTTTTCTTGTTCCTCTCCCTCAAATGCATCACCATCCGCATTATCTATTTTTATTGTATCAAGGGCTATTGCAAAATAAATATCCCATCCAGGTAGTAACAAGTAACCACTCTGCTTTACTATTCTCCTCCCCTCCTCTTGGGTGATGTTGTGTAAGGTCCTACATTCCAAAACACCAAAGTATAAGCACCATATTTATTTTCTACCATTAAAATTACTAAGTGATTAATCTAGCTCTATACTCAGACACTTCTATCCAAATGGGATAGACATTCATCCAATCAAGACTAGCATCTATTCATATAGAATTGAAAATTATCTATATGGGATAATTAATTTTCCATCCATTCGGGATGGCATCTATCCAAATGGGATAAATATCTAACCATATAGACTAGACACATGCTCTAGCTAGAGACTTAGACGCATCGGGATCTAACATATCCTGAGTCACTCACTGAAGACTACACCCTCCCTATTAAGAATGTATTGAGGTCGATGTCATTAAGGAGTATATAAATTCATAAATTAATAAGATCGAGTCTCACCTCAGAATTTGGCCTAAAGCCTCAGAGAGTCAAGCAATCCATACAAGATTCTTCTGAGTATACATTGAATGCATCTTATCTTAAAAGATTCTTCTACCAGTTGGGTTAATTGATTCTCTTGGAAAAGCTATAAGTTGAACAATCGAATTGAAAGACAAAAACTTGGAATTACTCCCCAAACCCATACCTACAAACTTATGTACTAAGAATATTCTTCATTTCCTAGACTACCTATATACCTGCTTCCAAATGGGATCAATGTGTAATATCTATATGTAGTTCTATTTTCTAAGCCATGTTTGATGTGAACTGTTTAGCGTAGGTCTGCAACCCTTTCTAGGGCCCAATTTCCCTAAATAGTTCCTCTTCAACTACTACGCATGAAAGGAAGTATTAAAATCAAATTAATTGGTCACAATGACTGATACTTTTTTTCTAGATGATCTAATTCCTAATCCTATAAAAGGATACTTCTAGAAAACTACATGATTAAAGTTCCCTTTTCCATTTGATAACTTGATTCCTTCGAGATATTGGAAGGTGGTTATGTTCAATGAAACTAAATAATGATGAATGAGATAATATTCCTAATTTCCTTAAAAGGTGGTATAGATCTAAGCATAAAACTATTATTTCTTTTTTAATCTTGTTAGTTTGGTACCTAAGGAAGATTATGTGTTCCTTAGATTTAACAACTTAGTGTCACTTATTACACCTCGACAATTTATAGGGATGATGCTATAGATGTCATTGTTGTAGCTATGTTAGGTGAGTAGATTCATTAGTTCAAGTGTGATGAATTCACCCATAAATGTGAACCAGAGGCATCGTTATAACGGAACATTGCAAATGGTTTTTAGTTTCACATCTTATTTAAGGTTTAACTAACTAATTAAACTAAAAAGAACTAGATAATTTAATAGTGACATTTGTAAGTCTTTAAACTAATCATTTTTACTAGTATCAAAATTCAATCAATACGAGAATAGATGTATGATCTAATACAAAAGAAGAGACTTAACTTAAATACTCTATAATTACTTGTTTATTTAATTCAATTAAAGAATATAGAGTCTCTCATTTGATATTAACTTCTATAAATGATTCTATTCAGATATATTCTACCAAAATAATGACTACAATTATAGGAATTTCAGCTATGAGGAACCCAAAGACCATTTTCATTTTATAACATGATGGAAAAGGGAAAAGTAAGATCAAGCATTTAAAAGTAAATCCTTTTCAATATTTTCACAATATAACTATGTCCTAATATTTCATAATCATTTCTAGAGAACACAACCTTCTAGTAAGTTAACAATCAAAACTTAAGTTAAATAGGTCCTATTCCATTAAATAAAAAAATTAGACACTATCCATTATAAGTTATTCTATTATCCAAAGTCTTCTCAAAACTACTATCTGTGAATTAATATAAGATGATGAAATCTATTAAACTCTAAACTTAAACATTCATACTTTGAGATTAGGTCAAGCACATAATAGTTTACTGCGATAACAACTGCTATTGAAGAAATCTAATGTTAATCATCAAGATAAAGTTCAACTTTATAAAATATTGGAATAAAGTTCTTACTTAGTCCTAAGATGATTAAAGATTCACTAACTTAGGACAAAAGTCATATTCATAGAAAATGATTCAAGAGATTTGGTGTTTTCCTTAAGTAAATTGATATCTTTCGAAAGCAACATTTCAAAAAGTGCTTAATCCAAATCTTGAAGAGTTTAGGTAAAATGCTAATATTTATACTATGAGGCCTATTTATTTCACTCCCTTATTTTACTTATTTCATATTTACAGTTGATTACACTTAGACATTTGAGACTGCTTATCTCGATATGCAGATTCTCTAGACTCTATTCCCCCATTTTGATTTGGTTATATTAGTACTCCTATATCCTGACTTAAGATTGCATTGATGATTATTGACATGTGACATTCATTTTGATGCTATTAGAGATACTAGTTGTGAAATTATTAAATGAAATTGTTATGCGATTTTAATTTGGAGATAGTGTTAGAAATGCAGTTAAATTATAAATCTTATTTATGATGCTATGCAATTTTAATAATGTTTTAAATAATTATGCGATATTGTGAGTGTATGCATTTCCTTGTTTTGGCTATGATATATATGTTGGATTAATATGTTTGTTCAAGTGTGTAGGTGATTTTCTAGGCCATGAAAATTAGAGATTTATCCCACACCTAATCTGAATTCCCATGTGTTAGACCGATCTAGTCCTAAGAAGGACCAAGATCATATGTGAATTGTATGATGCTTTTGTATGCATATTAATTATTTGGCTTAGATTCCATTTTTTTATATTATTTATTTGAAATGTTGTAAAAATATGTGATTTAAAATACACCATTTGGTGTCTTTTATTTTGGTGGCCATTTTATGTAATTTTCTACTTCTAAAAGTGTTTATTATAGGCTAAAACTAATCCTAGGTGGTACCCCTAGGGTCTAGGGCCGATTTTAGCATGTCAAACCCTAGGGTTACCTCTAACTAGTCACTTTAACTTCAGCCTAAAGTAAAATGACGAAATTCAAATTTGAGTTAGAGTGGAGGCTGAGTCATGCCTTGAAACATGACCCATTCCTCTTTCCAAGGCTTGGAATCCCATCACCTTGAAGACTTGAGGAGCCTTCAAGACCCCCAAGTGTGTCAAACCCCTCTCCAATGTTCTCACATGTGTGACAACATCTTGGAGTGAATGGGCTTCCTTTAGAGAATAAGGTGATGACATGTGTCATCCCTTATCCTCGTGGATACCATTTTGAGAGATGCCACCTCTCCACCTTTGCTCTCACACATTTGTGAGAGCACATGTGGAGAGGGTGAGGTTTGGATGGATGGGAGAGTGACACATGTCACCTCCACATTCCATAATCCTTGCGAGTGGTTTAAGAAGAGGAAGGAGAAGATGACATGTGTCACCTTCTCATTCCTCAAGGCTTTGGAATGAAGCCTATATTACTTCCTCTTTGTGATAGGAAGGGGGTTCTTTCTTTTTACTTGTTTTACTATTTTTGGAGAAGTTTTTGGAGAGTGAGTGAGTTTGGAGATCTTGGAAGAAGGATTGGAGGAGAAGGTTGGAAAGCTCTTCTACAACTATTCTTCCATAATTGGGCTATCTTAGGTAAGCCTCAAGGCATGAAGCCTTTCCCATGTATTTAAATTTCTGTGTATTTGTAAGCATTTTGTGTGTTTACATTGTTGGTGTTGTTTGAGTTTTATTTTATGGGTGTTTGAATGAGACTACAATTCTTGGTGTGTCCATTCATGTGAGGGGTGGCAAAGGAGTGAACCTCCTCGAGGTCACCCTCTTTGTATTGGCATATTGTGGCCTTGAGGGTATTTTGGTGAAGTTTTGGTGGTTATTTTTATGGCATGAGTGCCTTGAAATGATATATTTTCATTGAGGAGATTTTAGGCTTGAGGCCTTGTTTTGGAGTATCATGAGATTTGGTTTTAGGAGTGAACCTCTTGAGTAGAGAGAGTCCACTTTCCTACCCCCTCAAATCCATATCTATGGATTTTGCGTTGTTTATCCTTGATGCGTGTTCTTCTTGTTTGGAGTGTTTGCATTTGTTATATTTTGTGGTGTGCATTAGTGTGTAGATCGACCTCCAACCTCGGGGGTGACCCTCTTGTGGGTGTATGGTAGGGTGGAGAGCATTTTGGTGGCTTGGAAGTATCCCCATTGTTTTAGTTTTTGTAGGTTTGTTTGGAGACCTTTGGAGCTTGAGGGAGAGTTACATTTTATGTGTTTGAGATTTTTGTTGGCTATTGAGAGCCATGTCCATGTTTACCTCTTGTAAAATCATTGTGAGAGTGATCCCTCTTGGGTTATTTGTATATTGAAATCATCATTGTAAACATGTTTATTCAATGGGATGTAGTTGTTTTTCCTTAGTTAGTAATGTTGTTCAAAATAAAATATTATCTCCTTACTCTAATGGGGTTGCAGTTAAAAAAGTATGTTGCTGTTTACTTTTTACCATGTTAGGTGCTCAAAAGAAAATGTGAGTTTGCTATTTGATAAATCTAAATACTACAGAAAGAAATTATATAATTGCCTTACTTTAAATTGTTGCTGTTGAAAAGTTTATTTGTTGTTTATTTGGGAGGGAAATAATTTATAATGTTTTACTTTGTAAAGCTTTGTTGGTGGGATTTATATTAAAAAATATATATAATAAAAAGAACAAAGAAGTTATCATTATTAGTATGTTATTGGGAATTCTAATATCCCATGTCCTTGCATATATATTTTTTTTACTGGTAATAATTCATCTCTATGTGTGTGTGTATATATATATATATACACACACACACACATAGAGATGAATTATATATATTTTAAATATATGTGTGTGTGTTGGGTAAATGTGTGTTAATCATATATATATATATATATATAATGCACCCTTCTTACTATTAAAAAACTCGAACATCATAAAATATAACATGAGATTTATGATACAACGAATAGGGCAGAGAATGTTAGTTTTCTACTATTTGAAGACTATTATTAAAAAGAAAAAAAAAAGAAAAATATGCTACCCATAGAGGACGGCGGCTGAAGACCACCGCTCCTATGGGGGTTTCATTGGTTACTAAGGGGCGTGGGGGGAGGGACAAACCCCCACACTATTGTTTTCCTTCCTTACTATGTGGTACCAGCATAGCGCAGGCCACCGTCCCCTTCGTCACTACGTTCGGCCTCTGGCTGCTCCCCTGTTACCGTGGTTTCAACAGTTTCTCTACATTTTATTGGTTATAAAACACACACACACATATATATATATATATATATATATATATGGTATATTTAGATACACAGAGATCTTCTCTTCGAGGTATATATATATGCTTCTGAAACAATATGAAAGGAGAGCTTTGTCCATGACCTGGCATGATGAATAAAACCTTTATGATAATGCATCCATGGCTGCCCACATTAACCTGCAAAACAAAATGAAGAGAAGAGAGAGAAATAAGTTGAAAGGAATGAAATAAAGAATAGGAATAAAGGATAGAGTAGGGTTTTGCATTCTTAAGGATATGATTTTTTTATTTGTGAGCTTTTAGGGTTTGGGATGGAATTTTAAATTAGAAATAAAGGTGGAGAGTTGAACGTAACTTCTCTCATCCCCTTTTTAAATTTGACTCTTATTTGTTTCCTTTTTATCCTTGAGCAAATTTGTTGAGTGGGTTTTTCTAATTTTAATAATCTAGAATTTATATTACCTTGGGGACTTTTTTTAAGTGTTGGGAAAGGGTTATGAATGGGATTAATTATATTTAAACCTTACTTTTAATATTGTCTAGGGGATTAATTTTTATGGTGGGTTTAGATGAAATGTTAATTAAATATTTTTACAAAACTTTAATAAAAATTTTGCAATGGTATTTGAAAATTTTTTAGATGATAGGATTATGCATATTTAATTTAATACTTTATTGATGTAATTAGTTTAATCAATTTAATTTAACCTACGTATTTAAACCAAGATGTTAATGGGGGAATGATTAATTTAATCGAGCATATTCTTATGTTTAGACTTAATTATTTTAATTTTCAAATGGCTTGGTAGGAACGCCTTTTAATTAACTATTTTACATGTGTGTCAAAGAGGCGTTATGTTGCCAAATTTTTCCATAATTTAGGGTTGACTAAATTAAATATTCTATAATGCGTTTATTTAATATTTTAATAGTTATACATTGTAATTATGGTTTTAGTTGAATTTTATATTAATCTATATTATGCTTTAGTATTAGGGTTTGGATTTTGATGCATGTCGAAATCCATCAACTTCACTTAGGAATCTAAGGGTTAGAATCAAATTTTAATTCTAACCCTATTGGCGATGGTCCTCGCATCGCATAACCCCCTAGTTGGTGATCAACATGTAGGGGATTATGAAAGGTATTCGCACTACGCCGAAGTTGGATTGACATTTTTACGCCTTATGCGTATTACTATCGAGCATGCTGACGTGTGTGACGGGGTTTCTAAGGATACGTGGAAAAGTTTTTGACATTTCATGTCATGACCACATAACAAATGTGGACATGACACATGTGTTGTGTGTCATGACTGCATGGCAAATATGGGCATGACATTTGGTATCACAGCCTAAGTTTAAACATTGGGCTTGTTTGGGCACATTATTTATTTTGCAATTATAATTAATTTGTGAATACCTTGTCTGTGTAGGATACCTCCTAGAACGAGGTGAGCACACTCATGCACCAGTGAGTCCAGAGGATTTGAGATACATAGAGACTCATCATCTAGGGGATGGGCTCCATAGGCATCACAGGCACCGCAAGCACCTAGTCTAGGACCATAGATTCTTTAGGCACTATAGGTAGTGATGCAGAGGCATCCACACTATAACCTGAACATACAGCATGGATGTCTGCAGCCCATCATCATCATATTCATCCTCATCATCATCATATTTGACTTCACTGTCAGCATCATCATCATATTTCACCTGCCGACCGATATCCTCCTGCAGACAAGCCTTCGCACTTTCACCTGTCAACAGCATCACCTTACTCGATTATCGGCAGCATCATCATGTTCGACCAGCGTGAACATCCTCCTGACGTCCACTGTTCACTTCACCGACAACTTCGACCTTCACTACCTTCAGCATCATGATATTCAACATCATGATAATCAACAGGATAAAGAACATCCGGTTCCTTCCATTTATCCTGATGATGACAAACCTTAACTCCTCGCACCTTTCACTCGATGCTTGCGTCACCCGATATCCTGATGACGTATATCCTGATGACGATGACGTCACCAGCAGCTGCTCAATATCCTGCTGCTCCGAAATATCCTGATGATGTATATCATGATGATGATGACGTCATATCCTGCTGTTGGCCAAACTTAGCTTTTTCGGCCCGCGATCAACCCGATCTTCTTCCTTATGCCGATGCACGCCTCGGCAACTCCTGATGATGATCACCCCGACGCACTTGCACTTCATGCAATCGAAAGCATCATGCTCTCCTCCACTTATCCGGATGACGATGTCCAAACTGACTGCAGGATATTTGTAGAAATATCCTGATGATGCCGTTTTAACAAACTTTCAGCCTTAGCACAATTTCACTTCGCCGATCCTCCAGGGACGACCCGATCCACTGTCAGGGTGATCTTCCACACTTTATCAGCTCAACCTAGCACATACCCATGCTAGGGTCTTCAACATCTCTCGACGGCGATCCTGCACACCTGCATGCAAACAAACAAACTAACACCTACCCTACTGTACATCGCCATTCCACCGATCAGACGGATCAACCGGTGGAATGGATCAGTAAATCCATGAAACCAACCAAACCAGCTAATCGATTACACAGAGGAGATCAACCAGAAAATGAAGATAACAGGATCTCTTATTCGATTTCAAAAGATGCTATTACAATGATCAATCTCTCTCTGTCTCACTCTCGCAAAGTCTGATCGATGATCTATCTGCAATATCAACTGATCTCATGCTTAAATAGATTTTCCTATGAGTACTACTGACCCGACTCCAAGCGGCTGGGAACTCTCCAGGCGGCTGGGAGATCCAACCGGACCCTACAGCATGACAGCTGTTCTAACAAACTAACTAAAAATAGTAAAAGCCTGGTCAGCATGATCTTATCATGATCAGCGTGACCTTATTACATGCATTTGGTCTTATCAGACCTTCTTGAAAACATAAACAAGACCTAAAACAACTAACTGCCTCATGAAGGCCAGCTGTCAGGTAGGTGCTCCTGCACCATACTCCCCAACAAAAAAGAACTCATGTCCCATGAGTTTAGTATGTGGAAGTCCTCCACCTTTACACTTTGCCTTGTCAGTCTTCTGACCTGTTCCAGCTGTATCCTCTGCTAGCTCTGGGCTGCTCCAAGACTTCTGAACTGTAACTTGTTTTCTGGCAAGTAAATCCTCATGCCTGTCAATGTAGGCCTTTCTCTCACATACCCTGTGTTTGTCAGGTTGTCTGACTAGAACCTCTGTCTGAACTGCCTCTTGAACTTCTGCAATGTTCAACTCTATCTTTCTGTCAACTGTTATAGGACAAACAATAGTCCCAACTATGACAACATCCCTGTCATTCCTCTCAACTGGTTGCTGTTTGCACCCCTGTTTCTGAACCTGCTGCTGACCTCTGTCAGTCACAACTGAAACTTTCTTCACCTTGTTGTCTTGAACAACTTCTGTCCCTGCAGTGTCCTTAACTGCCTTTATGCCTGCTCCTCTAGGCATCTACACAAATTCCTTCTTTCCCATTAAAATGATTTGGGCTGCCTTCTGTACTGCAGCATTTGCCTGCAATGGCATCAACTTAATAGTCTTCCCATCCTTCTTGATGGTGTAGGTATTAGCATACCCATCATACAGTACCCTCCTATCAAATTGCCATGGTCTACCCAACAGTAGGTGACAACATTCCATGGGCAATATGTCACACAAAATTCTATCCTGATATGCTCCAATCTGAAAATCCACATATGCCTGTTCATATACCCAAAGTGATTGACTATCACTCACCCAAGATGCCTTGTAAGGGTGTGGATGTGGAATCCTTTCCAAATTCAGTTTATCCACCATTTCTTGGGATACCATGTTGTCTGTTGAACCAGTATCAATGACAACCTTACATACTTTACCTTTGCTCTTGCATGTGGTCTTGAAAAGAGCTCTTCTTTGCATCAGATCCTTTGATGCCTGCAAACTAATTCTCCTTAGCATCAGAGACTCTCCACTCTCTGGATATCCATAATTATCAGGCTCTCTGTCTTTATAAGTGTTTGAACTTTGCACACTTTCTTCTACTTTCTCTTCTTGCACAAGTTGTACTCTCTTGTCATTTGTTCTATCATTTCTGGATGATGAACCTTTGTTTTCTGGACATTTGAAAGATGGATGACCAAACTCACCACAGGTGTAACATTTTCCTGAAAATGTAGTAGAACCTCTACCACCTCCAAATCTGCCTCTATTACCTTTCCATCCACCTCTGAAATCAGACTGTCCTTGTCCTTTACCAGTGTCTTCCTGACCCTCATTGGTTTGCTTTTGTGCAGGGGCTGCTCCTCTTCCCCTCATACTGTTTCCTCTTCCTCTCATGGACTTATCATGTCCTCTATTCATCTTTTCTTCAATCCTGATTGCCATTTGATAACAATCATCCACATTCTTAGGGTTAGCTAAAACTAACTCATCCTGTATGTTCAATCTCAAACCAGCCAAGTACCTAGCCACCTTTTCTACCACATTCTCATGATGACCAGATCTCATACTCAACTTATAAAACTCCTCAGTATATGCCTTCACATCCCTTTCTTTCTGCTTTAAAAATTGTAGCTTTTTAAACATCTGGATTTCATAATCCCTTGGCAAGAATTTACCTTTGATCCTTGCTACCATCTTATCCCATGAAGTGATCTTTGACTTCCCTTGTTTCCTTCTCTCGGATTGTACATAATCCCACCATACCAAAGCATGACCTCCTAACTTGGTCTTTGCAATCTTCACCTTCTGATCCTCAGCAACATCTTCACATTCAAAGTGATTATCAAGTGCAGCAATCCAATCCAGCAATTCATCTTCATTCAAACTTCCAGTATACTTGGAAACATCAACCTTTACCTTAGGTTTATCACTCTGTACTGCCTTTAACAGTTTTACAAATTTCTGGTCTTCAGCATCCAGATCTTCAGCTACCTCTTCATACTCTTCAACAGTATCTTCATCTTCTTCAGACTCACTGTCTGCCACTTCTCTCTTTTTGTTCTTTTCCAGGGCTACAAGCCTGGCTTGAAGTGCTTCAGCAAGCTCCTTCATCTTCCTCATCTCTCTGGCATGTTTTTCCTTCATCTCCTGCAATTCCCTTGCAGTCCCACTACCTTTAGGAGGCATTTTGTCAACCTCTCACTCAACACCCAACACACAATCAACTCTACCTCTGCCCTTTCGGTGACAGAATCAACACACAACAGCCCAGACCTTTTGCTGAGCTCTGATACCACTATGATGCAGAGGCATCCACACTATAACCTGAACATACAGCATGGATGTCTGCAGCCCATCATCATCATATTCATCCTCATCATCATCATATTTGACTTCACTGTCAGCATCATCATCATATTTCACCTGCCGACCGATATCCTCCTGCAGACAAGCCTTCGCACTTTCGCCTGTCAACAGCATCACCTTACTCGATTATCGGCAGCATCATCATGTTCGACCAGCGCGAACATCCTCCTGACGTCCACTGTTCACTTCACCGACAACTTCGACCTTCACTACCTTCAGCATCATGATATTCAACATCATGATAATCAACAGGATAAAGAACATCCGGTTCCTTCCATTTATCCTGATGATGACAAACCTTAACTCCTCGCACCTTTCACTCGATGCTTGTGTCACCCGATATCCTGATGACGTATATCCTGATGACGATGACGTCACCCGCAGCTGCTCAATATCCTGCTGCTCTGAAATATCCTGATGACGTATATCATGATGATGATGACGTCATATCCTGCTGTTGGCCAAACTTAGCTTTTTCGGCCCGCGATCAACCCGATCTTCTTCCTTATGCCGATGCACGCCTCGGCAACTCCTGATGATGATCACCCCGACGCACTTGCACTTCATGCAATCGAAAGCATCATGCTCTCCTCCACTTATCCGGATGACGATGTCCAAACTGACTGCAGGATATTTGTAGAAATATCCTGATGATGCCGTTTTAACAAACTTTCAGCCTTAGCAAAATTTCACTTCGCCGATCCTCCAGGGACGACCCGATCCACTGTCAGGGTGATCTTCCACACTTTATCAGCTCGACCTAGCACATACCCATGCTAGGGTCTTCAACATCTCTCGACGGTGATCCTGCACACCTGCATGCAAACAAACAAACTAACACCTACCCTACTGTACATCGCCATTCCACCGATCAGACGGATCAACCAGTGGAATGGATCAGTAAATCCATGAAACCAACCAAACCAGCTAATCGATTACACAGAGGAGATCAACCAGAAAACGAAGATAACAGGATCTCTTATTCAATTTCAAAAGATGCTATTACAATGATCAATCTCTCTCTCTGTCTCACTCTCGCAAAGTCTGATCGATGATCTATCTGTAATATCAACCGATCTCATGCTTAAATAGATTTTCCTACGAGTACTACTGACCCGACTCCAAGCTGCTGGGAACTCTCCAGGCGGCTGGGAGATCCAACCGGACCCTACAGCATGACAGTTGTTCTAACAAACTAACTAAAAATAGTAAAAGCCTGGTCAGCATGATCTTATCATGATCAGCGTGACCTTATTACATGCATTTGGTCTTATCAGACCTTCTTGAAAACATAAACAAGACCTAAAACAACTAACTACCTCATGAAGGCCAGCTGTCAGGTAGGTGCTCCTGCACCAGGTAGTCTTAGAGAGATTACCACTAGCCATAGTAGAGCCACGTGTCAAGCCACATGTAGAGCCATGTGTTGAGTCACATGTTGAGCCACGTGTAGAGCCACATGATGAGCTATGTGCTGAGTCACGTGTAGAGCCATGTGTTGAGATGCATGTGGACCCACGTGTTGAGCCACATGTAGAGATACCTACAACTACTATAGAGGAGGTCGCTTCAACGTATAGAGCTCAAAGTAGGAGTCCTCCATGTCATGTGAGGTGAGAAGAGGCCATGAGGATAGAACAGGTCTACCATGGACCTTATGATTATGGATGGCAAGAGGAGTTGGATGTACCTTTCAGAGGACATAGATACCATGGGGACGGTATTAGGGATCTACTTAGACTTAATCCACCCACATTTGTCGGGACTACAGAGGATGCTGAGGTAGAGGCTTGGCTCATCAACCTTGATAGGTGCTTTGTGTTGTGTCCCTATGGGAGAAACATGAAGGCACGAGTCATAGTGCACTTCTTATGAGATGCAACAGCAACATGGTGGTGCACTAAGGAGCGCAAGCATTATCTTTCCTTAGACACACTCACTTGGGACACATTTCTCGAGTGATACAGGACTTGTTATCTCTCAGAGCATTTTAGATAGCATAGGATTGATGAGTTTCATGATCTACAGTAGAGGGGCTCTACCATTGCACAATATGAGTGCAAGTTTGTGGAGCTATCATGATATGCTAAGTTCTTGCACGATGAGAAGCTCCTGGTTAGTCACTTTATTAGAGGGCTTAATCCTAGCATTATCAAACCTGTTTGCATGTTGGACCCATAGACGATGAGTGAGGTTTCTGAGAAGGCACTCATTGTAGAGGAGGTATATAGATGGAGTCATGGGTCACAACCTCTATTCTAGGATTGTAGCCATCATCAAGATCAAGAATTTCATATGCCCTAGCCACCTCATAGGGGCAGCTTCAGTTTAGCAGCGCTACTTCCTAGGCCTCAATAATAGCAACATCAACAGAGGTCCAAGCCATAGCAGAGGGCACATGGGGGTCATAATCAAGTATGGTAGTGGCAGGGTCCATGTAATGCCCCACCAAGAAACCCTAGGGAACAACTCAACTATGCTACACAAAAGGACATTTTTTTAAAGAAGGAAATAGCAACAAAATCTAAATCATAATTATATAGTCAAACACATCATGAAAGGGATTTGCAGTGTGGCAGGGTACTCACGTATGAGTAATACAACACTATCCCTTTCACCAATGCATCAAACAAATAACCACATTACGAATAACATACAATTTCTTAACAATTAAGATAAAACAATTAGTTACTAACAGTATCATCAAATGTTATCATAGTATTAATCTAACATCAATAGAGTATCATCAACTAAACATCATATTAGTAAATCCATCATCAAACAAGATATCATAATATTCAGACCTAATGTAACAACTATCAGTCTAACAGAAAGCAAAAATGAGGGGCACTGCATCCTCCCCTCTTAGGATCAAGCTTACTCCTAGACACCTGTAATAAGATAAGGGTAGAGATCTCACATTCTAACCTTGACCTCATCCTCTAGAAATCTTTTTACACAAACATCACTAAGGGACAACCTCAGGTTGTTAGGCGAGGAAGACATAAAAGGAAAACATGATCTGCAGAATCTAAGCAACTAGGATAACATAATGGGCTCATATAAAACTAGTGTACCTAGTGTTGTAAACTTGGCTCTGATAGTCCATGTAGAGATTAGCAACATGAGACACCTTCTGTGGGGCCCGCTAGATCACAACAGTCATTTTGATGTTCACAGGTTTCCACGAGTCAATCTGGGCAACAATAGTTGAGTGGGACATAGACAAGATAGGTGCAGGCTTGGGGACCATGTTATGTATGTGGTGGTGTGGGTCATTTAGCCAGAGAGTGCCCAAAGGGCTCTATAGCAAGGGGACAACCTTGTGCCGAGGGATCTAAGAAAACAGTTGGCGATGTGGGTAGGTCCCACCATATGTTTGTAGGAGTTGATAATCACCAGGCTGACTTTCAAGCCTCAATGATTGAGCCCACATGTACAATTGGGGATGTCCCTAGTGCTATTTTATTTGACTCTGGTGCTATTGATTCCTTTATCTCTCCATTGTTAGTGGAGCATTGCAGGCTGGTGGCGTCTAGGCAGGATAATAGGTGGGAGGTTGAATTAGCCACAGGGGCCAAGATGGCAGTGGATGTATTGGTACATGATTATGAGATATCATTGGGAGCACTAACTACATTAGTAGAGCTTAGGGTTATGTCAATATGATCTTATGGTGTGGTTTTAGGCATGGATTGGCTTGCAGCTCATAGAGCCAAGCTAGATTGTCACTGGAAAGTGATTGGTTGCTTAGATGACGATGGCATGGTAGCGGAGATATTGGGTATTTAGAAGCCCACAATGGTTTGCATGATCTCCACTCAGCAGCTTAAGTGCTACATGTAGAAGAGTTATCAGATGTTCACCATTACAGTCAGTGACAGGTTAGAGGATGAGCTAGAGGCATTGTTAGACAATCATCCCATTTTGAGAGAGTTTGCCAATGTTTGCCCACCTGAGTTACTAGGGATGCCTCATCGTAGGAAGGTAGACTTTCACATTGAGCTTGTGCCAGGTGTCGAGCTAGTGTCTTGTGCATCCTACAGGATGACTACCCATGAGCTCACGGAGCTCAAGTTTTAGTTGGAGGAGTTTCTTAAGAAGGGGTAAATATGACCTAGTGTTTCACCTTGGGGGGCATCAGTCATCTTTGTGAAGAAGAAGGATGGGTCTCTTCATCTATGCATGGATTATAGGTAGCTTAATAAGGTGATGGTGAAGAACTAAATTATCCTTTGCCTAGGATAGATGATCTTTTTGATCAGATGTAGAGAGCTAGTGTGTTCTCTAAAATTGACCTAAAGTCTGGATATCACCAGTTGTTCATCATAGAGGTAGATATCCATAAGACCGCCTTTCAGGCTCGCTACGGCCACTATGAGTTCACTATGGTAGCCTTTGGCTTGGAGAGCACCCCTGCAATGTTAATGAGTCTCATGAATGGGGTGTTTCGTACCTATTTGCATCAGTTTATGATTATATTCTTAGATGATATTTTGATCTATTCATGGACCAAGGAGGAGCACGAGGAGTACTTACGTTAGGTTTTACAGTTCTTGAGAGAGCAACATCTATATGGCAACTTAACGAAGTGTGCCTTTTTCATATCAGAGGTGTAGTAATTGGGGCACATCCTATCTGGTGATGGTATCTATGTAGATCCATCAAAGAATAGGGCTATTAGGGACTGGCCAACACCCACTAGCATGACAAGGGTCATGAGTTTCTAGGATAGCACACCCCATCACTTTCCTTCAGTGGAAAGGGAAGATTTTCACATGGAATGAACAATGCGAGAGAGCCTTTGGGGTCCTCAAAGAGTGTCTCACCAACACTCTTATCTTAGCAGTTCCTAATCTAGTAGCTAATTTCATGGTTTGCACAGATGCTTCATTAGATGGATTAGGAGCTATACTTATGTAGGGGGGTCGAGTGATCATGTATGAGTCACAAAAGCTCAAAACCTGTGAGTTGAACTACACCACACATGACTTAGAGCTCGCAGCAGTGGTTCATGCTCTTGTGCATTAGAGGCACTTTCTATTGGGACGTCATTTCAAGCTTCATTCAGATCATCACAGTCTATAGTACATCTTCATGCAGCTGAATCTAAACACCTGCCAACAGCATTGGATGGAGTTCCTTTGCAAGTATAACTTTGATGTTTAATACATCAAAGGGAAGGAGAACATGGTTGCTGATGAATTGAGTCAGAGGCACCACAAGATCCTAACCTTGACATTGAGTGTAGACTTGAGAGGATACATTTTATAGCATCTACCAGAGGATGAGTGGTTTCTTGAGGTGTAGTAGGAGATCCAGTCATAGAGGGCCCTTGTGGGTAACTTTATAGGTTATTCTCTAAAGGCAGATGGGCTCCTTAGACATTGACAATGCATTTATGTACCCCAAACAGGAGATCTATGTGTAGTAGTTTTATCAGAGGCTCACAGAGCACCTTATGTAGCACACCCAACAGTGAAGAAGATGCATGTCGATTTGTGATAGCTCTATCATTGGGCAGGTATGAGACAAGATATTACAGAGTTCTTTTCTCAATGCCTTGAGTACCAGAGGGTCAAGGCTAAGCATCAACATCCAGAAGGTCTTTTATATGCTCATGAGATACCAGAGTGGAAATGGGACACCATTTCCATGGATTTTATAGTTGGTCTTCCTATGTCTTCTCATCGCCATGATGCCATCATGGGTACATTTAACAAGTTGACTAAGGTGGTGCACTTCTCACCTATACACATGATGTACAATGCACCTGCGATGGCGAGGGTATTCTTGGATGACATTGTGAGATTACATGGGGTACCTTGCTGCATTATTTTTGACCAGGACTCAATGTTCACATCAACCTTTTGGAGGGCATTGTAGCAGGCATTGGGCAGATAACTCAACTTTAGTTTCATTTATCACCCTGAGACAAATGGTTAGATAGAGAGGGTGAACCAGCTATTAGAGGATATGCTCCACATGTATGTGATGGACCACTAGTCTAGATGGGAGGAGTATCTATATCTGGTTGAGTTTGCCTACAATAATGGGCATTACACCTCATTGGGTATGCCTCCCTATTAGGCCTTGTACGGAAGACCTTGTAGGACACTGTTGAGTTGGGACCATATAGAGGACAAAGTTACCATTGGGTGAGATCTGGTGTAGGATATGGAGCACCAAGTGACCTTGATTAGACAGAGACTTCAGGAAGCACGAGATTGACAGAAGAAGTATGTCAATGCTAAGAGACTAGATTGGAGCTTCTCAGTCAATGACAGAGTTTTCTTGAGAGTGTGGCTGCATAAGAGTCCAATCTATTATGGAAAGGGCTCTAAGATTTAACCACAGTTCATTGGGCCTTTTGATATTTTGGAGCAAATAGGACCTATAGCCTACCATCTAGCTTTGCCACCTAGCCTGTCGTGCACCCACGATGTGTTCCATGTGTCTATTTTATGATGATATATATCTGATTTGTCTCATGTCTTGGACTAGAGTGCACTACAGGTAGAGGCAGATGAACAAGTGGCTTTGGAGCTAATTTGCATATTGGCTCATCAGATGTTGGGCCTTCGAGGTCGCAAGCTGGACCAGGTTAGGGTTCAGTGGGACATATATGATGAGGTCACAACGACATGGGAGGATGCGGCTAGATTGAGGACCCTTTATCCTCACCTCTTTGACGACTTCTAGGAGGAAGTTTAGTCTTAGGGGGAAGGATATGAGGCCTATTTATTTCACTCCCTTATTTTTCTTATTTCGTGTTTCAAGATGATGACTCTTAGACATTTGGGATTGTTGATCCTGATATGCAGATTCTCTAGACTCTATTACCTCATTTTGATTTGGTTATATTAGTATTCCTATATACCGACTTAAGATTGCATTGATGATTATTGACATGTGACATTCATTTTGATACTACTAGAGATACTAGTTGTGAAATTATTAAATGAAATTGTTATGTGATTTTGATCTGGAGATAGTGTTAGAAATGTATTTTGGTGGCTTGGAAGTATCCCCATTGTTTTAGTTTTTTTAGTTTTATTTGGAGACCTTTGGAGCTTTGAGGGAGAGTTACATTTTATGTGTTGAGATTTTTGTTGGCTATTGAGAGCCATGTCCATGTTTACCTCTTGTAAAATCATTATTTGAGTGAGCCCTCTTGGGTTATTTGTATATTGAAATCATCATTGTAAACATGTTTATTCAATGGGATGTAGTTGTTTTTCCTTAGTAATGTTGTTCAAAATAAAATATTATCTCCTTACTCTAACGGGGTTGCAGTTAAAAAAGTATGTTGATGTTTACTTATTACCATATTAGGTGTTCAAAAGAAAATGTGAGGTTGTTGTTTGATAAATCCAAATATTATAGAAAGAAAATATATAAATGCCTTACTTTAAATTGTTGATGTTCAAAAGTTTATTTGCTTTTTATTTGGGAGGGAAATAAATTATAATGTTTTACTTTGTAAAGATTTGTTAGTGGGATTAATATTAAAAAATATATAATAAAAAGAACAAAGAAGTTATCATTATTAGTATGTTATTGGGAACTCTAATAACCCATGTCTTTGCATATATATATTTTTTACGCGTAATAATTCATCTCTGTGTATATAAATCTTGTGTGTGTGCGTGTGTTGGGTAAATGTGTGTGTGTGTGTATATAATTTTTTTTTGTTCTTCTGTTTAAATTTGATTCTAGTAATGTTTCCTGCATAGAAAATAGAAGGTAGTTTATATTTATATATATAATATAAAATGCACCCTTCTTACTATAAAAAATATCGAACATCATATAATATAAAATAAGATTTATTATACAACAACTAGGGAAGTGAAAGTTAGTTTTTTGTTGTTTGAAGACTGTTATAAAAAGAAAAAAAGAAAAAAAATGCTACCCACAGAGGACAATGGATGAAGACCATCACCCCTATGGGGGTTTTTATTGGTTACTAAGGGGCATGCATGGGAGCGAGGGGGATGAACCCCCACCCACCTCCAACATTGGTTACTAAGGTGTGTGGGAGAGGGGGGGTGAATGCCTAACCACACCCCACCTATGATGGGGTGTGGGTGGGTGTTCACCCACCCCCAGACCATTGTTTAACTTCCTTGCTATGTGACACCAGTATAGTGCAGGCCGTCATCCCCTTCGTCACTGCATTCGGCCTCTGGCTGCTCCCCTATTACTGGGTTCGGCCTCTGGCTGTCCCCGTGTTACTACATTTTCAACAGTTTTCTCTGCATTTTATTGGTTATAAAACACACACACACACACACACACACATATGGTATATTTAGATACACAGAGATCTTCTTTTCTGGGTGTTACCCAGTTTACCTAAAATGAAAGTATATATATTCATATATATATGCTTCTAAAACAATATGAAAGGAGAGCTTTATCCATGGCCTGCCATGATGAATAAAACCTCTGTGATAATGTATCCACTGCTGCCCACATTAACCTCCAAAACAACATGAAGAGAAGAGAGAAAGAAAGAAGTTGAGAGGAATGAAATAAAGAATAGGAATAAAGGATAGAGTAGGGTTTTATATTCTTAAGGATATGATTTCTTTCATTTGCGAGATTTTAGGGTTTGGGATGGAATTTTAAATTAGAGATAAAAGGGGAGAGTTGAACGTGACTTCTCTCATCACCTTTTTAAATTTGACTTTTATTTGTTTCCTTTTTATCCTTGAGCAAACTTGTTGAGTGGGTTTTTTCAATTTTAATAATCTAGACTATATATTAGCTTGGGGACTTTATTTAAGTGTTCGGAAAGGGTTATGAGTTGGAGTAATTATATTTAAACCTTACTTTTAATATTGTGTAGGTGATTAATTTTTATGGTGGGTTTAGATGAAATATTAATTAAATATTTTTAGAAAACTTTAATTAATATTTTTCTATGGTATTTGAAAATTATTTAGATGATGGGATTATGCATATTTAATTTAATACTTTATTGATGTAATCAGTTAAATTAATTTAATTTAACCTAGGTATTTAAACCTAGATGTTAATGGGGGAATGATTACAATAATCAAGCGTATTCTTATGTTTAGACTTAATTATTTTAATTTTTGAATGGCTTGGTAGGAACACCTTTTAATTAACTATTTTACATGTATGTCAAAGAGGCATTATGCTGCCAGATTTTTCTAGAATTTAGGGTTGACTAAATTAAATTCTCTATGATGTATTTATTTAATATTTTAATAGATATGCATTGCAATTATGGTTTTAGAGGAATTTTATATTAATCTATATTATGCTTTAGTATTAGGGTTTGGATTCGATGCATGTCGAAATCCCTCCACCTCACTTAGGAATCTTAGGGTTAGCATCAAATTTTGATTCTAACCCTATTAGCAATGCTCCTCGCATCGCATAGCATCCTAGTCGGCTATCAGCACACAGGGGATTGTGGAAGGTATTCACACTACCCCAAATTTGGATATGTTTATGCCATGTGTGTATTTCCACTGAGCACACTAATGCGTGTGAGAAGGTTTCTAGGGATACATGGAAAAGTTTTTGATATTTTCTGTCATGACTACATGACAAATGTGGCCATGACACGTGTTACATGTCGTGACCACATGGGAAATGTGGGCATGACATTTGGTATTAGAGCCCAAGTTTAAACACAGGGCTTGTTTGGGCACATTACTTATTTCGTAATTTTAATTAATTTGTAAATACCTTGTTCATGTAGGATGCCTCCTAGATCGAGGTGAGGG
Organism: Cunninghamia lanceolata; assembly: GCA_027924645.1. Taxonomy (NCBI): domain Eukaryota; kingdom Viridiplantae; phylum Streptophyta; class Pinopsida; order Cupressales; family Cupressaceae; genus Cunninghamia; species Cunninghamia lanceolata. Next base: position 4,411,055 of record BSBN01000793.1, read on the forward strand.
TGCTCACGCACCAATGAGTCCATAGGAGTTGAGATACATAGCAACTCATCAGCTGAGGGATAGGCTCCATAGGTATTGTAGACGCCATAGGCACCTGATTTAGGACCATAGATTCTTCAGGCACTACAAGAAGTCTTAGAGAGATTACCACCATCCATAGTAGAGCCACATGTTAATCCACGTGTAGAGCCACATGTCAAGCCCTGTGTAGAGCCATGTGTCGAACCCTATGTTGAGTTACGTGTGGAGCCACATGATGAGTTGCATGCTGAGTCACATGTAGAGCCACATGTTGAGCCATGTGTGGAGCCACGTGTTGAGCCACGCATGGAGCCACATGTTGAGCCGCATGTAGAGATACCTGACACTATTACAGAGGAGGTCACTTTAGCATACAGAGATCGTAGTACGAGTCCACATCATGCGAGGTGAGAGGAGGTTGTGAGGATAGAGCAGGTCTACCACAGACCTTATGATTATGCATGGAAAGAGGGGGTGGATGTACCTTTCAGAGGACACAAAGACCATGGGGACCCTATTAGGGATCTACTTAGACTTAATCCACCCACATTTGCTGAGATTGTAGAGGGTGCTGAGGCAGAGGCTTGGCTTATCATCCTCTATATTTCCTTTAGGTTGCATCCCTATGGGAGCAACACGAAGGCACAAGTCATAGTGCACTTGTTATGAGATGCAACAGTGACATGGTGGCGAATTGAGGAGTGCAAGCATTATCTTTCCTTAGACACACTCACTTGGGACATATTTCTAGAGCACTATAGGACTTGTTATCTCTCATAGCATTTTAGATAGCACAGGATTGATGAGTTTCATGATCTACAGTAGAGGGGCTCTACTGTTGCATAGTATGAGTGCAAGTTCATGGATCTATCATGGTATGCTGAGTACTTGTAGGATGAGAAGCTCCTGGTTAGTCACTTTATCAGAGGGCTTAATCCTAGCATTGTCAAACCTGTTCTCATGTCATACCCACAGATGATGAGTGAGGCTACCAAGAAGGAACTCATTGCAGAGGAGATATATGGATGGAGTCATGGGTCATGACCTCCATTCCAAGATCACATCCATCATTAAGATTAGGCATTTCATAGGCCCTAGCCACCTCATAGGGACAACTTTAGTTCTGCACCACTACCTCCTAGGCCTCCACAGTAGCAGTAGCAACAGCATCAGCATAGGTCCAAGCCACAACAGAGGGTACATGGGGGTCATAATCATAGATGGCAGTAGTAGGGTCCATGTAATGCCCTACCATGAAACAATAGGGAATAGGTCAACTATGCTACACAAAAGGACAATTTTTTTTAAAGTAGGAAATAGCAACAAAATGTAAATCATAATTATACATTCAACCACAATGTAAAACGGATTCACAGCATGGTAGGGTACTCACGTATGAGTAATGTGACACTATCCCTTTCACCAACACATCAGACAAATAACCACATTACTAATAACATACAATTTCTTAACAATTAAGATAAAATAATCAGTTACTAACAGTATCATCAAATGTCATCATAGTAGTAATCTAACATCAACATAGTATAATCAACTAAACATCATAATAGTAAATCCATCATCAAACAAGATATCATAATATCTAGACCTAATGTAACAACTATCAGTCTAATAGAAAGAAAAAATGAGGGGCACTACATCCTACCCCCTAGGATTAGGCTTACTCCTGGAAACATACAACAAGATAAGGGTAGAGATATCACATTTTAACCTTGACCTTGGCCTCTAGGCATCTTCTTACACAAACATCACTAAGGGACAACCTTAGGTTGTTAGGCGAGGAAGACATAAAGGGAAAACATGATCTGCTGAATCTAAGCAACTAGGATAATATAATGGGCTTATATAAAACTAGTGTACCTAGTGTTGTAAACTTAGCTCTAATAGTCCACATAGAGATCAGTGACAACAGACACCTTTTACGGGGCATGCTAGATCACAACAGTCATTCATAGGTTCACAAGGTTCCACAGGTTGACCTGGGCAGCAGTAGTTGAGTAGGACACAGATAAGATAGGTATAGGCTCGGGGACCATGTTATGTATGTGGTGGTGCGGGTCATTTAGCTAGAGAGTGACCATAGGGCTATACAACAATGGGACAGCCTCATGTCGGGGGATCTGAGTAGATAGTTGGTGATGTGGGTAGGTCCCACTGCATGTTTACAGTAATTGATAACCACCAGGCCAACTTTCAGGCCTCCATGATTGAGACCACAAGTACAATTGGGTATTTCCCTATTGCTATTTTATTTGACTCTAGTGCTACTGATTCCTTTATCTCTCCATTGTTAGTGGAGAATTACAGGATGGTGGCCTCTAGGCAGGACGATAGGTGGGAGCTTGAGTTGGCCATAGGGGCCAAGATGGAAGTGGATGCATTGGTACATGATTGTGAGATATCATTGGGAGCCTTCACTATATTAGCAAACCTTAGGGTTATTCCCTTAGGATCTTATTGTGTGGTGTTAGGCATGGATTGGCTTACGACTCATAGAGCCAAGCTAGATTATCGCCAGAAAGTGATTGGTTGCTTAGATGACCATGGCACGACAGTGGAGATATTGGACATTCAGATTCCCACAATAGTTAGCATGATCTCCGTTTAGTAGCTTAAGCACTACATGCGGAAGCATTGTCAGATGTTCATCATTACAATTAGTGATAGGTCAAAGGATGATCTAGAGGCATTGTTAGACGATCATCCCATTTTCAGAGAGTTTGCTGATGTTTTCCCACCTAAGTTACTAGGGATGCCAACTCGTAGGGAGATAGACTTTCACATTGACCTTGTGCCAGGTGCCGAGCCACTGTCTCATGTAGGCTATAGGATGACTACCCATGAGCTCACGAATCTCAAGTTACAATTAGAGGAGTTTCTCAAGAAGGGGCACATCTGACCTAGTGTTTCACCTTGGGGCACACTGGTCATCTTCGTGAAGAAGGATGGGTTTCTTCATCTATGCATGGATGATAGGTAGCTTAATAAGGTGACTATGAAGAACCATTATCCTCTGCCTGGGATAGATGATCTTTTCAATCAGATGCAGGGAGCTAGGGTGTTCTCTAAGATTGACCTAAAGTCTAGATATCACTAATTACGCATCATAGAGGCTGATATCCATAAGACTAGATTTTGGACTTGCTACAACCACTATGAGTTCAGTGTGGTACCCTTCAGATTGACAAACTCAATTGCAATGTTCATGAGACTCATGAACGGGGTGTTCCATACCTATTTGTATCAGTTCATGATTATATTCTTAGATGATATTTTGATCTATTTGTGGACTGAAGAGGAGCACGAGGAGCACTTACGTCAGGTTTTATAGTGCTTGAGAGAGGAACATCTATATAGCAACTTGGCGAAGTGTGCCTTTTTTCATATCAGAGGTGTAGTATTTGGGGCACATCCTATCTGGTGATGGTATCTCCATAGATCCATCAAAGATTAGGGCTATTAGGGACAGGCCAGCACCCACCAGTGTGATAGAGGTTAGGAGTTTCATGGGGTTAGTTGGGTATTACCGCAGATTTGTTGAGGGCTTCTCTAGGATAGCACACCCCATCACTTCCTTTCAGCGGAAAGCGAAGAGTTTCACATGGACTGAGTAGTGCAAGAGGGCCTTTGAGGTCCTCAAAGAGCATCTCACTAGTGCTCTTATCTTAGCAGTTCTTGATCTAGTAGCTAATTTCATGGTTTGCACAGATGCTTCATTAGAGGCATTAGGAGTTGTACTTATGCAGGGGGGTTGAATGATCGCATATGAGTCACGAAATCTCAAAACCCATGAGCTGAACTACCCCACACATGACTTAGATCTCGCAGTGGTGGTTCACATCCTTATTTGTTGGAGGCACTTTCTATTGGGATATCATTTTCAGCTTCATTCAGATCATCACAGTCTATAGTACATCCTCACACAACTAAATCTAAATGCTCACCAATGGCGTTGGATGGAGTTCCTTTGTGAGTATGACTTTGATGTTCACTACATCAATGGGAAGGAGAATGTGGTTACTAATGCATTGAGTCGAAGGCTCCATGAAATCTTGACCTTAACACTAAGTGTTGACTTGAGAGGATGCATTTTACAACATTTGCCAGAGGATGACTGGTTTCTTGAGGTGCAGTAGGAGATCCAATTAGAGAGGGTCCTTATGGGCAAATTTATAGGTTTTTCTCTAGAGGTAGATGGGCTCCTTAGACATTGACAACACATCTATGTACCCTGTGTAGGATCTATGTGTAGTAGTTTTATCAGAGGCTCACAGAGCACGTTATGCAGCACACCTGGGGGTGAAGAAGATGCATGCCAATTTGTGACACCTGTATCATTGGATAGGTATGAGATGAGATATTGCAAAGTTCCTTGGTTGATGCCTTGAGTTCCTGAGAGTCAAGGCAAAGCATCAACATCCAACAGGTCTTTTATACCGTCATGAGATACCAGAGTGGAAATGGGATACTATTTCCATGGATTTTATAGTTGGTCTTCCTATGTCTTCTCATCACCATGACGCCATCATGGTGACGGTTGACAAGTTGACCAAGGTGGCACACTTCTCACCTATACGCATGATGTACAATGTACCTGTGGTGGCGAGGATATTCTTAGATGACATTGTGAGATTACATGGGGTACCTCGCTGCATTACTTTTGACTAGGACTCAGTGTACACATTAGCCTTTAGAAGACATTGCAGCAGGTGTTGGGTGCATAGCTCAAACTTTAGTTCTGCTTATCACCTTGAGATAGATGGTCAGACAGAGAGGGTGAACTAGGTGTTAGAGAATATACTCTACATGTACATGATGGACCACCAATCTAGATGGGAGGAGTATTTGTATCTAGTTGAGTTTGCCTACAATAGTGGGCATCATAGCTCGTTTGGTATGCCTCCCTATCATGCCTTGTATGGTAGACCTTGCAGGACACCATTGAGTTGGGACAATATAGAGGACAGGGTTGCCATTGGGCCAAAGCTAGTGCAGGATATGGAGCAATAGGTGACCTTGATTAGATAGAGACTTTAGGAGGCATATGATTGATAGAAGAACTATGTCGATGCTAAGAGACTAGATTGGAGCTTCTCAGTCAGTGATAGAGTTTTCTTGAGAGTGTAGCTGCATAAGAGTCCAATCCATTATGGAAAGGGTTTTAAACATGAACCATGGTTTATTGGGCCTTTTCAGATTTTGGAGTGGATAGGACTTGTAGCCTACCATCTAGCTTTGCCACCTAGCCTATTGTGCATCCATGATGTGTTCCATGTGTCTATTTTGCGACGATATATATCTAATTTATCTCATGTCTTCGACTGGAGTGGTCTATAGGTAGAGGCAAATGGACAGCTAGATTTAGATCTAATTCACATATTGGGTCGTCAGACACTAGGCCTCTGAGGTTCAGATCTAGACCAAGTTAGGGTTTAGTGGGACATATATGATGAGGTCACGACGACATGGGAACATGCATCTAGATTAAGGACCCTTTATCCTCACCTCTTTGATGACTTCTAGGAGGAAGTTTAGTCTTACGGGGGGAGGATGTGAGGCCTATTTATTTCACTCCCTTATTTTTCTTGTTTCATATTTACAGTTGATGACTCTTAGACATTTGGTACTATTGATCCCAATATGTATATTCTTTGGACTCTATTCCCTCTTTTTGATTTGGTTATATTAGTATGTTGTGGTGAGACTATATCCTGACTTTAGATTACATTGATGATTATTGACATCTAACATTCATTTTGATGCTATTAGAGATACTAGTTGTGAAATTATTGTATGAAATTGTTATATGATTTTGATATGGAGATAGTGTTAGAAATGTAGTTAAATTATAAATTTTATTTATGATGTTATGTGATTTTAATAATGTTTTAAATGATTATGCGATATCGTGAGTGTGCATTTCCTTTCTTCGGCTATGATATATATAAGTTGGATTAATCTATTTGTTCAAGTGCGTAGGTGATTTTTCAGGCCACAGAAAATCAGAGATCGATCCCACTCCTAATGTGACTTTTAGTGTTAGACTGATCTAGTCCCAAGAAGGACCAAGATCATGTGTGAATTGTATGATGCTTTCGTAAATGTCTACATTTTAATTATTTGTCTTAGATTCCACCTTTTTTATATTATTTATTTGAAGTGTTGTAAAAATATGTGATTTAATATACATCACTTGGTGTCTTTTATTTTGGTGGCCATTTTATGTGATTTTCTAATTCCTAAAATGTTTATTATGGGCTAAAATTAATCCTAGGTGGTACCCCTAGGGTCTAGGGCCCATTTGAGCATGCCAAATCTTAGGTTTACCTCTGTCTAGTTACTTTAACTTCAGCCTAAAGTAAAGTGACGAAATTCAAATTTGAATTAGAGTGGAGGATGAGTCATACCTTGAAGACTTGGGGAGTCTTCAAGACCCCTAAGTCTGTGGAACCCTTCTCCAACACTCTCACATGTGTGAGAGCACATGTGGAGAGGGTGAGGATTGGATGGATGGGAGAGTGACACATATCACCTCCACATTCCATAATCCTTTCAAGTGGTTTGGGAAGAGAAACGAGAAGGTGACATGTGTCACATTCTCATTCCTCAAGGCTTTGGAATGAAGCCTATATTACTTCCTCTTTGTGAGAGGAAGGGGGTTCTTTCATTTTACTTGTTTTACTATTTTTGGAGGTGTTTTTTGAGAGTGAGTGAGTTTGGAGATCTTAGAGGAAGGCTTGGAGGAGAAGGTTGGAAAGCTCTTCTATAACTATTCTTCCATAATTGGGGTGTCTTAGGTAAGCCTCAAGGCATGAAGCCTTTCCCATGGATTTAAATTTCTATGTGTATTTATGAGCATTTTGTGTGTTTGCATTGTTGGTGTTGTTTGTGTTTTATTTTATGAGTGTTTGAATGAGACTACCATTCTTGGTGTGTCCATTCATGTGAGGAGTGGGAGAGGAGTGAAGCTCCATGAGGTCACCCTCTTTGTATTGGCATATTGCAAACATGAGGGCATTTTGGTGTAGTTTTTGTGGTTATTTTTATGGCATTAGTGCCTTGGAGTGATATATTTTCATTGAGGAGATTTTAGACTTGAGGCCTTGTTTTGGAGTATCATGAGATTTGGTTGTAGGAGTGACCCTCTTGAGTAGAGAGTGTCCACTCTCATTCCCCCTCAAATCCATTTCTATGGATTTTGTGTTGTTTAGCCTTGATGGGTTTTCTTCTTGTTTGGGGTGTTTGTATTTGTTGTGTTTTGTGGTGTGCATCCACTTGTAGATCGACCTCCAACCTCAAGGGTGACCCTCTTGTGGGTCTATGGTAGGGTGGAGAGTATTGTGGTGGCTTTGGAGTATCCCCATTATTTTAGTTTTTGCAAGTTTGTTTGGAGACCTTTGGAGCTTTGAGGGAGAGTTACATTTTATGTGTTGAGATTTTTTTTGGCTATTGAGAGCCATGTCCATGTTTACCTCTTGTAAAAGCATTATGAGAGTGAGCCCTCTTGGGTTATTTGTATATTGAAATCATCATTGTAAACAAGTTTATTCAATGGGATGTATTTGTTTTTCCTTAGTTAGTAATGTTGTTCAAAAGAAAATATTATCTCCTTACTCTAATGGGGTTGTAGTCAAAAAAGTATGTTGCTGTTTATTTTTTACCATGTTAGGTGCTCAAAAGAAAATGTTAGGTTGTTGTTTGATAAATCCAACTATTACAGAAAGAAAATATACAAATTCCTTACTTTAAATTGTTATTGTTGAAAAGTTTATTTGCTATTTATTTAGGAGAGAAATAAATTATAATGTTTTACTTTGTAAAGCTTTGTTGGTGGGATTTATATTCAAAAAAAATATAATAAAAAGGACAAAGAATTTATCATTATTAGCATGTTATTGGGAATTATAATATCCCATGTCTTTGCATATGTTGTTTTTACTAGTAATAATTCATCTCTGTGTATATATATCTTTTAAATAATTTTATTTTGTTCTTCTGTTTAAATTTGATTGTAGTAATGTTTCCTGCACAAAAAATAGAAAGTAGTTATATTTATATATATAATATAAAATGCACCCTTCTTACTATAAAAAAATCAAGCATCATACAATATAATGTGAGATTTATGATACAATGAATAGGGCAGCGAATATTAGTTTTCTGTTGTTTGAAGACTATTATAAAAAAGAAAAAGAAAAAAAATGCTACCCACAAAGGATGGCAGCTGAAGACCGCTGCCCCTGTGGGGGTTTTATTGGTTACTAAGGGGTGTGGGTGGGTGTTCACCCACCCCCACACCATTGTTTACCTTCCTTGTTGTGTAGTTCCAATATAACACAGGTCATTGTCACTGCGTTTGGCCTCTAGGTGCTCCTCTGTTACTACGTTTTCAACAGGTTTCTCTGCATTTTATTGGTTGTGTGTGTGTGTGTGTGTGTGTGTGTGTGTGTGTGTGTGTGTGTGTGTGTGTGTGTGTGTGTGTGTGTGTGTGTATGTGTGTGTGTGTGTGTGTGTGTGTGTGTGTGTGTGTGTGTGTGTGTGTGTGTGTGTGTGTGTCTATACATTCTACTGAAACAATATGAAAGGAGAGCTTTATCCACGACCTACCATGATGAATAAAACCTCTATGATAATGCATCCATGGCTGCCCACATTAACCTGCAAAACAACATGAAGAGAAGAGAGAAAGAAAGAAGTTGAGAGGAATGAAATAAAGAATAGGAATAAAGGATAGAATAAGGTTTTGTATTCTTAAGGATATGATTTTTTTATTTGTGAGATTTTAGGGTTTGGGATGGAATTTTAAATTAGAAATAAAGGGGGAGAGTTGAACGTGACTTCTCTCATCCCCTTTTTAAATTTGACTTTTATTTGTTTCCTTTTTATCCTTGAGTAGACTTGTTGAGTGGCTTTTTTCAATTTTAATAATCTAGACTTTATATTACCTTGGGGATTTTATTTAAGTGTTGGGAAAGAAGTGGGATTAATTATATTTAAACCTTACTTTTAATATTGTCTAGGGGATTAATTTTTATGGTGGGTTTAGATGAAATGTTAATTAAATATTTTTAAAAAACATTAATAAAAATTTTGCAATGGTATTTGAAAATTATTTAGACGATGGGATTATGCATATTTAATTTAATACTTTATTGATGTAATTAGTTTAATTAATTTAATTTAACCTAGGTATTTAAGCCTAGATGTTAATGGGGGAATGATTAATTTAATTGAGCGTATTCTTATGTTTAGACTTAATTATTTTAATTTTTGAATGGCTTGGTAAGAACACCTTTTAATTAACTATTTTACATGTATGTCGAAGAGGCGTTATGTTGCCAAATTTTTTTGGAATTTAGGGTTGACTAAATTAAATATTCTATGACACATTTATTTAATATTTTAATAGTTATGCATTGTAATTATGGTTTTAGAGGAATTTTATATTAATCTATATTATGCTTTAGTATTAGCATTTGGATTTCAATGCATGTCGAAATCCCTCCACTTCACTTAGGAATCTTAGGGTTAGCATCAAATTTTGACTCTAACCCTATTGGTGATGCTCCTCACATCGCATAACCTGCTAGTCAGCTATCAGCATGCAAGGGATTGTGAAAGGTATTTACACTACCCCGAAGTTGGATTGACATATTTACACCTTATGCATATTGCCACTGAGCACGCTGACATGTGCACAGTTGTTTTAGGGATATGTGGAAAAGGTTTTGATATTTCATGTCATGATCACATGACAAATGTGGACATGACACATGTGTTGCATGTCATGACCACATGGGAAATGTGGGCATGACATATACTAATTGGACATATCAACATTCTACACATAATTAACTTGATAACAATAGAAAGGAACACTACATTTATATTTATTTATTTATTTTTATTTTTCAATTGATTTACTCCCCTTCGTAACCTTACTTGTTCCTTCTATTTCTAATTTGAGTCTATAATTTATTAATTTTTAAAATAATTATTTATTTTATTTTATTCTATATTTATTTTTATCATTTTATTTTCCACTGTCTTGGTTTTTTCCCCTTTACTATTTCTATTTCTCTCTTTAATATTCTTGGTTTTTATCTTGCATTTTGAAACTTATTTTAGTTTTAGTTTTTTGCCTTCTTACTTATGATCCCTTCACCATTTGTCCAATCTAGTACTCTGTGTCAACTCTTCTCTCTCTTTCTCTTCCTGATGATGGATCATGAAGTGTGATCTGAAATGTCGATGAAGACAATCTATACACAGTTTTTAACCAGAAGCTTTTCAATTCATGTCATGGAATATGGAAATATCATGTCCTCAATCAAATTTTAGCCAAGACATTATCATCCACAATTTGAAAGTAAAGTTATGCTACTATTGTGAGTAATTATAAATAGCATAGCCATTAGAGCATGGGTGCGCTCCATTCCACTCTATCCAAAGAGAAAAGAAGGGTTTAAGGTGAAGGTATTGTGTGTGTATTGAGTTATCTTCCATTTATTTACCTTTGATATTTTATTGTCTTCACTCAACTTGACTAAGATGTAGAAGTTATCTAATTTAACTACTAGAGGAAAGAATACACCCTTCTTATGTTTCTTAAGGATCCTATCTGAGAGATCCAATTGCCATATGGTTTCAAGGAATACTATATTTATATATATTACATATTAAATCTTTATATATTACATCTTCATAGACATATCTTCATGTAAATGGGAGCATCAGACGTTCCTATTAATGTGGTGTCATGCCATTGTACACTTACATGGGTATTTTAGACCAATGAGGACTACATCATGATCATTTTCCCATCTTGGAGACAACATCATTATCCATCAATATCATCACCATCCCATGTAGTTATCATTCTTATCTTTCAAGACCTTTATATGATCATTATGTAATACATTCTTTACAATCATCGCTATATATTCTTATATGATTCATGATAATACATTTTTACATGCTTCTATGATTATAATTAATTTTCATGTACCATTTTCCCTATTCTTACAATTCCTTGTATGGACTATGGAAACAACAAATTGTTAGGGGGGCATATCATGCTATTGACCTTCTCATGTTTAGATCTACAAATAGTTACATGTGCTTATAAATACTTATCTTTTATTCTTATGGAGAGTACACAAAGGAAAACCTATATCATCACATACTCACAAGGTTAATTCCTTTAAATATGGACCCCATATTGATATCCTTTGATTATCTGATATATTTACTTTACATGCATGTTTGTGAATGCTACATACTTTTAGATGCATGATCACATGCACATCAAAGTGGGGGAAAAATGTAATGGTGGAATTTTCATACTCATGCAATTTCCCATTTAGATTTGTGTCTATTTTGAGGGGGGTGCCTTGATACATAAGAATATTAACAAATGGCATAATTTTGAGCAAAGTTGAGTCCCAAGTTGCCATGTGCTATCCACCTACCCCTTAAACATGTTTATATGCACCTACCACACATGACCTAATGATTTTTTTAGTATCTATATGTTGTCATTTGGCCATTTTTAAAAATTTTGAGCCACCAAATTTGTATGATTTTAGATTCTTTACAAGTGTCCTATTTACCTGTATTTGATTATTTTTTCCTAATTTCAGCATAAAATCACATAGGATTATAATTTTTAGTTGTTTAAAATAGAAACACATTACCCATTATTTATAAAAAAATTGAGCCCTAATTACCCAAATTCATTAGGGGCTATTTTTATTTTCTATACTCACCCCCATTTTAACATTTTTATTTTCAAGTTATATCAAAATAAAATTAGAAGTTGAATCATCATAGAATTTATATTGATAGGAAAATTTAGTCCTTGAATAATTTTTAAAAATGGTATATGGAAAAAAATTACCATCTATCTTAAACTTTCATTTCCACTATTAAAACAAAATCACCAAGGATATTATTCTTTTGTATTGTCAATTCATTAGGCCAAATTCTTAAAGTATACCTTGAACTTTTCTCTTATCCATATGATTACACATTTCCATACATTCAAGTTACTTTCTTATTTATCATACCTATGCACACAAACATGTATACATGTACTATCCACTATGATCTAGTCCATTTCATATCTTATGACTAGTATGTAGCTGTGGTTGTGGACTCATCTTACCTAAATTCAAATTTATCCAACTTCCTATTATTACCATTCCCACCTAGGGTTAACTAAACACAAATTGTTTGTGTAATTTTTTTCTATGTCCTTGTATTTAAAGACATTGAATGCATTCATTTTAATCATATCCTACTCTTTAGGCAATATTCACATATCATTTGCAAAAACACTTCAATTGGTGCACTAAAAGGAATCTAGTTTTACATGAATATTCTAAAAGCATTTGCATGACTAAATATTGTTTTTTTATTTGTTCACATTTCTTAGGGTTTACCTAGGAGAACATGTCCCCTTGTGACATGCTAGTAGCCCGACAAAGGTATTTATAAATGTTTCCAATCCATTATCTATATCAAAAGACAAGAAGAAGCCAAAGTTGATTAGACAAGGTAAAGAAAAGTCTACAAAATACATAATACAAATTCACTATGGTACAAGTTCATGGTCATGAACTCCACCTTGGTCACCAAAGTCATTCCTACATAGTGAGTAGAATATTTTTATTTTGAAGTGATTAATAGTCTATCATTTATTGTTCTTGATCATAAAGCACATTAGATTCAAATTTACATCAGTCTTTATGCATTCATCAATTATAACTCAGTACCCCCTGTTAATGGGGATGGGGGTGTTGAGGCCTATCAGAAGATACTGGAGATGAAATGGATCCTGACATTGAGAGGATAGATGAAGATGAATTTTGATGGAACCTCCAAAGGGAATCTAGGTGCTCCAAGTGCAAGCTATTTGGTATGGGATCATGAGGGTGATATTCTTGAAAAGGTGAAAAAAGACTCCCTAAGGGTACTAACAATGAAGCAAAACTACAATCCCTTATCTTAGGCCTTAACCTAGATGTTGCTCCCCTAAGGCTAAGAAGATAGAAATATAGGGGGATTCTTTAGTAGTTATAGATACCTTAAGAAAAAAAGGGATTTTCCAACTAGAGACTAAATGACCTATTATTGGAGGCTCTAAATTTAGCGGAGGGCTTTGATAACATAACCTTCAATCATGTGCTAAGAGAAGGCAACAAAGAAGCCGATGAGTTGGAAAACCTTGCAATCAATTCAGAGCATGTGTTGCATTGGGAAGTCTTAGGTAATGAAGGAGCCAACTTCTAAGACTGACATTCAGTCCCTTCTTTGTGATGGAATGATGATAGTAAAGCGTGTGACAAGGGTTTTATGGCAGATGAGTGGGCATTGGCAATTACAATTACTTTCATGGATTCTAGAAATTTTGGATAGCTATCAACCGAAAAAAATGGACACTGCAATTAGGCTCACATGCAAGAAATGATAGATGGCCTTTTTGGGGTGCATAATAGAGAAGAGGATGAGGCAAGTGTTTAAACCAAAGAGTGGTATTGTGTTGTTTGAAGTTGAATGGGTGTTGGGAGAAAGGTTTATGGTGGCCAAACACAAGTATAGAGTGAATTAAGATTTTGTCTTGATGTTCCTCATAAATCTTTTGGACGTGGTCAAAGACAATGCTACCATTAAATCCCTAATGGATGCCTTCGTTGAGAAAGAATTATGTGGCCGATGCCTGGAGGTGTTAGGCATGTTCATACCAGGAGTGGGAATCCTAAAGGCAGATGATTTTCACAAAGTCAATGTGGCTAGCGATGCAGTGTCTTGGTTTCCATTCATGGAGGAGGTTAGAGCCAAACATATTGCTGGGAGAAGGAAGAATGCAACCCATGGGATATCTTTCCTAAAAAAACTTGCAGGTCTTGATGCTAAAGATGGCTGGATGATGGAAGTGTTGGAGGCATACTATGCTGAGGATAGTAATACTTAGTAGGGTTTGGCAGTAGTTTTTTGTTTTTGTATTCAGGATATTTCTATATTTTTGTCTATTAAAAATTGATATAAACTGGTAGATAGGGTATACTGTTGTAGGGATTTTATCAATCCCTTACTATAAGATATATGGGGTATTTATGTAATGTTCAAACTTTGTTAAACTTTTTAGTTAATATTTTAATATAAAGGGATGAGGCCCCAAGCATGCAATTTACCAAGCAAATTTCTTTTTTATAACTCAGTAGCATTATTCAGCAATACTATTGTAATGATTTTTTCTTATCTAGTGATTAATATATGTAAAATAAACTAATCACAAGAGAGTATTATTTTGAATGTTAAATAAATATTAGTTTTTCTTAAGTCTATATGCAAAAATTTTAACAAAAATTATTCAAAAAATTAATTATTAGTGTTATGATTGGCTAATAACTTGAGCTCTTAAGAGTGGATTTTGTGGATTTACTTTTTTAGAGGTTATGTTTTGGCTTTTTAAGGACATGAACACCCAAATTTAGGGGCAGCAAAAACTAAAGAAAAATTAAATTGGATTTTTTAAATGGATTGACGAGGAGTCATGTATAAGCATTAAATATGGGCTATTAATAAGAAAAACTTATTAATGTTTGCAATGCAATTTTACTTTCCCTTATATCCAAGATTTCTAGAATGATATTCTATTCACAACTTTAAATATATATATTACTTTCCCTTTGTCCTCCCTAAGTATAATATTAACCAAAAAAACCTTTTTATAGAAAGAATATTATTTTCTTTTTCTTAATATTCCTTAAATTATCTCGTACTATTATATTTGATAACGATAGCACAAGGAAAGGTTACCCTTTTATTTTCTTTCTAGCACATATTTTTATTCTTACACTATGTACTTTTACTTGGACATGATATATTTTAGGTCATTATAAACTTATTAAAGTCATTTGTAAATTAAATTTAATAAAATATAAATTTGAGATTTAAAGACTAGTTATATCAAGCTAATTGTAAATTAGAGTGAAATCTATTTAGATTTAGATTGTATATTTTATCATGTAGTGTGAAGATTATGTAGAATGTATAGCTATTTAATTTAATATAGTCTCTAGTACTAATCTTCATATGAAAGGAAATCCTTTGTTAACAAGAGATTTCAATATAATTCCTCCATAATAAAAATTGTGTTACATATGATTATTTAATTTAATATACTCTCTAGTACCAATATTGAAGTACTATATTATTAAAAGACACTGAGAGATATCATTCTTGAGGTGCCTATGTTTTTATTGGATTTGGAATTAATTATTTTTTGCATCTAATTTGGCTTTTTCAAATTGATTTTCCCTCTTCTATCCTCCTTTTTTTTAATTTGATTTGGTTTGATATTTTTTGTTTTTAATTTTGTGTATTTAAATATGTTCTAGTATTATTTTTAATTATGTCCGCTATAATCTATAATTTAGTTGTATTTGTATTATTTATTTTATTTTGTTGGCTCTATTAGTATTTTTTATTACGTTGGCTATAGTTTATTATTATTAGTTATTTAATTCAATTTGTATTATTTTTTATTATGTCCTCCATGTGTTTTTTAAAAAAAGATAAGATTTAAACACACTCTCAATTTGTATCTATTAGAGAGTATAGAATCCCTATCTTCCCTCTGAAGGACAAGTTGTTGTGGGATAGGGAGAGGTCTGAGAGCTTCACTACTAGATCGACCCACAACCTCCTTATGCCTAAGAATGAAGACAACTTTTGGAAAAGGGTTTGGAACCACAATCTCTTACCTAAAATCAACCACTTTTGGTGGCTGGCAGTGCAGGATAAGATTCTAACTATAGACAACCTTTGGGTTAGAGTTTTCAAATTCCAAATAGTTGTACCTTATTCTTCAAGGAGGTGGAAATTGTCTTCCATCTTCTTTTACATTGTGAATTTTCATGGGAAATATAGAGCCTGGCATTGAACAAGATGAGAATCCCCTACATTTGTGTGGTGATTTATCTGATTTCTTAAGGTCCTGGTACTCTCCTCTCTCCAATCCCATTAGTAAGGAAATCTGGTTCCAATGGCCTCCTATTCTATCTTGGAGCATATGGAAGGAAAGGAATAATGGTTTGTTCTAGGAAACATACAGGGATCCCAATGAGGTCTTTTGTACAATGGCCAAACTCCTATAGGACAATCTCTCTAACAACACTTTGAAAGTGGTAGAGAACCCCCACCCCCCCAATAAGTTAGAAGCCAGCATCATAAAGGAGTGGTGCATTTTGACAAGTATTTGTAAAATGGATGAAACTAGGAGAAGAGCTCAGGCTAATACTAAGTGGTCTCCCCCTAGTTGGTTGGACCAAACTCATCTTTGATAGTGTTGCTAAGGGCAACCCTGGGCTGGCTAGTGGGGGTGGTGTTCTTAGATCTAATAAGGGGGCTCTTTTGGTGACCTTTTTTGGGGGACTTGGTGTGAATACCAATAATATTGTGGAAGCCTCATCTCCCCTCTGGGGTATTAAAATTGTCATGGTTATAGGCATTAATCACCTTGTTATTGAAGGAGAATCTAAGCTTATCATTGAAGCTACTAAAGACAAAGCTAGGGTTGGGTTGCAGATTGAGGATATTATTCAAGATACAAAAACCATGCTTCTAAGTTTTAAGGGTACTGAAGCAAGGCATATCTATAGGGAAGGCAATCAAGTTTGCCAACCTTATGGATAACCATGGAATTAATCTTCACCCTCTAAGGTGTTGGAGAAACATTAATAATCTTCCTCATAATGTTATTGCTAACATTCTTTCATAGGTGACCTCTTAAGTTTCATGGATCCTATCACTTCACTCTACGCCCTTGTTGGCGTTTATCTGCCTACCCCTCATTATCAAGGATGGCGTAAGTAGAATGATGTCATGGTGATGACTACTCACTTTCCATGGTCATGCTAGACTCAAGGATTCCACTTAGACATATGCCATCAAAGTAATCAACATGAACCCTTGCCAAGGTGGCACCAAAAGTCTTTTCATCCTTGGCTACTCACCTGGGTTGTGGCAAGACAAGCCAAATTATGAATGCACTTATTCCTTTAATGCACCTGGGCTTTTGAAGGACATGTATGGGATTTGGAGGGATGTGGTAGGCATTAATGCTAATGAGTACCACTTGCTTTCCAAATTTTTTTGGAAAAACCTTATTTTTTGCCTTTTGCTAGATCTGTGGTCTGCATTGCTGGTTTTGCTAGTTAAGAAATATGGGAGATGGTAAGGTGAGCATAGAGCCTACATCATGTGGGAATTTAAAAAAGACTCACAGGTAAAGAGTATTTCCTACAATGGGGGGTGATGTTGTTCATTGAATGTCTAAATGGCTTTGATGAACGCTTATCCATTCAATTTGCCATGTCATGAGATGCAAATAGGAGGGTTCAGGTCAGCGGCATTCAATTTGTTGTCTCAGAGGATGCCATTGCTCAGGCTACAGGGTTGTAGCACAAAGGAAAATCTTTGAAGAAATAAATGAAAGTTCAAGACCCAAAGGGTTTGAAGCTCTTTTATAGGGAAGGTGAGAAACATGTTAGACTTCAAGGAGGCTTTGAGTGATAGAGTTTGGTTAACCTATGGGACTCGGTATGTTATCTAATCATGAAATTCTTTACCCTAGAAGATCGTTATAGGTGTTTTTATCACTACCATTTCACTCTTTTAAACCATTTCAGACACAAATTGTTGGTCAATTTTCCTTTCTACTTGCTTTCTAGCCTAGAGTCCTCTATCAATTTGACCAAGAAGTCTCGTGAGGGTAACCCAGAGGTAGCTAGAAACACAGGTACAGATCCTGATAACAAAAAGCCCAATAGGAAGCAAAACATGCCCATGGCCATGGACAACACAAAAACATGAAGCACTTTTATGCCATTTTATAACACCTCTAAGTGTAATAAATATAAATTTTAGTTAAAAATTATTTTGAATTTAAATATAAATATATATCAATTTCATTATAATCTTAACTATTAATGTTAATATGATAATTTAATTTTGATTCATTCTATATGTATATTAATTTTAATATTAATATCCTAAATATGAATAAAAAAATTAATTTGAATTTTTTAAATTCAAAATAGTTAACTAGTGATTAAATTGATTTTTAAAATTTTATTCTTTTATTAATTTTGTGAGATTTTTGATCAAATTTACTTTTTAAAATTATAAATTATTATTAAATTTTTTACATGTTTTTACTAATTTAAAAAGTATTTTATTGAGCATGGACATGACTACAATGGTGAGTATGTATGAAAATTTCCTCTTCAAAATAAAAAATTCTAGTGGCATTTCCTTCTCTTACCAAAAATCTATCAGCGTGGACGTGTCTAAGGAAAAGTTAGAAAGATTCAACTCAAGAATAGTTGACCAAACTATTTGAAATCTACATTGCCAGACATTCAAAGGAGATTACAATAGCCATCTCTTATTTAAAATAGGCACCATAGGTAGGTGAGGAGAAAGCCAGGAATAGCCCTTATGAGGCTTATAATTGTAAAATTTTGTATTAGGATACCATTTCTAATCTTTCCACCAAGGCTTGAAACTACAAACTCCCACCTTGTGAATCATATCCAATGGCATAGAATCTATGACAACTTAGAAAGTTTCAAAGTACTAAAGCCATGAAAGAGTGTTTCTAGTTGTCTTGGAAAAAACATCTGGAAGGAATTTGATTCCCTTCTTGAAGAACCTCAATAAGTCAACATACACCACACCATTGTGTATTGCCTTCCTAGAATTCATGTCATATCTTTGTATACACTTGATAACCAAATCTATGGCTTCCATTGCAAGTGGAAATCCTACTGCATTGAACAATCCCCCATCCAGTATGTTCCTTAATGCTAGTGACACCTTGGGTGCTCTAAGTTTTTGAAACAATAGGGAAGAATCAAAATCTCCCATTTCTATGTCAATTTCCATTCCTCCTATAGGATATATCTAGAAATCATATCCCCTGCGTGGAAACTCTTCCCCCACCACTTGCTTCTTTTCTTTTTCGATAGCCTTTCTAGTTTTCTTCCCCTTCGGTGGCATCCTACCAATAAACATACTCTTTTTATGACATTACTCACGTATTCTAGGGTTTTTACCCTATATTTTTACCATTTTACATTTTCCCTATTGTTTTCCCTTTCACCTTTAAATCTTGTATAAGTATTCTACTGTGCCTAAATTCTACAATTTATTATAGTATTTAGTTAATTCTAAATCATTTCCATTATCTTACTGTAATTACCATAAACTTTACCATAATTGCACTTTGTTAAGCACAAGTGAGATTTTTAGATACATACCTGTAGTCACAACTATTGATTTTAATACTATTGGCAACGAATTTTACCATTTGATTATACTGCACTGTCTCGAAATCTCAATTTGCCTTAGATCACCTTAGATTTGGAATTTGCCTTAGCTCTATGTAATACTCTGTAATTGCAATTGTGAAGTTTAACTCAATCAAAATTCCTTTTTTACTCCTTTGAAATTAGGTATTCCCTACATTAAATGTGCATTAAATGTTGCAAGCAGCGTATACAATTTGGCTTTCTTTTTTTTACCATTTTAAGATATATTTTGAATTTTGTATATGTTACTTTTTGCACTTTTCATTTTGTATATGCATACTTATGTTCAAACATTTTTCCCTTATATGCAAAACAGAGTAATGACATCACTATGAAATTTTTGACTAAAATGCCTTTCAATGTTAAGCTACTTTTGTATCTTTTAAAACATGAAATAGATACTCTTTTATGCCTTCATTATTTCCTTTATTTTCCTTGCACATCTTTTTTGTATATTTCTATGTATACCCTTATGCATATGTGAAATATACCAATGCAGACTCCATCGGGTTTATGAACCAAATTTGAATTTGTTCTTGGATCTAGCTTCATACATATACTTTTGTATCACCTTTTGTATATCTTTATCCATGCGCTTTATACATAAACATAATGTTGACTTTTCTACTTTCCACTATGCATAAATGTACTTTATTCTATAATTTAATAAAATTTCGCATCCGTGACTATATTTTACCTTTTGTATATCAAGTATATCTATTTCAAATTATGCATCCATAGACTCCACTATAAGTTAACCAAGTTTAAACTATCGATCACATCCGGATTTGTATGTTTATTATATGCATGAGTTTATACATACAAATATACATACAAATCTCCCCTTTTACCTGCACTTTATAAATTCAATTGAATTTTCTTTTCCGCTCCGCTCATGTATATATGCAAGAAAATATGCATATTCACGATGTATTAAAACATACAAATGAGAAGATCCTGACTTATATGCTTTGTTTGAATTTCCTCTGACGTTCACCCATGTATATCAGATTTGTATATAAAATATACATACAAAAATGACCTACAAATTTCTACCATTATAAAATGTGCCTCACAAGGCTATCGGCTCCGGATTTGTATATATGCATTCGTATAACTTAAGATATAAAAATATGAATTATACAAGATGCATAGTTTAACCCGACATACAAAAGAGCAATCTATACAAAATATATGCAATTGGTAATGTATATGAGTACATTTTGACCAAATCCACCAAACATTGACTTTTCACTAAATTTGGCATAAGTCCCAAAATACACCAAATTTTCAAAAAAATTATAAGGCAACCCTGACTCATTTTCAACATGGAATCCACTGATAATAATTGTTTTTCACTAAACACCATGCATCCTAATGTTCAAGCACTTGAGATATTTTGCCTATAATGCCAAGCAAGCATAACCAAACCGACACAAAAGCAAAAGCAACATCAGGGGTCCTCATTTTGCTAAAGGATAAAATGGGGCATGTTGTGAACATCACAACATAACCTACTTGGGGTAGGAACTAATAAAGAAGACAATCAACAATTATTGTTCAACACATTAAAATCTTACTCTTTAAAAGATAAATTAAATAAAATTTGCATTGATCAACAAAATAGATAATTAGCATTTCTACTCCAACACAAAAGTTTTTCAATTTCCATTTTGTATTTGTTTCCCCTAACCCACCCCACTAAACAAAAGAAAATGAAAAAGAGTAACATTCCTTCTTCAAGATAGTAAAGTCTTGGCATTTGGATGATGAAATAATTAAACTACATATTCAACAAAATAGCAAAAAAATGCTTCTTGTTTTGCAAATGAATAAAATGATAACTACATCATTCAACATATTGAAGACTCTTGTCTACTTTTGTAAAAAATGTATGGTAGTGTGGACGTGACAAAGACACTTTATCTGCAAATAGTGTAATATTATTGTTGGCATTGCTCCAATGTTTAGGAAGCTTTTTATTTATGCAAGTAAAACATATATTGTTCTATTTCTTATTGATAAATATAAATAAGATTTTCTTTTATCTATATTAAGTTTTAACATGTATATTTATTTTTTTTTAAGTGAAGGAATATTGAACATTGATGACAAGTTGTTGGCATGTTCCTATCATAAAGAAGAAGAAAAAGAGTAATGTTCAGTCCTTCTTCAAGATAGTAAAGTATTAGCATTTGGAAGATTAAATAATTGAACTACACAGTCAACAAAACATCAAAACATGTTTGTAATATTAAAGACAAATAAAATGATAACTACAACTTTCAATAGGTGGAAGATTCTTGTCTACTTTTTTCAAAAATGTATGATAGTGTGGATGTGATAAAGATAGTTTAAGTACAAATAGTGTAATAGTATCATTGATGTTGCTCCAATGTTTAGGAAGCTTTTTTTATGCAAGTAAAATATAGATAGGATTTTCTTTGATATATATTAAGTTTTAACATGTATATTTGTATTGGTTTAACTAAAGGAAGTATTGAACATGGATGACAAGCTACTAACATGTTCCCATCATATACAAATTTTAAAAAGCATTTAAACTAAATTATTTTATAATTATATTTTAATTTTCAATTATAGTAAAGTTACTTAATACTACTATTTAGTAAAATTGAATACTTGGGTAAGTGCAAGAAGATGGGGGGCCAAAAAGAGGTCTTAAGTGGCCACTTTTTTTCTAAAATCAGGAAATGTTGGACTTGGATGAGAAATTGAGCATAGTTAAACTCAAAATTTGGAGATACAACCAAAACAATGTTCATAGTGCTCTGAGTCTACTTTCTAAACTACTAAATTTTTTTTAAATGGTATAGATTAAAGGGTTCAAAAGAGGGAGCCACATAAATTGGTGTTGTTTCTATCAAAAAAACATAACATAGCATGTTTTGTGGCTCCCTCAAAAGGTTAACTTTTTTTTGGTATTTTTAAAATCGCTTCAGTGAGAAATTAGTGAATAGCATGTAGTTTATGCCTAATTTTTCTGATAATTTTTTTATGAGTATTTGATTTTTTACTAATTTCAAAGTGGACACATCCTAAAAAATAGAAATTTGGCCGTGCTACCCCTATATATTTTGAAAACTAATTGAAAATCATTTTTTTTAATATGTGTAGAATGGAGTCTAGTTTTTAAATATGTAATTTTTTTGAAATTTCAATGAATGGTTAATTTACAATGAAAAAAGACCAAACAGTGTTTTTTGCCCAAAACCAGACACAAACAAAAGAAATTAAAGATGAAAGGCTTAACATTGTCAAAATGTGAAAAAAATTACATCGTTAAATAGCTAAGAGAAAGCCTAACATTACCCAGGTGTTTGATTTGTTTGACCTTGAAACACGTGCAAATTTGAGGGTTAGCATGAATAAAATTATGTGAAATCTTGTAGAATTTGCAAAAACATATATGTGGATGTTGAAAAGGCACTCCAAGCCTTTGGGTTGGAAATCCAAAGTAAATCCAAAGCCTAAGGCTTGGGATTCCCAAAGCACAATATAATGCGAGTGCATTATAACGTGCTCACATTATGTTGTGCTTTTTTCCTTTTTTGCATGTTTATTAGTGTTTTCCCAGCTTGACATAATGTGAGCACATTATAATGTGACCATGTTTGTCTTCCTTTAAATGAGTTATGTTCAAGTTTCATATGTAAGTTTCAAGGCTGTTTATATCTATGCTTGTAGGTATGTATGCATGTACATGTATGCATGCTTGTATGCATGTACATGTATGCATGCTTGTATGTATGCATGTTTGTATGTATGTATGTATGTATGTTTGTATGTATGCATGTATGCATGCATGTATGTAAGTGTTTTGGGTTTAGTGTATATAAGGACCTGAGCCTGTATAGTTTTGAGGGTTGAGGGATTAGGGCTTAAGTAATAGGTAGAGGGTAAAGGGTAGAGATTAGAGGGTTGAGGGTTACAGTTGAGGTTTAATATTCAAGTTGTTGAGTGTATAAGATTAAGTGTGTAAGGCATGGGGATTAGGGTTTAAGATATTGGGTTTAGGGTTTACAATATGGATTGAGGGTATATAAGGCATAGGGTGAGTTGGGTTGAGAGCACGTATGGTTTAGGTTTAATTTAAGCATAGGGTTGAGACACAATATTCAAGGTTTAGGATATAAGGGTGAGGTTATATGGTCTAGGGATGAGGGTTTGAGGGTGTAGGCTTCAGGGTTTAAGGTATAGGGTTAATGGTTGAGGGATTAGGGCTTAAGTATCTTGTTGAGGGTATAGGGTTGATGGTTTAGGGATAGGTTTTAGGGTTTAAGGTTTAAGGGTTAAGGGTTGAGGGATACGGTTTAAGGTTTAGAGGTAAGGGATTAGGGTTTAAGGTATAGTGTTTTGGGTTGACGGTTTAGGAATAGGGATAGCATTCAGGGTTTAGGGATGAGGGATTAGGGTTGAGGGTTGAGGGTTGAGTGATTAAGGTTTAAGGTATAACTTGTTGAGGGTTGAGTGTTTAGGGATAGGGTTTAGGGTTTAGGGTTGAGGGATTAGGGTTTAAGGAATAGTGTTAAGGGTTGAGGGATTATGGTTTAGGGTTGATGGATTAGGGTTTAATGAATAGTGTTGAGGGTTGAGGGTTTAGGAATAAGGTTTAGGGTTGAGGGATTAGGGTTTAGGGTTCACATATTAGGGTTTAATGTTAAGAGTTGAGGGCTGAGGGTTGAGGGTTTAGGGATAGGGTTGATGGTCAAGAGATTAGGGTTAAAGTAGAGTGTTGAGGGTAGAGGGATTAGGGATAGGGTTTAGGGTTGAAGGTTTAATGATTGAGGGTTGAGGCTTTAGGGTTGAGGGTTAAGGGATTGGGGTTTAAGATATAGTGTTGAGTGTCGAGGGTTTAGGGATAGGTTTTAGGGTTTAAGTTTTAAGGGTTAAAGGATAGGGTTTAGGGTTTAAGGTATAGTATCGAGGGTTGAGGGTTTAGGAATAGGAATAGCATTTAGGGTTTAGGGATGATGGATTAGGGTTGAGGGTTGAGGGATTAGGGTTGAGGGTTGAGGGATTCAGTTTTAGGGTTAATTGATTAGGGTTTAAGGTATAGTGTTAAGGGTTGAGGGTTTAGGGATATGGTTTAGGGTTTAGAGTTGACATATTAGTGTTTAATGTTGAGAGTTGAGGGTTAAGGGTTGAGGGTTTAGGTATAGTTTTGATGGTCAAGGGGTTACAATTAGAGTGTCGAGGGTAGAGGGATTGGGGATAGGGTTTAGGGTTGAAGGTTTAAGGATTGAGGGTTGAGGCTTTAGGGTTGAGGGTTTGAGGCGTAAGATATAGTGTTGAGTGTTGAGGGTGTAGGGATAGGGTTCAAGTTTTAAGGGTTAATTGTTGAGGGATAGGGATTAGTGTTTAAGGTATAGTGTTGAGGGTTGAGGGTTTAGGGATAGGGTTTACATTTGAGGGATTAAGGTTTAGGGTTTATGGATTAGGGTTTAATGTTGAGAGTTGAGGGTTCAGGGTTTAGGGATAGGATTGATGGTCAACAGGTTAGGGTTAGAGTGTCGAGTGTAGAGAGATTAGGGATAGGGTTTAGGGTTTAAGGTTTAAGTATTGAGGGTTGAGGCTTTAGGGATGAGGGTTTAAGGCTTAAGATATAGTTTCGAGTGTTGAGGGTGTAGGGATAGGGTTTAATTTTTAAGGCTTAAGGGTTGAGGGATAGGGATTAGGGTTAAAGGTATAGTGTTGAGAGTTGTGGGTTTAGGGACAAGGTTTTGGTTTGATGGATTAGGGTTTAGGGTTGATGGATTAGGGTTTAATATTGAGAGTTGAGTGTTAAGGGTTGAGGGTTTAGGAATAGGGTTGATGGTCAAGGGATTAGGGTTAAAGTAGAGTGTCGAGGGTAGAGGTGAGGGTTGAGGGTTTAGGGATGGGGGTTAAGGGATTAAGGTTTAATATATAGTGTCAAGTGTTGAGGGAGTAGGGATAGGTTTTAGGGTTCAAGTTTTAAGGGTTAAGGGTTGAGGGATAGTATCGAGCCCGTTGAGGGTTTAGGAATAAGGATAGTGTTTAGGGTTTAGGGATGAGGGATTAGGGTTTAGGGTAGAGGGATTAGGGTTTAAGGTATAGTGTTAACGGTTTAGGGATAGGGTTTAGGGTTGAGGGATTAGAGTTAAGGGTTTAATGTTGAGGGTTGAAGGTTGCGGTTTTAGGGTTGAGGGTTCAGGGATAGGGTTGAGGGTCGAGGTATTAGAGTTAAGGGTTGAGGGATTAGGGTTTGATGTCAAGGGTTGAGGGTTGAGGGTTTAGGGATAGGGTTGAGGGTTGAGGGATTAGGGTTAAAGTAGAGTGTCGAGGGTATAAGGATTAATGATAAGGTTAGAGGGTTTAGGGATAAGAGATTAGGGTTTAAGGTATAGTATCGAGCCCATTGAGGGTTTAGGAATAGGGATAGTGTTTAGGGTTTAGGGATGAGGGATTAGGGCTGAGGGTTGAGGGATTAGGGTTTAAGGTATAGTATCGAGCCCGTTGAGGGTTTAGGAATAGGGATAGCATTTAGGGTTTACAGATGAGGGATTAGGGTTGAGGGTTGAGGGATTAGGGTTTAGGGATATGGTTTAGGGTTGATGATTAAGGGATTAGGGTTTAAGGTATAGTATCAAGCCCATTGAGGGTTTAGGAATAGGGATGGCATTTAGGGTTTAGGGTTGAGGGATTAGGATTGAGGGTTGAGGGATTAGGGTTTAAGGTATAGTATCAAGCCCATTGAGGGTTTAGGGATGAGGGATTAGGGTTGAGGGTTGAGGCATTAGGGTTAAGGGTTGAGGGATTAGGGTTTAGGGATAGGGTTTAGGGTTTAGGGTTGAGGGATTAGAGTTAAGGGTTGAGGGGTTAGGGATTGATGTTGAGGGTTGAGGTTTGATAGTTGATGGTTTAGGGATAGGGTTGAGGGTCGAGGGATTAGGGTTAAAGTAGAGTGTCGAGGGTATAGGGATTAGGGATAGGGTTTAGGGTTGAAGGTTTAAGGATTGAGGGTTGAGGCTTTAAGGCTAAGGGTTAAGGGCTTAGGGTTTAGTGATAGGGTGTAGGATTTAGTGATAGGGTGTAGGGTTTAGGGTGTAGGGTTTAGTAGCCCTAGTACCAACAAATCACCTTCTCAATTCCAAATCCTAGTAGCCCTAGTAACAACAAACATGTCAAATTAGGTTTGCCTCAACCTTTTCAAGCATGAAGTCCCATGTACTCTTCACTTGCAGCCTCAATAGGTGACTCTCCTTTGACCTTATCCTCATCTAGGACTGAAGTGAACTTTGTACCATAATGCTTTGTATGGCTGCAATAATATTGTGCAATAATGCTTTGCATGACTACAATAATGCTGTGTATGGCTGCAATAATTTTCTTTGTATGCTTTGTACCTATTTTGGTTGAGTGACATTTACTCTTTTACATGATGACTGTATGTGCATTTACTATGAAGGGTTGAATGACATATATTTTAGTTATTTGTATGAATTCATTTCTTAGGAACTAATATTGGTCTCTTTATCATGCTACAGAAAAATTCTCCATCATGTTGAGGAAATGATCAAGAATTAAACGAACACAAGAAGAGATAGAAGCTAAGAATGCAAATAAAGTAGCGGCTATGAGGGAACTTCATGAGAAGAGGAAATTAGACACAATAAATGAAGACATGTCAATTGAAGAGGAACTATAACCATCACAAAGAGATATGGTATTGGCGGCACAAGAACGAATACAAAAACTTTGTGCTATGAGAGATTTGAATACCATAGTTGGAGACACATCCTCTACCACAAGTCAACATGTATGGACACCATCTACCGCATCTCAAGTTGAGAGTACATCATCACTCACATGTGATGAAGGAGGTACACCATCGTTCCCACCTCAACCTCAAGGTATGTCATCTATTCCATCTTTGATCAAAGGTATACCATCTAGCCCATCTCATTTAAATATTGATGAAATTCCTAATGTTGAGATGAATTTACCTAACTTAACACCACCTAGAATTTTGCATAGAAAGCCAAAGTATTTGATTGATATTGATGAGAATATTTTGCAGCTAATGGAAGGTAAGATTCTAAAACACACTTGTAGAAAATATGCTCATAACATTTGGAGATTGTTCTTTGAAAAGTTAAATGAGACTGCAAGATGTCAACTTGTTTAGTGGAAAATTGGATTCGTTAATTTTTTGTTGTTTAGATGTTTAAATCCGCCTCTCCACTATACATTGAAGGATCTAGGGTCAAATGGAAAGCATTATCATACCATAGAGTCACTTTTAGATGTAGGCAAACTTGGATTAGGGAATTAATTGTCAATTTTTCCTTTTCCTATGTCTAATTGACCATTAAAACTCTAATTATGCAAATATGACAATAAATTAATGAATTATGGAAAAATCTCTTGCAAACAAGAGTAAAATACTAAATTACAGAATACATGTTTTTAGATTTCTAAAGAAGAACATTCGGGGACACTGGAGCAGGCGCCCAAGTCCAAGGTACCTACTTTTTCAAGGAATTTGGACCTTCTCCAGACATTGATCAACCCTGCAACTTCTATTTTTTGGAATCAATTTGTGGAGGACACTGAAGTGAGTACCCTAGTCCTAGAAGTGCTCCTTTGTCTAACTTTTCTTCAAATCCTAAATCCCTGATGTCTTCCCAGCCTTCCTACAAGTCTACTTTTCTTGGATGCGACACATATAACCGGCAATCATAAGACTTGGTTTGGGGGTTGTGGTGTTTAGAAGTTTGCCTCAATCAAACCCTGGAGGACACTTAAGTCTCTGAATACTGTTGTCAGATAAAGAGGGCATGCCCTTATGAGGTAGAGGCCAAAAACAAAGGAAACAATAATAAAAACACAATATTATGTCACCTTGCAGTGAAGCTCTCAAGGAGGAAGATGCTCTTCATGCCATGAGGAGATTGATGCTCAAATATGCAAATATCAACACACAAAACACACAAGTCTGTCCTTGCAACATAATAGAAATCCTTGAATCACCTTGAGAACATAATAGCTTGCTAGTAATCGTCTAGTTTACAAATGAATGCCTACACATGCTTATATATGCATCTACAAGCACTCTCGCCAATATTTGAAATTCAAACTTGCCGTGTCGGCAAAATGACCTAATAACAGTCACTAACTGACACCTAGAAATTGGGGCTGCCATAAAATAGGGTAGGACTAGGGCGCGGGTGCCAAAGTCCTCCCCCCTATTTTAGGTAGGGTATAGCTCAAGGGGTCCTCCTAGGTCCTATTTTCCATGGGACTTAGGTCTCATTCCATGGGGATGCTAAAATATGAACTAAAATGTCCTAAATGCACTCTAAAGACCCAGGAGCTAAACCTTATGAGGGAAAAGCCCCCAAGGGGACATTTTCTGACGTTACACAACTATTCATTGAAATGATGTGAAGTATAAAGTATAGGTCCATCATGAAGATTCTTGGGTTGAGAACATTAGAGGCTTCAAGTGAAAAATTTATTGTCAAGAATCTAATGAGTGCATATGAGAGTGTGGGTAACACCTCACGCACAAAAGATAGTAATGCAACACGGCGTGTGATTACATCGACTATAGTAAGTAGTCAAACAAGGAAAGCTAGTCTCATTAAAAAGATGAGTCAAGAATTGAGAATTAATAGGAAAACTTTATTAAGAGCCGTTGGAAGATGCCAATGAATTATGGGCGTTCTCGGGGAGACTACCATGGAAAGATAAACTAATTGTTCAAGCATTGAGATCATTAATTGAATACTTTTGGAAGAATTGCACAAGGGTATCTCTGAATCAAAGGGATGTGGTAAGAAGGAGAATCGGTAGTCAGAACTGTGAGCCACATCCAAAGCATTTTTTTGATGAGACTCAAACATAGTTTTATGGTAAATTTCTAGAGAAGTATCCTCAAATTAAAATTATCCATCTAAGAATTCTCTATCTAAGGCAACGTGATAATGTAGGGTTCTTCTACAATAACCTCTCTTAGTTTTTTATATCTCTAAGACATTTTCCTGTGGTGAAAGGTTTTCTGCTACCCCAAAAATTATTAGGAGGTAGTGTAAAGTTGTAAAGGGGTGTAACTTTCATCCTACATCTGATGAGACCAAAATGACTATTCCAACGCATCCATATGGGTACATTTATGCTAGGTATGTTCCTATTTTTCACCCAAACATGCCGAAACAGTCCGAGCTACATTGTATCGACGATATCCCTGAAGAGTCCAAAGTCCAAAAAGGAAGCAATCTTTGATGAGATGTTACTTGAAAACCATGTCGCTTAGAAACATTCTGTCTAAGGTAATGTGATCATGTAGGGTCCCTCTACAATAACCTCTCTCAATTTTTTATATCTCTAAGGCATTTGCCCGTGGTGAAAGGTTTTCTGCTGCCCCAAAAATTATCAAAAGGAGGTAGTGTAAAGTTGCAAAGGGGTGTAACTTTCATCCTACTCCTAATGAAACCAAAATAACTATTCCAACACATCCAGCTGGGTACATTTAGGCTAGGCATGGTCTTGTTTTTCACCCAAACATGCCGAAACAGTTTGAACTACATTGTACCGACGATATCCTTGAAGAGTCTAAAGTGTAAAAAGGCAGCAATCTTTGACGAGATGTTACTTAGAATCCGTGTCACTTAGAAACATTCTAAGTAAATGCAATCATGTATGGGTCCTCTATAAAAACCTCTTTTAGATTTTTATATCTTTGAGGCATTTTCCCGTGGTGAAAGATTTTCTGCTGCCCCAAAAATCGTCAAAAGGAGGTAGTGTAAAGTTGCAAAGGGGTGTAACTTCCATCCTACTCCTGATGTGACCAAACTGACTGTTCCAATGCATCTAGATGGGTACATTTACGCTAGGCATGGTCCTATTTTTCACCCAAACATGTTGAAACAGTCCGAGCTACATTGTACCAACGATATCCCTAAAGAGTCCAAAGTGTAAAAAGGCAGCAATCTTTAACAAGATGTTACTCAAAAATTGTGTCATTTAGAAACATTCTGTCTAAGTTAACACAATCACATAGAATCCCTCGACAATAACCTCTCTCATTTTTTTATATTTTTTAGGAGTTTGCCCATGGTGAAAGGTTTTCTGTTGCCCCAAAAATCATCAGAAGGAGGTAGTGTAAAGTTGCAAAGGAGTGTAACTTTCATCTTTCTCCTGATGCGACCAAAATGATTGTTCCAACACATCTAGATTGATACAATTATACTAGGCATGGTCCTTTTTTCACCCAAACATGCCGAAACAATCCGAGCTACATTGTACTGGCGATATCCTTGTAGAGTCCAAAGTGTAGAAAGACATCAATCTTTGATGAGATTTTACTTAGAAACTATGTAACTTAAAAACATTCCATCTAAGGCAACGTGATCATGTAGAGTCCCTCTATAATAACCTCTCTCAGTTTTTTATATCTCTGAGGCGTTTTCCTGTGGTGAAAGGTTTTCTACTACCCCAAAAATCGTCAAAAGGAGGTAGTGTAAAGTTGCAAAGGGGTGTAACTTTTGTCTTGCTCCTAATCTGACCAAACTATCAGTTTCAACACATCCAAATGGGTACATTTAGGCTAGGCATGGTCCTGTTTTGCACCCAAACATGCCGAAACAGTGCGAGCTACATTGTACCGGTGATATCCCTGAAGAGTCCAAAGTGCAAAAAGGCAGCAATCTTTGACGAGTTGTTACTCAGAAACTGTGTAACTTAGAACATTCCATCTGATGCAACATGATCATGTTGGGTCTCTCTACAATAACCTCTCTCAATTTTTTATATCTTTGAGGCATTTGCCCATGGTGAAAGGTTTTTTGCTGCCCCAAAAATTATCAGGAGGTAGTGTAAAGTTGCAAAGTGTGTAACTTTTTTTCTTCTCCTCATGTGGCCAAATTGACAGTTCCAATGCATTAGGATGGGTACATTTAGGCTAGGCATGGTCCTTTTTTACACCCAAACATGCCAAAATAGTTTGAGCTACATTGTACCGGCGATATCCCTGAAGAGTCCAATGTGCAAAAATACAACAATCTTTGATGAGTTGTTACTTGAAAACTGTGTCACTTAGATACATTCCATTTAAGGGAACATGATCACTTAGGGTCTCTCTACAATAACCTCTCTCAGTTTTTTATATCTTTGAGGCATTTGCTCGTGGTGAAAGGTTTTTTGCTGCCCCAAAAATCATCAGAAGGAGGCAGTGTAAAGTTGCAAAGAGGTGTAAATTTTGTTCTTCTCCTTGTGTGGCCAAACTGATAGTTCCAACATGTCTGGATGGGTACATTTAGGCTAGGCATAGTTCTATTTTACACCCAAACATGTCGAAACAGTTCGAGCTACATTGTACCGACGATATCCCTGAAGAGTCTAAAGTGTAAAAAGGTAGCAATCTTTGACGAGTCGCTACTCAAAAACTATGTCACTTAGATACATTCCATCTAAGGCAACGTGATCATGTAAGGTCCCTCTACAATAACCTCTCTCAATTTTTTATATATCTGAGGCATTTTCCCATGGTGAGAGGTTTTCTGTTGCCCCAAAAATTGTCAAAAGGATGCAGTGTAAAGTTGTAAAAGGGGTGTAACTTTTTTTCTTCTTGTGCAACCAAACTAATAATTTTAATGCATCTGGATGGGTACATTTAGTCTAGGCATGGTCCCGTTTCACACGCAAATATGCCAAAACAATCCAAGCTACAAACACTAACTAGTCTTCAATCTTCAAACACTACAAATAGCATGATATCCTACATAAAGTTGTCTTTTAGCCTTTTATAAAGGCATGCCCATCAAATTTAACTGCATAGAGATGACTATTTGTATTCCAAATTCCTTTTAAATACTAACCTTCCAATCCTTTCCCTACCCTCATATCAATTAAATATGACCTTCGATTATGATATGGCACTCAAGCTTATGAGAGTTTACCAAAGACGCCGATTGAATTAGGTTGAAGGGATGGTGAACTAATAACTTAAAGACCCTTTAGTAGGTTGATTTAAGTGATAGTAACTTGTGATTATAAGTCAATATTAAAGTAAAACAAAAGTGCACTTTACACATGATATGCAATTGAGGGTTTTAAAGTCTTAAGAAAAGTAGATTCTTTTTAGGGTTTAATGCCCAATATGCAAACCCTAACTATCAATAAGAAAGACTTAAAACATTCTAACTTTCATCAAGAATTATCTAGGACATTTTAGAGACCTTAGGGACATCAGAAGAAAGACATTAGAGTATGACACTTATCATAGGGTTAGGGTTCTAAGACATGAACAACTTGACATTCGAATAAAACTCATGACTCCCCTTGATAAATATAACTCTCCTTGATGATGACATTGAATTATGATTATGAAAGCTTGTGTCTTCTCTAACTTCTTATTGCATGAACAAAACCACATCCACCATGAATATGAACCTTGCATCATATCAACCTTCCAAGATAGACCTTATCATGAAAACCATAATCACAACAAAACCTTGCATGAACAAAACAACATCCACCATGAACATGAACCTTGCATCATATGCACCTCATGACCATCACCTACCTTGAATCACTATATCACCTTATCAACATCATGGCATCAACCTTGACATCAATTACAAACAACCTTGACCCTTTGACTTCAATGACAATCTTGAACCTTGATTGTTGATGACTTATGGAAGCCTATAGCCCCAATGTTATGTTACATAATGACTTCTTTTGATAACTTTTCACATAACTTGGTTTGCTCAGTCAATTCTTCATTTGTATTGCTTTCTTCACTTTGTCTTGCCAATTGTTGGAGCAGCTCCTTTCTCTTTTTCATAGAGAGACTTAATTTGTCCTTTAATTCTCTCATGAATTCATCAGCCTGTTTGAGTCTTTCCTTTAATTCATTGACTTCAGAATTTGACTGTTCAAGATCCTCAAGGGCAGTCTTGAGTTGCTCCCTTAAACCATATGCATCCATTTGAACTCCCAGATCTTCCTCAAGCTGTTAGGCTCTATTAGGAGGAACTTAGCTCTGATACCAATTGTTGATAACTGAGAGGGGGGGTGAATCAGTTATCCTAATTATTTCTTCTTTTGAACTTTCTTATTAATCTATGCAGCATTGAATCAAACAAACAAACATTACCATGAAATGAAAAACACATGACACAGTATTTTTGACGTGGAAACCCTGTTAAGGGAGAAAACCACGGGGTGATTAACCCAAAGATTATTCTCTGTTAGAAGAATAAGGAATTACAAAATGGCACTTGCCAATTAGGGCTCACTGCCTGAGCACACTGCTCACAAAGAGGCCCACTGCCTACAAGGAGACACACTGTCTACAAAGTGATAAGAATCACAGTCTTGAACTGATTGGAAGCATCTACATATGCTGGAGTTCAGTTCCGGTTAGGCTCAGTACACTGATCTGCTGCACTTCATCTTTCCTCTATTCTTTATTCTGCTATCCTTTCACATACCGGATCTTTCTTACTACTTCTGCTCTGTTCTGCACTTATTCGCATACACCATCACATCATCACTATCTTCACAACTAAATCCATCCTCTATATATATCCGCACTAGTGATTTCATTATCTTTCTAGTCGGCACCCGGAATAATCTATCTTCTCACAAACTCTGTTCTGTCGGCTGAATCCTTGCATATCAAGTAATGCGAATCAAGCATATACTTGTAGATGTCATTCATCATGTCGGCCAAACATGATTCATGCCTTCACAACCTTTACCATCAACAGTAACACATCTGGAAAATAGTCTGATACTCTGTCAGTCAGTTCTTCCTCTGTTCTCACTGTCTCTCAGGAATCCGGTACTCAACTATTCATATCTTTTTCTTTATTCATCACCGGAGGCTAAATCCTTGGAATATACTACTCAAGGTAGTCCTCTTGACTTCCCCAAATCCGTACTATACCAAGACACTTCCTCTGAGAGATCCGGACCAATCTGTCGGACCTTACCACATGCTCTGTTCTTGTTCACCGGACCACAACAATCTTCATTCTGACTTCCGGTAGAGACACACCATGACTTGCGGATATGTGGGATGACCTTTGTTGCCATCAATGACAACAACCATGAATCCATATAGTGTCTCTTGCCAACAATCTCCCCCTTTGGCATTGATGGCAACACTTAGTGAAAAATGACTAAGTGTTTACACTATGCTCCCCCTTGGCTGATGCTCTATCTTTATATACAATTTCTGGAACTCCCCCTTAGTTGGATTCCTCATTTTTCACTGCTCCTCACTCCCCCTTTGACATCAATGGCAAAGGGTAGGGTCCGCACACCAAAATTTTCAAAAATTTTCTATACATAGCCGCATATTTACATACTCACATAAACTAAAGAATGTCTGCAAAAGATGTCTTCAGTTGGATCAGTTCTGTAGCCCAACTTTGCTTCATTCTATCCAAAATTGAAATGTGACCACTCAACAAAAATGCAAATGCATCTGCCCTTTTTAGATCTTTCGGATCACTTGTCTGGGCTGTGATTTGAGCTTCTGCTATGGCCTCATGCATGGCCTCTAGCTTAGGGACAATTAACCCCCTGAGCTCACTCAACCTGCTTATTCTATTTTTCCTTTCCTTCTCCAGTTTCTTGATTTCACTCAAGACTGCAATAGTCTGACATTCTTGATTTGTTATAGAGGAAGAAAGAGGATCAAAACTTTGAGACAAGCTTAGTAGTGTGTCCTCTTGCGCTTTTATTTTCTTCTCAATGTCCACTGTTACCTTGGACCAGGAGATACAAAATTTGTATATTTCACCGCCATCCTTAAGAGCATTTTCTAAGCTCTTTATCCCAATGTTCATGTTTCTCCTATCATTAATGATCAAACACTGAACCTCGGAGAACCTTTTATCCAAAAACTCCTTCCAGACCTTTTCTTCAGCTGATTTTTCTAAAGATTCAAAATGTGTACTAACACTGCTGACTAAGGTTTTGAGATTACCGGAAGAGGAGGCTGTGGGATCCTTCTGAAAAGATGGCATGATCTTTTCCAGCACTCCAGATGCTACCTCCATAAGCTCATAGTCTTCCATGTGAGATTTCAGTAGTTTCTCTTTGACTTTCTCATTTGCAAATGAGGCTATTTTCATTGTTTGTACCGGTGACAAAGAGTCAAAATCTAATGGTCCTTTTAGCAGGTCTGGTTCATCAATTTCTATAGTGGCTTTTGTTAAGAATTCTTGAACAGTTTGTGCAGTGTCTCTTGCCGGAGACAGATGTTTCTTCTCTTCTGCAGTTTTGTCCTTTGGAATCTTTTCTCCTTCCTTACTCTTACCACTTTCAGTTGTGGTTTTCTCTGTTGGGGTCTTCTCTTTCTCTGCATCCTTGGTGCTGTCAACCTCTTTTTCTTTAACTACTGCTTCTTTCTCCTGTAGTTTCTCTTCTTCTTGGGATCCAGAGACTGTAGGGGAAACCGGAGGAGAGATGTTAGTCTGTTCAAGGGCCACTTCTTCTGGAGCAGATGATTCCAAGTCCACAGCTGTTTCTGCACCTAAGTCCTCTACAACAAGAAGATTAAACCTTTTGAAGGTTTTCCAGAGAATCTCTTCAGTGTCCTTGGCTACCTTGTTGGTCTCACCAAGCATAAGCTGATTCATCCTTGCTTTGCTCCTGAATTCATCCTTGCAGTCTTTGAATACCATGTTCATTATTTTGTGATCAATTGAAGGATATAGCTGAATAGCTATCTGTTCCCTGATCTCAAGGTCTTTTGCCATGGCATTGTTCTTTCTTATCTCTAATTCCATCTCTAGGCTCTTTGGGATTTCAGAGATAATCTCAATAAAAGCTTTATTGTAGATGTTCAAGTACCTTATTATAGCTTCTTGCAGGATCTTTTGATCTGCCTCGTTGTAGTCATCATAAAATTTAGCCACCGATTGAAGGTTCCCATCCACAGTGACTGATTTGACTACACTATCTAGGGATAGAGTGGGCTTTTCAACAAATTCTTCTGCCATTTCTTCCTTGTCTTGGCCTGTGGAGGGTTTCCCGGATCCTTTCTTCTTCTGCTTCTTTATTTCTTTTACTCCCTCATCCGACTCAGTTTCCTCTTCATCCTTTTGGCTTTCATAAGCCCTTGTGGCTTTTGTCTTAGATCTTTTGCCGGATGCCTGGACTTCCAGTTTTGAACTTTTGGTTGTGGGAGGTGCCGATCTTTTTAATGATCTGGTCTGGGTGGAAGGTTCAACTGGAACACTTTCTTTACTTTTCTTTTCTTCCTCAGCCTTTCTCCTCTTTTCCCGGCTGGCATCAAGTGCCTCTTTTGAGATGCCTAGGCCTTGAGCAATATGCTCTACTTCTTTTCTCACCTTCCTCTTTATCTCAGGTTCCCTGAGTTCTACATGGATCTTTACACTCAGCTCCTCAAAGGTTCCAAACCTTTCTGCCATTGGATCTTTGGGCTGACTTAGCATGTGTTGAACATGTAGCTCCACTATCTGTTCATCCACTTCATACCCCATGGGCATGATCCAGACAGTCCTTGGCTCCACTGCCTCCATTAGGCACTGATCAGTGTCCACCATAAAGCACACTGAGTCTTTGTATTTTTCAACAAGAGACTGGGGAATTCTTTCTCTTGCTTGCATCATGCTTTGGAAGTTTTTGAAGTATCCCCATAGGGCTGTATTTCTTGCTTTGGCATCCCCAAGCCCATGTAGATAGTCTCTTATTTGGACTGCAACAGGTTTGTCATTCTGCCATGCCCATCCACTTGATCCGGGCAGCTCATTCATGAAGTAGAAGAATAGACATAATATAAGAGTACCATACTTAAAGGAATTCTTCTTGTCCTTCTTGATTTTTTGTATATTTTCCATTAATTGGCTTAAGAGCAGTTCGCAGAGATCATATTCTACATTCTTCCTTAGCATTTCATAGGCAGTATACACTATAGTTCCGGATACAAAATTCTCCCTGCTGGAGTGATAGATTTTGTATCCTATTATCATGGACGCATACTTGATATCCAGATCAGAAATATCTTCAATGGTCATTGCCCTCTTATCAAATTTTGATCCGGTGGCCTCAGTTACAATGTTATTTTTGACAGATTTGAGGATAGGTATCCCTCTGGAAGAGTATAGACCAGTTACTACTCTAATTGCCTCTTTTGTGATCTTGCAGGGTCTATCCAGCCATAGGAAGTTGTCATGCATCCTGCTCAGTACATACCGGACCCATTCATCTTCTTCAAAGCAAGGGAAATGAATGAATTGATCAAATTATTTCTTCTAGATACCCTTATACTCTGGTTTAAGCTCAAAAGCATTGTCTATCAGTTGTTTGTGATAGAGATCTCTCAATTTGAATTCCCCAAATTCCTCAATGCTTGCATGTATGTAAACCCTAATGTCTTCTGTGTGTAAAACTCCGTGAGGAACACTGGAAAATGCTCCTAAGGGATCTACCTCCAATGACTTGTATGGATGTTTCTTAAATTCAGGTCGGGGCCTATCTGAGATTTTTACTATATT
Source organism: Cunninghamia lanceolata (assembly GCA_027924645.1). Lineage (NCBI taxonomy): Eukaryota > Viridiplantae > Streptophyta > Pinopsida > Cupressales > Cupressaceae > Cunninghamia > Cunninghamia lanceolata. The sequence goes on from BSBN01000793.1 coordinate 4,449,000, forward strand.
TGGAGTAGCCATTTCTTCAAAAGATTTGTAGCAAGATATCGAAAGTGGAAAATACCTTTTGCGTCTTCGGTTGCACAGAGTAGCTGGATTGATTTATGTATGTAATGACTTCGGTAGGAGATCTTCAGTAAACTTGATGAATTTTGTTGCAGAGCTCCGCTTTTCGCTTCTTCTTGGATGTGGAATGATCAAGTGATTGTTGAGAAATCCCTTATATCATTTCGCAAACCCTAATATCTGTTTGCAATAAATGCTTCACCTATATTATTCTGGTTTGCCTTGTCTGGATAGCTTGGAGTATCCCAGATCAGTCCTGATCTATGAACATCATGCGGATCTTTCAATCATGAATAAATCGAGATGACACATTACAAGAACATCCCAAACATTCTGTCCAGTCCACAGAGTAAAATAATGTACTTCCGGATCTCTCCGGACCCTTTTGTAGTCCTCTGTCATTCCAGAGCATCTCCCAGAACAGGTCTTTACTTGATCGATCACAACTTCTTTATATCTTTATGCGAACCTCTGAAATCTTGTTTGGATCATCTCAGGACTGGTATCTTCAAACCCTTTACTCCGCATCTTGTGTCACATCCAGCACCACTTGATTGGCTGGGGGAACAGGATTTTTTTTGAGTCTCCCCCTGAGCCAGAGCTCACTTTTTAATTTCCGGAAGAAATATCAGCACCAGAGTCTGGTGCGGATCCAACCTCTACATTCTCTGAACTTTTCTTCACCCAAATCTTGTTCATCTGATTCCTAACTTCATCCACATTCATCTTTTGTTTACCCTTGTCTTGATTCTGATTGTATACTGGACCTCTTTTGTCCTGATTCTTGCTTCTGCAGACTTTTGCACTATGACCGGACCTATTACAGATTTGGCAAATAACATTTCTTTGCATATTTGACTGATAACCTCTTGATATGCATTGATTAGCCATATGACCTACTCTATTGCATGCAAAGCATCTACCATTGAATGATTTGTTTATTTGCATATTTCTGCATTCATGAGACTTGTGTCCATACCTTTTGCAGTTAAAGCACTGTCCGGAGAAGGATGAATTAGTCTGATTCATTCTCTTCCTGCACTGATTAGCTTTGTGACCAAAGTGATTGCAACTAGGGCAGTATCCATTGAAGGATGGATATCTTTGAGTATTGGGCTGTCTTACCGGAGGTCTTCTAGGCCTATTCCTTGGATTTTCTGATCCAAAATTCTTTTGACCGGATCCGGAGCTTTCTCCTTTCTCATATCCCAAACCATACTTGTCATCTGTCCTCTTTTGACTTCCAAGAAGTACTTCAAGTTGGGCAGAACTTATCTTGAATTTTTCTTTATATTCATTTGCTGTTTGAAGATCTCTTTTGAGAGAGGCAATTTGATCCTCAAGTTTTTCTTCATTATCTTTGGCATCTTCAAGATCAGATTCAAGATGTCTGATAATCCTGTCCATCTGGTGGCATTCTTCTGATTTCTCTTTAAGAGATTGTCTTAGATTGTCTTCAGCTTTTCTTTTTTCTTCAATCTCTTGAGTAAACTTTATAGTTCCTGATTCCATTTCATGTCTTAACATAATGACTTCTTTTGATAACTTTTCACATAACTTGGTTTGCTCAGTCAATTCTTCATTTGTATTGCTTTCTTCACTTTGTCTTGCCAATTGTTGGAGCAGCTCCTTTCTCTTTTTCATAGAGAGACTTAATTTGTCCTTTAATTCTCTCATGAATTCATCAGCCTGTTTGAGTCTTTCCTTTAATTCATTGACTTCAGAATTTGACTGTTCAAGATCCTCAAGGGCAGTCTTGAGTTGCTCCCTTAAACCATATGCATCCATTTGAACTCCCAGATCTTCCTCAAGCTGTTAGGCTCTATTAGGAGGAACTTAGCTCTGATACCAATTGTTGATAACTGAGAGGGGGGGTGAATCAGTTATCCTAATTATTTCTTCTTTTGAACTTTCTTATTAATCTATGCAGCATTGAATCAAACAAACAAACATTACCATGAAATGAAAAACACATGACACAGTATTTTTGACGTGGAAACCCTGTTAAGGGAGAAAACCATGGGGTGATTAACCCAAAGATTATTCTTTGTTAGAAGAATAAGGAATTACAAAATGGCACTTGCCAATTAGGGCTCACTGCCCGAGCACACTGCTCACAAAGAGGCCCACTGCCTACAAGGAGACACACTGTCTACAAAGTGATAAGAATCACAGTCTTGAACTGATTGGAAGCATCTACATATGCTGGAGTTCAGTTCTGGTTAGGCTCAGTACACTGATCTGTTGCACTTCATCTTTCCTCTATTCTTTATTCTACTATCCTTTCACATACCGGATCTTTCTTACTACTTCTGCTCTATTCTGCACTTATTCGCATACACCATCACATCATCACTATCTTCACAACTAAATCCATCCTCTATATATATCCGCAATAGTGATTTCATTATCTTTCTAGTCGGTACCCGGAATAATCTATCTTCTCACAAACTCTGTTCTGTCAGCTGAATCCTTGCATATCAAGTAATGTGGATCAAGCATATACTTGTAGATGTCATTCATCATGTCGGCCAAACATGATTCATGCCTTCACAACCTTTACCATCAACAGTAACACATCCGGAAAATAGTCTGATACTCTGTCAGTCAGTTCTTCCTCTGTTCTCACTGTCTCTCAGGAATCCGGTACTCAACTATTCATATCTTTTTCTTTGTTCATCACTGGAGGCTAAATCCTTGGAATATACTACTCAAGGTAGTCCTCTTGACTTCCCCAAATCCGCACTGCACCAAGACACTTCCTCTGAGAGATCCGGACCAATCTGTCAGACCTTGCCACATGCTCTGTTCTTGTTCACCAGACCACAACAATCTTCATTCTGACTTCCGGTAGAGACACACCATGACTTGCGGATATGTGGGATGACCTTTGTTGCCATCAATGACAACAACCATGAATCCATATAGTGTCTCTTGCCAACAAAATTAGGTAAGAATCAATGTACTCTCATAACCTCACCTTATATGCAAAAGGAATTACATTTAATAACCACAATGGTCATTAGGTTCTCATAAGCATATGATTTTGACTATCTTATTCAAAACAATGAACATACTCTTTGCATCCCAATATGGCATAATAAAAAGAAATTAAGAAATATTTTCAATTGACTAACTCATAAAGAATATGGATCAACATACTCATTTGAATATTTTCAATTAAGCAACTCATAAAGAAGATGAATATTTTCTATTCAACAGGATGATTCATTTTTATTTTAAATACAACTTTTATCTTTTAGTTCTAGAATGAGGTTTAGGTGATACTTGAATAACAATAGCTGGCTTATTGGATCAACAAACATCCTATGTAATACAATTGGACTTTAAATATTTGAAGTAACCATCTACAAATATCCATTCAAACGTGGATTTATAATGCAAGTATGGACACCATCAATGAAAAATATTTGTATTAACCAAATATCCATATAGGCATACATCAATATCTATCAATATAAGTATAACATATATATAAAATAGCCATATAGGCTTACAAGAATGTCATATAGGCATACAATGTCAACTATATGCAATACAAAATATATGTCCACAAATGCCATAGAGGCATGTACAACAAAGGAACACAATAAAAAGTCATTCCCCTCCAGCTTGTGAAGAGAATAGATCACGACCAGCCTTTGACCTTCTAGGGGATGGAGACGCATATGTGGGTGGTCTACTACGAACCCGAGGGTTGTTCCTCCTATTTAGTTGTTTGTGCATCTATAGTTTTTAAAATAAAAAGTATAGACATTAATATATAGAAATTACATGTTACAAAAAATTAAACATTTAACAAAATAATCACTTACTGCAACCGTATAATCTGTCTCCTCATTTGCCTTAGTAGTAGGATTAGGCTGTGGTGATGTCATGTCCTATAGAAACCATCCAGATAGAAATTAAACTTCAAATCAATAATCTTTTAATTTTTCAAAAATAAACAACTATAACAATGAATGTAAATTGAAATTTATTAATCTACCTCATACCCCCGTCAATGGCATGGAGCTATGAATCGCAAAGGATAGACCATTCTCTATTGCCCTATGAACATCAGGAGGTGTTTCTGCAGCCTGCATCATCTAGAAATAAAACAACATTATTCAATTACAAAAACTATAATTATGATGCAAATTATGGTTCCTAACATACACACATGTTCACCTAAACACAGAAGTACACACAATAAAGCACACAAGTCACATACAAAAATCTAGTAAGTACAATTCATTCATTAAACTATTTATTGTATTACCTCCGTGAAGCTTTGAAGTCCACCACCACTGGCAGGTTTTGCCATGAAATCTCCAATATTAAGCTATTCAACATCCAAAATCAAATATTAGAATACCATTTGTATAATGATGCTATTCACATGTAATATTTATACTTGTTTACTAGTTACATACCCTGATAGTAGATGATGTAGTGTAATATGCAGGTGGAGAACCAATGAAAACTACATCAATGCTATGACCCTGAAATTTCATTAAAATCATCAAACTAAATTAGTTAATCTTGCATTTCAAAAATGAAATTTAATAAATTAAATTCAATGAACTTGCTAAGATTTACTTGAGTATCAAGCTCAAAAGTCTCACTCAGGAAGGCATCTATCATCACCATCTGCTTAGCTGCAGATGTAGCCTGCGGACCTGCGTCATGACTATCCGTGGGGTCATAACCACATGCTAACCCACAAGTCTAACAAGTATGGGGTGGAACCATACTCGAACTCTCCCCCAGCCCATGTTGTGCTGCAGGACTAGCATGCTATAAGATGCTCTAGGTCAAGGCACTAATGGACTGAAGTGTCTTGACCTCAACACTCTCCTTCACAATGGAAGGGATAGAAACATGCTCATGGGTTGTCTAGTGAGTACTCATCTTGCTGGCCGCTGTGGGTCAACACGTGCTCCTGGTCTATCTTGTGCTGACCCCCTACCTCTACCCTAAAACTCCCACATATCAAAATAATTTGGCACTTTATTTTTAACAAATTCATAGTAGAGTTTCATCAAAAAATATTGTAGGACCTCATTATTGTTACATGGAGGATGGTCAAAAACCATCCACCACCTCTGCGCAAAATTGTCCCTTATCGCTTGGTTGTTACATCAATGGATAGGGAACCTCTTGCATATAAGGGGTAGAAATTCATTTGTTCATGGGTCTGTGAAAATAGAACACAAGTCAAGTTTTCTAATTTGTTCCTTTTTAAATTGTTCATGTGACAACTTGTCAGCATAATACTCTCTAAATTCTCTCCTCTTTTCTATTCAACTAGTGATTTGCTTGCTTATTGAATCTACATTTGATAACATAGATTCAAGGGATTAAGAAAGCATGGATCTATGAAAGGTTGAAGTTGTAGGTTCTTTCAACCTTGCAATTATGTCCTCAATTTGTTTCTTATTATTTTCAATTTGCCCCATTATATTTTCTTATGTTTCAAGGGTATATTTAGGAAAAAATGGAGGTGTTTGTGGTTGGGGTTCTTCTTCAGCAGGTATTTGTTGTTCAGTTGATGGAGGATTTTGTGGATTTTTAGGAGGAGGAGGTGCATTATCAACTCTTGTAGATTTAAGAAATTTACATCAAAAACTATTTTAACCTACCTATTTAGCAACAAATTCAAACAAGAAAGAAAATAAAACTTACTTCTTCAATTTCCCTAATGTCGTGGTGGCATTTTGATGATTAATCAGTGAGAAATAGCTGACAATTGGACCTTAGATAACTCCAGTGCGCTCCTTTCTTTCTTCAAGCCATGGGTTTCTTGTAATTTGTTGTGAAATAATGAAATAAAACGTTGCTTTTTTTATATATAACAACACATAACGTGCTCATGTTATAATGCGAGCACATTATGGCTTGGCGTAGGCTCGGTAACACCAAGCCATAATGCAAGAACGTTATAATTTGCTCACGTTATTTCTAATTTTTTTTTTAAGTTGGCCACTTTTTGGCCTGCCAACTTTTTGCAGCCATCCACTTGTTCAAAAATATAACACAAAAGGCTTACATATTTATGTTGACGAATCTATGTGCATAAATAAATTTTATTTCTAATAAATTAATTACATATATTTTATCAAACATGATCTACATCCTTGGTAGAGGTATGAAATAAGGAAAATATATTGTTTGACATAGAAAATACATTTGTGAAACTATATTGACCTAGCTAATATATCTCAATCTATCTAACAAACTAATAGAAACCTCATCTAAGACCTGAATGTATCTTCTTCTCCAATACCTTTTAGCAATCAAGATTCCAAACACCCCCCAAAATCTGATAGCAAAACTTGCCATCCACTCAACATACCAATGCCATGGAATTTCTCCTCCCTCTTCATCCTCTTCTTCTTGAGGAGATTTCATATCAAAATTTTCTTTTGTACCCATTTACATGATCTTTTATTAACTGGAAATCCACAAAGACCAGGGTTCCTAGAGAAATAAATAGGATAGAATGTCGCAAATTAACCACCTAGTGGGATTCTTCCACAAAAAATGTTGTTCTAGATTTAATGAAAAAACTCGTAAATGAGAGTTTTAGTTTTGAATTGGAATCTCTCCATGCAATTTATTATTTGAAAGATCTAGTGACTCTAATTGCTCTAACATTCCAAAACTAACTGGAATCTTTCCAGTAATATTATATCTTGATAAGTTCAATGTGTGTAGACCTTTAAGGTTTCTAATGGTTGAAGGAATGACATTTGATAGATGATTTCCAGATAGATCAATGCAAGTAATAAGTAACAAAATAGAGATGACATACGCCTCCTCCAATCCTTTGTTTCTCACTTGGATCTCTTCTTTGTAATAATAGTTTGAATCGCCATGACTACTATTTGATATTTTTACTTGTGCATCCATTATAGCTGTCAAATTTGCCAATTGTGGTGGGATGGCTCCAATCAAATTATTATGTGAAATATCTAACACATGGAACTTGGAAAGATTGCTTAATTGACTTGGAAGGTGTCCATAAAGATTATTTGACCTCAAAACAAGTATCATCAACTCATAGAAGTGTGCTAACCAGAGGGGTATATTGCCCACTAATAAATTATCACCCACATCTAAAATCTATAAGCTAGAAAAATTTTGAAGACTTGATGGCAAGTTTCCCTTCAACATATTGTCATTGAGTTGTAGAGTCACAAGATAGCTTAGAATTCCTATTTGAGCTGAAATCTCTCCAGTCAAATTGTTCTTCCCAAGTTTGGTCTTGTCAAAGAAGGGTAATTAGTTAGGATTGATAGTATCTTACTAGATAATATATTATTTAAGAGATCCAACACCTCTAGTGCTTGTAGAAGACCAATGGAAGAAGGAATACCACCGCTTAGATCACTTCTTGAAAATGACAAGAATATAATGCCATCTAGAATTCTGCCAATCTACGTTGGGATAACACCTAAAAATCCATTTTGTGATAGATCCAATAGCTGTAAAGATGGGGATGGTTCTGAAGGAACTAGAAGGTAACCATTCAACATGTTCTTATGTAAGTCTAAATAGCTCATGGAAGTCATGTTCAAGGTGAAGGGTAGTTAACCTTGCAAGTTATTGTATGATAGATTTAGGTAACCTAGATTGGTTAAATCTCCTAACCAAGGTAAAATATTTCCAAAGATATTATTATGGGAGAGATCTAAGTGATATAGGATATATTGTGTTGAAAGGAATGGAGGCATTACACCTTCAATATTACAAGAAACCAATTTTAAGAATTGTAACAAAAATGGAGGTATTCATTTTCGGTCAACTTGGATAGTTAATTTATTATAAGAGAGCTCAAGTTGATCAAGATATATAGTACTTATGAAAGAATCAAGAGAAAAGTAGCCTTGTAGGTTGTTGGAAGAGAGTTCCATATCTTCCACATGAGGGAGAAGTCCAATAGAAGTGGGAATGGTACCATTTAGCTTATTGTCTTCAAGATAAAGTTGTTTCAAAGATGAAATGTTACCCAACGAGGAAGGTATTTGGCCACTCAAATTATTGGAGAGATCTAGATAGATCAAAGATGAAAGTTGGCCAACTAAGAAAGGTATATTTAACTTAAATTATTTTGGGAAAGACTGAGATCATTCAAAGATGAAAGTTGACCAAGGGAAAAAGGAATCTCTCCACCCAATGAGTTTTCCCCAAGATCTAGATGTTGAAGAGTAGATGCATTGCCAAGGGAAGAAGGAATCTCTCCACTCAATGAGTTTCCATGAAGATCCAATAATTGAAGAGTATAGATGTTGTCAATAGAATTAGGGATAAGGCCTTCCATATTTCCATTTCCTAGATCAAGATAGAAGAGGAAGCAATATTTCCAATACAAAGTGGAATACTCCCTATTATATTAGAGTTTGCCAAAACAAATGTGGTCAATTATGGTCATTTATTGCATAATACATGACCTCTCTCTCCATTTATTGCATAAGACAAACTAAGCTCTTGCAAATGAGGCATATTTCCCAACCATGTAGGGATGATGGAACTAAATGTGTTGCCATCTAAAATAAAATGGGAGAGTGAGGTGATGTTTTGGATAGTTATAGTTAGAGAGCACCATGAAAGGTCAAGGTGTTGGAGAAGATGGAGATCAAAAAGGGTTGCTTCCGATTCCTTACTTGTCATATTCAATGAAACTCCACTAAGAGACAAATATTTTAACTCTTGTAGCTTTTTTGTCCACCATAAACTAGAGCTATTCAATTCCTCACCTAAAACATCTAAAAATTGCAAGTGGGAGAGATTACAAAGCCACCATGGAATTCTACCTTGGAATCCATTGTCGCCCAAGTTGAGATAAGTCAAGGTATGCAGGGAGCCAAGACTTGCCAGAATCTCACATTCAAAATCGTTCCTGTGAAGATTGAGATGTCTCAATTTTTGGAGGCCAAAAAGTTTTGAAAATAGTAAACAATTTAATATTAATAATTAAAAATAAATTATTATTTAAAAATAAAATAATTATTCATTACTTTTAATATAAATGAAATGTAAAATTACTATCAATTGTTTAACCAATAAAAATATTAATATTTAAATAAAACATCAAACACCAAAAGATATTATTATTTATATTCAAATCTAAACTTTAAAATATAAAAATACAAAATGGATCAATTTAAAAGTACCTTTGGGAAGAAGGCCAGTGAACATATTCCAACTCAAGTCCAAATACTCCATGTACTTTAATTGGAACAAAACTAGAACAAGTGTTTTCTCAATAAAATTACGGGAGAAGCGGAGTTGGATGATGTGGGAGGAGAATTGGCTGCATCGAACACCATGCCACTCGCAGCAATTAAACCCCCACCATGACTCCAATTTCTTGTCATCTACAACAAAATCCTTATAATACTCATTCTTGAGAGCGAGGAGGGCATCTCTCTCATGGGGGAAGCATGAAACATAGTAGCTGGCAGTGACAAAGCACCATGTCATCACAATAAACAACCATAACCATAGAAAATTGGACAATCTCTCCATTTTACCAACTGATTTGCAACAATGTTTGCAAAAACAATCACACAGTAATAAAATGAGTGTGAATGGTGATAAAAAAAACTAAAGAAAAGGAGTTCAATGCAGTAGTAAAGGAATGAATGGATACCTGCAATAGAACAAAATAGAAAAGGATACAAGTAAATGATAAGAAGAGAGGTAGGAGATCATATGTAACACATTACTCACCATTCTGTTTTCCACACCAAGTCAACAAAGATTGGGAAAATCGGGATTTTAAAAAGAGCTTTCAATAATGTGTTACAACTAGATATCGTTAAGTGATTTCATATCGTATTGACCAAGATGGATCCCAAGATAGATCTTTCAAATGTGAGGAATCTATTTGTCATGATGTAATATTTTTTTAATTTATTGTCAACCTAGAAATCTAATTGTGTATGCATGTACTTGAATCTAAAACTCACAAACCTATTCCATAATTTTGTGTCATCTTAGACTTGTTCACCTCTCTAAACTATTAATGTTCTTTTTTACTTTAGTTTAATATTTTCAAAACTCTTTAGTGAACTGTTATTTAAGATCATGTAGTAGGTGAAATATATTTTCATAAATTTTTAATGATTTTTTTAATTAATTATATATTTTCATCTAATGTACACAAAGACAAAGGGATTAGATGTGCCTAGGTTGCTCCCAATACTAAGACAATTGTATGAGTAATAATCAATAAGGATAAGTCATCTTAAGCATGGTAATGAGTCCCATATAATGTCAGCAATGTGAGTATCATCATATGGGATGGTCACAGATAAATCATGTAAGGATATGAGCATGAATTAATCATGTGATAGTGTCACCTAGGCTAATAGATATAGCAATGAACAAGGTGTGTAAAAATAGTTTGTAAATGTAATATCCATCATGATCATATGTCATAGATATTGTCACAATAGAATAAGGGTCATAATAAATGCATTATCATATAATTCATCAAAAGATGTGTTAATAGGTCATGCCAAATTATCAATAGTGTCAATTATCATGAGTAGTATCATTTCATGTCAAGTATAGATGATTAGGGTGGAATTTTCTATATATTGGTGAATACACCACAACTATATATATAGGAAGGTAAAAGTGTGACAGTGAAACTTCGTTTTCACATTCACCCCTATAGAGAGAACTCTAATTATATCATGATGGTGTACCATAGAGGTCATATCCCTACATGTGTTGATAGAGTATGCATTTTAGATTGATGTTGACAACCATTAGAGGTGGGTAAGTGTCAAATTTTCATATTTTTTTAATGAATTTTACAAGTTTAAAACACAATTAGAATAGTGTAAAAATATGATGTTAGAAATTTTTATTTTTAACTTGATATATGTTGATCTAAATACATTCCTAAAAAAGTGGCCTAATTCTTGTGGGTTTGAAATGATATCTGTGGATCTAATCCATATAATTTATTTTGTTATATATGAAGATTTGAATGAGAATGCTCAAATTTTTATTTTTTAGTGAATTTAGCATTTCATTAGAAAATTTTTACCTCATATGATACTAACCATTGGTCTTCTATAGATTTATGATGGAGGGAGATATTTAGGTTAGAGGATAATCAAATAACTACTAGTAGTTTAGTCTCTCTAGGTTGGATCTTACACTAGCCAATATGCAGTCCTTATGGTTTGGGTGGGTTAATAGAGTTGGCTCTATGTACATGATGGAGATGCCCACATTTAGATATGACACGCTCATGCTTTTAAATTTCATGGAGAGATGGGATTTAGATCCAACAATTCTCATTTCTACCTAAATGAGATGACAGTCATACATGAGCTTGTGTGACACATCTTAAGACTACTGATCTAGGGATGTAAATTAGTACAAACTATCACACCATGTAGTAGTAGGATAAGTATGTGTATTCATATTGCACTAGAAGAATAGGCAATGCACAAGGGTGTGTACCTCTATCTCATATTGCAATTGGAAATTCATGTCTAAGGGCCACAAATTTGTTATTAGTATTAGTATTTTTTATTATTCTAGATGGGTAGGGTTCATCTATTATATCTAATCTTATTCATTTAGTCTAGGATATGGAGCAACACTACTAGTGGGGTAGTTGTATGTTAGCCCTCCTTTACAATGATTGACATGGATCCACAAATAATTGGGACACCACTCTTCATGTTGTGCCACTCCTTTAGGGTTAAGATTATGAGCATATCAGGAGCCATCATCTCTTCTGTGTCCTGGTTCATATAGGCAATGATAGGTCTTGATCCTATCAGTGGGACACTAGCTAAATGAGTAGATGGAAGGAGATGACCACATTGGTTTATTGGAGATGTATTTTTTATGGATTAAATTTGATGGATATCACAGAGAGAATATAAAAAATGTGAAGGTGGCAAATGACTAGTAGAAGTTGAGGCATATTACCATAGTAACATTGAGACCATTTAATATGCCTCAACTTCTACTAGTCATTATATATATTCGATTGAATTATGTGATTGTGTTATCCAATTTGTTATGTCAATTATTAACTTTAGAGTTCTTATTAAAATATCACATGTTGTAATTTATATTTGTTATTTACATCTATTTTAATATCACTGCATATTCTAAATTATCTTGACTCTAGTATTAACTATAATAAATCCACTGCAAATAATTAAATAACTCTAGAAGAAAAGTAGCATTACGTTTTGTTATCAGAGTCAAATCTTCCAAATAGTTTTTTTTTTTAAACTCTTCTGACTAAGTGGCTTACATTAATTCCATGTTGAACATTTCAAAACAAAACATAGGCCACACAGATACCTTTCCATGTATCATATCTTATCATATCTTTTTCTCTTTTGTTTGTGAAACTCCTTCCCATAATAGTCATGACGATTGATGCCAATCTCTTATCTAAGAATTTTCAGATGAATCACTGTCAAATTATCAGTGAGGATGAGAGTTTGTAATCCAAAAATTGCAGCTCCATACATTTGAAGCAAGTTTCCATACGGCTCAAAAATTCAACTGACGGGTCAGATGAGTGAACTCCATACATTTGAAGCAAGTTTCCATATATGGCTCTTAAAGTCAGATGAGTGAACTCATACATTTGAAGCAAGTTTCCATATAACTGTTAAAGTCAGATGTGCGAACTCCATACATTTAAAGCAAGTTTCCATATGGCTCTTAAAGTCAGATGTGTGATCCCGTGAATCTTTGGCTGATCCACAAAAAGTCAAGGTCAAGATAAAATACGTTTGTCTCGGGCGAAAAATGGTCCATCTCTTCAATATTGGAGCGACGCATGTAGTTTAGGGCGCTAAAGGCTCCATCCGGACTGATTTACGTCGTTAACGACGAGGGTGGACCCCGGTCGGCGACAAAAGCTTTTAGATTTCATTTATTTCGTGTTCCCAACACCAAGACGCGGAATTTCATTTAATTCATGTCACGTCCACTCTGCTTGCGTTTTGAACAATCTTTAGTAACGCAGAATTTCCAAAGTTTAAACATGGACCATCGAATCTAATTGAGCTGTTGATCATAATAAATATCATCTCATATTTTTATATAGGTGATAGTGAAATTTTAAATAGGTGATCAAGTTTAAACTGTAAATTGTATTTTTTCATATGATTTTTATTTTTTTCTAGTAAAGATGGATCTTAATAATATCATCCAAGATTTTATTAGGCGGTCTCTCTATAAAAGGGAGTGATCTGATTTTGGTAATCAACAGTTGAGACTTTGTTTTAAGCATGCAAGATGATAGAAATTATATATATATATATATATATATATATATATATATATATATATATATATATATATATATATATATATATTGTCTATGTTGTTTGCTCGTGGAGTTTTATTGGCCCGCTATTAATTCACACTTCTAAATGCAATTCTATGGCATTGTGTGACATCGGGTGGAGAGTTGCGGAATCACACTTGCTTCCATGCATTTACATCATTCATCATGTGGGACTTTTTACAAATATAATAACTAGCAATCACACCTTAGTGTGCAATGGGTTTGCCGAAAATGGATGTGGAAAGGCGCTCTGTGTGGATAAAAGAAAACATTATTTTGCGTATGGGAAACTTGAAGTATACTTAGTTTGTCAAATTGAGTCATTAAGAGCAATACATAAGGGGGCATATTTGTAAGAGTTGCAAAGAGGAATTTTTTATTTGTTTGTAATATTAGTTTTCTAAAAAGGAGAGTATATAGAATATTTGCAATTTTTTTTGGGTCTGTTTTGATTTGTTGAATCATGTTCATCATTTGAACATTGAAATGATGTAATGATGTGTGTTGTTGTTCTATAGTGGTAAATAAAGTTTGAGTAGATTATTTGAATCAACACATACCAAGATTCACTTCTTACATTGTAAAAGTACCATAGCCTGATCTTTAATGTGAACGCTTGATTGTAACCTCAAGTCTATCACAAAACATAACACTTTTTGTCACTATGTTTATGTAGTTAAGCTTAGTTTTATAATCCCATGATGGGTAATGATTTTGTGTTCTAGTAAATGGCTCTTCAATTGTGATGGGTGGTAAAGGTAAAAACTAAAAATAATTATTCATAGTAAGGTTACGCATGTGACCATGTTCTCTACTTGAAATTGAAGGGTGCTCTCTCTCCTTATTGATCTCTCTAGGTCTCTATATATCTTTGTCTCCCTCTCTAGTTCTTTGTTTATTTTTATCTCTCTATCTCTATTTCCCTCTCCCTTCTCTCTCACACACTTCATTTCTCTTAGATTTTTCTCTTTGTATCTGTGTGTGTGTGTGTATAGTAAGGTTATTGATGCAGGGACTTTCGAAGGTCATAACTTTTGACTCGGATGTGGGTTTTCTACAAAATTTTATAGGTGGATGCGTTATGAGATGACCAGTGGTTTCCCAATCCACCCTAGTTAGTTGGACCACATCTTGGCACTTTTTTGGGGCTTGAAACTTTCATCTTGGCCCCCAAAATGGCAATTTAGTGTTTTTTTTTAGTTTTTTAAAAGTTGCTTTTTTTAATAACTCGAAACTCATGTTTTGAATTTAGGATGTTAGTTGGATTTTCATCTTACCTTAGCTTTAGGAAGTTGGATTCTCAAGATATGATTGTAAAATTACCTAAAATGGCAAAATCTGACAATTGTCAAAATCTGCCAAAAAAATATTTTTTTGTTTTTTTTTGTTTTCTTGGATATAAGAGAGTTTTCTCTCATTGTAGTAGTAGAGTTGATGAATAGAATTTTTTTTATGTTCCAGTCTCCAAATCTTTGGCTCTCAAATGATTAATAGAAAAATTGTATTGAGTGTATGTTGTGTACTGCATCAGTTACATCAGTTATGCATGTGGCCATGTTCTCTACTTGAAATTGAAGGGTACTCTCTCTCCCTATTTATCTCTCTAGGTCTCTATATATCTCTGTCTCCCTCTCTAGTTCTCTGTTTATTTTTACCTCTCTATCTCTATTTCCCTCTCCCTTCTCTCTCACACACTTCCTTTCTCTTAGATTTTTCTCTTTGTATCTCTCTCTCTCTGTATATATATCTTTCTCTTTTTATCTCTTTACCTTTCTCTTCATCCCTCTATCTATATCTCTCTCTCTCTCTTGCTTTATCTCTATTTATCTCTTCTTGTCTTTCTCTATTTCCACTCTCTCTTTATCTCTATCTCTCTCCCTCTTTTATCTCTTTACCTCACTCTCTCTCTAACCTTCTCTACTTGAAATGGAAAGGTACTCTCTCTCTCTCTCTCTCTCTCTCTCTCTCTATATATATATATATATATATATATATATGCCTCTCTCTCTCTCTCTCTCTCTCTCTCTCTATATATATATATATATATATATATATATATATATATATATATATATATCTTTTTGTCTATCTCTATTTTCACTCTCTCTATCTCTATCTATCTCCCTCTTTATCTCTTTACCCCCTCTCTCTACCCCTGCATCTATATCTCTTTATCCTAATCTATCTTTGTACCTCTCTCTTCCTCTATCTAATTTTGTCTTTTTGTCTTTCTCTATTTTCACTCTCTCTATCTCTATCTCTCTCCTTGTTTATCTCTTTACCTCTCTCTATCATTCTTTATCTTCGTACCTCTCTCTCTGTGGAGATGTAGTATACTTTCCATTTGTTGGACTTCTGAGATGCTGCAAATATCCATTTTTGAGCCACTTCAATAAGTTACAATGTTTCCCATTTTATTGGTCATGCCATGTATGAATCAATGAAGCTTGGAGATAGGATGTTGCTACTATTAGAGATAGCTACACTTTATTGTACAATGGGTACACAAGTCATCTTTGCTAGATGTATGCTTTGTACCACTACCAATGCACTACACATTAGTCATAATTTTTATATAATTTCTATTTTATTTACATTGCACACATTTCACCATTACAAATTTTACTAATCATTTTATTTCCTAATGATATGGATTCATGTATAAATTATTTTCTAATGGTATGGATTTATATATTAACTATAAAATTTGAAAGTTATACCATTAAATTATAATTATTAATTATTGTAAAACACTATTTCTATTATGAAAATAGATTACAATTTATTTATCCATATAAAACCTACTCTCATGATGTACTAATTCTATGTCCATTACAAGATCTAATTCATGTAAACATTGTAAAAAAGATAGTGTATCCATTGTAGATAATATTATTTAAATGATTTAGAAGATCGGTGAAGCGAATTAATTAATTATGTCTCACATAAGATGTCACTATCATTTTATGTGGATGCAAAACATCATTCTAAAATTATTTAGGAAAAAATACAAACTTTCTTTAAGGAAACCACATTGTCTTAGATGTATAAAGGTTATAAGTGATACTCACATTTAAGATATCAATTGGTTCTTTTTCTATTAATTCACTACAATGCCACATAGTCATTATTAGATAATGGTATATTTGGACTGCATAGACCTTATCTCTGTAATAAAATTTGTTGATCTAAAACACATGTAACCTTAATTAAATATAGAAGAATAAGTGAAGGAAATAGAGAAGATAAGATGACATATATAGTTGGGAAAACCCCTTTGAGTAAGAAACCCAACAAAAAATTTAATCCTTAATGTATTCCTTCAAAATAAGATTACAATATATTGAGAAACTCCAATAATGTTGAAGCCCATGTGTTAACACTTTAGTAGCATGTTGATACTTAGACCTAAACTAAAAGCCTAGAAATCCCTAAAATATAATCCAAAAGATATCAAAACACTATGAAAAGGGTTATATTTATAAAATTTTGCCATCACTCTCTCTCTCTCTCTCTCTCTCTCTCTCTCTCTATATATATATATATATATATATATATATATATATATATATATATATATATATATATATATCCCTCTCTGTCAATATCCCTCCCTCTCTATTTATCTCTCCTACCCTTGTTGTGTCTCTCACTCTCTCTCTTGCTCGATCTCTTTATCTCTTTTCTATATCTCTTTTTCTCTCTCTATATATATAGAGAGAGAGGGATATATATATGTATATATCCCTCTCTCTATATATCCCTCCCTCTCTATTTATCTCTCCTACCCTTGTGTCTCTCACTCTCTCTCTTGCTTGATCTCTTTATCTCTTTCCTATATCTCTCTTTCGCTCTATATCACGTATCCCTATTCTTCTCTCCATCAATCCCCCCTATCTATCTCTCTCCCTATATATCCCTCTATCTCTCTCTCTTCCATTGTATATCCATATCTATCCCTCCTCTCTTTGTTTAACTCTATTTGTCTCCCCTCTTTGTCTATCTTTCTCGTTCTATATATAAAGATATCTCTCTTTATCTCTCTCCATATAAATATATTTGTCTCTCTTTCCCACCTCTCTCATCTCTCTCTTTTTGCTTTACTCCATTTGTCTACTCTCTCTTTCTGTCTCTCATATAACTACATAACTATAATATAGATTTGATATTTAAAAAATAATACATAATTCAATCATTACAAGTTACCACTTGGACAATAAGCATGGATACCTAATTTCTATAGATGGAATTCTTATATTCCATATTAATTATAACACTTCATAAGAAATCAAAATTGATTTAATCTTAAATCTTTCTAATGTGGATAATGTTTTTAGGTTTCCTTTATATGTGTAGGGCTTAGAAATTGTGTTGATGAAGGTATTCACAATAAAATGTACTATATATCTCTCTCCCTCTCTCTCTCCCTCTATTTATCTTGGTCTCCCTCTCCACCTCTCTCCCCTTCTCTCTTCCTCTATCTCTATTTCACTCTTCAACCCCTCTCTCTCTCCCCCTTTTTATCTCTTATCTCTATCTATCTTTCTCTATTCCTCTCTCTACCAATATCCCTCTATTTATATCTTCCTCTCTCCTCTCCCTCTATATCTGTATATCAGTCTACCTCTCTCTATATATCTTTGTTTCCTACTCTCTATCTTTCCCTCCTCTCTCCCCCTCTCTCACTCTTTATCTTTGTATCACTCTACCTCTCTCAAGCTAAATCTCTTTGTCTCATTCTCTCTCCCTCTCTTTTTATATCTCTATGTGTGTCTATCTTCTTCTTTCTCTCTTTCTCCTTATCTCTATCTGATCTCTCTATCTCTATCTCTATTTCTCTATTTATTCTTATATACATCTGAGCTATTAGTCTCTATCTCCATTTATCTCTTTCTCTTCTCTATCTCTCTTCCTTTGTTTCCCTTTAGATAAATAGGCTTAAAAACAAAAATATGGTATCCTATGATGAACAATTTTATCTCTCTTCCTCTCTTTCCCTTTAGATAAATAGACTTCAAAACAAAAATATGGCATCCTATGATGAACAAATTTACATCTATGGAAGACAAGTTTTAAATCTTTGGTTACAAAGTCTCCTCCTTGAATCTTTAAAGAATACAAATTTCTTTTCAAAAATAACTTTTTTACGAGACATTTCGTTTGACATAATGCAATATTTTTTCTCATAAACTCATAGCAATGTTTTGAATTAAAACATTAATTAAGCCTCAGTTAGAAAGACAACTAATAGTAGATCTATCTCTTCTATCCAACTTGTCCCATTCACATTGATCCATTTTTCATGTCTCTCTGTATGTTTCTCTCTCTATTTTAAATTAGTCTCTAATTCTCTCTCTATTCACCCCTCTATGTGTCTGACTTTTATCTCTTCCTCCCTCTCTTGCTTATCTATCTACCATACACTAGTAGAAATATGGAAATAAATGACTAGGTGACTAAAACTTTTAGTCATGTGACCAAATTTTTTGCAACATAGCTATAAATGACTAATTTGGTCATCGATTGAAATGACTAAATAAATGACTAATTTGGTCATCAGTTGAAATGACTAAATAAATGACCAAATAAATAACTAATTTGGTCATTAGGCAAAAAACACAACTAAATAAATGGTGAGACAAATAAAAATGACTAAATAAATGACTATTACTGCTCTATTCTTTTTTCTTTCCAATTTGATCATAATCCAAGAAATCAAAGACAATACAAGGAAAGGCAATAAATGCCCACTTAGACCAAAGGAATAAAGGGAGAGAAAGGATTGAACAAAGGGTTACGAAGTGTTTAGGTGGAAATTGGATTTGTTAATGATCTAGAATTTAGATGTTTAAATCCACCTCTCGACCATACATTGAAGGATCTAGGGTTAAGTGGCAAGCACTATCATACCCTAGGTCACTTGCAAATGAAGGGAAACTTGGATTAGGGAATTTAATTATTAATTTTCCTTCTCTTGTGTCCAATTAACCAATAAAACCATAATTATACAAATATGACAACAAATTGATGAAAGACAAAAAAAGATCTTGCAGATGGGAATAAAATGACAAATCACATAATACATGTTTTCAGGGTTCTGAGGTGGAACAGTCAGGGACACTAGTACGGGCACCCAAGTCCAAGGTACCTACTTTTTGGGGGAATCTAGACTTCCTTCCAACACCGATCAACCCTGTAACTTTTGTTTCCTAAGATTTATCTGCGGAGGACACTGTTATAGGTGCCCTAGTCTTGGAAGTGCTCCTTTGTCTGACTTTTCTTCAAATCCCAAATCCTTGATGCCTACCACTCCTTCCTGTAACTCCACTTTTCCCAAATGTGACACCTGTAACCTACAATCACAAGACTTAGTTTTGGGGTTGTGGTGTTTAGAGGCTTACCTCAATCAAGCCTCGAAGGACACTTAAGTCTTTGAACATTGTTGTCAGATAAAGAGTGCATGCCCTTGTGAGGCAGAGGTAAAAACCAAAGGAATCAATGATAAAAACATAATGATATGTCACCTTGTAGTGAATCTCTCATGGAGGAGGATTCTCTTCATGCCATGAGGAGATTGATGCTCAAATCTACAAATATCAACACACAAAACACACAAATCTACTCTTGTAACACAATGAAAGCCTTGAATCACCTTGAGAACACAATAGCTTGCTAATTGGAATCTAGTTTATAGATGAATGCCTACACATGCTTATATATGCACCTACAAGCATTCCCACCAAGATTTTAAAAATCAAACTTTACCATATCGGCAAAAGAACCAACTAACAGTCATAAACCAACATCAGAAAATTGGGGCTGCCCCAAAATAGGGCAGGACTAGGGCACGGGAACCCAAAGCCTCCCCCCTATTTTAGGCAGGGTATAGCTCAAGGGGCCCACCTAGGTCCCATTTTCTATGAAACCCAGGTATCATTCCATCGGGATGATAAATATATGAACTAAAATGTCCTAAATGCCTTCTAAAGACTTGGGAGCTAAACCTCATGAGGGAAAAGCCCCCAAGGGGATATTTTCTGACGTTACATTTAGCCCCCACTTTAATGTATGTATGAACGCAAGGCCCATACATGCATTTAAGTAAGGTCACAAACACAACAAACACACCAAGAATGGAGAAGACACGCCGATCACATAGAAGATAGTAACAAGCATGCAAAACATGAAGAAGATAGTTACAGTCACGCAAAACACGGAGTAGATAGTCAATGCATGGAAGACACATTAATGCATGGAAGACAATAATTATATGTTTTCTTTTCTTTTTCTCATATATATGAAATGCAAATGCAAGTATTGGAAAATAAACAAACCTCCCATAAAACACGAAGCACTACTCAGGGGCGCTGGTCTCTGTATATATGGGGCAACACACATGCAAGGCACACAAAACCTCCCAAAATGCACAAAGAACTCCCAAAAGCATTGGTCTCTGCATATGAGGAAATAAAAATGCCACACAAAACAAGCACGCCAAAACACACACACTTGAAGACACAGAGAAAACACGACAGATAAGTGATGGAGTGTACCTATTTCTAGGTCCAACACCATCTCAGGCACATTACAGGCACACACCGATGATTGTGCTTTGCCACAACAATCATCAAAGAAATTCTTAAGGGTTGAGTTAGTCACAGAACCGCTCCCCACCTCTGTAGATGACTTTTGAAAATGATAGGATGATGTAATCTGCTTCGACAAATACACCATCCCTGCCTCTGAAGAGGGCTTAAGAAAAAAGATATGCTCAATATCCCACCTCTGCAAATCACTTACATGATTATTTGATTGATTGCAAACAAACTTAGGATGCACAATGCACTACTCTGGGGTGCAAGTCTCTACATCTGAGGACAAACACATTGCTAGCATCTATAAAAAATAGCTTACCTTATATATGCCCCCACCTTAAGGTGGTTGATATTAGTTATCAATATCAAGCACGTTAAGGTAGGAAGAAAACACACAATGGAACACCAACTTTTGCAAACCCCATGCCCCCTGGAGGTGACATGTACTTTATGATCACGAAATGTTCCCACAAACACATCCCTACAAGAAACATGTTAGTGTCTAAAACATCATGATAAATAACAACATCAATGCATATGATTTACCACACAAAGAGCCAAGGTTATACAATGAATTTGGAGTTTGAGGATAACCATGTGTTAAATTATGAAGCTCTCTGAATCAAGTACCACCAAGGCTAGATTTAAAGGCAAACAAAGGTGCATGAAGCAATAGTATTATTAAGGTTTGTAAATGCGATAGAAACATCATAGAATTCACTATGCGAAAAGCATGAGTGCTTCCACTAGCCAAGCGTCGGATAAGATATACAACCCCATCGTCATATTAGGAACTAAGTCCATTTTTTGATTTCTCTCGAAAGGGACACTAGGTCTGTATTAGTATAAATGTTTGTCGTCATCTGCCTGCTAGGTGGAAACACTAGAGGAAGGGAAACAATAAATAAGAGAGTAGAAAACAAGTGTCTTAGGGATAGTCACGTAGGATGGTTCCCCCAAGTCACCAACCATGATGCTATGTCCGTAAGACACAACACATAACAATGCAATCAGAGAGAGAGGCAATATAGAAGAATGATTATACAAATAGAAGAAGGTCACAACATATGTGGTCTCCTAGTATCTCGAACCTTACGGGAGAATATGAGGTCATCATAGGAGGCCTAAACAACACATAACACATCACGGGGAAAGAACATCATGATAGAGATAAAGGGTTAGAGATACTTACCTATAGGGTCCCTTTCGGGCTAGAAGTTGTCTATAAGTAAATCATCATCATCGTCATCCCATTCCCTAATGTTGGAGGATAGTGGGACATAAGGTATCATAGCCATATTCATATCTTTCTCATCATGTTGTTCACTGTTACAATCATCTTTGTTTGATTGAATATTAGGATCGATGTTTTCTTGTCGAGAGGCAAGGTTTATAGCATAATCTTGTCTTCTTTTTCTTCTTTCTCTTAATTTTCTATTTCATTTTGTTTTACCACTTATCTTTTGTAAGATAGGGCTATCCTCTTTCATAGGCTTGTTCAAATTAAAAGATGAAGCACTGGAATCAAACCTCATTTGTCGTGGTGGAACATTTTGTTGTTGATAATGACCTCCCAATCTTTGTAAGGATTTCAAGGGAGGAACCTTAGCATAGGGACCTTGTCCTTTCGGTCTAAAGTTCTCTTCACATGTGGGTTATTTCTCTTTTGTCATTTATTGTGTAGGAGGACCAGGTACTTTAGTTTTATCCCAAATGTAATTCAACTTGCAATGTTTTTGCTAAACCAAAGGTTTATATTAGTTTCGGGGGACGATGATTATATGACCATCCAAAGGGAATTTTAGACAATGGTGTATTGTTGAAGGGATAGCTTTCATTTATTTTAGCCAAGGATGTCCCAATTTAATGTGAAAGAGGTTAGAAATGGGGACAACATCAAACCATTGTTCGACATGTTTTCTAGATAATGTTACTAACAATGATATCTTACCCAAAGGCTTGATAAAGGTTCCCTTATGTGTCTTAATCATCGTGCTCGAGAGGTCATAAGAACCTTGCATTAACTAATGTGAAAAGAGGAACTCCTTAGTGGCAACGTTAGTCATGCAATTAGGATCAATAATAGTTCTATTCACGGGGTTTCCCATTATTTTCATAGTGATGTAAAGAGGTCCTTCTTTGTCTCCAGTTGTTCTATCATGAGGAGTGAAGACAATTTCAGGTTCGGATGCTTTACTTTTCGTGTAAGGTCTAGGAGGGAACCTATTGTTTCTTTTATGATTAGAGGCCATGTTTTTATGCTCAAACCAATTCCAAATCATATTTTGAAATATTTTCAAAATTGGTGCAAGACAAGAGTAAAAAAAATAGCCTAAAATGTTTGATTTTTCGATACTTTTTAATGCTAATGAATAACACAAAAGGATGCTATAATGATTTCAGTCAAGGGAAGAAAGTTATATGTATGATATCAGTTCAAAACAGCAATATAATCACTCTCAACACACTCTTGATGAAAATTCAAGATAATGCCAAGTCAATATATAGTGAAAATATGTCAAAATAGCACTTTTTCACCAAAATTCAATGTAAAAGGGCATAACAAAGGATGTTGTGAGGAAAATGTTGTTGGAAACTAAATAATATCAGTGATAACATCCACTTGATGAAAATATACCCAACAAAACATGCTTTTAGTGCAAACTAGGTCAAACCCTAGGGCGAAAATGGTCAAAATGTGTAGTTTTTTACAAAATTTTCACTACAAGAGCCAGATAAAAGGTTGTTGTGAAGATTTATATGAGGGGAAGAAAATTATTACCATGATAACAATAGATTAATGTGAAAATATCTTTCACAACACACTTGTAGTGCATGTTTGGAGAGTCGATAAGGCCAAATTTGGTGAAAATTATCATTTTGAAGCCCTAGGTTTGAGATCTTGGGATAAAATTATATGTGAATGATTTTAAGTATGATTAATGATGAAATTGACTTACTCTCAGATCTGAAAATTATTTTCAATCCTTATCATGCAAAATGCCCATGCAAATTTAATGAAAATGCACCAAAATTGCTAGTTTTTGTTGAAATTTTCGATGCAAAAATGTAAATATCTTAAATCTAAATGCAAATTCACACTAAAATGTAAGACTATAGACAAATTAAAATTTTAATGAACCTCTAAAATCAGTATAAAAATCTGATAAAAGATTTTGCCTACAAACCGTAGATTTTGGAATTACTAGGTTATATAAAATTGTCAAAATTTCCACAAAACCCTAGCAATTAAATGATGAAAATGCTATGTAAATTTCTATTTTTTTTATTTTTGTGTATTTTATATGAGATCTGATGTGAAAATCATGAATTAGGAAAATTTAGGAGGAATTGATGCAATTTAGTAAGCCAAACAATGCAATTTTTTTATATTTTTCCAATTTTTTTTTTTTAAATTTTCTCAATGCATAAAGTAAATGACCAAATAAATGAATGAAATCACACCAAATCTAAAGAAAAACACTCATAAAGTTGCAATTTAAGTCCAAAAACATGGGTTCACCAAAATCTTTAGGTGGAAATTAGATTTGTTAATGATCTAGTGTTTAGATGTTTAAATTTGCCTCTCCACCATACATTGAAGGATCTAGGGTCGAGTGGTGAGCACTATCATACCCTAGGCCAATTGAAAATGAAGGGAAACTTGGATTAGGTAATTTAATTATTAATTTTACTTCTCTTGTGTTCAATTAACCATTAAAACCCTAATTATGCAAATACGACAACAAATTGATGAAAGACAGAAAAAGTTCTTGCAGACGGGAATAAAGTGACAAATCATAGAATACTTGTTTTCGGGGTTCCAAGGTAGAATAGTCAGGGACACTGGTGTGGGAGCCCAAGTCCAAGGTACCTACTTTTTCAGGGAATCTGGACCTCCTTCTGACACTGATCATCCCTGTAACTTTTCTTTCCTGAGATCTGTCTATGGAGGACACTATTGCGGGCACCCTAGTCCTAGAAGTACTCATTTGTCTAACTTTTCTTTAGATCTCAAATCCTTGATGCCTACCACTCCTTCCTGCAACTCCACTTTTCCCAAATGCGACACCTATAACCTACAATCACAAGACTTGGTTTGGGGGTTATGGTGTTTAGAGGCTTGCCTCAGTCAAGACCCCGAGGACACTTAAGTCTCCAAACACCATTGTCAAACAAAGAGTGCATGACCTTGTGAGGTAGAGGCAAAAACCAAAGGAATCAATGATAAAAACACAATGATATGTCACCTTGTAGTGAAGCTCTCATGGATGAAGATGCTCTTCATGCCATGAGGAGATTGATGCTCAAATATGCAAATATCAACACACAAAACACAAAAATTTGCTCTTGCAACACAATGAAAGCCTTGAATCACCTTGAGAACATAATAGCTTGCTAATTGGAATCTAGTTTACAAATGAATGCCTATGTACCTACAATCATTCTCGCCAAGATTTTAAAAATCAAAGTTTACTGTGTCGACAAAAGAACCAACTAACGGTCATAAATTGACTCCCAAAAACTGGGGCTGCCCCAAAATAGGGCAAGACTGGGGCACGGGCGCCCAAGTCCTCCCCCCTATTTTAGGTAGGGTACAACTCAAGGGGTCCACCTATGTCCCATTTGCCACAAAACCTAGGTCTCATTCCATCGGGATGCTAAAATATGAACTAAAATGTCCTAAATGCATGCTAAAGACCCAGGGGCTAAACCTCATGAGGGAAAAGCCCCCAAGGGGACATTTTCTAATGTTACAAGAAGAAAAAAGACAAATCACACAATAGGAAATATACCAAAAAAAAAAAAGACAAGAAAATAGACAAACTGGATAGATACAAATAAAATAAAGACAAAATTATTAATTATAAAACTTTTAAATATACTATATTATTGATAAATTATTTAATTTTGCAAGTCCAGTATGCACAAGTATAATTTAAGTCAAATTAATTTAAATTATATAATTTAATAACTTAAGTTGTATAATTTATAACTTATATAACAAAATAATTATATAATTTAATAATATTTCATATTATTTAAATATTATAGTAATGAATAATTATATTGTAATATAATTTCATAATTTTATAATAAAATTATAATATAAGTTTTAGGTTTGGAGGGGCTTTAGTTTTGGAGGGAATTAATAGAGGGAATGTGCGTTTATGTAAAAATGTGAAAAATTTTGGTTATTGATGGGTCTGAAGAAGAAGAATCTGATCCAAAAAACAATATGGAGGTACTCAGAGAATGGCAAAGGGATGACCAACAAGTTCCCTTCATCCATCGATGACCTGCTGTCAGGCTTCTATGATGTTCTTCTTCTGCAAGGCTTGGAAGTCGATCTTGTAGAGCATGGAGGCCTTTGATGAAGGGAGTAAATCATAAAACACACAATAACAGAAATAACACACAAAAAATAGAATATTTCTTGATTGATTTGGACAACTTATTACATTATAGAAGCTCAATTACATTAGAGGAATCAATCCTCCACAGGCTGCAACACACTATAGCTACACATCACCAAGCTCTGGAATCTTCTACCTTATGTTACCCCAAATCAGCTAGGGTTTATGTTTTCCCACCTATTCTTGACTGTACACTTTCCCCCTTAACTCTCCTACCCCCAGGATTCCCAAAATAGTCATAAATAAAACTTTTTGGTGG
This sequence comes from Cunninghamia lanceolata, assembly GCA_027924645.1. Taxonomy (NCBI): domain Eukaryota; kingdom Viridiplantae; phylum Streptophyta; class Pinopsida; order Cupressales; family Cupressaceae; genus Cunninghamia; species Cunninghamia lanceolata. The sequence continues at coordinate 4,475,679 of BSBN01000793.1, forward strand.
CCTCCACCTAAATTTTGAAATTTACAACTCCCTCCGAAAGTAGGTCAACTTCAGGGAAGCATAACTTTTGATCCGGGTGTTCGATTGATGAAGTGTTTTAAGTGCCGAAAATCTCGCGATGTGAACTATCATGCCGAAAATGTGTAAATAGATTTCTGTCAACTTTTTAGGATGTTATGGGATGTATTAGTGCCTCATGTATCTCATTTTGGAAAATTTTAGGGGATTTTCAGAAAACAAAAACTTTAATATCTTTCATCTCACAAATGATCTTTGCTTAATTCCTTCGCCAAAGGTCTTATATTTTAGTTATGAAGCTTTCTGTAACTTTTTTCTTCAATTTGTGCCCAAATGGAAACTTTCTTGAAAATGGCAGTTAAACTTTCCAAAACTGGTAATTTGCTATTTTCAGCAGTTTGGAAAAACTGAAAGTCCTACATCATTATTCAGGAGATTATGGAGCCATAAACACTAATTATAGAAAGAAATGAAAATAACTACAATGATTTTGATTTAACTTCTTTTTGGGTGATGCAAGATTGCCCTTACACCACTAGATGCTCCTGCATCAGACACCCATGGTAATTTCAGAAGTGAACCTGTCACGTCTCAGGTGTTTGTTTAAGGAAAACCCAAATGGTCAACCTCTGCCTTAGACAACCAAGAAAAATCTTCAATAGGCCTTCCTTTCCATTTCACCAGATATTCTTCATATTACCTATTCCAAGTACTTCTTCCCACATGGCTATCCAAGATCTCTTCTATCTCCTCCGTTGAAGTAGATGTCAGAATACTCCACTATTTTTCTGTTGGTCCATCCTCGGTGCCACCTTCATGATATTATGTTAAATCAACAATGTTGAACATAGGGAATACATTGATCCCACTCAACAACTCTACCTCGTATGTATTTCCTGAATCATGCTTCTTTAGGATTCTGCACGATCTAAATTTCTTTATTTTCAACTTATTGTATGTTCCAATTAGGAACCTTTCTTTTCTCAAGTGAACCATGACTTCATCTCCTACTTAAAACTCCTTATATCTCCTCTTCTGATATGCCTTAGCCTTGTTCTGAGTATTCATCTTATTAATGTTCTTTCTCACCTCTTCAAGCAAATTCTTCAGATGTTCTGCAAAGTCCTTAGCTTCGACACTTGTCTTTTATTATTTGTCTAGCTTCCTTAACTCAGAATCATTTCTTGGGCTATTCCCATATATAATCTGGAATGGTGATTTACTAGTACTCCTATTGAAAGAATTGTTGTAAGCAAATTCTGCTTGTGGTAAAATCAAATCCCATCCCTTGGGCTTATCTCCTACTAAGCATCGTAGTAGGTTACCCAAACTCCTATTCATCACTTCTATCTGTCCATCAATATGTGGATGGTGTGCAGAACTGAACTTCAAATATGTCTTCCACTTCTTCCATAATGTTCTCTAGAAATAACCAACAAAATTGGTATCTCAATCTAAAACTATGCTCTTTCGTAGACCATGTAATCTCACCATCTCTCTAAAAAATAATTCAGTAATATGAACAACATCATTAGTCTTCTTATAAGGAATGAAATGTGTCATCTTCAAGAATCTATCCACCACCACAAAAATGGAATCATGTCCTCTTTATGTCCTTGGTAAACCAAGAACAAAATCCATACTAATATCATCCCATGGCTTCTCTGGTACAGGTAGTGGTTGATATAGACCTATATTTTGACTTGCTCATTTTTCCATCTAACATACTCTGCAACTCTATACAAATTTCCTCACATCCTACTACAACTGTGGCCAATAATAATTTTCACCAACAATATAAATGGTCTTATCTCGACCAAAGTGCCCAGCCAATCCTCCACTATGCTTCTCCTTAATCAGGTTCTCTCTCATGGAACTCCTTGGAATGCACAACTGCCTTCCTTTAAACAACATGTCATCTTGGATTATAAAATCCAACCATTTTGTCATGTCCAAAGTAACAGGTTCCAGACAAGCTTTCCAAGCCTCTGTAAAATCTAGATCTTTAGGATACAAAATTTTGAGCTCATCGAACCCAACAACCTCTATCTTCATTTCTATCAACAAATTTTGCCTTTTTCTCAAGGCATCTACAACTCTGTTGGACTTTCCACTCCTATGCTTCAAAATAAAAGTATAACTCTGCAAAAACTTGACCAATTTTAAGTGCCTCTGGTTCAACTTTCCTTGACTATTAAGATACTGTAAATCTTGATGATCAGTATATAAAACAAACTCTTTTGGCAACAAATAATGTATCCATTTCTTCAAAGCTTGAACTATTGCATAACATTCCTAATCATAAATAAAATACTTTTTCTTGGCATCATTAAGCTTCTCACTAAAATAGGCAATGGGATTACCTTCTTGACTCAAAACAGCTCCTATAGCACTGCCACTAGCATCACAATCTACCTAAAACACCTTATTGAAATCTAGAAGTGCCAAAACAAGTTGCTTTGTGACTTTCTGCTTCAATATATCAAAGATTTTGTCTACTCCTTTAGTTCATCTAAACTCTTTTCTATCCCCTCTCATTGTCTCAGTTAGGGGTGCACAAATGCTTCTAAAATTCTTGATAAACTTTCTGTAAAAACGTGTCAAACCATGAAAAGATCTTACCTTTGTAGCACTACTCGGTGTAGGCAATTGAATGATAGCCCTTACTTTTTTTGGTTCCATCTTAAGACCTTCCTTCAAGACAACAAATCCCAGGTATACCAACTCCTTCTTTGCAAAACTACATTTCTTCAAATTAATCAAAAATTTCTCCTCCCTTGTCTTCTCTAGAACTCTTCTGATATACATCAGATACTCATCCCAAGTCTTACTAAAAATCAAAATATCATCCAAATAAACAATAACAAAACTTCCAAAAAATTCTTTCAGTACCTCGTTCATGAGCCATATGAATGTGCTCGGTGTGTTAGTTAGCCCAAATGGCATGACTAACCACTCATACAAACCCTCCTTTGTCTTGAAGGTTGTCTTCCATTCATCTCCTTCTCTGATTTGGATCTGGTGATACCCACTCTTCATGTCAATCTTCATGAAGTACTTGGCTCCACTCAAACAATCTATTATGTCATCCATTCTTGGCAATGGAAACCTATACTTGATCGTGATCTTATTTATGGCTCAAGAATCTATACACATTCTCCACTCTCCATTTTTATTTGGTGCTAGTACTGCAAGTACCCCACATGGACTCATGCTCTCCCTTATCAATCCATTCCTTAACAATTTGTGAACTTGTCTATTCAACTCTTCATTCTCTACTGGAGTCATTCTGTGGGCTGCCTTATTTGGCAAACTAGCTCCTCATGACAAATCCATTTGATGACTTATCTTCCTCACTGGTGCTAAACCTTCTGATACATTATCAAAGATAATGTCCTAAAATTTTTCTAACATATCTGAAACTTCTGCTGATACATCTTCACATTTCTCTTGATGAATCTTAGGAATCAATGCAAAGCAATGATGCTCATGCTTCATACCCTCCAAAAATTTCCTACCATCTATCAAGCAAATTCTGGCAGTACTACATGTTGGGATAAGGTACCATTAACTTTGTAAATCTCAGTATTGTATTTATTCTATTTATTATATGTAAGTTGTAATTATCCATGAGGAGATGTACTAGTTTCACTGGCAGGGGTAATTTCGGAGTCACTGGAAGTTATTACGGAGTGACTTTTACTATTGGCAAATGTAAAAACTTATGGTAAATGAGGATAGGCATGCTCCCTTGAGGAATATACTATTTTTGGCATGTATGACAACTGTCATAATGTTTGGTGAGTAAATTTATGATAGTTGCAAGTTGTCATAAGATTATGAGATTCTATGACGCATATGACGGATATGTTAGTTGTATATTTTCTATATTTAGCCCAAGGTTCCTATCTTCGAAAGATACTCTTTTCTACAATCTATGATAGTTATGACATGTCATAAGATGCTATAAGAGGCCAGATTTAGTCTTGGGCACCCAACATTTGCATGGCTATTTTTGGACAAGTGTAAGATGTTTGTAAGATAGCATTTAATGTTTGTATGTTGGGGAATCTCATGAGAGAGAAGGTGAATGCCTAAGATGAGTTAGAAAATGTTTCTATAAATATTTGTCATGTATTAGTTGCTGCAATATATAGATTTTAACTACTCGGGTGCTGCCGGAATGCTGTCATATTGAGGACTGGTAGAGAGAGTTGAAGTGTCGTTGTATTGTAAATAATTTTTAGATTAATACAAACATTGGGCCTCTTTCCTGTGTGGAGTTTTTTACCCGAAATGGTTTTCTCCATGTTAAACATTGTGTTTTGTGTTCATATTTCTGATTTTGCATTTCTGTGAACCATAGTTTTGTTTTTGTGATACAATCTCCATTAATAACACACAGTTAAAGATTGCAGAAATTTATATTGAATCAGATTTCCATTGAAGTAGTGTTACTTTCATTTCTAACATTTGGTATCAGAGCCTAGCCAGCTTTGACTCTTGGTTCGTAGTATGGAAGCTATAGCTACAGTGGGAGATTTGGTTGTGTTTATTTTATAGATCTTGTGTTGTTATTATGGCTGCATCCACCATTGCATCAACCTCTCGATTGGACATTAAGAAGTTAAATGGAATGGGGTATGAGTTGTAGAAGTTGAAAATGGAAGATTTGTTGGAAGAAAGAAACCAATGGTTGGTTGTTCAAAAAGAGAAGAAACCCAATGATGTCTCTCAAGATGAGTGGGATAGATTGGATAAGAAGGCATGGGGAACCATCCGGTTGTGTCTTTGAGACTCTGTCCTATTGAATGTCGCAAAGGAAGAGATTGCATACAAGTTGTGGAAACGGTTGGGTGAGATCTATCAAGCCAAGAGTATGGTAAATTTAAACTTTATTTAAAAAGAAAATTATTTTCCATGAAAATGTGAGAAGGTGAATTAGTTGCAGAGCATTTAAACTCTTTTAATTTGATAGTGAGTCAGGTTGATTTAGTAGATATTGAGGTTAGTAAGGAAGATAAATGTATCTTACTTCTTTGTTCTTTACCTAAGTCTTGGGAGATTGTTATCCTTGCTATCACTGCTAACCTTGTGGATCCAAAGTTGGATGCTCTTGTTTCAGTGCTACTGTCACAGGAATTGAGGAAGAAGAGTTCAAATAGTTCAAGGGATGCTCTCAGTGTTAGGGGAAGGTCTAAGGAAAGGGGACCTAAAGGAGATTAGAAAGGGGCTAAGGACAAGTCCAAGAGCTGGTCTAAGACTCCTAGTAAAAAGAACAGAGTTAAGTGTTGGAACTACGGTAAAAGGGGACATGTGAAGAAGGAGTGCAAAAACCCCAAGAAATAGTGGGAGAGTGCTTCAGATAAGTCCTTGAATGTAGGTGAAGAAGTTTTACTTTCTGCATGTAATCTTGTTTCTAATGATCACTGGTTGGTTGACTCAAGATGCTTGTTTCATATGACCCCACATAAGGAATGGTTCTCCACATATGAAGAATATGCTGGAGGTAATATCTACCTTGGTGACAACTCTACATATCCGATTGTTAGGAAAGGAAAGGTATTGTTGTGTTACAGTGATGGGAGGATTAAAACCCTCCCTGGTGTTTTGCATGTTTCTGGATTAGCTAGAAATCTGATTTCAGTTTTGAAGTTGAATGATTTGGGAATGCATGTGACATTTGACAAGCATGGCTGTAGATTGGTGAGAGGGAACTTGGTGGTAGCAAAAGAGAAGAGATTCAGGAAATTGTTTAAGCTTGAAGCCACTACAGTTTGTAATGCCTCTTATGTTTCTGAGGCTTCTAAAAACACTTGTATGTTGTGGCACCATAGATTGGACCACACAAGTAATAATGTACTGAAAACTATTAAGAATAAAAATTTGGTGGATGGTTTCTCCTATTTTGATGAGCATTTTGATTTCTGTGAGCATTGTGTGTTTGGGAAACAAAAATAGGAAATCATTTCCTTCAGGAAGTAATAGAGCAAAAGAGAAGTTAGAAATTATTCATACGGATGTGTTTAGACCTGTGGATATTGAATCTATCAGAAAATATCATTATTTTGTAACTTTCATTGATGATGTATCCATATTTACATGGATTTATTTTAGGAAGCATATATCTGAAGTTTTCACTAAGTTTAAGGAATTCAAAGTCTTAGTAGAGAACCAATCAATTTTAAAGATAAAAATATTAAGATCTGACAATGGAGAGGAATATTGCTCTAAGAAATTTGATGAGTTTTGTAAGCATGCAGGTATAATCAGACAAAAGACAACTCTGTATACACCACAATAGAATGGTGTTGTAGAACTTGGATGAACTAAACAATTATGGAAAGGGCTAGAAGTATGCTTAGTGATGCACAGTTGGATAAATGCTTTTGGGCAGAGGCTGTGTACTGCTTGCTACTTGATAAACAAATCTCCTTGTAAGGCTCTTGATTCGACACCTTATAAAGTGTGGACAGGTAAGAAACTTTTTGTTTCACATTTAAGGGTTTTTGGTTATGAGGATTTTGTTCATGTGCCTAATAAAAAGTGATCTAAGTTGGATCCAAAGGCTGAAAAGTGTACATTCATTGGATATGGTGATAATGTGAAAGGTTATAAGCTTTGGAATCCACTAACCCACAAGATAATCTTTTCTAGAGATGTTATTTTCAGGGAACTTAGAGCAATTTCTAAACCTGAGTAGCCAAAAGAAAAAGTTGAAAAGGTAAAGAGAGTGCACTTTGACCTAGAGTAGAAAGATGGACCTCAAAAAGAACAAAATGATTGATTAGGGGGTGAAGAAGAAGAAGAAGAAGATTCAAGTAGTTTTGATGAAGATGAATCTATTGTGATAGAAGAAGTTGGTACAGATGATCATGAAGAAGAACGAGTAGAGTGTCTTACTCCACCCTTGAGAAGATCCACAAGACAACGGAATCCAGTTGATAGGTATAGAACACCAGATTTTTATTGTGTATATGCTTTATTGAGTACTAACGATGAACCTAGATCCTATAGGGAAGCTATTTATGTAGATGATAGTGAGTCTTGGTAGCTAGCCATGCAGGAGGTGATGATGGCTTTAGACTCTTGTAATACCCGGGATCTTGTTCATTTGCCCAAAGGAAGAAAGGCCATAGGATGTAAGTGGGTCTTCAAGAAGAAGTTTGGAGCAGATGGGTCATTGGAGAAATACAAGGCTAGACTGGTAGCCAAGGGCTACTCCTAGAGAGAGGGGGTTGATTTTGGTGAGATATTCTCTCCTATTGCTAAATTGACTTCTATTAGATTTCTCTTATCTATTGCTGTACTGATTGGGAGATTGAGCAAATGGATGTTAAGACTGCATTCTTGCATGGAGATCTTGAAGAAGAAATTTATATGCAACAGCATATAGATTTTGAGGTAAAAGGAAAAGAACATTGGGTTTGTAGGTTAAAGAGATCTCTTTATGGTCTGAAACAGTCCCCCAGAATGTGTTTTCAAAAATTTTACTCATTTGTTTTGAAATTGGGTTTTGTTAGAAGTAAAGAGGATCATTATGTTTACATTCATTGTGTTGATGATTCTATACTGGTTATTGCTTTGTATGTTGATGACATGTTTTTTACCAATACTAAGGGTATGGTCAGTGAGCTTAAAGCCCAACTTTCAGGTGCATTTGAGATGAAGGATCTTGGTGCTGCAAGGTATATTCTGGGAATGGAGATCAGGAGGGACAGAGTTAATAGAAAGCTTTGGTTGTCACAAAGTATGTGAATACTATTATGCAGAGGTTTAGTTTGCAGGACTGTAACCTAGTTAGAGTTCCTTTACCCATTGGTACTAAATATTTCATTAGATATGTGTCCAAAGACTGAGGATGATCTTAAGGATATGTCTAATGTGCCATATGCTAGTGCTGTAGGGAGTTTGATGTATGCAATGGTTTGCACTAGACCAAATATTGCCCAAGCAGTGAGAGTTTTGAGTAGATTTATGTCTAACCCTGGTAGACAACATTGGAACTATGCAAAGAGGGTGTTTAAATATCTTGCAAGTACTCCTAATCATTGTTTGGTTTATTCTGGTACTGATAGTGCTAATAAATCTTTGGACATCCAGGGTTTTGTTGATGCAGATTGGGTAGGTGACTTGGATAGTCGAAGGTCCACTAGTGGCTGTGTTTGCTCTGTTTGGAGGTACAGTGAGTTGGATGAGTAAGAGGCAACCTAAAGTTGCTTTGTCCACCACAGAAGCAGAGTATATGGCTGCTACTCATATCTCTAAGGAGGCAGTTTGGTTGAGAAGACTATATATAGGTATTGGTTTTGATTGCAGGATCATTCAGATTGGTTGTAATAGCCAGAGTACTATCTGTTTGGCCAAGAATGCCATGTATCATGCTCGGACTAAGCATGTTGATGTTCAATATCACTTTGTTTGAGAGTTGGTTGCAAATGGAGAGACTGAGCTAAAGACGATAGACACTGAGGAGAATGTTGTAAATTCATTAACTAAGCCTGTGGGCACAAAGAAGTTTGTGTGGTAGACACTCAGGAGAATGTTGTAGATTCATTGACTAAGCCTGTGAGCATAGAGAAGTTTGTGTGGTGTAGAGAGGCCGTGGGCCTTGTTTCTAGAGCTTGATTATTTTCATGTGATTTCCTATAGGTTGATTTACAATGTATAATGTCAAGTGGGTGAATGTTGGGATAAAGTACCATTAACCTTGTAAATACCAATATTATATTTATTCTATTTATTATATGTAATTTGTAATTATCCATGAGGAGATGTACTAGTTTCACTAGCAGGGGTAATTTCAGAGTCACCGAAAGTTATTACAGAGTGAATTTTACTATTGGAAAATGTAAAAACTCATGGTAAATGAGGATAGGCATCCTCCCTTGAGTAATATACTATTTTTGGCATGTATGACAACTGTCATAATGTTTGGTGAGTAAATCTATGATAGCTGCAAGTTGTCATAAGATTATGAGATTCTATGACGCATATGACGGATATGTTAGTTGTATACTTGCTATATTTAACTCAAGGTTCCTATCTTGGAAAGATACTCTTTGGTAGAATCTATGATGGTTATGACATGTCTAAGATGCTGTAAGAGGCTAGATTTAGTCTTGGGCACCCAACCTTTGCATGGCTATTTTTGGACAAGTGTAAGATGCTTGTAAGATGGCATTTAATGTTTGTATGTTGGGGGATCTCATGAGAGAGAAGGTGAATGGCTAAGATGAGTTAGAAAATGTTTCTATAAGTATTTTCCATGTGTTAGTTGCTGCAATATACAGATTTTAGCTACTCAGGTGCTGCTAGAATGCTATCAGATTGAGGACTGGTGGAGAGAGTTGAAGTGTTGTTGTATTGTAAATTATTTTCAGATTAATACAAACATTGGACCTCTTTCTTGTGTGGATTTTTCTACCTGAAAGGGTTTTCTCCACGTTAAAAATTGTGTTATGTGTTCATATTTTTGATTTTACATTTTTGTGAAGCATAGTTTTGTTTTTGTGATACAATCTCCATTAAGAATACATAGTTAAAGATTGCAGAAATTTATATTGAATCATATTTCCATTGAAGTAGTGTTGCTTTCATTTCTAAGACTACATACCTTTTCTTCCACCTCCTTCAGGGGCTTCAACGTATGATGAACTCCATCCTTTGTTAGGGAATATGTGTTTACACGGCCATCATGGATAGTGCTCCTATCATACTGCCATGGTCTCCCAACAACATATGACATGCATCCATTGGTATGATATCACACAGCACCTCATCATGGTAGTCCCAAATCTTAAACTTCACTAAACACTGCTCATTGGCCAAAGCTCTGTCATCCTTCTGCAACCATGCAATCCGATATGGATGTGGATGTTTTCTTCTTGTCAACTTCAACTTGTCAACCATCTCCTCTAAAACAAGATTGTCAATGCTTCCACTATCAATAATAATATCACAACACTTACCTTCACATTTGCACCTTGTGCAGAATAAGCTCTTCCTCTAATTGGGTTCTTTCTCCTCATTCAACAAAGTTCTTCTAACAACTAGGGTTTCTCCCCTTTCAGCATCTTTAGAATGCGCATCTTCATCTACATGTGCAACTCATGCATTACCTTCAGGTCTTCTATTTGTCCTTCCTTGATATTGCAGACACTCATATTCTCAATGCCCTTCTTCTCCACATTAAAAATAGGTTCCTCTAAAACCTCCTCTTGTGGGTCCTTGCCCAAGGACCCCTTCCTCTTCCTCTTTGCACACCATTGTTCTAGTCATGAGGGTGGTAGGCATTATCCCCTCTCTGATTTCAACTGGTGCCAACTTCTTCACTTTTCTTTTGATCTTCATTATGGCCTCCATAGGGTCTTCCACCACTCCTTCCGCCTTGACCTCTTCCCCTTTTCTTGCTATCAAATCTTTTATTTAGCTTCTCTTCCACCTTCAGGTAAAACCGGTACACATCTTCTTAGCTCCTCTTGAATACCTGGCCTCAACCCATTAATGTAATGGGCTACCTTCTCCTTGTTGGCCTCTGCATGGCCTATCCTAATAGTAATCTTATAAAACTCTTTTGTATACTCCTTAACAGACTTGTTACCTTACTTCAGTCCTTATAGCTTCTTCAACAATTCCATCTCATAGTCCACATGAATGAACTGCTTCTTTAGTTTCTCCACCATCCAATCCCATTAGGTGATCTTTCCTTTTCCTCTTCTATTCCTCTCTAATTGGACCTCCTTCCACCAAATACTAGCATGACCATTCAACTTTGTTTTTGCAAACTTGGCCCAATCTAGGTCCTCCACATAAAACATAAAAATACAAAAATAAATTATAAAATCATCAAAATGTCAAAAACAATTTGTTTCTTGCATTTATGTATCATTCTGTTCTTCTTGCATTACAATTTGTGGTTTTCTCTTGTAGTATTTTCTCTTTAGTAAGGAGTCTAAGGTTTCCTAGATATATGTTATCCTTTTAGGACCTAGAGATCCCCATTTTCACAACTGCCATTATCCCCCTTCATTCCTAGTGATTCTAATCAAATCCTAGCTCTTAGCTTTAAACAGATCCCAGTCTTAATGAGTTAAGATGTTAGGTCAAAACAAAGTCAGTATCCAAACCTACAGTGTTGAAAGGAAGCTTGCAAGTAGACCTTCCCATTCTTCCCTAGTATTAGAGAAGTCAAACCAAATTACAACAACTTTAGGTGGCGCTCAGCCCCTTATCTTCCTTGGCCAAAAATGTTCAAAAGATTAAAAATCTGAAGGAAGTAATCTAAAATCTGAGTGAATAAAAAAATGAGTGATCAAAATAAGAGTGTCAAAAGTTAGAATTGAGAGATCAAAGCATTACCTATCAAAGTTTCAAAAGCATTCATTTCTGGAAAAACTCAAAATCTAAAAAAAAAAGAGAAAGTCAAGTGAGGAAAATACAAAAAAAGTAAAAAAAAAAAGAGAGAGATATACAAAAAAAGAGTGAAAGAGAGAAGGTTGATGAATGTCTGTACTCTTGGGTGGAGATTAGTCTAAGCTTGAAGCCTCAAGGGTGACATTCTAATAGATAAATAAAGGTACTAGGCACACACATGCACTTGCTAAGAAAAACTGAAGAGCCTAGTAATCTCTAGGATCATCTTCTATCTAGGGACCCTTGTTCTTTCCCATTTATCCTCCACCCCTGGTCTACTTTGCTTTCCATCTATGATCTAAGTCTAGGGAAGACCTATAAAATTTGCTACTTGTCTAAAGTTGAAAGCTTAAATCAATTTGTCTTATCTAGATAAGGATCAGTGTTTAGCCTTTAGCAAAGTCTAGAAATCAAAAACGCTCCATATTCATTTCCACTCCCCACTTGGGTTTCCTTGAGTCCTATCTCACAACCTTGAATAGGTCTCTTATATCAAGACAACTCGCAATCCCCTAAATTGAAAATCGTATCTAAAGAGCAGTCACACTATTTGTTCTACATTTGCATTCATGCCAAAAATTAGAAAAAGAGTCTCAAAGCAATAAAGTCAAATTTCGTATCTCATGACATTTAGTAGAAGTGTTCATTTCAGCATTTCTTGTGTTCTTGCATTATCATATAGTGAACTACATATCATATATATATGTCATAAAAAACTACAAAAATATGTCATCGTTGTCATACTTGCATTTGTTAAAAGAGTTGAAAAGGTCAAACATAATTAAAAAGTTCCTCAAAACTTCCAAACATACACAAGAGATGAGTACAAATTTTGATAAGAGAAAACCATAAAAAGATAGACTTCCATGGATATGTCTAAAGTTTGCATACACACGAGTATCAAAGAGCTAAAATAAAATGCTCTCGAGAAAAGTAGAGGCTCCCCATGCAAGGGGGCACAAATTTCAAGACAAGTAAGTCAGGGGCAGTTCCCTCCAACAAAACCCTCAAGACTTCAGCTCCTCCATCTACGAGTACCACTGTTCACTCCTTGAGACCTATGAGAATGAGGTGCTCTACTATGAGCATGTGACTATGAAGGCCCAGCCATGCTAGCATCACGTCGTCCAAAATTAAGGTGGTTGATTTCTCAGAGTACTTGGTTCTCACCCTTAAGCATATCAACCTAGGTCTTCAACTTTGTAGTTATCTGGCACTCATGGTAGACAGGAGAAAAAATGCTAGTGTGTTGCCTTGCAGTAGGAGGCACACCAGGATCATCCAAAAGATGATCACGAGTCATCCTAGTGAAGGGAGAAGCTAATCCAACATTAACGTCACAAACAAAGTCTCTCCACTCTTTGACGTTGCCTGAAGTAGAAAATTGAAACAAGACCAAATCAGTTCCATACAAAAAAAAGAAAGGACAAAGAGTATGAAAAGTAAGTAAACAAAAACTTACGTGGATTGCCAGGCTACTAATCAGGGTCAAACTAACACATCACCTCATCTGAATGAGGAGGTCAGGGAATAACATGAATATCATCTTAATCATCAATATCATCAAAATCCTCATCCTCAGGAGTGGCCTCATCTGATAAATCATTACTATCCAAAACATAGTCCTTGTCAGTGGACTCTAAATCAATAGTCACAATTAGAGATCTATTTTGTGGTTACACAACATGCCCCATTTTGACTTGACAAAACAAGGACCCAACTTTTTGTTTGGTTTTGCTTGTGTTTTCTACTTGCTGGCAGTCTGGTAAAAGTAAGTCAATGTAGATGATCTTGCATAAATGGGACTGGGTAAGTCATCATGATGAGGTCAATTTTTTTCAAGCTTAACATTTCATGTCAATAACCTCATGGGTGGATAGAGTATAAAATTTCATGCAGGTTTGCCTTTTGGATCACCCAGATATTCCTTAGGGAACAAAAGTTATGATGAGTCAATGATCTGGTCAAACCTGATATTCCGAGGGGAGGATCATATTTCTTAACATCAATCATATTATAAAAGATCACCTCGATCTAATATTATCACCTGATAAAATCATTTGCTCCGAACATCCAGACGTCAACTTTATGTGATAACGATATCTACCCGACAAACAACGTCATATATTTTGCGAAGGTCATATTCCTAAACATCACCCTGATATTTGAATATCACCTCGATATTTGAATATCGGCCTATCGCAAAATATCACCCTGAACCAATATCCTACTAATGTCATCCAAACTTGATAATCAAAAAAATAAACCTGATGATGATGTCACCATTCTTTTTACCTCGAGGAGGTATATGTCCAAACATGACCCTTCCTACATAACATGATGATGACATCATAAAGCCCTTCCACTTAAAACAGATGATCATATTATACCAAGGGGGTCATATTCCTGAATATCATCTGATATTCAGAATATCACTTGATCTTCAGAGATCACCTCATGCCTTGCCACCATAACATTAAATGAACGTGGATGTGGTAGGTGGTTCCCACCGATTATGAACCTGATACATACACTTGGCGAGATCTGGGAGTTTCATACAGGAAAATCAGATGTTTCAATTAATTTGCCCTAATTTGCCCTAATTTTCCTGAAAGAAGAAGTTGAAAGTGATTTACAGAATCATTTTACACTTACCTTGAGATAAACCAGTTTTTACAGACAACTAAGCTTCTGAACCCTCCGACGAATAACAGCCGGACACACACAATTTACAGCAGAATGAAGCAAGTGAAAGTCATTAGTATCAAGGTCATTTTCAAACAATCATTAGCATAATCAAGAGGATAAGCGCATCAGGTAAGTAATTTTAAGCCCTCTTGTTGACATCTTTTGCATATCTAGGTATCATGGTGTTTAACTAGTTTGAAGTTATGCATATCAAGATAAACTAGATGATGAAAAACTATAATATGCATGATGATTAATAAAAATATAGAGTATATGCATGCATGTGGTATAAAATTGTAAGACAGACTGGTTTTCTTGATTGCAGGCATCCATGGCAGACAAGCGGTTAGCTAAGTCAGAGGCATAATTCCTAAAACCAATGTTTGCTCATCTTGAAGGTGTTCAATTAAAATATGGAGCCATTACAGATACACACCAGGGAAATACAAATCTGGCTGCCTGGTCAGTTAAAATGAGTGATGAGAAGAATAATAGCACCTTGTTGGATGCAATTTTTGTATTTGGGATGTGGAATATAGCTAGTTTCCCGTATTCCATGGAAACTCCTGAGACGGTTATTGAGTGTGCGAGAAATTATAACCCGCAGACAAGGAGGGTAGAGAAGCATGGTAGAATATATGCTGATCTGTCAATCAAGGATATTGCTGCCACTTTCAGTTCCCCGTTGGCCAAGAAAGTTGCCAACATAGATTTGAGGAAGTCGGAAGCAGAATATGAGAATAACAAGAAGTCTGCTACGAAGAAAATGTATCAATGGAGGGCGAAGAATAGTCGTTATCCTGCAGTAGCTAAACGTCCTGTACATTTACATAAATTTGACTTTTATGATGAGTACCAATACATGATAGCATTGCTAAGTAGAGTGACAGGCCAGCCTAATGTTGGAAGTTTTAAGGACTGGATGTATGCAGTCATCCTGATGTGTCTCTACACAGATAGCAAGCCAATGTGGGCCAAGATGATAAGTGATGCTCTAGATGAGCAGCTGATGAACCTAGGAGGTCCGGATTGTCCCTTCTATATGACCTCATATATAGTTTATTCATGTGCCTACAAGGGTACATTTGATGCGTTGATTACAGATGGAAAAATTGGAGGCACAACCAATGATGTACACATATGGGATCATCATCCCCAACTGCAAAGAGTGAATTACCTCCAGGATTACAAGCTGGTAAATGATGCATTCTCTATGCACCTAGTGAAAATAATGGAACAAGATAGAACCAAGAGACTGAGCATGGAGGCTCAGAAAGTTATCTATAGGCATGTAGCCTAGTTTATCCAATTTACCACTTTCTCCTATATTAGGATTGAAGATTTTGAGGGGGAGCCTCTCATGCTCCCAAGGTACCCTACAGATGCAGTTGTCTTAATGGAATTTCTAAGACAAATCTCTACAATATTGAATGCCTATAAGGAAAACAACAAGCTTCCACCAGTTTTGTTTCCAGTTACAATGGGCTGGTATATGTGCCCAGATTCTGAGAGTATAAAGAGGGCCATAGATGGTTTAGTGATGATGAATTTCCATCCTTTTCCATTGATAAGGTCATATGATCCATATGGGAGGATGCAAAAGATCATGGGAAAACCCATCCATCAAAGGAACCTTGAAGATTTCTGGGCAGATTGTGAAGATGAAGCTGAAGCCCGAAGAAGAAGGTATCAAATGTTAACACTTAACCAAATGAAGACCTTTGATTGCATCTCCATCCCAACACAACTAAAGAAAGATGATGGAATGATAATGGCTGATGAATATGAAGAGAAAAAGATATATAATGATACCATCTCTGCACCGGATCTCACTATACAGGAGGACATCTCCTTAGATCCATTCACAGGTAGGATATTATAGCTAACCCAAGCTTGGGTGGATGAGCAGATAAATATACTGAAGAAAAAAGGTGTTGTCATCACGATGGACAATAAGAAGAAAAGACAGGAAATTGCTAAAGATGAATATGATGACTTCTTAATTGAGAAGAGAAAGACTAAAGGAGAAAAGGTACCACCTCCTGAGAAAAGCAAAAGACCTCCAAGAGGTAAGAAAATTGATACTGAACCCAAAGGGGTTGTAATTGAAAAAGTTATAATGCCAGCTGAAGATGCATCAGGATTTGGACAAGTATCAGCATCATCTGCACTGCCTCCCATGGATAAACAAAAGGCTAAAGGAATCCAGAGGCTAACTGCACAACCTACTATTGCATATATGGAGGATCAAGCCTCACATAAGAATAAAGAGAAGGATATCCCTTTAGAAGAAGAATCTGAAGAAGAGGGAGGCCCTATATCCTTCACAAGGAAAAGAAAAGCACCTCAGGTGGTAGCCACTATGCCTAAGAAACCAAGGACTTCTATGAGAGGTGAAATAAAACAAACTCCCATAATGTTGAGGGGAGCAGGTGGAGAAGTACTTAAGATGGAATTGCAACATAACATTCCACCTCCCACCATTGTGAAGTTTAAAACTGAGCAAGCAGAAGAACAAGTAAAAGGAACCTCTAAAATACTTCAAAGTGGTTTAATCTCATTAGATGAGATAGTCGACCTATCTGATGATGAGGTGATGAAAGATGTAACTTCACAAAGAATGGAAACCCTTGCTGCTGGCACTCAGATAACTCCTCATGGAACTCCATCAGTACAAATAGTGTTAAAGGAGATGAGGCAAGTGGAATCAGGGAAAGAGAAGAGCCCAGAAAAGGTAGCCCAAGAGATGGGGCTTGATACATTGATTGAGCAGGTAACCAGTCCTGCAGTAATTGATCTTACCTATAGATAGGATGCAAGTCCTAAAAATCAAGGAGGTATTTAGGATAAAGAAGAAAATGTTGAGGAAGTAAAGATGGCAGAGATAGAGAGCCACACTTTGGATATGGGTGAGCAACAACAAAAAGAAGTACCTGTTGGACCCAAGATAATTGAAGTCTAGGATAAGAGAGGAGAAGAAAGGGATACATTAGATGATCCTGCCCTAAAGGTACAAGAGGTAATTGTTACAGCTGCAGAACAAATTGCAGTTCCAGATCAGGTTGGTATACCTAAGATAGATACAGGGACATCCACATAAGCTAACATGCCTCATGATGAGGAAATCACCAAGGGGGATGAGAAGCCCATGGAGGAAGCAAAAGATCAGGATCAAGATAAACATGAAGATGATCAATAGGATCACCCTCTAAAAAAGGAAGTTCCTCAATAGGAGGATATACCTAAAGATCACCTTCATGAGGAACGTCATGAGGAAGAAAAGAGAAGATCACCCTCACCATCGAACATGATGGTGGATACCAAAGATCAAGGTGATCATCATGATAATGATGGAGACCAACAGTCAAAGGATCCAATTCCTCGATGGCTCGGAAAAGAAATTGGTGCAGAGTTAGGCAGAGGGATACATGAATTTGATGTATCCACATTATTTACAGAAACCCTGATAAAGCCAAGGAGGAAGGCTAGAATAACTTCTGCAATAAGAAGGGATCCTATAACTGGTAGAAGAACAGCCCAGGTGGCCATCCCTACAGCAGATAAAGAAAAGGGCAAGATCACTCTGGATGAATTCTAGATTAATACAGTAGATTTGGGATTTGCCAATGAAGATCAGGAAGGCCAAGAAGGTAAAGACATAATTGATTCATTGACCCAGAAGGTGAAAAGAGAAAAAGAGAAAAATAAACAACACAAGGAGCACATTGCTCAGTTGCATACTTACATAAAAGGGTTAATTGACCCTGACGATACATCTAATGATCATGCAGTCCCATTGACTACTATTTCTCAGGATGAAGTAAATAAACTGGATCTCATGAAGCATGAGTCATCCATAATGAGAAAGTGGATGTTATCCACATTTGATGAAGCAGAAGAAGTGGTAAAAGCCTCTTTAAAGAGATGGAATTCTTTAAGTGTCTCCAGGAGAAAAGTTGATAAATTGCAGATGGAGATCAGGAAGAGGTCTTTTCAGTTGGAGAAAATTTTGACCATCTTGGAGGAAATAAAGAGAAATGACCCTCAAGTTCTCATAAGAAACCAAGTGCTAAATAACAATAATTCACTGTTGATAGACATATGGTACAAGGACATCAGATTTGAATGTGATGTACTTAAAAGATGCAACAGTAAGCTAAGAGATATCAGCATGAAACTACATGATATGATGTCATATGAAGCTGAAATTTTAGAAGTACTGGAGGGAAAAGCGAAAGGCAAAATAGAAAATCAAGATGAGGAGTTTGCAATTAAAGCTCTACATAACAACTTCCAACAGGTAGCTGATGATCCCTCAAATCACTTGATAGAAGAAACTATGGATAAGATCATGAGGATCAGGGTCAAGATGGAGAATTATAACAAGACATCCAGCAGCAGGAAAAGTAAATTAGAGAATCTCTGAGGCAAATATCAAATGCATAGGCACACCACCATCAAAGAAAAAACTCAAGATGGTGGGGAGATAGAGAAAATAGTACAGTCATATGAAAATATCCAGACATCCATGCAGGTCCATGTACAAGGAGAAGCTCATCAGGATGATGAAGATTTTGAAAGTGATGATACTAGTGCACATCATGATGATGATGAAGAACCCGATGAAGGTACGCCATAAAGGGAATGTAAGCACATCAAATACTTAGGAAAATATGAGTTACCTAGATGGTTGCTAGCTGGCAACTGGTGCCACATGATAATGTTGACAAAGTCAAAGAGAAATGTGAACCATAGATCTTAAATAGATAAATCCTAATCATAGATCAATTGTAACCGCTCCCTCATCTTGTTCTATAAAAGGTGCAGGGATGCCTCATTTTAAGGCATTGGAAACTTAATTGAAATCTATTTGTTGAAATATTCAGTGCTCATTTCAAAGTTGTTGTATACATATATGTTCTTGCATACTTAATGAAGAAGAAGACTGTTTTGATTACAATCCATAATAAACGTTGAGTAATCAGTGTATGAATTCTTGATACATGATATGGTTTCCTGCATCCCTTGGAGTGCATATCTACTTACATGTGTTGTTTTCATACCTTTTTCCTTTGAAGTTAGCATCGGCTGTATCTAGCTGTGGAATGTCCTGGTGAACATATGGTTTGATTTCTTCTCTTCATGACTATATCTGATTGTATATGTGGCTCAATGGCTGAAGGTTCAACTTTAATTTGAAGTATTTCTTTCAATTTCTTTCAATTTCAGAGCATTTCATCATCACAATTGCAAATAATTGATAATGTTAAGCAAATAATACAAATATGTGACATCTCATAGATAACTGAACATATTAAACATATTTGAGGGTAAAACATGTCAAAATGACAAATATCATGCAAAGATGTAAAGATAGAAGCATTATTTGAAGCTAGTGTAACTTTCTGTGTAGCATCATTATAGGAAACATTATCTTACTGATGAGATCTACGTAAGGCCCCAAAAATGGAAACAGCAATGCACATCAACCTCTGAGTAACGTCAAAAGATTAAGACCTAATCAACGGAGACTTGAGATCATGAATTCTCTAAATTCATTGTATCTTTCAAGATGAATAAGGGTTAATGTGTACTTTTATTCTATGTTTGTTTATGACTAACATCATGATCAACAAGATCGAGAAGGAGTCCTCTCCCTCCCCTTCGTCCTCCTCTAGAGACCCTATTAATGAAGATGCTTGGACTCAAAGCAGTCCAAATGACGTTTCTCTATCCAATCTCTCCCATCTCTTGAATGGCCCTGCAACAAGTAGACACTAGGGGCAAGTCCTCAAGGACATCCCCACCAAACTACTAAAAAACATGATCAACCTGATGAGCCTCAACCAGACCATTGCAGTCTGTGATCTCTGTGACCTCACGATAGTGCTCTCTAATCTCACCATCTTAGGCCAAAGCCCCCTCCATGTCATGATAAGGATAAAAATTCATGTTCTCATTAGTAAGAGTAGCAATAGTAGGTAAAGTAGCATAAAAATGACCAACATGCATCCACCTCACTGCTCTTAGTAGCCATCTATCTGGAAGAGGAATAAGCTTCTGGTAAGGCTTCAAGTGCTAAAATATACAGGTCATAATCAGAGAAGAGTGGCTAAAAGAAAGAGCCCCTGGCTGTGAAATCTGATAGAAGTCTCTGTAAACCATAGCCAGAATGTCTAATCCCCAAGAAAAAATTGTGCCCTCCTCAATCTCATGAATGATGGGTACCCAACACCATCTCAGATGATCTGAGGCTTTGTCTCTTGATAGTCTTGAAGCAATCAAACCAATCAGGAACCTCCTCAAGAGTAGGATACAGAGTCGTGGCACGGAAGTAAGCTGAACTCATGTTTGGTCTAAAGGGTGATTAACCCCCATAAATGCAGTCCAAGAAGCCTTGTCCTCACAAGACTTGCTAATAGAAAGAGATAAGGGATGTCCCCTCATAGGTACTCTAACAATATGATATACATCATCTAGAATGATAGTCCACTCTCTAGAAATCTATGGGAACCAAAATGTGTTTCTCTTTGCATCCCAGTAAGTCAAGATGTGGCAGCATATGTGGGATATAGGATGAATCAAAGGTACATGACAAACCCTAGCAAGACCTACCCTCTTCAGTATAGCATGATCCTCATTACTCAATAAAGCAAACATCCTTGAGAACCATCCCTACTCTTGGAACGCATTCCATCGAATATGCATGTCCTACAAAATTAGAAGAGAACTTTATATTAGATCTCATAAACTCATAAAATCCCTAAAAATTGTAAAACTATAGAAAACCTAACACAAAAAAATCACATAAACCTTCAAAATTGCAATAAATAGGTAGATTCAATGACCAAATCATGTAAGCTCGAAGCGAAAAAGGTGTTAAACAACATCATATGCAGTCAGAAATCAATCCAACAGGGTCACCCCCAGGTGACCCAGGTGTTTTTCTAGGATCTCCCCCGAACGACCCTGCTGCTCTTCAGTATCTCCCCCGGGCGACCTTGCTGTCAAACAGAATCTCCCACGGGTGACCCTGTTGTCAAACAGGATATCCCCCGGGTGACCTTGTTGTCAAACAAGATCTCCCCCAGGTGACCCTGCCTAACAAAAGGGGCAACCCTAGGAGTGAATCCCTCAAGAAAAAATCACTCTAAAAATCTCATTTTTTGACCGATTTCAGAAAATGAAAGATCAATCTTGCTCTAAACAATGAGACATGTAATGCAACAGGAAGAATCATCAAAAATAGACAATTTTAAGATATTTTTCATAAAATTTAGGATAGGGTTTAGGGAAGAGTTTTTCATGATTGCATACCTAATTCTCCGCAGCTGAAGAAGAGGCGGCCATCTCTGCAATCTCTTCGATGATACCTCTCTATCGACTACTCAAATGAACGATTCCATCACTCTTTTGCTCCAATCTCACAATTTGTCTTACTTTGTTTTCCCTTAGCTTAGTTTCATTTATGCATTTTTAGATTAGTTCTTTGCTTTTATGCATCTATTTTGTGCATTATTTTACGTGCTCTCATCTACAGGTCAAAATTGACAAAGACAAGTAACTAGTGAAACTCAAACGATCTATGGTAAGTTCGTCATTTTAGTTTTCATTATTTACGTTGATATATTTAGATGCTAGAATAATTCTAGTTATTGCAGGTATAAATTGCAAGAAAATTGACAACAGGTAAGACCTAGTTCAAGAACAGTACCTACCTTTCATGTAGACTACCGTCCCCAAGGGGGTAAATATGTAAGTACATAAATCATGCATTGCCTCCATGAGGACCCCTATGATGATTCAAATCCTTGTCACGTACATGTAAGCATGAAATAATGTCCTTTAAGTAGTAGGCCTCTTGATGATGTGTCCTCCTTTCTTGTCTTGTGTTGTTTCTTCTTTGTTGATTTCCCTCTCTCCCTGTTTGTGATTCTTTTCGACACTTGTTGCGACACTTGTCGACTTGCATTTTCTAGCTTTCAACCTTGCTCCTAAGCCTTGTGAGTGTCTTGTAGGTGATTTTTCACCTCTCCCCTTTGTTTTTCATCTAGTGCACCTCCTAGAAGCCTTCTAGAGGTCTCCTTATCCATCTCCGACTTTCAGTTTTTAGTTTTGTCAAACCAACCAAAATCTCCCCCTATTATTTTCAGATCTCCTTAGGGAGATCTTTCTAATGCGAGTAGAGATTTGGATTCTTCCACATGACTGACCTGTTTCTTGAAGCAGAACCCCTCCATTTCTTCTCTTCTACCATTTCCCAGCCTCTTTTTCTACATCTAACCCTATCCAACCCAGATCTCCCCTGGGTGACCCTATTGGCAAAAGAGGAGACCCTCATGTTTTTGAAGCCATAGAAAAACTTGAGTTTCTCTCTCATTTTGACTCCATTTTCACCTATTTTTCTCTTTATTTGTGTGATTTTTGATCCATGATATAGAGTTAACTATTTCATGCACCCACACATGCATAATTATCTTTATTTGATCTTAAATTAACTCTTCAATCAATCTCATGCATTCCCTCACCTCCATTATCTCTCCAGTGATAAGTTATCTTTGCTTCATCACTCTCCAATCAGCTGAGTTCACTGGGTAAGCAACCTTGTGAACTCCCCAATTTATTCTTGTTAACTCATCAATCAAATGAGTTAACACTCCAATCAATTCCTTCTTCTAAACCTATAAATACCCCCCTCCCTCAAGCTCAAAGAGAGGCATATTCATTGTGCACATAGCTCTTACCAATTTGTCTCTCCAACTTAGCATTCAAATGCTCTTATAGGACGAAGGTGCCTTTTACTTTATTTGTTCAAACAAGCAATGATACACTGCTTCATTCTATGCCATTGTGCTCAATCCAAGCTCTCATTGAGCTCATGCATGCTTCATCAAAGCTTCTTTTTGCTTCTTTGGGTCACTTTGTTGTCAAGAGAATCACATGCTGCCACAAGAGGATTTAAGGTTGCCTGTCACAAGGATTACTGAGGGTAGTGGAGTCAAAAAATCTTTATTTCTTCCTGGTTCCTTCATTATTTTCTTTCAATTCATAGTAATTAGAGAATCAAATTTGCTTTTGGGAACAGTAAAACATTTATTTTTCCTTAATAAGTAGATCTTGCATGTTAGATTAGTCGCTTTCATATTTCTAGATCTAGATTGTTAGAAGAAGCATTTTCCCTTTTCTTAGATTAGATTGCATTAAAAACATCAAAACAACAAAAAACATAGGTTAACATTGCATTGGAAAAGTCATATATAATTGCATACATATTTCTCTTTCATAGATTAAAATCACTTTAATTTCCAAAATACTCTTAAAAATACCAAAAAGATGTTTTGCATATCATTTAGCTTGCATCCATATAGAAACATTAGAACATATAAAATTGCAAACCCTCGATTCCATCACGAGGTAACAACAGTTAAACGATTCTAACAAACCCTTGATTCCATCATGAGGTAAAAACAAGTCAAAACAAAATCAAACCCTAGGTCAACAAAACCCTAGGTCAAAACCCCAGATCTGGTTAAGGTTAGTAATTACACAATTTCCTCTATCCTGATTCATGAATGTGCTTAGGAATGAGAGGAGAGTGGGTGAGGTCTATCCATGATGAGATCCAAGAGATCCATCCACAACCACAACAAGAAACATTTGTTCTACCACAAGGAGACCCATTTGTCCTCTTGTTGTTAGAAGAAACTAGATAATGCTAGATACAACAAGAACTTGGTCAACACATACAAAGACAAGAACACAAAAATGAGAACAATCACTTACAGACATAGAGGTGGAATCTAGGAAATCTAAACAAAAGAAGATAAACTAGTGATCCTTTGGGTCATAGGGTTATCTCAACTACAACCACAATTGAACGAAACATACAACTAAGCACACAACAACAAAGGCTATAGTACTTGCCAACCCCTCTCTATGAAGTCCAGCTCTCCAATGAGCCAGACCCCCACCGTGTCTCACCTCCTCTCAACTAGCTAATTCCACGTGAGCAAGAGTGACGTGGTAGATTGCCCCGTGGCAAGGAGGGAAAGGGTCTGTGCGCGTGTAAAAATCTGACCCGATAGCCCCAGGTGACTGAAATCATGATTTTGAGTGTAAAGAAACCAGACAATAATTATCATCAATCAATCAATCATTGGTTTACAACTTGATAGGGGCAATACCTTGTTTGTATTTGAATCATTTGTGCATGCTTTCTTTCTTGCTTGTGTGTGCAATCATTTTCATCTTGCATTTGTAT
This sequence comes from Cunninghamia lanceolata, assembly GCA_027924645.1. Classification (NCBI taxonomy): domain Eukaryota; kingdom Viridiplantae; phylum Streptophyta; class Pinopsida; order Cupressales; family Cupressaceae; genus Cunninghamia; species Cunninghamia lanceolata. The sequence continues at coordinate 4,500,061 of BSBN01000793.1, forward strand.
CATATCCTTATCATTCCAGCTAATATTCATATATTGTGTATGTTGGAATGGCTTTTTGCATTAACCTTTGCATCTAACATTATAGTGTACCTTTTGTACATTAGTAATGCTCTAAGTTTTCTTCCTCATACATTAGAAAAAATTGTATTATGTTGGTGCATAAGACACATCGTTACCTTGGTCCTTATACCTTGGTGGATAACATCTAGTGCTATATCAAACTCCATGGTTGCTCACCTTCATTGCAGCATAATGCATCATTTATTTCTTCTATCCATTCCATCTTTCTTCCTTGAGCAATCCCTTTAATTTCAAGAGCCTAATTGTGTTTGTCCAACTCACCTATCCTCTTGAGGGGGCATCATCATCCCATCATCATCCTTTTCCTCTAGATTTTTTGAAATGTTATTCGACATAAATCTCATCATCTCAAACATCATTTCAAAGAGTGGAAAAATGTAGACACTTAAATTTATCCATGTCTTGACCATCACCTAATCGATGCTTTACTACAGACATCATGTAGTATTTTTTCCTAATCCCACTCCTAATCCCACCTATCCCACTTTCCAATTAATTAAATAAATCCTATTTATTTAATTAATCTACCTTTCACATGTTCCAGCTAATTCAAATTAAAAATCTGAATTTCTTCTCACCTTTCACCACATTCAAACACTTGTCCACCTCTCAATTGAATCATGTGTGACCTACTACAACTTTCAGTTAATACACTTCACATGTCAAACTAATTCAAATAAAATATTTGAATTAGGTCTTCCTTATTCTCCTTCACACACTTGTCACAAGACTACAACTCCTCATGGAGTGGGAAACCCTATTCTATCCTAGCCATCCACATCATTGAAAATAACTTTTGATCTCAACCATTCATTCAAATCAACCTTTTCTATAAATCAAACCTCTCACAAGCCATTTTCATATGTCGATCTTTTGAGTACTGTTATGTTGTTGGAATGAGCAACCAACATTCCTCCCACAATCATCCTTCAAAATCTTGCATGCTTATGTGAGGTTGAGAAGAACAATGGAGATAAATCAAATCTAGCATGGAGATTGGTTTTCTTTGCTTTCTTGTTTTGATTTTCATGCTAGTTTGTACTCTATTGTGCTAGTTAGGGTTTGATATCTTGCTGTTTTAGTTTCAGACCTGATTTTTTCCCTGACAACACTCCTATTAATGGGAGTTAGTTTTTAAATATATTAAAATTGTGAGATTAAATCAAATTAACATTTGGGGGTTTTGATATAACTTAATTTAATCGATATGTTTTAGAAAATTCTGTTAAGTGATGATTTATTTAAAATAAATTAATTTTTTTAAGAAGAATGTTTAAATTATAGCACATAGGGTTGAAAATTTTTAATAAATGTTATTGACAATTTATTTAATCAAATTAAATTAAATCGGCCTATGACTTTGTTAGAAAATAGTTAAAAAGAGATAAATAATAAACAATAGTTAAATAAAGATTTCTATATAAATACACATGCTAGTTAATATCTTCTAAACCTTTGTTGTTAAAATTTCTATAAAGAATTTTAATAATCAAAATGAGTTAAATTTTTTAATTCTATATAATCCAAGCAAGGTGTCTAGTTAAAAGAAATAGTTTCGATATGAGATAATTAGTTTTGTCAACAATTTTAATAACTCATAAATCAAGTTATTTATATTTTGTGACTTTATTGTAAGATAATTAAATAGATAAAAAGATAGATAAAATAAATAAATGAGATTAAGTATGAATGCAAGTTTAAATGAGTCCTAAATGTGCTCTTGCAAATTTAATTTTCTTTTGTGAAACTATCTAATTAATCATAATATTTCATTCAAAAATTAAATCAAATTGAAATATTAGAGGTGAAGAAGAAATTGAAATTTATTATGATTTAATTAGTAAAATAATTGAATGATGTCATCTTATATTTATTTAGTCATAAATTTAATTTTAATAATTGTTGGTATAATATTTTATTCACCTAGCCTCGTTAATGGGAGTAAGGGTTTTGAGGCTCAAAGGAGAAGATTGGAGGTTAGATTTAACCTACCATCTCAAGGATGGGCAAAGATGAATTTTGGTGGAGCTTCCAAGAGAAACTGTGGAGCATCCAGGACAGGGTGTATAGTGACAAATTGGAAGGGAGCAGTGATTGGGAAAGAAGCAAAAGAACTTTCCTTTGGTTCTAATAATGAAGCAGAACTCCAAGCCTTGTTATTAGGCCTAAAGATGTGTCAAAACCTCAATTTTAAAATGTGATGGTTGAAGGGGACTCATAAGTAATTGTTAATGCAACTAGGAGCAAAAGAATATTAAATTTCAAATTTCAAGGATTATTATATGAGGCTTTAGGCATCATCAACAAATTCGAAGGGGTAGTGGTTAACCATATCTACCACGAAGATAATGGGGAATTGGATAAATTAGAAAGCCAAGCTATTGACTCTAGCAATAATATAATTTGGGAGGTGGTAAGCTATGATGAATATTTATGACTGAGAGGATGTCGGAGTAGCAAGGTGAGGTTGGCGAAGCATGTGAAGGGAGATGGAATGAAGGAGTATCAATCATTTTTCAAAATGGATAGTAATTATAACTATAGCCTTAGGCATTACATATCATCTAAAGCAAAATCTGATGGTGAGAATGGACACCCCAATTAAGTTGTTGAGTAGTGGTACAGTATGGTAGGAGGGTTCATAGAATGAACTATCTAGACCATGCAGCAAGAGTAAACACAATGGAAAAAAAGAAAATATATAAGGCAAATGTAGATTCAGTCATTCAGTATATCATAGAATTCAAATACAAATCAATCAGCAAAATGAAGGCTTACAAATTAGGGCTCATAGGCCTGATTACAGAATATCATAATATACACAAGATATAGATTTGAATCTCTCATGCAATGAATCCAAACTATGAACTTATACTATGATCATCACTACTTTCCTAGGCATCTATTACATCAATACATATCATATCTAGAACATAAGATTCCTCCGTGTCGGCTAAGGAAGATCACAGACTCCAATGAAGAGCTGTAACATGTGTACATGGATAGGTCGGACCTAAATGAATAGAATTCCTCCGCAAATGAATGGAATGGTGTGCCGATCTCAAGGAAGGTTGGTTTCAAATCAATAATCATTAATTGATGTGTCTTTTAGCTTTGCAAGTCTTGAAATGCTCTGCAGGTCTTCTCCTTCAGCCGATTAACTGAGATTGATCCAAATGCTCTAAATTTTAGATATGTAGTGCATGAATGAATGTAGATGCTAAGTCTGGCTCCCCAAGGTCTAAGATGCAACTATGGTAGAATGTGGACCAAAATACAAAACTGCTACTAACTAAACTACCTGAATTGAACTGGAAAAAGAAAAGAAATGAACTAAAATGTAAATGTTTTTGGTTGATGCAAGATTTCTCTTGAACAAGGAATACTCCTGCATCAGACACCATGGTTGTTTTGAAAGTGAGTTCCTCACTTTGATGGGGCTAGAGGAAAACCAAGATGGTCTACCTTAGCTTGAGAAATCTAGGATGAATCTTCTTCTTGTCTGCCTTTCCACTTTACAAGGTATTCTTTGTATTGTCTTCCTATGGTGCTACGTCCACCTCTGCTATCTAAAATGTCAATCCACTTTGGTGCTTGTTGTGGTAATTGCTTCTTTAAGTCTTCTTCAATGTTGTCACTGAACTCTGCTTCATGATACTGATATAGGTCTGCAATGTTTAAAATAGGTGATATACCCAATGCCTCTGGTAACTCCACTTCATATGCATTTCCTAAATCAATTTTTTTGATTATCTTACAAGGTCCAAACTTCTTCATCTTCAACTTGTTATATGTCCCAACTGAAAATCTTTCTTTTATCAAGCATACCATCACTTCCTCTCCAACTTCAAATTCCTTATGTCTTCTCTTCTCATCTGTTTTCTCTTTATACTTTCTGTTCATCTCTTCCAAATGCTTCTTCACCTGATTATGCACTGTCTCCATAGGTTATGTGAATTCTTTTGCTTCTACACTTCTCTTTTCTTCCATGCTGATGTCTCTCAATTCTGCAACTTCTCTAGGGTTTACTCTGGTAACAATATCAAAGGGTGTTCTTCCAATAGTCCTATATACTAAATTATTATATGCAAACTCTTCTTATGAAAGAATTAAGTCCCAACTTCCTACCTTCTCTCCAACCAAACATCTCAACAATTTTCCCAAGCTCATATTCACTACTCCTATCTGTCCATCAGTCTGTGGATGAAATCATGAACTGAACTTCAAATTTGTCTTCATATTCTTCCAAAAGTATCCAAGGAATCTTGTATCTCTGTCTAAAATTATACTCTTACGTAATCCATGCAATCTCACAATCTCCTTGAAAAATAGGTTAGCTACATGCACTGCATCAGTTGTCTTCTTACAAGGTATGAAATGTTCCATCTTTGAAAATTTGTCCACTACTACATATATAGAATCATATCCTCTATGTGTCTTAGGTAATCCCATTACAAAATCCATACTTATTTCTTCCCAAGGTCTCTCCAGTATTGTCAAAGGTTTATACAATCCATTATTCTGACTACTTCCTTTGGCAACTTGACAAACTCTACAACTTTGCACGAATTTCCTAACATCCTTATGTATCTGAGGCCAAAAATAGTTTTCACTCATCACGGCCACTGTCTTTTCAATACCAAAATGTCTTTCCAAACCACCACTGTGTTTCTCCTTACTCAAATTATCTATCATGGAACAACTAGGTATGCATAACTAATTTCCTCTGAACAACATTTCCTCCTGAATGAAATAGTCTAACCACATACTCTTATATGTCAAAATAGGTTCTTTACATGATTTCCAAGGTTCTACAAAATCAGTTTCTTCCTAAAACATATGTTTCAATTCATTCAAACCTATCACTTCAACTCTCATCTCTGTCAACAAGTTTCTTCTACTACTCTACATTTGCAACTTTGTTTGATTTTCCAGACCTATGCTTCAATATAAAGGTATAACTCTACATGAACTCTACCCATCTCATATGTCTTTGATTCAACTTTCCTTGACTGTTCAACTATTACAAAGCTTGATGACCTTTATACAACACAAACTCCTTAGGTAACATGTAACATCTTCACTTCTTCAAGGCTTGAATTATGGCATAAAACTCCTGATCATAAACTGAATATCTTCTCCTTGCATCATTCAAATTCTCACTGAAATATGCTATAGGTCTACATTCTTGACTTAATACTGCTCCAATTGCATTCCCACTTGCATCACAATCTACGTGGAATACCTTATTTAAATCGGGTAAAGCCAAAATAGGTTGCTCTATCACATTCTACTTCAACAATTCAAAACTTTTATCTACTCTTGATGTCCACTGCAAATCTTTTTTGTCACCTCTCATTGTCTCTGTGATAGGGTTACAAACTGAATTTAAATTTCTGATGAACTTTTAGTAGAAACTAGTCAATCAATGAAATGATCTGACTTCTCCAATGCTCTCCAGTATAGGCCATTCCACAATTTTTCTTACCTTCTTAGGGTCCATCTTCAATCTTTCCACAGAAATCACAAATCCCAAGTATACTTAACTCTTCCTTCATAAAACTACACTTCTTAATGTTTATCAGCAATTTTTCTTCTCTCAGTCTCTACAATACTTGTCTAAGGTGCTGCAAATGTTCTTCTTTTGTCTTACTAAAAATCAAAATATCATCCAAGTATGTACAATAACAAACTTGCCCAAGAATTTCTTCAAGACTTCATTCATCAATCTCATAAAAGTACTAGGTGCATTTGTCAATCCAAAGGGCATCACTAACCACTCACACAATCCTTCATTTATCTTAAAAGAGGTCTTCCATTCATCTCCTTCTTTGATTCTAATCTAATGGTATCCACTCTTCAAGTCTATCTTTGTGAAAAATTTTGCTCCACTCAAACAATCCATGATATCATCCATCCTAGGTAAAGGAAATCTATACTTAACTGTGATCTTGTTTATTGCTCTAGAGTCTATACACATTCTCCATTTTCCATCTTTCTTTGGTGCTAACACTGTAGGTACTGCACAAGGACTCAAACTTTTTGTGATCAAACCTTTCCTCAACAACTCTTGTATCTGTCTATTTAGTTCTTCATTCTCTGCTGGTGTCATTCGGTGTGCTACTTTGTTAGGAAAACTAGTTCTAGGTATATGATCCATATGATGATTGACACTCCTGATTGGTGTCAATCCTTCAGGTACATTGTCTGATATGCTATCTTCATACTCTGTCTGCAACTGTTTTATCTCCTCTGGTCATGATTCTTTAGTCTCTTTCTTCAATGTTTCATGCTTCTTAGGAATCAAAGCATAACACATGTTTTCATGTCTCAAACCATCCATAAATTTTCTTCCATCTACCAAACAGATTCTAGCATTTCAACATACTTCACTCTTAGGATCATTTTCTAAAGGAATCAAAGTAATTCTCTTTCCATTTGATGTTATAGTGTATGTATTCTTTCTCCCATCATGTATATCCTTTCTATCATATTGCCAAGGTCTACCCAACAAAATATGACAAACATCCATAGGAATAATATCACACAAGACTTCGTCATGATAAGATCCAATATGAAATTTCACTAAACATTGTTCACTCACCAGTACTTTATGATTATCCTGAATCCATGGTATCTAATAGGGCTTAGGGTGTTTCAATCTTTCCAACTTCAGCTTACTCACCATTTCCTCTAAAACTAGGTTACAATAACTACCATTATCAATAACAACTTTACAACATTTACCTCCTAGTTTGCATCTGGTTCTGAACAAATTTTTATTTTGTGGTGGTTCCTCATTTGTCTCTGCTTGAAATAGTGCTCTTCTCATCACAAGTGATTCTCCCTTCTTAGTTTTACCAACAAAACTAGGTGATCCAACAGGTTCTTCTTCCACATAAGCTGCTCTTCCACTATTCTCTGCTCTCTTATTTGGACTACCCTAATTACATTCAAATGCTCTATGTCGTTCACCTCCACACTTGAAAGAAGTGCGTTTGAATGTTCTCCTATCAGATCCTCTTCCTTATCTTCTATATCCTTCACTTTGGTATGGACTAGGGTTTCCTCTGTGGTAGAAAATTCTATCATCTGTCCAGTATGCATTATTATCTTTGTCTTCCTTCTTGAATGTGTTCTCTGGTCTATCCTTCTCTGCATATGATCTCTCTTGTCCAAAAAATGTTCTATCTCTCTGAAATTTACCTCATCTCCCTCTCTACTTTTGATCATGCCTCTTATTCAACTTCTCTTCAACTTTCAGGGCAAATTGGTATGCTTCCTCCAGTGTTGTCATCCTCACCCAACTCAGTTATTCTTGAATGTTCAATCCCAGTCCATTGATGTATCTAGCCACTTTCTCCTTGTTTGCTTCACTATGTATTTTCCTTATGATCATATTATGAAATTATTTAGTATACTCCATAGATTTCTCATTTTGTCTCAGGTTCTGCAATCTCTTCAACAATTGCAACTCATAGTCAGGTGATACAAACTGATTCTTCAATTTTGTCACCATCCTATCCCATTTTGTATCTTTTCTTTCCCTCTCCTATTTCTATCTAGCTGAACTTCTTTCCACCATATAGCCTCATGTCCTTTCAACTTTGTCTTTGCAAATTTCACTTTCTCTGAATCTTCAACTTCTTCATATTCAAAGTATTCCTCCATGTCATTTATCTAGTCAATTAACTCCTCCATATTCAAATTGCTAGTGTAGTTTGGTACATTGACTCTAGGTCTCTTTCCAATCTTTGAAATAGCTCGCAACATCTTGACTTGATCTAATTCTTCTTCTTCATCACCTCCTAGGGTTTCACCAATTTGATCAACAGATTGAAATTCTTCTTCATTATCACTTTCAACATTAGGTCTAGGTGTCAATCCTCTTCTCCTATCTTCCTCAACAACATCCAATCAAATTCTCACTATTTTCATCATTTCCATCATCTCATCCATTGTTCCAATAGTAGGGGCTTTTCTCAGCGACATTCTTCCTAGGATCAAGTGCAAACTGCCTCAAATTTGATGATCAAGCTACAAGATGACAACTGCCTCACAATTGGTGATCTGTTGCAAACACAATAACCTGCCTTGGATTTGGCAATCTATCCATAGCAAGATCTTACTAAATTCCTTTGCCAACTTTACTGAATTCCCTCTCAAAGATTCAAACTTTCACTCTAATACAACTTGGTGCAGTCACAGTAGGAGGGTTCACAGAATGAACTGTCCAGACCATGCAACAAGATTAAACACAACGGAAACAATTCAAAGATATAACGAAAATGCAAATTTAGTTATTTTTTATATCATAGAATTCAAATACAAATCAGTCAGCAACATGCAGACTTACAAATTAGGGCTCACAGGCCTGATTATAGAATATCAAAATATGCACAAGATATAGCTTTGAAGCTCTCATGCAAAGAATCCAAAATATGAACTTATGCTATGATCATCACTACTTTCCTAAACTTCTATTATATCAATATATATCATATCTGAAACATAAGATTCCTCTGTGTTGACCAAGGAAGATCACAAACTCTAATGAAGAGTTGTAACGTGTGTACATGGATATGTTGGACCTAAATGAATAGAATTCCTCAGCAAATAAATGGAATGGTGTACAAATCTCAAGGAAGGTTGACCACAAACCAATAATCATTTATTGATACATGTCTTTTAGCTTCACAAGTCATAAAATGCTCCGCAGGTCTTCTCCTTTAGCTGATTAACAGAGATTGTTAGAATGCTCTGCTCTGAGGAAAAAGTTGATCTTCTGATAGCGGTATCTTTCGGGTACTTGATCCAAATGCTTTGAATTTTAGATATGTTGTGCATGAATGAATGTAGATACTAAGTCCAGCTCTGCAAGGTCTGAGATGCAACTATAGTAGAATGCAGACCAAAATACAAAACTGCTACTGATGGAACTGCCTGAATTGAACTAGAAATAGAAAAGAAACAAACAGAAATGCAAATGTTTTGGTTGATGCAAGATTGCTCTTGAAATAGGGATGCTCTTGCATCAAGAAGGAAGATGCTAATGTATTTCTAAGGGGAGATCAAGGAGAAAAGGCTAAGCAACATGTTCAACCCAAAATGTGGTGTTGTGTTGTATGCAATCGAGTGGGCTTTAGGGGAGAAATTCATGCACACTAAAAATTGTTATAGGGTGAACAACGACCTAGCCTCAATGTTCTTGGCAGTTTTATTAGACCTAGGGGAAGAGAAGAATGCAACTAAGGTATTAATGGACACATTCATGGAGGTAGATTTTTGTCAGGGTCTCGGAGAAGTGTTGGGAATGGAAAGGATTGGAGTTGGCATTCCTCTACAAGAGGACTTTCATAGAATCAACCGTGAAGGAGAATTAGTGAATTGGCTACTGTTTGTAGCAGATACCAAAGTGGAGAAGATAGCAGCAAGGAGGAAAAAGGTGGCTCGAGGAATGCAACTCCTAAAAAGACTTGTAGGATTGGACACGAAGGATGACAAGCTTCAAGACCTTCTTAATAGCTTCTATGCAAGTGATCACAATGCATAACAGATAAGACTAGTATTTTATATCTCGGTGATTTTTTTATAACCTTTGTAGTAGTATGTATAAGTGAAGTAGTATAGTTAGAATTTCAGTATATGGAATGATAGATTGCACAAGGATTTTTTTTATACCATGTTTAGATGAAGCTCAAGCATATAGGATGAGCAATATTGTTAAAACTTTGTTTAATTTGGTTAACTATAGGATGAGCAATATTGTTAAAACTTTGTTTAATTTGGTTAACTCAAAAAATATTTAGATATCAAAAAAATATTTTATTCACCTAGGATATATTATATATTAAGTGTGATATTAGACATATTTAATAAGTTTACTTGAGATAATATGAATATTTAGTTATTCTCACCTAAGTAGCTGATAATGACATTTGCACACTTGTCTTAATGTACACAAGTGCCACCATTACTTCATCCACTTTTAGTTGATGGTAGTTAGGTGCCACTTCTATTCAGTTAAGGTTGCCTCTATCTTAGATAGGTTGAGTGAATAGATCCAATAATTGGTAGTTCAACTCTTGATTTCTTAGTTAGACTGAGTTAACTCCTCTTGACTAAGACTAATTGAGAGTTAACTCATAACTCTTGGGCATGTCATCTCCTTGATTCATGGATATATATATATATATATATATATATATATATATATATATATATATATATATATACACACTTATATTTAGTTAAGGCTGCCTCTATCTTAGTTAGGTTGAGTGAATAGATCCAATAATTGGTAGTTCAACTCTTAATTTCTTAGTTAGACTGAGTTAACTCGCCTCTTGACTAAGAGTAATTGAGAGTTAACTCATAAGTCTTGGGCATGTCATCTCCTTGATTAATGCATCCAAATATATATCCTTGAAACTTTGTCCCATAATATTGAGTATATAATAGAATTTATTGTTTCATCTAGATTTGTGATTAGCTTGTAAGTATTTTGTCTTGGGTTTTTTTTTTTATCATAAAAATTCTAACATTTAATCAACTTCCTTATATGTTATCTAGGATGAAATACTGATACATGCAAGGTGACAAATTCTCTTGTGAGAACTTGATAACTCTGATTTATTAATCATCATTTTTTAAAAATTTTTTAAAGATAATGCACCTAGTAAACTTTTTAACATGACCGACGACATTGGTGCGACACGCCCTCTGGCTCCACGCAAATGCTTTTGCCCGGAGCAATGAACCGGTGAGGCCACAACACGGGGGACCTCATCCCCTAGCAAGAACACTTCAAACCCATGAGCTCATTGGCCCAGCGAAGGCATAAATCTTGCGAGCGCATTGGCCCAACGGAGGTTTGAACTCTGGTGGCTTGCACTACAACCAAGTGACGTAACCACAGAACCACACCCTTATCGGCAATTTATTAATCATCATTTGAATAGGTGAGGTAGTTGTAAATTATTTTATAAATTAATTATAAAATATTTAAGCAAACTCATATAATTTATTATCTTGTGAGTGAAGTAGATTCCTTGTCACTAGAAAATATGTGGATCCTCTCACATCATATATATTGTTGTGTGTATATGTTGCAACAATGATAGTGCATGTTCTGCTACCATGTGTAGTATGGTGAAGTCATCATATAGCTATTATTTAAAAAATAAAAAAAATTGGTGTCAGTGTTTATGCTCATGAGCAAGTGTGGGCATTGCATAATCTTTTCCACTACAAAACCTTTTTCTTTTGCACCTTTGTCCAATCATTTTTACAAGATTGGTCTTTGTGAAACTCTATATCTAAAACTAAAATACGGTAAGCATTTATGATGCATCCTTATAAATCATGTTCAAATAGTATAATAATATATACATACATTAAAGTCTTATTCAAATTGATTAAAATTTAACCAAATTTCATATTTTAAAATTGATTACATTTCCTTTCAAATCTTATTAAAATTTAATCATTTATATAATTGTAAAAATTATCAAATATTAATATAATATTTTTCCATCACTTATTTTAAATATTTAAATATCGTAGAATGTTTAAATAAATATCAATAAAAATAAAAAGTAATTATATTAATATTTGATAAGTTTTTTTGTTGTTCTATAAACCTTTGATAGGGACCAGGGACCCATCCAAAATAGGGCATAGCCCTTAAGTCTATGTATGAAACTATTATAGAAGCATTATAAATTGGTGAGAGGACAAATTACAAGACCCTCACCCCATCTCATGTCTATTTAAAAAAAAAAACTAAGCATCCAGCTTACCTGCTAGATCCACCATATCAGCTTCCTCATCACATGTGCACTTGTATTCAGCCCAAGCACTCTCCTCAAATGGAACCCTAGTTTTTTTAGCCATTCTCTCCATAGCCTTACGAGTCTCTACCAGTCCCAACATCATATCGAGGATATGGCCGAGAATGACACCATGCTTGTCCTCAACAGTCTTCAAAGCCTCCACCATATCTTCATGGACCATAATGGAAGGGTGCTGCTATCAAAGTCAAAGTAGCCAATGTGAGTGACTGTACCGCTACAAAAACATTCCAGCGACTCCTCATGGTGCCAAGGTCAAGAAAAAATTTTGTCATTGCTTCAGTAAGTTTCCCACTAGCCTGTCCATCAACATCTATAGCCAGCACGAGCATTCTGTATAACCACTTCTAGAGCATAGAATTCTTGATCTCAGATTCGATGAATTGCTCTATTGTCGCATTCCCTAAAATCTTTGGAAGATGTTTATGTAGAGTATAATCCCACTTCATTCTCCCCCCTGCATAGCTACAAGCCACCTTTCTCTGGACTTGTTGACAATAGGGAATGAGAAGGTGTTGTACAAAGATCAGTTGCAGCAGCATCAGAAGAAAGAAAAGGATTATGTGGTGCTGGATGATACTCCAAATAGTGATGTTCTAGTGGTTCCTCATGCTCGGCAACAACAACTAGAAATACCACAAACTCCAGTGAATTTTAGACAGTCAACAAGGCTAAGTAGACCTCCTGAAAGGTTTTCTCCCTCTTTGTATTCTATTTTGTTAATAGATGCTGGTGAACCAGAAGGGTATGATGAAGCTATGCAGGTGGATACACAGGTTCAGTGGGAGCTTGCAATGAAAGAAGAAATGGACTCCTTGCTAAATAATTAGACTTGGGAATTATGTAAGTTGCCTACAGGTAAAAAGGCTTTACCAAACAAATGGGTTTATTGGCTAAAAGAGGAAGATGGAGGTAAGAAAAGATTTAAAGTCATGTTAGTTGTAAAGGATTTGCACAGAAAAAAGGCATTGATTTTGATGAGATATTTTCTTTAGTTGTCAAGATGACTTCTATTTATACTATTTTAAGTATTGTGGTTGCTGAAGATTTACATTTGAAACAGCTAGATGTGAAAACTTCCTTTTTCCATGGTGAATTAGAGGAGGAGATATACATGGAATAGTCCAAAGGATTTGAGGTCACAAGTAAGGAGAAACTAGTGTGCAGATTGAAGAAGAGTTTGTATGGCCTGAAACAAGCACCTCAACAATGGTACATAAAATTTGATAGTTTTATGGCTGAACAAGGCTACAACCAGTGTAATTCTGACAATTGTGTTAATTTTAAGAGGTTGGATAATGATAGCTACATTATTTTATGTTTATATGTTGATGACATGCTTGTAGCAGGGTCTAACATGGATTACATAAGAGAGTTAAAATAGCAGTTAGCACAGTCATTTGCTATGAAGGATTTGGGGCAGCAAAACAAATCCTTGGTATGAAAATTTGTAGAGATAGGAAGAATAGAAAATTAACTCTATCTTAGGCTGATTTTGTTGAAAAGGTGTTGTAGAGATTCCATATGGAGAATGCAAAAGTTGTCAGCACACCTTTGCCTAGTTATTTGAAATTGACTAAGGAGATGTGTCCTAAGACACCAAAGGAGGAAGAAAAAATATCCAAGGTACCATATGCTTCAGTTGTATGAAGTTTAATGTATGCCATGGTATGCATGAGACCGAATATTGCGCATGCTATAGGAGTTGTAAGCAGGTATATGAGTCATCCTGGATTAGAGCATTGGAATGCAGTAAAATAGATTCTCAGATATTTGAGAGGTACATCTAATAAACACTTATGTTTTGGGGGCTCTAATACTAATTTAGTAGGTTATGTAGACTCAAATTTGGTAGAGAATATTGATACTAGGCAGAGTACGACATGTTATGTCTTTACTGTAGGTGGGACAATGGTGAGTTGGATTTCTAAGTTGCAAAAGGTGGTTGCTTTATCCACCATAGAGAAGAATATGTAGCTGCAATAGAGGCATGCAAGGAGATGATATAACTGCAATCTTTCATGGAAGAATTGGGCAAATAGTAGGCTAACAGTTATTTGTTTACAGATAGTCAAAGTGCCATACATCTTGCAAAGAATTTTTCCTTGCATTCAATGATCAAACACATACAGTTGAGGTATCACTTCATTCGGTCGGTGTTGGATGATGGACAATTAAGGCTGGAAAAGATAAATATAGATGAAAATCCAACGGATATGTTTACAAAGGTAGTGATAAGGGAGAAGTTGAGTTCCTCTTCAGCTTTGGTTGGTCTTCAAGACTGAAAACAAAATCAGAATAGCAGAGTCGAAGGTACTTATTTCTAGTGGGAGATACAAGGTCAACGGTGTTATGATCATTCTCCAAGTGGGAGATGAATGGTGTGGAATCTGATCAGTCTCCAAGTGGGAGATTGTTGTTATATGGAGCCTAATCAGACTCCAAGGTTAAATTTTCCCCACTTTTATCAGTGTGGTTTCCCCCCAAATTATTTAATGGGGGAGTGCAGGGGGGTAGGGAGGGCAGAGCAAAAAATTGCCTATTATTTTATAAAGGTGTTGGGAGTTATATTTCTATTAGTCAACATTAAAAAAACTCTATTTTTGTAACCAACATAAGGCTTAATAAAAGCAGCTACGGGTTAGGGTTTCCATTGATGTATTGTGGTATTTTTGTAGCAGTATTGAGTTGCAAGGATTGCTGGTTGTAATTGGTTTGATTTACTGGATAATAATATTAGACTCTCTATTGGTGGATGTAGCTCGAGTTTGGGTGAACCACATTAAAACTTGTCTCTCATTGTTATTATTTCTGTGTATTTTCATTCCTCTGTTTAATCTTTATTTGTATTTAATTGATATCTTCTGTCAGCTAACCCTAACAACACTTCCACAAGCTATGAGCATACTTCTCACTCGTAACATTTAGTAGAATAGGATCTACAAGACACAGCTATATTGTACCTCATGTCTTTTTATCTAGTCTATCCCACTCATCTTGAGCAACATCATCGGGTTTCTTCTCTTTCATAATAGACAACCACTAATTTATTTCCTCAAGCAAGTCCTCCATCTTTAGCTTCCACAATTTGTACCCTGTACCATTGATCTTTTCAATGTACAACTGAGAGGTAGAAACAATAGTGGATGCAACTATGATATCTATACAAGATTTGCAAACAAAAAATAACCAAATCTCCCACTGTAACTAAAAAACTTCACACTACCACCCAAGAATCAAAACTGGCTAGGGTTTGATACAAAATGTTAGAAATGAAGGTGTAAAGCACATAACAGAAATCTGATTCAAACCTTATTAATATCCTTTAAATAATGTAGAATCAATGGAGAGTGTAACAAAAATAAAACCCACTACACAGAGATAACATCCATTAAGAACTGAACACATAACATAGTATGTAACGTGGAGAAAATTCTTTCAGGTAAAAAACTCCACCAAGAAAAGAGGCTCCAAGTTGTAATATCTTCAAATATGATAGTACAATACATGCACTTCCTCTTCTTCTTCATTCTTCAATCCAATAGCACCTATTACTCTCAACTCTGCTATAAATGTAGTACAAACTCCTTATAAAAGGGGGTTGCCTTTTAGGGCAAGAAAACCAACATAATTTTGATTGCAGATCTATGACCTAATGATGAACAATCCATATTTACAATGATAAATTATAAATAAAATTTGGTTTTGAGGGTGCTGCCCCCAAATCCCTGCTAGGTTGCACATCCCCCAGACCCCTCGCTGGGGGAATGATCCCCTAGACCAAATCCATGGACCCAAAAGTGGAACCCAATATGGCACAAATTCTAATACCTAATTTGGTCATAGTCTTCTAGGTTATAATTAGTAGATTCTCTTCTAGCTATCATAACCTGTCATAAGTTTGTTCATATGTAACTCCTAGAGTTGGTTTTAGTCTTATGAACCACACTCAGTGGGTTCCTCTATCACACATTGACTTCCCTAGAGCTCTTTGGACTAAAATATAAGAACTATATGGAGACCCCAATGAACCTCCATTCCCATAAAATCCTGCTATAGATATATTTCTTTCCCTTCATGATGTTGATGATCCTTTGTATGATGATGATACTAAAGAGGAACTTGTGTATTAGGAAAGTCTTGACTATACTGATGACATAGAGACATACCCATTTGCATCTCCTCTCTCTACACCTTCTATATTGAAGGATATTCTGCCACATCCTACTATTACTTCATTAGATCCCAGAGTTGCTTCTTTGCAATAGGATATCAGTCTTCCTAGCATTGTTGATTGGGGTAGATTTCTACCTGACATCACTTGTCTATTTGTAGAGTCCTACATTGGGGACTTGGAAGCACACATTAGGGACATCAGTGTTCTCTTTGATGAGAGTTTTGATGAAGTTGCATCTCTATTATCCTCTTTGGATGCTCATTCTCTACATCGTCTTAGACATGGTTATGGATCATCATCATACTCATCTATTAGGCATGCACCTAATTTGATTATGGCATCCTTCAGTATTGACATGGGGACACCTGAGTACTCTTCGATGACACCACAATGGGTGCCATAATCCTTGGATCAGGTTCAGCAAGATTCAAGATCATACATATATGTTCTCACATGGGAAGATATCCTACATATTCAGGTCATTTCATTTCTTCCCAAGGGAAGGAACTGTTTCAAGTATGAGGATAACCAGTGTTGTCATTGATGTCAACATACTCATATTGCATTAATGAGAAGGATTGGATGAGCTGTGTGCTGAGGATATTGAGGAAATTAGTCTCAATCAGGAACAATGAAGAACAGTGATGATATTAAGTAAAAGTCCAAGATAAGATGAAGATCAGAAGATGCATTTTAAAGGGTTTCTAGATATGAGTCTTGAGATAATCCAGTCAAGTTTTTAGAGGTCTGCATAATGATTTGAAGAAGTTATGACTGCTCTAGTAGAACCGGTTCCGATAGATGTTCAGTGGTGATAGAGTGTCACAGATTGGTACAGTGAGCTCCGAAATTGCATTATCCCATTCTGTGGATTGGAGGGAGTGTTGAAGAAGTTCGTGTGAAGTGACAACTAGATTTGTTCATGGTTTGGAGGTCCGAAAGCACCTTTTTCATTATGACAGTGATGATAGACTATGTTCTTGAAGTTCCAGATGAAGAATAGAAGAATTCCAGTAAGCTGATAAAGTGCAAATGTTCTTGATGACTCATGAAAGGTTTTGGTGATCTTTGGATCATGTACAATTCTTCTTGACTGTCCGCATTGAAGTTAGAGTTTGCATTTGAAAAATAACCATGGATATTGGTGTTCTTCTTGAAACTGGCCGACCGGATATATTACACGTCTTGTGAATGTTCTTATAGGTGTTTGCCAACTTAGATGAGTGTTCCTAAGTTGATGCCTTGTATAAATAATGAATTGTGAATTCATTTTAAAGTGTGTCTTAGTGCGGATAAGTGTGGCATAGCGAAGATAAGTGTGAAAGGAAGAGCAGGAGTTTTTGGGCTTAAATGGAACTGATCCAGGCATGGTAAAGATGTCAATCTCTAGTTCAAGTTTGTAATACTTGTTACTTTGTAGACAGTGTGTCTCTTGTAGGCAACGTGCCTCTTGTGAGTAGTGTGCTCAAGCAATGATCCCTAATTGGCATGTGCCATCTATTTTTCTTATTCTTCTTACAGAGAATAATCCTTGGGTTAATCACCCTGTGGTTTTTCCCTTGACTGGGTTTTCCATGTCAAAATCTTGGTGTCTCATGTGTTGATGTGTATCTACTCTAGTGTTTATGCTTTATGCTTTCATGAGTGATTAATTGATATGCTATTAAATAACAAAGAGAATTTAAGTGTTTGAATTAGAGCAAGTTTTTGTACAACTGATTCACCCCCCCTCTTAGTTGTGTGCCCTAGATCTAATAGGAACATTGTTTGGTGTTCTTGGATCTACATCTGCATCCTTTGTTGACTATCTAGCATCACTGTAGTAGGACACGTATTATGGGGGGTATCATAGACCTTCTATCATCTTGTCTCATATCAGGGGAATCACATATTATACTTTGTGAAAGAAGTAGTACTTCTTCACTTGTATAATTTTCATGCATCTTTTCTCTCATTTGGAGGGTAGTTTTTTCCCACTAGGTTTTCTACCTTTCTCCATTTATGAGAAATTGCATTGCTCTTCGGTACTTCATTGGGCCTAGTTTCTAGGACCCAATTTCATATTTTCATTGTACATGGGTACCGCACCAGGCTTTGTAGTCGGGACCCATTTCTTTTGTGCCCACTTAGCTATGCTTAAGGGGAGGTGTTAGTGTATATATATTTCATATATTTGTATGCACTTAGGCATAAGCCTACTCAGGTGTTCCTTTATACAACCTTGACACATGTCTCATTAAGGTGTCAAGGTTGTTAGGTGGTTAGGAGAGGGGTCATCAAAGTTCCCACTAAACTAGCCACTCATGCTAGTTTGTAGGAGTCTTTTCGTCAACTAATAACTACCTATCCTCACCTATATATGTACTTGTCTTCTCCAACTTATGATGAGTGACTTCATGCATTTCATTGTTGCATTATTTGCAACATTATTGTGCTTTTTTTTCATCTCTTGTTCACAACTAAATTCTTCAATCATAGGTCATTTTCATATGGTGGTATGTGATATAACTTGATAATAATGTCAAGGAAGTGAATGATCAACAAGCATGCAAAGATATGTATAGGGAAAAGATGTCTCAACCTTGCATTACCAATGTATTTGATTATTAATTATTTGTATTTAATTATATTTTATTTATTATTTTGTTCCCACATAAGGAATAGTGTGTCCCATTTGAGGTGGCACTACTTTCCACATGTCGACACCATGGAAGGTGTGTAAGAGCATCTTGATTCATCAAGATGGGAGTTACTTATGATGTGTAAGAGCATGTGAGAGGGGAGTTTCATTAGAATGTTGATTAGAAAATTTTGATAGGTTGAAAAGAATATTTGAATTGGTTAAATAAGCCAAACTTTAATGCCCAACTCTACGAGTTACATATGACAAAACTTATGACAAGTTATGATAGCTAGAAGAGAATCTACTAATAATAACCTAGAAGACTATGACAAAATTGGGCATTGGAATTTGAGTCATATTGGGTGCCACTTTTGGGTCCATGGAGTTGGTACAAGGTTTTGAAAAACCACCCTTTGTTAGTGGTTTGTTACTTTCCTATAAGCACATGCTTGAAGATAGAGGATGCATAAGTTTCTTTACAAGTTATGTGAGGACCAGTATGCTTTAAAAATTCAAAGGGATAAGCTAATGTATTGTTGTGGCCATTTTGAGGAATAATACAATATTTTGTCTCTTTGGGTGTAGATTTTTTTCCTACAAGGTTTTCTCCATGTAAATACTTTGTTGTGGGTTGCATTTTCTTTTATGGTTGATTTCCATTATCCTTATGTCTACCATTTTTACCAAATTTAGACGCATTCAAGTTTAACATATATTGCTACTTGTTTACCATATTTAATATATTTGGTATGAGAGCAATGGTTGGATTTATTAGGCAGAGGGACACCTCTTCCAGTGTGTGATTTGATTTTTTCTATAGTGGGATTGTGTTGTATTTTCTTGTAGTTCTGGGTTGTAGGTGATAGAGATCATGGCTAGCTCATCCCAATTGGAGGTTGAATAGTTCAATGGCTTAGGGTTTGAAATTTGGAATTTAAGGATGGAGGATATCTTGGAATAAAGAGGCCAATGGATTTCTCTAAAGAATGAGAACAAACCAGAAAAATAGAAGAGGAAGAATGGGTAAAACTTGATAACAGAGCATGAGTCACCATATGGTTATGTTTAGCTGATTTTGTTCTTTAGAATGTTTCAAGTGAAACTACTACTTATAAATTATTGAAAAGAACAAGAGAAATTTATATAACTAAAAATATTGTGATTAAATTATTTTTGCATAAAGTCAAGTTCTTTAAAATTGAAATATTAAAAGTTAGTTGTAGAACACATGAATGCATCTAATCTAATTTTGAGTTATCTAGACTCATTAGATGTAAAAATAGATGAACAAGATAAGTGTACTTTGTTATTGTATTCATTTTTTCAATCTTAGGATAATCTAATTCTTACACTTAGTAGTTCTATAATAGATGCTAGGATGGACTCTCTCATTGCTACCCTTCTTAGAAAGTAAATGAGGAGAAAGACTAGTGAGTAAATGAGAGAAACAACTAGATCTTCTAAGTAATTTACAATCTTCCAACAAATTTTACTTTCCCTTTCTTCCCTACTTCTATCAAGGGGATTATGCTAGAGTTGGAGAGGAGAAGATATAAAATAAGATGAACCCCCTAAAGGTAGAATACCTAGAAGCTCCATAGAATCTATTCACAAGTTATAGGTTAATTTATTTTTATAGAAGTTTATTGTCAAAAAAGGTATCTAAGAAGTAGTAATCAAATCACACTTTGTGCAAGGATTGTAATACTCTATTGCTACTTCTTGGCTTAGATTTATAATTTAAAGTAGATATAATTGATTTTTAGGTTAGATTAGAGTTAGTTGTAAGTTGTTATTTCAATAGAATTCTTCAAAAGAACTCATATGCTTTGACAAAGATTCAAATTTTCAACAAGAAAATGAGATCCATCTCATCAAATCAATAATAAAATAGAAATAGGATCTAATAAGACTCTTTAATAAATAAACATGAAAATTGTGAAACAAAAACTATAGATCTTGCATTTAGACAATTAAATTCATTTAGTTGCATATTCATCCAAAAGCATAAAAAAGGGACAAAAAGAAGTTATTTATTTCATTAGTTAATTAGATGACAAAAAATATTTATATTGGGAAAAAGAACAAAAATAAAGGTAGTATAATTTTTAATTCCCTCACATTTAGATAGTTCATATTAGTTTTGCATTCATTGAAAATAAAAAATTGAAACATCAAACGCACAACAATAGGCTCATTCATAAACAGGCTTCAAGGCCTCTAAAACATAGAATACTAAACGAGCATCTTTCTAACAAGATAAGATTATAAAACAATGAAAATCAAACAACCAAATAAAAACACTCAAATCAAACAATCAAGGTAATCAACCAAAGTCAAACTAAGATCACTGAAGTCACTCTCCCAAATCTTTCACTTCTCCATATCTCTCTAGGCATTTTATGACCATGTGTCCTAGAGTTAGTGAAGATTTCATTAAAGATTAACCTAGGTGAGATAAGGGCATGTTGATAACTGAGAGGGGGGGGGGGGGTGAATCAGTTATCCTAATTATTTCCCTTATTGAACTTTCTTATTAATTAATGCAGCATTGAATCAAACACAAAAACATTACCATGAAATAAGAAACACATGACACAGTATTTTTGACGTGGAAACCCTGTTAAGGGAGAAAACCATGGGGTGATTAACCCAAAATTTATTCTCTGTTAGAGGAATAGGAAATTACAAAATGGCACTTGCCAATTAGGGCTCACTGCCTGAGCACACTGCTCACAAGAGGCCCACTGCCTACAAGAAGACACACTGTCTACAAAGTGATAAGAATCACAGTCTTGAACTGATTGGGAGCATCTGCATATGCTGGAGTTCAGTTCCGGTTAGGCTCAGTACACTGATCTGCTGCACTTCATCTTTCCTCTGTTCTTTATTCTGCTATCCTTTCACATACCGGATCTATCTTGGTACTTCTGCTCTATTCTGCACTTATTCGCATATATCTTGACATTATCACACCCTTCACAACTAAATCCATCCTCTATATATATCCGCACAAGTAATTTCATCACCTTTCTAGTCGGCATCCGGAACAGTCTAGTTTCTTACAAACTCTGTTCTGTCGGCTGAATCCTTGCTCACCAAGCAATGCGGATCAAGCATATACTTGTAGATATCATTAATCATGTTGGCCAAACATGATTCATGCCTTCACAACCTTTATCATCAACAGTAACACATCCGGAAAGTAGTCTGATACTCTGTCAGTCAGTTCTTCCTCTGTTTTCACTGTCTCTCAGGAATCCGGTACTCAACTATTCATATCTTTTTCCTTGTCCATCACCGGAGGCTAAATCCTTGGAATATACCACTCAAGGTAGTCCTCTTGACTTCCCCAAATCTGCACTGCACCAAGACACTTCCTCTAAAAGATCCGGACCAATCTGTCGGACCTTGCCACATGCTCTGTTCTTCTTCACCGGACCACAACAATCTTTATTCTGACTTCTGGTAGAGACACACCATGACTTGCGGATATGTGGGATGACCTTTGTTGCCATCAATGACAACAACCATGAATCCATATAGTGTCTCTTGCCAACAATCTCCCCCTTTGGCATTGATGGCAACACTTAGTGAAAAATGACTAAGTGTTTACACTATGCTCCCCCTTTGCTGATGCTCTGTCTTTATATACAATTTCCGGAACTCCCCCTTAGTTGGATTCCTCATTTTTCACTGCTCCTCACTCCCCCTTTGACATCAATGGCAAAGGGTAGGGTCCGCACACCAAAATTTTCAAAAATTTTCTATACATAGCCGCATATTTACATACTCACATATACTGAAGAATGTCTGCAAAGGATGTCTGTAATTGGATCATTTCTGTAGCCCAACTTTGCTTCATTCTATCCAAAATTGAAATGTGACCACTCAACAAAAATGCAAAAGCTTCTGCCTGCTTGAGATCTGTCGGATCATTTGTTTGGGCGGTGGTCTGAGCATCACTGATGGCCTCATGCATGGTTTCCAACTTAGGGATTATAATCCTTCTAAGTTCTCCCATCCGGTTAGTGATATTCTTCCTTTCCTTCTCAAGATTCTTTATTTCATTCAAGACTGCAATAGTTTGACATTCTTGATTTATTATGGAGGAAGAGAGAGGATCAAAACTTTGAGATAAACTTTGTAGCTTGTCCTGTTCCTCTTTTATTTTCTTATCAATTGCTGCTGTTGCCTTTGACCAGGATATACAAAATTTGTAAATGTCACCGCCATCCTTAAGAGCATTCTCTAAGCTCTTTATTCCAATACTCATAATTTTCCTATCGGTAGAGATTAATCCTAATACTTCTGAAAATCTTTTATCCAAAAATTCCTTCCGGACCTTTTCTTCAGCTGATTTTTCTAGAGAATCAAAATGTGCATCAACACTGCTGACTAAGGTTTTTAGATTACCGGAAGAGGAGGCTGTCGGATCTATCTGGATTGATGGCATAATCTTTACAAGTACTCCGGAAGCAGCCTCTATCAACTCACAGTCTTCCATATGAGACTTCAGGAGTTTTTCATTTGCCTTGGCATTTGCAAATGAAGCTATCTTCATTGTTTGTACCGGAGAGAGAGAGTCAAAGTCGAATGGGCCTTTTAGAAGCTCCGGTTCATCAATCTCTAAAGTTTCTTTGCTCAAAAATTGTTGAACAGTTTGTGCAGTGTCTCTTGCCGGAGACAGATGTTTCTTTTCTTCTGCAGTCTTGGAACTGTCAACCTCTTTATCTTTCACCCCTGCTTCCTTCTCCTGTAATTTCTCTTCTTCTTTGGATCCGGAGACTGTAGGGGAAACCGGAGGAGAGATGTTTGTCTGTTCAGGGCCCACTTCTTCTGGAACAGATGATTCCAAATCCGCAGCTGTTTCTGCACCTAAGTCCTCTACAACAGGAAGATTGAACCTTTTGAAGGCCTTCCGGAGGATCTCTTCTGTCTCTTGGGCCACTTTGTCAGTCTCACCAAGCATGAGTTGATTCATCCTGGCCTTACTTCTGAACTCATCTTTGCAGTCTTTGAAGATTATGTTCATTGTCTTGAGATCAATTTGAGGATATAGCTGAATAGCTATCTGCTCCCGGATCTCAAGATCTTTTGCATGAGCATTATTCTTTCTTATTTCTAATTCCTTTTCTAGGCTTTTAGGAATAAGAGATATGATCTCAATGAAAGCCTTATTGTATATGTTCAGATATTTGACTGTGGCTTCCTGCAGAATCTTTTGGTCAGCCTCATTGTAGTCATCATAAAATTCAGTCATTGGTTGAAGGTTTCCATCTACTGTAACCGACTTGATTACACTCTCTAGAGACAGAGTGGGCTTTTCAACAGATACCTCTGCCATTTCATCCTTGTCTTGGCCTGTGGAGGGTTTACCGGATCCTTTCTTCTTCTGCTTCTTTATTTCTTTTACTCCCTCATCTGACTCTGTTTCCTCTTCATCCTTTTGGCTTTCATAAGCCCTTGTGGCTTTTGTCTTGGATCTTTTACCGGATGCCTGGACTTCCGGTTTTGAACTTTTGGTTGTGGGAGGTGCAGATCTTTTTGATGATCTGGTCTGGGTGGGAGTTTCAACCGGAACACTTTCTTTACTTTTCTCTTCTTCCTCAGCCTTCCTCCTCTTTTCCCGGCTGGCATCAAGTGCCTCTTTTGAGATGCCTAGGCCTTGAGCAATATGCTCAACTTCTTTTCTTACCTTCCTCTTTATCTCCGGTTCCCTGAGTTCTACATGTATCTTTACACTCAGTTCCTCAAAGGTTCCAAACCTTTCTACCTTAGGACCTTTGGGCTGGCTTAGCATGTGTTGAACATGCAGCTCTACTATCTGTTCATCCACTTCATACCCCATGGGCATGATCCAGACAGTCCTTGGCTCCACTGCCTCCATTAGACACTGATCTGTTTCTACCATGAAGCATACTGTGTCTTTGTACTTTTCAACAAGGGATTGGGGTATTCTTTCTCTTGCATGCATCATGCTTTGGAAGTTCTTGAAGTATCCCCATAGAGTTGTATTTCTTGCTTTAGCATCCCCAAGTCCATGCAAATAGTCTCTGATTTGGATGGCAACCGGTCTATCATTCTGCCATATCCATCCACTGGATCCGGGAAGCTCATTCATGTAGTAAAAGAAGAGACAAAGGATCAGATTGCCATACTTGAAGGAGTTTTTCTTGTCCTTCTTGATCTTCTGCAGATTTTCAAAGAGTTGGTTCACAAGAAGCTCACACAAGTCATAGTCTGCATTCTCCTTTAACATTTGATAAGCTGTGTAGATTGCAGTTCCCGGTACTGAATTTTCCCTACTGGAGTGATAGATTTTGTAACCAATTATCATAGCTACAAATTTGACATCCGGTTCAGTGATGTCATCAACTGTCATAGCTCTCTTGTCAAACTTGGATCCGGTTGCATCACTAACTGTCTGATTTTTGACAGACTTGAGAACAGGTAATCCACCAGATGAGTGCAGACCGGTTACAGCCCTAATTGCATCTTTGGTGATCTTGAAGGGCTGGTTCAACCATAGGAAGTTGTCATGTACTCTACTTAGTACATACCGGACCCATTCATCTTCTTCAAAATAGGGGAAATGAATGCACTGTGCAAAGTGTTTGTCCCGGATGGCTTTGTACTGAGGTTTGATCTCAAAGGAGTCATCTATCAATTGTTTGTGATAGATATCCATCAGTTTTGATTCTCCAAAGTCTTCAAGATTCGCATGGATGTAAACCCTAATATCTTCCGTATGCAATACACCATGAGGAACACTAGAGAAGGCTCCTAGTGGATCTACCTCCAATGATTTGTAAGGATGTTTCTTGAATGTGGGGCGAGGTCTATCAAAGATCTTAACTATATTTGGAGTAGCCATTCTTCAAAGATTTGCAGTGAGATAATGAAAACGGAGAATACCTTATGCGCCTTCGGTTTGCACAGAGTGGTTGGATTGATTTCTTTATGCAATGACTTCGGCAGGAGATCTTTGGTGTGCTTGATGAATCTTGTTGCAGAGCTCCACTTTTCGCTTCTTCTTGAGTGCAGAATGAGCAAATGATTTTTGAGAAATCCCTTATATTGCTCCGCAAACCCTAATATCTGTTTGCAATAAATGCTTCACCTATATTATTCTGGTTTGCCTTGTCCGGATAGCTTGGAGTATCCCGGATCAGTCCTGATCTGTGAACATCATCCGGATCTTTCAATCATGAATAAATCGAGGTGACACATTACAAGAACATCCCAAACACTCTGTCCAATCCGCAGAATAAGATAGTGCACTTCCGGATCTCTCCGGACCTTTTTGTAATCCTTTGTCATACCGGAGCATCTCCCGGAACAGGTCTTACTTGATCGATCACAGCTTCTTCATAACTCCATGCGGACCTCTGAAATCTTATCTGGATCGTCTCAAGACTTATATCTTTAAACCCTTTACTCCACATCTTGTGCCACATCAGGCACCACTTGATTGGCTGGGGGAACAGGATTTTCTTTGAGTCTCCCCCTGAGCCAGAGCTAACTTTTTAATTTCCGGAAGAAATATCAGCACCAGAGTCTGGTGCGGATCCAACCTCTACATTCTCTGAACTTTTCTTCACCCAAATCTTGCTCATCTGATTCCTAACTTCATCCACATTCATCTTTTGTTTACCCTTGTCTTGATTCTGATTATACACCGGACCTCTTTTGTCCTGATTCTTGCTTCTGCAGACTTTAGCATTATGACCGGACCTATTACAGATTTGGCAAATAACATTTCTTTGCATAATTGACTGATATCCTCTTGATCTGCATTGATTACCCATATGACCTACTCTATTGCATGTAAAGCATCTACCTTTGAATGATTTGTTTACTTGCATATTTCTGCATTCATGGGATTTGTGTCCATACCTTTTGCAGTTGAAGCACTGTCCGTAGAAGGATGAATTAATCTGATTCATTCTCTTTCTGCACTGATTAGCTTTGTGACCAAAGTGGTTGCAGCTGTGGCAGTATCCATTGAAAGATGAATATCTTTGAGCATTGGGCTGTCTTACCGGAGGTCTTCTAGGCCTGTTTCTTGGATTTTCTGATGCAAAATTCTTTTGACCAGATCCGGAGCTTTCTCCTTTCTCATATCCCAAACCATACTTGTCATCTGTCCCTTTTTGACTTCCAAGAAGAACTTCAAGTTGAGCAGAACTTATCTTGAATTTCTCTTTATATTCATTTGCTGTTTGAAGGTCTCTTTTGAGAGAGGCAATTTGATCCTCAAGTTTTTCTTCATTATCTTTGGCATCTTCAAGATCAGATTCAAGATGTCTGATAATCCTATCCATCTGGTGGCATTCTTCTGATTTTTCTTTAAGAGATTGTTTTAGATTGTCTTCAGCCTTTCTTTTTTCTTCAATCTCTTGAGTAAACTTTATAGTTCCTGATTCCATTTCATGTCTTAACATAATGACTTCTTTTGATAACTTTTCACATAACTTGGTTTGCTCAGTCAATTCTTCATTTGTATTGCTTTCTTCACTTTGTCTTGCCAACTGTTGGAGCAGCTCCTTTCTCTTTTTCATAGAGAGACTTAATTTGTCTTTTAATTCTCTCATGAATTCATCAGCCTGTTTGAGTCTTTCCTTTAATTCATTGACTTCAGAATTTGACTGTTCAAGATCCTCAAGGGCAGTCTTGAGTTACTCCCTTAAACCATATGCATCCATTTGAACTCCCAGATCTTCCTCAAGCTGTTAGGCTCTATTAGGAGGAACTTAGCTCTGATACCAATTGTTGATAACTGAGAGGGGGGGTGAATCAGTTATCCTAATTATTTCCCTTATTGAACTTTCTTATTAATTAATGCAGTATTGAATCAAACACAAAAACATTACCATGAAATAAGAAACACATGACACAGTATTTTTGATGTGGAAACCCTGTTAAGGGAGAAAACCACGGGGTGATTAACCCAAAATTTATTCTCTGTTAGAAGAATAGGAAATTACAAAATGGCACTTGCCAATTAGGGCTCACTGCCCGAGCACACTGCTCACAAGAGGCCCACTGCCTACAAGAAGACACACTGTCTACAAAGTGATAAGAATCACAGTCTTGAACTGATTGGGAGCATCTGCATATGCTGGAGTTCAGTTCCGGTTAGGCTCAGTACACTGATCTGCTGCACTTCATCTTTCCTCTGTTCTTTATTCTGCTATCCTTTCACATACCGGATCTATCTTGGTACTTCTGCTCTGTTCTGCACTTATTCGCATATATCTTGACATTATCACACCCTTCACAACTAAATCCATCCTCTATATATATCCGCACAAGTAATTTCATCACCTTTCTAGTCGGCATCCGGAACAGTCTAGTTTCTTACAAACTCTGTTCTATCGGCTGAATCCTTGCTCACCAAGCAATGCGGATCAAGCATATACTTGTAGATATCATTAATCATGTCGGCCAAACATGATTCATGCCTTCACAACCTTTATCATCAACAGTAACACATCCAGAAAGTAGTCTGATACTCTGTCAGTCAGTTCTTCCTCTGTTTTCACTGTCTCTCAGGAATCTGGTACTCAACTATTCATATCTTTTTCCTTGTCCATCACCGGAGGCTAAATCCTTGGAATATACCACTCAAGGTAGTCCTCTTGACTTCCCCAAATTTGCACTGCACCAAGACACTTCCTCTGAAAGATCCGGACCAATCTGTCGGACCTTGCCACATGCTCTATTCTTCTTCACCGGACCACAACAATCTTTATTCTGACTTCCGGTAGAGACACACCATGACTTGCGGATATGTGGGATGACCTTTGTTGCCATCAATGACAACAACCATGAATCCATATAGTGTCTCTTGCCAACAGGGCAAGCACCAAACATAGAATAAATCCAAGAGCAAGAAGCTACCTTATAAGTAATCTAGGAAGAAAACAATAAGAGGCACTTAAGAGAACTAACCCTACTGGAAGAATTGATTGAGTTATATGAACATAATTTTAACACTTTCAATGACTTTTCCCAACAAGAATTAAACTTGATTCAAGCTAAAAAAACTACCTTATCATAACTACACCTCTCCAAAGGTTCTCTAGGAAACACCCTCATATGAACACCACAACATCACCCACCAACATCAATAACAAAAACCAAGTGAACACAATAGGTAATTAACAAACAAACATTAATATTGCTATTAGGATGTTCATTGAACTCAAGAAGATGTTAGTCTTGTAGATGATCCCCCACTCCACTGGGTCTTGTGATACAACAAGGAGTGATTTTCTATCACACAAAATGCATAGTAGCAATGCATATTATTTGTTGTCTCTAACTTGTGCATAGTACTTTCAAACTAGATTTGGGGATCGTAAAGACACCAGTGGTTATTTTTATAAATAAGTATTCCTCTTCTCTTTGTTTGGCCCACCCACATTTGTAATCACTTGTAAACTTATATGAGATTACTAGGACACCATGTTTTATAAAATGATTTAAGAGGCTCTAAGTAAAAATAAACAAAGCATTGGTCTTCATATATTAAATCAAAAAATCTAAAAACCTACATCCTAGTCATTATCATAATTTTATTATCATTCTAAATTCATTAATCTACATAAACATTAATATACACAAATGTTAGTTTGAATACATTTATTAAGTAGAAAACATGTCATTTAAGTCTACTACATGGTAAATTTAAAATCAAAGCTATAATTTATAATAAAAACTATAATCCCTAATACATGATCATATGATAATTTAATAATCATGGAAGATTATATATTACCATTCTTCCTTATGAAACAAATATGTAATACTCTGATTAAATTTAGTTTTTTCATCCACAAAATAACATTAATACAATCCATGACATTTAGTTTAGAATTCTTGTTCGACTACTAGGATTAATAAGAATTAGGAATGATGTGATATTAAACATAATAAAACTTCCAACAAAAAGTTAGATGAACTAAATTTCTATCATATAGTTACAAATAACTACATTCAACTATATTTCCTCATTATATAAATTCTTCTTTGTGTTGATGAATAAAATCTAACATTGAGACCTAACATCGAGAAGACATAATGTTTCTTGTTTATCCCCTCCATGGTTCCAACCTATCTTGTTTCACAATGAAGGTTTTTTAGGGGGATAATGTAAACAAAGTCTAATTAGGAATCCCTAATGTCATAGGCAACAAGTGTAGTACCCCTCCATTTCCTCATTTTCAAAGGCTATCAACCAAACAAAATCCTAAGGACTTTATAACAAAATGTCATGCCCTATGTTAAATTTATTTCATAGATTGTTGATCTTGGTATTTAAATACATGTCTCTTGATGAAGAATGACGATTCCATGTTTCATGAGTATTAAATTAGACAACAATCACAACTTAAGGGGTTATCATCTTAATTCTATGTTTTCCAAATAATGTAGCCAAATGACATGTTATTCACTTGGTAAATAAATTTGGTCTAATCATTGTGTTGATAAGTTATTTTAGAGTGAAGATAAATCAAAATAATGACTTGGAATAAAGTTCTTAGACTATTGATTCTAGATTTAATATTCAAGGATTAATGTTTTATTTACTCAAAATTAGGACCTCCTAGATTATCTTATAAAACATTATGTCTCAAAATTTTTATCCAATTCTATAGATGATTACTGACATGGAATAGACCAAAAAAGTAGAAGGGGTATAAAATTCATGAGAATCCATTGATGATTGATGTTGGTGCATGAGTGGGCCAATAAAGGAGCCACAAAGAGGCTAGGTGTTGATTGGGAAGACAACATGAGGAATTTGATTGAAAAATGTAAGTGACTAGATAGAGCTCAAGGATCTTGTGCGCTAAAAGAAAATAATCCTAGGATTGAGAGATAATTTATGTGCATAGGGAAAAGTGAAGTTACCTACTGAAACATACTACGAAAAATTGACCAATTAAGAAAACATATGACTGGCATGACTTAGATGGTCAAAGGAATGAACTGATTTTATAATTGGAGGAAAATCCTAGATAAATATTTGAAGAAATCAATGCATTGCTGAAGCTAACCATTAAAATTTAAGAAGGAAGCTTAGAGACTATATAACTATCAAGAGAGGCTAAAGGTTGAAGGCTACTAATTTTATAAAATTATAAACTTTTATGTGAAGGATAATGAAGTGAGTAAAGGGGGAATGTGTATCAATGACTAAAGGAATTAAATGAGATCTTGATAAGGTATATGTCAAAGTTGAAGCTTAGTGTTGCCACATTGTGAAAGTAATGTCTTGTGTTTGTAAAATGTATGTCATATGATTTAAAGTTTGTAAAATTAATCCATGTATGTTTTAGTATAATCTTTATAAGCATAGAGTGTGTGTCAACTAATGATGTAATGATGCATTTATGAATTAAGTACCCCAAGTCATAGGTGTCATGGAGAATTTGGAAGATTTGATCAAGATTGAGCCTTCCATGGAGCTATATAGCCACCCTTATGTAGAGAATAGAGTTCCATGGTATTCCCTAGTATTGACAATGGTCATCTCCATGGGAACAATAACATATAATGGTCATTCTTGTGAAAGTGGGACGGTGACTATAATAGTCGGAAGTTGATTAATGTTGCCTTGTTTTACCAAGGTGTTCCCTTGCTCAGTTTTTCTAGAGCCTAATTGAGTGGTTGTAGCCCTCCCAATTAGTAATTGAGTGTACCTAGGTTTTGATGTCAAGTCTTATAAGGATGTGTATGCTTGTGTGACATGTTAGTGCAATGTTAGAATGGTCAAATTTGATGAATAATGTGCTAAGTATGTAAAGCACATACCATGAGAAGGATTGAGATAAAATTACTATAGAATGGCTCAAATAACTAATGCTCTACACTAATAAGAATGGTTGAGACCTCACATCTGCTAAGAGAAATGTATGGATAAATCTCCGTTAAGGTCCTAAAAAGTCTTGATTAGCTAGATAAATTGGAGCAATATATGTGTCAACTGTGGAACTTTTAGCATCTCCATCATGGATACGTTTTAAAATCCAGAACTGGAATCAAATTTAGTAGTTTTAATAAGATTTGTTCCGTAGGGATCCCTGAGAGGTACTTATTGTGAATTTCGCACCTAAAGTTGGATTAATTTAGATTATAGCGAGGCCCATGTTTGCAGGACTCCTTGTTAACATTAACTTTAGATTATAGATTATTATGAAGTTGTCAGACTTGTCTGCCATTGATGGAACGTGTATGATCAGAAGAAAATGTGACGTTCAAGGAAACTAAGTTAATGTTGTAAGAAGGATCCTTATTAGCTGTGGAACTAAAGTGTTTTTTTATACCCGAGAATGCCTTTGTGGTCTGTGTACATTTTAGATGTGTACACTATGACATTTCCAAAACTGTGGAGCCAACCAAGCAAAGTGATTCTAAGAAAAAATGCAGGTGCAATAATCCAATTACTTGTCATCCTATTTAATGATTAATCTATTGAATGTTTCTAAATTCTAAGCAATAAACTTAAATGTAAAATTTAAAAATTTCAATCTATTTTTAGACAACATGTTTGGGGTGTTATAAGGGGGCCTTGGTATATCTTTGGAATATGTGTGGGAAAACTGTTCTATGGGTTTTAAACAGAAAAAATAAAAGAAGTAGACGTTACTTTTTAGAAGTTATATATATTCCATGTTGATTAAATTGTTTAAAATTAAAATTTATATTCTCTAATTTCGTATTATTTGTACCTCATGGCATACAAGGTATGACATAACTTGAGATTGAGAACACATGGAATTATTGAAAATGGAAGAGCATGTTGAAGAAAAGTTGTTCAAATTGACTTTTGATTCATCACAATAACTTCCTCAACTACCTACCTCATAACTTATAAGGAAAAAAAAACTACTACCTACCTCATAACTTATAAGGAAAAAAAACACTATCTATACTAACAATAATATTTAATTATAAACAGCACAACATCACTGAGGTGACTTTATTACAAAACGATGTTTACAGTGATCACATCACAATGTCACTATAGTGAAAAAATAAAAGAAGTAGACATTACTTTTTGGAAGTTATATATATTCCATGTTGATTAAATTGTTTAAAATTAAAATTTCTATTCTCTAATTTCGTATTATTTGTACCTCATGGTATACAAGGTATGAGTAATTTGAGATTGACAACACATGGAATTATTGAAAATGGAAGAGTGTGTTGAAGAAAAGTTGTTCAAATTGTCTTTTGATTCAACACAATAACTTTCTGAACTACCAACCTCATAACTTATAAGGAAAAAAAAAAACTATCTATACTAATAATAATATTTAATTATAAACATCACAACATTACTGAGGTGACTTTATTACAAAACGATGTTTACAGTGATCACACCACACTGTCACTATAGTGATCACATTACAAGTTACGATGATGTCATAAACAAGATGGAATAGGATTTTTATGGAATAGGATTTTTATTAAGTAAACGACCGCGTCGTTTCAGTCAAAGGACATAGAGGTTTGTTTAAGGTAGGAGAGGAACGCTCTTGAGAACCACGGTCTCCACAGTGAGTCCGAGGCCGAATCCAAAGAGCACTCCCATGTCAAATCCCTTTCCCGTGGTCGGACATCCATTTTCCACAGACGACTTCCTCATTTCGTCCATTATGAAGAACACACACGCACTCGACATGTTCCCATACTCACTCAATACGTGTCTAGCGGCCTTCATCTTTTCGGGAACCAATTGGAGTTTGGACTCCACTTTGTCCAGAATTGCCCGCCCTCCTGGGTGTGCAATCCAGAAGAGTTCGTTCCAATCTGAGATGTTGAATTGCCGGAAAGCTTCCACCAGTGCTTTTTCGATGTTGTTCGAGATCAGCGCCGGCACGTCGTCTCTAAGGTGGAAGGTGAGCCCGACCTCTCTAAGGTGGCCCTCGATAGCGCCCTCGCTGTCAGGAAGAATGGTCTCACCAGTCCAGAGAAGCACGAATGAGGGCTTCTCGATTTCAGGGATTGGGTCTGCTCCAACGATCACTGCTGCCGCCCCGTCGCCGAAAAGGGCCTGCCCTACCAGATTATCGACTTTACTGTCTGATGGCCCACGGAAAGTGACTGTTGTGATCTCACTGCAGACGACCAGAACTCGGGCTCCACGGTTGTTTTCTGCGAGCTCCTTGGCTACTCGAAGAACTGTGCCTCCGGCGAAGCAGCCTTGGTTATACAACATCACTCTCTTGACTGAGCTGGGGATGCCGAGCAGCTTAATGAGTTGATAGTCTGCACCGGGCATATCAACTCCGCTAGTTGAACAGAAAATTAGATGAGTGATCTTCGACATGGGCTGCCCCCACTCCTTAATGGCCTTGGCAGCCGCCTCTTTTCCCAGCCGCGGCACCTCCACCACCGCCATCTCCTGCCTAGCATCCAACGAGGGCGCCATGTAGGTGCACACATTAGGGTTTTTCTTCAATATATCCTCCGTCAGATACATGTACCTTTTCTTTATCATCGTCTTCTCGTCTGCAACATGCAACATGCAACATGAACATCCCATAATCATTAAAACATAGAAATCTAAATCAATAAATAAAGTATATAAATGTAGAGGTAGAGTGCTTCTGGATTAAACTGTGTATGTTTTTGTATCAACGTTTCGGATCATGCTCAATGATCCATCATCAGGAAGAGGACAAGCAGCTTGATGAGTTGATAGTCTGCGCCGGGCATGTCAACTCCGCTAGTTGAACAGAAAATTAGATGAGTGATCTTCGACATGGGCTACCCCCACTCCTTAATGGCCTTGGCAGCCGCCTCTTTTCCCAGCCGCAGCACCTCCACCACCGCCATGTCCTGCCTAGCATCCAACGAGGGCGCCATGTAGGCGCACACATTAGGGTTTTTCTTCAATATATCCTCCGTCAGATACATGTACCTTTTCTTTATCATCGTCTTCTCGCCTGCAACATGCAACATGAACATTCCATAATCATTAAAACATAGAAATCTAAATCAATAAATAAAGTATACAAATGTAGAGGTAGAGTGCTTCTGGATTAAACTGTGTATGTTTTTGTATCAACGTTTCGGATCATGCTCAATGATCCATCATCAGGAAGAGGACAATGTGTAGATTGGGTAGCAGACATTGTCCTCTTCCTGATGATGGATCATTGAGCATGATGGAAACGTTGATACAAAAACATACACAGTTTAATCCAGAAGCACTCTATCTCTTAATTCATGGACTGTAGAAAACTCATGCCTACTATATAAATGTAGTATATGGGCTTACATATTCTCTTGAACTTCTGCTTGAGCTCGGCCATGTGATCGCTGTTAGTGATGTGGAAATAATAGTCCGGATAAGAGCTCTGGTGAATTACGTTGGGAGGATTAGCCGTTCCGATAGCCAATATGGTTGCTGGACCATCAGCCCTCTGGGCTTTCCTCAATAATTCCAGATCCACCATCTTTCGTGCCGCCATGCTGATTAATCTGTATGTCAGTTGGAGAAAGCAATGCAATATGAAACTGCAGACAATACATAGAACATGAGGGGAGCGCTCTATTTAAAAGCTTTCCAGTCAGTCTGTTAACACATTTCTCTCCGTCAATTCACCAACCTTCCATCGTTTTAATTCCCTAACCCTCATTTATATATTGATAAAGCTACGTGGTTGTACAATAGCCATATAAAAATATTAGATAGGGTTTTAATATTTTGAACTATTCTTAAATATCAATTAGGATCTCGAGGCACTTTACTTAAATATCATCCGCTTTAATGGTCAAACACTTAATAGTAATTTTACACCTCATTCACAACAAAAAGTGGTAAATATTTGTCCTTTTTTTATTGGTCCAAATTAACTTTTGATTGTTGAAGTGGATGATATTTAAGAGTAGCCTTAGAACTTATATGCGATAAAGTAATTCAAAAATAGACACCTTGGAAGGATATTTCTCCATGTTTTTCTAAAAATAGGTATGCTAGTTGATATGATAAAACCCTAAAAAAATATAGTTATAAATTATTTAATGTAATTCTATAGGAAAAAAAAAAAAAAATTAAATTGATACATTTAGAGTAAAATGTATAAAATATAAAACACTTAGAATAATTTGTGCCCTTGATGAATATATTTTGATTCTTTTTTATTTCACATGATCAAACCCTAATAAAATATAGCTGTAAATTATTAAATTTATTTATGCCAAAAATAAAATTTAAATTCAAGTCTTTATAGTAAAATGTGTAAAATATGGTGAACGGGGTTGTGCTTGAATGACATAGGCCAAATGGTTCTTACGATGGAAAATGCCAAGTAACATGTGGTTTCTATGTGGCTTCCAACAGGTAAGATAAAAAAAAATGCCAAGTAACATGTGGTTTCTATGTGGCTTCCAGCAAGTACAAATAAAAAAAATGTATATAACTTTTTCCTTTGATGAATGTACGAATTATTAATTTCTAATATTATCATTAAAATAATTGTTTGCCCTTGACGAATATACGAATTATTAATTTCTAATATTATCATTAAAATAATTGTGCAGTAAATTATTAAAAATATATAGTTATACAATAAATTATTCTATAGTAAATAATTAATTTCGAGTATTAGCGTTAAAATAGTTTTAATAAAATATAGTTATAATATAATAAAACCCTTATAAAATATATGTACACTAAATAAAGTAATAGAGAAAAGAAAAGGCAACCCTAACAAAATTTAAAATAATTGTGCAGTAAATTATTCTATAGTAAATACTTAATTTCGAGTATTAGCATTAAAATAACTTTAATAAAATACACTTATAATATAATAAAACCCTTATTTAAAATATATGTACACTAAATATAATAACAGAGAAAAGAAAAGGTAACCCTAACAAAATATAATGCACTTACCCTTGGGAAAACTTCTACGATGAATACACTTTGCTCCTTTTATATTTCATATGATAAAACCCTAAGAAAATATAGTTATACAATAAATTATTCTATAGTAAATAATTAATTTTGAGTATTAAAATAATATATAGTTATAATATAATAAAACCCTAATAAATAAGACAAATATTTACCACTTTTTGTTGCGAATGAGGTGTAAAATTACTTTTGACTATTGGACTATTGAAATGGATAATATTTAAGTAGAGTGATTGTTGGTGTATAACTCCATGAGTTAACACTAACTCAATCATAGTTAGGTGACTTATAGCATATGCCAATTGACATTTTCAACTTGGTGAGTTGTTTGTAATAGGTGTCAATATACTTGACACATCGCCTCTATTTCCTAGGGTAGTTACACTATTTTCTTGCTTTGAATATCACCACCTATCCTTGTTTCATGGAGAGTTGGGTATACAACCTCTACTATTTATAAATGTTATTTGTTAATACAAATTATTTATTTTCACTTGCAAACTCATGCTTGTTGATTCTCCACGATCTTATCAGTTTCTACATGGTATCAAAGATGGAGTGGTTGGCCCCAAGTCACTTTTGCTCGTAGTTCGAATCACTTCCATTGTTGCCATTTTTTTTCATCTCTGCAACTTCGTTTGCATTTGTTTTTTGTTATTATATAACATCTATTATGTGTTTTAGTTGTGATCTTCATTTGCCCATAGAGGGCATTATCTAAATGTCATAGGAAGGCCATCATTTAGTCTGCATCACTACAACGGAGAAGAACCTCATCGTTGCATCAACGCCTTACCAGAGGCAGTGCATATCTCAGAGGTTTCGACACCCTTCATAAGAGCCCTCGATGGTATCTTCCGGCGATATCTTGCATTGTTGAAAGCTTCAATAGAGGCGCTGCTCATCAAGTTGAACCTCTACATTGGCAGGCCCTTCACGTCCCTCCTCAACACCCATCTTGATGCCTCTTGGCAGAGGCTGAATCTATTTCAATTCGTAGGCCGCACAAGTCCCTGTCAACCATCACATGCGACCATAAAAGGCTCATTCTGAGCTCCTACGTGGCTGAACATAGCGGAGGCAGTCTTTGGTGTCCGTGACTTGGTCCACCACCAAGATGTCCCTATCAGTGCACTATTATTGAGTCGTTCCTTTTGCAAAGGTGGTTTTTTTTAAAGCTGATATCACACTATTATTATAAAGTTCCTGATCATGCTTTTGTAGGGAGATGATAAAAACTCATTCCATTAATT
The DNA here is from genome assembly GCA_027924645.1 of Cunninghamia lanceolata. Taxonomy (NCBI): domain Eukaryota; kingdom Viridiplantae; phylum Streptophyta; class Pinopsida; order Cupressales; family Cupressaceae; genus Cunninghamia; species Cunninghamia lanceolata. Next base: position 4,537,988 of record BSBN01000793.1, read on the forward strand.
GTGCAATTTTGGGGGAAAAGAACACATAATGAAGGGGGGTATCTCGTGTGTTCATATTGCACACTTCCTAGAGAAGTGCTTCTGTGTGGGTTGTGTTATCTTTCATGTCTTCACCTACATTTTCTTTAGGTCATTGTGTCTATATTTCTGCAATAATTATCTAGCGACTGCATCATCAATGGATTCTACAGTTCCCATACCACCTCTAGCTCCTTTCAATTATTATGATTGGAAGATAAAAGTAAGTCTGGTGCTAAAAAACAAGGGATTATATAGGATAACTATGGGAATGGAAAAAGAACCTAATGTAACCAAAGAGAAAGAATAGTTTTTCAACAAATGTGATCAAGCATTTGGTTTTCTTTGTTTAAATCTATCTCATGAATTGTTATTTCATGTTGAGAATTTAACTACTCCCCATGAAGTTTGGGATACTATGGATAAATTATTTGGAAAAAGTGATGAACTTAGAAGTCATGAATTGGAAAATCAACTCTTAGGTCTAAGTCCTAGAAATTTCTCAACTTTAGAAGATTTTTTCACAAAGTTTAAATCTTTAAAGTTATAGTTAAAAGATTATGGAATTGACAAGAAAGAGGATCAATTAATCCTTTTTGTACTTTCCAAGCTAGGTCTTGAATTTTCTGTGTTTGATCAACTTTCTATTCTACCAAAAGTGTTCTTGGAGCATGTTGGAAAAAGCCCACTCTAAATAATTCCATTTATGATCTCACAAGGGAACAAGAAAAACTAATTCAGATAGGTTCTTTGAAGTCTACAAATCTTCAAGCTCTAATCGTAGGGAATGATAAGCCATAAACTTCAAAAGATAAGAAAAAGAACACTAAAAAGGACAAGGATGGTAAGAAAGGTGATAATTCCAAAAAGGATAATTCTTCTCATCAAAGTAAGCCTTTTACAGAGAAGACAGTTTGTGCCTATTGTAAAAATTCAGGGCATGATGAACAACATTACATGAAGAAACAAATTGATAGTCTCTCAAATCTTCTTAAGAAGAATAATATTAGGCTACCTGATTCCTTCAAAGCATCTACATTAACTCATGATAATACTAAGGGAAAAGAGAAATCACAAAGGAAAGCTCTAGTTGTTACTACATCTTCATCTCCATCATGGATTATTGATTCTGGTGCCACTCATCATATGGGGTCATCTCAGATTCTTGGGTATAGACTGTAGTAGATAACATTCAGACAGACTTTCAGGGGGGATCACATGCCTTCTTTGCCTTAGTGTCTGATCTGTAGACATTTAAAGAAGCATTAGGCATACCTAAGTGGGATATTTCTATGAAAGAGGAATATGATTCCTTTATTAGAAATCATACTTGGGATTTAAGTTCAATTCCCAAGGGAAGGAAGACAATTCGATGTAGATATGGATATATTGAACCAAATTTGTAGCAAATGGGTCAGTTGATAAGTTCAAAGCATGACTGATAGCCAAAGGTTTTTCACAAACTTGGCAGGCATTGACTACACATAAACTTTTGCACCTGTTGCTAAGATGACTTTGATCTGACTCACACTTGCTATAGCTACAGCACATGGATGGGTTGTACATCAAATGGATGTAAAGAGTGCATTTCTTCATGGAGATCTTGAGGAAGAAATCTACATGGAACAACCACCAAGGTTTGTCTAGGATTCATCCTTAGTATGCAGATTGAGGAAATCTATCTATGGTCTCAAACAAGCACCTAGAGCTTGGTATGCCAAGATGGATTCTTATCTTTTATCTTCCGTATTCACTCATTGCCATTCAATCCTAATGTGTATCTTCTGCAGCAAGATGATTCACCCTTAATACTAGTTCTATATGTTGATGATCTCCTAATTACTAGTAGTACTTCAACTACCATCACTAAAGTTAAATTTGCACGTTAGGAAAGATTTGACATGACAACCTAGGTTTATTGCACTACTTTCTTCGCTTTGAGATATCACAGTCAGATTCAGGGATTATTCTTGCTTAACCTAAGTACACTCTTGACTTACTTGACGTTGTCGCATGACTAATTGTAAACCATCTCCTATTCCATTCTTATCTGGAATTAAGCTTGAGACTTCTTGTCCTACACCATTAGCTAATGCTACATTGTATCGACAACTTGTAGGTAGTCTTATATACTTAACCCATACTAGGCCTGACATATCATATGCAGTTGGCATGGTTTCTAGATTTATGTAAGAACCTCATGAGCTGCATTGGAAAGTAGATAAGAGGTTTCTTAATTACCTTCAAGGTACACTTGCATTTGGGATACATTATCGAGTTGGTTCAGAAGTTGCTTTAGTTGGTTTCACAGATTCAGATTGGGCTGGTGATACTGAGAATCACAAGTCCACTTCTAGTTACAACTTTTCACTTGGTTTGGGTCCTATCATTTGGTCTAGCAAAAAGAAGAATGCTATTGCTATATTGTCTATAGAGGCAAAGTTCTGGGGAGCTGTTAACTCAGCTATTGAGGCCATATGGATTCAAGGAATTCTTTTTGAGTTTAGAATTCCTTTCAAACTACCTAAAGTTATCTTCTATGATAACCAGAGTATAATTCAGATATGCAGGAATACGGTTCAACATCAAGGAACCAAACATATAGAGATTCACATGCATTACATTTGAGAGATGATTCATGATCAGATCATTGACCTAGTCTTTTGCCAATCTTCAGAGAAGGTTGTTGATATTTTCACCAAACCCTTTACCGAGAGCAAGTTCATTCATCTATGAGCTCTTCTTGGCATGCGGTCAATATCAACATCATCATCTTCTAAGGGCTATCTAGTGCTCTCTTTATTTTCTCTCTTTTTGGAGGAAAGTTTTTTTCCCATAGGGTTTTCTTTCTTTCTCCATTTTCTGAGAAATACATTTGTAAATGAGTACCTAAAATGGCACACTGCCAGGACTCATCATTCATAAACTCACCTAAGCTATGCTTAAGGGGGGTGTTGGTGTATAACTCCATGAGTTAACACTAACATAATCATAGTTAGGCGTCTTATAACACATGCCAATTGACATTTTCAACATGGTGAGTTGTTTGTAATAGGTGTCAATATACTTGACACATCGCTCTATTTCCTAGGGTAGTTACACTATTCTCTTTCTTTGAATATCACCACCTATCCTTGTTTCATGGAGAGTTGGGTATGCAACCTCTACTATTTATACCTGTTATTTGTTAATACAAATTGTTTGTTTTCACTTGCAAACTCATGCTTGTTAATTCTCCACGATCTTATCAGTTTCTACAGTGATATTTTCCCATCATATACATTAATTAATAATAGTATGTTTGTGTTAAAAAAAGACACATATTTAGAAATTAAAATTTATATATTATTATAAATTATAAAAATAATTATATAATAAATATATTATTTTAATAACTTATCAAATATTAATCCCCCAATAATGTGAAAGTTCATTAAACTGACATGAGGAAGTAAGGATTCATGTGAGGTGATGGCGGCCAGGTTGCGCCACTCATGACATGAGATGGCATGTGGCAGATGTAAGGGCAATTGCCTTTAATATCTTGAATTGCCTTGGTTTTCGATACTTCATTTATGTTTTTTTGTAAATGGCAGAGATGAGAGGAGTTACAAAGCAGAGAGGGGAAATGGGTGGTGGTAGCAGTGAAAAAGGGAAAGGGAAGTTGGGGGTTCATATTCCCTATCATCGACAAGTCAAGAGGAAGTTGGCTAGTAGCTATGTAGGGGGGAGAATGAAGTGGGATTACACTCTGCGTAAAAATCTTCTAAATATTTCAGGGAATGCGGTGATAGAGCAAATCGTCAAGTCTGAGATGAAGAATCCTATGCTCTAGAAGTGGTTATACAGAATGCTCGTGCTGGCTAAAGATTTTGATGGATAGGCCGATGGGAAACTTACTAAGAAATGACATTTTCTGCTTGACCTTGGCACCACGAGGGGTTGCTGGAATGTTTTTGGAGTGGCACAGTCACTCACACTGGCTACTTTGACTTCAATAGCGGTGGCCTCCATTCTGGTCCATGAAGATATGGTGGAGGCTTTGAAGATTGTTGAGGACAAGCATGGTGTCATTCTCTGCCATATCCATGATATGTTATTGAGACTGGTAGAGACTCGTAAGGCTATGGAGAGAATGGCTAAAAAAATTGGGGTTCCAATGGAGGAGAGTGCTTGGGCCAAATACAAGTGCGCATGTGATGAGGAAGCTAATATGGTGGATCTAACAAGCAAGCTGGATGCTTAGGTTTTTTTAAGATGTTTAGTTTTTTTTTTTAATAGACAGGAGATGGGGTGAGGGCCTTGTAATTTTCCCTCTCACCAATTTATAATGCTTCTTAATAGTTTCATACATAGACTTAAGGGCTATGCCCTATTTTTGGATGGGTCCCTAGTCCCTAAGAAAGGTTTATACAACAACAAGAAAACTTATCAAATATTACTATAATTAATTTTTATTTTTATTGATATTTATTTAAACATTCTAAGATATTTAAATATTTAAAATAAGTGATGGAAAAATATTATATTAATATTTGATAATTTTTACAATATGGTAGGAATTCAACCCTTTGACAAGCGAATATCATCAGATATTTTCCTTTATTTTAATTGCAATAATTTAAGGGTGTATATGACTATTAAACCATAGTAAATTTGCCCTACAATATGTTATTTTTGGAGTGTTTTATACCTGTGGGAAACTAGAATTATGTTTCCATTGTTATGATTTAAAACTCCCTACCATCAACTATCTTATTTCCCTGTGATAAGATCTGAGTTGAGCATTAGTTTAACCGCTTGTGTTTTATCCTTCTTTCCATTGGGGATCAAACATATATTTGTAGGCATTTGGTCTCTTTTCTTATGCTTGACTTGGCTTAGATTACATCCATGATGCCAATCTCCTTTAACCCACAACGTTTGAAGTTGATTCAACCTACCAAGCAAATTAGGAAGGGCGGATGTGCCTATCATATTGTGACCTGTGCTTAGCATTTTGCCAATATTCTTCTTTCTCCTATGTGTTTCTTTTCTTTCTTTATTTCATGCTAAGTAGATGGACACTTTTCTTTGCCATTGCTACAACCTTTGAAACTGTAATTTATCAAGTTTTTGGTCACTGATAATTTTTTCTTTGGCAGTCTTAAATTCTTTCTATCTCACTATTTGATCCTAGAAGTCAGTTTGTTGCTAGGTGTTGGTGTTGGAAACTAAGGTGTATCAACCTTGGTAATTCCTTGTATTATTTCATTGTATTTATTTATGTATTGCCTATTGTATAATTTGGATGTAAATCCTATGTTGTCATATTGTGGGAGCTGCCACAGTGATGTGTCATCCTACATGGCATATGACCACATGTAATTTTGTCCTCACATGAGAAGATAGGCATACCACTTAGTGGTAGGAATATTTTTTCATGTGTCAGCATCTTGGATGTTGTGTAAGGGAATATTGACCGTAACTATCGTGACAGATTCCTATGACGAAGTTATGACATGTAAGAATTAGAAATAGAAGCTTGTAACATAGGTGAAGACATGTGTCAAGAAGCATCTTTGAAAAAGGCATCTTTGGGTGCCCCAAGGTGGACTAGACATGTTGTAAGAGAATATGCTATTTGTAGCATGTGTATGATAGATTCTCTTATAGGTGTAACTTGTAACTGCTATGACAAATTCTATGATGATCGTAAGAGTCGTAAGAGCATCTGTCATAGCCCATTTTGGAAATAGGTGACCTCTTGGGATGGGGTGTGTGGAAAAGTGTCAGAAGCATCTTACAATGTTGACCAAATGTCCATAGGTGTGGGTTTTGGGTGATGAGGTCAAGTTAGACACCCATTCCAAGATAGAGGCTATTTTGCCTTGTATATTCTATATAAATAGGTGCTTTGAGGAGAAGTTGTATAATGTGATTGAAAGGTACTATTATGCTATCGGATTGACTCCAGACATGAGTTTTGAAGACTATTGAGAGATTGCATTGCAAGTGTATTGTAAACCATATTCAATTTTGATAATACATTATGTAGGTTTTCAAGTGTGGGGATTTTACTTGATAAGGGTTTTCCCCATGTTATATCTTGTCTCTCTTCTTCTGTCTTCTTTCTGGTTCTATATGTATTGCTGCAATATCTCTGTTATATTGTTCATGTTGCTATAATTGTAAAGATTAAATTGAATATGCATAGCCCTCCCCTCATTAGATTACTATAGGAAGCGATTTTTGTACACCTAGCTTCCTATCAATTACTATCAGAGCTTGATCACTTTTGGTCCTAGTTGTTGGGTAGGGGTTTTTTGAGTTGATCTTAAGTTGATTGGGAGTCTATGTAGAGTATTCTAAATCTTATTGCAGCAAGGAGATGGCAAGCACATCCGAAAGGATAAAGGTAGAGAGATTCAATGCCACTAATTTTGAGTTGTGGAATCTCAGGATGGAAGACATGCTTGTTGATCAAGACCTCTGGGAAACTATTAGTGGCACAAAACCAGCTGCTATGGTACATGCTGATTGGGATCTCAAAGATCGGAAGGCTAAGGGTTTCATCAGACTTAGTCTTGCCGATTTTGTCCTGTTAAATGTCCATGAGGAGAAAACTGTAAACTTGCTTTGGAAGAAGTTGGGAGATGTGTATCAAGCCAAGTCCCTAGTGAACAAACCTTTTCTAAGAAAGAAGTTGTATTTTCTGAAGATGGAGGATGGAGGATCTGTTGCAGATCACCTAAATGCCTTTAATATGTTAATTGCACAATTGACATCAGTTGGTGTGAAGATGGAGGAGGAGGATCATTGCATGACCTTGTTTTGTTCTTTGCCAGACTCGTGGGATCATCTTGTGATGGCTATCTAGAGCACCACATCCACTTTCATAATAGATGAAGTGGTATATTCACTATTATCTGAAGAGATGCAGAGAAAGTCTTCTAAGGCAGCTAAAGAGGTTCTTGCGGTTTGTGGAAGACCAAAGGAGAAAGGGAAAAAGAAGGACAAGAAAGCTGAGAGGGGCAAATGCAAATCTTGTGGGAGATCCAAATCACCTGGAAAGTCCAAGGCTCTTTGTTGGAACTATGGTAAATCTGGGCATTTCTAAAAGGAATGCAAAGAGGAAAAGAAAAAGAAGAAGAACCCAGATTCAAATTCTGACAAGTCACAAGATGATGGTGATGCTTTCAATGCAACCCTGGTAACCCATGCATCTGATGATGTGTGGCTGATTGATTCTGGTGCATCATTCCACATGACCTTTCATCGAGACTAGTTTACTAAGTATGAGGATTTTGATGGTTGAAGGGTGTACCTAGATGACAACTCTTATCTAAAGATTGTTGGTCATGGAAGAGTCTCTATTTGATTCCCTGATGGATGAGTGAAGGGGATCTCTGGGGTTATGTACATCCCAAGCTTAGCATGGAACCTACTTTCTATAAGTATGTTGAATGATGCAGGTGTGCATGTTATCTTTTTGAAAGAAGCATGCAAGATGACTAGAGGAGCTATGGTGCTTGCTAAGGGTACTAGGAGAGGTACTTTGTTTCAACTAGAGGCATGCATTTCATAATGCAATAGTTCTTCTGACTCAAGGAAGAGGGGGGTAGTCACTTCATCCCCACCATCTGAACTAGCAGTGAAGAAATCTGTTGTATCTAGTCCTAATGGTTGTATTCATGCTTTACAATTTAGCTTCCTACTGAAAAGACAATGTTATGGCATAAGTGATTTGGCCACATTGGTGAGAAGGGTCTTAGAACCTTGATAAATTAAAACCTCATTGATGGGTTAGATGATTGTAATCTTGAGTTTGACTTTTGTGAATATTGCATATATGGAAAACAAAAAGTTGTGTTCAGTTTTATTCAAGTTCTCATAAGTCTTCTGGTGTGTTGAACCTTGTTCATTTTGATGTATTGGGTCCTATTAATGTTCCTTCATTATCAAAATATGTATATTTTGTATCTTTCATAGATGACTATAGTAGAAGGACATGGATTTATTTTCTTAGAAGAAAATCTAAAGTCTATAGTAAGTTTAAGGAGTTTAAAGCCTTTGCTCAAAATTAGACTAGTAAAAGGATTAAATGTTTGAGAACTGACAATGGTGGTGAGTTATGTTCTACAAAATTCGATAAATATTGTAAGGAACTTGGGATTGAAAGACATAAGACAACTCCATATACCCCGCAGAAAATGGAGTTGCAGAGAGGATGAACATGACACTAATGGAGAAGGCTAGGAGTATGCTTACTAGAGCTGGCCTAAAACAAAAGTTTTGGACTGAAGTTGTTGCCACTACTTTCTATCTGGTAAATAGATCTCCTACATCAACTCCTCTTGGTAAGACACCCATGGAGGTGTGGTCTAGTAGAAATCCTTCAATAAGGCATCTTCGTCTTTTTGGCTATGAGGCATATGCTAATGTGTTTAGGGAGAAGCAGTCAAAATTGGAGAATAAGGCTATTAAGTGTATCTTCATTGGATATGGTGTCAATGTGAAAGGATACAAGTGTTGGGATCCTATGGCTGAAAAAGTGTTGTATAATAGAAGTGTCATCTTTAAAGAGCTAACACCTTCTTCCACTATTTTACAGCCAGAAGAAAAAGAAAAGAAAGAGGATGTTGTTCAGTTTCCCTCTACCGTTGAGAAGACTAAACATAAAGACAATGTTGGACCTAAAAATAAGGAGAGATCTAGCAGATCTGAAAGTTCAAAAGTTGAAGTAGAACTCCACCTTAGCCTTTGAGGAGGTCTACATGAATCAAGAAGCAACCTGGGAGGTTTGGTTATACATTCATTGATTCTAGTTGTGCTTTTACTTTTCTTACTAACAGTGATGAACCTAGAACTGTGTTAGAGGCTATGGATATGAAAGATGTAGGTTCCTAGAAGGAGGCCATGGAGGATGAGATGGCTTCTTTGGAAAAGAATCAAACTTGGGACTTGGTGCATTTGCCTCCTGGACAAAAACCCGTTGGATACAAATGGGTGTTCAAGAAGAAATTTGGTGCAGATGGTAGTGTTGAGAAGTATAAGGCCAGATTGGTTACGAAGGGGTATTCACAAGTGGAGGGTATAGATTATGGTGAGATCTTCTCTCCCATTGCAAAGATGACATGCATTCAATTCCTATTACCTCTTGTCGTAGCTTATGACTTAGAGGTGGAGCAGATGGATGTGAAGACAACATTCCTTCATGGTGATTTGGAGGAAGAGATTTACATGTCATAGCCAGAGCATTACATTGTGAAAGGTAAAGAAAATTTGGTTTGGAAGTTAAAGAAGTCTTTGTATGGATTGAAGTAGCCTCTTAGGATGTGGTACTTGAATTTTGATGCCTTTGTGTTGTCAATTAGATTTGTGAGATCAAAATCAGATCACTATGTGTATTATAAGTATGATGGTGATCATATTCTCATTGTTGCATTATATGTTGTTGATATGTTGCTCATTGGGAAGGGTAAGAATATGATTTTTGATTTTAAGTCTCAGTTGGCAACACAGTTTGAAATGAAAGATTTAGGGGCAACTAGGTACATTCTTGGAATGGAAATTAGAAGAGACAGAACTAACAGAAAACTTTGGTTAAGCCAGATTAAGTATGTGAAGACCATATTGGATAGTTACAGCATGGTAGATTGTAGACCATTATGTGTTCCTATTTCTTTGGGAACAAAGTTGTCTGTTAGTGATTGTCCAAAATCTCCTAGTGAGGTGGATGATATGAACGAAGTACCTTATGCTAGTGTTGTTGGCAATTTGATGTATGATGTGGTCTACACAAGACCAGACATTGCCTAAGCAGTGGGAGTCATTAGTTGATTTATGGTTAATCCATAGGTGTAAGTTGTAACTGCTATAACAAATTCTATGATGGTTGTAAGAGTTGTAAGAGCATCTGTCATAGCCCATTTTGGAAATAGGTGACATCTTAGGATGGGGTGTGTGGAAAAGTGTCAAAAGTATCTTACAATGTTGACCAAGTGTCCATAGGTGTGGGTTTTGGGTGATGAGGCCAAGTTGGGCACCCATTCCAAGATAGCACTATTTTTCCTTGTACTTTCTATAAAAATAGGTGCTTTGAGGAGGAGTTGTATAATGTGATTGAAAGGTACCGTTATGCTACCGGATTGACTCCAAACATGAGTGTCAAAGACTATTGAGAGATTGCATTGCAAGTGTATTGTAAACCATATTCAATTTTGATAATACATTGTGCAGGTTTTTGAGTGTGGGGTTTTTACCTGATAAGGGTTTTCCCCATGTTATATCTTGTCTCTCTTCTTCTATCTTCTTTATGAATCTATGTGTATTGCTGCAATATCTCTGTTATATGTTTCATGTTGCTATAATTGTAAAGATTAAATTGAATATGCATAGCCCTTCCCTCATTAGATTAGTGTAGGAAGTGATTTCCATACACCTAGATTCCTTTCAGTTGCTATCAGAGCTTGATCACCTTGGGTGTAAGTTGTAACTTCTATGACAAATTCTATGACAGTCGTAAGAGTCGTAAGAGCATCTATCATAGCCCATTTTGGAAATAGGTGACCTCTTGGGATGGGGTGTGTGGAAAAGTGTCAGAAGCATCTTACAATGTTGACCAAATGTCCATAGGTGTGGGTTTTGGGCAATGAGGCCAAGTTGGACGCCCATTCCTAGATAGAGGCTATTTTGCCTTGTATTTTCTATATAAATAGGTGCTTTGAGGAGGAGTTGTATAATGTAATTGAAAAGTACTGTTATGCTGCTGGATTGACTCTAGACATGAGTGTCGAAGACTATTGAGAGATTGCATTGCAAGTGTATTGTAAACCATATTCAATTTTGATAATACATTATGCAGGTTTTCGAGTGTGGGATTTTTACCTGATAAGGGTTTTCCCCATGTTATATCTTGTCTCTCTTATTCTGTCTTCTTTTTGGTTCTATGTGCATTACTGCAATATCTCTGTTATATGTTTCATGTTGTTGTAATTGTAAAGATGAAATTGAATATGCATAGCCCTCCCCTCATTAGATTAGTGTAGGAAGTGATTTCCATACACCTAGCTTCCTTTCAGTTGCTATCAGAGCTTGATCACCTTTGGTCCTAGTTGTTGGGTAGGGGTTTTTTGAACTAACCTTAAGTTGAGTGGGAGTCTGTGTAGAGTATTCTGAATCTTATTGTAGTAAGGAGATGGCAAGCACATCCAGAAGGATAGAGGTAGAGAGATTCAATGGCACTAATTTTGAGCTATAGAAGTTCAGGATGGAAGACATGCTTGTTGATCAAGACCTCTGCAAAACTATTAGTGGCACAAAACCAATTGCTATGGTACATGTTGATTGGGATCTCAAAGATCAGAAGGCTAAGGGTCTCATAAGACTTAGTCTTTCCAATTCTATCCTATTAAATGTCCATGAGGAGAAAACTGCAAACTTTCTTTAGAAGAAGTTGGGAGATGTGTATCAGGCCACGTCCCTAGTGAACAAACCTTTTCTAAGAAAGAAGTTGTATTCTCTGAAGATGGAGGATAGAGGATTTGTTGCAGATCACTTGAATGCCTTTAATATGTTAATTGCACAATTGACATCAGTTGGTGTGATGATGGAGGAGGAGGATCATTGCATGACCTTGCTTTGTTCTTTGCTAGACTCGTGGGATCATCTTGTGATGACTATCTAGAGCACCACATCCACTTTCACAATGGATGAAATGGTATATTCACTATTATCTAAAGAGATGCAGAGAAAGTCTTCTGAGGTAGCCAAAGAGGCTCTTGTGGTTCGTGGAAGACCAAAGGAGAAAGGGAAAAAGAAGGACAAGAAAGATGAGAGGGGCAAATGCAAATCTTGTGGGAGATCCAAATCTCCTGGAAAGTCCAAGGCTCTCTGTTGGAACTGTGGTAAATCTGGGCATTTCTGAAAGGAATATAAAGAGGAAAAGAAAAAGAAGAAGAAGAACCTAGATTTAGATTCTGACAAGTCACAAGATGATGGTGATGCTTTCAATGTAGCCCTGGCAACCCATGCATCTGATGATGTGTGGCTGATTGATTCTGGTGCATCATTCCACATGACCTTGCATCAAGACTAGTTTACTAAGTATGAGGAGTTCAATGGTGGAAGGGTGTTCCTGGATGACAACTCTTATCTGAAGATTGTTGGTCATGGAAGAGTCTCTATTCAATTCCTTGATGGACAAGTGAAGGGGATCTCTGGGGTTATGCACATCATAGGCTTAGCATGGAACCTACTTTTTGTAAGTATGTTGAATGATGTAGGTGTGCATGTTGTCTTTTCGAAAGAAGCATGCAAGATGACTAGAGGAGCTATGGTGCTTGCTAAGGGTACTAGGAGAGGTACTTTGTTTTAGCTGGAGGCATGCATTTCACAATGCAATAGTTCTTCTGACTCAAGAAAGAGGACAACAGTCACTTCATCCCCACCATATGAACCAACAATGAAGAAATCTCTTGTAGCTAGTCTTGATGGTTGTATTCATGCTTTGGAAGTTAAGCTTCCTACTGAAAAGACAATGTTATGGCATAAGTGATTTGGCCACATTGGTAAGAAGGGTCTTAGAACCCTGATAAATTAAAACCTCATTGAGGGGTTAGATGATTGTAATCTTGAGTTTGACTTTTACGAACATTGCATATATGGAAAACAAAACTGTGTTCAGTTTTATTCAAGTTCTCATAAGTTTTCTGGTCTGTTGAACCTTGTTGATTCTGATGTATTTGGTCCTATTAATGTTCCTTTGTTATCAAAATCTATATATTTTGTATCTTTCATAGATGACTACAGTAGAAGGACATGGATTTATTTTCTCAAAAGAAAATCTAAAGTCTATAGTAAGTTTAGGGAGTTTAAAGCCTTTGCTCAAAATCAGACAGGTAAAAGGATTAAATGTTTGAGAACCGACAATGGTGGTGAGTTATGTTCTACATAATTTGATAAATATTGTAAGGAACTTGGGATTGAAAGACATAAGACAACTCCATATACACCGCAACAAAATGGAGTTGCAGAGAGGATGAACATGACACTGATGGAGAAGGCTAGGAGTATGCTTACTGGAGCTGGCCTAGAACAAAAGTTTTGGACTGAAGTTGTTGCCACTACTTGCTATCTGGTAAATAGATCTCCTACATTAGCTCCTGTTGGTAAGACACCCATGGAGGTGTGGTCTAGTAGAAAGCCTTCAATAAGGCATCTTCATGTTTTTGGTTGTGAGGCATATGCACATGTGCCTAGGGAGAAGCAGTCAAAATTGGAGAATAAGGTTGTTAAGTGTATCTTCATTAGATATGGTGTCGGTGTTAAATGATACAAGCTTTGGCATCTTGTGGCTAAAAAGGTGTTGTATAGCATAAGTGTCATCTTCAAAGAGCTAACACCTTCTTCCACTATTTTACAGCAAGAAGAAAAATAAAAGAAAGAGGATGTTGTTCAGTTTCCCTCTACCCCTGAGAAGACTAAACATAAATATAATGTTGGACCTAAAAATGAGAAGAGATTTAGCAGATCTGAAAGTTCAGAAGTTGAAGTAGAACCTCCACCTTAGCCTTTGAGGAGGTCCACATGAATCAAGAATCAACCTAAGAGGTTTGGTTATACATTCATTGATTCTAGTTGTGCTTTTGCTTTGGTTACTAATAGTGATGAACCTAGAACTATGTCAGAGGCTATGGATATGAAAGATCCAGGTTCCTGGAAGGAGACCATGGAGGATGAGATGGCTTCTTTGGAAAAGAATCAAACTTGGGACTTGGTGCCTTGGCCTCTTGGATGGAAACTTGTTGGATACATATGGGTGTTCAAGAAGAAATTTGGTGCAGATGGCAGTGTTGAGAAGTATAAGGCCAGATTGGTTGCGAAGGGGTATTGACAAGTGGAGGGTATAGATTATGGTGAAATCTTATCTCCCATTGTAAAGATGACATACATTCGATTCATGTTACCTTTTGTAGCAGCTTATGACTTAGAGGTGGAGCAGATGGATGTGAAGACAACATTCCTTCATGGTGATTTGGAGGAAGAGATTTACATGTCACAACTAAAGCATTACATTGTGAAAGGTAAAAAAAATTGGTTTGTAAGTTAAAGAAGTCCTTGTATGGATTAAGCAGTCTCTTAGGATGTGGTACTTGAATTTTGATGCCTTTATGTTGTCAATTGGATTTGTGAGATCGAAATCAGATCACTGTGTGCATTATAAGTATGATGGTGATTGTATTATCATTGTTGCATTATATGTTGTTGATATGTTGCTTGTTGGGAAGGGTAAGAATATGATTTTTGATTTTAAGTCTCAGTTGGCAACACAGTTTGAAATGAAAGATTTAGGGGCAACCAGGTACATTCTTGGAATGGAAATTAGAAGAGATAGAACTAACAAAAAACTTTGGTTAAGCCAAATTAAGTATGTGAAGACCATGTTGGATAGGTACAACATGGTAGATTGTAGACCATTATGTGTTCATGTTTATTTGGGAACAAAGTTGCCTATTAGTGATTGTCCAAAATCTCATAATGAGGTGGAGGACATGAGCAGAGTACCTTATGCTAGTGTTGTTGGCAATTTGATGTATGCTATGGTCTGCACAAGACTAGACATTACCTAAGCAGTGGGAGTCCTTAGTCGATATATGGCTAATCCTAGACAGGTACATTAGACTACAGTTAAGCGAGTGTTCAGATCTGTGAGGGGTACATCTAAGTATTCCATATGCTATCATGGTAATGTTACAGGGCCTCCACATTTTGTTGATATTCGTGCATTTGTGGATTCAGATTGGGTAGGTGACATTGATAGCAGGAGATCCACCAGTGCTTATGTGTTTATACTGTTTGGTGGTGCTATTAGTTGGATGAGTACACGACAACCTGTGGTTTCTTTGTCCATGACATAAGCTGAGTACACATCAGCAATTCATGCTTGTAAGGAAGCCATTTGGTTTAAGAGATTGTGTTCAGATATTGGTATTGATGCAGGACAAATTATGATTTGTTGTGACAGTCAGAGTGCGATTTGCCTTGTGAAGAATCCAACTCTCCATGCGAGAACAAAGCATATTAATGTACAATTTCACTTTGTACGAGACATGGTAGAGGATGGGAAGGTAAATTTGGAGAAGGTAGATACTTTGAAGAATGTTGCAAATCCATTAACGAAGCCAGTGGGTACAAAGAAGTTTAGATGGTGTTCGGAGTCTATAGGCCTCTCGGCCTATAGCAGTTAAATCTTGTTTTTCTATTGTCTCTTACAAGGTGTTCGACAAGTGGGAGAATGTTGGGAATTACGGTGTCACAACCTTGGTAATTCCTTGTATTATTTCATTGTATTTATTTATTTATTGCCTATTGTATAATTTGGATGCAAATCCTATGTTGTCATATTGTGGGAATTGGCACAGTGATGTGTCATCCTACATGGCATATGACCACATGTAATTTTCTCCACACATGAGGAGATAGGTATCCCACTTAGTGATAGGAATATTTTTCCAGGTGTCAACATCTTGGATGTTGTGTAAAGAAATATTGACTATAACGGTCATGAAAGATTCCTATGACGAAGTTATGACATGTAAGAGTCAGAAATAGGAGCTTGTAAGATAGGTGAAGACATGTGTCGAGAAGCATCTTTGAAAAAGGTGTCTTTGGGTGCCCCAAGGTGGACAATGACATGTTGTTAGAGAATATGCTATTTATATCTTGTGTATGAAAAATTCACTTACAATTGTAAGTTTTAACTGCTATGACAGATTCTATGACAGTCGTAAGAGTCATAAGAGCATCTGTCATAGCCCATTTTGGAAATAGGCAACCTCTTTGGGATGGGGTGTCTAGAAAAGTGTCAGAAGCATCTTATAATGTTGACCAAGTGTCCATGAGGCCAAGTTGGATGCCCATTCCAAGATAGAGGCTATTTTGCCTTATATTTTCTATATAAACAGGTGCTTTGAGGAAGAGATGTATAATGTGATTGACAGGTACTATTATGCTACCAGATTGACTCTAGACATGAGTGTCAAAGACTACTGAGATCTTGCATTGCAAGTGTATTGTAAACCATATTCAGTTTTGATAATACATTGTGCAAGTTTTTGAGTGTGGGGTTTTTCTCCTGATAAGGGTTTTCCCCACGTTATAAGATTTGTCTCTCTTCTTCTATCTTCTTTCTGGTTCTATGTGTATTGCTGCAATATCTCTATTATATGTTTCATGTTGCTATAATTGTAAATATTAAATTGAATTTGCATATCCATCCCCTCATTAGATTAGTGTAGGAAGTTATTTCCACACACCTAGCTTCCTTTCAGTTGGCCTCTACTTCTTGGTCAGACTATGTGTCTTACTAATGAAAACAACTCTTAAATTTAGCTAACAATATTATATTTTTGTCGCAGCCTTATTTTATTGTATCAGAGGTTCTTTGATGCAGAGGCATCCACCCTATAACCTTACAATACAGCATGGATGTCTGCAGCCCATCATCATCATCATCATCATCACCATCATCATCATATTTTGCTTAACACTATCAGCATCATCATCATATTTCACCTGCCGACCGATATCCTCCTGATAACAAGCCCTCGCCCGCTCGCATGTCAACAGCATCACCTTATTCGATAATCGACAGCATCATCATGTTCGACCAGCGCGAACATCCTCCTGACGTCCACTGTTCACTTCCGTGACAACTTCCGTCTTCACTACCTTCAGCATCATGATATTCAACATCATGATAATCAGCAGGATAAAGAACATCCGGTTCCCTCCATTTATCCTGATGATGACGAACCTTCACTTCTCGCACCATCCCTTCCGATGCTTCGTCACCCGATATCCTGATGACGTATATCCTGATGACGATGACGTCACCTGCAGCTCCTCAATATCCTGCTGCTCTGAAATATCCTGATGACGTATATCCTGATGATGATGACATCATATCCTGCTGTTGGCCAAACTTAGTTTTTTTTCGGCCCGCGATCAACCCGATCTTCAACCTGATGCCGATACGCTCCTCCTCGGCCCTCCTGATGATGATCACCCCGACGCACATTCACTTCATGCACTCAACCGCATCATGCCGATCTCCTCTTACTCGGATGATGATGCCCGAAGCAACTGCAGGATATAAGCAGAAATATCCTGATGATGCCATTTTCACGAATTTTCAACCTTAGCGAAATTTCACTTCGCCGATCCTCCAGGGACGACCTGATCCACTTCCAGGGTGATCTTCCACAGTTTATCAGCTTGACCTAGCACATGCCCATGCTAGGGTCTTCAACACCTTTCAGTCTCGATCTTGCACACCTGCATGCGAACAAACAAACTAAAACCTACCCTACTATACATAACCATTCCACCGATCAGACGAATCAACCGGTGGAATGGATCAGTGAATCCATATAGCCACCAAACCAGCAAATCGATCAAGCAATGGAATTCAACAGAGGATGAACACAAACAGGAACACTTTATTTGATTTCAAAAGATGCAAATACAATGATCAGTTTCTCTCTCAGTCTCACTCCCTGCAACCTAGCTCGATCGATGATCTACAGTCAACCGATCCTCATGCTTAAATAGATTTTCCTACGAGTACTACTGACCCGACTCCAAGCAGCTGGGAACTCTCCAGGCGGCTGGGAGATCCAACCGAACATACATCATGACAACTGTCCTAACAAACTGGCTAAAAATAGCAAAGCGTGGTCAGCATGATCTTATCATGATCAGCATGACCTTATTACATTCATTTGGTCTTATCAGACCTTCTTGGAAACATAAACAAGACCTAAAACTACTAACTGCCTCATGAAGGCCAGCTGTCAGGTAGGTGCTCCTGCACCATACTCCCCAACAGAAAAGAACTCATGTCCCATGAGTTTAGTATGTGGAAGTCCTCCACCTTTACACTTTGCCTTAGCAATATGCTGATCTATTCCAGCTTTGTCCTCTGCTGGCTCTTGGCTGCTCCAAGACTTCTGAACGGTAACTTGCTTTCTGGCAAGTAAATCCTCATGTCTGTTGATGTAGGCCTTTCTCTCACATACCCTGTGTTTGTCAGGTTGTCTGACCAGAACCTTTGTCTGAACTGCCTCTGGAACTGCTGAAATGTTCAACCCTATCTTCCTTTCAATCTGTATAGGACAAGCAATAGTCCCAACTATGACAATATCCTTGTCATTCCTCTCAACTGATTGCTGTTTGCAAACCTGTTTCTGCACCTGCTACTGACCTCTGTCAGTCACAACTAAAACTTTCTTCAACCTGTTGTCCTGAACAACTTCTTTTCCTGCAGTGTCTTCAACTGCCTGTATGCCTGCTCCTCTAGGCATCTACACATACTCTTTCTTTCCTATTAGAATGATTTTGGCTGCCCCCTGTGCTGCAGCATCTACCTGCAATGGCATCAACTTCATAGTCTTCCCATCTTTCTTGAGGGTGTAGGTATTAGCGTACCCATCATACAGTACCCTTCTGTCAAATTGCCATGGTCTACCCAATAGTAGGTGACAACATTCCATGGGCAAAATATCACACAAAATTCTATCATGATATGCTCCAATCTGAAAATCCACATATGCCTGTTCAGAGACAAAAAGTGATTGAATATCACTCACCCAAGATGCCTTGTAAGGGTGTGGATGTGGAATCCTTTCCAAATTTAGTTTATCCACCAGTTCCTGAGATACCATATTGTCTGTTGAACCAGTATCAATGACAACCTTACATTTTTTACCTTTGCTCTTGCAGATGGTCTTGAAAAGAGCTCTTCTGTGTGGGGATTCTTTGTCATGTACCTTCATGGTAGATGCTGTTCTTCTCATCATCAGAGACTCTCCACTCTCTGGGTATGCATAATTATCAGGCTCCTTATCCTTTTGATAAGTGTTTGAACTCTGTGCACTTTACTCTACTGTCTCTTCTTGTACCAGTTGTACTCTCTTGTCACTAGTTCTATCATTTCTGGATGATGAACCTTTGTTTTCTGGACATTTGAAGGATGGATGACCAAACTCACCACAGGTGTAACATTTTCCTGAAAATGTAGTAGAACCTCTACCACCTCCAAATCTTCCTCTATTACCTTTCCATCCACCTCTGAAATCAGACTGTCCCTGTCCTTTACCAGTGTCTTCTTGACCCTCATTGTTTGCTTTTGTGTAGGGGCTGCTCCTCTTCCCCTCATATTGTTTCCTCTTCCTCTCATGGACTTATCATGTCCTCTATTCATCTTTTCTTCAATCCTGATTGCCATTTGATAACAATCCTCCACATTCTTAGGGTTAGCTAAAACTAACTCATCCTATATGTTAAATCTCAAACCAGCCAAGTACCTAGCCACCTTCTCTACCTCATTCTCATGATGACCAGATCTCATACTCAACTTATAAAACTCTTCTGTATAGGCCTTCACATCCCTTTCCTTCTGCTTTAAAAATTGCAGCTTCTTAAACATCTGGATTTCATAATCCCTTGGCAAGAATTTACCTTTTATCCTGGCTACCATCTTATCCCATGAAGTGATCTTTGACTTCCCTTGTTTCCTTCTCTCAGATTGTACATAATCCCACCATACCAAAGCATGACCTCCTAACTTGGTCTTTGCAATCTTTACCTTCTGATCCTCAGCAACATCTTCACATTCAAAGTGATTATCAAGTGCAGCAATCCAATCCAACAACTCATCTTCATTCAAACTTCCAGTATACTTGGAAACATCAACCTTTACCTTAGGTTTATCACTCTGCACTGCCTTTAACAGTTTTGCCAATCTCTGGTCTTCAGCATCCAGATCTTCAGCTACCTCTTCATACTCTTCTACAGTATCTTCATCTTCTTCAGACTCATTGTCTGCCACTTCCCTCTTTTTATTCTTTTCCAGGGCTACAAGCCTGGCTTGAAGTGCTTCAGCAAGCTCCTTCATCTTCCTCATCTCTCTGGCATGTTTTTCCTTCATCTCCTGTAATTCCCTTGCAGTACCACTACCTTTCGGAGGCATTTTGTCAACCTCTCAATCAACACACAACACACAATCAACTCTACCTTTGCCCTTTCGGTGACAGAATCAACACACAACAGCCCAGATGTTTTGCTGAGCTCTGATACCACTATGATGCAGAGGCATCCACCCTATAACCTTACAATACAGCATGGATGTCTGCAGCCCATCATCATCATCATCATCATCATCACCATCATCATCATATTTTGCTTAACACTATCAGCATCATCATCATATTTCACCTGCCGACCGATATCCTCCTGATGACAAGCCCTCGCCCGCTCGCATGTCAACAGCATCACCTTATTCGATAATCGACAGCATCATCATGTTCGACCAGCGTGAACATCCTCCTGACGTCCACTGTTCACTTCCGCGACAACTTCCGTCTTCACTACCTTCTGCATCATGATATTCAACATCATGATAATCAACAGGATAAAGAACATCCGGTTCCCTCCATTTATCCTGATGATGACGAACCTTCACTTCTCGCACCATCCCTTCCGATGCTTCGTCACCCGATATCCTGATGACGTATATCCTGATGACGATGACGTCACTTGCAGCTCCTCAATATCCTGCTGCTCCGAAATATCCTGATGACGTATATCCTGATGATGATGACGTCATATCCTGCTGTTGGCCAAACTTAGTTTTTTTCTGGCCCGCGATCAACCCGATCTTCAACCTGATGCCGATACGCTCCTCCTCGGCCCTCCTGATGATGATCACCCGACGCACATTTACTTCATGCACTCAACTGCATCATGCCGATCTCCTCTTACTCGGATGATGATGCCCGAAGCAACTGCAGGATATAAGCAGAAATATCCTGATGATGCCGTTTTCACGAATTTTCAACCTTAGCGAAATTTTACTTCGCCGATCCTCCAGGGACGACCCGATCCACTTCCAGGGTGATCTTCCACAGTTTATCAGCTTGACCTAGCACATGCCCATGCTAGGGTCTTCAACACCTTTCAGTCGCGATCCTGCACACCTGCATGCGAACAAACAAACTAAAACCTACCCTACTATACATAACCATTCCACCGATCAGACGAATCAACTGGTGGAATGGATCAGTGAATCCATACAGCCACCAAACCAGCAAATCGATCAAGCAATGGAATTCAACAGAGGATGAACACAAACAGGAACACTTTATTTGATTTCAAAAGATGCAAATACAATGATCAGTTTCTCTCTCAGTCTCACTCCCTGCAACCTAGCTCGATCGATGATCTACAGTCAACAGATCCTCATGCTTAAATAGATTTTCCTACGAGTACTACTGACCCGACTCCAAGTGGCTGGGAACTCTCCAGGCGACTGGGAGATCCAACCGAACATACATCATGACAACTGTCCTAACAAACTGGCTAAAAATAGCAAAGCGTGGTCAGCATGATCTTATCATGATCAGCATGACCTTATTACATTCATTTGGTCTTATCAGACCTTCTTGGAAACATAAACAAGACCTAAAACTACTAACTGCCTCATGAAGGCCAGCTGTCAGGTAGGTGCTCCTGCACCATTCTTGTTGTAGCTATATTTTTATCTATTTTAATATTGTTCAGACCTATAGAGTTACTATCACTAGTTCAACAGTAACCTATTTGTGAGTTTTGCAACTTCCTATCCCAAGCTATTTAATGACCATATATTACTCTGTAGCAGACTTCTAGGAATTCTATTATTTTTAATATTAACTTATTGTCACAGTTCCTGTCACAGTTCCTGTCACAGTTGTGACAATATGGTTCTTGAATGATTTAGAAAACTTATTACATTTTGAACATTTGAATGAAATATGGACTAGGAAATAAAATCAATTTAAGAGCCTTATAGATGCAATTTGTATGATTATATGATGAATTCCATGCTTGAAAAGTGTGTTTTCATAATTGATGTTTTAGAAAGGGGATTAGAGATGGATTATAGGTGAATATGGGTTGTTATTTATTTCAAAAGAAAGTATATTATTAGATATGAGTGTTTTGGGTTACTTTTGGGCTAGGATGCCAAATGCAGATTATCACAGATGGCTTTTCCTCTTTTTGGGAATTGAACCTGTAACTATTTTTCTAATGCTTAGGCCTAAGAGAGCCATCAATGAAAAAGATGAATATTTGTCTAGAAATAATTATTTATATATCTCTCCCATATCCTATTGCGAGACAATCTACATTTCATTATTGAGAATTGCACCTTAGACATCAGGTTGCATCGGGTGTTCCTTCCTACCAGTTGTTTGCAAGTAGCTAGACATTTTGAGTAGGGTTGCGTTTCCTTCATGTTATGAAGGGATCTGGAGAAGTGTAATTACTTCATGGTTGGGTGGAAAAGTACCGAAGCCATGTTCCCATCTCCTAGCTTGCAAGAGAACCATGTGGGTTTATGGTGACTGGAGAGTTTGTTTGATTTATTATACTTGTTCTAATATTTATTGTAACTTGTAACTAGATGAATTATGACATGAAAGCCAATGGACTTTGTATATTGTTTTATAGTGCTATCACCTAGATTGAGTACGTGATTTTATAATATTTAATGACTTTTATTGATTCATATTTATGAGATTTATCTTTTACTTGACATGATGTATTTAAGTGGATTATTTATTTCATGTAACTTTTGTGGTGGAATGAGTGCTTTACACATGTCATTATGTAATCCCCCTAGTTTTTCAACTGAATGGACATAAAAAATATGCCACATCACCTTTAAATTTCTTCCATTTATCCCCTTTCAGCTAAACTATAAATGATTTTCACATTGCATTTACCATGCAACTTTCTACCTCTGTGGTAAAAATAATTTTTTAACTTGGTTCTCCCCTTGTAGGTAAAAATTTAATCCCTCCAATACTTATCTCTTGGAAGACAAATAAAACCCATCTCATATCAAACATTTTGCCTCTCAAATTTTCTCACATTTATCTATGCAATTAGCTAGACATTTTGTCAAACAATTTTTATATGGACCCATTCCACCTTCATATTTTATTCACATTTGCATTCATCATATTTTTTCCTTGGTATTCTACAAATATGTAGACATTCAGAGGTTTCACACCCTTCTTCATAGCCTCTTGAGCTTTCTTTATTCACTTAACCCATTGGAGAAAACCTCTATTTCAAACATCTTGTTGATTTTTATCCTACAGGCAATGCAATATTTAAAGGCATTTTGTCAAACATCTTGTAGGTCTCCATTTGATTATTGATAGGCATAGAATTTCTTTGAAAGTAATCATAAATAGTACTATATTCCCTTACTTCCTTCTATATCATTCATCTAAACATGTCTCAACTTTTATTTTTCTTTTTGTTGGGTATTTTAAACAATGTTGGGGCATGAGAATTCATTCCTAGAGGTTTATTCATTATTCTAGGGCATTTTTGTGCATGCCTGGATATTCTAAAACATACATTGGATATTTTGCATATGTCTAGGCATATAAAACACTTGTAGGGGCGTGGAAATCATGCTAGGATGTTTTAATATTTTCCTAGACATTTTTGTTATTGCAAGTGTAATTTAAAATGTCTAGAGGCATTTTAAATCCATTACAAAATATTTAAAACTATTACATGGTGTTTTAGATAGTGGTATGGCATTTTGACAATGCTAGGGCATTTTAAAATTGTTCAAGGGTGTATTAAAAAGTTCGGAGGCATTTTTGGATGTCAAACAAATATTATTCAACATCAAACCATGTTAAAAATGACCCGAAGAACTTCCTCCACATGGCAGTATGCTATGCCAACACCCAACACCTTCACATCATGTTTTTGATGTGAGAGGCCTTTTAAAGTTTGTTTTGATGTGATGGGAATCTTTCAAATGCACTTTACTCCATTCGCAAGTGACGTGGACAATAGTTAGATACTCCACCAATGTTGTAAACATTAAAAGGTAGTCAAACACCCCTCATGTGGAGATGAAAGCTTCCAAATAAAACTTGAACACCCCACTCAAAGTTTGAGGCATAAAAAATTAAACTTCAATCCAATAAAAACCCATCACATACTTTCTATCCCATCACACACTTGAGAAAAGAACATATGACTTAAAATGCAATGTGTAATGAGCCTTTAAAAATGATCCTCTCTCTTTTTATCTTTTTATTTTGACATATTAAATCCCCCTGCATGAATATTGAATTAGAAACTTAGAATAATGCCAAACTAATCATATTTTGAATCTTCATATCATTTTTTAAAACAATAGAAATATTGTTTTAATTTTTCATATTAAAATATGAAGCCACCAATTAAAAAATTTTAGCTCAAATGATGGTATTTGCACCACTAACTCAAACTACATCCAAAGACCATAGGAATTTGTGAGGAGTGTTTATAAATGTAGGAGAAAATTGTGCATTTTTCAGAATTAGATAGTCAACAAATTTCTAGGAACTCCTTTGCAACAGTGACTAGCCCGAAGGCAGTTTAATAAAAAAAATTTCGTGGCCACAAAACTTGCCCGATGGACCGAATTTTGGAATTGGAGACTCCTAGTGAATTATCAAGACTTGTTAATTTCTAGAACTAATAAATTTTACCGTTTTGACCATGTTCAACAAACCCACTCGTAAATGCTAGAATATTAAGTTTAAGCTCAAATTGTATTTGATTCCCACAAAATTAGAGTTGGGATGAGTTTTTGCATTATCAAGACCATCTTCAAAATAGATTTCAAATACAAGTTATAAATTTTAAGAGTTTAATGCTAGATGTTTTTGGGCCAGCTTGCCACTATGGAGGGTAGAAAGAAAGTTTTTTGCCAAACTGAAGGTTATTCTATCTGGAAAATGATGCACAAAAGAAAGTTCCAACATATAGAATAAATTATAAGATGAAGATGACTCTAAAGGATATAAATGATCACAAAATAAACATTTATAAGTTAAGTTCATGACACAGATGTGAAATGTGTGATCATAAGATAAAACATGATCAAGATCTTAAGGCATAGTGGCATAGCCATGAAAACATAGGCATTACAAAATCATAAACATAAAGTGATAATCATTGTTGGCAGGACACGGAGTAGAATGTAAAACCTACCATAGCTCACTACAGGTGGAATGCAAAGGATAAGGCTAGCATATGTGATGACATTTTGTAAGGGGCATGTCCCTATTGTAGCTTATAGATATGTAAGATAAGAGATAGGAGAGAATAAGAGTATATAAGAGAGATTGAAATGTATATAGGGAAAATACTCAGACCTAATGTTAGTAGGTGATTAGGAGTACTGCAAAACCAAACCATTATACCTTATATGACATTATCATATGCTTTAAAGGGTTTGAGGTACCATTTGGGTCATCCCTAGACCCATTTATGGGTCATATAGGCCTTAAATAGCCTTAAACACACCTTAACATACCTTAATATGGATAAATATCATAAAGGAAAGGGTGAATTTGTGGAAGAGAGTTATTTAAGAGTATTTATGAAAGGACATAAGGGAAAGAAACCATGAAAGGGTATTAAGAGCCTATATAAGGAAGATGAATGTGAGAGAAAAGAGCATAATGAAGCATAGTGATGTGAAGAAGCATAATAAGAGAGGAAGATAGAAGATATGGAAGAGATATACATATGATGAGAAGGAATATATATATATATATATATATATATATATGATGTTTATGATGTTTATTATATATTGAATATTAGGTAATGTTACCGCATTATATTTTTTCTTACTGCAAATATATGTTATTATATCACTATCACTGCTAGGGTGTAAAGAATATATATAAGAGTAAGCTAGGCTTAGATCTCTCGACCATGTCCTATTATTTCTCTTGCCAAAATTTGGTTTCATTGGGGGACACATCTAGTAAGGATAGTGGATAATAAGGAAGGAAGGAAGAGAGAATTTTTTTGCAAGAGTTGTAGTAGAAATCTCTTAGGTCCTACCCTTGTGAGAGGGGAGCAAGCACCTAAGGGATGACAAATGGAAAGGGGAAGGGATCTCAAGAGACCTCTAAAAAGATGTAACTATTCAAAGTAAGTCAACAATGGGATACATAAGGATTAATGAAACACCATATCAAAAACACCCATGGCCAAGGGAGATAACAATAAACTAAGATAGATTGGTGAAATCATAAAATTTGCAATGGACATGAGTATGTAAGAGAAAAAGAGAAACAAACTTAGAATCAATAGGTGTGGTACCACAAAATAATCAAAAAGGAAAACAAAGTAGAGGAGGTATGCACTCGAATGGTTGTGGAAGAAAAAGAGAAGAATGAGGGTGTGCATGCCAATGAGGGTACTGCTGAGCACTCTAAGGTGGGTGCTGCCAAAGATAAGAACATAGGAGGAAAAGAGAGAATGCATGAGCATGCCACTATGAGTGCATCTGAAATGATGAGTAAAGTAGGGAATCAACCTCCTCAAATAATAAATCCATAAACAAATCCTTATGTTTAGATTAAGAATACTTAGATGATGTAGTAAGGTGAAGTATATTACAAATAAGAAATATAGAAGGAAGCATGATACTTGGAAAATTGGATCTTAGGAGTATAAGAGAAGGAAGTAAATTAATAACGTTAATAAATAACATGTCATTTATAAACAAAAATTTATCTCTTGAAACAAAGAGACACTTTGAATAGTTACAAACATTGGACTAGGTGTCACCCCTTATGCCTTTTAAAAGTAGAAGGCTTTTTATAGAAGAAGTAAACAAATCAAATAGAGAAGAAGAGATAGAGCAAAAAATTGTAATAAATTGTGAAGAACTATTGGGGAAAGATTATTTTGACATTTAGTTGACAAGAGATAAAGGGAGAGAGAATAAACCTAAACAATAAAAGATGGTGAAAGAACTTATCACTCACCACAAGCAAGTAAAATAGAAGGAAATTAAGATGAACTCACCAATGTCAAAGAGTGAGCAATGAGAAAACCTTATGTCACTAAGAGGCACTTGCTAAATTTGGAGGGTCCCTAAAGAACAAGGCCATGTACTATGAACCTTATAGAGAGACAAAGATGATCACACAAATATATTTTCAACAGAATCTTCAGAAGAAGAAAACCTATGTAAGGAAGTCAAGTATGACCAATCTAAAAGGAAGAAAAAGAAAGGGAAAAAGAAAGTTGTGGTACTAACTTGGTAGGGCACAAATATCACAAACTTTTAAAACATTGAAACTAAAGAGAAAGATAGTGAGGAAAAAGAAACCCTCTTCCTTGATAAGGTTGAAAGGAAGAATGAAGATTTAGAAGAAATTTTCAAGAAGTTAAAAAGGGAAAACAATTTTTAGAAGGATGAAATATTAAGATTGAGGGAACAAAATCATAATTTGAATCAATCACTCTAGGAATATAAATAAATGTCTAAGAGCTAAGCCATTAATTTGGAATGTTTCATGTGGTGAAATCAATTTGTGTGTGCCATTTGAAGCTTATTTAGATGATAAGAATAAGGATGAAGATGACAAATTGTCTGAACCTACAAATATTGCTACTTGTGGTGAAGATGACAAAGGAAGTCTAGATAATGTTGGTTTTAAAATAATGAAAAGAATGGGATACAAAGGAAAAGGATTGGGAAAGTATCAACAAGGAATTAGAGACCTTCTTGAGCCAATAGTGAGGCCTAGGCATGTAGGCCTTGGATATGTCACGGGTAAAGGAAATAATGTGATATCACTAGTTCAAACAAATCAATTAAAATAAGGAAATTTATACAATGTACTTATTGTAACAAAAATGACATAGTAGAGGCATGTCTTGGGATTTACATCATTGTAGTATTCCTAGGTTGAAGAACCACTTTGAAAAAATATTGGAATAAAATGTAGAAGGAAGAACCTATGATAGGTCGTATACAAGTGAATTGTGGATGGGTTGATAGATCGAATTGGAAACAAGTTACAGGAATTCAATCAAAGTATTGTATAGACATCAGTATTCATGTGTGGGAGAGAAATCAATTCATCTAGAAAGAGAGAGAGGACATGGATCGATATGTTGAGAAGGAAGAATACATGTAGAGAATAACGAGGAGAGAAGCTCTTACCATAACAACAAAGGAAGCCATAATTCTTACCACAATAATAGAGGTAGTCATAGCTCTTACCACAATAACAAAGGAAGTCATAATTATTACTGCAATGATGGATACCAAAGAGATGAAAGGGATTTGATAGAAGATCATTTAGAGGAACCTATTTTTAAGGGGGGAGGTAAAGAACATTGATCATTGAATGATATTGAGGGACTATTAACAAGAGGGGAAAAAATAGTGCAGGGATAGCTTATGCAGAGGAAGAAGAACCCATTGGATCACAAAGCTCAGTAGGAAAACTAGAAGAGGGTAAATCATTTATCATGAGGAGAGTTTTGTTGTAGATTAAAACAACAAAGGAACTGATGCAAGGGAAAGGTTTGTGTAAATTAGGAAGTAAGTGTTGTAAATTGATCACTGATAGTAGCAGTGCAAACAATTTGGTTTCATAAGAGATGGTAAGGAAACCAGAACATGATCATTCATCATAATGCCATAAGGAAGGAACCTATGTTGAGTGTAAAGAAGTCCATAATACAGTAAAAGAAAGGAAAACTAGGGATTCTACTAAAAAAGAAGAAGAAATCACACCACAACAAAGGAAGTACTGATAAAGAATTAGAGAGCAGTATGGGGGTAATGTGTGCAAAGAGGGGATGAAATAAGTTTTACATATGCAAATGGAGTTACAACCAAATGTGAGAGGGTAGAAAGCACCATGGAGAAAGGTCAATAATATCCTGACTAATTAAGTATTGAAGTAAGGCAATATTCTAGGATCTTGAGGTTTTTTGTGAATCTATTGAAAATGTAGAAAGTGTTGGAAGAATGTGTGGTACCCTAAAAGTGCAGTAAGTGCACTTGCAAAAGGAGAGAAACTACCACAAATACATGAGAAGAACAACTAAAAATGAAGAGAAAGCACCACAAATGAAAAGAAACCATCACAAAGGAATAAATTGAGGCAACATACAAAGAGAAGTTGTTTAAAACACTGATCATTGATGAATTCACAAGGATTTATGAGAAAATCACTAAACTTATCAATTTCATGCACAAGTAGACAATTGCATTTCATCGCAATTGGTTGTATGATCTTGCAGTTTGGGTAGGATAATAGGTCAGAGTGAAGAGGATCAATTTTTAATTAACCCCAAAATTATGATGCAGGGGAAACCAGAAGTCACTTCGATTGATGTGGGTTATTAGGTGTTGAGTTGAAGGGTATGTTAGATTCAGGACAGACAACTAAGAGGGGGGTGAATCAATTGTCCAAACCTTTCTTCCAATTTAAACACTTAAACTCACTTTGTAATTCAGCAGCATAATAATAAATCAATCATGTAAACATAATGCATTAAACTAAGAACAGCAACACATTAACACATAAGACACCAAGATTTTGACGTGGAAAACCTAGTTAAGGGAAAAACCATGGGGTGACTAAGCCAAGATTGTATTCTCTGTTAGAAGAATAGAAACATCAAAATGGCATATGCCAATTAGGGCTCACTACCTAAGCACACTGCTCACAAGAGGCTCACTGCCTACGGGAGACACATTGTCTACAGAATAATCAGTATTACATACTTGAACTAAAGAATAGCATCTTCACCATGCTTGAGTCAGTTCCATTAAACCCAATACTTCTCTAATTTTCTCTCTCCTCCTTGCTACACCACTCTCATCTCCACAAGATACCCTTTGAAATGACTTTACAACTCCTTATTTATACAAGACATCGACTTAGGAATTATCATCCAAGTCGGCATACATAACAAAGAAAGTACATAAATACAACATGACTTATTACAAAAAGACTTCATGCAAATCAACACACTGTTGATTACATAGATTGAGACTTCAATATTTCTTTGGGAACACACCAATCCTCACATAACATCTTCAAGATCATCCGTAGGATGTGTAACTCATTTGGTCAGCCAGAGTTAGGAAGAACATCATCATCTGGAAGTTATTATTCAATAGTGAGCTCAAACTCAAATGAGGACCACCAACATGAACTAGACACGATCCAAATATCTCCACAAGATTGTTTGAATCACCAAGAATATCCACACTACATCTGCTTACTGAAATCCTTATCTCCTTCATCTAGAACCTTAAGAACATAGTCTGTCATCTCTGTCACAATGGAAAAGATGCTTGTGGACCTCTAGATCACTAACCAATTGATTTGACACTTCACATGGACTTCCTAAACACTCCACCAAATCCGTAGAACAAGATATTTCATTTCCGGATCTCACCAGACCTATCTATATCACTCTGTCACCTCTAAACACCTGCCAGAACCAATTTTATTTAAGTGGCCATAATTTCTTCAGATCTTCATGCGGACCTCTAAAATCTTTACTAGATCATCTCAAGACACATATCTACAAAACCTTTGAAGCGCATCCTCTAATTTTTATATTAACTGAGATCTTTACCTCACTATCTTCACAGTTCTTCTCTGTTCTTGATTAGGACTAATTTTCTCAATATCCTCAACACACAACTCATCCAATCCTTATCATTAATGCAACAAGAGTATGTTGACATCAATGACAACACCGGTTAGGCCCATACTTGCAACAATCTCCCCCTTTGTCATTGATGGCAACATATGATGTGAAAAACTATTTTGACCATCAAAACATGAACTTCTCCTTACTGTCACAACTCCCCCTATCAACAACAACCATTCACATGTCTTCTCTTCCTTTCCTTCTCCCCCTTTGATCAGAAACTACTTGTTTTTTACATGTCTTCTCTCCCCCTTTGACATCAATGGCAAAGAGCACATACTTGCATTACTTCAGAATCATGCTAGCTACTCTCCCTGAGTAGTAGCTTCCATCATCAATCCAGACCACAAAATATGACGATGAGATCCACCAGACTTATGCACATCAGTAGACCTTAATTTAGAACCAGAGGGGTAATAACCCCTAACTTCTCCCTGAGATACTCAAAAGAGTCCTTAGGTAGAGGTTTAGTGAAAATATCTGTAATCTGATCCTTGGAAGGCACAAACTCCAATCTGACTTCATTCTTGTTCACTTGCTCTCTCAAAAAGTGAAACTTGATGGATACATATTTAGTCTTTGAATGCAACACCGGATTCTTTGATATGTTTATTGCACTTGAATTATCACAGAAGATTGTGATAGGTTCCTCATACTCCACCCTGATGTCTCTTAGCATTTGCTTCATCCACAATACTTTAGTGCAACTACCTACTGCTGCAATATATTTTGCTTTTGCAGTAGACATAGATATTGCCTCTTATTTCTTTCTTAGCCAAGAAAACAATCTCTTCCCCAAAAAGAATACTCCACCACTGGTTCTCTTCTGATTATCCACATCTCCTGCCCAATCCGCATCAGTATATGCATGAAGAGAGAAATTATGATCTCTAGGATACCACAACCCATACTCAACTATCCCTTTCAAATATCTAAAAATTATTTTGGTTTCCATGACATGAGATTCTCTAGGATCAACTTGGAATCTAGCAACAAGACCAACAACATTCATAATGTCAGGTCTAGTTTGAGTGAGATACAACAATCCTCCAATCATTGAACTATACTTTTTCTGATCAGCCTTGGGAGAGTTATCATCTTTTCTCAACTTACATCTAGTTGCCATGGGAGTACTCATTGGCTTTGAGTATTCCATCCCAAATTTCTTCAACAATTCTTTCACATATTTGGTCTGAGAAAAGAAGATTCCTTTCTTTGTTTGAGTGATTTGTAGACCCAAGAAGAAATTCATTTCCCCAAACATGGACATCTCAAATTCACTTTTCATTTGATTTGCAAAAGTCTTGCACATACTATCTCTTCCTCCAAAAAGGATATCATAAACAAATACTTCAACAATCAAGATATTTTCATGATCAATTTTGAAGTACAAATTACTATCAGCAGTACCTTTGTTGAAACCAATCTTCAAGAGATGCTTATCCAATCTTTCATACTAGGCTCTTGGGGCTTGCTTTAGTCCATACAGAGATTTCTTCAATTTGCAGACCATATCACCATGATCAGACAATTGAAATCCATCCGGTTGCTCAATGTATACTTCTTCTTCCAAGTCACCATTCAAGAAGGTAGATTTGACATCCATCTGATATACTTTGAATTCCTTGAAGGTAGCAAAAGCAAGAAATAATCTGACTACTTCAATTCTTGCCACCAGAGCAAAAGTTTCTTCAAAATCAACTCCTTCTACTTGGGAGTAACCCTTGCAAACCAATCTAGCTTTGTTTCTAACTACTTCACCATCTTCATTCAGTTTGTTCTGGAAGACCCATTTGGTTCCAATCACATTCTTGTTTTTAGGTCTAGGAACAAGATCCCAAGTGTGATTTTTCTCAATTTGCATCAGCTCTTGTTCCATTGCTTTAGTCTAGTTTTCATCATTGGAAGTTTCATTCACTGTCTTAGGTTCAATCTTTGAAATCAGACAATACTCTTCTGAATCTTGAGCAATCCTTCTTGTTTGAACACCTTTACTTTTATCACCTATGATATGGTCTTTAGAGTGATTCAGTTTTACATACCTGGGAACTTTAGGAGTTTCTTGCACTTCTGATTCTTGGACAGGTTCATTCAAACTTATCTCTTCTTCCTAATTTACCAGATCAGTTTGAATCTAAATTTCAGAGGGAGCTCAGACTTCTTGAACAAAAACATCATTTTGATCATCTTCATCATGTTGGTGCCTGCATCATTTATCAGGTTCCAGGGTATTAACTTGCAGGCACCTTCCCAGGATTTCATGAAGTTTCTAAGTCCATGGACCTCCTCAACATGTTTCAGCATCAGCATCATATTTTTCTATGGGGAGGAGGTAATCATCATAATGTTCCCAGACATCCCCCTGATGTTTCTTGCATAGGTCATTTCTCATCAAGTTTGGATATTCTATGGGGGTCATCATGCATTTACCAACCCGACCTTTGCCGCGGGGTGATATTTTAACATTGAGTGATTTTAGTCAAGATCATCCTGATGTTGGTGCTATGAAATTTCTAAAGTATAACCCACTCAATATCGGGTCATCATATTTGAATATCAGGTGATCTTTGTTAAGATCACCCTAATGTTATTTTGTCACCTTATGTTTGTTCCACATCAGGATGCTGTTGATGTCATGTTCCTGTGGGGGTGATATCCACTCGACCCTTGCCTTCATCTTTTCTCTGCAGGATGATATTCTCAATATCGGGTGATATTACAATATCAGGTCATCTTATGAATATCACCCTTGCCCTAAATATGACGGTGACGTCATCAGGATGTTCAATTATCAGGGTGATATCCTTTAGATGATATGCTGCTAACGTCATCCATATTCGATAGGGTCATACTTCAAGTTTTCAATCTGACCCGACATTGCAATTACCTGATGACGTCATCAGGATATTTATGGATATCAGGATGTTCAATTATCAGGGAGATATCCGTTTATTAGCTTCATCATTTTCCAAGGAAGGGGGTGATATTTTCAAGTATTAGTCATATTCATACATCACCCCGATCTTACAACGAAGCTACAGTGCGGCCCGATATCCTAATGGGGGGTGATATTTCTATTCATATCTGAATATCACCCTAATCTTTGAATGTGACGATGACATCATCCGGATATGAGGAAGTGAGCGGTATGTGGATATGACGATGACATCATCGTCATATTTGTGGACATGAGGAGATATTTCATATCATGATGATGTGAAGTATCAGGGTGACTTTTCTTATCGGGTGGACAAGCAAGTGGTCTACCGATGAGGAGGGTCTAGCCGATAGGGTAATATCTTGCAAGAGGCATTCTATCATGCTGAGGGATGATGATGATGAAGTCTAGGCTAGTGTCGTTGGGAGCAAAAGTGTCGACATCATACAGGCTCATGACCTAGCTTATATGGTGATGAGGAGGTCATCGCGAGGTGCATGTGGGATAATTTGATCTTGCATAATTTGAAATATCATGATGAGGCATTTTGACAGGAAAGAACAGCGATGCACAGTCTGTTGTTTTTCCCAAGGCTACAAGTGGTACACCATTATTGGCAGATGTCAAAGGGTATGGGTGAAGATGTGGACGGATCTGATACCTGACAGAAGATGTGAATCCCCAGGTGGTGGCGCATGGCTTGCCACTTCCTGTCTCCTCCTCCCCCTGCTGCATGGAATGTTGGAGTGCCATTTCTCGAGATGCGTGGTGTCTGGCAAATTTTGAGTCACCCAAGGATTAGGATTTAGGGCACCTTCCTACTGTATATAGCAGGCTATGTTGCTCATTTGTAAGGGTTGAAAACTAGACATATTTGGCATTGTAATAAGATACAACTAGGTTTGGTTGCTCTATGCAGGAGATTTTGTGAGTTTATGTATCTCTTGTTGTATATCTCATGCATGAATCTACTGATTTCATGATTGGTTTTATATGAGTAATGTTGTATTTGCATGTGTTTTGTTATTCTGTCTCCAGTATTGCATGTGTCCTTCTGAATCTAGATATCTAAGGGATGTCTGGGATTCTAGAATATAGATTTGCTATATTGAATGCTTGATCTTTCAACTTCTGCTCAAGGGGTAGATTAAAGTGTTTTCAAGTTAAGTGTTGGGAAAGATATATTGCAATAGGGATACCATAAGTAGAGATAATTTAACACTCTATTTGGGAGATATCTGTAAGGCAGATATCACAACATCCCCTTGAAATCCAGTTTTAGTGTGTTCATGCTTATCATTCACAGGTGTATGTCTACTGACTCCAAGCCCTGGATAGGCACCAATCTAGCTCTGTGTTGAGGTTATACACCAGGTCCAAGTTTGCAACCATACATAAAATCAAATTCAAACTTCCAAAACAACCATTAGGACTGTAGAAGAAGTTTAGGACCAAGATCCTTTGATTCACAACTGAACATAAGCCCAAAGCTAGCCCCTTTGTACTTATCCCATAGTTTTGGTCTTCACACAGGAGGATTTATCTACTTTGTATCAACATCCCAAGCTAACCCACAAGCATATTCTCATAGGTGTTAAATAGGGAATACCCCCCTAGGTTTTGTAGAGCCTGAAGAAGAAGAGGAGATAAAAATAGAGTCTATCTCCTACACTATTGGCCCCTGGCCTAGAGATCTTGTTGATCACTGATGGCTACCTTGTAGGGAAATCTGGGAATGAACATCCAGTCAGGGAAAAAACCAACAGAAATTGGTGACTCCACTGGGGACATGAAGAGAAAGAACCCTGATTTAGAAGAAAACAATTCCTCATAATAGGTGGCGACTCTGAAGTAATCTCCCAACCAGTCAAAGTGAAATTTATATGCAGGGGAGAAGATCCCAACGAAATCCTTTAGTTGAAGAGTTACCAGTAGAAAGGAGGATGATGTATAGGAAAAAGGGAACTGTCTCATCCAATCATGAGGGTTCCCCCAGGAACAATGATGATACTTAGGACAACCCTAGGCCATCAAGATAGCATGTGCCTTATTTTTCGAATGCAGAAGCTGATATCCAAGATGCATATGAGAGGCAACAGGGTGGTGGCATAAGGATGAGGTCAAAGGTGTTCCAAGAATGCCCTTTCTTAGACCCTGGTGAAAGATTTGAAGAGGCAGAATCTCTAAGGGATAATGAAGATGATGACCAGAATGGTATGAGACCATCTACCTCCATGCCTAAAGAAGAACGGTTAGCTGAAGAAATCAAAAGCCTAAGAACAGAATTAGAATATTTACAAGCAATGAAAGTCTGAGATGACATGAGATAGAAAGTGGAAGCTTTAAGGATTGCTCAGAATGATTTAGTCCATACCCTTGAAAATGCAAATATGCAGAGAAACTAGTGCAGAAATGAGGTACAACATCAACATAATGATCAAAGATAGAATCTAAATGATGCCAAAATACCATTGAACAATGTAAGAAATCAAAACATAAACAGAAATATTAATGCTAATTAGTTTGATAGACAACCCATGTAGCTAGATAGATTTAGATAGCTGGTGTTTGATGGTATTCTTGGTTATCCTAACCCCATCGACAAGCATGTAAGGCTTTAAGTGCCAAAGTTTTCAGGAAATAGTACTGTGTCAAGGGAGGATCATTTAAAAGCTTTTCAAAATGTCATGGATAACTTTGAGGTTGAGCATGAGGATGTCTTTATGAAGTCATTCATGCAATCTTTGGTCGATGAGGCTAGAGAATGGTACAAAAATCTGCCTGATCGGAGCATTTCATCATGGGATGAGTTCAAAAGGATGTTTAAGGTTGTGCTGTAAATATTGCTAATGATACTCCATGGTGCATAATCTGTCAGATGCCTCATTCATAGTCACAATGCATGATTGCTCAATCTTTGTATGACAATGATGTTTCTTGTGATGAATGCAACGAGCCACATTATGTACAGGATGATGATGTTAATATGCTGTCCATAAGCAGGGAGCACCCTTCTCATGATGCAGATGAGAGTACAAATAATGAGATTCAAGTTTGTCAGCAGGTTTTCTATGATGAAGATAATGAAGATAATTATGTGTATGCTCAGGGCTCACACAACTTCCTAAATAACGTGTAGAGACCTTCTGATGAAGAAATTAGGCTCTCACAGCTGTAGCAGTGGCCCAAGTCAAGAGCAACTATAATCTCAAGGGTAGAGCTCAAGTAAGTAACTCACATCAGCCGAAGAGTACTTTCACAAGCCAGCCAGTGCATAGTCATAAAGGGGTTGAACCGCAAAAGAAACAGTGGGGCAACAACAAGAAAAATTTTAAGCAGAAAATAGATCATGATTCTCAAAGACCAGAAAATAGAATTCCCCATGTTGAAGATCATAACAAGAGTTCCTAAATCAGAAATGATTATCAGGGGACTATGAAGATAAAAGCTGGATCATCTCAGGATAAAAACAAAGCCACAACAAAAGCTACAACTATGGTACAAGATTATGCTCGCTTTGATATAACTCAAGTCTTCTCTCAAGTAAAGATTTCTGTCCCATTGATGGAACTAATGTAGGTTGAAGAAATCAATAATAGGACAGTATCCCTAATTTCTGGAGTGCCTTGTCAAGCTAAGCAAAATGATGAAGCCCAAGGTAAGAAGCAAGCCTTGTGCAATGAAGAGGATGAAGTCCCTAAAGTATATCTGGGGGTGACCATGACTAAATGTCCTTCACAAGTGGAACCATTCTATGTCTCCCTTTTTTATAAATGGGAAAATAATTAGGAATTGTATGCTTGACTTAGGAGCATCAACAAACATCATGCCTCTAGCCATTATGCAACAAGCAGGATTAAAAATAGACAAGGCATGTGGAAAATGCTATGCCATGGATGCTAGAGAAGTACCAGTCATTGGAATCATAAGGATGTGGATTTCAGACTGGCAGCATATCCTGAAAAGACCTACAAAATGAATATAACAGTGGTTGGCATAAAGCCACAATATGGTATGCTGTTATCAAGGAGATGGGCAACACTAATTGGTGGAAGTATGCAACTGGACCTATCATATGCCATGATCCCAATGAATGGCAAGGATGTCAAACTGATCAGAGAAGAAAGATCATAGGAGTCAGTTAAAAATCAAGATTTAGAAGAACACATCTATTTTGTAGACACTAACTGTGAGAATTTCAGAGTTGTCTCAAGTGATCAAGAAAACCAAAAGGAAGACATGTGCATTCAAAAGTCTGACCAACAAAGTCAATGGACCATGTATTTTGATGGAGCTTGTGCAAAGGATGGCTCTAGAGCTGGAGTTGTATTCCTGTCTCCAACTGGTAAGCTTCTAAAGTTCTCTTTCTTGCTGAAGTTTGCCTATACAAATAATATTGTAGAATATGAAGCTTTGTTGTTGGGATTGAATATGGCTCTCAAACATGGAATTAAGATGTTGAGAGTATTTGGAGATTCAGCGTTAATTGTTTCCCAAGTTAGAGATAGGTATGCTTCAAAGAACAAAAGGTTAAAACAATACAAGCATGTTGTTTGGGATACAATTGAATTATTTGATGCATTTTCAATAGGCTGGATAGAGAGATCAAAAAATGTCATGGCGGATTTCTTAGCTAATGTGGCCATAAGGCTAGATGACATCACTCTATCAGGTGTTACAAATGTTGAAGTTAAAATTAGACCTACAGTACTAGAGAACATATGCAGTTGGCAAGTGTTTGATGATGCCAAGGATTTGTTAAGTTTTTTGCACTGCATAGATGTGTTTGAGAACCAAGAAATTAATTTTCAAAACTTTGTAGAAATTATAGATGGAAAAGAAACTCTTATGGGGAAAGAAGTAATTCAGTTGAAGACTAACAAAATCCCTAGAGGGTTAGTAGCTTTGGAAAGAGCTTTTGATAATAGAGACCAATTGGTCACAAAGACATCTCCCACAAACAAAGATGACTTAGAGGAGATAAATTTGGGGACATCTCAGGCCCCCAAGAAGGTATACATTAGCAGACAGCTCAAGCCACACATCAGGAGCATGCTGATAGCATTGCTAAAAAAGTATACACATGTTTTTGCTTGGTCATATGAGGACCTAAAGGCCTATAGAGAGGACCTATTCCAGTATGAGATCCCTTTGAATCCTAGAGCTAAGCCATTTAGATAGAAGCAAAGGCCTATCAATCCTACCTTAGCTCCAAAAATGCAAGAGGAACTTAAGAAACTTAGGGAGGCTAGAATAATTATGCCAATCAGGCATTCAACTTGGTTGTCTATCCTTGTCCCAATCAGAAAAAAGAATGGTGATATTAGGCTTTGTGTTGACTTTAGAAATTTGAATGTATCCTCCTTAAAGGATAATTACCCATTGCCTAATATGGAAGCTATGTTGTAAAAAGTGACTGGTTGTGAACTCCTATCCATGATGGATGGATTCTCAGGTTACAATCAGATGAAGGTAAAGGAATCAGAACAATACAAGACTGCCTTCACCACTCCATGGGGAACATATGTATATGTTAGAATGCCATTTGGACTGACAAATGTAGGTGCTACATTTCAAAGAGCAATGGATGTTGCTTTTGCAGGGTTGATTGACTCAATTCTGGCTGTATATCAGGATGATTTGACTACCTATTCTAAGAAGGAAGAGCAGCATTACATGCACTTAGAACAGATTTTCATTAGAGCACTAGAGTATGGCATTTCTCTAAATCCAAAGAAGTGTGCTTTTGGGGTATTTGTCACAACCCACATTTGAATTCAAACAATGGATTCTCATTAAACAAAGAGAGTGAAGGATGCATTATCATCAAACAAAGAGAGTGAAGGATGCATTATCATTAAACAAAGGGTGTGGAGGATGCATTATCATTAAACAAAGAGAGTGGAGGATCATTAAAAAAAAAAGAGATGGAGAATGGACTTTTCTATAAATTGCCTAGAATTGTAAGGAAGGACATTGAAAACTGGTTTGGAGTGCTAGAAAATGCTGTAAGATCATTCCTCTCTGAAATTTTGATTCTTTTCTTTTAAAATTTTGGTTCTTGAATTATGTTAGTTCAATTTTAGTTTTAGATTCATTTTGAAGATATGCATTAGGATAATTGCAATTTGTGTATAAGTTTTTGTGAAGGTTTTATGTAACTAATTGTGTTGGTATAAACCCACTTTCCATTATGCTAGGACGGATGTCCATGCCATGCCCTATTTCTGAGCTTCATGCCTACCAGTTATATTTTCTTGAACATTTCTAAAGCCTTTTCAATAAATCCATTTTGTGTAGAACTTGCATTCAATTTGCATTACATTTCCTTAAGGTAGTTTGTCAATCAGTTCACATGCTTTATGCACTCCTCTATATTTTGTATACCTGTTTACCAGGGCATTCGCAACTAAATCTACTAAAATTCATCTTTCCTTTATGCTCTATCCATGCCCTGTTCTAAAGCTCCCACATAGGCACAAACAAAGAGGCTGCTAGAAAAGGTCCTAGATTTTGGAATTACACTTGCCAATAGCTTTTGAAAAGTATTTAAACTCCTTTTCAACAAATCCATTATGTGCACGTCCTATAGACATTGTAGGCCATGAGACAACCTCTCTTTGAGGGATTTTGTCAAACAGTTCATGTGCCCTGTCTAAGGTTTTCACATTTTGCATACATGTATATCCAAGTGTTTCCAACTATAATACCTGACGCAATTTCCCCTTACTATCATGCATTGATTAAAGCTCCCATTTTGGCACAAACAGGACGATGGCAAAGGTTGTGGAATTTGGCTTTACGCCTGCCACTGCATTTGCTTGTCAGTTTCTATGAGATCACGTGCCTATTTTAATTGTAACTTATGCCCTTAAATCATAAACTCAGCAAATTATGTCCTTTCATCAGAAACTCAAAGAATTTTTATTTTTTTCCCTTTCGCATCCATACCCTGCATCGAATGTTTTGAGAGAATCTCCATTTTGTGCATAAATTTCAATGAAGGCTTTGGTGATTGGAAGTGGCGCTTCCTATAGGCCTTCCCACTCAGCGTGGGAGGCCACCCCTACTGCTCAGCCTCTTGAAGGCATTCTATCAAACAATTCATGTGCCATGACTGTGCTTCCATATAATGAACACATGTCTACCACCGGACTTGCAACTCTAACATCTGACAAAATTCCCTCTTTCAATATAATTAATGTATGTCCATACCCTATTTAGAAGCTGCCATCTAGCATAGGCAGGGAAGACGCTACCAAAGATTGTGGAATTTGGCTTTACGCTTGCCACTGCATTTGCTTGTCAGTTTCTAAAGCCTTTTTAACAAACACATTCTGAACATATCCTATTATCACGGCATTCTATGAGATCACATTTCATCGAGTCATTTTGTCAAACAGTTCACGTGCCTATTCTATGCTTCCACATTAGGCGTATATGTCTACCAGGGCACTTACAACTACAATATCTTACAAAAATCCCCTTTCTGTTCTGTTTTATGGCTGGAAATGCACATCATTATAGTGCAAGCCTATTGTATAGATTGATTCATTTAGCTTCACTAATAATTTCCACAAGAAGATTGTCCCCTATTTTGAAACGATGGAAACGGAACTCACTCTCACAACAATATCTCTTGCAACAATCTTGGATATAAATCCTGTTTTGAAATGATGGAAATAGAACTCACTCTCACAACAATATCTCTTGCAACAATCTTGGATATAAATATTGTTGCAGTGGGGAAATCACCACATACTCGAAGGTCCTTAACAACTCTAATAGTTGTTCCATGGGGTATGTTTAACAAACTCAATGCAATTGCCACCATGGTGGCAGTGAATTAATTATTTTTCCTTTTTAAGTAAATATCTTGAATCTAGAAAATACCTTGCTACCTTCTTCTTCCAAGCCCATTTCTCCAACTTTGCATAAATTTCTTTGTCTACAGATGTGATTTGCCTACTACACCAAAAGCATTGTGAAAATAATTATTAGTCATAATCATAAGGGTTCAACCTTGACCAATTTTATTAAGCCACAAATAAATTAGACTGATATTATATGGCTTTGCCTTTCATAGGCAATTAGACTTAGTTTTGCATAGTCTTGGCTATAATTCCTTGTAATTTATAAACATGAATCTGTCAATAGCATTATTGTGAGTCATCAATCAACTAGAAGTTCCAAATGGCTTTGAGAACATTAATACTTCATTATTTTCAATACCTTCTTGCATAGAATAGAATCAATGCATTGCTCCAAAATTTCCTGGTTCTTCTACCGTAGAAGCATTCTTGCCACTTACTGTCAAGTAGGCCTTCCATTTTGCAATCCATAATGAAGGCACCAAATAATAACCATGTCCAGGTAAAATAGCAATGCTTTTACCCAAACATAATTTTTCATGCCTTTGCCGCTGTT
Organism: Cunninghamia lanceolata; assembly: GCA_027924645.1. NCBI lineage: Eukaryota > Viridiplantae > Streptophyta > Pinopsida > Cupressales > Cupressaceae > Cunninghamia > Cunninghamia lanceolata. Next base: position 4,579,971 of record BSBN01000793.1, read on the forward strand.
CCAACTTGGTTACCCTATCAGATGAAACAAGGAATGACTTTACAAAATCTAACATTTGATTTGATTTCACTCACACCAATTGTACTCTCCTAGATAAAAATGCAAAGATACCTACAATTACCTCAGATGGTCTTGTAGGGTTGCAGCCTTAGTTCAAACTCACAAACAGAATAGGATTCTGAATTTGAATGGAAGGTAGTATAGCCTTCATGATTATTAGGCATATTAAGGATGGTCATTTTATTTAAAAGATTAGCGAATTGTTTGGTAAGGAGAAAGTTATTGATCTCTATGTCTATTAAATATAGATAAATCCAAATGATCTTCTCTAATTAGTCCATTTTACATAAATATTTCAGTTAGTGTGCTACTTCAATGACCCTTTAAATTAAGTTGTAAATCATACTTACGACCATGGAATCTATTTGTGTCCTCCATAGTATCTTAGATAATATCAGCTATGGGTTATGCTCTTAAGATGGTGTATTGTAGAACTTGATGTGATTTCTGGTGCATTATGATAGTTCTAGTTATGTACATAAATGCATATGACTAATCTAATGAGTGTCGGTTGTGGAGCATTAGAGACCTAGACAGAAACAACTACATACTCAACTACAGTAAGAGTACCATGCTAGTAACTCATTAAGCAAATAACTTTATATGCACTAAATAAATAGTTTTACGAATAACCTATGTGAGCTTAGTGTCATCTTAAGAAAATAGCAGAAACTACCTTGTATATGTAGAAGATTAACTAAAAAGAAAGAATGAGTCTATTGAAATAATGATTACCATGATGATCATTTGGAAAGCACTTCAAGCATACTAACAGAAAATGAGGTTTATTGACAGGTGGGTATAGAGCGGAGAGGACATGTGAAATGTCAGATAGGGCAATTAAGCCGATCTAGAAATGCTATCTATCATGTATTCTCACCTCGCCCTCATAGATCGTGGTGAAAGTACTAGGGGATCAAGAATAGACTTAGTCACAAAAATTACTTAAGTTGGCTTGGGGAAGTAAACTAGATTTCATGGGTAGACACCGTATAGGGATTCCTCCACACTAGGACTAACTGACAAACACCCCTTTAGGTGTTTATGGTAGTGGACTAACTTCCGTCCCTGTTTTACCTAGTGGGTGGCAGCCGACGAAGAACTATTTGGGGCAGGGAATAACCCTAGAAAGGGTTGGGTACCCGCTCACAGTTACATCAAACATAGTGCAAAATAGAACTACATGTTCTCATTCCCCATGTTAGTCACATCCGAAGGACCCCGGGGGCCTTGATCCTATGGATACAGGGTATGTAGGTAGTCTGGACAGTGAAGGATGTCCCCAGTACTCAGGTCCCCTGGATGTAGGGAGTCCTACAATTAGCATCGTGACTTTAATTCTCTGAGTAGTGTTAACATGAGCTTGTTAAGTTAATTTTGTGCAGATGATAAGGATATAGTTACTAGAGGAGAAGCAAGCTATCAAAAATGAATGCAGGATGTATTGCATGACTTAAGGTATGAACTGATCCATTGTTCTTCTAGGATATTTTACATAATGTACCTTCTTTCATAATGTATTCTCTCTTCACTAGATTTAAAATTGGTGATCTTTTAAGAACCTGATGATTCTAGGAAACTAAATTTCAAGTTTCATCGCATTGTTATAGCATACATTAAGCACTTCTGGAAGAATTTCACATTTCCAACATCTGTCAGATCAAAAATTTTATTCATTGGTATTTTTGAAATCAGAGTTTAATGATATTTGATTTAGGATGAGTCAGGTCCTTACCTGTGGTATCAGAGCTTTTGGTTTGGACACTAGACCTAAAGGTCTGCTAACCTAAAGCATGGTCAGAATTAAGACATAAGACTAATAGTATTCCCCCTCTTGCGATCTAATGATCATCCAATTAATAATAAACATGGATAGAAACATGAAAAATAAATGATAAGGTCGTAAGTAAACCCTCCTTAGAAGATGAAGTGGATAGCTTGATGTTAGTAATGGTATGTGTAATAGGACAACAGTAACTGGGTACATGACAACCGTAAGACTTGTGAAGTGAATATTATATTCTGTGGCTAATTCCTCTTGTGGCACATCGTAATCTTTTTAGAATGGCATGCCCTGGGTTGTATGGGGTCATATGAATATTCATTTGGATTTCAAGTTTTGTGGTGAATGCTTAACGTGACATGGCGATTATCATTGTTCTCTACATGGTTTGAGACCATTGTACGATTTAGTTATTGGAGCGATAGAAGTCCACCCAGTTTCCATACTCCCCTTAGGTAGCCTTGTTGTAAGGCTACATGGTGATTGTAATTTTTATGCGATTGTTGCATTATTTATTCTTGTGATAAAGATTTTACTTAAGTGTTAAGCCGCAGTGTTTTATTTCTTTATGTAAATTTTGATTGTCCTTTTGCCTCAAGGACTTGTTCCTTGATTAAACTTGGGATGTTGCAATACTTTCTATCTTTGATCTTTACTTTTTCTTGGCTTGTTTTATTTTAATTGAGAATTTAACTTATTGACTTGTTTCACTTAATCCTTCTTGATTTGAGGCATTTTTAATTTTACAACTACTGGCATGTGTGGAGTAATGTGACTTCTATAAAACTGCCATATATAGGTAGGGCCCTAGTAGGTTGTATGGGGGAGTAGGTGACCTGGGGAAATTCTATTGAGAGGATGGGGTTGTAGATGGGACTGGTATGGGACAATCATAATCCATCCATTCCCCTGGATCTATGTGTCTATTTCTTGCATATCTCCCTCTTGGAGGATAACACCTTAAACAAACGCAAGGTATTAGGAAACGTGTGGAGGGGTTCTTGAGGGGGCCCTGAAAACCATCTTTATTTCTCGGTGTCTTGTCACTAAGATATCAATGATATTGATTTTCCTTGGAGGTGAGACTATCTGATGAGTACTAGAGACAGCTATTGACTTTTGAGAAACTAATGACATTCATGGACTCCTATTTTGGGAAGCTACTATTAATTTTGGGAGGCTAGCACTACTTGGTGGTACTAATTGATGTGATAGTCTCAAAGAGAGATGGATGGAAAGTTTGGAAGAAGTTTTTGATAAATCAGCATGCATGATTGCTAGAATTATTACCTTTCACTTGAGTGCTGATCTGTATAATGTTTATATGATATCAGAATAATGGAAGTCACTGATACTCAGAAGAATCCCCGGGGTGGATTACTTGTACCTGGCTTTGTCGAAACTGAGGTGTGTACAAGTTGATATTGTGTATCCCTGGTTGACATCATCAGCACAGTCCTTGGGCAGGTACTGTGGTCTCCAGGAAGTGACTCATGGATCCGTATTGATCCCGAAGGAGTCAAAAGTCTCTGGCCAGAGCATAACGATTCCTATCCTCTTTAGCCCGTTTGGCTGTTATGCATCCCAGATTGGAGCATAATGATTCATGTCCTATTTAGCCCGTATGGCTATTGTGTTTTCCTATTGGATAAAGATTTGATCCGTTTGACCAGTGTAGGCCATTTGGCCATTATTTTGGAGAATTGTGCAAAAATCAAAAGGTGTAATTCAAAGTTGTTGGAAACAGAGAGAGGAACAGAAGATGGTTTGAAAGAATTGAAAAGAGAGAACAGTAGCAGGATTCAAAGAACATGTTAATCAGTTGGAGAAATCACTTGTAGCATGCAGAAAAGTAAATGAAAACTTGAAATCTAAGCCTAAACCTTGTGATGTTTCGTGATGTTATAGAAGTTTCTTTAGAAGATGAAAGTGAAGAGAATAGTGTGACTAAACTACATTTACTAGTTTACCCAAAGGACAGAAGAGCCCAGTTGGCTTTATTTCAGTATGTCCTATTTTGGACACTTTAGCCCGGATTGGCTATTTCCTGAGTACTCAGATTGACTAAGAGAATATAATTCTTCTAATCTATAGTGGTGCATCACTACTCTTTGATTCTAGCACATGTTGGAGTAAACTTCAAATGTAACTAAAATTTTTTGATAATGATCTGGATTACCAAGGGAGAATCTATGAACCTAAATTTTTTTTATTTACTGCACTTAGAAAGTTGATTTATCTTTGACGATTGAATTTTAAAGTAGACACAGGAAAATTCAAATGAACATTCAACATCCCAAACTTGAGGACAAGCTACAATGATATGCTCAATCAGGTTTGAAAAGTTAAAGATGTTTCTTAAACTCACAATGTCATGATAATACATGGATACTTTATCATTTTGGAACCTAGTAGAATTTTAATTACGAACTATAACTTCAATGATGTTTAGATGATACAGACAATTATACTTAGATGATACACTATGATAGACTATTTTGTTGTGGGATGGACTATGAAGGTAGGAAAGCATACTGATAGTAAACGATGCTTATTTCTATGGACTTTTATATATATGTTTTGACCTTATTTCTAATATGCATCAGGATGATGCATAAATTTAGGGGAGAAGGATGTCACAACCCACATTTGAATTTTGAATTCAAATTGAAATACTATTCTAATAATGTCACAACTCAATTTATTTTGCATTCTAAATTTGAAAACTAAACATAAAATGTATATTCAATTAAAAAATACAAATAAACAATTAACAATGGATTCTCATTAAACAAAGAGAGTGGAGGATGCATTATCATTAAACAAAGGGAGTGGAGGATGCATTATCATTAAACAAAGGGAGTGGAGGATGCATTATCATTTAACAAAGAGAGTAGAGGATGCATTATCATTAAACAAAGAGAGTGGAGGATCATTAAAAAAAAAGAGATGGAGAATGGACTTTTCTATAAATTGCCTAGAATTGTAAGGAAGGACAGTGAAAATTGGTTTGGAGTGCTGGAAAATGCTATAAGATCTCTCTCTCTGAAATTTTGATTCTTTTCTTTTAAAATTTTGGTTCTTGAATTATGTTAGTTCAATTTTAGTTTTAGATTCATTTTGAAGATATGCATTAGGATAATTGCAATTTGTGTATAAGTTTTTGTGAAGGTTTTATGTAACTAATTGTGTTGGTATAAACCCACTTTCCGTTATGCTAGGACAGATGTCCATGCCATGCCCTATTTTTGAGCTTCATGCCTACCAGTTATATTTTCTTGAACATTTCTAAAGCCTTTTCAATAAATCCATTTTGTGCAGGACCTGCATTCAATTTGCATCGCATTTCCTTGAGGTAGTTTCTTAATCAGTTCACATGCTTTATGCACTCCTCTATATTTTGTATACCTATGTACCGGGGCATTTGCAACTAAATCTACTAAAATTCATCTTTCCTTTATGCTCTATCCATGCCCTGTTCTAAAGCTCCCACATAGGCACAAACAAAGAGGCTGCTAGAAAAGGTCGTAGATTTTGGAATTATGCTTGCCAATAGCTTTTGAAAAGTATTTAAACTCCTTTTCAAAAAATCCATTATGTGCACGTCCTATAGACATTGCAGGCCATGAGACAACATCTCTTTGAGGGATTTTGTTAAACAGTTCATGTGCCCTATCTAAGGTTTTCGCATTTTGCATACATGTCCATCCAAGTGTTTCCAACTATAATACCTGACGCAATTTCCCCTTACTATCATGCATTGATTAAAGCTCCCATTTTGGAACAGACAGGACGATGGCAAAGGTTGTGGAATTTGGCTTTACGCCTACCACTGCATTTCCTTGTCAGTTTCTATGAGATCACGTGCCTATTTTAATTGTAACTTATGCCCTTAAATCATAAACTCAGTGAATCTTAATTTTTTTCCCTTTCGCGTCCATACCCTGCATCGAATGTTTTGAGAGAATCTCCATATTGTGCATAAATTTCAATGAAGGCTTTGGTGATTGGAAGTGGCACTTCCTGTGGGCCTTCCCACTTAGCGTGGGAGGCCAAGGGGAGGCCACCCCTACTGCTCAGCCTCTTGAAGGCATTCTGTCAAATAATTCATGTGCCATGACTGTGCTTCCATATAATGCACACATGTCTACCATCGCACTTGCAACTCTAACATCTGCCAAAATTCCCTCTTTCAATATGCTTAATGTATGTCCATACCCTATTTAGAAGTTGCCATCTAGCACAGGCAAGGAAGATGCTGCCAAAGATTGTGGAATTTGGCTTTACGCCTGCCACTGCATTTGCTTGTCAGTTTCTAAAGCTTTTTTAACAAACCCATTCTGAACATATCCTGTTATCACAGCATTCTATGAGATCACATTTCATCAAGTCATTTTGTCAAACAGTTCATGTGCCTATTCTATGCTTCCACATTAGGCGTAAATATCTACCAGGGCACTTACAACTACAATATCTTACAAAAATCCCCTTTCTGTTCTGTTTTATGGCTGGAAATGCACATCATTATAGATTGATTCATTTAGCTTCACTAATAATTTCCACAAGAAGATTGTCACCTATTTTGAAACGATGGAAATGGAACTCACTCTCACAACAATATCTCTTGCAACAATCTTGGATATAAATCTTGTTTTGAAACGATGGAAACGGAACTCACTCTCACAAGAATATCTCTTGCAACAATCTTGGATATAAATATTCTTGCAGTGGGGAAATCACCACATACTCGAAGGTCCTTAACAACTCTAATAGTTGTTCCATGGGGTATGTTTAACAAACTCAATGCAATTTCCACCATGGTGGCAGCGAATTAATTATTTTTCCTTTTTAAGTAAACATCTTGAATCTAGAAAATACCTTGCTACCTTCTTCTTCCAAGCCCATTTCTCCAACTTTGCATAAATCTCTTTATCTACAGATGTGATCTGCCTACTACACCAAAAGCATTGTGAAAATAATTATTAGTCATAATCATAGGGGTTCAACCTTGACCAATTTTATGGGATTAAGCCACAAATAAATTAGACTGATATTATATGGCTTTGCCTTTCATAGGCAATTAGACTTAGTTTTGCATAGTCTTGGCTATAGTTCCTTGTAATTTATAAACATGAATCTGTCAATAGCATTATTGTGAGTCATCAATCAACTAGAAGTTCCAAATGGCTTTGAGAACATTAATACTTCATTATTTTCAATACCTTCCAGCATAGAACAGAATCAATGCATTGCTCCAAAATTTCCTGGTTCTTCTACTGTAGAAGCATTCTTGCCACTTGCTATCAAGTAGGCCTTCTATTTTTCAATCCATAATGAACGCACCAAATAATAACCATGTCCAGGTAAAATAGCAATGCTTTTACCCAAACATAATTTTTCATGCCTTTGCCGCTGTTCCAACTTGGTTACCCTATCAGATGAGACAAGGAATGACTTTACAAAATCTAACATTTGATTTGATTTCACTCACACCAATTGTACTCTCCTAGATAAAAATGCAAAGATACCTACAGTTACCTCAGATGGTCTTGTAGGGTTGCAGCCTTAGATAGTTCAAACTCACAAACAAAACAGGATTCTAAATTTGAATGGAAGGTAGTATAGCCTTCAGGATTATTAGGCATATTAAGGATGGTCATTTTATTTAAAAGATTAGTGAATTGTTTGGTAAGGAGAAAGTTATTGATCTCTATCTCTATTGAATATAGATAAATCCAAATGATCTTCTCTAATTAGTCCATTTTGCATAAATATTTCAGTTAGTGTGCTACTTCAACGACCCTTTAAATTAAGTTGTAAATCATACTTATGACCGTCGAATCTATTTGTGTCCTCCATAGTATCTTAGATAATATCAGCTATGGGTTATGCTCTTAAGATGGTGTATTGTAGAACTTGATGTGATTTCTGGGGCATTATGATAGTTCTAGTTATGTACATAAATGCATATGACTAATCCAATGAGTGTCGATTGTGGAGCATTAGAGACCTAGACAGAAACAACTACATACTCAACTATGGTAAGAGTACCCTGCTAGTAACTCATTAAGCAAATAACTTTATATGCACTAACTAAATAGTTTTACGAATAACCTATGTGAGCTCAGTGTCATCTTAAGAAAATAGCAGAAACTACCTTGTATATGTAGAAGATTAACTAAAAAGAAAGAATGAGTCTATTGAAATAATGATTACCATGATGATCATTTGGAAAGCACTTCAAGCATACTAATAGAAAACGAGGTTTATTGACACGTGGGTATAGAGCGGAGAGGACATGTGAAATGTCAGATAGGGCAACTAGGCCGATCTAGAAATGCTATCTATCATGTATTCTCACCTCGCCCTCACAGATCGTGGTGAAAGTACTAGGGGATCAGGAATGAACTTAGTCACAAAAATTACCTAAGTTGGCTTGGGGAAGTAAACTAGATTTCATGGGTAGACACCTTATACGGATTCCTCCACACTAGGACTAACTGACAAACACCCTGTTAGGTGTTTGTGGTAGTGGACTAACTTCCGTCCCTATTTCACCAAGTGGGTGGTAGCCAACGAAGAACTATCTGGGGCAGGGAATAACCCTAGAAAGGGCTGGGTACCCACTTACAGTTACATCAAACATAGTGTAAAATAGAACTACATGTTCACATTCCCCGCGTTAGTCACATCTGAAGGAGGGGGCCTTGATCTCGTGGATATAGGGTATTTAGGCAGTCTAGACAGCGAAGGATGTCCCCAGTACTCAGGTCCCCTGGATGTAGGGAGTCCTACAATTAGCATCGTGACCTTAATTCTCTGAATAGTGATTACTGAGTTGTGTTAACATGAGCTTGTTAAGTTAATTTTGTGCAGATGATAAGGATACAATCACTAGAGGAGAAGCAAGCTATCGAAAATGAATGCAGGATGTATTGCATGACTTAAGGTATGAACTGATCCATTGTTCTTCTAGGATATTTTACATAATGTACCTTCTCTCGTAATGTATACTCTCTTCACTAGATTTAAAGTTGGTGATCTTTTGAGAACCTGATGCTTCTAGGAAACTAAATTTCAAGTTTCATCGCATTGCTATAGCATACATTAAGCACTTCTGGAAGAATTTCACATTTCCTACATCTGTCAAATCAAAATTTTTATTCATTGGTAAATTTGAAATTAGAGTTTAATGATATTTGATTTAGGATGAGTCAGGTCCTTACAGTAGTGGAAGGAAAGCTCCTGGGGCACATTTGTTTCCAAAGATGGAGTCAGGATTGATCCTGAAAGAGTAGCTGCAATTGACAGGATCCAGATGCCAAAAACAGTAAAAGGAGTTCAATCCTTCTTTGGACAAATTAATTTTGTTAGAAGATTTGTTCCTAACTTTGCAAAAACTACAAGGAACATCTCCAAGATGATGAAGAATGATGCAACTGTTAATTGGGAAAGTGAAGCAACTGAATCATTTCAGAGCATCAAAGAAGCAATAAAGATGGCTCCTGTGCTAAAGTCTCCTAATTTTTCTAAGCCATTTTAGTTATTTTCATTTGCTTCTTTCCATACTATTGCTGCATGTTTACTACAAAAAAATGATGATGGTTTTGAGCAACCCATAGCTTTCTTCAGTATGTCCTTACAGGCTTCTGAGTCAAAGTATGACATCATGGAGGAACAGGCATATGTACTAGTCAGAGCGGTCAAGAGTTTCAGGCCATATCTAGTAGGATCCCAGATAGTTGCATATGTGCCTCATGCAGCAATCAAGGACATCTTCACTCAGTAGGGGGTGACTGAAAGAAGGTGCAGATGGATAAATAAGCTGCAGGAATTCAACATAGAGATACAGATTACCAAGTTGGTAAGAGGACAAGGATTAGCCAAGATGATGGCACAGTCAAACTTAGAAGCATGCCAAATCAATGCAGTCCAAAATGAGAATGTCAATGTATCAAAATCTGAATGGTATAAGGACATCATATATTACTTACAAAATCTGAATTGTCCTTCCCATTTCAGTGACAGTCAAAAGAGGACCTTAAAACTACATGCAATTAGGTATGTTATTGTTCAAGGTGAGCTGTACTGGAAGAACCCTGATGGTGTGCTACTAAGATGTGTGGATGATGATGAAGCTAACAATGTTTTGAATGACATGCATAAAGGATTGTGTGGTGGACATTATATGGCTCAAACAACAGCTCATAAGATCCTTAGGGCAAGATATTGGTGGCCCACTCTCTTTTCAGATGCACAAAAGCTAGTAAGGAAATGTGACCCTTGCCAAAGGTTCTCAGGAAAGTTAAGATATGAAGGTGCACTGCCCCTTAGAACTGTAACTGTGTATGCTCCATTTCAATAATGGGGGATTGATTTTATAGGGGAGATTACAGAAAAATCAAGTGGGGGACATAGTTGGATTTTGGTGGCTACTGACTACTTCACCAAATGGATTGAGGCTATTCCAACTAAGAGAGCTACAAGTAAGGTGGTGATGGATTTCATATTGGAAAATATCATCATCAGGTTTGGAGTACCATTCAAAATAGTCACAGATAATGCTATGTGCTTCAGATCTAGTGAATTTGTTGATTTTTGCAACAAGTATGGGATAAATTTATCATATGCATCACCATACCACCCGCAAGGAAATGGTCAGGCAGAGTCAAGCAATAAAAGCCTTATGAAAATCATCAAGAGGATAGTGGATAAGAATAAGAGAGCTTGGGATTCAAATTAAAGTTGAAATTATGGGTTGAAAGGGTGATAGTGAAAAAAGCTATTGGAAGGTCACCTTTTGAACTGGTGTATGGTGCATTAGCCAGGCTACCTATAAACAATCTCCTGTCAGTTTACAAATTTATCCAAGAAAATGATGAGGAGACTAAAGACTCCATGACAAAACGAATAAACCAGCTGGTTACACTGGATGAAAGCAGAAGGAAGGCCCACCAAGTGAATCTCAAGAAACAACAAAATGTGAAGTATATGTTTGATAGGAGAGCTGAAGAAAGGAAGTTCCAGATAAGTGACTGGGTGCTTATCTGGATTGCAAGAAGTCAGGATAAGGGCAAACATGGTAAGTTTCAACCCTTATGGATGGGCCCATATCAGGTTTGCAATACTCATGGGGAGGATTCATATGTCCTCCAGGCCCTAGATGGTGAGATGCTGGAATTGCCTATGCATGGTCAATTCCTCAAGTTTTATTTTGCATAAGTGATCTGCCTCTATGCACATTTGTAAAAAAATGTGTACATTGTAAATATCTTGTACAATTGGTGCTTTTTTTGTGTTTTGTCTGGTCTACCCGAAGGTCTGGTTCTCATTGCAGCCTTGTGCCTGCACGTCCCCAATCGGAGCCACTGTTGGTGCTTGCATCATTTATCAGGTTCCAGGTTATTAGCTTGCAGGCACCTTCCCAAGATTTCATGAAGTTTCTAAGTCCATGGACCTCCTCAGCATGTTTTAGCATCAGCATCATATTTTTCTACGGGGAGGAGGTCATCATCATAATGTTCCCAGAAATCCCCCTGATGTTTCTTGCATAGGTCATTTCTCATCATGTCTGGATATCCTGTGGGGGTCATCATGCATTTGCCAACCCAACCTTTGCCGCGGGGTGATATTTTAACATCGGGTGATCTTAGTCAAGATCATCCTGATGTTGGCGCTATGAAATTTCTAAAGTATGACCCACTCAATATCGGGTCATCATATTTGAATATTGGGTGATCTTTGTTAAGATCACCCTGATGTTATTTTGTCACCTTATGTTTGTTCAACATCAGGATGCTGTTGATGTCATGTTCCTGTGGGGGTGATATCCGCTCAACCCTTGCCTTCATCTTTTCTCTACATGATATTCTCAATATCGGGTGATATTACAATATCGGGTCATCTTATGAATATCACCCTTGCCCTAAATATGATGGTGACATCATCAGGATGTTCAATTATCAGGGTGATATCCTTCAGATGATATGCTGCTGATGTCATCCAGATTCGACAGGGTCAATCAGGATGTTCAATTATCAAGGAGATATCCGCTTATCGGCTTCATCATTTTCCAAGGGGGTGATATTTTCAAGTATCAGTCATATTCATACATCACCCCGATCTTACAACAAAGCTATAGTGCAGCCCGATATCCTAATGGGGGGTGATATTTCTATTCATATCTAAATATCACCCTGATCTTTGAATGTGATGATGATGTCATCCGGATATGAGGAAGTGAGCAGTATGCAGATATAATGATGACGTCATCGTCATATTTGTCGACATGAGGAGGATATTTCATATCATGATGATGTGAAGTATCAGGGTGACTTTTCTTATCAGGTGGACAAGCAAGTGGTCTGCCGATGAGGAGGGTCTGGCTGATAGGGTGATATCCTATAGGAGGCATTCTATCATGCTGAGGGATGATGATGATGAAGTCTAGGCTAGTGTCGTCAGGAGCAAAAGTGCGGACATCATATAGGCTCACGACCTAGCTTATATGGTGATGAGGAGGTCATCGCAGGTGCATGTGGGATAATTTGATCCTGCATAATTTGAAATATCATGATGAGGCATGTTGGTGGGAAAGCTCAGTGATGCATAGTCTATTGTTTTTCCCAAGGCTGCAAGTGGTATGCCATTATTGGCAGATGTCAAAGGGTATGGGCAAAGATGTGGATGGATTTGATACCTGACAGAAGATGTGAATCCCCAGGTAGTGGTGCACAGCTTGCCACTTCCTGTCTCCTCCTCCCCCTGCTGCATGGAATGTTGGAGTGCCATTTCTTGAGATGTGTGGTGTCTGGTGAATTTTGAGTCACCCAAGGATTAGGTGTTGCTCATTTGTAAGGGTTGAAAACTAGACATATCTGGCATTGTAATAAGATACAACTAGTTTTGGTTGCTCTGTGCAGGAGATTTTGTGAGTTTATGTATCTCTTGTTGTATGTCTCATGCATGAATCTACTGATTTCATGATTGGTTTTATATGAATAATGTTGTATTTGCATGTGTTTTGTTATTCTGTCTCTAGTATTGCATGTGTCCTTCTTCTGAATCTAGATATCTAAGGGATGTCTGGGATTCTAGAATATAGATTTGCTATATTGAATGCTTGATCTTTCAACTTCTACTCAAGGGGTAGATTAAAGCATTTTCAAGTTAAGTGTTGGGAAAGATGTACTGCAATAGGGATACCATAAGTAGAGACAACTTAACACTCTGTTTGGGAGATATCTGTAAGGCAGATATCACAACATCCCCTTGAAATCTAGTTTTACTATGTTCATGCTAATCATTCACAGGTGTATGTCTACTGACTCCAAGCCCTGGATAGGCACCAATCTAGCTCTGTGTTGAGGTTATACACTAGGTCCAGGTTTGCATCCAAACATAAAATCAAATTCAAACTTCCAAAACAACCATGAGGACTGTAGAAGTAGTTTTGGACCAAGATCCTCTGATTCACAACTGAACATAAGCCCAAAGCTAGCCCCTTTGTACTTATCCCATAGTTTTGGTCTTCACACAGGAGGATTTATCTGCTTTGTATCAACATCCCAAGCCAACCCACAAGCATATTCTCATGGGTGTTAAATAGGGAATACCCCCCTAGGTTTTGCAGAGCCTGAAGAAGAAGAGGAGATAAAAATAGAGTCTATCTCCTACACTGTTGGCCCCTAGCCCAGAGATCCTGTTGATCACTGATGGCTACCTTGTAGGGAAATCTGGGAATGAACATCCAGTTAGGGAAAAAACCAACACATCATATTCATAAAACCTTGAGGGTTTTTCAATACCTTCATCAACCTTCACATTTGTACTTTCAACAATCTTCCTTACTCTCTTTTTATAACACTGGTATGCTTTGCTTTGAGTAGAATAACCCAAGAAAATTACTTCATCACTTCTAGCATCAAATTTTCCTAGATCTTCATCTCTTTTGATGTAACATTTGCTGCCAAAGACTCTAAAATATCTCACAGTGGGAGTGATGCCAAACCAAAGTTCATAAGGATCCTTACCGGTATTGCTTCTATTTTGTACTCGATTGAGGGTGTAGACTGCAGTGCTTACAACTTCTCTCCAATAGATCTGAGGAACATTTTCTTCCATCATCATGGTTTTGGATGCTTCCTAGATGGTCTGATTCTTTCTCTCCACTGCTCCATTCTGCTATGGAGTGCTAGGAGTAGACAACAGTCTTTTTATTCCATGTTTCTCACAGAATTCTATGAACTCACCGGATGTGAATTCTCCACCTCAATCAAACCTCAGACATTTTAGCTTTAATCCAGTTTCATTCTCTACCATAGCCTTGAATATTTTGAATTTCTCAAGAGCTTCTTATTTCTCTTTCAGAAAAGTCACCCACATCATCCGAGAATGGTCATCAATTAGTAACATGAAGTATCTATCACCTTGCACACTCCTGATTCTTGCCAGACCACATAGATTAGTATCAACTAAGTCCAATAATCCGATAGAGGATTGTTCCTTGCTTTTGAATGAGATTCTACTTTGTTTACCCAACTGACATTCTTTGCACAAATTATTTGTAGGTTTCACCAATCTTGGAAGATCTCTTACAGCCCGAGTGTTGCTTATCTTGATGATATTATTAAAATTCACATGACACATTCTCCTATGCCACAACCAGCTCTGATCAATTTAAACAAATAAGCAACTTTTATCAGTATCAACCAAGTAGAAGATATTACCTTTAGTTTGAGTACCAGATGCAATCTCTATTGTGAAACTTTCAAAGATCTTGCATTTTCCATTCTTGAATCAGAGATCATAGCCTTTGTCCACCAACTGTCCAACACTAAGAAGATTGTGCTTCAAACTTTCAACATATAGTACATTGTTGGTTTTGTTCTTTCCATCAAAGGAAATAGTTCATCTTCCTCTGATTCTGCCAGTAGAATTATCACCAAACTTTACCACTCCTCCTTCATACCTTTCCAATTCTATGAACTTATTTTTGTCACCTGTCATATGGTGAGAGTATCCACTATCAATGACCCAATCATCCTTTTCTTCAACTTGGCCAGCCAGAGCTCTTTCCACAGTTTATGATTGACAAATTCATAGGGCATTGGATCTTCTTCCTTGATAACAATAAAAACCCAGTCACTTCTAGATTTGTTTCCTGTCTCTGATTCATCATATGTTACTCCTTCATTATCATCATCTTCATAAACATAGTAACAATTCTTTTATAACCTTGATCTATTAGGATTTGGCCTTGAAAATCTTTCCGGACACCTTGAGGCAAAATGACCAATCTTATTGCAGTTAAAACACTTAAAAAGGCAATTTTCCCTCATACTTACCAAATCCTCTTGGCAGTCTTTATGTAATAATGGCTTCAAGTTGAGCAACTTCTGCTTCATCTTCTTCTAGGTCTCTTCTAGATTTTTCATACCATGATAATTTCCTTGAAAAGTTTTCTCCCGGATCAGACTTTTGTTTTCCTTTAACAAAGGCACTAGCTTTGAATACAAATTCAATCTTAGGGGGGAGCATCTCCAAACTCAGTCAATTCAAATGCAACCAATTTACCAACCAATTGATCTCTTGTGATATTTGAAATAGATCTAAATTCTTCAAAAGCAGCAACCTTGTACTTGTAAGAATTAGGAAGGGATCTGAGAACTTTGCCAACAATCTCATCTTCATCCAAGACACCACCAGTACATCTGATGCCACAAACAAGCTCATTTACTCTTGGCATAAATGTAGTGATATTTTCATCTTCTCTCATCTTCAAATTTTTGAATTTTCCTTTTAGACTCTATAGCTTGGCACATTTAACATACTTGTCTCCTTCATGCAGAAGTTCCAGTTTTTCCCAAATCTAAAAAGCAATTTGTAGTTTAACAATGTTTGTTAGCTCTGAATCAGACAAGGCACTTAAAAGAGCTTCTTTAGTCCACAGATTGTTTTCAGCATCTGTGATTTCATCTACTGTTCTCAGACCATTCTATGGAGGAGTATATTTATTTGAAGCCATGGTCCAATATTGCATTCCCATACATTGCAAGTGACATTGCATGTGACTTTTCCAAAGAGTAAAGTTGGTTCCATCAAACCTCAGACTATCCTTCTTGTAGGACAACATCCTAGATCTCCTCAAGTGGTTAAGCTCTTTTAGAGGAACTTTGCTCTGATACCAATTGTTAGATTCAAGACAGACAACTAAGAGGGGGGGTGATTCAGTTGTCCAAAACTTTCTTCCAATTTAAACACTTAAACTCACTTTGTAATTCAGTAGCATAATAATAAACCAATCATGTAAACATAATGAATTAAACTAAGAACATCAACACATTAACACATAAGACACCAAGATTTTAACATGGAAAACCTGATTAAGGGGAAAACCATGGGGTGACTAACCCCTGATTCTATTCTCTGTTAGAAGAATAGAAAGATCAAAATGGCACATGCCAATTAGGGCTCACTGCCCAAGCACACTGCTCACAAGAGGCTCATTTCCTACAGGAGACACACTGTCTACAGAATAATAAGTATTACATAATTGAACTAAAGAATAACATCTTCACCATGCTTGAGTTAGTTCCATTAACCCCAATACTTCTGCTCTACTTTTTTCTCTCCTTCTCACTACACCACTCTCATCTCCACAAGATACCCTTTGAAATGACTTTACAACTCCTTATTTATACAAGACATCAACTTAGGAATTATCATCCAAGTCAGCATACATAAAAGAGCAAGTACACAAATACAACATGACTTATTACAAAAAGACTTCATGCGGATCAACAAACTGTCGGCTACATAGATCTAAGACTTCAATCTTTCTTTGGGAACACACCAATCCTCACATAACATCTTCAAGATCATCCACAGGATGTGTAACTCATCTGGTCAGCCAGAGTTAGGAAGAACATCATCATCCAGAAGTTATTCTTCAATAGTGAACTCAAACTCCAATGAAGACCACCAACACAAACTGGACATGATCCAAAGACATCCACAAGCTTGTCTGAATCACCAAGAACATCCACACTACACCTGCTTACTAAAATCCTTATCTCCTTCATCCGGAACCTTAAGAACATAGTATGTCATCTCTGTCACAATGGAATAGATGCTTACGGACCTCTAGATCACTAACCAATTGATTTGACACTTCACATGGACTTCCTAAACACTCCACCAAATCCACAGAACAAGATATTTCATTTCCAGATCTCACCGGACCTATCTATATCACTCTATCACCTCTGAACACCTACCAGAACTAGTTTTACTTAAGTGGCCATAATTTCTTCAGATCTTGATGTAGACCTTTAAAATCTTTATTGGATCATCTCAAGACACATATCTACAAACCCTTTGAAGCGCATCCTCTAATTTTTATCTTAACTGGGATCTTTACCTCACTGTCTTCACTGTTCTTCTCTATTCTTGATTAGGACTAATTTTCTCAATATCCTCAACACACAGCTCATCCAATCCTTATCATTAATGCAACAAGAGTATATTGACATCAATGACATCACCAGTTAGGCCCATACTTGCAACAGGGTACCAAGAGGTGTCATTGGAGACCATCACATTTTACCACACTTAGTTTTCTAGTCTCATGATTTGTAGGATAGATAGAGCTATTCCAAAGGTAGGTTTAGTGCAAGTTTCAAGAGGTTTGAGTTACCAAAAATATATCCAAAGGCATTAGGGTGAAGACTATGCTACTAGGTTGCATGAGGAATGATTGTATAAAAGTTTGGGAAATTACACCAGTGATCTGGAATTGTATGCCATGAACTAAAAGTGTACAAAGGTAACTTGGGTTGACTAGAGGTTATGGTATGATGCACATGGTGTTATTCCATTCCTACATCACCAAATTTGATTTGGGGCTCATGTGTAAATGATCATGCGACAAAATGTAGTGGGTTATACTAAGACTAAATTATTGACTGAAATAAATATTGTCTTGAAGACAAGACAATGTTTTAGGCCTCAGGAGAATGTTAGCAAGTGATCAAGAATACCACAAACTAAACCACTATACCTTATATGACATTATCATATGCCACAAAGGGTATGTGGTACCATTTGAGTCATCCCTAGACCCATTTATGGGTCATATAGGCCTTAAATAGCCTTAAACACACCCTAACACACCTTAACAAGCCTTAATATGGATAAATATCATGAAGGAAAGGGTGAATTAATAGAAGGGAGTTAATTAAGAGTATTTATTAAAGGACATAAGGAAAAGACACTATGAAAGGGTATTAAAAGCCTATATAACGAAGAGGAATGTGAGGGAGAAGAGCATAATGAAGCATGATGATGTGAAGAAGCATAATAAGAGAGGAAGATGGAAGATATGGAAGAGAAATAGATATGATGAGAAGGAATATATATATATAAGAGAACTATTGTGTAATATTTGAACATTTATGATATTTATTATATATTCAATATGATGTTATCTTACCACATTATGTTATTTCCTACCATAAATATATGTTATTCTATCATTGTCACTTCTCAGGTATAAAGACTACATAAGAGTAAGCTAGGCTTAGATCTTCAGACTGTGTCCTATTATTTCTCTTTCCAACACCTATGGAGATATAATGATTGGGTTTAATATCTATGGATATATATGAATGTATATGTTGTGTTATGATTGTTGTGTTCTTACTGCATGTTATATTTCTTTATTTTTCTTTATCATTCTTTCATTGTATCTTCTTGGGTATAAACTGACTTTATAGACATGACTAAGGCTCATGTCTGTAGACTATGCCCTCCCATTTCGTTCTAACATTTGGTTTCATTGTTGGGACCCTGGAAAGAACAATGAAGGATAAACATGATGAATCAATAAAATGGGAAGTGTGAGATAGAGAGAAGAATTGGAAAGTCTAGAAAATGAAAGTGATAGAAATCTTTTATGATTTGTGAAACATTATCTTATGACCTAACCTTGTGAGAGGGGGGTAGGCACATAAGGAGATGAAAAATGGAAAAGGGAGAGGATCTAAAAAGATACTTGAAAAGATATAACTCTTCATAATAAGCCAACCATGGGATACATAAGAATTAGTGAAATACCATATCTACAACACCCATGGGAAAAGGGAATAACAAGAAATTATGAGAAATTAGTGAAATTATAAAAACAAAAATGGAAATGAGTAGGGAACAAAAGAAAAAGATGATTTTGAAATGAAAAAAAAGATATCGTAGAAGGATGGGAAAAGAAGAAAAGTTAGGAAGGGGATGTACTAGGAAGGTTGTGGAGGAAATGGAACAAAAGTATGAGTGTGCCAATGTGGGTGTTGTTGAACACGCTGATGGGGTGCTTCCAGATAGAAGAATGTAGGAGAGGAAGAAAGATTGGATGAGTGCTCCATAGGGGCTACCATAGAACTTAGAGAAAAGGATATAGATAATCCCAGAATGTTACCAATACATATTAACATGGATATAGAAATCCTTGGGAGCCTAGAAGGAAGCATTAATTATTATGACCAGTCAAGAAGGATATGGGAGGAAGAGTATAATTAAACCCCAACACTACTAAAAGTACCAAAAAATCCCCAGATATTCAATCTTGTTTTACTAAAATGTCCAGATTAGGGTTTATGAACAATGGGAACAATTATTATACCCTATATGAAACCTCTAGCCCTTGAATCTAGATGTGGACTACCTAGACCATTTAGTTAATCATAGTGTCATGAAGATTACAAAAATAGAAGAAGATGCAGTATATGATAATATTAGTTCTAAGAGTATAAGATAGTTAAAGGAAATGACACCAATAAATGATAAGTTGTCATTAAAAAATGAAAATTCATCCCCTAAAATGAAGTGGCCCTTTGAAGAGATGTAACCCCCATACCAAGAGCAGTGATAACTTTAAGAAGCCCCCCCTGAAAAAAGAAATAAAATCCTGGTGAATCTTTCATTTTTTTGAAAAAAAAATTAATTTCTATTGGCAAATCTTTCCTTTTTTTGAAAAAATTATTAATTTTATTGGTGAATTTATTTAAATCACTAGAAATTTATAGAAAATCTTGGTGAATATTGATAAAAAATAGGCAAATGCATTGATTACCACGGTGAATCCTTGCTTTTAAAAAAAATTAAATTCCTATGGAAAAGTAAGTGCCTAAGGGTGGTAGTGATTAACTAGTTGAAGGTGTAGTTCTTGTGTCTATAATTCCTTAATTCCTTAATATTTTAAATCAAACATTGAAAAATTTAAATCAGTCCTAAATTATTTTTCACCACCATTGATTTTATTTATAATCTAATAATTTGGGTTATATTACATGGTCTAAAATGTACCTGTGAAGCTCCAATGCCCATGGGGCTCAAAATTGCATTTAGGTTATTGATCTCAATGGAGATCAATGGCCTAAGTACAATTTCGGGCCCCATGGACATTGGAGCTTTGCGGATATAATTTGTTCCATAGAATTTAACCCAATCCATTAGATTATAAATTGAGATCAATGGCCCAAATACAATTTTGGTCTCAATGGGCATTTAAGCTCCTTGGGTACATTTTAACCAACAAAATATAACATCAATCCTTAGATTATAAATAAAATCAATGGTGGTGATTAAAATTTGGCACTATAGCCCTAAAGTAACCAATAATTATATAATATTATTGGCAAATTAATCTCATTTTCTACTATAACTTATAAAATTTAGGCGAATCTAATCTAACTAGGTATCGAATATTGTGGCAAATCTTTGACTTTAAAATTTTAATAAAATAAATGTTCTGGCAATTTAGCTAGGAATAAAATAAAATTTTGTAAAAATGTGGTGATTCATGTCACATTACAACTTGTACTATTAGCCAAATTTTGAATCTCCAATTTCAACTATTAGCTAATTGGCGAATATTAGCCACTAAAAAAATCACTGACCAAGAGTCACCCCATATGCCGTATAAGACAAGGAGAATTTTTGTGGAAGAGAACAACAATCAAGTAGAGAAAGAAAAAGAGATAGAAGAAGGGATTAGAAAATATTGTGAAGAAATATGGGGAAAAGACTATTTTGATATTAAGATACAGGGAGATAAGGGAATAGAGAACAAAACCCTAATATAGAGGAAGAAACCTAATCAAAAAGATAATAAAACAACACACTGCAAGATAGTAAAAATACTAGAAAAACAAAAGAAATCAACAATGGACTGACCAATCAAGTTGCCTATGTTTAGAGAGGACACAACAGAACTAGCAAAACATATGGTTATTTTAGAATCAATATGGAATAGGAAAAATGTAACAAGAGACCAGACTAAATTGTTTGATTTTGTGGGAACACTAAGAAATGATGTATTGAAATTGTATAAGAAGAAATGACCCAAACACTAAAAATCATGAGAAGAGGTTAAGAAAGAATTTTTAGATACCTTTGAGTCTCTAGAGATCCCTATAGAGGGAGTAAGTAAAGAGGGATTTATCTCAAAAGGAATGAGAATCTACAAAAGATTTAAAGAGATGTCCCACAAATTAGAAGAGACTTTGTTTGAGAAATAAAGGATTGAATTGTTTGTATCAAGTTTAGGCCCTAACATTAGAACATCTTTGGATGGAAATATTTTTTACTCTTATTAGGAAGTAGTGACAACGGCCTACCACATAGAATCAAAAACTTGGTGCAAACAAGATAAGACCAAGGAAAACATGGAGATGGAGAATCTTAGGCTTGAACTGGAATAACTTAGACTGAAGAAAAAAATAATTGCAAGGAAAGAGGATAGTCAACAGAAGTAAAGGCCTAACATATGGTGTTCATATTGAACAAAATAAGGGCATTTGTGGAATGAGTTTCTGATCATAAAAGTGGAAAGAAAGGATACCGTGATGAAGATTGACCTCCAAACATTACCAAAAAGAAATAATATAGTTTTATGTGATGATTGGGATGAGCATCAAAGGGAAGATTGCCCATCTCAACTGTTTAGGTTGAGAGAATATGACAATGAGCATGGACCTTGATGTAATGCACACCACAAGAATAAAACAAATAACAACAATATGGCATACGTGAAAGGACTCACAGAGATACCCTTGCATATTCAAAATCATGGCTACATGCATCCTAACAAGGATAACAAAAAAAATATAAATACTTTACAAAATACAAATTCTAATCCTACACCTTACATGAAGAATTATAGTAACGAAGAAAGAGGCCAATATAATGGATATAGAGGAGGAAGAGGCTACAGTAGGGGAAGAAGAATGAGAGAGGATGCAACATGCTTTAAATATGGTAAACCAAGCCACTTTGCTAATGAATGTCTGGGAGAAAGAAGGTGTAGAAATCTAGAATAATGAAATAGATAACAAGCACATGAATTAGGATGAAATAGCCCAGTAGTATTGGCCACTTGAGTGAGTATAAATAAGAGATGTCTAGGTACCTAAACTCAATGAAAAGAGGATATGACTCCTCCATCATCAATTTGTGGCGAGTAGCCTCCCACAAACATAGTGTGAGGTGTTGAAGTAAGTTGATAGCTCTCAAAACAACTCTAACTACCTTTGCACTTTTAAATAGACATGTTCCAAGTCACCTAAATAGGCTTAATGCCTATTATGTACACCTAAATGATTAAGGTATACACTAACACTCCCTCTTAAGCATATCTTAGGTGAGTATCATGAAAAATGGGTCCTGATTATAAAAGCCAATGAGGTACCCATGTACAATGCAAAAGAAAAATGAGTCCTGACCATGAAGATTGATAAGTTATTGAAGAACAATGCAATCTCTTATAAACGGAGAAAGATAGAAAACCCAGTGGGAAAAAACTATCCTCCAAAAGAGAGAAATTATACAGGTGAAGAAGTACTACTTCTTTGACTAAGTACAATATAAGATTCCCTCATAGGAGAGAAAATGATAGAAGGTCTATGAGACCCCCCATAATATATGATAGATTCAAGAACACTGAACAATGTTCCTTCCCTTGGGAAGAAAAGAAACTACCTAAAGATGTAGGATGTCTTCCTATGTGAGAAGATGTATGTATGATCTTGAACCATGTTGATGTCTTTGAAGAGTGCTCAGGTGTCTCCATGTTGATGCCAAAAGATGCCATAATCAAATCAGGTGCATGCCCAATAGATGAGGATGATGACAATCCATAACCATGTGTAGGATGATGTAGAGCTTGAATATCTAAAGAGTACAATGGAGATGCAACTTCATCAAAACTATCATCAAAGAGAATATTGATGTCCTCAATATGTGTTTCCATGTTAGTAATGTGAGACTATACAAATAGATAAGTGATGTTAGGTAGAAATCTATCCCAATTGGCAATGCTAGGAAGACTAATATCCTGTTGCAAAGAAGCATTGGAAACTTTCGAAGAAGTGAATCTGGAATCTAATGAAGCAACAGTAGGAGTGATGACTTCTATGTCACTGGAACATTTTTTTCTATCATGATTAGGGATGTAAGTTGTGATCAAAGCAGGATCATGTGGGAATGGAGAAACATTCAAGTCTCCATATATATCCCATATTTTGATCCATAATGCATGTGGACAGTCAATATATCCATGATGGCATGCAAGGTATCATCTGGAATATGTAAACTTATTAATCCACAAATATGATCATGATAATTAAACCACTTAGCCTTCTGATATTGTTTACCATGTTTAGGGACAATTCCATACAAATGTGGTATGAGATTATAAAACCTGAGGTGTTTTAGGATGCCTTCACACTAGGACTTATAGTTTCTCTTGTTTTTTTTAATTATAGAAGAGTGAGTTTCATATCCCATGATTAGAACAAGTTAATTTGTTTAGAGAAAAGAAATCAACACATTTAGGCAACCCCTTGATTAGGTGACCCCTAATTGAACTTTATGTAAACTGGCACTTTATAAGTTGAGTGCACATGATTTACTCTTTTCTTAATTTCCCATTGTAAAGTGGCACTTTATAAAGTTAGTGCCTTGTGAAAATGAACACACAAGACCCCCCTTGATTATGTATTTCCCCTAAATTTTGGCACTTTATATAAGGAGTGCATTGTAAGTCACCCAAAATAGGCATAAACAAGCACTTTATAAGATGAGTGCCATTTTATTCTCTTTGGATTCGTGACAAAAAAAAGGACTTTAACAAAAATAATCACTCAATTTTGAGTGAAGGAGCAAAAGTTATTGGACATGCAAGTTTTTACAATTTACAAAAAAAATTGCCTTCTTTGCAATTTTTTTTTTCAAATTGTTAGAAATAAGATTTTGTATAAAATGTGAGGAGAGAAAAAAAAAGGAGAAATTTTACTTCCCCCTTGGGTTGTGCATGACCAAGGGCTAAAACCCCATATCACCAAGGGTTAAACTTTTTAATGGTTTCCCCCCCTTGCTGACATCACCACCCAGTTTCTTAGGTAAAATTTTATCTTTTTGTGAGATGAATAGTAGCAAGGTTGACCTTAATTAAATTGATGCTAGTCAGTAATGAGTTTGCTATTGCAAATAGGTCAAACAAAGACAACTATGGCTAGAATGGGAGCCCGATTTGGGTGAGTGAATGCATTGTGATCAAGGTTGTTGTGAAGGCATCGCTGGGTGTGTGCAAGCACCATTGTGGAAGATGCTGAGACAGAGTGTCGGGTGTGAGATTAAGATGAGGGTCACCTTTTCTATATACCCCCATTCTGGGTGAGTTTGATGTGAGTGCTACGCGGAAATGACATTCAAAGAGAGCTCCGGGGTGTGGCTCCAAACACTGAATACTAAACAGTGTTTCAATGAGTGCTGGTAGTGTAAGCCGAGATGGTAGTGAAAGAGGGTCATGGGTCAACCTTTGTGCTAACCTGAGTTCAAATCCAAAATAGAAAAAAACTTACATCAGCCTTGCTGCATCTTCCATCCTCTTCGAAGCCAAAATAGAAAAAACTTACACAGTTAAAATAGCAATGAACATGAAACACACGAATGTCTTACATGATTAGTGCTTGGCGTGATTCCTCCCAAATGCTCACTAATGGGGATGATTGCACAACAAAACTTATGACCTGAGACTATTTCAAATCACTCTGATACCATGTAGAAATCTGGAATCATGAAATAGATAACAAGAAGATGAATTAGGATGAAATCAACCAATAGTATTGGCCACTCGACTAAGTATAAATAAGAGATGTCTAGGTACTTGAACTCCATGAAGAGAGGATAGGACTCCTCTATCATGGAGTTGTGGTGAGTAACCTCCCACAAACATAGAGTGAGGTGTTAAGAAAGTCAACACCTCTCAAAACAACTCTAACTACCTTGACACTTTCAAATAGACATGTGCCAAGTTTCCTAAGAAGGCCTCATGCCTATTGTGTATGCCTAGATGATTAAGGTATACACTAACAGAAGGAAACAATGCATATTTTATAGTAATATAGATCATGACCTATTTTTATTTGGCAAGGCTAAACAGTACTTCATAAATGCACCACATCAGTTTAAAAGTGATGAATTACAAGCATTCAACTTACAAAAATGTACTCGCATAATTAGGAAGATTCCAAAGGGACAACCGTAGATAGATAAAAGTTTCTTGAAGGAACCTAACTATGGAATCACCACCTCTTACACTAAAAATTTAGAGGAAACTGATTACTATAAAAAAAACTATAAACAAACAAAACAAAATATGAACAAAGAAAAGACTAAAGTAGTGGTAGTTACTAGACAGGGCACGAATACTACAAGCATCCAAAACATTGGAAGTGAAGAAGAGGATAGTAGAGAAGAAGAAATTGTCTTCCCTAATAAAACTCAACATGATGCAATTGTAGAGAAATCTAAACAAATTATAACTAAGGAACAGAAAAAACAAAAATAATACACCTAGTTCTTTACTGAAGGTGAAGTTGTGACAGTCAAACAACTGAGAAATCTAACACATCAATGCAACCAAATTGATAAATTGAGACAATTTTGTAAATACTTGAACAAAGAACAAGTACACAAACCATAAATCTAGAAAATGGGAAAAATAGATAGACAATGGAAGACTAAACCCTTAATAATTGATGCATATATAAATCACAAGAGAATTAAAAATATTATAGTTGATTTAGGTGCAGATGTTAATATGTTACCTAAGAGAGTATGGGAACAATTAGGAAGACTTAGATTGAGTGAAGCCCCCTATAACATTAGTCTAGCAGATGGGTCAAACATGGGAACACTAGAAACCTAAAATGAAGTTGAAGTAAATATAATGGGTATTAAACAATTGATAGACATTAAAGTTGTAGCAATTAAATAACCCTTTGATTCTTTAACACACTACTAAGGTTACAGTGGTTTGTAAATGCAAATGGCATTGTAGATTCCTACAAGGAGGAAATATATTTTGCTGAGAACAAAAAAGTAATACATATACCATTAGGTGTAGACATGGAAGAATCTTACACTAAAGAAACCAACTATGGAGAATGGAGTGATGAGGATGCTAGAAACCTTTATTCAATATCTAAACTACCTAGGGAGGACACCTCAAAAGAACCAAATTTAGAAGGGGAAATAGGAATAGAAGATGATAACTATATTACTAATAGTGACAAAGTATTGGAAGGATGGTTAAATAATGAACCAGAACTGAAAACCTAGAGGATGATAGGCTTCCATAGGATATTCATGGTATAGTCCTGAAAGGAAAACGTATCACAAAAAACTATATTTAATAATGATACACCACACAACACATGCAAAAACTTAGATGACCAAAATGAAGACATATCCTTGAAATCTCAAAGATTAAACTACATTACAAAAGGAATTTCACATATCAAATTGCCAAAATTTTTAGGAGTATGAGACTTCCATATATACTTGGAAGAAATGGAGGAAACTTTCTCAGATGAGCATACAAGACTAGATACCATACAAAATATGCTAATATGTAGTATTGCAAACTATTGGAATACACATAAATACATAATGGGTATATCCATGAATATGAGGGAGCAAAAGTTCTCCACAAGACTTTTGGTCCAATACAAGTCATAATGCGAGCACATTATAATGTGCTTGCATTATGGCTCAGTATTACTAAGACTATAATGTGAGCACATTATAACACATGACTCACATTATAACATTCAACTCACATTATAACGTGAGCACATTATAATGCGAGAGCATTTTGCAAAAGAAAAATTCTCACTCTCTCTCGCTCTCTCTTTGTCACTCTATCTCCCTCCCCCTCTCCCTCTCCCTCTCCCTCTCCCTCTCTCTTGTTCTTTCTCTCTCTCCCTCCCTCCCTCCCTCCCTCCCTCTCTCTCTTCCTCTCCCTCCCTCCCTCTCTCTCCCTCTTCCTCTCCCTCTCCCTCTCCCTCTCCCTCTCTCTCTCTCCCTCTCTCTCACACTCTCCCTCTCCCTCTCCCTTTCTCTCTCTATCTCTCCTCCACTCTCTCTATCACATTGGAGTTTGAATCACCTATGTCATTTTTGAGAGAGAGACAGATAAACAGAGCGAGAGAAAGAGTGAGAGCAAGAGTGAGAGCGATAGAGAGAGAGGTGTTTAAGGTTTCTCAAGTTTAGGGTTTTGGGGCATTATTAAGGGTTTATAAGTTTAGGGTTGCTCAAGTTTAGGGAGAGAGATTGAGAGGTAGAGGGATGATAAAGATAGAGAGATAGAGATTTAGAGTTTCTTGGGTCTAGGGTTTAGGGGAATTTTTTAGGGTTTAGAGGCTTAAGATTTCTCAGGTTTAGGGGTTTACAAGCATTATTTAGGGTTTAGGGGTTTAGGTTTGTATGCCAAAAGTAGTCTCTCTAAACCACTAAACCTTAAATAATGTCGCTAAATAATAACCACTAACCCCTAAACCCTAAACTTGAGCAACTCCAAACATCTATCTCCCTTATCTCCCTATCTCTCTAGACATCCCACTCACTCTCTATCACCATATCTCTCCTCTCTTTCTCCTCTACCTCTCACTATTTGTCTCCTCCCTCTACCTATCTATCTCTCAATATGTATGTATCTCCTACCTCCTTCTCCCCTATCATTCCGCTATTTCCCTATTTCTCCCTCTCCCTTATCGATGAAGGAAATGGAAAAAAGAAAATACATAGAGATACTAAGAGAAATATAAATCTAGATAGAGGAAGAGGGAGAGATAGAGAGATAGAGATAGATATAGGAGGAGGAGATAGATAGAGAGGGAGGGAGTGATATTAGTATAGAGTTAGAGAGAGAGAGAGGTTTAAGGTTTCTCAAGTTTAGGTTTTCGGAGCATTATTAAGGGTTTATAACTTTAGGGTTGCTCAAGTTTAGGGAGAGAGATTGAGAGGTAGAGGGATGATAAAGATAGATAGAGATTTAGGGTTTCTTAGGTTTGGGGTTTAGGGAAATTATTTAGGGTTTATAGGATTAGGGTTTCTTAGGTTTAGGGGTTTAGGGGCACTATTTAGGGTTTAGGGCTTTAGGGTTGCTTGGGATAAGGGTTTAGGGTTGCATGTCAAAAGTAGTCTCTCCCTCTCTAAACTCCTAAACCTTAAAGAATGCCCCTAAATCATAACCACTAACGCCTAAACCCTAAACCTGAGCAAATCTAAACATCTATCTCCCTATATATCCCTTACCTCCCTATCTCTCTAGACATCTCACTCACTCTCTATCACCATCTCTCCCCTCTTTCTCCTCTACATCTCCCTATTTGTCTCCTCTCTTTCTCTACCTATCTATCTCTCACTATGTATGTATCTCTTACCTCCTCCCCTATCATTTCACTATTTCTCCATTTAGCCCTCTCCCATATCGATGAAGGAAATGGAAAAAAGAAAATATATAGAGATAGTGAGATAAATATAAATCTTAATAGAGGAAGAGGGAGAAATAGAGAGAGAGATATATATAAGAGGGGGAATCATATAGATTATATATATATAGAGAGAGAGAGTTTTGGTTTTAGGCGTTAGGGGTAAGGGTTTAGGGACATTATTTAGGGTTTATGAGTTTAGATATGCTCAAGTTTAGGGTTTAGGGGTTTAGGGTTAAGGTTAAGGGGTTTAGGTTTTCTTAGGTTTAGGGTTTAGGCATTAGGGCTTAGGGTTTAGGGTTTAGAAAGAGATAGAGAGAGGGGACCAATAGTGATTGGGAGAGATAGAGGAGACAAAGGGGGGAGATAGGGAGATAGAGAGTGAGG
The DNA here is from genome assembly GCA_027924645.1 of Cunninghamia lanceolata. NCBI lineage: Eukaryota > Viridiplantae > Streptophyta > Pinopsida > Cupressales > Cupressaceae > Cunninghamia > Cunninghamia lanceolata. Next base: position 4,609,029 of record BSBN01000793.1, read on the forward strand.
GACATGTCTAGAGACATAAGGAGAGAGATTGAGAGGTAGAGGGATGATAGAGATAGGAAGATAAGGGAGAGCTATGGAGATAGAGGTTTAGGGTTTCTTGGGTTTAGGATTTAGGGATTAGGGGTTTGGGGGCTTAAGGGTTTATGGTTTAGGGTTAGGGGTTAGGGTTTAGTGGCATTATTTAGGGTTTAGGGGATAGAGAGAGAGAATCAATAGGGAGATATAGAGGAGACCAAGGGGAGAGATATAGAGATAGAGAGTGAGGGACATGGCTAGAGACATAGTGAGAGAGATTGAGATGTAGAGGGATGATAAAGATAGGCAAATCAGGGAGAGATAGGGAGATAGAGGTTTAGGGTTTAGGGGTTAGGGGAATTACTTAGGGTTTATGAGTTTAGGGTTGCTGAAGTTTAGGGTTTAGGGTCCAATTATTTAGGGTTTAGGGTTGCATGTGAAAAACAATCTCTCTATATTTATCTCTCTCCCTTCCCTCTTTACCTCTCTCTCTCTTCCCCCCTCTCTCTCTCTCCTAGGGTTTCTTAGGTTTAGGGTTTAGGGTTTATGGTTTAGAGGTTATGGGTTAAGGATTAGAGGTTTAGGGTTTAGAGAGAGAGGACTGATATGGAGACATATAGGAGACCAAGGGGAGAGATAGGGAGATAGAGGGTGAAAGGTATGGCTAGAGACATAGGGAGAGAGATTGAGAGGTATAGGGATGATAGAGATAGGGAGATAGGGGAGAGATAGGGAGACAAAGGTTTAGGATTTAGGGTTTAGGGGTTCAGGGTTGCTCAAGTTTAGGGTTTAGTGGTTAGGGGTTAAGGTTTAGGGGAATTATTTAGGGTCTAGGGTTTATCATTTTAGGGTTTAAGGTTTAGAGCTATAGGGTTTAGGGTTTGGAGAGAGAGGACCGATTGGGAGATATAGAGGAGACTAAGGGGAGAGATAGGGAGATAGAGAGTGAGGGACATGGTCAGAGACATAGGAAGAGAGATTGAGAGTTATAGGGACGATAGAGATAGAGAGATAGAGGTTTACAATTGCTTGGGTTTATGGTTTAGGAGTTAGGGTTTTGGCACATTATTTAGGGTTTTGGTGCATGTCAAAAAAGTCTCTCTCTCAACTAAACCCTAAATAATGCACCTAAACACTAACCCCTAATTTTAGCGATTGCACATAGTAGATATCAATTAAATGCAAATAAAGATTAAGTAGAGGAATGAAAAGACACATAAATAATAACAATGAGAGATAAGTTTTAACATGGTTCACCCAAACCTGGCCTACATCCACCAATAGAGAGTCTAATATTATTATCTAGTAAATCAAAATTGATTACAACTAGCAATCCTTGCAACTCAATACTGCTGCAAATGCTACAATACAATATCAATGGAAACCCTAACCCTTAGCCTTTTTTTATCAAGACTTATGTCGGTTACAAAATAGAGTTTTTTATATGGGCCAATAGACAAATAACTCATGAAACCTTTATAAAATGATAGGCAATTTTTGCTTTGAGGGCGCTGCCCCTGGGTGGGGGGATAAGCCCCCCAGGCCTTGCAGGAGGGGCTATGCCCCCTGTACTCCCCATTAAATAATTTTGGGGAAACCTCTGAGTCTAATTAGGCTTGATATAATAACAATCTCCCACTTGGAGACTAATCAGACTCCAAACCATATCATCTCCCACTTGCAAACTAATCATAACACCACTGACCCTGTAGCTCCCACTGAAAAAAAGTACCCTGGACCCTACTGTTCTGATTTTATTATTTTCAGTCTTGAAGACCAACCGAAGCTGAAGAAGAGCTCAACTTCTCCCTTGTCACTTCCTTCACAAACATATCCACTAGATTTTTATCTGTATGTATCTAACACCGACTAGATGAAATGATACCTAAGAGGTATGTATTTGGTCTTTGAATGCAACGATGAATTCTTTGCAAGATGTATGGCACTCTAACTATTTGTATACAAAGAACTGTTAGTCAGTTGTTTGCCCAATTCTTCGATGAAATATTGTAGCCACATCATCTCCTTGCTTGCCTTTATTTCAGCTACATACTCTACCTCTGTGGTGGATAAAGCAACCACCTTTTGTAACCTAGAGATCCAACTCACCATCGTCCCACCTACAATAAAGACATAACCTGTAGTACTCCACCTGGTATTAATAACCCCTAGCAAATCTGAGTCTACATAAACTACTAAATCAATATTAGAGCCCCCAAAACATAAGAGTTTATAGGATGTACCTCTCAAATATCTAAGAATCTATTTTACCCCATTCCAATGCTCCAATCTGGGATGACTCATATACCTACTTATGACTCCTACAACATATGTAATATCTAGTCTCATGCATACCATGGCGTACATTAAACTTCCTATAGTTGAAGAATATGGTACCTTGGACATTTTTTCTTCCTCCTCTTGTGTCTTAGGACACATCTCCTTAGTCAATTTTAAATGACTAGGCAAAGGTGTGCTGATAGCTTTTGCATTCTCCATATGGAATCTCTGCAATACCTTTTCAACATAATCAACTTGAGATAGAGTCAATTTTCTGTTCTTCCTATCTCTGTAAATTGTTATACCAAGGATTTGTTTTGTTGCCCCTAAATCCTTCATAACAAATGATTGTGCTAACTATTGTTTTAACTCTCTTATGTGATCCATGTTAGACCCTGCTACAAGCATATCATCAACATATAAACATAAAATAATGTAGCTATCATTATTTAGCCTCTTAAAATAAACACAATGGTTATAATTACACCGTCTGTAGCCTTGCTCAACCATAAAACTATCAAATTTCAAATGCCATTGCCGAGGTGCTTGTTTTAGGCCATATAAACTCTTCTTCAATTTACGCACCAATTTCTCCTTACCTTTGACCTCAAATCCTTGGGGCTATTCCATATATATCTCCTCCTCCAAATCACAATAGAAAAAGATAGTTTTCACATCTAGCAAATCTTTAGCAGCCACAATACTTAAAACAGTATGAATAGAAGTCATCTTAACAACTGGAGAAAAAAATCTCATCAAAATCAATGCCCTTTTTTTGTGTAAATCATTTTACAACTAACCTAGGTTTAAATCTTTTCTTACCTCCATCTTCATCTTTCAGCCTATAAACCCATTTGTTTGGTAAAACCTTTTTACCTACAGGCAACTTACATAATTCCCAAGTCTGATTGTTTAGCAAGGAGTCCATTTCTTCTTTCATTGCAAGCTCCCACTAAATCTTTGTATCCACTTGCATAGATTCATCATACCCTTCCAGTTCACCAACATCTTTTAACAAAAATAGAATACAATGAGGCAGAAAACCTTTCAGGAGGTCTACTTAGCCCTGTTGATCGTCTAACATTTACTGGAGTTTGTGGTATTTCTTGTTGCTATTGCAGAGTGTGAGGAACCACTGGAACATCATTATTTGGAGTATCATCCAGCACCACATAATCCTTTTCTTTCTTCTCATACTACTGCAACTGATCTTTGTACAACACTTTCTCATTGAATACAACATCTCCACTTCTCACAATTTTTTGATTTTCAAAATCCCAAAGCCTATAACCAAATTCATCAATGCCATATCCAACAAAGGTACACTTTTTTGATTTTACATCCATCTTGGTTCTATTTTCAGAATCTACATGTGCAAATGCTTCACATATGAAGGTTTTGAGAAAAGAATAACTCACCTTCTTACCTGTCCATGCTTCCTCTGGAATACCATAGCTGAAAGGAACTGAAGGACATCTATTAATTAAATATATAGTGGTATTGACAGCCTCTACCCACATATTTAAATGCAGCCCAACATGCAATCTCATGGTCCTTGAATGCTCCATTATTGTCCTATTAATGCGTTTAGCCACTCCATTTTCTTGTGGGGTCCCTGGAACCATTTTCTACCTATGAATTCCAATAAAGGAATAATAATCCTCAAATTCTTTTCTGCAATACTCACCACCATTATCAGATCTGAGATATTTTAATCTTTTACCCATCTCATTCTCATCCAAGCTTCTCCATTTCTTAAATGTTTCAAATACATCAGATTTCTACCTAATGAAATAAATCTAAACCTTCCTAGTTGAATCATCTATGAATGTGACATAATACCGAGAGCCACCGAGAGAACATACTTGAGTTGGTCCCTATACATGTATATGCACAAGCTCCAACTTTTCATCTTTCTTTTGCTTCCCATCCTTGAAAAAATTGACTCTCTTTTGTTTTCCATACACACAACTTTCACATAAATCTATATTAATACATTTCATACTTGGTAGAACTTTCTTAGAATGAAGTACCTTCATACTTTTTTCACTCATATGCCTAAGTCTATTATTCTACAGTGTTGTCGCAGAACCTACAACAACTATTTCAGTCTCTTCCTGCGAACCTGTAACAATTGTTCCTAAACCTGTTTCTTTTTTCTCTACAATAGCTAAAGTAGAAGGAACACTAAGACATGTACAAAGATATAAGGTGCCTACTTTCACACCTTTTGCTACTATTAAGGCACCTCTTGAAACCTTCCAATTTTTATCACTGAAAGTAACTATGCAACCTTCATTAGCTAGCTGCCCTACTGAAATTAAATTCCTACTCAGCCTTGGAACGTACCTTACCTCTTGTAGTAGCCAATGATTCCCATTCTGCAACTTAATCTTGATTCTTCCCTTTCCAACAATCTGACATGGTTCATTATCTCCCAAATAAACTAGCCCAAAATCTATTTGGACATAATCAAGAAAATAACTTCTATGGTGTTGAGCATGAAATGAGGCCCCTGAATCTAAAACCCATGAATCATCAGCATTATCTAGGGAAACAATCAAAGCATCATTTCAGATTTATTACTTACCACATTTACCTCCTTATTGCCTTCTTGTTTGTTTCCTTCTTTATTTTTCCAAGACCAACAATCTTTCTTTAGATGACCTAGTTTCCCACAGTACCAGCAATCCTTTCGTCCTCTAGTTTGGAACCTCTTGTCCTTTGATTTTCCTCATGACTTCCCATGACCTCCAGAACCTTTTACTCTATCCTTTGATCTACCCTTGCTTTCTACATTCAAAACACTACCTGATGTGGACCCTCCTGAGCTTTTCCGTCACATTTCCTCGCTAAGGATAACACAAACAACATCATCAAATTTCAAAGTATTTGAACCAAAGATAGAGTTACTTACAACCATTACCAAGCTATTTAAACTTTCTGGCAAAGAACATAAAACCAAGAGAGCCCTCACCTCTTCATCAAATTTCATTTTTATTGAAGTTAATTGACTAGTAAATGTATTAAACTCATTTAAATAATCTATCACAGATCCAACTTCAATCATTTTTAGATTCAACAAATGCTTCATGAGAAATACCTTATTTGAGGCTGAGGATTTTTCATACAATTTAGCCAAATCTTTCATTGGTTCATATGTTGTCTTCACTTCTATTATATAGAACAACACTGATGATGCTAGGCACAACTGAATGGTTCCCAGTGCCTTTCTGTCTAGAAGATTCCAATCCTTATTAGTCATTGTTGCTAGTTTCTTAGCTATTTCTTCTGACTGCCTCCATAAATCCTTCTAATAGAGATAATCCTCTATTTGCATCTTCCATAACTGATAGTTCTGCCCATTAAATTTTTCTACCTTCAATTTACCCTCATCCACCATTGCTCCCATTAAACCATGAGACTCCCACTCAACCCTGAGACCTTCCTGTAGATGATAATCGAACACAACCTGGGATTGTATGCATAAGATTGAGAGTTAGAGGGATGATAGAGATAGAGAGATAGAGGTTTAGGGTTTCTTGGGTCTATGGTTTAGGGGTTAAGGTTTAGGCACATTATTTAGTATTTAGAGGTTGAGGGTTGCATGTCAAAAAAGTCTCTCTCTCTCTCTCTCTCTCTCTCTATCTCTCTCTCTCTCTCTCTCTCTCTCTCTCTCTCCTAAACCCTAAATAATGCCCCTAAACACTAACCCCTAAACCCTAAACCTCTATCTCCCTATCTATCCCTTATCTCCTTGTCTCTATTGTCCCACTAACCTTAATATCTCTCCCTAGCTCTCTGGACATCTTGCTCACTTTATATCTCCCTATTTCTCCCCTCTATCTCCTCTATCTCTCCCTATCTATCTCCTCTCTCTATCTATCTATCTCTGTATATCTCCCTATCTATCTAGAGAGAGAGAGGTGATTAAGGTTTCTCAAGTTTAGGGTTTTGGGGCATTATTTAGGGTTGCTCAAGTTTAGGGAGAGAGATTGAGAGGTAGAGGGATGATAAAGGTAGAGAGATAGAGATTTAGGGTTTCTTGGGTTTAGGGTTTAGGGGAATTATTTAGGGTTTAGAGGCTTAGGGTTTCTCAGGTTTAGGGGTTTAGGAACATTATTTAGGCTTTAGGGTTTTAGGGTTACTTAGGTTAAGGGTTTAGGGTTTCATGTCAAAAGTAGTCTCTCTCTAAACCCCTAAACCTTAAATAATGCCCCTAAATCATAAACACTAACCCCTAAACCCTAAACCTGAGAAACTCCAAACATCTATCTCCCTTATCTCCCTATCTCTCTAGACATCTCACTGACTCTCCATCACCATATCTCTCCCCTCTTTCTCCTCTACCCTCCCTATATGTCTCTTCTCTCTCTCTCTACATAAAGAGGGAGGGAGAGATATAAATATAGAGTTAGAGAGAGAGAGAGAGTTTAGGGGTCAGGGTTTAGGGACATTAATTAGGGTTTATGAGTTTAGAGATGCTCAAGTTTAGGGTTAGGGGTTTAGCATTGCTCAGGTTTAGGGTTTAGGGTTTAGGGGTTTAGGGTTTCTCAGATTTAGGGTTTAGGGGTTAGGGATTAGGTTTTATAAAGAGATAAAGAGAGGGGACCAATACAGATTGGGAGAGATAGAGGAGACAGAGGAGAGAGATAGGGAGATAGAGAGTGAGGGACATGTCCAGAGACATAGGGAGAGAGATTTAGAGGTAGAGGGATGATAGAGATAGGAAGATAGGGGAGAGATATGGAGATAAAGGATTAGGGTTTCTTAGGTTTAGGGTTTAGGGATTAGGGGTTTGGGGGTTTAGGGGTTTATGTTTTAGGGTTAGGGGTTAGGGTTTAGTGGCATTATTTAGGGTTTAAGGTTTATGGGTTAGGTGTTAAGGTTAAGAGGTTTAGGATTTATGGGATACAGAGAGGACCAATAGGGAGATATAGAGGAGACTCAGGGGAGAGATATAGAGATAGAGAGTGAGGGATGTGGCCAGAGACATAGGGAAAGAGATTGAGAGGTAGAGGGACAATAGAGATAGGTAGATTAGGGAGAGATAGGGAGATAGAGGTTTAGGGTTTAGGGGTTAGGGTTTAGAGGCATTATTTAGGGTTTATAGATTTAGAGGTAGAGAGAGAGGTTTAGGGCTTTGGAGTTAAGGTTCAGGGTTTAGCAAATATTTTTAGGGTTTATGAGTTTAGGGTTGCTCAAGTTTTGGGTTTAGGGTCTATATGTTAGGAGTTAGGGTTTAGGGTCCAATTATTTAGGGTTTAGGGTTGCTCAGGTTTAGGGTTGCATGTCAAAAATAATCTCTCTATATTTATCTCTCTCCCTCCCCTCTTTACCTTATCTCCTATATCTCTCTCTCTCCTAGGTTTGTTTAGGTTTAGCATTTAGGGGTTAGGAGTTAGGGTTTAGGGTTTAAGGTTTAGAGGTTAGGGGTTAAGGTTTAAAGGTTTAGGGTTTAGAGAGAGAGGACCAATACAAAGATATAGAGGAGACCGAGGGGAAAGATAGGGAGATAGAGGGTGAGGGGCATGGCCAAAGACATAGGGAGAGAGATTCGGAGCTAGATGGATGATAGAGATAGGGAGATAGGGGAGAGATAGGGAGATAGAGGTTTATGGTTTCTTGGGTTTAGGGTTTAGGGTTTGGGGGTTTGGTGTTTCTTGAGTTTAGGGTTTAGTGGTTAGGGGTTACAGTTTAGGAGAATTATTTAGGTTCTAGGGTTTATTGTTTTAGGGGTTAAGGTTTAGAGCTTTAGGGTTTAGGGTTTTGAGAGAAAGGATTGATTGGGAGATATAGAGGAGACTGAGTTGAGAGATAGGCAGATAGAGAGTGAGAGACATGGCTAGAGACATAGGAAGATAGATCGAGAGTTAGAGGGATAATAAAGATAAAGAGATAGAGGTTTAGGATTTCTTGGGTTTAGGGTTCAGGGGTAAGGGTTTAGGCACATTATTTAGGGTTTAGAGGTTTAGAATTTAGCGGTAAGGGTTTAGGCACATTATTTAGGGTTTAGAGGTTTAGCATTGCATGTCAAAAGATATATATCTCTCTATCTCTCTCTCTCTCCTAAACCCTAAATAATGCCCCTAAACACTAACCCCTAACCCCTAACCCCTAAACCCTAAACCCGAGGAATGGTAAACCTCTATATCCCTATCTCTCCCTTATCTCCTTCTCCCTATCATCCCTCTACCTCACAATATAATCTCCCTACCTCTCTAGACATCTTGCTCCCTTTCTATCTCCTTATTTCTCCCCTCTATCCCCTTTATCTCTCCCTATCTCTCTCCTCTCTCTTTATCTATCTCTCCATATCTCCCTATCTATTTAGAGAGAGAGGTGTTTAAGGTTTCTACAGTTTTGGGTTTTGGGGCATTATTTAGGGTTTATAAGTTTAGGGTTGCTCAAGTTTAGGGAGAGAGATTGAGAGTGAGAGGGATGATAAAGATAGAGAGATAGAGATTTAGGGTTTCTTGGGTTTAGGGCTTAGGGATTAGGGTTTAGGGGAATTATTTAGGGTTTGGAGGCTTAGGGTTTCTCAGTTTTAGGGTCATTATTTAGGGTTTAGGGGTTTAGGGTTACTTGGGTTAAGGTTTTAGGGCTGCATGTCAAAAGCAACCTCTCTCTAAACTCCTAAACCTTAAATAATGCCCCAAAATCATAACTACTAACCCCTAAAGCCTAAACCTGAGCAACTCCAAACATCTATCTCCCTATATATCCCTTATCTCCCTATCTCTTTGGACATATCACTCACTCTCTATCACCCTATCTCTCTCCTCTTTCTCCTCTACCTCTCCCTAGCTGTCTCCTCTCTCTACCTATATATCTCTTGCTATGTCTATATCCCCTACCTCCTTCTCCCCTATCATTCTAGAATTTCCCTATCTCTCCCTCTCCCTTATCAATGAAGGAAATGGAATAAAGAAAACTATGACTCTCTTTCTATCTCTCTTTCCCTATATATCACTTTCTCCCTATCTCTCTCTACCTCTCAGAGAGAGATAGTTTTTTTAGTTCATCATAGCATGAGCATGTTATAACGTGCTTGAGCTATGTGAATGCACATAACATGAGCAATTTATATCGCACTCATGTTATGTCAATGCACAAAATGTGAGCACATTATAAGGTGTTTGTGTTATGTGTTGCCTTGGTTATTTCCAAGCTTAAGGCTTGTATTTTTCTTGGGATTCCAATCCAGAGTCCTGGACTGTGTATAGGATATCCAAAGATGTGTTTTTTCTAGATTGTAGCAAAAAGTACATAATCTGGAGCATACTCCCCATTAGGTTTGTAATTATTTTGATGAAAACTCAAAAAATACCACCATAATCTTAATCTCTCTGTTATCTATCTAACGATATAATTTTTTTCAAATTTCGTGTACATTAAGAGTTTTATCTTTAATTTCTTTTATTAGTCTATCCATTTTTTGTCAAAAACTAGTGTCTAGTATTTTTACCTTTCTTTTTAACCATTCATTAAAATTTGAGATAAGTTACATTTTTAGAAACTAGACTCCATTTTACACGTATTAAAAAAATCAATTTTCAATTAGTTTTCAAAAATTTTAGGGGGTAGAATGCTCAAATTTCTATTTCTCAGGATGTGTCCACTTTGAAAATTACTAAAAAATCAATTATTTATAAAAAAATTATTAGAAAAATTAGGGATAAAGTACATGGTGTTAGCTAATTTCTCACCGAAGCAATTTTTGAAATACTAAAATAAAGTTAACATTTTAGGGGGAGCACACCAGATGCTATGTTATGTTTTTTTGAGAAAAATGGACCAATTTGTTTTCTCTACCTTCTTGAATCCCTTAATCTCAACCATTTTTGGAAAAAAAATAGTAGCTTTGAAACTAGATTTGAAGCACTATGACTCTTGTGTTTGTTCCATCTTCAAATTTTGAGTGTAGCTATCTTCAATTCCTCATCCAACATCAATGTTTCCTGATTTCAGAAAAAAAAAAAGGTGGCATCTTAAAACCCCCTTTTGGTCTGCCATCTTTGTGCACTTACCCTAATAAAACATTGGGTGATATTCAGAATCCTCATAAATACTAGATAGTTACTAGAAGGAGAGTATGAAATTATACCTAAGTACCTAGGCCAAATTTGACCATAGAAACACCTAGCCATCTGTAAAATGGTATGGAAGGGCAAAAATGAGTATGACACTAGATTATATTTTCATCTATTCTATTTGAAATTGACACCAGTAGCATAGACCTGGTATATAAACTAGGAAAGAAGGAGAAACATGGTACTAGGATGAAATACAACAAGATTTTATACATACATTTTCATTTTATAGTCCAGATAGACACATCCACACCACAGTACTAAAAATGAAAGAAATAATCTTTAAACAAACCTCTGAGAAGGGACAAGAAACATCAGAGCAAAGTTTACTTCCACCTAAAATAGATGGGATATGGAAACTAATGGAGTGGATGGAAAAATAGACAAATCATATTGGACATAGATGCTTTAAAACCACACAAAGAGATTATGGAGATATAAATGACTTAGAAATAGAAGTCCAAGAAGGAGAAAGACAAATAGAATTACCAATAGAACTAGATGAAAAAGATAAGTGATTATTGGGATGACAAAGTGGTGGCACAAGTAGCTAAGATACTATCAAAATTTAAAGACCTATTTCCTAGGATATTTATAGACATGATGGGTATTAAGAAAAAGGTAGGAGTAATGAAGATTCAACTAAAGGAAGTAGTTAATCCTGTAAAGAAGTGACCATATAGGTTGAATGTAAACATGAAGAAGAGAGTGAAAGTTGAACTAGTTAAGATGTTAGGTTCTTACATTACTAGCACCTAAGACTACAACAGAAGTGAAAAATTTCTTGGGTTAGATTGCATATAAACACAAGTTTATTAGAGGATATGCAATAGTAGCAGCATGTTTGGAGGAATTTTTAAAGAAGAAAATTGGTAAAAATATTGAATGGATAGACCAATGCAAAACTTCTTTTGACTCTTTGAAACCAAAAATTGAAGAGGCACAGATAGTAATTTGTATTAATGGGAATATACCATTCCCCATACATTTAGATGTGTCAGTCATAGAGATAGGTGTAGTATTAGCTCAACCAAAAGGAACAAAAATCACCCTATAGCATTTGCTAGTAGAAAACTATCAAAAGATAAAATAACTATACTACAATAGAGAGAGAAGCCTTAGAAATGGTTTATGCATTATAGAAATTTAAATATTATTTACTATCACCACCATTCATCTTCTATACAGATCATGAGCCATTGAAGTATCTATTAAACAAACCAGTCACTCATGGAAAAATCTACCATTGGCTGGGTATATGCACAAAGATGAGGGACCAAAAAGTCACCACATCTTTCCATTTTATAAATGCAAAACTCTCTCTCTGTATCTCTATTTCTCTAAGGTCTCTCTCTGTCTCTCTTTGTGTATGTATATATATATATATATATATTTATATGTATATATGTATGTATATATGTATATATGTATATATGTATATGTATATATATCCCTCCCTCACTCTCTCGCTCTCTCTCTCTACCCCAAACCCTAAATCCCTAATCCTAAACTTAAGCAACCCTAAACCTCTATCTCCCTATATCGTCCATCTACCTCTCTCTCTCTCTCTCTCTCTCTCTCTCTCTCTCTCTCTCTCTCTCTCTCTCTCTCTCTCTCTCTCTCTCTCTCTCTCTCTCTCTCTCTCTCTCTCTCTCTCTCTCTCTCCTAAACCCCTAAACCCAAACCTATAACTACTAACCCTTAAACCCTAAATTTAAGAAACCTTAAACCTCTATCTCCCTATCTCTCCCTAATCTCCATATCTCTACCATCCATCTACCTCCCAGTCTTTCTACCTATGTCTCTGGACATGTCCCTCACTCTCTATCTCCTTATCTCTTCCCTCGGTCTCCTCTATATCTCTCTCTCAGTCATCTCTCTTTATCTAAACCATAAACCCTTAACCCTAAATAATGCCCCTAAACCCTAAATCCTAAAACCCAAACCTCTAAACCCTAAACCCAAGCAACCCTATACCTCTATCTCCCTATCTCCCCCTATGTCCCTATCTTTATTGTTCCTCTACCTCTTAATCTATCTCTCTCTCTATGTCTGTAGACATGTCCCTCACTCTCTATCTCGACATCTCTCCCCTATATCTCCTCTATCTCTCCCAATCTCTATTAGTCCCCTCTCTCTATCTCTCTCTAAACCCTAAATCGTAAACCCCTAAGACCTAACCCCTAAACCCGAGCAACCCTAAACCACTAAACCCTAAACCCTAACCCCTATATCCTAAACTTGCGAAATGTTAAACTCATAAACCCTTAATAATGCCCCTAAACCCTAACCACTAACATCTCTCTCTCTGACCTATCTACCTCCTAGTTTTTCTTTTCCTAGTTTTCCTAGTGTTCCTTTTCCTTTCCAATTTCCCTTTAGATCCCACCAATTTTTCCCTATTTTAATATTTTCCACCTCTCCTCTCATCATTCTTCCCATCCAATTAACTTTAGTTTTATCGTGTTTCTGTTTCATCCTCCCAAATAATATCCTCATCCCTCTTTGCATGTCCTAGTTTTCTTATTTCCATTTGCTTTGTCAATAAGGGAGAGGGAGAGGGAGAAAGAGGGAGAGAGGGTGGAGATGGAGGGGAGAGTGAGGGGAGAGATATGGTGATAGGGAGAGAGAGATATTCCTAGTTTCCTTATTTTCATTTCCTTCATCATTAAGGGAGAGGGAGAGAGAGGGAGATACAAGAATTAGAGGGGTGAAAGAGGCAAGAGATAGGTATAGATAGAGGAGAGAGATACAGAGAGATAGAGGAGACAGAGGGGAGAGATAGGGAGATAGAGAGTGAGTGAGATGTCCAGAGAGATAGGGAGAGAGATTGAGAGGTAGAGAAATGATGGATATAGAGAGATAAGGGAGAGATAGGGAGATAGATGTTTAGAGTTGCTTGGGTTTAGGGTTTAGGGGTTAGGGGTAAAGGGCATTATTTAGGGTATAGGGGTATTGGAGAGAGAGAGAGAGAGAGAGAAAGAGAGAGAGAGAGAGGTTTTAGTTCACCATAATGCAAGCATGTTATAACGCACTCGTGTTATGTGATTGCACATATTCTCATAACACTAGTGCATTATAACATGCTCACGTTATGCTTTGGCTTGGAAATTACTAAGCCTAAGGCTTGGATTTGCCTTGGGCTTCCAACCCAAAGGCTTGGAATTTTTTTAGGTCTTGCACGAACATGTTTTTATATATTGTAACAAAATTCACAGAATTTGGAGTGTGCTCTCCATCAAGATTGCACTTTTATCAATCAAAAGTAAAAAAAACACAACCATAATCTTAAGCTCTCTGTTAGCTATCCAACCATATAATTATTTTCATGTTTTGAGTATGTTAAGGGTTTCGTGTTTAATTTCTTTTGTTAGTGTATTTGTTTTTTGTCAAAAACTAGTGTCTAGTATTTTTTACTTTTTTTAACTATTCATCAAAATTTCAAATAAGTTTAATTTTTAGAAACTAGACTCCATTCTACACGTATTCAAACAATTGTTTTTATTTTTTATTAGTTTTCAAAAAAATTATGGGGGAGAACGGTCAATTTTCTATTTTTCAGGATGTGTACACTTCAAAAATTAGTAAAAAATCAATTATTCATGAAAAAATTATCAAAAAAATAAAGGATAAACTAAATGGTGTTAGCTAATTTCTCACTGAAGCGATTTTTAAAATACTAAAGAAAAGTGAACATATTATGTTATTTTTTTGAGAAAAACATGACCAATTTTTGTGCTCCCCCCTTTTGAACCCCTTAATCTCAACCATTTTTGAAAAAAAATAGTAGTTTAGAAACTAGATTCGGAGCACTATGACTCTTGTTTTTGTTGTATCTTTAAATTTTGACTGTAACTATCTTCAATTTCTCATCCAACATTAGTGTTTCCTAATTTCAGAAAAAAATGACATCTTCAAATCCCCTTTGGTCCCTCATCTTTGTGCACTTACCCGAGTACTCTTATTTTTTAATTTAACCGTAAGATAATGGTAAAACTAGGAAAGAACAATTAGGGTCTGGACTACTTATCTAGGATTGAGATAAGGGATGAACCTGATAGTTAGGAAGAAGACCTCCTTGGTGCAAACCTATTTAAAATAATTGTGGTACCAAAAGAACTACATGAAATAGTAAGCTTACTTTCTACAGGTGGATTTCTAGAAAATATGATGCCGCAAGAGAAACAAACCTTAACATGGAAGGCTTTACCTTACACATTAATAGAGGGAGAATTACATATCATAGGGAAGGATGATGTCATAACAAGGGTAGTATATGAGCATGAAAGAGAATCTATATTGAGTTAAGCACATGAAGGAGTAGTAGGAGACCATTATTTGGGAGAAATAACAGGAGGAAAAATTAAAATGGCTAGACTTTGGTGGTCTACATTATACAAGGATTCAAAGAGATATGCCAAACAATGTGACATTTGCTAGTGCATAGGAAAACTAACCACAAGAGATGAGATGCCACTGAGACCAGTACTATCTTGAGTCCCATTTGAGAAATGGGTAATTGACTTTATTGGACCTTTATAACCCATGTTGAACATTCTAAAGTAGGAGTTATCATTATAGGGGTTGAATACCTAACTAAATGGGTAGAAGTGGAACCAACTAATGACTACACTACAAAAACCACGGCAAAGATTTTATATGAGAATATATTAACTAGATTTTGATGTCCTTCAAACTTAACAACTAATCAAGGAAAGCACTTTGTCAACAACATTTTAATGCCCCCTCGTTTTCGGCTTGTGATAGTTGTTAGTTTTGCATTACTTTCTACTTGATCTGAGACAGTTGTTAGATTTTTCTTTGCATCTAGACAGTTCAGAGAGATTTGAGCTATTGAGACTATGGTTTATGCTTATTATGATTGTGATAGATTTTATGCTTATTATGGTATTATTTTTATGATGAGATGGACATGTTTAGTGATGATTTGATAATATCATGTTTAGGCATCTGAGTTTAAACAGAAATAGTTATAGTCTTGTTCGGAGCGGGGACGGTGTAGTACTGCTCAGATCGAGCACCCTACTACGTCGTGATTCTCTATTTTGGTGTATGTTGATATATACATATATAGTTGATCATATATAACCCATTAGCTTTCATGTAGGTTGCAGGTACCGGGCCTCGACTCCACCTAACTTAGCAGGTCTGAGCAGGCCCTACACCATGGATTATGTTGATGGAGATAACATGAGGTTTATGCTGCTAGGCCAGTTCCAGTCTTTTGTTGTAGTCATGTGTCGTGATGCGATGTTTGTTCCTTTTTTCTTGTTGTTGGTCGTCACATGTTGTGGAGCATTGTTGAAGTTGTTTAAGCTTGTCTATGTGTTCCTTGTTATCTTTATACTAAATCTTATATTATTTTCATATAGTCGTAAAATTTGAATATTGTTGAAGTAAAGTCTATTACTGACAAAATTAGTTATTGTTATGTTTTAAATGGATTTGAGTCTTAAGCTATTTCTAGGTGTAAATTAGCACATAGTTGATTTAAAGTTATATTTTGGGTGAATAATTTAATGTTGATAGTTGTCAGATATATTTGGAGATTTGAGAATCTCTATGTTAAGTAAAAATTTCAAATTTCCCTTATGGAGAGGGATTGTGTAACTAATTTGGGGGTTACTAGAATTAATGGTTGTTGTCTATTTTTGGTCTCGAGGAGGTTATGGTGTGAGAGTTTTTATGTCTGGGGTTATGTTTGGTTCTAAAAAGTTTGGGAAGAGGCATGTTCTAGAGAAATATTTCATGAAGAAAGGAAAGGAAATTCTGAAAGAAGATTCGACTCCGGAGCGTGAAATCTACAGGTATGTCTTGTGAATTTCTATATTTTCTTTGTCTTTGTATGCTTTGAGGAATTAGATTTCTTGTTGTGGGTTTCTGGCATGGAATTGATCTGTTATTCACTCTTGTCCTTGTAACTTGTTGCTTTGCAAACCTTTCCTCAGTCCTTACTCTGTCGGCAGACCTTTTTGTCACTCTGTGTTTTCCCTATCCATATGAACTTTTGCTAAGCCAAGTGATTCTCTTGTGTTGATTCTTGAGGGAAGTGAATTGTTATTCCATGACCGTAGTTGTTCACCTTCATTTCAGACTTTTAAATCAGCTCTCTGGAGAGTAATTGTGCCACAGGTGTTCTTTCAAGAGAAAAATAATTAAATTGTTGCTTGTGAGCATACCCCATTGACCTTTTTATCATTTTCTTTTAGCTCATCATTTGTCACCAATGAAAACTATTGTACTTCTTGCACCCTATCTTAGCAATGACATTAATGACCTCTCGACCTGCAAACTGTCCTTAAGTCACTAGTGTCTTTTTTTACCATCATTGATGGGGCATCCCAGCTTTCTTTCCTTCACCCATAACATCTTTATGTTGTTTGTCCTTTGAATACAAGTTTTCACCTTTGTAAACCTCTTGTAATGGAACCTTTTTGCATATAGCCTATAATTTTCTGAGTCGCCCTCTATCAACTTCGTATTGGATTTCAATGTTTTCAAGTTTCAATTTCTTATTCATATCTTCTGAGTTCTTTTCTTTTGCTAATCAATAAAAGAATAAGTGTTGTATAAAATTTCTTACTTGTTCATACCTTGTCTAATAGTTAGTAAGGTGAGCTCTATGGTAAAGGTCTCTTGAGTGTGATGGAGCCAGACTTGTGGCGACATCCATTGTAGGTGAGGCTTAGAGTTAGCTAGGAGTCTTCTGAGGGCGAGGTTGGCCCTTTAGACTAGTACACCAGTTGAAGTCATTATTCCGTAAGTCATTCTTCCTTGAGCCATTATGTGTGAGTTTAATTGTGATTTCCTTCTCTTCATGTTGCTTCTATCAAGGTTGGCCACTATTAGAAATAAGAGAATCATTACCTGATATTTTAGTGACCTTTGGAGTTGACCCGTGTTATCCTCATTATTACCCAGTGTATGAGCTTAGAATTGTGCTTCAGAGCAAACCTACCCACTATTTCTTCCAAAAGATTTCTTTGTAAACCATTGTCATTTGCTTGCATTACCACTGTCGGTAGGGATTTTTAGACCATTCGTTTCTCAATTGTATATCCTTCTAAGTCTTGTTTTTACATATAAAGACCTTCCTTGTAGAGACCAGCGTAAATCTTAGGGAAGTTGAAGTTTTTCTTTTAGTAAGTTCCTTCATATCTGTGGGTTATCTAGAGCCTTCAACAGTTATCTTAGTGTTCTCATTCAGACCATAGTAGAAGGGTGGAATGTGGTTGTTTCTTTTGTTTTAGAATAGAAACTGACTATGTTAAAGTGTTATAATTGTTAATATTTTGTTTTGTACAATGCCAACTTCATTAGTCGATTAGGATTAGACTAGAGTGGTCATTAGATCCTCTTAGCATTTAGTAGGATAGAATCCTAACTAATAGCATGTTTATATTTAACTAGAAGTTGGTTTTGATGTGATTAGAGTAACTTAGAAAGAAAAACTACTCCTTTCTATAATAAATAGATAAATAGTTAGAATGATAGTAAGAATGGAGAGGTAGTTTTCTATTAGAGTGATTCTTGGATTTAGTAATAGGTATTTCTATATAGCTTAAATGCTTTTTTGTAATTGTTTAGAAACCCTAAATACTTCTAAGTCGTGTGTAGTAAGTATTAAGATTTGTGTAACCAATTATTACTATTATTAATTATAATATGTCTTGACCTATTTAAAGTAATTGAAATTTAGAAGAATCGATAAGGAATATCTTGTGCTTAGGAGATTAGTTTTAAAATTCATCCTTCTTGCAATGTGATCTTTCTTATTTTAGTAGAAAGGGACCATTTTTAGATAGGCATAATCCTTTTAGATTGATGTTTGGTAGTTGACATTTTAGTTTAAATTAATTAATATTAGTTTTAGTCTCTTAAACAACCATGTTTGTAAATCGTATCACCTTTATGTCATCCTAATAGTGCATGTTAGGACTGATTACTTTTGAATTTTAAATGTTATCCATGATGTATAGTTTTCACCATAATTTAGGAATTTTGGTGGTCATATTATGGTGCCTCTTATTTGTGATAGAGTGATAAATTTTAATGAATTTGTTGTTTCAATAACTTGAATAGAATAATTGAAAAATGATGATCTAGTTGTAATTTTAGAGCCTTGTGATGTGATTAGAATGTGTTAGTATAAGTAAGTCTTTGAGTTAAATGTAAGAGAGAGAAATTAAGCCTTTTCTTGAGTTTATAGTAAAATAGCTTGATTAATGTTTTGATATATAGTCTCCTATGTTATTGTTGACTTTGAACCAAAGTATACTAGTGATGCTTTTGGATCATTGCAATTATTTCAGCATTGAGTCTTGTGGTTGTACTTTGTCTAATTAGTGCAATGGTGAGCATGTGAGTCTTGTAGGAGGTCAAGTTGGTTAGCGTCATGTTTGGTTAGTTGTTTTCAATAGTCATGTTAGATCTGTGTAACTCCAAAGACTTGTCACCTTGGAATCCAGTGTGGTATATTGCCAAGGATATATTGGTGTTGTGCTATTTTTCTTTCTCTTGATCCCTTGTCATTTTTTTTTAATAATTTATGGTCGTGGTCATTGTAACCTAGTTTCCATGTTGGGAAGGGTACTTTAGTAACCTAGTAAAGAACTCCATCACTGACTGTAGAGGCTTAACCATTGGTCTTGTTACTTGTGTTAGTTTGGTTTCTTGATTGTATTGCTTCGAATTTTGAAGGGAATCAAAGGACTTAATACTGTGGCCTAGTGAATGGCATAGGTTATGGGTCAGAACTAATTTGTGACCTTTATCCTTGTATGTTGTGGTATGTATGATTGATCAGAGAACACTAAGGGAGTGGCTTTCATGGTGGGGCCGATGCCTAGTGAGAGGCTACCTGGTTAACCCCATGGAAGTTGTAAGAAAGTGAAAACTTAATAATGTAATTAGTAGGGTTGTGGTAGAAAAACACATAACAAGATAAATAAGAATACCTCACCCATGCCTTGAGTGCTTTCACAGGCTTAGGATGGGATGAGAAGGCCTGGCTGGCAAAGCCGACCTCCTCGTCTTCATGAGAAGATATGTCAGCTCCGCATGTGTCACCCTATGGGGCCAGTGCCGATAGAGAGGCTACTAGGGTAACCATAGATGGGGGCCAACTTCTGGTGAGAGATAGCTTGGGTAACCCATGCTAGGACCATGCGATAACACACTCCTTACGTAGTTCAGTTGCTTCTTATTGGTTGTTACCTCTGGAGTGAAGTCTTGTCATCTTGTTTGATCTTACCTTGATGTTTGATTTGTCTTGCAGAGTACTGTCGAGTCTGTGTAGTCTGGATATCTTGTTTATCTGCATGGAGTCTAGATCTTGTGATTGTATTCTTGGTTGTAACCTTGTTCAAGAACCTCATTGTTATCTCCTAGCTCGGTGGGGTGGACCTCAAGGTTCCACATGGTTGGGAGGTAGAGCTATCCATTGGTCTTCTTGGAGAATCAGATCAAGTTCAATGCAGGTGATCTAGTTCTAGATTGCTTTACACCTTCAGAGATGTTGCATACTTTTATATGTCCTCATTTGTTACCGATATGATTAGTCTTGTAATCTTGTACTGTAACTTTGTAAAATTAACTTTCCTTCCAAATGTAATTATGGTTCTTATCTATAGTAGCATGATGTTTATCTCTTGTGTTGTTTAGACTTTTATGATCTACTGATGTAGTTATGTTTCCCTAGAGGAGTTAGAAGTGCACTTTTCTTTTGATGTGTATTATGATATCATTGGTTACTGTTATTACAATTTCTTGCTTTCAAAAAAAATTATTTATATAAATTTTGCATTTGATGGTCTAACTCTCTAGGGTTGCATGACGGGGCATCACATTTGGTATAAAATCCAAGTTTAAATACTAGGTACTCTAGTTATAATTGAGCCCATTATGTGACCTAGTGCTTAAACTCTATAGATTAACTATTGTTTTCCATTCTACGTGTAATAAATCATCTTGTGGTGTTGTAGGTAGATGCCTAGAGGTAGGGGCTGAGGCCATGGCAGAGGCAGGGGTCGTGGGAGAGGTGGTGGTGGTACACCTCCTCCCAGTTTGCCTCATGAGAGTGCCCATGAAGGTGGAGGTCAGAATATGGAGGGTCAAGGCCAGCCTGAGGGAGCCCAGTTATGATAGTTACTTGAGGAGGCTCTTGCCCAATTAGGTCCTAGACAGGAGGTTGAGCAGCCTAGAGGGGGTTAGAAGGTAGATCAGCCAGAACCTCAAGAGAGAGAGAGAGGTCACCCAGACGTAGGGATTTGACAGCTCAGCAGGAGGCCACACTAGCCAGCCATATGAGAGATCTACTAAGAGCATGCCCTCCCATAGTTGATGGAGCTGGTAGGGGTCTTGAGGCAGAGACTTGGTTATTGGACTTGGGCAGGTGTTTCTCCATGCATCCTTATGGCAGCAACACCAAAGCCAGATGCACTATTTTGCATCTTCAACGGTTCACTTCCACTTGGTAGTAGCTAGAGGAGAAGAAGATGCATTTGGACATTAGCACTGTGTCTTGGGAGTTGTTCTTAGAGAGATTCAGAGCTCATTTTCTATCTAACCATTGGAGACAATGTCGCACAGATGAGTTCCACGAGCTGAGGCAGAGGGCCATGATAGTTAAGTAATATAAGTG
This sequence comes from Cunninghamia lanceolata, assembly GCA_027924645.1. Taxonomy (NCBI): domain Eukaryota; kingdom Viridiplantae; phylum Streptophyta; class Pinopsida; order Cupressales; family Cupressaceae; genus Cunninghamia; species Cunninghamia lanceolata. The sequence continues at coordinate 4,630,080 of BSBN01000793.1, forward strand.
CAGATTTTATGAGCTCAAGTAGTATGCGAGTATCAGAGATGACGAGGCTATGTTGGTGCAACATTTTATTAGGGGCCTGAATGCCCAGATCAGCAGAGGGGTTCAAGTATTTGAACCTAAGTCTATGGAGGTAGCAGTGGAGAAATCCTGGTTAGTGGAAGAGAATTTGGCAATGGCACTCGGTGGACATACAGGAGTGTAGATTGGTAGTGCACCTTCTTCAAGTTTTGGTTCAGGAGGTGGACATACTCAGGCTTCAGGATCTCATGTACCCTCAAAGGGTAGTCGGCAACAGCACTCTCAGGCCAAACAGAAGAATTATCAGCCACAACAAGGTAATAGATTTCAGGCTAAGAAAGACCGGTCTTAGCAGCATAATAAGTGCAATCATTTTGATTAGCCAACTCAGAGTACACAGTCTGCAGTGAGTAGAGGCAACTTCCAGTAGTCTAGTGCTTTCTGGGGTGACGATGGTTTTGGTAGAGGCACCAGGTGCTTCTCTTGTGGCCAACAGGGCCATATTGCTAGGCAATGTTTGCAGAAGGGTGCATTAGGGTTTGGGCATCGACCGACTGCATCTGAGCCAATGGTTGGTGATGCAGGCAAGTCACACATAGTCTTTCCAGTGGTGGATAACTGTCAGGTAGAGCATTAGGGCACTGTGGTGGAGACTTTTAGTCGCATGCGAGGTATTGGTTTTTCTATTCTTTTTTATTCTGGTGCATCTGATTCGTTTATATCTCCTTCTCTTATGGAGCATTGTGGCTTAGTGGCAACAAAGCAGGATGATAGGTGGTAGGTTTAGTTAGCTTCTAGGGCTAAGATAGCAGTTGAGTCTCTAGTTTCAAGGTGTGATTTGAGGATTGGCTCTCTATCTACTTCTGTGGATCTTAGAATCCTACCCCTTAGTTCTTATGATATAGTTTTGGGGATGGATTGGTTAGAGGCCCATCAGGCAGTGATCAATTGTCGACATAAGTCTATTAGATGTGTGGATAATTCTGGTGTAGAGGTGGAGGTGGTAGGAGTTCAGAAACCTATTTCCCTACGTATGATTTCTGCTATGTAGCTTAAGAGATGCATGCATCAAGGATGTCAACTTTTTGTAGTTTCTGTTAATGACTTGGAGATGGAGGAGAGTCGAGAGGCATCTCTTGATGATCATCCTCTATTGAGAGAGTATGCTAATATGTTTCCTTCTAAGATTCTGGGGATGCTACCTAAGCATGACATCGACTTTAGGATTGATCTTGTACCTGGCACAGAGCCCATCTCACAAGCTCTGTATAGGATGACCACTTAGGAGCTTAAGGAGCTCCGTCTGCAGTTGGAAGAGTTGTTAGCCAAAGGATTCATTTGACCTAGTGTCTCTCCTTGGGAAGCACCTATGATCTTTGTGAAAAAGAAGGATGGGTCTCTGCGGCTGTGTATTGATTATCAACAGCTCAACAAGGTGACAATGAGGAATAGGTATCCTTTGCCTTAGATCAATGATTTTTTTTGCTCAAATTAAGGGAGCCAAGGTGTTCTCTAAAATTGACCTTAAGTTGGGATATCATCAGTTATGGATATTTGAGGTAGATATTCACAAAACAACATTTCGTACCCATTATGGACATTATGAGTTCACAGTAGTACCATTTAGGTTGATGAATGCACCTTCAATTTTCATGAGCCTGATGAATGGTGTCTTCCACACTTATCTCGACAGGTTTGTCCTTGTGTTTCTTGATGATATATTGATCTATTCAAGGACTATGGAGGAGCATGAGGAGCATTTGCATCAGGTGTTGTAGTGTCTGAGAGAAAATCATCTTTATGCTAATTTGTCGAAATGTGACTTCTTTCAGACTGAGGTGAATTATTTGGGTCATGTCATCTCTGGAGAGGGTATTGCGGTGCATCCCTCAGAGATCCAATCTATTATGGATTGGCCTGCACCTACTAATGTTTTTGAGGTTTGTAGTTTCATGGGTTTGGCAGGCTACTATCACCATTTTGTTATGGGGTTTTTGAGGATTGCTCATCCTATTACTTCTCTTTAGAGGAAAGGGAAGAAGTTTGTTTAGTCAAAGCAGTGTCAGGCAGCTTTTTAGACCCTTAAGGAGCAGTTGACCAATGCACCTATTTTAGCAGTTCCTGATCCTACCAGGGACTTTGTTGTTTGTATAGATGCTTCTTTGGAGGGTTTAGGAGCAGTTCTGATGTAGGATGGTCACGTGATTGCTTATGAGTCTTGCAAAATCAAGGATCATGAATTGAACTATCCCACTCACGATTTGGAGTTAGCCGCAGTTGTGCATGCCTTGGTGAGATGGAGGCATTTCCTCTTAGGGCATCGATTTGAGCTGCATAATGACCATTGTAGCTTGTAGTATATTTTCATGCAGCCAAACTTGAATGCGAGGTAGAGGCGTTGGATGGAGTTCTTATGCGAGTATAACTTTGAGGTCAAGTATATTCAGGGCAAAGAGAATGTGGTAGCAAATGCTCTTAGTCATTGGCGACATGAGATCTCAACGGTCTCTCTCACAGTTGATTTGAGAGGATAGATCCTCGCAACACATCCTACCGACACTTGGTGCTAGGAGGTGAGGTCCAAGATTGAGTCTGGTAGACCATTAGAGGGTAGATTCTCTGATTATTCTCTTGAGTCAGATGGTCTTTTGCGACATTTGGGTCATATCTATGTTCCTAGTTCTGAGGGTCTTCATACCCTAGTGTTGTCAGAGGCACATCGGGGACCTTATTCTGCTCATTCGGGTGTTAAGAAGATGCATGCATATCTGCGCCAACTGTACTTTTGGAGTGGCATGAAGCGGGATATTGCTGATTTTGTGTCAAGGTGTCTTGAGTGTCAAAGGGTGAAGGCAGAACATCAACACCCTGCAGGTCTTTTGCAGCCTCATTTGATTCTGGAGTGGAAGTGGGGCATCATTTCAATTGACTTCATTGTTGGTTTGCCAATATCCTCTCATCGACACGATGCTATTATGGTCACTGTAGATAGGTTGACAAAGGTGGCTCACTTCTCTCCTATCTGTTCTTCTTACAATGCTTTTACGGTGGCCAAAGTGTTCATGGAGGACATCGTCAGGCTTCATGGGATTCCTCATAGGATCATCTCTGATAGGGATCTAGTGTTCACATCCACTCTTTGGACTTCTTTGCAGCATGCTTTAGGGACACAACTAAACTTTAATTCATCCTACCATCCTAAGACTAATGGTCAGACCAAGAGGGTTAATCAGGTTCTTGAGGATATGCTTAGGATGTATGTGATGGATCGATTCATTGGGAGGACTACCTGTACCTGGTGAAGTTTGCCTGTAATAATGGCTATCATAGTTCTATCAACATGTCTCCATTTCAAGCGTTGTATGGTCACCCTTGTAGGACCCCGTTGAGTTGGGATCGTCTCAAGGATAGAGTCCTTCTTGGTCTAGATATGCTTAGAGATATGGAGTAGCAGGTCGAGAGGATCAAAGAGCATTTAGTGGTAGCTCAGGACAGACAGAAGAAGTATGCAGATGCTCATAGGATCGATCGATAGTTTTCAGTTGGTGATTGGGTGTTCTTGCATGTGCGACCGCGAAAGAGTCCAATCCGTTATGGAAAGGGCTCTAAGTTGGTACCACACTTTGTTGGACCTTTTGAGGTGTTGGAGAGGATCGGTCCTATTGCTTATCATCTTGCTTTATTGCCTAGCCTTTCACGTATCCATGATGTGTTTCATGTTTCTGTCTTAGACCTTATCATCTAGATATTACTCATATTCTTGATTGGACTACTCTACAGGTAGAGGACGGGCAATTGGCTTTGGAGCCCATAGGCATTCTACAGCATAGGAGACTTGCTCTTAGGGGCAAAGACGTGGAGCAGGTCAGGGTCCAGTGGGATCCTAATGATGATATTTCTGCTACTTGGGAGGTTGCTTCCAGGATGAGAGAGTTATACACTTATTTGTTTGCAGGCTTACAAGAGTAAGCTTGACTCTAGGGGGGGAGGATGTAATGCCCCCTCATTTTTGGCTTGTGATAGTTGTTAGTTTTGCATTACTTTCTGCTTGATCTGAGATAGTTGTTAGCTTTTTTTTTGCATCTAGACAGTTCTGAGACATTTGAGCTATTGAGACCATGGTTTATGCTTATTATGATTGTGATAGATTTTATTCGACTAATCTAATTCTGACATGTGGAATGAGATTATGATGGTATTGTTATTATGATGAGATGGACATGCTTAGTGATGATTTGATAATATCATGTTTAGGCATCTAATTTTAAATAGAAATAGTTATAGTCTTGTTCAGAGCAGGGACGGTGTAGTACTGCTCGAACCGAGCACCCTACTACGCCACGATTCTCTGTCTCGGTGTATGTTGATATATACATATACAATTGATCATATATAACCCATTGGCTTTCACGTAGGTTGTAGGTACTGGGCCTCAACTCCACCTGACTTAGCAGGTCTAAGAGGGCCCTACACCATGGATTATGTTAATGAAGATAACATGAGGTTTATGCCACTAGGCCAGTTCTAGTCCTTTTTTGTAGTCATGTGTCGTGATGCGATGTTTGTTCCTTGTTTCTTGTTGTTGGTTGTCGTGTGTTGTGGAGCATTGTTGAAGTTGTTAAGCTTGTCTATGTGTTCCTTGTTATCTTTATGCTAAATCTTATAGTATTTTCGTATAGTCATAAAATTTGAATATTGTTGAAGTAAAGTCTATTACTGACAAAATTAGTTATTGTTATGTTTTAAATGGATTTGTGTCTTAAGCTATTTCTAGGAGTAAATTAACACATAGTTGATTTAAAATTATATTTTGGGTGAATAATTTAATGTTTATAGTTGTCGAATATATTTGGAGATTTGAGAATCCCTATGTTAAGTAAAAATTTCAAATTTCCCTTATGGAGAGGGATTGTGTAACTGATTTGGGGGTTACTAGAATTAATGGTTGTTGTCTATTTTTGGTCTCAGGGAGGTTATGGTGTGAGAGGGTTTTTATGTCTGGGGTTATGTTTGGTTCTAAAAAGTTTGGGAAGAGGCATGTTCCAGAGAAATATTTTGCAGAGAAAGGAAAGGAAATTCTGAAAGAAGATTTGACTACGGAGCGTGAAATCTATGGGTATGTCTTGTGAATTTCTATATTTTCTTTATATTTGTATGCTCTAAGGAATTAGATTTCTTGTTGTTAGTTTCTAGCATTGAATTGATCTATTATTCACTCTTGTCCTTGTAACTTGTTTCTTTGCAAACCTTTACTTAGTCCTTACTCTGTCGGCAGACCTTTTTGTCACTCTGTGTTTTCCCTATCCATCTAAACTTTTGCTAAGCCAAGTGATTCTCTTGTGTTGATGCTTGCAGGAAGTGAACTGTTATTCCATGATCGTAGTTGTTCACCTTTATTTTAGACTTTTAAATCGGCTCTCTGAAGAGTCATTGTGCCATAGGTGTTCTTTCAAGAGCAAAATAATTAAATTGTTTCTTGTGAGTGTACCCCATTGACCTTTTTTATCATTTTCTTTTAGCTCATCATTTGTCACCAATGAAAACTATTGTGCTTCTTCTTGCACCCTGTCTTAGCAATGACATTGATGATCTCTTGACCTACAGATTGTCCTTAAGTCGTTAGTGTATTTTTTTACCATCATTGATGGGGCATCCCAACTTTCTTTCCTTTGCACATAACATCTTTATGTTGTTTGTCCTTTTAATGCAGGTTGTCACCTTTCTAAACCTCTTTCAATGGAACCATTTTGTATATAGCCTGTAATTTTCTGAGTCGCCCTCTATCAACTTCATATTGGATTTCAATGTTTTCAAGTTTTAATTTCTTATTCATATCTTCTAAGTTCTTTTCTTTTCTTGATCAATAAAAGAATAAGTGCTGTATAAAATTTCTCTTGCTTGTTTGTACCTTGTCTAATAGTTAGTAAGGTGAGCTCTATGGCAAAGGTCTCTTGAGTGTGATGGAGCCGGACTTGTGACCACATCCATTGTAGGTGAGGCTTAGAGTTAGCTAGGAGTCTTTTGAGGGTGAGGTTGGCCCTTTAGACCAGTACACCAGTTGAAGTTGTTGTTCCTTGAGTTGTTCTTCCTTGAGCCATTCTGTGTGAGTTTAATTGCGATTTCCTTTGCTTCTTGTTGCTTCCTCCAAGGTTGGACTTTTAGAAATAAGAGAATCATTACCTGATATTTTAGTGACCTTTGGAGCTGACCCGCGTTATCCCCATTATTATCCAGTGTACGAGCTTAGAATTGTACTTCAGAGTGAACCTACCAACTATTTTTGCAAGAAGATTTCTTTGTAAACCACTGTCATTTTCTTGTGTTACCTCTATCGGTAGGGAGTTTTAGACTGTTCATTTCTCAACTGTATATCATTCTAAGTCTTGTTTTTACATATAAAGACCTTCCTTGTGGAGACCGGTGTAAATCTTAGGAAATTCTAAAGTTTTTCTTTTAGTAAGTTCCTTCATATCCTTGGGTTATCTGGAGCCTTCAGCAGCGATCTTAGTGTTCTCCTTCAGACCATAGTAGAAGGGTGCAATGTGGTTGTTTCTTTTGTTTTAGAATAGAAACTGACTATGTTGAAGTGTTATAATTGTTAATATTTTGTTCTGTGCAATGCCGACTTCATTAGTCAATTAAGATTAGACTAGAGTGGTCATTAGATCCTCTTAGCATTTAGTAGGATAGAATCCTAACTTGTAGCATGTTTATATTTAACTAGAAGCTGGTTTTGATGCAATTAGAGTAACTTAGAAAGAGAAACTACTCCTTTCTATAATAAATAGATAAATAGTTAGAATGATAGTAAGAATGGAGAGGTAGTTTTCTATTAGAGTGATTCTTGGATTTAGTAATACGTATTTCTATATAGCTTAAATGCTTTTTTGTAATTGTTTAGAAACCCAAAGTACTTCTAAGTCGTGTATAGTAAGTATTAAGATTTATGTAACCAATTGTTACTATTATTAATTATAATATGTCTTGACCTATTTAAAGTAATTGAAATTTAGAAGAATCGATAAGGAATATCTTGTGCTTAGGAGATTAGTTTTAAAATTCATCCCTCTTGCAAAGTGATCTTTTTTATTTTAGTAGAAAGGACCATTTTTAGATAGGCGTAATCCTTTTAGATTGATGCTTGGTAGTTGACATTTTAGTTTAAAGTAATTAATATTATTTTTAGTCTCTTAAACAACCATGTTTGTAAATCGTATCACCTTTACATCATCCTAATAGTACATGTTAGGACCGATTACTTTTGAATTTTAAATGTTATCCATGATGTATAGTTTTCACCATAATTTATGAATTTTGGTGGTCATATTATGGTGCCTCTTATTTGTGTTTGAGTGATAAAGTTTAACGAATTCATTGTTTCAATAACTTGAATAGAATAATTGAAAAATGATAATCTAGTTGTAATTTTAGAGCCTTGTGATGTGATTAGAATGTGTTAGTATAAGTAAGTCTTTGAGTTAAACGTAAGAGAGAGAAATTAAGCCTTCTCTTGAATTTATAGTAAAATAGCTTGATTAATGTTTTGATATATACTCTCTGATGTTATTGTTGACTTTGAACCGAAGTATACGAGTGATGCTTTTGGATCATTGCAATTATTTCAGTGTTGAGTCATGTGGTTGTACTTTGTCTAATTAGTGCAATGGTGAGCATGTGAGCCTCGTAGGAGGTCAAGTTGGTTAGTGTCATGTTTCGTTAGTTGTTTTTGATAGTCATGTTAGATCTATGTAACTCTAGAGACTTGTCACCTTGGAATCCAGTGTGGTAGAGTGGCAAGGATATATTGGTGTTGTGCTATTTTTCTTTCTCTTGATCCCTTGTCATTTTTTTTTTTATCATTTCTGGTTGTGGTCATTGTAACCTAGTTTCCATGTTGGGAAAGGTACTATGGTAGCCTAGTAAAGAACTCCATCACCAACTATAGAGGCTTAACCATTTGACTTGTTACTTGTGTCAATTTGGTTGCTTAATTGTATTGCTTCAAATTTCGAAAGGAATCAAAGGACTTATTGTTGTGGCCTAGTGAATGGCCTAGGTTATGGGTCGGAACTGATTTGTGACCTTTATCCTTCTATGTTGTGGTATGTATGATTGATCAGAGAACGCAAAGGGAGTGGCTTTCATGGTGGGGCCTTTGCCTAGTGAGAGGCCGCCTGGGTAACCCCATGGAAGTTGTAAGCAAGTGGAAACTTAATAATGTAATTAGTAGGGTTGGGGTAGAAAAACACATAACAAGATAAATAAGAATACCTCACCCATGCCTTGAGTTCTTTCATAGGCTAAGGATGGGATGAGAAGGCCTGGTTGGAAAGGTCTACCTCCTCGGCTTCATGAGAGGATATGTTGGCTCCGCATGTGTCACCCTATGGGGTCGATGCCGATAGAGAGGTTGCAAGGGTAACCATAGATGGGTGCTGGCTTCTGGTGAGAGATAGCATGGGTAACCCATGCTAGGACCATGTGATGACACTCTCCTTACCTAGTTCAGTTGCTTCTTATTGGTTGTTACCTTTGGAGTGAAGTCTTGTCATCTTGTTTGATCTTAGCTTGATGTTTGATTTGTCTTGCAGAGTACTTTCAGGTCTATGTAGTCTAGATATCTTGTTTGTCTACATGGAGTCTAGATCTTGTGATTGTGTTCTTGGTTGTAACCTTGTCCTAGTAGAACCTCATTGTTATCTCCTAGCTCAGTTGGGTGGACCTCAGGGTTCCACATGGTTGGGAGTAGAGCTATCCATTGGTCTTCTTGGAGAATCAGATCGAGTTCAGTACAGGTGATCCATTTCTAGATTGCTTTACACCTTCAGAGATGTTGCATACTTTTATATGTACTCATTTGTTACCGATATGATCGGTCTTGTAATCTTGTACTGTAACTTTGTAAAATTAACTTTCCTTGCAAATGTAACCGTGGTTCTTATCTATAGTAGCATGATGTTTATCTCTTGTGTTGTTTAGACTTTTATTATCTATTGATGCAATTATGTGTCCCTAGAGGAGTTAGAAGTACACGTTTCTTTTGATGTGTATTATGATATCGTTGGTTATTGTTATTGCAATTTCTTGCTTTCAAAAAAAAATTATTTCTGTAAACTTTGCACTTGATGGTCTAACTCTCTAGGGTTACATGATGGGGCATCACAAACATGATTGTGAAACTCTTACAAACTTTTATGATTACACATAATAAGATCTCACCCTATCATCTACAAGCAAATATAGTGGGTGAATCCCTAAACAAGATAATAGGGACATCATTAAGTAAAATGTGTAATGGTAATAGAAAAGATTGGGACCTAAAGGTACTTGTAGTACTCTAGGCCTACCCCACAATGTATAGATGGACAACAAATTTCACACCCTTTGAACTAGTTAATAGAATGGATGCTATAGTACTGATGAATATCATACATCCAAATTTTTGTACTGCACTAACTTTGCAGTTAATAGAGGATGAGTGCTTAGTTGAAAGAATTGAAGAACTAGAAACATTGAATTTGAATAGACTGATTGTGGCATACAATTTAAAACTAGAAAGGATGCCAAAGAAGGTCTAGCATCATAGAAATTTGTGGTTGAAAACTTTCAAAGAACCTATGACTTAGTACTTTTGTATGAAAAAAAATTTAAGAAATAAGGAAAACTGAAAGTAAGATTGTTAAGACCCTATTATATAGATGAAATTGCAAACTATGGAGCATTCAGATTATGGAACATGAATGGAAAATTATCAATAGCATTTTTCAATGGAGCAAGACTGAAGCACTATCACCAACCTTTGGGATAATAGGAGAGAATGTGGTAAATTCATATAAATGTATCATAAGTGATGTATTATAGTGTAACATAAAGAAACCATTAGCAACTTATAAGTGGGTAACACTTACAACTAGAAAACCTTGCCAAAAGAGAAACAAGTAGATGTAAAAAATGCATAAAGGTACTGTTAGGGCTATAAAATCCCTAAACCTTCATACAACTCCTCACAATTATATTCAACACTTAGTGAAATCTAAGCTCTAAAGTGAAAGAGAAGAGTGGTAGTAAAACTTATGTGCAATTGCGAAAGAAAAAACAACGGCCACCTCCATGCTAATTGATGTTATAGAGAAGCCAAGACCAAGTATAAGAAGTATCCCTATAAATCAATGGAAGTGAATAACAATGGCACCATTTTAGAAGTACAAGCAGATGTCATATATACAGAGGATGTGTAAAAATTTATACATGCACTGATATCTAAAATAGATATCATAAATTTTGAGGAGTTGCAGACTATAGTCCTCCAACCAGACTAAAAATGGTATTTACCATAGTACCAAAACATTGCAACAAAGAAATTAGCCATTTGGAAGGATTGCTCAGGTATCTGTGGAGAGCATGACTAGGTCTAAGTTGTTCGAAGCTGTATACTTGGACACATTGTACCGAATCACAAAATAAGCTATCGAAGCATTCATAGGACTAAGTGTGGTAGTAGAATTGTTGTCCAAGAATGCAATCAAAAATGAAAAAGTAAAAGAGATGATCGGGGCCACACCGAATGCATAAAGTTTGAATGTCAATGAGATCACCAACCCTATAGTTAGATATGCCACCATGGGGAATGCATACAAGATTTACTGTGCAAACTTTGAAGGGTTGAGACAACCATACATACATCCTATCAAATGATTGTGGAAGGGAAAGACTTCAACTTGTGCAAAGTCCCGAGGGAGTAGCTGCAAGAAATCTTTCAGAAAATTAAAAGCTCAAACTACAATTTTAGGTATGGAACCCTAATTATATGTCTCCCTTTCAACTTTATGAATGCTCTATCAAACTATGAGGGGGAAATATGGTAACAAGATAGTTCAGTAGCAGCCCAAATAAAATAACATGGAGCCATTTTCAAGGACAAACCCTCCTTCACTGCTACATGTTGGGGGTTCTTCAAGGCCCTATAAAATAAGATGTAAGCAAGAGATAAAATAGCATATGAATTAGTGAAACAATATACAAATCATACGACATTCATGGTGGATAAGTACTATACATATATGGAGGCATTAAAACCTAGGACATCATGGATACCTAGGCAACCCTATGAGATAATAACACAATAAATAGATGCATATGCAAATAATCTCTTGAGAAAACTAAAAGACCTCAATGCAAATTACTTTGGTACATACAGAAAGTTCATGGAAAAAAAACATAAAAGGGATGTAGAAGAAAAATTTAAAAAGAATAAAGAGAAGTTGCATGAGAAGTAGGGCATCCCATTGTAGTCTAGCTCATCTACACCACTAACTAGTGCAACACTACAAAAGGCAAATACTACTAGTACATCAGGGACAAGAGGGTCTAGGAGGTTACAATCAGTCACCCCTAGCATTTCAATCCTCAGGCTTTGGGACAGACTATTGTTTACCAGTGGATCTTTGGAGGATAGGAGGGAGTTGTCCTCCATTTTGTCTGATAGATTCTATTGTTCTCTCCCAGAGAAGGATGTACTGGCTTGGGGTCTGGATCCAAAAGGGAAGTTCACTATTGCTTCAGGGTATCATGTTTTGGATAGACAGGCCTGGGGTAGTGCTGAGGTTCCTTGGTGGAAAAATATTTGGAATAAATTCTCTTGGCCAAAATGCAATTTCTTTTCTTGGCTGGTGGTTTATGGTAGGTGTTTAACTTGGGATAACCTCTGTAAGCATGGCTTCCAAGGTCCTTCCTTATGTTTCTTATGTCTAAAAGATGTTGAGACTATTTCACATCTTTTCTTCCAGTGCGCTTTTGCCAAGACTATTTGGCATTTTTGGTGGGGGCCTGGAGTTTGTCGTGCAGGCACCCTTCTTCTCTAGGGGAGTTTTGGTAGAACTTTGGGCCCATTTCAATGAGGACTTCATTTCTGCACATAGCTTGGCCGATTGGCCCTAGTTTGATTATATGGAACATCTGGTTGGAGTGCAACCGCAGGGTCTTTCTACATAAGAAGTTGTTGGTGGGTCAAGTTTGGTCTTGCATTCTTGGGGCTTTGTAGGACACCTTGTATGCTAAATGTGATCTATCAACCCCAGTGGATCCTGGTGATACTAGAGTGATTTGTAATCTAGGGATTCTTGTTGGGGGTTCTAGAAGGCCCAAGATTGGGTGGAGCAGGTGTCCTAGAAGGACGGTTTCTAGGGAAGGGCATTGGCTGCCCCCTCCCACTAGAGTCTTGAAAATCAATAGTGATGGGTCTGCAAGGAGTAACCTTGTGCACACTGGCATTGGTGGGGTGGGCAGAGACAGTTCCAGGGTGGTTGAGTTTTTCTTCTCAGAATATAGGGGGCTGCACTCTAATAATCTTATGGAGGCCTTGACTATTCTTTTGGATTTGAAGAAGGCATATGCCCTTGGCTGGAATAAGATTATCTATGAGTCAGATTGTCAGGTGGTGATAGACTTGATAAATAGAAGGCAGTTTGATGATGTTAGTTGGCAGCTTGCGGTGGTGGCTAAGCAAATCACCATTCTTAGAGATTTATTTGATTCTATCACCTTCTCTCATATCCCTTAGGAATGGAATAAGGTGGCTGATGGGTTGGCCAAATGGGCTTTTGAGAAGAATGGGACCTGGCTGGTGGATGATTGGGACAGTTTACCTAGGGATCTTGCTCAAGATTTGGTGGATTTGGTCACAGAGGATGTGAGATGTTGCATGACCACTTCTTGATTTCTTGTTTGTTGTCTCTGGGCCCATTTGGGCCTCTTGTTGCTTTTATGCTTTGTACTGCTCTCTTTGATTAATAAAGTTTTTACCCTCTTTTATTAAAAAAATATTATTAAATATATTAAAAAAATATTATTAAATATATTATAATATTAATGATATAATATAAATATAATATTATATTATAAATATTATAATTATATTATATTATAAATATTATATTATATTATGATATTATATTATTATATAATATTAAATACATTATAATATAAATATGATATTGTAATATTTTTTTTTGCTTCATAATCAAAGATTGTCTATATTGATATAAAATAGAAAAAATTACAAAGCTATCTGTATATAGTGCAGAGACCAAATTCAACCACTAAAAACCCCACCCATCTACTTGACCACACAGGGTCCCTTTGAGAGTAAAATGGCCATGCAAGGCCAGAAGTCTGCTATTACAATTCAACTATAAGTATTGTTAACTAAACTGGTAGGGGAGAGATCCAAAAACCATCTGCATTCACAAACCCTACCCACCAAAAAGAGACATTTACAAATTCATGAAAAGGCTTCAAGCATGAAATCCAAGACTGGCAGCCCTTATCCTAAAGCTCTCCATCTAATCAAATGAGCCGTCATGAGGAGCTATCTGTAGAAGTTTGAACAAAAACTCCACCCCTGCCACCACCTGCTCCCTGTGAAGGATCAACGGCCACCCTTTGGGAGAAAGTAGAAAAGGATAGTAGCGCACAATCGCAAAGTCATCCTCAGTGAGCTGAAAGTCCACCAATCTGAGGATTCTGGTTACTAAAATGGCTAGCCTCATAATATCCTCAATTCCCACCAGTAAATATTGATGAACAAATGACGCATGAGGAGAAGACACTGCCAAAATTGAGCAATGAAGCCAGAAAATAGGAGACAATGGATGTATCAACCCTGTAAAATTCCCCTTCATCCAAAATATCTTTACCCAGAATTACCTTGATAGTCAGGATAATGAATTCATCAATGTGCAGAATCCTTTTTAGTCGCTGATTAGTCACCGTACCCTTAAATGCTAACTACCTTACTATGCTCTCGATCTGTATGGGAGTATCCATCCCTAGGCAAATCAAACCCTCTGTGGAAATCTGCATCAGGAAGCCAAACCCACTCGCCATTAATGCAAGGAAAAGAGAACAAAAAGAGTTGGGAAAACATGTTAGCAAGCTCTACATTCAATTGCTAATTAAAACCAAAGGGACTTCTCGAAACTTCTCCATGAAGCTTAGGAAGAGATTAGGGATACACTATCTTAAATGATTTCAAACATGTACCAAGTCTCATAGCAGTGGTAGCGTTTGAGGGATGAGTAAATAATGACGAGAATCGGATGCTCTTCTGCCACCCCTCGCCAAACTGAGCCACATCAAATCAAAGCCTTCCAAGTAAGCAGGCCCCTGACCCGCATGAAGAATGTTGTCACATCACCTATTAACTGGCAACACTTACCCCGGTCCTACCATTCAGAATGAATGGTTAGACACCCACCCATCCACCCTTAATATAATATTGTAATATTAATAATATAATATTATATAATAATATATAATAATATAATATTTAGTAATATAATAATATATTATTTAGTCATTTTTATTAGTCTGACCAATTATTTAATTGTGTTTTTTGCCCAATGACCAAATTAGTCATTTATAATTGTGTTGCAAAAATTTTTAGTCATGTGACTAAAAGTTTGGTCATGCGACTAAAAGTTTTAGTCACTTGAACATTTATTTGCCATATTTCTACTAGTGATGACTACCAAATAAACAAAAATTTGACAACAACCCTACCCCACCCTACCACCAACCTAAACCTAAAATAACACCTTCACTCCCTCTCTGACTTCTTAAACCTAAAATTTGATGCTACTATGGTCCCTCCTTTATTGACCCTTATATCACACAATAGTCACAAATCTTCATCTAATTTGTATATATGCATGTGACTTATGTGCTTTATTATGTGTAATTCCATGTTTAGGTGAACATGTGTATATGTTAGGAGCCATGATTTGCATCACTATTATAGTTTTCATAATTGAATAATGTTGTTTTATTTTTAGATGATGCAGGCTGCAGAGACACCTCCCAATGTTCATAGGGCAATGGAGCATGGTGTGTCCTCTATGATTCATAGCTCCATGCCTTTGATGAAGGTATGAGGAAGATTAGTAAATTTCAAATTACATTCATTGTTATAGTTGTTTATTTTTGAAAAATCAAATGATTATTGATTTGAAGTTTAATTTCTATTTGGATGGTTTCTATAGGACATGACATCACCACAACCTAATCTTGGTACTGAGACAAATGAGGAGACAGATTTTTGGATAGTGGTAAGTGATTATTTTGTTAAATGTTTCCATTTTTATAATGTAATTTCTATATATTAATGTCTATACTTTTTATTGTAATAGCTACAGATCCATGAACAACTAAATAGGAGTAGCCCTCAGGTTCGTAGTAGACCAGCCTCATATGTATCTCCATCCCCTTGAAGATCAAAGACTACCCGTGATTTATTCTCTTCACCAGACAGAGGGGAATGACTTTTTATTGTGTTCCTTTGTTGTATGCCTATATGGCATTTGTGATCATATATTTTTTATTGCATATAGTTGACATTGTATGCCTATATGGCATTCTTGTAAGCCTATATGGCTATTTTGCATATATGTTATACTTATATTGACAGATATTGATGTATGCCTATATGGATATTTGGTTAATACAAATCATTTTTATTGATCATTAGGTAATATGGAATGGTGTAGTGTAGATCATTTTTGTATGCCTCTAGGTTTTCAAAGTTTAATTGTCAAAGAATCCATCCCAATTGATGATAAGATAATTTGAGTTTTGGGTTGAAATTTTTAGTCTCTCAAAACTATATGTTGATGTCTTTTCCTTGCACATGCAATGGAGAATAAAATACTGGTCTACTCTATCCTCTCTTGAACAAAATCTCTCAAATGCTAAGCCAAGTGATCAAATGAGTAGACTCAAAGGTTCTCCATTAATTACTTTTTCTTTCACAACTTAGGATAGCTTAGCAGTAGGATGTGAATTGATGTTTTAACACAAAGGGACTTACCCAATTGTTCAATAATAGGAAACTTGTTTCTCTTGGATAACATGCAACATAGCTTCTTCAAAGGTCTAACGATATGATAACTTAAGATATGGCAATGAAAGCTCTCGAATCTAAATCTAACAAGATTCTACCTAAAATGCAAAAGAAATGGGTTTAGAAAACTCTAATCTAAAATGCAAGCAATCACCACTAATTCACTGGAATCTCAACCACACTTTGCTTCGCCATAAGGTAACAACTACACAAAGGTGATGTAATCTTCTAAGGGAAAAGGTAAGATTTTTCAAATTACTTATGCACATAAATCCTCACAAACATGAAGGTAAATGATTATAGAGTAATTGAAGTTAAGTTCAGATAAGGTTCAGACTAACCATGCACTACAATATGCCATTGAAAAATTATAAATGGTATGAACTATGAAGACTCCAAACATGAACCAGCAACAACAACTCCCATTAAACATAAAACTAAATTGCTGAAAATAAACTAAACTAATCTTATTCTATGATTGAACACTTAGAAACCATGCATTCATTTGAAACAACACAAAATCACCATGAAAAATTCAGCAATGAGTTTGTATTTATTTCAACAGAGTCTTGAGCAACAATTTCTTAGAGCATTCCCCCCTTACAAATGAGAGAAAATGAGTCTTATATAGCCCTCAAAATACAATGGATGGCTAAGATTAATTCCAGAGATCAAGGGCCCTTATTGTGCCACACAGGCAAGTGGTTACAAATTTACTAATATTAGACATTACATTTATGATGCACTCACTAAGTGGAGTGCCCTCCTTTATGACCTTCCCTTTTTGTGACAAATTCCACAAATCTAGATATGACACATGTAACCTCCTCCATAGGGACACTTGGCAGTGTTTGAATGGTGTATTCCACAATTTATAGATCCTCTGCGCATTTGACAATTGTCATCTCCCATCCAGCCATGGATGCCTGAAACATGCCCATGAAAGTGGAAAATGTGAAAACATCATCCAACAGCTCTCTGGAAACAACCTATGTATGCTGAAAAATACCTTATATGCATTTTGTCTTTCAATAAATACTCATCAATTTCTCCATTGGAGTCAACCATCTTCTTGATAGAAACAAGTATTTTGCCTTGAATTTCTTGAAGTTCTTCTTTTGTTTGAGTGTTGTCACTCTCAATCTTGCCAAGAACTTGCTCCTTTATGCTTAGGGTGCAATACCAAGAAGGGAGACTATATGTTGAACCATGTTCAATCACTCCCTCATCTATCAAAGTGGCACTTGGAGTATAAATCAACCTTTTCAATTGAGGCATCACCTCTTCTCCTACAACTTTGAATTTTGTACAAGAAACCAAAACATTCTAAACTCTTTCGAATAGTGAAGAAGCCTCCTTGTATAACTTCACAATTTCACCAATGCATCTACAAGATTTGATCCTAAAATCTACTGCCCAATCCTACAACACCTGAGATGAAGATCTCATTTCTTCCAAGTGTGCTATAGACTCCTATGAAAGCAAGGCAGGTGGTGCAATCATCTCTTCTGCTTGACTTACTGGCCTCATCAGCTACTAAATATAATGCTGAAATGCCAGGCTATCCCTCTCCAACTGGATCCTCTATTCTCGTTCTTTCCTTAGTCTCTCTCTGATAATTGCAACTGAATCTTCTAATTCTTCTATCTCTTACTCCACTGTAGCTGGTCCTAAATCAATAGTACTAATATCATATCCACCAGGGACACCATCACCTACCTCTACATTGATTTTTGGGACAGCAATATGCAATTGCCTTGACCCTAAGCTGCCTCTTGTGATCTTTGAAATTTTAGTAACTTTCTACTTTCCTTTGTCTAGTTTGACTCTGCTCAGCAAGTCCTCTAAACTTAGAATGGACTCCCTTTCAACAATGGATTTCTCTTTGACCTGATCCCTTAGCCATTCTGGTAAGTCAGATAAATCTTCCTGATTTTCCTCTTGGATCCTCTTATGTTGAATAGTGGGAAGAGCCTTAGTTAAAGGACAAGATGGTGGCTCTGCAACTCAAGTTGTCTACTCTTTATAAGTTCATTACCCACATGCTATGCAGGTCTTCCATGATCAACTTAACCCTTTTGTAGGATATTCAACTTTTCTCCCAGGGAGCCTACAATGACAGAACTTAGGAGCTAGACAAAGTTTTTGAAGTTCTTGCTAAAGACTGGGAGGACTCTATGTCCTAGTGTGCCTTCTACTGTCTATTTTCTAGTTTTTTGTTGTTGCTTACTATCTACCATTTGTAAGCTGGTGTTTCCTAGGTTTTGGTTCTAGGCTCTTTTTGTTTCCTAAGCCTGTGCTTTTTCTTATGTAATCTCTATTAAGGGTTCAGCCCCTTATTTTTGCCGCCTGATGTAATCAAAAATAGTGGGAAGAGCCTCCTCATCAAACTCATGTAACTCATCATTTTGATTTTCTACTTCCACCTCAATCATGACTACCTCTTGTTCTTTAGATGGATTTGATAGGACTTCATCAATTTAATTCCCTTGCATATTAGATTCCAAGGATTCATGCCTTTCATTGCCAACTTGTACATCCAAGGCCATATGTTCATCAGGTCTAGGTTCATCTTCCTCAATATCTATTACACTATTGTTTTCCTGCCTTGAAGAGGTACTAGCTGCATTTTGGTGATTATTCTTCAACTTCTTAATTGGATGAATATCTTCATGTGGATCAGCACCTTCACCTTCTGAATCACTAGAATCACTAGAGTCACTGCTTGACACGCTACTTGAAGAATCCCTAGATTGATGTGCACTAACTCCTCCCATCAAATTGTAAGTGAATTGGATATTTTTCTCTTGAAGCCTTCGAATTTGGAAGTCCACATATTTTCTTGTATGTGCCACAATTGGCATCATCAAATCATCATTACATGTGACCTCCTATACTGACCAGTTGATAGTGAAAGGCTTATCTTTCTCTTGATCATATGAACTTTGTGAGAGCCTTATGTGATTCTCCTCAAGCTGATTTGGCATGTTAATTACCCTTGTGGCTCTAAGTCCAAGGACAACTTGTAGTAGCTCTTCTTTCTTATTTCCATGTCATCGTGTGCATCTTCCCAATGATCTTCGAGCTGTGGCCTATGCTCATATTTGCTCCCAAATTTCTACTTGATTGTACCAAATGGATCAAAGTTAATGCATGCATCATTGTGGCACACTAAGTTGTAAGCTTTCATCTCTATCTTTAAATTTTTAGTTGCCTACAATGACATGCAAGTTTCCAGCCTTCCAATGCTAATTGGAAACTTCATTGTAGTCTTCTTTCTTTTTCTCTGGATCTTGTCAAATGCAACCAGTTGTCTTGTCACTTCCAACAATACCATTCTGTCTGTGGGATATCTTGGCAACCTATAAGGCAATGATGAATAGCCCTCAACACAGATGTATGTGAACCTTGGAAATTGAATAAACCACTTTCTGTACTTTGCTACAAAATTCATAGCTTCTTTGGACAATCTCCTACATGTGTTGCCTTGCAACAATCTGACAATGTGCATGGAAAAGGCATCATTAAACCTCCTATAATGAGATATTGCTTGCAAGTGCAGCTAAGGATAACAATCACAAACTTTGAATTGTCCATCTCCATTTCCAACTCTCCCTTTGCAATTCAATCTTGGGTATCTCTCATTTCTAGCGAGCATATATATTGTTACAAGTATGAGGTTAACTAGTGTTGTCATTGATGTCAACATACTCATATTGCATTGATAAGAAGGATTGGATGAGCTGTGTGTTGAGGTTATTGAGGAAACTAGTCTCCATCAGGAATAGTGAAGAATAGTGATGAGAAGAAGGCAAAAGTACTCAATAGGTTGAGGATCAGAGGATGCGGATTAAAGGGTTTGTAGATATGAGTCTTGAGATGTTCCAATTAAGATTTCAGAGGTCCACATAAAGATCTGAAGAAGTTATGGCTTTTGTGTAGAACCGGTTCCGGTAGGTGTTCAGAGGTGATAGAGGGTCACAGAAAGGTCCGATGAGATCCAGAATTACATTATCTCACTTTGTGGATTGAAGAGAGTGCTGAAGAAGTCAGTGTGAGGTGACAACTAGATTTGTGTATGGTTTGGAGGTCTGGAAGAACCTTTTACATTATGACAGTAGTGACAGACTATGTTCTTGAAGTTCCAGATGAAGAACAGAAGAATTCAAGTAAGCTGATGAAGTGCAGATGTTATTAATGATTCAGGGAAGGTTATGATGATCGTTGGATCATGTCCAGTTCATGCTAGTAGTCTGCATTGAAGTTTGAGTTTGCATTTGAAGAATAACCACCAGTTGTTGGTGTTCTTCCTGAGACAGGCCGACCAGATGTATTACACGTCTTGCAAATGATCTTGTAGGTGTTTGCCGACTTAGATGATTGTTCCTAAGTTGATGCCTTGTATAAATAAGGGTTTGTGAATTCATTTTGAAATGTGGCATAGCAAATAAGTAGAGCGAAAGGTAGAGCAAAAGTTCGTGGGCTTAAATGGAACTGATCCAGGCATGGTAAAGATGTCAATCTCTAGTTCACGTTTGTGATTCTTATCACTTTGTAGACTGTGTGTCTCTTTGTAGGTAGTGTACCTCTTGTGAGCAGTGTGCTCAGGCAGTGAGCCCTGATTGGCATGTGCCATCTTTTTCTTATTCTTCTAATAGAGAATAATCCTTGGGTTAATCACCCCATGGTTTTTCCCTTAACTAGGTTTTCCACATCAAAATCTTGGTATTTCATGTGTTGATGTTTATCTGCTCTGATGTTTATGCTTGATGCTTTCATGAATGATTAATTGCTAAGCTAATGAATAACATAGTGGATCTGAATGTTCGAGTTGCAAGAAAGATTAGGATAACTGATTCACCCCCCCTCTCAGTTATCAACATATATAACATATGAGCTCATATAAAATGTTTTTGTCTCCTACAAACTCTTCAACTGATCATCAATATTGCTGCTGATCATTTCAGCCCAATCTATCATCCTCTTTCCACTTATGATTTCTTCAATGAAGAAGAACATCCAAGATTCAAAATTCACTGATTGAGGACAGCCCATGATGCAATTTAGAAATACAACCAAATAATTGATTTCCTAATGGAAGTCAGATTTGTGAAGCGTCTTAGGTACTTTGTTCACATGTGGCCTCAGTTGTACCAACCAGTTGGTGTTTATCACTTTGATGGACTTTTCCGGTCCAACCAGATAAAGTTGCAAGGTAATCTCCTTGGTACAGAAAGTAGTAGTTTTGTATGAAGGAATGCCAAAATCCTCTGCGATTGTTTCCTTCCTCAAATGAGCTAGTACTTTGTCTTCTCTGGTCACAATGCATCTTTTTTCTTGATTATAGTGCTTGGTGCACTCGAGCATCAACTTTGGACTCAGCATTCCCGATGGGAAACATGCAGCTTGTACAATTCCATTCTTCAACATTCACCTGATCAAATCCGAAGGATTGGGTTTCTGTAAGGTTTGTCAAATCTCCTTCATGTTGGTCCTCCCAAGATGAGTGTTGCCAAGGTTTCTCCATTTCAACGTGATCTTTGATTATGGCCATGTTCCCTTCATATCGCTCCTCATCAATGCCTATCTATCTTTCGCACTCATCGCTCACCTACATGAATATCGAGAATCAGCATATTGAAATAATGCTTTAAAAGAAGCAAAAGGACACAATCTCACCACTTAACATATGACAGATTTCAAATATGCAATTTAGAATCACCTCGTCCTTTCACAAAGGGAGTTACTAATATGGAATTTGCAAAACCTATCCCGACCCCTCAACAATTTTTTCTCGTAACTCGCCATCTTTGCACCATCATGATTACCTAAGCAAATTTACTCAATTTTCTCGATCACAAGCTTGTGTTTGGAATTGTCGGTAAGAAAAACCAATTTCAAAGTACCAAACGCCCCTATAGCTGCCAAAATTGATCACACACTAAGATAGACGTTTGTATACCAGAACACAAAATTTCCAATTGTAGTGTATTGTTGCCCAACACCTAAATAGCACTGTAAAAACTTGCAGTCATGAATCAGTGATTTGGTTATGTTCTTCCTTCTACAGACATTTTAAGCATTGTTGAATGATCCCAATCTTGAGTGATGCTACTATATATTCAAATGATGTTATATTTGGAAAATGTGTATTACTCTTTACTATGAATAACATCCACTACTCAATATTATAAATTCAAACCTGTGTAAGACCACCGATGCATTCAAGAGATACTCCAAATGGCATACGTGTAAGGTGCTAATGTATGTAATGAATTCATGTCTTAATTATTTTTCAATGAGGAAAGATATTCTTAGATAATGTGAATCTTCCCACCTCATCCCCCTTAAAGGATTTCATCTGAAATTGTAACTGTCAAAAATAATGAAAGGTTAGAAGACTGGATGTGCTAGTGCATCTTCAACATACCAAACGTGGACTATCCCTCTCTTTACACATTTCACATTTTGCACCTATCATCAACTAGTGTTACCTGGCAGACCCTCCATTCCAACACGCATGACAGTGGAATCCCAAAAGTCCGTTGCATTATGTATTATGAGTACATGCCTTGGAATGTATTATTTGAAATGACTATGTGACTGCAAAGGAATCGAGAACCTTCGCTTGAGGCAGGCATTTTAATGCTCAAAGAAAAATAAAATAATGCCATCGAGTCAACAATGTCTTCTTGGATTGAAGTTTTAGGAACGAGTGGGCATTTTGATGTTCACGGCATAATGGGAATAATGCTAACAAGTAAATAAAGTCTGCTTGGAGCAAAACTCATGGGAGAAGAAGACTTTTTGATGTGGTGTGTAATACTCAAAACATCCCACGCATTGCAAAGTGACTAACAATGTCCGCCCAAGAAGACTTTAGATATGGTCATGCACGACGTCAAGCCTCAAGCTATTCTACCTTTGTTTCATTCATTGGTTCACCAACTTGCTCTTCTAGTAGACTTAAACATACTTGCACAAACCACTAGTTTTGAAGATTTCATAGGACACAAAGTAACTATTGAGAAGTGCTTGGGCAGACACTTGAGGCCATCGCACATAAAAATGAGAAACAAACATCTTGTAAAGTGAAGATAAAATGTCCGCTTTTAGATGAATATGGCTATATTATGAGCAACGCAAACAATGAATAGTGAAAGCCCATGGGATAAGCGAACCTCCTAAAATGATGCTTCAAGGCAACATCATCCACATTGGCTTCCACAGTTCCAACAAACCAATCTCAAATTTCTAGTCTTGGACGACTTGAAACCTCATTAAGTCCTAACACAAAACTTGAATCTAGAAGTAAGTATATTCTACCTAACACCTGCAATAATTGACCTCTCTAAAGCATTCAATGGTTTTGATCATGAATACCATTTGCTAACTCTTCATATATGTAGGGAACTTCCAATGGACGCACAACCAAAAGCTCAAAATGCAGGGGTCCCCATGGTCAATGGGGCAATGGATTGATTTGGTCACAACATCTGGCGACACCACAAGAGAAATGTTCCTCAACATTTTAGGGATAAAGACTCATTCAAAACCCTAAATCATCAAATCACCCCCTCAAGCCCATCCATCAGTTAAGAGACGTACTCAAAAGGAGAAAAGAGTCATAAATTGTATCACGACATTTCATCTCTTTTGTTTCATAAGATAAACATTTCATTTAAATCTCTTCAAGTGTTCTAGAGATAAGTAAGAATAAAAACTTCAAAATCCCTATGCACACCCACATACTAGGTCAAATAAACATGAATACTTGATCAAAGCATCAAAATCAAAAGCTTAGGACAACTATTCATATCCTGAAGATCTAAGTGTGTGCACTTGAGTTCATTCCCATCCTTTGGCAACTAAGTTCACCCAAGATCCTTCATGCTAAGCTATGAAGTTGGGATCACTTTACCACTAGGAGAATGCTCTGATGCTGAGATGTGATGAGCCTTGATGGAAGCAAATGATGATTCTGATAATTCTTCAAGTAATAATTCTTTTGTAGTGATTCTTTCTTGATAATTCTTTTGATGATCTTTGATGCTAATAATCTTCTGATAATATTCTTCACATGAGAGTCTTCAAAGGGTAATCTTCATATTGACACTTTGTAGTGGGTCTAGTATTGAAAAACACCTTTTATTTTCACCCAGTAGGTTAGTAGTACTTAGTATCGCCCGCCACTCTCATCTGGATCTGTAGTACTAATGTTGGTGGTAAAAATGGAACCCAAACTTTTCACCTAACATGAGATCACCCAGACTTACTTAGAAAACCTCTAGATCATTAACATGTGAAAAGGTATAAGATCTCAAAACAGTTCAAGTCGCTCTAAACAGTTGATTTATCCTCCAAAAGCAAGCAACATGCTATCGAACACTAACAATGGAATCCACAATGGATCTATCCATCTAACGCAAGTTTATCAAAAGAAAACAAGAAGCATTCATTTTAAGATTAGATATTTTAAACATATAATCAAAGATCTCCATGTCAAAATACAATGTATAATTCCATTCTCGAGTCAAGTATAAATCTTAACAAATAGACAAACTGAAGAAATTTACCTTCTGACTCAAAGAATTTCATGAATATTTATTCCCAAAATAAACCTAAAATTACCTCATAAAGTCAACCAGGATGCATTTGAAATTTAATCACCACCAAAGAAATGGGACCCCAGGAAAAGCCAAAATAGCAGCAAAAAGCAGACAAACCAAAAGAAACAAATCCAACCTAAAACTAACCTATGAAAGCAAGAAACAAATAACCTAACTATGTACAAATATGTCCATGAAGGAACTTAGGGCTGGAAATAATGCTTTAGCAATTGCCCATTGATGGGCAATGGAATAGATTCCTCGGTGAGTGTCCTTAATCTGAAAGCATTCTCTCCCAAAATTTCAGCAATCTGGTAAGGGCCTTTCCAGAGATTATCAAATTTGTCATGTTCACCCTTTCTTTCTTTAGCTTTGTCCTAGTATAGAATTAAATAAGATATATGAAAGGACTTGATCTTAGCTTGTCTATCAAACCACCTCTTCACAGCTCCCTGATGTTTTGCAAAATTTTCTAGTGCCATGTCTCATTTTTCTTCCAAGTGAAGCAATTGTGACAACCTAGTTTGGACCCTATCATTTTCTTCCATGTAATCCCGCATAAATTGCAATGTGGGAATTCTTAGTTGGATTGGGAATACAGGATCTTGGCCATAAACTAGATGATAAGGAGATGTACCTAGGGAACTCTTTATTCTTGTTCTATCTGCCCAAAGAGCAAACCTAAGTTGTGTATGCCAATCCCTCAGGTTTTTGTCAAAAAAATTTTTGATTGCACCTAGTAAGTTTTTGTTGGTGGATTCTGCTAGGCCATTTCCCTATGGGTAATAATTTGACAAAATTTTTAGTGTGATGTCATATTCAAAAGCCCAATTAGAAAATTTCAATGAAGTAAAAGAAGGACCATTATCACAAACAAGTGCATGTGGGCATCCAAACCTAGTGGTAATATTTTCCTCAAGAAATTTAATCACAACATCAGAAGTACAAAATTTTAATGCATGAGCCTTAGACCACCTGGTATAGTAATTAGTAGCGGTTAGAATATACCTGTGTTGTGCCGAGGAAGGTGGGTTAATCATACAAATAAAGTCCAAACCCCATTGAGCAAAAGGTCTTACTTCGATCACAGGCTGAAGTGGCATGGCTGGATATCTTTCCCTCGAAGCAGCTACCTGACATGTGTGACATCTCTTGACATGATCATATGCATCATGAAACAAAGTAGGCCAATAATAGCCTACCCTCAGAATTTGGTGTGCTATAGCTAAACCACCTCCGTGACATGTTTCAAATTTGTTGTGAAAGTGTTTCATTATCTGATTTGCTTCATCCTTTCCTATGCATCTCAAATATATTCCTTCATGATTATTTTGAAATAGGACTGATCCTTGGAGCATAAAATGCTAACTCTTTAGTCTTAAAGCTCTCTTCTGGGTTGAATTCATCTGTCCTGGACATTTCTGATTTAACAGGTAATATATAACATCATTGTACCACTCGTCAGGTGATACTTCCTTAAGAGTATAAACTTGTTACACCAACCCTAGTTCCTCAGTTGCCATTACTTGGGTCAGTCCTTGCCCTCGAACAAGATTCAATGGTTGTATCTCAATATCATATTCTTGAATAGTGGTAACCCACTTGTCTCTTCTTTCTCTCAATTCATTCTACATAAGAAGGGTCTTGACTGCTACATCTGGAAAAATGGCATATATTTTACTTCTCAAGATATAATGCCTAAATTTCTTGATTATTTTGACTAGAGCATAAGCTTGCTTCTCTACATTAGGATATCTTAATTCAACATCTTTTAATGGTATGTTCATGAATTCTATTGGGTGTACATCTTTTTCTTCATTTCTCTGCATGAGAGTTGTTGCACACGTATGCTCTGAAGCAAAAGAATATAGATAAAACGGTCTTGTGTAATTTGGGCTTATCAAAATAGGAGAATCAACAATATCTTGCTTGATTTCTTCAAATACCTTTCTTGCAAGAATTGTCCATTCTATCTTCGCATCTTTCTTCAACATGTCATTCAATGGGTTGACGATCTTTGCAAACCCTATAATGAACTTCCTGATGAAGTTTATCTTTCCAAAGAATGACTTCATCTCCTTTTTACTTGCAGGCATATCAATCTTTAAAATATCCTCTATTCTTCTTGGATCTATCAAAATTCCCTTCTCTGATATCACATGTCCCAGTAATTTTCCTTCTGTTTCTCAAAACATGAACTTCTTCAAATTCAAAGAGATTCCGTGATTTCTACACCTTTGAAATACTTTTCTCAAATCTTCTATGTGGTCTTCCCTTTTGTGGGAGAAGACTATGAGATCATCCATGTATATGATTATACATTTTCCAATCAAATCATGAAAGGCAATGTCCATAGCTCTCTAGAAGGTTACTCATGCATTAATTAATCCAAATGGCATTCACCTATATGCATAGTTTCCCCACTTGCAAGTGAAAGTAGTCTTGAATCTGTCTTCTAGTTCCACCATCACTTGGTTGTATCCTAAATATCCATCTAAGAAAGACATCATCTAGGAACCATTTACAATTTGCAAAACCTCATCTAATGATGGCAATGGATATTTGTCCTTTTCAAATGCTCTATTCAAATTCCTGAAATCCAAACATAGTCTTATCTCTCCATTTTTCTTGCAGACAGGAACAAGATTGACGACCCACATTAAGTGCCTTACTGGGAATATTATTCTCACATTCAATAACTTCTTTACCTCATTTTATATCAATGGTTCTAAAAGTGGATTGACAGGCCTATGCCTTTGTCTGAATGGCTTGTTGTTGGGTTTCAGAGGAATGGTGTGTGTAATGATTGAAGTATCATAGGTCTTCAAGTCATCATAGCTCCATGCTATAATATCAGAAAATTCCTTCATACATTTGAGTATACCCTCTTTCTCTTCAGGTCTACACACCTTTCCTATTAATAGGTTCACATTTATCTCCTACAATCTTATGATCTCTCAATGCACTCAATTTATCTGAATCAAAGAGTCTTTCTAGTTCAATCATTCCTCGTGGTCTTGTATTATTCTTCAGGTTCAAGATACCATCTATATCAAATTATGTCTATTCCAAATCCTCTTCATCTATGATTTGAGCCTCAAAAACCCCAGAATTTGTGATAAAATCTAATATATGTTTATCATCATTGAACACCTAAAAATTTGTAACATTATCTGGAACTAATGGTACTGAAACTAACTCTACTGTGAACTTCTTTAACCTATTTATGGCAAGTGGTGTGAGTGAACTTGCAGCTTGTGCTAGGGAATTAGCAACTTGATTCTTTGATCTATAAAGTGACTTGATGTTGAATGCATCAAAACTTCAATCAAATCCCAAACACGGTTTATATACCTCTTCAACCTTTTATCATGACAAACATATTTCTTCCTTATTTGTTTGATAATTACCTCTGAATCTCCATAAACATGCAGAATCTTAGCACCTTTCTTGATAGCCATCAATAACCCATGAACTAGTGATTCATATTCTGCAACATTATTTGTACATGGAAATTGTAATCTATGTGCAGCCAAGACTGATTCGCCTAATGGATTGATCAAATTGAACCTAGCACCAGCTCCTTGTTTTGACTTGGACCTGTCAAAACGCAAAGTCCATACTTGATTTCCTTCTTGATCTACTGAAACTATATTTAGTTTTATTTTTTCCTTACCCTTCTTGGGAGTCTTTTGTTAAATTGGATTCTTCTTTAGTTGATCCTCATTTTTCTCAACCTTTTCAACTATTTCAACTTTAGTGGAAAATTCTACAGGATTATCTTCTTTCTTTACTTCTGGGACTTCTTGACTTGCGGCCTGTGGAACTCTCTTGTACACTTGCTCTAGGGCCTCTTTGCACATGGTGCAAGAAAATTTAGAATGAAAGGCATTATGTATCTGGCACCAATTGGGTAATAGTAGGTCTTTGACATTTGCATGCTAACCCAACTCTATTGCTTGCCTAACATTTTTAAACACAAAATTTTAGAAATTTTGAAATGTACCCTCACCTTCATCCAAAGAGGACTCATGATCACTTCCTACTAGAATTCCATTTTCATTCAAAGTCATTTGACATTCATCTTCTTTCATTCTTGAACCTTGTAGCATGAGAACTTCTTCTATATTTGGCCTGTAATTTCCCAAATTAGTATCTAAGAACAGAACCTCATTATCTTCACCATATTTTGTGATAATCAATTTTAATCTTGGAGTACTATCAATTTTGATTTGATTTGGATTTCCTTTCCACGGCAGCCACATGTGAGAGAAGTTAGTGGCTACATACCCACTCAATCTTCTCAACCAATCTCTGCTCAGGAGCATACCATATCCGCATGGGATGTCAACAACTAATGTATCGATGTAGCTCTAGATTCTTGGATCAGATGACAACTGCATGTGTATATTATTTAATTCCCCAACCATAGGAACTTTTGACTTATCTAGTTATGTAACTTTCTTTGTGGTTTGGGTAGGAATCAAAACCAGCCTTTTACACATGGTGAGTGGCATTACATTGCTCGATGCTCCTGAATCCATTAAATAATTATGTAGCATCTTCCTAAAAATGCAAACAAATAATAAGAAAGGGGCAAGTTCGTCTCTCTCTTGATAGAAGACTACAAACTTTTCTTTTGATTTGTTTGGGTGTGTATTCTTTGCCACATCACCTGATGGTGGAATTTGTTGTTTCGCAATCTTTTCATTTTTTACAATCTTTTCATTATTAATGATACTTCCTTCTTTCATATCTTTTGTAGGGTCTTGGGCTATATATACTAAATTCATAGATGGAGTAACAGCCTCTGATGTATGCTGAGAACAAGATGGCATACTTTCCATGGCATGTGCATTTTGAACATTAGGTGAATTTAAAGGGCCTGTCGTACCCTTCCTTAAAGTAGATGTATCATTTAGGCTATTTAAAACTGTGTTTCTGATCTCAGGGATTCTCATTAGTTCAACCAAAGGCATGCACACCTTCACTTTCTTGAATTCTTCTATGACAATCAAGCTTAAACACTTCAATTCATCATTTGTTGTAGTAGCATCTCGTGAAGGATTGACTCTCTATAGAATGTCTCGTGGCTGAACTTCCCGTGTTGGAGTAACTCTTTGAGTAGCATCCCTTTGTCTATATTTTGGTGAATCCTTTGGATAATTTGGATTGTTACTAGCATTTGGATTTGGTGGAGTTTGAAAATTATTTTGAGGAACTGATGTGGTTAATGGATCTTGTACTCGATGATTTCTCTGGTAGCTTTTTAGGGGTGGGTTTCTAGCTGATTGTTGAAATGCTTGTACTTCCCCTATTGCCTCAGCCTAAAAGTCATTACTGAATGGAGGGTAATAATCTAAATCTTCAATTGGTCCATTTGCAGATACTAGAGGGAACCTTCTATTGTACTCCATTGCATCATAATCCATCACAGGATGGAATGTGAAGTCTTCAATTATCAAGGCCTTATCATACCTTGTCGTAGGAACAAGCTCATACCTTGTTGTTGCTTGAGGAGCCTCTTGATCTTGCATGCTTTGCATCTCTTTTTGAAATATATCAACATCTATTTTGAACTTTGTACATTGCAACTTAGAATGCTTGTTTGTGTTATGCAATTAACACCAACTTGATAGTGTTGCTTCAGCTAAGAATAGCTTGTCTGCTGGTCTAGAATCTAAATTTGAAGTATTCTCCAGAGGAGAGGGGACATTCCCATTATTTGGAGATGTATTCCATGTCTTGTTTTGTCTTTGGAATCCTTGGTTTGTTCCTCGAAATCCTTGATTATACCCTTGATATTGATCTCTTTGATTTCCTTGATATCCATTTTGATTTCCTTGATCCCTTTGATTACCTTGGAAACTCCTTTGCATATTTTGTAAATGATTATTTTGATTTCTCAGATGGGTAACTTTAGTGGATAACCTTTTCACTTGAACAATTAATTCTTTCATTGCATCCTTCTCTTCTTGAGTCCTTGTAGAGGATGATGACCCTTGTAAGTACACAAGTTGCACTGGTGAAGCTTGTGAAATGGGTGCTCCTGGATGCAACACCATCTGATTACTAGGTGCTAGAATTGGATTCATTATAGGAGTATGTTGTGTCAAAGCTTGGTTGATTCCTTGAATCTGATTAGGCATAACTAGATGCCCCAGGTGATTAAGTGGTCCTTGAGTGTTCATGCCTAAGTCAGTATTCACTTTAACATCCTTGGTATAGGCATCCATTAGAGTAGTTGAAGGTGCATGTGCCCTCTTCACAAACATGGAAGTAAGGTGGTCCAGTGCTACATAATAGACTTCCCTCACCATTGCATCATCGACATTATATGGAGCTCACAACCTTGTATAAGCCTTGTGAAACTGATTATTGAAAGAACTAATGGGTTCGTGATCTTGCCTCTTGACATCAACGGATTGTTTGTAAAGCTCCGACAGAGTAATAGAAATCCTAAACTTTTCCAGAAAGGTGCTTTTCAATCTTTGCCAACTATTGATGGAACTTGCAGGCAGATGGATGTACCAAAAATACTCATCTTTACCCAGTGAATAAGGGAACAACCTACACGCTACATCTTTATGCTCAATTCTTCTGTCCTGAAGAGTATCCTTGAAAATATTAATATGCTCCTCTAGCATCCTGTTTACATCATTGACCTAAAATTTTGAGCAAAATTGTTTAGGACTCTTGGGCATTTCATGGTAATTCAGAAAACAGCAAGAGGAGAAGCATTTTCCAGAAGATAATCCATTGGAATGTTTGCTTGTTGCACCGGGACTATTTGAGTAACTCCATGCGTATTACTTGGTTGAGCAGTTCTTGTATTTTGTGGTGGAGGAGTTTGGAATAAATTTACAATGTCCTCCATGCTAGGTGATTCTTCACTTGAATTTGTCTTCTTATTGTACTTGGACTTGGAATTGAAATCCAATTCAGTCAACTCTTTTGAAGCTTGTGGTGTAGACCTTAAAATTCTCAGGTGCTTTTCAAGTGAAAAAGAAACGATGCACTCTAGTGTGTCTATCCTTGTATTCCAAGAGAAGCCCTCCTAAAACCAATTCTGTTGATGTGTTTTCCTTGCACATGCAACGTAGAATAAAATACTGGTGTACTCTATCCTCTCTTGAACAAAATCTCTCAAATGATAAGCCAAGTGATCAAATGAGTAGACTCTAAGGTTCTCCATTAGTTACTTTTGTTTTTGTGACTTAGGATAGCTTAGCAGCAGGATGTGAATTATTTTTTTAACATGAAGGGACTTACATAATTGTTCAACAATTGGAAACTTGTTTCTATTGGATAACATGCAACATAGCTTCTTCAAAGGTCTAACGATATGATAACTTAAGATATGGAAATGAAACCTCTTGAATCTAAATCTAACAAGATTCTAAATAAAATGCAAAAGAAATGGGTTTAGAAGACTCTAATCTAAAATGCAAGCAATCACCACTAATTCACTGGAATCTCAACCACACTTTGCTTCACCATAAAGTAACAACTACACAAAGGTGATGCAATCTTCTAAGGGAAAAGGTAAGATTTTCAAATTACTTATGCACATAAATCCTCACAAATATGAAGGTAAATGATTATAGAGCAATTGAAGTTAAGTTCAAATAAGGTTCAGACTAACCATGCACTACAATCTGCCATTGACAAATTATAAATGGTATGAACTATGAAGACTCCAAACATGAACCAGTAGCAACAACTCCAATTAAACATAAAACTAAATTGCTGAAAACAAACTAAACTAATCTTATTCTATGAGTGAACACTTAGAAACCATGCATTCATTTGAAACAACACAAAATCACTATAAAAAATTCAGCAATGAGTTTGTATTTATTTCAGCAGAGTCTTGAGCAACAATGTCTCAGAGTATTCCCCCCTTACAAATGAGAGAAAATGAGGCTTATATAGCCCTCAAAATACAATGGATGGCCAAGGTTAATTCCAAAGATCAAGAGCCCTTATTGTGCCAGACAAGCAAGTGGTTAAAAAATTTACTAATATTAGACATTACATTTATGATGCACTCACTAAGTGGAGTACCCTCCTTTATGACCTTTCCTTTTTGTGACAAATTCCACAAATCTAGATATGACACATGTAACCTCCTCCATAGGGACACTTGGTAGTGTTTGAATGTTGCATTCCATAATTTGTAGCTCCTCTACACATTTGACAATTGTCATCTCCCATACAGCCATGGATGCCTGAAACATGCCCATGAAAGTGGAAAATATACAAACATCATCCAACAGCTCTCTGGAAACAACTTGTGTATGCTGAAAATGTTGGTGTAATTAAATATTTAATTACACTTTATTAAGTTTACTTAGGGTTAATTTTAGTCTTAGGTTATTCTTGTCATATTAGGGTTTTTCTCTAACTTGCAAATATAAAAGCAAGTTCTCAAATGTAATTCATAAATCCATTTCATTAATTCATCCAATATTGTGCAAATTATTTCTCTTTTCTATTTTCTCTTGTGGAAGGTAAATCTTAGGTTTTTTAGGTGATCTTTGTGGCTTGAGTTAATTATCAGCTTCAACATGGTATCAGAGTGGATCCGCAAACCCCTTCTCAGATTTGGAGAAAATTTTTAGCAAGAACCATTTGTTGGGCATGTTTATATGTAAAATGGAGTATTCCATTGGATTCAGGGCAGCTGGAAAAGGCAGATTTGTCTTTTGTTTAGCTTAATTTGGTCTGGGGAAGCTAGATTTGTGAAGGTTTCAATGGGTGCTTTTTTTGAGATCTAGAGGAAAGCTATTTTAGGGCTTTTTTGGCCAAAATAGACCTCACCATTGTGCTTAGAAGGCCCAAAAACCCATATTTTCATATAAGGCACTCTATATTTTGCTGAAAAAAATTTCTGGGTGTTTTTTTTTGGGGTTTCAAGAAATCCATGGTTGTGAAATCCATACTACCTGTATGGAATTCGTACAGATGTACGACGCCTCAATTTTTCTGCCATTCTCATCTGAGTAGATTTTGATTTTAGAGTTACCTCAGTTTGTGTGCCATCTCAATTTCCATGCCACCTCAATTTTCGTGCCATCTTGATTTCTATGCATAGGTTTAGCTAAGTTTTTTTAATTAATTTCTTAATAGAAAGGAGTTCTATATTATTTTGAGGGCTAGCCCCAAGGGTTTAATCCCTGGTTGCATGGGGGACCAACCCCTAGCTTCTATATGCTAGCCACTAGGCTCTTAGATCCTGGTCATATGAGTGACCAGTGCCCTAGCCGCCAGCCCCCAAAGACTCAGCCCCTGGTCACATGGGTGCCTAGGAGCTTCAATAGTTTTTTTTTGGCCTATTTGCCCTAAAGGAGTAGTTTTGGTAAATCGGGCATATCTTGAGCATATGAAGTCAGATTTTTGAAAACAAATAGGTGTCAGAAAGCTAGTTGCGAGCACAGTCCAGTGGTACAGGTGTTTTTTTTCTAGGTTTTGTAGATTGGAATCTATTTTTTCTGTTTGAAGTCAAGGCATCATTTTTGGCTTTCGAGCTCCGTTCTTGCACCCAAAATCTTTGTTTTTTAAAAATGAATACGTGTTGGAAAGGTATCAATGAGCTCTATATAGCCACCTATATAATTTTTTCAGATTTAGTCCCAAGTATCTTTTAATTAGTTTGTCAATTTTATGGCTTCAGTTAGATATCCTGGACATGCTGCCTCTTGGAAAGGTTATGTTTGCTTTGAAAGGCTTATGTTATCAACATAAATCTATTTTTTTGTTTTGATCTCTAATCATCTAAGGAGATAAGATTCTACCATCAGCATAAATCTAGTTACAGATATTGTGGAAGTAATCAACATGAGAAAGAAATGTGTCCTCATTTCTCACATCATCTCTTTGAAATGCTTGCTTCAATCGCTTCTCCTCCTAATGAGATCATTGCTCCACCATCACCTACTACTACTTTAGAGTTTAGTGTTGCATCATCATTGGCTTCTAGTGATTCTGTGCAGCAGGTCAATATTAGTCTTCTTGATCCACCTCATTGGGATTCCTATCTTGCAGACATATCATCTTTGTTTGTGGAGTTCCATCTTGTAGATTTGGAGGACCACATTGAGGATATTTGTCTTCTCTTTGATGACAGCTTTGATGGAGTTGCATCACCATCATTTGCTTCAGAGATTATTCTTCATCCTCCTCTTCTTCAATCACAATTTGGTAGTAGATTAGAGACATTTGAGCAGTTTTTAGGAGCATCATTATTGTCTTTGGATCAAGTGTAGAGTTCAGAGACATTTGTCCTTCTTCATGTATATTCCTATCCAAAATGGGAAGACATTATGCATACATATGCAATTCTATTTCTTCCCAAGGGTCTTCATCTTTATTCTATGTCGAGCATCTTCCAGCACTGCAAGAGTCATCTTGAGGAGCAACGCATGGTCTCTCTTCTCATCTCTATTTTGGGAGGGAGCATTTGCTCACATGGGGTTTCATCCTTCTCACTTTTGGGGGGGTCATTAGACCTTCTCTCTTCTTCCTCTCTTATGGGGGGCATTCTTGATTTTACTTTTGTGATGGATTCACTTCTTGGGGGGTCTTAGTGTTAGTCCTTCTTCCATCACATGTTCATGTACTTGTATTTTTATCTCTTTTGGAGAGGACTTTTCTCCCACTGGGTTTTTCTCTTTTTCTCCACCTTATGAGAGATTCTTGTTGTTCATGGGTACCTAAAATGGCCTTGTAGCTGGGACCCATTCTTGCATTAGTTGCATGGTTTTTCATTTCTCCCTAAGTTGCACTTATGGAGGGTTGTTGGTGTAATTAAATATTTAATTACACTTTATTAAGTTTACTTAGGGATAATTTTAGTCTTAGGTTATTCTTAAGTCATATTAGGGTTTTTCTCTAACTTGCAAATATAAAAACAAGTTCTCACATGTAATTCATAAATACATTTCATTAATTCATCCAATATTGTGCAAATTATTTCTCTTTTATTTTGTCTCTGGTGGAAGGTAAATCTTAGGTTTTTCAGGTGGTCTTTGTGGCTTAAGTTAATTATTAACTTCAACAGAAAATACCTTGTATGCATTTTATCTTTCAACAAATACTCATCAATTTATCCATTGGAGTCAACCATCTTGTTGATAAAACAAGTATTTTGCCTTGAATTTATCGAAGTGCTTCTTTTCTTTGAGTGTTGTCACTCTCAATCTTACCAAGAACTTGCTCCTTTATGCTTAGGGTACAATACCAAGAAGGGAGACTATATGCTAAACCATGTTCAATCACTCCCTCATCTATCAAAGTGGCACTTGGAGTATAAATCAACCTTTTCAACTAAGGCATCACCTTCTCTCTTACAACTCTGAATTTTGTACAAAAAACCAAAACATTTTGAACTCTTTCAAATATTAAAGAAGCCTCCTTGTATAACTTCATAATTTCATCAATGAATCTATCACCTTTGATCCTGAAATCTATTGTCCAATCCTGCAACACCTGAGATGAAGATCTCATTTCCTCTAAGTGTGCTACAAACTCCTACGAAAGCAAGGCACGTGGTGCAATCATCTCTCCTGCTTGACTTACTGGCCTCATTAGATACCGAATATAATGCTAAAATATCAGGCTATCCCTCTCCAACTAGATCCTCTATTCTTGTTCTTTCCTTAGTCTCTCTCTGATAATTGCAACTGAATCTTCTAATTCTTCTATCTCTTGCTCCATTGTGGCTGGTCCTAAATCAACAGTACTAATATCATATCCACCTAGGACACCATCATCTGCCTCTACATTGATTTTTGGGACAATAATATGCACTTGCCTTGACCTTGAGCTACCTCTTGTGATCTTCAAAAATTTAGTAACTTTCTACTTTCCTTTGTTTGATTTGACTCTCTTCATCAAGTCCTCTAAACTTAGAATGGGCTCCCTTTCAACAATGGATTTCTCTTTGACCCAATCCCTTAGCCATTCTGGTAAGTCAGACAAATCTTCCTAATTTTCCTCTTGGACTCTCTTCTATTGAACAGTGGGAAGAGCCTCCTCATCAAACTCATATAACTCCTTATCATTTTGATTTTTTGCTTCCACCTCAATCATGAATACCTCTTGTTCCTTAGATAGATTTGAAAGGACTTCATCAATTTGATTCCCTTGCATATTGGATTCCAAGAATTCATGCCTTTTGTTGCCAACTTGTACATCCAAGGTTGTATGTTCATCAGGTCTTGCTTCATCTTCCTCAATATCTATTACACTCTTGTTTTCCTACCTTGAAGAGGTACTAGCTACATTTTGGTCATTATTCATCACCTTCTTACTTGGCTGAATATCTTCATTGAGATCAGCATCTTCACCTTCTAAATCACTGGAATCAATGGAGTCACTACTTGACTCACTACTTGAAGAATCCCTGGATTGATGTGCACTAACTCCTGCCATCAAATTGTAAGTGAATTGGACATTTTTCTCCTAAAACCTTTAAATTTAGAAGTCCACATATTTTCTGGTATGTGCCACAATTGGTATAATCAAATCGTCATTGTGTGTGACCTCCTATTCTGACCAGTTGATAGTGAAAGGCTTATCTTTCTCTTGATCATATGAACTCTGTGAGAGCCTTCGATGATTCTCCTCAAGCTGATCTAGCATGTTAATTACCCTTGTGGCTCTAACTAAGTCCAAGGACAACCTGTAGCAACTCTTCTTATTTCCATCTCATTGCATGTATCTTCCCAGTGATCTTTAAGTTGTGGCCTATGCTCATATTTGCTCCTAAATTTCTTCTTGGTTTTACCAAATGGATCAAAGTAGTTGCATGCATCATTGTGGCACACTAAGTTGTAAGCTTGCAGCTCTATCTCTAAATTTTTGGCCACCTACAATGACATGCAAGTTTCCAGCCTTCCAATGCTAATTGGAAACTTCATTGTAGTCTTCTTTCTTTTTCTCTGGATCTTGTCGAATACAACCAATTGTCTTGTCACTTCCAACAACACCATTTTGTCTATGGGATATCTTGGTGACCTCTAAGGTAATGATGAATAGCCCTCAACATGGATGTATGTGAACCTTGGAAATTGAATAAACCACTTTTCGTACTTTGCTACAAAATTCATAGCTTCATTGGATAATCTCCCGCATGTGTTGCCTTGTAACAATCTGACAATGTGCATGGTAAAGGCATCATTAAACCTCCTATAATGAGATATATCTTGCAGGTGTAGTTGAGGATAACAATCATAATCTTTGAATTGTCCATCTCCGTTTCCAACTCTCCCTTTGCAATTCAATCCCAGGTATCTCTCGTTTCTAGCAAGCATATATATAACATATGAGCTCATATAAAATGTTTTTGTCTCCTGTAAACTCTTCAACTAATCATCAATATTACTGCTAATAATTTTAGCTCAACCTATCATCCTCTTTCCACTTATGAGTTCTTCGATGAAGAAGAACATCTAGGATTCAAAATTCACTGATTCAAGACATCCCATGATACGATTTAGAAATACAACCAAATAATTCTTTTACTGATGGAAGTGAGATTTGTGAAACCTATTAGGTACTTTGCTCACATGCGGCCTCAGTTGTACCAACTAGTTGCTATTTATCACTTTGATGCACTTTTCTGGTCCAGCCAGATAAAGTTGCAAGGCAATCTCCTCAGTACAAAAAGTAGTAGTTTTGTATGAAGGAATGTCAAAACCCTCTATGATTGCTTCCTTCCTCAGATGAGCTAGTAATTTGCCTTCTCTGGTCGCAATGCATCTCTTTTATTGATTATAGTGCTTGGCGCACTCCAACATCAACTCTGGACTCAGCATCACCAGTGGGAAACAAGTAGCCTGTACAATTCCATTCTTCAACATTCGCCTAATCAAATATGAAGGATTGGGTTTGTGTAAGTTTTGTCAAATCTCATCCATGTTGTTCTTCCCAAGATTAGTTTCACCATTTTGACGTTATCTTCATTTCTGGCCATGCTCCCTTCATATCGCTCCTCATCAATGACTGTCTATCTTTTGCACTCATCGCTCACCTGCATGAATATCCAAAATCAGCATATTGAAATAATGCTTTAAAAGAAGCAAAAGGACACAATCTCACCACTTAACGTATAAGGGATTCCAAATATGTAATTTGGAATCACCTTGTCCTTTCACAAAGGGAGTTACTAATATGGAATTTACAAAACCTATCCCAACCCCTCAACGAATTTTGCTCCTAACTCGCCATCTTTACACCATCATGATTACCTAGGCAAATTTACTCAATTTTCTTAATCACAAGCTTGTGTTTGGAATTGTCAATAAGGAAAACTAATTTCAAAGTACCAAATGCCCCTATAGCTGTCAAAATTGATCACACACTAAGATAGACGTTTACATACCAAAACATGAAATTTCCAACTGTAGTGTATTGCTGGCCAACACCTAAATAGCACTATAAAAACATGCAGCCTAAATAGCATTGTAAAAACTTGTAGTCTTAAATTAGTGATTTGGATATCTTGTTCCTTTTATGGACATTTTAAGCATTGTTGAATGATCCCAATCTTGAGTGATGCTACTATATATTCAAATGATGTTGTTATATTTAGAAAATATGTATCACTCTTTACTATGAATAACATCCACTACTCAGCATTATAAATTCAAACCTGTGTAAAACCGCCGATGCATTCAAGAGATGCTCCAAATGACATACGTGTAAGGTGCTAATGTATGCAATGAATTTGTGTCTTAATTGTTTTTCAATGAGGAAATCTATTCTTAGACAATGTGAATCTTCCCACTAGTCCCCTTAAAGGATTTCATCTTAAATTGTAACTACCAAAAATAATGAAAGGTCAGAAGACTGGATGTGCTAGTGCATCTTCAACATAGCAAACATGGACTATCCCTCTCTTCATGCATTTTACATTTTACACCTATCATCAAGTAGCGTTACCTGGTAGACCATTCATTCCAACGCGCATGATAGTGGAATCCCAAAAGTTTGTTGCATTATGTATTATGAGTACGTGCCTTGGAATGTATTCTTTGAAACGACTATGTGACTGCAAAGGAATCGAGGACCTCTACTTGAGGCAGGTATTTTAATGCTCAAATCAAAATACAAATAATGTCATCGGGTCAACAACATCTGCTTGGAGTGAAATTTTAGGAACAAGAAAGCATTTTGATGTTCACGGCATAATGGGAATAATACTAACAGGTAAATAAAGTCCACTTGGAGCAAAACTCATGGGACAAGTGAACTTTTTGATGTGCTGTGTAATACTCAAAACATCCCACGCATTTCAAAGTGACTAACAATGTCTGCCCAAGTAGACTTTAGATATGGTCATGCACAACTTCAAGCCTCAAGCCATTCTACCTTTATTTTGTTCATCGCTTCACCAACTTGCTCTTCTAGCAGACTTAAACATACTTGCACAAACCTCTAGTTTTGAAGATTTCATAGGACACAAAGTAACTATTGAGAAGTGCTCAGGTGGACACTTGAGGCCATTGCACATAAAAATGAGAAACAAACATATTGCAAAGTGAAGATAAAACATCCACTTTCAGATGAATATGGCTATATTATGAGCAACACAAACAATGAACAATGAAAACCCATGGGATAAGTGAACCTCTTGAAACGATGCTTCAAGGAAAAAGCATCCACATTGGCTTCCACCGTTCCAACAAACCAATCTCAAATTTATAGTCTTGGACAACTTCAAACCTCATTAAGTCATGACACAAAACTCAAATCCAGAGGTAAGTATATTCTACCTAACACCTGCAATAATCAACCTCTCTAAAGCATTCAATGATTTTGATCATGACCACCATTTGCCAACTCTTCATATATGCAGGGAACTTCCAATGGATGCACAACCAAAAGCTCAAAATGCAAGGGTCCCCATGTTCAATCGGGCGATGGAATGATTTGGTCACAACACTATACATGCCCGAGAAAATAGAGAAAGGAAGATTGGTTAAATGGATAAATGAAAATCAAGTTTTTTTGTTCTTCCCTATGTTTGAAAAGGATGTTCTTATGGTTGTTCCTTGGTATGCTGATCCATATTATTTATAAGTTGCTCAATTGAAAGTATTTCTTAATTCCTTGTTATTATACCATATTGGGATGCAAAGAGTATGTTTGTTGTCTTGAATAAGATAGTTAAAATCATATGCTTATGAGCACTTGATGACCATTGTAGTTATCAAATGTAATTCCTCTTGCATATAAGGTGAGGTTGTGAGAGTACATTGAGTCTTACCTAATTTGAGTATGCAACATAACATTGGGGCTATAGGCTTCCATAAGTCATCAGAAATCCCTTTGAGAATATGGTTAATATTATAAATGTATACTTTGTATCTCATCATGTTAATATGTATCATCTCATCACATTTACCAATTTGACTCTAATTTCATAAAGCAATTCCCTACCCAAAAACTTGTTAAGCTTGAAAGCCTTGTTATGACATTGTATTGATCTCGTAGAAGGTTGCATACCACTACCCCAACTCTTTGCAAGATTGCTATGAAATATGATAAACAAGATAGGTGCAGTGTAGATCATTACATAATGATAGAGCCATGAAGTGTAGAGGGTTTCAAATATCACATAAGTCTACGTTCATGCCTAATAACATAGTGACCTAAAGGTGGAAGAAGATGTTGGTTGAACATCATGGAAATGACAACATGAAGATGATATTAAGGTTTAGGAGAGTAACCTAATAGAGGTCAATTTCAAGCCTAATAGGGGTCTAAGATTGTAGTGATGGAACAATGCATTGAAGGACTAAAACAAACCCTATAGAGATAGATGTGTTGAAACTATCAATTTGGTCACATCAGGAGTAGGATGAAAGTTATACCTCTTTGAAACTTTACACTGCATGCATCTAACCATTTTTGGGGCAGCAGAAAAACTTTCACCATGGGTAAACGCCTTAGAGATATAAAAAACTAAGAAAGGTTATTGTAGAAGGACCCTATGTGATCCCATATCCTCAGATGAAATGTTTCTAAGTGAAATATTTTTCAAGTAATAGGTCATCAAAGATTGTTGCCTTTTTGCACTTTAGACTCTTTAGGGATATCATCGATAAAATGTAGCTCAAACTATTTTGGCATGTTTAGGTACAAAAAAAGACCATACCTAGCATAAACATACCCATCTAGATGCATTGGAACTGTCAGTTTGGTCACATCAGGAGCAGGATAGAAGTTACACCCCTTCGTAACTTTACACTACCTCCTTTTGACAATTTATGCGGCAGCAGCAAAACTTTCACCACAGGCAAACGCCTCAAAGATTTTAAAAACTGTGCGAGGTTATTGTATAAGGACCTTATGTGATACCGTAGCCTCAAACCAAATATTTCTAAGTGACATGGTCTTGAAGTAACAGTTCATCAAAGATTGCTGCCTTTTTGCACTTTAGACTCTTCAGGGATATCGCCGGTACAATGTAGCTCGAACTGTTTTGGCATGTTTGGGTGCAAAAAATGACCATGCCTAGCCTAAACATACCCATCCAGACATATTAGAACTATCAGTTTGGTTGCATCAAGAGCAGGAAGAAAGTTACATCCCTTTGCAACTTTACACTACCTCCTGACAATTTTTGGGGCAGTGGAAAACCTTTCACCACGGGCAAATGCCTCAAAGATGTAAAAAACTAAGAGACGTTATTGTAGAGGGACCCTACATGATTTTGTATCCTTAGACATAATGTTTCTAAGTGACATGATTTTTAAGTAACAACTCATCAAAGATTGCTACCTTTTGCACATTGGACTCTTCAAGGATATCGTTGATACAATGTAGCTTGAGCTGTTTCGGCATGTTTGGGTGCCAAACAAGACCATGGCTAGTCTAAACATACCCATCCAAATGCATTGGAACTATCATTTTTGTTGCATCAAGAGTAGGACAAAAGTTATACCCCTTTGCAACTTTACACTACCTCCTTACGATTTTTAGGGTAGTAGAAAACCTTTCACCACGGGAAAACACCTTAGAGATATCAAAAATTGAGAGAGGTTATTGTATATGGACCCTACGTGATCCCATATCCTTAGATAGAATGTTTCTAATTAGAAGAGTTTCAAAGTAATAGCTCATCAAATATTGCTATCTTTTTGCACTTTAGACTCTTTAGGGATATCATCGGTACAATGTAGCTCAAACTGTTTTGGCATGATTAGGTGCAAAACAGAATCATGTCTATTCTAAACATACCCATCCAAATGCGTTAGAACTATTAGTTTTGTTGTATCAAGAGCAGGATGAAAGATACACCCCTTTGCAACTTTACACTACCTCCTTCTGACGATTTTTGAGGCAGTAGAAAATCTTTCAGCATGGGCAAACACCTCAGAGATATCAAAAACTGAGAGAGGTTATCATAGAGGAACCCTACATGATATTATAACCTCAGAAAAAATATTTTTAAGTGACACAGTTTCTAAGTAACAGCTCATCAAAGATTGCTCCCTTTTTGCACTTTGGACTCTTCAGGGATATCAATGGTACAATGTAGCTTGAACTATTTCAGCATATTTGCGTGCTAAACAAGACCATGCCTAGCCTAAATGTACCCATCTAGACATGTTGGAACTTTTAGTTTGGTCGCATCAGGAGAAGGATGAAAGTTACACCCCTTTGTAACTTTACACTACCTCCTAATGATTTTTGGGGTAGCAGAAAACTTTTCACCATGGGTAAACGCCTCAAAGATATCAAAAATTGAGAGAGGTTATTTTAGATAGACCATACATGATCTGGTAGCCTTAGATAGAATGTGTATAATTGACATGGTTTTTGAGTAATAGCTCATCAAATATTTCTACCTTTTTACACTTTAGACTCTTCAGGGATATCGCCAGTACAATGTAGCTCGAACTGTTTCAGCATGTTTGAGTGCACAACAAGACCATACCTAGCCTAAACATACCTATCCAGATGCGTTGGAACTGTCAGTTCGGTCACATCAGGAGCAGGACGAAAGTTACACCCCTTTACAACTTTACACTACCTCCTGACGATTTTGGGGCAGTAAAAAACCTTTCACCACTGGCAAACACCTCAGAGATATCAAAAACTAAGAGATGTTATTGTAAAGGGACCCTACTTGATCCCATAGCATTAGACAGAATATTTTTAAGTGACACGATTTCTAAGTAATAGCTCGTCAAAGATTGCTATCTTTTTGTGCTTTGGACTCTTCAGAGATATCACCGGTACAAGGTAACTTGAACTGTGTCGACATATTTGTGTACAAAATAGGACCATACCTACCCTAAACATACCCATCTGGATGCAATGGAACTATCATTTTGGTCACATCAGGAGCAAGATGAAAGTTACACCCCTTTGCAACTTTACACTACCTCCTTCTGACAATGTTTTGGGCAGCAGAAAACTTTTCACCATGGGCAAACGCCTTAGATATATCAAAAAATAAGAAAGGTTATTGTAGAGGGACCCTACATGATCTCGTAGCCTTAAACTAAATGTTTATAAGTGACATGGTTTCTAAGTAATAGTTTGTCAAATATTGCTACCTTTTTGCAATTGGGACTCTTCAAGGATATCACCGGTACAATGTAGCTCAAACTATTTCAGTATGTTTGGGTGCAAAAAGGACCATGCCTAGCCTAAATGTACCCATACAGATGCGTTGGAACTATTAGTTTGGTCGCATCAGGAACAAGATGAAAGTTATACCCCTTGGTAACTTTACACTACCTCCTAACGATTTTAGGGGCAGCAGAAAACCTTTCACCATGAGCAAACACCTAAAAGTTATCAAAAACTAAGAGAGGTTATTGTAGAGGGACCCTACATGATCCTATAGCCTTAGACAAAATA
The DNA here is from genome assembly GCA_027924645.1 of Cunninghamia lanceolata. Classification (NCBI taxonomy): domain Eukaryota; kingdom Viridiplantae; phylum Streptophyta; class Pinopsida; order Cupressales; family Cupressaceae; genus Cunninghamia; species Cunninghamia lanceolata. The sequence continues at coordinate 4,674,483 of BSBN01000793.1, forward strand.
TTTTTAAGTGACATAGTTTCTAAGTAACAGCTCGTCAAAGATTGCTACCTTTTTTCACTTTGGACTCTTTAGGGATATCACCGATACAATGTAGCTTGAACTATTTTGGCATGTTTAGGTGCAAAACATGACCATAACTAGCCTAAACGTACCCATTCAGATGCATTGGAATTGTCAGTTTGGTTGCATCAAGAGCAGGAAGAAAGTTACACCCCTTTGCAACTTTACACTACCTCCTCCTGACAATTTTTGTGGCAACAAAAAGCCTTTCACCATGGTTAAATGCGTCAGAGATGTCAAAAACTGAGAGAAGTTATTGTAGAGAGACCCTACATGATCTCGTATCCTCAGACAAGATGTTTCTAAGTGACACAGTTTCTGAGTAACAACTTGTTAAAGATTGCTAACTTTTTACGCTTTGGACTCTTTAAGGATATCATTAGTACAATGTAGCTTGAACTATTTCGAAATATTTGTGTTGGCAAGAGAAATTGTGTAGCTTCATTAGTATTGTCATTGATGGCAACAAGGTCTATCCCACACATCCATAGTACATAGTATGCCTATACTAGAAGTCAGATTGAAGATTATTTTGGTCCAATTAACAAGAATAGAGTATGTAAAAAGGTCTGACAATTAGGTTTGGATCTCTCAGATGGTGTAACTCAGCAAGTTGTGGACTTGGACAAGTCAAGAGGGGTATCATGACTACTATATTCTAGAGATTTAGCCTCTGGTGATAAAACATGAAAAAGATATAAGCATCTGAGTGTTGGGTTCCAGTCAGGCAGAGTAGATAGAGAAAGAATTAACCGACAGAGTATCAGACTTCAATCTGGATGAGTCAAAGGTGTTGATCAAGTAACTTGTGGGATTATACATTGTTGGCCAACATGATTAATGACTTCTATGCCTATGTTTTTTATACACACTAGAAATCAAACATGGATTCAGCTGACAGATCAGTAACTTACAAATATCTTGAGTGTTCTTGTTGCCAACTAGAAAGTTAATGAAATCCTTGATACGGATATATATACAAGATGGATTCTAGTATGTAGAGGTGTGTGGTGAAGAAGTGATGAAATAAAGTGCAAACAAAGGTAGGGATAAGTGTGAGAACAACAATTCAAGTCCAGTATGTGATAGAGCAACAAGATTAAATAGAGGAAGGATGAAGTGCATCAGATCAGTGTATTGTACCTAAATAGAACTAAACTCTTGCATTTGTAGATGCTTCTCATTAGTTCAAACACTTGATTATCTTTTGTAAGTTCTGTAGACAGTGAGTCTCTTGTAGGCAGTGTGCCTCTTGTGAGTAGTGTGCTTAGGCAGTGAGCCCTAATTAGCAAGTGCCATTTTATACTCCTTTATTCTTTTAACAGAGAATACAATCTTGGGTTAGTCACCCCATGGTTTTTCCATTAATAGGGTTTTCCATGTAAAAATTCTTGTGTTATGTGTGTTGAATTTATTTTTTCTCTTATGATAACATATGCTTTCATGTTTTGATGCAACACTGATTATTAAGATATAAAAGGAAAAGAAAGTTAAAGAAATTTTGAGATAATTGATTCACCCCACATCTTAGTTATCTACCTTGTTTCCAACATTTGGTATTAGAGCTAAGTTCCTTTGAACAAAGCCTAACATCTTGAGGAAGATCTGGGAATCTCAATGGATATATATGGTATGAAGGAACAATTTCAGTCTTCCCTAGATGATCTTGAACAATCCCACTCTGAAGTCAATAATTTGAGGGAAAGACTCAAACAAGTTGATGATTTCATAAATGAGCTAAAAGAAAAACTTAGTATCTCTATGAAAAAGAGAAAGGAACTACTTCAAAAATTAGCCAATTAGAGTGAAGCCAATGATACTAATGAAGATCTGGATGAGAAAAATAAGATATGTGAGAAGCTGTCAAAAGAAGTCATTATGGTAAGGTATGAAATCAAATCAGGGGTTATGAGATTCACCCAAGAAATTGAAGAAAAAAAGAAAATTGAAGATAATCTAAAACAATCCCTCAAGGAGAAAACAGAGCATTGCCACAAAATGGACAAAATAATCAGGCATCTTGAATTAGATCTTGAAGAAGCTAGAGACAATGAAGAACAACTTGAGAATCAGATAGACACTCTTAAACAAGATCTTCAAACAGCAAATGAATACAGAGAGAAATTCAAGATAAGCTCAGCCCAACTTGAAGTTCTTCTTAAAACCCAAAAGAGGGTAGATGATAAGTGTGACTTGGTATATGAGAAAGGTGAAAGCTTCAGATCCGGTCAGAAGAACTTTGGATCAGGAAATCAAAGAAACAGGCCTAGAAGACCTCTGGTAAGGCAACCAAATTCTCAAAGATATCCATCCTTCAATGGATACTACTTCAACTGCAATAATTTTGGTCATAAAACAACTCAGTGTAGGAGGAGAATGAATCAGACTAATCTATCCTTCTTCGGACAATGTTTCAACTGCAAAAGGTATGGTCACAAATCACATGAATGTAGAAATATGCAAATAAATAATTCATTCAATGGTAGATGCTTTGCATGCAATAAAATGTGACATATGGATAATCAATGCAGATCAAGAGGATATCAATCAAATAAGCCAAGAAATGTTGTCTGCTACAATTGCAATAGATTCGGTCATATTGCCAAATTCTTCAGAAGTAGAAATCAAGATAGAAAAGGTCCAGTGCAACATAATCAAAAACAAGGGCAAAGGTAAAGTGAATGCGGTTGAAGTTTAAAAGGAGATGAGCAAGATTTGGGTGAAGAAGAGTACAGAAAATATTGGGGATGGATCTGCACCAGAATCTGGTCCTGATATTCCATCCAAAAACTAAAAAGGTGAGCTCTGGCTCAGGGGGAGTCACAGAGAAAAACAAATTCCCCATCCAATCAACTAGTGCCTAAATTCAGCACATGGAATGCTGTGGATTAAAGGGTTCTTAGAAAAACATCTAAATAACCTTCATTAAAAATATGAAAGATTTGCATGGAATTTTGCAAGATTTTAACCGTTCAAGTTAATCTGGTTCTAACAACCATCCTCTAAAGCAAGATTTTCACAGACAGATCTGGTATGATTCAGAATTAAAATACTTTGATCTACAGACCCATGGCATGATTGAAGAAAAGAAGATACATTGTCAATTCTCATTGACAATGATTCTAACTTCAGTACAGTGATTCGAGAAGATCTCTCTCAAAACATGGCAACCAGATAACTTAAGTTGTGCATTTATTACAAAAGGAAATTAGGGTTTACGCAAGGATAAAAGGGTTTTTTCACTCATTATTTGCACATTTGCATTCATGAAGAAGAAAAGAAGAGCTCTGCAACAAAGTTTCTACAATTCACTCAAGATCAACTGAAAATTGAATTCAACCAGCAATTTGTTCTAGCTCCTATTTCAAACCCTGAAGCGTGAAAAGGTACTTTCATCCTAAAAATCTCTCTCTAAATCTCTTGCAAAATGGCTACTCCAATGGTTGTCAAGATCACTGATAAGCTGCATCCTAAATTCAAGAAACACCCTTATAAATCTCTAGAAGTTGATCCTTTAGGCGCATTTTGTAGCATTCTGCATGGGGTATTGCATGTAGAAGATGTTAGGGTCTATATCCATGCCAACATTGAGGAATTTGGGGACTTAAAATTGATGGACATCTATCACAAATAGCTAATAGATAAGAGTTTTGAACTCAAACCTAAATTCAAAGCCCTCCGGGATAAACACTTCAGACATTGCATACACTTTCCATGTTTTGTAGAAGATGATTAGGTCCGGTAAGTCCTAAGCAGGATGCATGATAATTTCATGTGGTTAATGAGGCCCTTCAAAATAACTAAAGATGTCATCAAGGCAATGACTAGACTGCATTCATCTGATGGGTTACCTGCACTTAAATCTATCAAGAACCAGACAGCAACTGAAGCCACCGGATCTAAATTTGACAAAAGAGCAATGACCATAGATGACATCACAGATCCAAATGTCAAGTTTGCCTCAATGATAATTGGCTACAAAATCTATCATTCAAGCAGGGAGAATTCTGTGTCTGGGACAACAATCTATGCAGCATATCAGATGTTGAGGGAAGATGCAGATTATGACTTGTGTGAACTTCTCCTAAATCAACTGTTAGAAAACCTGTAGAAGATCAAAAAGGATAAGAAGAATTCCTTAAAATATGGTTGTCTAATACTGTGTCTATTCTTCTATTATATGAATGAGCTACCTGGATCAAGTGGTTGGCTATGGCAAAATGACAAACTGGTTGCAATTCAAATTAGAGATTATATGTATGGACTTGGTGATGCTCAAGCCCAAAACATAGCTCTCTGGGGTTACTTCAAGAACTTCCAAAGCATGATGCAAGCCAGAGAGAGAATATCTCAATCCATAGTTGAGAAATTTAAGGACATAGTGTGCTTCATGGTTGACATTGACCAATGCCTAATGGAGGCAGTTGAGCCAAGAACTATGTGGATAATGCCTATGGGATATGAAGTCGATGAGAAAATCTTGGAGCTTCATATTCAACATCTGCTGAGCCAGCCCAAGGACACTGAGGCAGAAAGGTTTGGAACCTTTTAGGAGCTAACTGTATAAATACATGTTGAGTTAAGATAGCTAGAAATAAACAGGAAAGTAAGAAGGGAAGTTGAGGATATTGCCAAAAGATTTGGCCTATCAAAGGAAGTTATGGATGCAAATAGAGAGAAGATGGAGAAGGCTGACAAAGAGAAACAAGAAGCAAATCAAGGAGACACTCTAGTACAAGCCTTCTCATGAACTAGATCTTCCAAGAGCTCTGCATCTGCCACTCTTAAAATCTCAAAGGCTACCAAACTAGAAGTCAAGACATCTAGAAAAAGGGAAAAGAGGATGAAGACCAAAGCCACAAGGTCATATACAAGCCTTAAGGATGATGAAGAAATAGAATCTGATGAGTAAATCAAGAAAATGAAGAAGAAGAAAATGTCAAGGGATTTCTCTGCTAGTAAAAATGAGGAAGAAAAGGTAGAGGAATTTGTTGAAAAGTCCACTCTTTCCATTGATGACATCATCAAGGCAGTTACTGTGGATGGGAACCTATAGCCAGTAATAGAGTTCTATGATGAATACAGTGATACTGACAAGAGAATTTTGGAAGAAGCTACTGTCAGGTACCTGAACATTGTTAGGGTTAGCCGACAGAAGATATCAATTAAATGCAAATAAAGATTAAACAGAGAAATGGAAATACACAGAATTAATAACAGCGAGAGACAAGATTTAACGTGGTTCACCCAAACTCAGGCTACATCCACCAAACAGAGAGTCCAATATTATTATCCAGTAAATCAAACCGATTACAATCAGCAATCCCTGCAACTCAATACCGCTGCAAATGCTACAATACAATACTCAAACCCTAACCCTTGGCCGCTTTTTATCAAGCCTTTTTGTCGGTTACAAAAATTAGGGTTTTCTTATGTCAGTCATAAAAAAATAGGATTTTTTAAGTCGGCCCTAAAAAAAAATTTCTCGGGGGCTGCCGCCCCCGAACCCCCGCTCAGGACCCAGCCCTGCCCCGAACCCTGGTGAGGATACATGGCTAATGGACAGTACTTTCCTGATCAGTCGCCACCTACCAACAATCTCCCACTTGGAGACTGATCAGGCTCCACACCAAAACAATCTCCCACTTGGAGACTGATCCTGGATGACACCGCTACGCATGCAGCTCCCACTGGAAAATAAGCACCTTGGACTCTACTGTTCAATTGTTATTGTGTTCAGTCTAGAAGACCAATCGAAGCTGAAGAGGAGCTCAGCTTCTCCCTTGTCACTGCCTTTGTAAACATATCCGCTGGATTTTCATCTGTATGTATCTTTTCCAGCCTTAACTGTCCATTATCCAACACTGACCGAATAAAGTGATACCACAACTGTATGTGTTTGGTCTTTGAATGTAAGGTAGAATTCTTTGCAAGATGTATGGCACTTTGACTGTCTGTATACAAAGAACTGTTAGCCTATTGTTTACCCAATTCTTCCATGAAAGATTGTAGCCATATCATCTCCTTGCTTGCCTCTGTTGCAGCAACATATTCTGCCTCTGTGGTGGATAAAGCAACCACCTTTTGCAACCTAGAAATCCAACTCACTGATTTTCCACCTACAGTAAAGATATAACTTGTAGTACTCCGCCTGGTATCAATATCCCCTACCAAATCTGAGTCTACATAACCTGCTAAATCAGTATTAGAACCCCCAAAACATAAGTGTTTATCAGATGTACCTCTTAAATATCTGAGAATCCATTTGACCGCATTCCAATGCTCAAATCTGGGATGACTCATATACCTACTAACGACTCCGACAGCATGTGCAATATCTGGTCTTGTGCATACCATGGCATACATTAAACTTCCTACAGCTGAAGCATAGGGTATCTTGGACATTTTCTCTTCCTCCTCTTGTGTCTTTGGACACATCTCCTTAGTCAATTTCAAATGACTAGGCAAAGGTGTACTGATAGCTTTGGCATTCTCCATGTGGAATCTCTGCAACACCTTTTCAACATAAGCAGCCTGAGATAGAGTCAATTTTCTGTTCTTCCTATCTCTGCAAATTTTCATACCAAGGATTTGTTTTGCTGCCCCCAAATCCTTCATATCAAATGACTGTGATAACTGATGTTTTAACTCTCTGATGTGATCCATGTTAGACCCAGCTACAAGCATGTCATCAACATATAAACATAAAATGATGTAGCTGTCATTATCCAACCTCTTAAAATAAACACAATGGTCAGAATTACACCTACTGTAGCCTTGCTCAGCCATAAAACTATCAAATTTCAAATACCATTGCCAAGGTGCTTGTTTCAGGCCATACAAGCTTTTCTTCAATCTGCACACTTGTTTCTCCTTACCTTTGACCTTAAATCCCTGTGGTTGTGCCATGTATATCTCCTCCTCCAAATCACCATGGAGAAAGGCAGTTTTCACATCTAGCTGTTCCAAATGCAAATCTTCAGCAGCCACAATACTTAAAACAGTACGAATAGAAGTCATTTTGACAACCGGAGAAAATATCTCATCAAAATCAATGCCCTGTTTCTGTGCAAATCCTTTTACAACTAACCTGGCCTTAAATCATTTCTTACCTCCATCTTCCTCTTTCAGCCTGTAAACCCATTTGTTTGGTAAAGCCTTTTTACCTATAGGTAACTTACATAATTCCCAAGTCTGATTTTTCAGCAAGGAGTCCATTTCTTCTTGCATGGCAAGCTCCCACTGAACTTGTGTATTCACCTGCATAGCTTTATCATACCCTTCTGGTTCACCAGCATCTGTTAACAAAATAGAATACAAAGAGGGAGAAAACCTTTCAGGAGGTCTACTTATCCTTGTTGACCGTCTAACATTCACTGGAGTTTGTGGTATTTCTGGTTGCTATTGCAGAGCATGAGGAGCCACTGGAACATCACTATTTGGAGTATCATCCAACACCACATAATCATTTTCTTTCTTCTCATGCTGCTGCAACTGATCTTTGTACAACACCTTCTCATTGAATATAACATCCCTGCTTCTCACAATTTTTTGATTTTCAAAATCCCAAAGCCTATAACCAAATTCATCAATGCCATATCCAACGAAGGTACATTTTTTTGATTTTGCATCCAGCTTGGTTCTATTTTCAGAATCTATATGTGCAAATGCTTCACAGCTAAAGGTTTTCAGAAAAGAATAACTCACCTTCTTGTCAGTCCATGCTTCCTCTGGAATACCACAGCCCAAAGGAACTGAAGGACTTCTGTTAATTAAATATACAGCAGTGTTGACAGCCTCTGCCCACATGTTTAAAGGCAGTCCAGCATGCAATCTCATGGTCCTTGCACGCTCCATTATTGTCCTATTCATGCGTTCAGCCACTTCATTTTTCGGTGGAGTCCCTGGAACCGTTTTCTGCCTACGAATTCCATTAAAGGAACAATAGTCTTCAAATTCTTTGCTGCAATACTCACCGCCATTATTAGATCTGAGACATTTTAATCTTTTACCTGTCTCATTTTCAACCAAGCTTTTCCATTTCTTAAATGTTTCAAATACATCAGATTTCTGTCTAAGGAAATAAATCCAGACCTTCCTAGTTGCTTCATCTATGAATGTAACATAATACCGAGAGCCACCAAAAGAAGATACCTGAGCTGGTCCCCATACATCTGTATGCACAAGCTCCAACTTTTTATTTTTCTTTTGCTTCCCATCTCTGAGAAAATTGACTCTCTTTTGTTTTCCATACACATAACTTTCACAGAAATCCATATTAATACATTTCAGACCTGGTAAAACTTTCTTAGAATGAAGTACCTTCATACCTTTTTCACTCATATGCCCAAGTCTGTTATGCCACAGTGTTGTTTCAGAACCTGCAGCAACTTTTCCAGTCTCTTCCTACAAACCTGCAGCAACTATTCCTAAACCTGTTTGTTTTTCCTCTATAAAATCTAAAGTAGAAGGAATAGTATGACCTGTACAAAGATATAAGGTGCCTACTTTTACACCTTTTGCTACTACTAAGGCACCTTTTGAAACCTTCCAATTTTTATCAGTAAATGTAACAGTGCAACCTTGTTCAGTTAGTTGCCCTACTGAAATTAAATTCCTACTGAGCCTTGGAACATACCTCACCTCTTGTAGTAGCCAATGATTCCCATTCTGCAACTTAATCTTGATTCTTCCCTTTCCAACAATCTGACAGGGTTCATTATCTCCCAAATAAACCAGCCCAAAATCCCCTTGGACATAATCAAGGAAATAACTTCTATGGGGCGTAGCATGAAATGAGGCCCCTGAATTTAAAACCCATGAATCATCAGCATTATCTAGGGAAAGAATCAAAGCATCATCTTCAGACTTATTGCTTACCACATTTGCTTCCTTATTGCCTTCTTGTTTGTCTCCTTTATTTTTCCGAGACCAGCAATCTTTCTTCAGATGACCTGGTTTTCCACAGTACCAGCAATCCTTCTGTCCTCTGGTTTGGGATCTTTTGTCCTTTGATTTTCCTCGTGACTTCCCATGACCTCCAGAACCTTTTCCTCTCTCCTTTGATCTACCCCTGCTTTTTGCGTTCAAAACACTGCCTAATTTGGATCCACCTGAACTTTTCTTACGAATTTCCTCACTTAGAATAACACCAACCACATCATCAAATTTTAGGGTATTTGAACCAGAAACAAAGTTACTAACCGCCATTACCAAACTATCCCAGCTTTCAGGCAATGAACATAATATCAAGAGAGCTCTAACTTCTTCATCAAATTTTACATTTACAGAAGTCAATTGACTGACAATCGTATTAAATTCATTTAAATGACCTGTCACAGATCCACCTTCAACCATTTTCAAATTAAACAACTGCTTCATGAGAAATACCTTATTTGAGGTTGAGGGTTTTTCATACAATTTAGCCAAAGCCTTCATCAGACCATCTGTTGTCTTCGCTTCCGTTATATTGAATGCCACCGATGGTGCCAGGCACAACCGAATGGTTCCCAGTGCCTTTCTGTCAAGAAGATTTCAATCCTCATCAGACATTGTTGCCGGTTTCTTGGCTACTCCTTCCAACGGCCTCCATAAATCCTTTTGATAGAGGTAATCTTCCATCTGCATCTTCCATAACTGATAGTTCTGCCCATTGAATTTATCAACCTTCATTTTACCCTCGTCCGCCATTTCTCCCACTCAACCGTGAGACTTTCCTGCAGACGATAATCGAACACAACCCGCTCTGATACCACTTGTTAGGGTTAGCCGGTAGAAGATATCAATTAAATGCAAATAAAGATTAAACAGAGAAATAGAAATACACAGAATTAATAACAGCGAGAGACAAGATTTAATGTGGTTCACCCAAACTCGGGCTACATCCACCAAATAGAGAGTCCAATATTATTATCCAGTAAATCAAACCGATTACAATCAGCAATCCCTGCAACTCAATACCACTGCAAATGCTACAATACAATACTCAAACCCTAACCCTTGGCCGCTTTTTATCAAGCCTTTTTGTCGGTTACAAAAATTAGGGTTTTCTTATGTCGGTCATAAAAAATAGGATTTTTTAAGTCGGCCCTAAAAAAAATTTCTCGGGGGCTGCCGCCCCCGAACCCTGATGAGGATACATCGCTAGTGGACAGTACTTTCCTGATCAGTCGCCACCTACCAACAATCTCCCACTTGGAGACTGATCAGGCTCCACACCAAAACAAACATTTACAATAAAGCCTTCATTGAAATTATATCATTAATTCCTAAGAGTCTAGAAAAGGTTCTTGAACTGAGAAAAGAGAATGCAAAGGTAAAAGACCTAGAGATTTGGGAACAAATAATGATTCAGCTTTATCCTTCTATAACTCCAAAACAAATGGACATGATTTTTAAGGATTGTAAGGATGAGTTCCAGACTAAGGCAAGAATGAATAAACTTATGCTTGGAGAAACTAACCAAGTAGCAAGTGAAACAAAAGATATCTTCTAAAATGCTTTGAAAAGATTCAATCTTCCTATTATAGAGGAAATAGTTGAAGAACCTTCTATCATGGATGTTGAAGAATTAAATGTAACCAATAAAGAATCTTCTGACAAGGATGTAGAAGGATCAGAAGAGATAGATGAAGAGAAGTCTAAGGACTTGGATTCCTCTATTCTGGAAGAGGAATTCAATGATGCAACAAACACCAGTGACATCTCTCCTCTGGATCCCACTGCAGACATTCCACACTCTAAAGCTGAAGGAGAAGATAGAAGAGAAGAGAAGGTGATTCAAGAAGAAGAGGTTAAGGGAAAAGAAGAACAAGTAGAAAAGACTAATGATGATTGTTCTTCTATCCCAAAAGAAAAGAAGACTCAATCACCAGCAAGAGACACTGCAGAGGCAGTAAAGAACTTCTTAAACAAAGAAATGATGGAGATAGATGAACCAAGCTCTTTCAAGGCCCACTAAATTTTGACTCTCTCTGGTTTAGACAATGAAAATAACATCTTTTGCTCAAGCCAAAGCTAAAGAAAACCTCCTAAAATCTCACATGGAAGACTGTGAATTGTTGGAGATTGCATCTGGGATGCTGGAAAAGATCATGCCATCCTTCCAAAAGGATCCTTCGGCCTCACCATCCGGTAACTTGAAATCTTTGGTAAATTTTGTTAGCACTCATTTTGAATCTCTAGAGAAATCAACAGAAGAAAAGGTCCAGAAGGAGTTTCTAGGAAAAAGATTCACTGAAGTACAAGGACTGATCGCTAATAATAGGACCCTAGACATTGGAGTAAAGAGCCTTGAAAACGCTCTTACAGATGGTGGGGACATATACAAATTTTGTTTATCTTGGCCCAAAGTGACAAAGGACATTGAGAAGAAAGTGAAAGAACAAGAAGGTAAACTGTCAAGTTTATCTCAGAATTTTGATCCCCTTACTACCTCTTTATTGAATCAAGAATGCCAGGCCATTGTTACCATAAATGAAATAAAGAGGCTAGACAAAGAAAAGAAGAACATAATAAACATAATGGGTGAACTCAGAGGGATAATTATCCCTAAGCTAGAGGCAATGCATGAGGCCTTGACAGATGCTCAGACCACAGCCTGGACCAGTGATTCGGTAGATTTAAGAAGGGCAGAAGCATATGCATTTTTGTTGAGTGGTCTCATCTCCATTTTGGATAGGATGAAGTAGAGTTGGGCCACAGAATTTGTACAGTTGAAGGCCACTTTTGCAGATATACTTAAGTATATGTAAGTATAACATATATATACTTATGCGGCCATGTATAGGATATTTTTTCCAAAATTTTGGTATGTGGATTCTGCCCTTTGCCATTGATGTCAAAGGTGGAGTGAGGAGTAGTGAAAAATATGGAATCCAGCTAAGGGGGAGCTTTGGTAAAATAATGCAAAAGACAGAGCATCAGCTAAGGGGGAGTTACTGTGACACTTCACCATTTTTCACTAAGTGTTTCCATCAATGCCAAAGGGGGAGATTGTTGGCAAGAGACACTATGTGGCTTCATTAGTGTTGTCATTGATGGCAACAAAGTCTATCCCACACATCCGCAATACATAGTATGCCTATACCAGAAGTTAGTTTGAAGATTGTTCTGGTTTGGTGAACAAGAACAAAGTATGTAACAAGGTTTGACAATCAGGTCTGGATCTCTCAGATGGTGTAAATCAGCAAGTTACTAACTTGGACAAGTCAAGACAGGTGTCATGACTACTGTATTCCAGAGATTTAGCCTCCAGTGATAAAGCATGAAAAAGATATGAGCATCTGACTATTGGGTTCTAGTCAGGTAGAGTAGATAGAGAAAGAACTGACTGACAGAGTATCAGACTTCAATCCGAATGAGTAAAAGGTGTTGATCAAGTAACTTGTGGGATTATGCATTGTTGGCCGACATGATTAATGAATTCTATGCCTATGTTTTTGATATGCATCACAAATCAAGCATGGATTCAGCTGACAGATCAGTAACTTGCAAATATCTTGAGTGTTCTTGTTGTCGACTAGAAAGTTGATGAAATCCTTGATGTGGATATATATACCAGATGGATTCCAGTATGTAGAGGTGTGTGGTGTAGAAGTGATGAAATAAAGTGTGAAAAAAGGTAGGGATAAGTGTGAGAGCAGCAATTCAAGTCCGGTATGTGATAGAGAAATAACATTAAATAGAGGAAGGATGAAGTGCATCAGATCAGTGTATTATGCCTAACCGAAACTAAACTCTTGCATTTGTAGATGCTTCTCATTAGTTCAAACACTTGATTATCTTCTGTAAGTTCTGTAAACAGTGAGTCTCTTGTAGGCAGTGTGCCTCTTGTGAGCAGTGTGCTCGAGCAGTGAGCCCTAATTGGCAAGTGTCATTTTGTACTCCTTTATTCTTTTAACAAAGAATACAATCTTGGGTTAGTTACCCTGTGGTTTTTCCCGTAAGAGGGTTTTCCACATAAAAATTCTTGTGTTAAGTGTGTTGAATTTATTTCTCCTCTTATGATTACATATGCTTTCATGTTTTGATGCAACACTGATTATTAAGATACAAAAGGAAAAGAAAGTTAAGGAAATTTTGAGATAACTGATTCACCCCCCTCTCAGTTATCTACCTTGTTTCCAATAGTTTGGGCACAATACATGACCATGCCTAATCTAAATGTACCCATCCGTACATGTTGGAACTGTCAGTTTGGTCAGATAAGGAGTAGGATGAAAGGTACACCCCTTTGCAACTTTACTCTACCTCCTTTTGATGATTTTTGGGGTAATAGAAAACCTTTCACCACGAGAAAACACCTCAAAGATTTCAAAAACTAAGAGAGGTTATTGTAGAGGGACCCAATGTGATCTTGTAGTCTCAAACAAAATGTTTCTAAGTGGCATGGTTTTTGAGTAACAACTCCTTAAAGATTTCTACCTTTTTGCACTTTAGACTCTTCAGGGATATCGTCAGTACAATGCAGCTCAAACTATTTCAGCATGTTTGCGTGCAAAAAAGGACCATACCTAGCCTAAACATAACCATCTGGATGTGTTGGAACTGTCAATTTGGTCACATCAAGAGTAGGAAGAAAATTACACCCCTTTACAACTTTACACTACCTCCTTCTGACAATTTTTGGGGCAGCAGAAAACCTTTCATCATAGCCAAATACCTCAGAGATGTCAAAAATTGAGAGAGGTTATTGTAGAAAGACCCTATATGATCTCATATCTTTAGACGGAATGTTTCTAAGTGACACTTTCTGAGTAATAGATCATTAAAGATTGCTATCTTTTTACACCTTAGACTCTTTAAGGATATCGTCGGTATAATGTAGGTTGAACTATTTCAGCATTTTTGGGTACAAAACAAGACCATGCCTAGTCTAAACATACCCATCTAGACATGTTGGAACTATTAGTTTGGTCGCATCAGGAGCAGAACGAAAGTTACACCCCTTTGCAACATTACACTACCTCTTTCTGATGATTTTTGGGGCAGCAGAAAATCTTTCACCACGGGCAAACACCTCAGAGATATCAAAAACTGAGAGAGGTTATTATAGAGGGACCCTACATGATCTCATAGCATTAGAAAAAATATTTCTAATTAGAATAGTTTTTAATTAATAGCTCGTCAAATATTGCTATCTTTTTACACTTTAGACTCTTTAGGGATATCGCCGATACAATGTAGCTCAAACTATTTTGATATGATTGGGTGCAAAATAGGACCATACCTAGCCTAAACATATCCATTTAAATGCGTTGGAACTATCAATTTTGTCACATCAAGACTAGGATGAAAGTTACAACCCTTTGAAATATTACAATACCTCCTTCTGACAATTTTTGGGGCAGCAGAAAACTTTTCACCACGAGAAAACACCTCATAGATAGAAAAACTAAGAGAGTTATTGTAGATAGACCCTACATGATCCTGTAACCTTAGATAAAGTATTTCTAAGTGACACAGTTTTTGAGTAATAGCTCGTCAAAGATTGCTCCCTTTTTACACTTTGGACTCTTCAGGGATATCACTAGTACAATGTAGCTTGAACTACTTTGGCATGTTTGGGTGTAAAATAAGACCATACCTAGCCTAAATGTACCCATCTAGATGCATTGGAACTATCAATTTAGTTGCATCAAGAGCAGGATGAAAGTTACACCCCTTTGCAACTTTACACTACCTCCTTCTGATGATTTTTGGGGTAGCAGAAAACTTTTCACCACAGGTAAATGCCTCAGAGATATAAAAAATTGAGAGAGGTTATTATATACTGACCCTACATGATCTTGTAGCCTTAGACGAAATGTGTCTAAGTGACAGTTTTTTAGTAACAGCTCATCAAAGATTGCTACATTTTTGTACTTTGGACTCTTCAGGGATATCGCCGGTACAATATAGCTTGAACTATTTCGGCATGTTTGGTACAAAATAGGACCATACCTAGCCTAAATATACCTATCCAAATGTGTTGGAATTGTCAATTCAGTCACATCAATAGCAGGACAAAAGTTACGCCCCTTTGCAACTTTACACTACCTCCTTCTGACAATTATTTGGGTTGTAGAAAACCTTTCACTATGGGAAAACACCTCAGAGATATCAAAAACTGAGAAAGGTTATTGTAAAGGGACCCTACATGATCTTGTAGCCTAAGATGAAATATTTTTAAGTGACACTATTTCTGAGTAATAGCTCGTCAAAGATTATTATTTTTTGTATTTTGGACTCTTCAGGGATATCATCGGTACAATGTAGCTCAAACTATTTCGACATGTTTGTGTGCAAAACATGACCATGCCTAGCCTAAAAATACCCATTTCGATGCATTGAAACTATCATTTTGGTCGCATCAGGAGCAAGACGAAAGTTACACCCCTTTGCAACTTTAAACCACCTGCTTCTAACAATTTTTGGGGCAGCAGAAAAATTTTCACCATAGGCAAACACCTCAGAGATATCAAAAAATGAGAAAGGTTATTGTAGAGGAATCCTACATGATCTCATAGCCTCAGATTAAATATTTCTAAGTGACATGGTTACTGAGTAACAGTTCGTCAAAAACTGCTGCTTTTTTGCACTTTGGACTCTTCAGGGATATCGCAGGTACAATGTAGCTCAAAATATTTTGACATGTTTGGGTACAAAAAGGACCATGCCTAGCCCAAATGTACTCATACGAATGCATTGGAACTGTTAGTTTAGTCCCATCAGGAGCAGGATGAAAGTTACACCCCTTTGTAACTTTACACTATCTTCTTCTGATAATTTTTTAGGTAGCAAAAAACCTTTCACCATGAACAAATGCATCAAACTTATCAAAAACTAAGAGAGCTTATTGTAAAGGGGCCCTACATGATCTCGTAGCCTTAGGCAAAATATTTTTAAGTGAGACAGTTTCTGAGTAATAGTTCATCAAAGATTGTTGCCTTTTTGCACTTTGGACTCTTTAGGGATGTCACCAGTACAATGTAGCTCGAATTATTTCAGCATGTTTGGGTGTAAAATAGGACCATGTCTAACCTAAACATACCCATCTAGATGCATTGGAACTATCATTTTGGTTGTATCAAGAGGAAGAAGAAAGTTACACCCCTTTGCATCTTTACACTACCTCCTCCTAACAATTTTTGGGGAAACAGAAAACTTTTCACCACAGGTAAATGCCTTAGAGATGTCAAAAACTAAGAGAGGTTAATATAGAAAGACCCTACATAATCTTGTATCCTTAGACAAAATTTTTGTAAGTGACACGGTTTTTGAGTAACAACTCGTCAAAGATTGCGACCTTTTTACACTTTGGACTCTTCAAGGATATCGTTGGTACAATGTAGCTTGAACTATTTTGGCATGTTTGGGTGCAAAATAAAACCATATCTAATCTAAACATACCCATCTAGATGTGTTGGAATGGTCAGTTTGGTCGCATCAGGAGCAAGACGAAAGTTACACGCCTTTGCAACTTTACACTACCTCCTTCTAATGATTTTTGGGGCAATAAAAAACCTTTCACCGCAGGCAAATGCCTTGGAGATATCAAAAATGAAGAGAGGTTATTGTATAGGGACCCTATGTGATCTCATAGCCTCAGATGGAATGTTTCTAATTGGAATGGTTTCTGAGTAAGAGCTCATCAAATATTGCTATCTTTTTGCACTTTCGACTCTTTAGGGATATCGCAGGTACAATGTAGCTTGAACTATTTCAACATGATTGGGTGTAAAATAGGACTATACCTAGCCTAAACGTACCCATCCAAATGTATTGAAACTATCATCTTTGTCGCATCAGGAGCAGGACAAAAGTTACACCCCTTTACAACTTTACACTACCTTCTGACAATTTTTGGGGCAACAGAAAATCTTTCACCATGGACAAACACATTAGAGATAATAAAAATTGAGAGAGGTTATCATAGAGGGACCCTACATAATCCCGTAACCTTAGACAAAATATTTCTAAGTGACATGGTTTCTAAGTAACAACTCATCAAATATTGCTCCCTTTTTGCACTTTGGACTCTTCAGGGATATCACTGATACAATGTAGCTTGAACTATTTCAGTATTTTTGGGTCCAAACCAAAACCATGCCTAACCTAAATGTACCCATCCAGATGCATTGGAACTATCAATTTGGTTGCATCAAGAGAAGGATGAAAGTTGCACCCCTTTGCAACTTTACACTACCTCCTTCTGATGATTTTTTGGGTAGTAGGAAACCTTTCAGCACGGATAAACACCTAAGAGATATAAAAAAATTAGAGAGATTATTGTAGAGGGACCCTACATGGTCTCATAGCCTTAGACAGAATGTGTCTAAGTGACACAGTTTTTGAGTAACAGCTTTTTAAAGATTGCTACCTTTTTGCACTTTAGATTCTTTAGGGATATCATCGGTACAATGTAGCTCGAACTATTTCGGCATGTTTGGGTACAAAAAAGGACCATGCCTAACCTAAACATACCTATTCATATGTGTTGGAACTGTCAGTTTAGTTGCATCAGGAACAAAACGAGAGTTACATCCCTTTGTAACTTTACACTACCTCCTTCTGACGATTTTTAGGGTAGCAGAAAAAATTTCACCACGGGAAAAGACCTCAGAGATATCAAAAAATGAGAGAGATTATTGTAAAGGGAAGCTACATGATCCCGTAGCCTTAGACAGAATGTTTTTAAGTGACACGATTTCTGAGTAACAGCTCATCAAAGATTTTTGTCTTTTTGCACTTTGGACTCTTCAGGGATATTGCTAGTATAATGTAGCTTCAACTATTTTGGCATGTTTATGTACAAAGGAAGACTATAGCTAGCCTAAAAATACCAATCTAAATGCATTGGAACTATCATTTTGGTCGCATTAAGAGCAGGATAAAAGTTACACCCCTTTGCAACTTTACACTACCTCCTTCTAACAATTTTTAGGGCAGCAGAAAATATTTCACCATGGGCAAATGCCTAAGAGATATAAAAGAATGAAAGGTTATTGTAGAGGGACCCTACATGATCCTGTAGCCTCAGATGGAATGTTTCTAAGTGACACAGTTTCTGAGTAATAGTTCGTCAAAGATTGCTGCCTTTTTCCACCTTGGACTCTTCAGGGATATCACCGGTACAATGTAGCTCGAACAATTTTAGCATGTTTGGGTGCAAAAAGGACAATGCCTAGCCTAAACCTACCTATACGTATGTGTTGGAATTGTTAGTTTGGTCGCATCAGGAGAAGGATGAAAGTTAAACCCCTTTGCAAATTTACATTATCTCTTTCTAACGATTTTTGGGGTAGCAGAAAAATTTTCACCATGAGTAAATGCCTCATAGTTATCAAAAACTAAGAGAGGCTATTGTAGAGGGACCCCACGTGATCCTACAGCCTTAGACAAAATATTTTTAAGTGACAGTTTTTTAGTAACAGCTTGTCAAAGATTGTTGCCTTTTTGCACTTTGGACTCTTCAGGGATATTACCGGTACAATGTAGCTCGAACTGTTTTGACATGTTTAGGTGAAAAATAGGACTATACCTACCCTGAAATTACCTATATAGATGCATTGGAATTGTCACTTTGATCGTATCGATAGCAGTAAAAAAGTTACACCCCTTTAGAACTTTACACTACCTCCTCTTGATAATTTTTAGGGTAGCAAAAAACCTTTCATCACGGGCAAATGCATCAGAGATGTCAAAAAATGAGAGGTTATTGTAGAGGGACCCGACATGAACTCGTATCCTCAGATGGAATGTTTCTAAGTGACATAGTTTCTGAGTAACAACTCAGCAAAGATTGCTACCTTTTTGCACTTTAGACTCTTCAAGGATATCATTGGTACAATATAGCTCAAACTGTTTCGGTATGTTTGGGTGCAAAACAAGACCATGTCTAGCCTAAATGTACCTATTCGAATGCATTGAAACTATCAATTTGGTCATATCAGGAGCAGGATGAAAGTTACACCTCTTTGTAACTATACACTGCATGCATCTAAATATTTTTGGGGTAGCAGAAAAATATTCACCGTGGTTAAACATCTCAGAGATATAAAAAACTGAGAGGGGTTATTGTAGAGGGACCCTACATGATCCCATATCTTCAGATGAAATATTTCTAAGTGACACACTTTATGAGTAATAGCTCGTCAAAGATTGCTACCTTTTTGCACTTTGGACTCTTCAAGGATATCTCTGGTACAATGTAGGTCAAACTATTTCGGCATGTTTCAGTAAAAAAGGACCATACCTAATGTAAAAATACCCATCCAGATGCATTGGAACTACCAGTTTGGTCACATCAAGAGCAGGACAAAAGTTACACCCCTTTGCAACTTTACACTACCTCCTAATAATTTTTGGGGTAATAGAAAAACTTTCACCATGAGTAAAGGCCTCAAATATTTTAAAAATTGAGAGAGGTTATGGTAGAGGGTCCTTATGTGATCCTGTAACATTAAACATAATATTTCTAAGTGACATAGTTTCTGAGTAACAACTCATCAAAGATTGCTACCTTTTTGCACTTTAGACTCTTCAGTGATATCGTCGGTACAATGTCACTTGAATTATTTTAGCATGTTTACGTGCAAAAAATTACCATAACTAGCCTAAATGTACCCATCCAGACCTATTGGAACTGTCAGTTTGGTCACATCAAGAGTAGGAAGAAAGTTACACCCCTTTGCAACTTTACTCTACCTCCACCTAATAATTTTTGGGGCAGTAGAAAACCTTTCACCATGGGCAAATGCCTCAGAGATCTCAAAAACTAAGAAAGGTTATTATAGAGGGACCCTACATGATCTCGTATCCCCATATGGAATGTTTCAAAGTGACACGGTTTCTAAGTAACAGCTCATCAAATATTACTACCTTTTTGTACTTTAGACTCTTCAAGGATATCATTGGTACAATGTAGCTTGAACTATTTTGGCATGTTTCGATACAAACAAGACTATGCCTAGTCTAAATGTACCCATCCAGACATCTTGGAATTGTCAGTTTGGTCGCATCAAGGGCGGGATGAAAGTTACACCCTTTTCTAACGATTTTTAGGACAACAGAAAACCTTTCAGCATGGGCAAACACCTCAGAGATATCAAAAACTAAGAGAGGTTATTGTAGAGGGACCCTACATGATCTCATAGCCTTAGACAGAATGTTTCTAATTTGAATGGTTTCCAAGTAATAGCTCGTCAAATATTGCTACATTTTTGCACTTTGAACTCTTTAGGGATATCATCGGTACAATGTAGCTCAAACTGTTTCAGCATGATTGGGTGCAAAACAAGACTATGCCTAGCCTAAACATCCCCATCCAAATGCATTGGAACTATCAATTTTGTCACATAAGGAGAAGGACGAAAGTTACACCCCTTTGCAACTTTACACTACCTCCTCACGATTTTTGGGGTAGTAGAAAACCTTTCACCATGAACAAATGCATCAAACTTATCAAAAACTAAGAGAGCTTATTGTAAAGGGGCCCTACATGATCTCGTAGCCTTAGGCAAAATATTTTTAAGTGAAACAGTTTCTGAGTAACAGCTCATCAAAGATTGTTGCCTTTTTACACTTTGGACTCTTTAGGGATGTCGCCAGTACAATGTAGCTTGAATTGTTTCATAATGTTTGGGTACAAAATAGGACCATGTCTAACCTAAACGTACCCATCTAGATGCGTTGGAACTATCGTTTTGGTTGTATCAAGAGGAAGAAGAAAGTTACACCCTTTTGCATCTTTACACTACCTCCTCCTAACAATTTTTGGGGTAACAGAAAACCTTTCACCACAGGTTAATGCCTTAGAGATGTCAAAAACTAAGAGAGGTTAATATAGAAAGACCCTACATAATCTTGTATCCTTAGACAAATTTTTTGTAAGTGACACGGTTTTTGAGTAACAACTCATCAAAGATTGCGATTTTTTTGCACTTTGGACTCTTTAAGGATATCGTTGGTACAATGTAGCTTGAACTGTTTCAGCATGTTTGGGTGCAAAACAAGACCATATCTAGTCTAAACATACCCATCTAGATGTGTTGGAATGGTCAGTTTGGTCACATCAGGAGCAAGACGAAAGTTACACTCCTTTGCAACTTTACACTACCTCCTTCTAATGATTTTTGGGGCAATAAAAAACCTTTCACCGCAGGCAAACGCCTTAGAGATATCAAAAATGAAGAGAGGTGATTGTAGAGAGACCCTATGTGATCTCATAGCCTCAGATGGAATGTTTCTAATTGGAATGGTTTCCGAGTAATAGCTCATCAAATATTGCTATCTTTTTGCACTTTCGACTCTTTAGGGATATCGCAGGTACAATGCAGCTTAAACTATTTCAGCATGATTGGGTGTAAAATAGGACCATACCTAGCCTAAACGTACCCATCCAAATGTATTGAAACTATCATCTTTGTCGCATCAGGAGCAGGACAAAAGTTACACCCCTTTACAACTTTACACTACCTTCTGACAATTTTTGGGGCAGTAGAAAACCTTTCACCATGGGCAAACACATTAGAGATAATAAAAATTGAGAGAAGTTATCATAGAGGGACCCTACAGGATCCCATAACCTTAGACAAAATATTTCTAAGTGACATGATTTCTAAGTAACAACTCATCAAATATTGCTCCCTTTTTGCACTTTGGACTCTTCAAGGATATCACTGATACAATGTAGCTTGAACTATTTCAACATTTTTAGGTCCAAACCAGAACCATGCCTAACCTAAATGTACCCATTCAGATGCATTGGAACTATCAATTTGGTTGCATAAAGAGAAGGATGAAAGTTGCACCCCTTTGCAACTTTACACTACCTCCTTTTGATGATTTTTTGGGCAGAGTGAAACCTTTCAGCACGGATAAACGCCTAAGAGATATAAAAAAATGAGAGAGGTTGTTGTAGAGGGACCCTACATGGTCTCGTAGCCTTAGACAAAATGTGTCTAAGAGACACAGTTTTTGAGTAACAACTTTTTAAAGATTGCTACCTTTTTGCACTTTAGAATCTTTAGGGATATCATCGGTACAATGTAGCTCGAACTATTTCAGCATGTTTGGGTACAAAAAAGGACCATGCCTAACCTAAACATACCTATTCATATGTGTTGGAACTGTTAGTTTAATTGTATCAGGAACAAGACGAGAGTTACATCCCTTTGTAACTTTACACTACCTCCTTCTGACGATTTTTAGGGCAGCAGAAAAATTTTCACCACGGGAAAAGACCTCAGAGATATCAAAAACTGAGAGAGATTATTGTAAAGGGAAGCTACATGATCCCGTAGCCTTAGACAGAATGTTTTTAAGTGACACGATTTCTGAGTAACAGCTCATCAAAGATTTTTGTCTTTTTGCACTTTGGACTCTTCAGGGATATTCCCAGTATAATGTAGCTTCAACTATTTCGACATGTTTATGTACAAAGGAAGACTATAGCCAGCCTAAAAATACCAATCTAAATGCATTGGAACTATCATTTTGGTCGCATTAGGAGTAGGATAAAAGTTACACCCCTTTGCAACTTTACACTACCTCCTTCTAACAATTTTTAAGGCAACAGAAAATATTTCACCATGGGCAAATGCCTAAGAGATATAAAAAAATGAGAAAGGTTATTGTAGAGGGACCCTACATGATCCTGTAGCCTTAGATGGAATGTTTCTAAGTGACATAGTTTCTGAGTAATAGTTCGTCAAAGATTGCTGCCTTTTTGCACCTTGGACTCTTCAGGGATATCGCCGGTACAATGTAGCTCGAACAATTTTAGCATGTTTGGGTGCAAAAAAGACAATACCTAGCCTAAACCTACCCATACGTATGTGTTGGAACTGTTAGTTTGGTCGCATCAGGAGAAGGATGAAAGTTAAACCCCTTTGCAACTTTACATTATCGCCTTCTGATGATTTTTGGGGTAGCAGAAAAATTTTCACCATGAGTAAATGCCTCATAGTTATCAAAAACTGAGAGAGGCTATTATAGAGGGACCCCACGTGATCCTGCAGCCTTAGACAAAATATTTTTAAGTGACAGTTTTTGAGTAACAGCTTGTCAAAGATTGTTGCCTTTTTGCACTTTGGACTCTTCAGGGATATTACCGGTACAATGTAGCTCGAACTGTTTCGACATGTTTAGCTGAAAAATAGGACCATACCTACCCTGAAATTACCTATATAGATGCATTAGAATTGTCACTTTGGTCGTATCGATAGCAGTAAAAAAGTTACACCCCTTTACAACTTTACACTACCTCCTCTTGATAATTTTTAGGGTAGTAGAAAACCTTTCATCACGGGCAAATGCATCAGAGATGTAAAAAAATGATAGGTTATTGTAGAGGGACCCGACATGAACTCGTATCCTCAGATGGAATGTTTCTAAGTGACACAGTTTCTGAGTAACAACTCATCAAAGATTGCTACCTTTTTGCACTTTAGACTCTTCAAGGATATCATTGGTACAATATAGCTCAAACTGTTTTGGTATGTTTGGGTGCAAAACAAGAGCATGTCTAGCCTAAATGTACCTATTTGAATGCATTGAAACTATCAATTTGGTCACAATAGGAGCAGGATGAAAGTTACACCTCTTTGTAACTATACACTGCATGCATCTGAATATTTTTGGGGCAGCAGAAAAATATTCACCGTGGGTAAACACCTTAGAGATATAAAAAACTGAGAGAGGTTATTGTAGAGGGACCCTACATGATCCCATATCTTTAGATGAAATATTTCTAAGTGACACACTTTATGAGTAATAGCTCGTCAAAGATTGCTACCTTTTTGCACTTTGGACTCTTCAAGGATATCTTCGGTACAATGTAGGTCAAACTATTTTGGCATGTTTTGGTAAAAAAAGGACCATACCTAATGTAAAATTACCCATCCAGATGCATTGGAACTAACAGTTTGGTCACATCAAGAGCAGGACAAAAGTTACACCCCTTTGCAACTTTACACTACCTCCTAATGATTTTTGGGGTAACAGAAAAACTTTCACCATGGGTAAAGGCCTCAAATATTTTAAAAACTGAGAGAGGTTATTGTAGAGGGTCCTTATGTGATCCTGTAACATTAAACATAATGTTTCTAAGTGACACAGTTTCTAAGTAACAACTCATCAAAGATTGTTACCTTTTTGCACTTTAAACTCTTCAGTGATATCATCGGTACAATGTCACTCGAATTATTTTAGCATATTTACGTGCAAAAAATTACCATAACTAGCATAAATGTACCCATCCAGACCCATTGGAACTGTTAGTTTGGTCACATCAAGAGCAGGAAGAAAGTTACACCCCTTTGCAACTTTACTCTACCTCCACCTAATAATTTTTGGGGCAGTAAAAAACCTTTCACCACTGGCAAATGCCTCAGAAATCTCAAAAACTAAGAAAGGTTATTATAGAGGGACCCTACATAATCTTGTATCCCCATATGGAATGTTTCTAAGTGACACGGTTTCTGAGTAACAGCTCATCAAATATTGCTACCTTTTTGCACTTTAGACTCTTCAAGGATATCATTGGTACAATGTAGCTTGAACTATTTTGGTATGTTTCGATACAAACAAGACTATGCCTAGTCTAAATGTACCCATCCAGACATCTTGAAACTGTCAGTTTTGTCGCATCAAGGGCGGGATGAAAATTACACCCTTTTCTAACGATTTTTAGGATAGCAGAAAACCTTTCACCATGGGCAAACGCCTCAGAGATATCAAAAACTAAGAGAGGTTATTGTAGAGGGACCGTACATGATCTCATAGCCTCAGACAGAATGTTTCTAATTTTAATGGTTTCCAAGTAATAGCTCGTCAAATATTGCTACATTTTTGCATTTTGAACTCTTTAGGGATATCATCGGTACAATGTAGCTCAAACTGTTTCAGCATGATTGGTTGCAAAACAAGACCATGCCTAGCCTAAACATCCCCATCCAAATGCATTGGAACTATCAGTTTTGTCCCATCAGGAGAAGAATGAAAGTTACATCCCTTTGCAACTTTACACTACCTCCTCACGATTTTTGGGGTAGCAGAAAACCTTTCACCACGGGCAAACACTTCAGAGATATCAAAAACTCAGAGAGGTTATCATATAGGGATCCTATGTGATCATGTAACCTCAGATAAAATGTTTCTAAGTGACACGGTTTCTAAGTAACATCTTGTCAAAGATTTCTCTTTTTTTGCACTTTTGACTCTTCAGGGATATCACTGGTACAATGTAGCTTGAACTATTTCGGCATATTTGGGTATAAAATAGGACCATGCCTAACCTAAATGTACCCATCCAGATGTGTTGGAATTATCAATTTAGTCACATCAGATG
This sequence comes from Cunninghamia lanceolata, assembly GCA_027924645.1. Taxonomy (NCBI): domain Eukaryota; kingdom Viridiplantae; phylum Streptophyta; class Pinopsida; order Cupressales; family Cupressaceae; genus Cunninghamia; species Cunninghamia lanceolata. The sequence goes on from BSBN01000793.1 coordinate 4,699,876, forward strand.
CAGGATGAAACTTACAACCCTTTGCAACTTTACACTACCTCCTAATGATTTTTGGGGTAGCAAAAAATTTTCACCACTGGTAAACCCTTTTGAGATTTTAAAAACTAAGAGAGGTTATTGTAGAAGAACCCTACATGATCTGATAACCTTAGATGGAATGTGTCTAAGTGACACAGTTTCTGAGTAACATCTCATCATAAATTGCTGCATTTTTGTACTTTAGACTCTTCAAGGATATTGTCGGTACAATGTAACTTGAACTATTTCAACATGTTTGGGTGCAAAATAGGATCATGCCTAGTCTAAACATACCTATCTAGACATGTTGGAACTATCATTTCTGTCACATCATGGCTAGGATGAAAGTTACACCCCTTTGCAACTTTACACTACCTCCTTCTGACAATTTTTGGGCCAACAAAAAACCTTTCACCATGAGAAAATGCCTTACAGATATCAAAAACTAAGAGAGATTATTGTAAAAGGACTCTACATGATCTCGTAGCCTCAGATGGAATTTTTTTAAGTGACATATTTTCTGAGTAACATCTCATCAAAGATTGTTGTCTTTTTGCACTTTGGAGTCTTTAGGGATATCGCTGATACAATGTAACTCGAACTATTTCGACATGTTTGTGTGCAAAATAGGACCATGCCTACCCTAAACATACCCATATGGATGCATTGGAACTGTCACTTTGGTCACATCAGGAGCAAGAAGAAAGTTACACCCCTTTGCAACTTTACACTACCTCCTTCTGACAATTTTTTGGGTAGCAGAAAAATTTTTACCATGGGCAAATACCTCAGAGATATCAAAAAAAGAAAAAGGTCATTATAGAGGGTCCCTACCTAATCCCATATCCTCAGATGGAATGTTTCTAAGTGACATAGTTTCTGAGTAATAGTTTGTCAAAGATTGCTGCCTTTTATACTTTGGACTCTTCAAGGATATCACCGGTACAATGTAGTTCAAACTATTTCAGCATGTTTAGGTGCAAAAGAGACCATGTCTAAGCTAAACACACCAATACAGATGCATTGGAACTATTAGTTTGGTTGCATCAAGAGCAGGATAAAAATTACACCCCTTTGCAACTTTACACTACCTCCTTCTGATAATTTTTGGGGTAGCAAAAAACCTTTCACCACGAGCAAATGTCTCAAAGTTATCAAAAACTGAGAGAGGTTATTTTAGAGGGAGCCTACATGATTCCGCAGCCTTAGACATAATATTTTTAAGTGACAGTTTCTAAGTAACAGCTCATCAAAGATTGTTGCCTTTTTGCAATTTGGACTCTTAAGAGATATCGCCGGTACAATGTAGATCAAACTGTTTCAGCATGTTTGGGTGCAAAAAAGGACCATGCATAGCCTAAACATACCCATCCAAATGCTTTTGAACTGTTAGTTTGGTTGCATCAAGAGTAGAAAGAAAGTTACACCCCTTTGCAACTTTACACTACCTCCTCTTGACAATTTTTGAGGCAGTAGAAAATATTTCACCACAGGTAAATGCCTCATAGATGTCAAAAACTAAGAGAACTTATTGTAGAGGGATTCTACATGATCTTGTCTCCTTAGACAAAATATTTCTAAGTGACATGGTTTCTAAGTAACAGCTCGTCAAAGATTGCTACTTTTTTGCAGTTTAGACTCTATAAGGAATCATCGATACAATGTAGCTTGAACTGTTTTGGCATGTTTGGGTGTAAAAGAGGACCATGCCTAGTCCAAACGTAACCATCCAGATGTGTTGGAACTATCAGTTTGGTTGCATCAAGAGCAAGCCAAAAGTTACACCCCTTTACAACTTTACACTACCTCCTAACGATTTTTAGGGCAGCAAAAAACCTTTCACCATAGGCAAACGCCTCAAAGATTTCAAAATATGAGAGAAGTTATTGTAGAGAGACTCTACATGATTCCATAGCCTAAGACATAATATTTGTAATTGGTACGATTCCTGAGTAATAGCTTGTCAAATATTACTGTCTTTTTGGACTTTGGACTCTTTAGAGATATCACCGGTACAATGTAGTTCAAACTATTTTGGCATGATTGGGTACAAAACAAGACTATGCCTAGCCTAAACCTACCCATCTAAATGCATTGGTACTATTAGTTTTGTCGCATCAGGAGCAGGACAAAAGTTACACCCCTTTGCAACTTTACACTACCTCCTCTTGACAATTTTTGGGGCAACAAAAAACCTTTCACAATAGGAAAACACCTCAGAGATATCAAAAACTGAGAGAGGTTATCGTAAAGGGACCCTACATGATCCCGTAACCTTAGACAAAATATTTTTAAGTGACACAATTTCTGAATAACATCTCATCAAAGATTGCTCCCTTTTTGTACTTTGGACTCTTTAGGGATATTATTGATACAATGTAGCTTGAACCATTTTGACATTTTTGGGTGCAAAAAAGGACCATGCCTAGCCTAAATGTACCCATACAGACATGTTAAAACTATCAGTCTGGTCGCATCAGGAGTAGGATGAATGTTACACCCCTTTGCAACTTTACACTACCTCTTGACAATTTTTGGGGTAACAAAAAACTTTTCACCATGGGTAAACACCTCAGAGATATCAAAAACTAAGAGAGATTATTGTAGAGGGACCCTACATGATCTCATAGTCTTAGACAAAATATGTCTAAGTGACATGATGTTTGAGTAATGTCTCGTCAAAGATTGCTACTTTTTTGCACTTTGGACTCTTTAGGGATATCGCCGGTACAATGTAGCTCAAACTATTTCAGCATGTTTGGGTACAAAATAGAACCATTCCTAGCCTAAACGTACCTATCTAGATGTGTTAAAACTGTTAGTTTGGTTGTATCAAGAGTAGGAAGAAAGTTACACCCTTTTGCAACTTTACACCACCTCCTCCTGACAATTTTTGGGGCAGTAGAGAACTTTTCACCATGGGTAAATGCCTTAGAGATGTCAAAAATTGAAATAGTTTATTGTAGAGGGACCCTACATGATCTCGTATCCTCAGATGGAATGTTTGTAAGTGACATGGTTTCTGAGTAACAGTGCATCAAAGATTGCTACCTTTTTACACTTCAGACTCTTCAAGGATATCGTCAGTACAATGTAGCTCGAACTGTTTCAGCATGTTTGCGTGAAGAAAAAGACCAGGTCTAGCCTAAACGTACCTATCTAGATGTGTTGGAACTATTAGTTCAGTCGTATCAAGAATAAGATGAAAGTTACACCCCTTTGCAACTTTACACTACCTCCTTCTGACAATTTTTGGGACAGTAGAAAACCTTTCACCATGGGTAAACACCCTAGAGATATCAAAAACTAAGAGAGGTTATTGTAAAGGGACCCTACATGATCCTGTAGCCTTAGACGAAATATTTTTAAGTGACACAGTTTCTGAGTAATAGCTCGTCAAAGATTGTTGTCTCTTTGCACTTTGGACTCTTCAGGGATATCACTGGTACAATGTAGATCGAACCGTTTCAGTATGTTTGTGTTAAAAAAAGGACCATGCCTAGCCTAAACATACCCATTTAGATGCATTGGAATTGTTATTTTGGTCGCATCAGAAGCAGGATGAAAGTTACACCCCTTTACAACTTTACACTACCTCCTGACAATTTTTTGGCGCAGAAAAAATCTGTTCACCATGGGCTAACACCTTAGAGCTATCAAAAATTGAGTAAGGTTATTGTAGAGGGACCCTACGTGATCACATAGCCTCAAACAAAATATTTCTAACTAACATGGTTTCTAAGTAATAGTTCGTCAAAGATTGCTACCTTTTTACACTTTGGACTCTTCAGGGATATAGTCGGTACAATGTAACTCAAACTATTTTGGCATGTTTGGGTGCAAACATGACTATGCCTAGCCTAAATGTACCCATACGGATGCATTGGAACTGTTAGTTTGGTCACATCAAGAGCAGGATGAAAGTTACACACCTTAGCAACTTTACACTACCTCCTTCATACAATTTTTGGAGCAACAGAAAACTTTTCACCACAAGAAAATGCCTCAAAGATATCAAAAACTAAGAGAGGTTATTGTAGAGGGACCCTACATGATCCTGTAACCTTAAATAAAATATTTTTAAGTGATATAGTTTTTGAGTAACATCTCGTCAAAGATTGCTAAGTTTTTACACTTTAGACTCTTCAGGGATATCGCCGGTACAATATAGCTTGAACTATTTTGGCATGTTTGGGTGCAAACCAAGACCATGCCTAGCCTAAACATACCCATGCATATGCGTTAAAATTTTTAGTTTGGTCGCATCAAGAGCAGGACGAAAGTTACTCCTCTTTGCAACTTTACACTACCTCCGTCTAACATTTTTGGGATAGCAGAAAACCTTTCACCATGGGCAAACACCTCAGAGATATAAAAAACTAAGAGAGGTTATTGTAGAGGGGTTCTATGTGATCGCATTTCCTTAGACATAATATTTCTAAGTGTCAGGGTTTCCATGAAACAACTCGTCAAAGATTGTTGTCTTTTTGCACTTTGGACTCTTCAGGCATATCACTAGTATGGGTGTAATGTATTAACTTAGATTTTAGAGCAAAGTAAATACTATGGTTTTTAGGAGGTTGAGGACTAGATAACCCTAAACATAATACAACCTAAGTGTTAAAGACCACATGAAGAACACAAAAGGTTATCTAAGACAGATTAAACAGAGAGTATAACATAAAGAAAACTTACCAAACTAGGTCTTTAAAGACAATACACTTAGGGTTTAAAACATAACTAATAACTGCTTGTCAAGTTCATACCACTACTTGAGTGAGATCTTCACTATTCAAGTTCATGCCTTTTCTTGAAGCACTACAACTCTGTGCATCACATCACACACTCTATGAAGAAGCAAGTGTCTTTATATCACAAAACCCAACAACATATCCTGCAAGCATAATGGTATCATCAAACAATAGACAACCAATAGACCTACACAATTATGCATTCCTTACTTATTTACTTAAATCCAAGCACTTTGACATCAATGACAAACATATTCATCACAATATTCACTATATATGTGTAAAAATGCAGCAGTAAACAAAAGAAAATAAACCTATGTAAACTTACAAATTAATATGTATACTTACAAATCAATGTAACATGACTTTACAAAATCAATGTGAATACTTATAAATTAATCCAATGAACCATCCAGGTCTACTCTACTCTCTATTGTGCCAAATATTTCCTGATTGTCAAACTCACACACCTTCCACAAGCTCTTGTTCAAAGGTCTACTCTGAAATTGTATCAAATGAAGATTGGATGCCATGACAAGGTTTGAGTAATGAAGAATCTTCCGATGTATGTCAAAGTCCTAAAATAGCCAAATATTAACACTCTTATGTTGGTACCTTCTAAGCCTATAGGGTATTGGATGTTTTCTCCATTTGTAACTGGGGCCTCCAATTTCTTTTTGGCCTCAACACAATGACACAAGTAATAATATGTTCCCTTTTCATTATCTTCATCTACAATAACTGTATAAACATGCCCTACATTGATATGTATATCAAATTAGATGAAATTAGTCAACATTACAAAAACACTACAAAGTAAGATAACATTAGGAATTTTAAAAACTATGCAAGTAGATATATTACCTCGTTGAACAAGATCTGATATGTGGTCAAAGTCAACTGATGATTCCATCTCTGTCAATTCTAATGTTGTCGGGGGTCGATACATGTCAAGTAAGTTAAAATAACTTAACCTCCATTTGTCAACCCACTCCTTTGACTCACACTCATCCTAGGCTTGAATTGTACATGAAGAACAAAAGCATGCCATCTTTCGTGTATGGATACTCCATGAACCTGCAATTGAACATCTAAAAGAGTGTAGCTCACTTGATCCTATAAGTGTACAACATTCCTCATATGGTGCAATGTTAGTATCATCTATCAACCAAAAAAATCTACAAACTAAACACTTACCTTGATTACCTGGACCCATCGAAGCATTACACCACTCGATGATTGATTTTACATCTGTCAACTTTGCATTGTCTTTATACTTTAACTTTTCTCATGTTATGTCTCTTTTGATACATGCTCCTGCACCGTCATGCTCCCCCTTTCTATTCTTGGCCTCACAAAAGTTCCACATATGTTGAACACCTATAATATTATGCCTCCTGCTCAGCCAATAGAAATTCCATGAGTTATTGAATTTTGATGCACAATTATGTAACCATATGATATGTTGATTGAACAATATGCCCCTTCTAGCCAAATCATTGTAGAACACTTGAAAGCAACCTTACACAAACTCTGTAGAATGCGTGCAATCATCACTAATATAAAAATGATACTCCTTTATGATCTTTTTGTCATCCTCTGTACTATCATTCACATGAATGAATGTGATGTGCACAAATATAGAAACCTATGTGGAGTTGTAATATTGTGATTACACCTCACACTCTGGTTGTAGACTATAGTTCTCTACAAATTCGATGACTGAAACAATGCTACCAACTGGAAATGTGTCCTTGCATGACTTGAATTGCAAGTCCAACAATTGAGCTCTATGGGCATGGCTTGCATACTCATACACTATACTATAACAAAATATAAGCATAAACCGATACACTGGAATCTTTTTAATAACCAATTCACACATCTTTTCTTCTTTACCATATTTTGTATTATATGCCATTGTTTTATACTTGCCGAACTCTACTATTTGTTTCCAACTGCATGTGTTCTTTCCATATGTTCACATATTGGCATACGTTGTAAGACACCGCAATGCTAACATGTGCCATCCAAGAATAATTTCCTGTAGAATATTTGACCTTCCTCTCTTTCACATAAAATTCTTGATATGAAGTCTCTTGAAGATGTTGGTGGGGCATGTATGCCACAATCCTGCAAAACATTGTTAGTATGCAAATCTAAACATATAGATCGATAAACATCAAAATGGTTAGAAAATTCAATATGTAATCTACAACAACAAGTAGTGCATGTGTGATTTATCTTGACATAGAAAGGTTTTATCATTTCAAAATATCTTTGACAAATTTTAATTTGAGGATACATCTCTAGAAATTTACCAAAAAACTATGTTTGAGTCATATCCAAAACATGTTTTGGATGTGGGTCACGGTTGTGACTACCGATTCTACTTCTTACCACATCCCTTTGATTTGGAGATACCCTTGTGTAATTCTTCCAAAAGTCTTCAATTAGTGATCTTAATGCTTCAACAATTGGTTTATCTTTTCATGGTAGTCTCCCTAAGAATACCCATAATTCATTAGCATTGGTGTCCTCAATTATTTGGTGCCTTCCAATGACTCTTGATAAAGTTTTCCTGTTAATTCTCAATGCTTAACTCATCTTTCTAATGAAACGAGCTTTCCTCATTTGACTACTTACTATAGTAGATGTAATGACACGTCATGCTGCATTACTATCTTTTGTGCATGAGGTGTACCCACACTCTCATATGCACTCATTAGATTCGTGACAATACATTCTTCACATGAAGCCTCTAATTTTCTCAACCCAATAATCTTCATGATGGACCTATACTTTATACTTCACATCATTTCAATGAATAGTTGACATCTTGTGGTCTCATTTAACTTTTCAAAGAATAATCTCCAAATTTTATGAGCATATCTTCTACAAGTGTGTTTTGGAATCTTACCTTCCATTGGCTGCAAAATATTCTCATCAATATCAATCAAATACTTTGGCTCTCTATGTAAAATTCTAGGTGGTGTTAAGATAGGTAAATTCATATCAACATTAAGAATTTCATCAATATCTAAATGAGATGGGCTAGATGGCATACCTTTGATTGAAGATGGAATAGATGATATACCTTGAGGTTGAGGTGGGAATGATGGTGTACCTCCTTCCTCACATGTGAGTGATGATGTACTCTCAACTTGAGATGTGGTAGATGGTGTCCCCACATGTTGACTTGCAGTAGAGGATGTGTCTCCAACTATGGTATTCAAATCTCTCATAGCATGAAGTTTTTGCATTCGTTCCCTTTGTGTTTCCAATACCATATCTCTTTTTTATGGTTGTGGTTCCTCTTCAATTGGCATGTCTTCATTTATTATGTCCAATTTTCTCTTCTCACAAAGTTCCCTCATAGCCATTGCTTTCTTTACATTTTTATCTTCTATCTCTTCTTGTGTTGGTTTAATTCTTGATCATTTCCTTGGCATGATGGAGAATTTATCTATAGCATGATAAAGAGACAAATATTAGTTTCTAATAAATGAATCCATACAAATAACTGAAATATGTGTCATTCAACCCTTCATACAAAATGTACATACAATCATCATGTAGAAGAGTAAATTTCACTCAACCAAAATAGGTACAAAGCATACAAAGCATTATTGGAGCCATACAAAGCATTATTGCACAATGTTATTGAAGCCATACAAAGCATTATGGTACAAAGTTCACTTTAGTCATATGAGGATAAGGACAAAGGAGAGTCACCTATTGAGGCTACAAGTGAAGAGTACATGGGACTTCATGTTGACTACAAGGTTGAAGATGTGGGGGATGCCTTGGTGCTAGTGGCATCAAACTAGCTACACTTACTTGCGAATAGAGATCATCTCCTCACATGCGAAGATTCAACTTGCAGCCATGGGACAAAATTTAGGACACATGATACACTTGATTTTCACTTGGAGACATCTCATGGACCAACACTTGTTTATAACCATCTAGTCATGAAAGGAGAGATGATTGAGATTGTGGGAGACATCACACTAGGGCATGAGGTAAGGACTAATTTTCTAATGTGTGACAACAATCCCTTATTATCATGTTATGACAACCAAGAGGATCAGCCTTAAGGCATATGATTTTCATGGAGACACTCATGTTGAACTTTGGCACTTTGTTGTGACTTAACTATCTTGAGACCCTATATCAATTCCATGGCAATGTGACTGATTTGTAGTATTTAACTTGGCACATTATCATAGATATGGGAATGGAAACATTTGGTATACAAGGTTTGTATGAACTATCAACATGAAGAATAATGTAGCATAGCATGGATCATGATTGGATTAATCCTATTGGGATTTACTTGTGTGATCTTGGGACCTATTCATTTGTATTTTAACTTGTTATGAAAAGATAATAGTATTTCATTATGCTTAAGGGATTGTATATTTATATGTTGTAAGGATTTATTCTTGTATAGTTTGACATCACGGTATGTGAAGGTCTGTTTAATTCATTATTGCATATAATTATTAAAGATCCCAAGTGTATGTGGGCATGGACCACAGAGGTCTAGGCCTTTTTATCATTTCTATAGAAATCCAAAACACACTCATGTTATAACATGAGTGTGTTTTGGCTTGCTATAGAAAAATCCATATTATTCATTTCTCCATGTATCTCTTCTATCTCTCACCAATCTCTCCCCCTCACCTCTCTACCTCTCACCTATCTCTCCCCCCACCTCTCTACCTCTCCCTCAACCTTAAACCTTAATCCCTCAACCCTAAACCTTAATCACTCAACCCTAATTCCTTATCCCTAAACCCTGATCCATAAACCCTAATCCCTCAACCCTAAACCTAATCCCTAATCCATCTACCCTCAACACTCTAGCTTAACCCTAATCCCTCAACCCTCAACCCTAAAATCTTTCCCTAAACCCTCAATCCTAAATCCTAATCCCTCAAGGTTCTAAACCCTAATCCCTTATACCTAAACTCTAAACCCTATCCCTAAACCCTCAACCCTCAACTGTAAACCTTAATCCCTCAACCCTATACCTTAATCCCTCAACCCTCAACCCTAATCCCTTATCCCTAAACCCTAATCCCTCAACCCTAAACCCTAAATTCTATCCCTATTCCTAAACCATCAACCCTTGAAACTATACCTTAAAACCTAATCCCCTTATCCCTAAACCCTCAACCCTAAACCCTAAACCTCAACACTAAACCTTCAACCCTAAACCCTATCCCTAATCCCTCTACCCTCAACACTCTACCTTGACCCTAATCCCTAGACCCTCAACCCTAATCCCTCATCCCTAAATGCTATCCCTAAAGCCTCAACCTTCAACCTTAAACCTTAATCCCTCAACCCTAAACCTTAATCCCTCGACCCTCAACCCTAAACCCTAATCCCTAAACCCTAAACCCTAATCCCTCAACCCTAAACCCTAAATGCTATCCCTATTCCTAAACCCTTAACCCTTGACACTATACTGTAAACCCTAATCCCTTATCCCTAAACCCTCAACCCTAAACCCTAATCCCTCAACCCTAAACCCTATCTCTAATCCCTCTACCCTCAACACTCTACCTTAACCCTAATCCCTTGACCCTCAACCCTAAATGCTATCCCTAAAGCTTCAACCCTAAACCCTAATCCCTTATCCCTAAACTCTAAACCCTATCCCTAAACCCTCAACCCTAAATGCTATCCCTAAAGCCTCAACCCTAAACCCTAATCACTCAAGGTCCTAAACCCTAATCCCTTATCACTAAACTCTAAACCCTATCCATAATCCCTCTACCCTCAACACTCTACCTTTACCCTAATCCACCGACCATCAACCCTAAATGCTATCCCTAAAACCTCAACCCTCAACCTTAAACCTTAATCCCTCAACCCTAAACCTTAATCCCTCAACTCTCAACCCTAATTCCTTATCCTTAATCACTCAACCCTAAACCCTAAATGCTATCCTATTTTGAAACCTGAAACCCTCAACACTATACCTTAAACCCTAAGCCCTCAACCCTAAACCCTAATCCCTCAACCCTAAACTTTTAACCCTAAACCCTATCCCTAATCCCTCTACCCTCAACACTCTACCTTAACCCTAATCCATTGACCAGCAACCCTAATCCCTCAACCCTAAATGCTATCCCTAAACCCTCAACCCTCATCCTACCTTAATCCCTCAACCCTAAACCTTAATCCCTCAACTCTCAACCCTAATTACTTATCCCTAATCCCTCAACCCTAAACCTTAAATGCTATCCCTATTCCTAAACCTGCAACCCTCGACACTATACCTTAAACCCTAATATGTTATCCCTAAACCCTCAACCCTAAACCCTAAACCCTATCACTAATCCCTCTGCCCTTAACACTCTACCTTAACCCTAATCCATCAACCATCAACCCTAATCCCTCAACACTAAATACTATCCCTAAAGCCTCAACCCTAAACCCTAATCCCTCAAGGTCCTAAACCCTAATCCATTATCCCTAAACTCTAAACCCTATCCCTAAACCCTCAACCCTCAACCTTAACCCTTGACACTATACCTTAAACCCTAATCCCTTATCTCTAATCCCTCAACCCTAAACCCTAAACATTCTACTCTAAACCCTATTCCTAATCCCTCTACCCTCAACAGTCTACCTTAACCCTAATCCTTCCACCATCAACCCTAATCCCTCAACCTTAAATGTTATCCCTAAACCCTCAACCCTCAACCTTAAACCTTAATCCCTTAACCCTAAGCCTTAATCCCTCAACTCTCAACCCTAATTCCTTATCCCTAATCCCTCAACCCTAAACCCTAAACACTATCCCTATTCCTAAACCCTCAACCCTTGACACTATACCTTAAACCCTAATCCCTTATCCATAATCCTTCAACCCTAAACCCTAATCCCTCAACCCTAAACCCTATCCCTAATCGCTCTACCCTCAATACTCTACCTTAACCCTAATCCATTGACCATCATGTTAGCTTCCATTGAACCAAAAGATTGACCTATTAATGCCCAATGCAACCACTTGATTTAACAAGCACGGGAGGTGGTTAAGTCCTTGTCACAAACCACCGTAGCGTAGCACTGAACAAGGATACCAAGGGCCACACTTTGCAACAATCCCCCTCCTAGCACAAGCACGGGGTTTGAACCTGTGACCTCAGCTCTGATACCAATTGTTAGTTGCTATTGCACCAAAAGATCGACCTATTAATGCCTGATACAACCACTTGATTTAACAGGCACGGGAGGTAGTTAAGCCCTTGTCACAAACCACCACAGCACAGTGCTGAATAAGGAGACCAAGTGCCACACCTTGCAACACATCAAGCCTAATCCCTCAACCCTAGATGCTATCCCTAAAGCCTCAACCCTAAACCCTAATCCCTCAAGGTCCTAAACCCTAATCCCTTATCCATAAACTCTAAAACCTATTTGTAAACCCTCAACCCTCAACCTTAAACCTTAATCCTTCAACCCTAAACCTTAATCCATCAACCATCAACCCTAATTCTTTATCCCTAAACCCTAAACCCTTACATCCCTCAACCCTAAACCCTAAATGCTATCCCTATTCCTAAACCCTCAACCCTCGACACTATACCTTAAACCCTAATCCCTTGTCCCTAAGCCCTCAACCCTAAACCTTAATCCCTCAACCCTAAACCATCAACCCTAAACCCTATCCCTAATCCCTCTACCCCCAAAAACTCTACCTTAACCCTAATCCCTCGACCCTCAACCCTAATCCCTCAACCCTAAATGCTATCCCTAAAGACTCAACCCTAAACACTAATCCCTCAAGGTCCTAAACCCTAATCCCTTATCCCTAAACTCTAAACCCTATCCCTAAACCCTCAACCCTCAACCTTAAAACTTAATCCTTCAACCCTAAACCTTAATCCATCAACCATCAACCCTAATTCCTTATCCCTAAACCCTAATCCATCAACCCTAAACCCTAAATGCTATCCCTATTCTGAAATGCTCAACCCTCGACACTATACCTTAAACCTTAATCCCTTATCCCTAAACCATCAACCCTAAACCCTAATCCCTCAACCCTAAACCCTATCCCTAATCCCTCTACCCTCAACACTATACCTTAACCGGCCTAATCCCTTGACCCTCAACCTTGATCCCTCAACCCTAAATGCTATGGACCTAAAGCCTCAACCCTAAAAACTAAACCCTCAAGGTCCTAAACCCTAATCCCTTATCCCTAAACTCTAAACCCTATCCCTAAACCCTCAACCCTCAACCCTCAACCTTAAACCTTAATCCCTCAACCATAAACCCTAATCCCTCTTGACCTTAAACCCTCAACCCTTAAACCCTAAACCCTTGACCCTTAAACCCTAAACCCTTAAACCCTCAACCCTTATCCACCCCTCTCCTCCCCTATCCACCTCACCCCCATCTCTACCCTCCTCTACCCTTGAAACTATACCTTAAACCCTAATCCCTAAAGCCTCAACCCTCAACCCTATACCTTAAACCCTAAACCCATAAACCTCAACCCTCAACCCTAAAAACTCGACGGGCTCAGGTCCTTATATACCCTCAACCCAAAACCCTTACATACATACATACATTCATACAAGCATACATACATACATACATACATACATATATACATACATACATACATACATACATACATACATGCATACATATATACATACATATAAGAATGCATACATACATACAACCATACATACATACATACAAGCATACATATATACTTACAAGCATACATATATACATACAAGCATACATATATACATACAAGCATATATATAAGAAACATACATACATATAGGCATACATACATACATACATGCTTAATAACCTTGTATATAAAACATTCCAAGGGAGACATAATGTGAGTGCGTTATAATGCGCTCGCGTTATATTTGGCTTTGGGAATCCCAACTTTGGATTTCCAACCCAAAGGCTTGGAGTGCCTTCCCAACGTCCAGAGACATGTTTTTGCATATTCTACAGGATTTCACATAATTTCGTTTGTGCTAACCATCAGATTTGGACGTGTTTCAAGGTCAAACAAATCAAACACCTAGGTAATGTTAGGCTTTCTCTTAGCTATTTAATGATGTAATTTTTTCACATTTTGACAATGTTAAGCCTTTCATCTTTAATTTCTATTGTTTGTGTGTCTGTTTTTGGGAAAAAACTAGTGTTTGGTCTTTTTTTAATTGTAAATTAACCGTTCATTGAAATTTCAAAAAAATTACATTTTTAGAAACTAGACTCCATTCTACACATAATAAAAAAATGATTGTCAATTAGTTTTCAAAATTTATAGGGGTAGCATGGCCAAAATTCTATTTTTCAGGATGTGTCCGATTTGAAAATTAGTAAAAAATCAAATATTCATTAAAAATTTATCAAAAAAATTGGGCATAAACTACATGTTAGCTAATTTCTCACTGAAGAGATTTTTAAAATATCAAAAAAAACGTTAACCTTTTTAGGGAGCCACAAAACATGCTATGTTATGTTTTTTTGATAGAAACAACACCAATTTCTGTGGCTTCCTCTTTTGAACCCCTTAATCTATACCATTTTCAAAAAAAATAGTAGTTTAGAAAGTAGACTCAGAGCACTACGAACATTATTTTTTTTGTATCTTAAAATTTTGAGTGTAACTATGCTCAATTTCTCATCCAAGGCTAGCGTTTCCTGATTTTAGAAAAAAAGTGGCCACTTAAGACCCCTTTTTGGCCCTCCATCTTTTTACACTTACCCTAATTTAGTTTATCACTTTTTCACCTAATGCAAGAATTATGGGCACCATGAACATGTGTAACAAGTCACAATTAGGTTCCTAACTATATTTCATCCTTGAATTGCCTAGGTTTAGAACTTTAAAAGGATTCTTCTTACATGTTGATATGGAAAGCCAATGAATTCTTGGCACTTTCTTTCCTGGGTTTATTTTTAGCTTTCAAACTAGCCTATTTTATTGCAATTTTGATAAGAGTGGGTGATGAAATTTGACATCCATTAGTGTTCTCTAGCATAATTCTAAAACTCTCATGCATTTTGTAAACAAATGTAATATTTGGGCATTTTATAACAAGTCTTCCTACTATACATTTGACCATAATCTTTGCATGGCTATAAAGATTTCAACAAAGAAGATCATCAAGATTTTGAACAAACCCTTATTAAAGGAATTGACTCCTTTAGGCATCTCTAATGGTTAATTATGAGAAGCCAAATCAATATTTTATTTATCAATAGTCATTACAAGAAGCAAGCACATTGTCAAGGTTGCCTCCGAGTATTATTTCTATTGTTAATAAAAATCTAAAGTATGCACTTTCAATCATAAATGGAAGTAAATAATTTGGATTTCTTTATCTTTTAGGTCATGGGAATATTAGGGCTACAGAGTATCCTTAGTTTTTCACGAAGCTAGTTATAAACTATTTATATGCCTTCTCAAGGAAAAACTACAGAGCAGCATTACAACTCTTGATGTTCCTCACACCAATCTTCTACAAGTTGGTATTACAAACATGGTTTAAGATGCTTGAAGTTTTGAATTCTAATCTTTTCCTAGAGAGATGAGTGAAATAATACCTCCACATAAGATGTAATAGAGAGAACGAGAGAAAAACATGTTGGCATACAAATTGCAATGTGTGCACAACTTCTAACTACACATCACGTTTGTAGCTAAAGCTACAACTATAGAAATAACATGTAGAAATATATTTTTGAGAAACATAAAATGGGGCTACAAACTGTTTGACATTTAATATTGCAATGGAGATATATGCCTACAATTTTTTCACATTGAAACATGATTTCATAATTTTTGATAATCAAGTTCAACAGACAATATTCACTTCATGTTTGGAAAACATTATGTTTCATTAACAAATTTCAACAGCAATACATGAACAATTTAGCATTTGTCTTTTGCAGACATCTGTCACTTGTGCATTAGTTAAGGGACTTGAAAGTTTGAAGGCTTTGAGCAAGTTTCTAGATCTACAAAATACCATTGAGGTCATGGAGGAAAGGTGGGACTAAGCAAAGAAAAAATATTATGGAAATATCATAATGCAAAAATACAAAATGATTTTCATTCAATACTATAATACTCTTCAAACCCTACAAGGAAAGTTTGAGAGGCCTAATTATTATTTTGAAGGAAGATCACTTAGACTTAAATAAATAAATATTTATATCAACAACATTGTACTAATATCCTCATCTAGGGTAGTGTAAAAATTAGTAATCCTGCATACCCTCATTTAGTTTGGAAAGGCTCATGTTATAATACTGTCTACTTAATTTAGTTTATATCACTTTTTCACCTAATGCAAGCATTATGAGTACCATGAACATTTCTGAATGAGTCACAATTAGGATCCAAATTATATTTCATCCTTGAATTTCCTATTAATGTCATTGTAGGGTTTATAACTTTAAAAGGATTGTTCTTGGTAGGTGAGAGCATGTTATTGTCACAAGACTTTACAAATGGATGTATGAAGATCTTAGCTTCCAACTATAACATTGCACACCTCTTTATCTAGTTTGCTTGCATGCCCAAATTAACTTGATGTCATACAACCCCTTAGATGGTCAAAAATAATGAAAATATATTCCAGTTGGCTAACTGAGAACTGGTCTAGGTCATCTTCATTGTTTAGCTATCTTGATGACATAAAAAAAATGCTACAAAAGGCTAGCTTGTGTACATGAAAAAGCTACAACAATGGCAAATAGTTCTTTCAAGTAGGTACATGACATTCATGTGGAGTGTTATGTGGTGGTCTGAGTTTTAAGCTTCATCAAACTAAGGTTGCTTCCTCATTTTTTATTTTTTATTTAGTATTTTATGATGTATTTTACCATTCTTTTCCTTTTTACGAATACCATTTGCCATGTAGAGAAGAGAAAAGTTGATGCTACCAAAATTAGACACAAATATCCTGCTCCTTAAGATTTTATTGATTTCTATATTTTAAATTATGCATTTTGCTATTAGTTTATTTCAGAATGCCTATGTAGTATTTTTCTATGATAGTGGTTTAAGGTGGTGTAGCTTTAGATATTCCTTATGGCTACAAATCAAATATTTCATGGTTTTGGTGTGGTTTTCTCTTGTTTATTATGTTTATTGTATTTATAGTTAATCTAAAAACCTTACTATCCTTATTGTTGTCATTCTAGCCATTGTATTTTTCAGTGTTGGAGTAGCTCCAGATGTTTCTTATGGCTTGAAAATAATTTTCTATGTTTGTAAATATTTGATTTTGTGAGAAAGCATTTTACATCTAACCTCTTATATCTCATTTTCTAGGGTTTTTCCTCTCATATCATTTTATTTTGTTGGGTGAATATTTTGTTATCAACTAACTAATAACAAAATGGTTATATCAACCACAATGTGATGAGATATAACCTCTCCTCTCAGAGAGGGGAGGCTCCCTTCTTATTTCCCACTACAATCAACAAGTACTTAACTATATTTATTTACACTAAAACTAACATGTGCATGTTTCCATGTCATCTATTTCTCTTATTTTAGAATAGATGTTCTCTTACAAACTTAAAACAATAATCACTTGATTCTTACAAAGTGTGATAAACTAAAAACTACTTGTTAGGACAATAATAATTGATATCCAAATTGAATAAACGTAAGAATAACTAAAGTGATAGCAGGATTTGTTAATACCAAGAAAACCCACAAAAGCACAAAGTCTTTTGTTTCTTCTTATGCTAACTTGAAGTTGAAAAAGTATAGAATAAGGTGCAGCCCAAAGTCTTCACTGTATGCTACAATGAGATCAAATGAATATAGAAGCTAACCAGCATCTCAAAGTCTTTCAAGTATCTTCCATTCACAAACATAAACACAATTCCAAAGACGATATTACAGCTCAAAGTCTACAAAATTAGATTTGGAGCACCTTCTAAACACTTGATTCCACAGTACAATTCAACCATGTACACAAGATAATGTAATAGAATAGATGTAAGAACAATTCTAAAACATCACAAACTTGATCCAAGACAAATATTGGATGCCAACTTCCATTCTTTGCATTGATTGAAAAATCCTTTACAATATGAACTCAAAGTTTCAATTTTCTTTTCAAAATGGCAACACTTCACTTCAATAGATAAAAGATGAGATTTACAAAAGAGCCCCTCCTTATTTATAGGGAGAAGCTATGAGAAAAAATAGGAAATCTATAACTAATTCGACTTATTCAAAAATAAAGCCCAATTTGACTTGAGACTTTGTATTCTTCCTAAATGTAATTTCATATTACAAAAAGACATGTAGAATGTCATCTACAAATTACAAATTACATAACTAAAGCATGAAAAATAAGCTAAGTGTTGTTAGACACCTCTTCATCATCTTGATCTTTCTCCAAAAAGTCTTCATATCTTTTCATGGTGGCCTAGACTTCATTGCTTTTAGGCCCTAGTGTATGTTTAGAGATGGTAAGCACTCGAGTGATGGAATTTGTGAGGGTGTTAGGCACGCTCTTGTGCTTATTCAATTTCTTTTGTAGTTTATCTAGAGTCATTTGGAATTCCATCAACCTATCAATTAAAGCCAATGTGAAAACTTATGTTTCTACCTCCATTTGTATTAATGTGGTAACTCTTAAATGACTGCATCTTTACGAAGTGTCTAGTGGTTATCATCTAGCATTTGGCAAGGAAGCTCAACTAGCTTGTCTGAAATATCTAAACCTTTACTTTCTCCCCTTTTCAAAATCTTCTTTCAAGTCCTGGATTAGGCCTTCAATGATTTCTTTCTTATGTATCATGGCTTCCCTGTATTCCACATATTTTTTTCTATTGGGGATCACCCCATGTTCAACCAACACTTCTATTTTAAAGTCCCGTAACTTATTTCATGAGTTAAGATCTTGTTCAACAAGCTGCATATCTTGAGAAAGAATCTCAAGTGTCTAGTCGATCTCTTTTCCTACATTGCCTACGTCATTATAAAGTTCAATTGATGACTTTATCAGTTGTGACCCTTGGGCAAGTACTCTTTCAATCTAGGCATAAATTACCTAACCTTTAGTACCAATCCTCTCAATCTTTTGAAAGGATTTATTATTTGCACTATTCTCAACAGGTTCTACATGTTCTGATGATTGGGCTATCTTTAGAAGTACCAATTTCAACTGATCCACTTGTACCTTGATTTCATCCTTGATTGCCTTATCTCTGTCATATCTATCCATCAATGTAGACAATTGTGCTATCAAATCTTCCTTTCCACTTTCATGTGTCTTCTTACCGATTTCAACTCTTGATATAGTGTAATCCAAATCTTGAACTTTTGTGTTATTCTTGTCAGGTGGAGGGACAACTACCTCAGCATATTGTTGCCTGACTCATCAGCAAGAGTGGAGTGAGAGTCTCAAGTGTCTAGTCGATCTCTTTTCCTACATTGCCTACACCATTATAAAGTTCAATTGATGACTTTATCAGTTGTGACCCTTGGGCAAGTACTCTTTCAATCTGGGCATAAATTACCTGACCTTTAGTACCAATCCTCTCAGCCTTTTGAAAGGATTTATTATTTGTACTATTATCAACAGGTTTTACATGTTCTGATGATTGGGCTATCTTTAGAAGTACCAATTTCAACCGATCCACTTGTACCTTGATTTCATCCTTGATTGCCTTGTCTCTGTCATATCTATCCATCAATGTAGACAATTGTGCTATCAAATCTTCCTTTCCACTTTCATGTGTCTTCTTACCGATATCAACTCTTGATATAGTGTAATCCAAATCTTGAACTTTTGTGTTATACTTGTCAGGTGGAGGGACAACTACCTTAGCATATTGTTGCCTGACTCATCAACAAGAGTGGAGTGAGAGTAACAATAGGTGGAGTTTGTGTTAGCACAGTAGTGGGATTAGCATCAAATGACACTTTGGAAGAGGAAGTAGACAAAAAATTCTCAAACTCCAATTGTGTATTTGAATCAATCAATGATGTAGTACATTTGATAAGCTAGGTATGGATGAAAGAGAACCAAAAACATTATCAATGTTGTCATGGGGATGATCAAACAATGACTCATTACCAGGTGTTGAAGGGGATGAATGAATAGAATGTATTGACACACTAGGTAACTCAAGATTCATAGAAATAGATGGCAATTGTTGTGCACTTGAAGATACATGAGGCACAGGAGTTTGAATACTTGAATCTAGAGGAGAAGAATGAGGAGGTGTTACCTATGTAGATTCATTTTGAGAGTTAACAAGAAGTTCTTGTTACTCTGTTGTAGCTATCTCCTCTTGTCCAACATCTAGTTGAGTAGATGTTCCCTCTTTTTCCTTTTTCTTACCTTTATCTCTTGTTTTAAAGATATACTTAGGATTTTTACCACTAACAGAGGTGTCCTATTTATTCTTTGTCCTCAGCTCCTCTCTCTTCCCAATAGGTCCGTCTGTCTTCTCTTCCTCTGATCCTATTTTTAAGGGTTTCAATTTATCCCTTTCTTATGTAGCCAGACATTGGTGTTAGCAAGAAAGGGTTGAAACCTTTCCCTCACTGAGGACATCTCCTTTTGTGACTATTGAATTGTAGGAAGAGGACTATCAGCAATCTTATTCCCATATACACAGCTTCGACTATATCGCCTTCATCTTGCATATCCTCTAGGACATCGGCCAGTTGAAAGTTTCTAACTTGATCTAAAGAAAGTCAACTATAGTCCATTCTCCTCACATCTTCCCCAGTTTGGCATTCAGCCCAAACATATTCAATATTATGGACATGTGTATAATTACCTTTTAACTTATCCTTCATCCACCAGTAATAAAAATCATGTATTTTCCTATATTTCTTCAAAGTGATCCCTTACAATTCCATTTCAATTTATTTTGCCTTAGGAGTTGTGGAAATAGAATATCTACCAATTACAAATTGGAATTTGAAACCACCTCTATGAGATCCTGTTTGGTTTATATGCACATCCATAACTTGTCTACACAATTCTATCAAAACTAACCTATCACCTGGATACCTTGGAAGCATATATGGTTGTCCACTAAAACAACCAGCTCTGATGTAGGTGAAGGTAGGAAATTGTAAAAATATGCATCCAAATTTTTTCACTTGTTCCCAAGCCTCATCTGAAACTCTCTTCTTCTCAAGATCCTTCTCTAACATATAGATGTAATTATAGAAAAATGCATCATTCACTCTCCTAAAGTATTTGATGATCTCTTTCAAGGTTAGCTGAAGATAGTACTCACACACAACAATATTCCTCTTATCTCCTTCTGAAGTAAGCCCTATAAAATGCTTCATGGCTGTAACAATATATACCAAATATGAAGTCGTGTAGAACTTCAATGTTGTAGACACCCTAGATAGTTGATCGTAGATGGAGTCACTAATCTATTGCCCTCACCATATCTTTTGATTCCCTTTTTTTATGACATGAATGTATTGATACATCCACTCCTGAAAAGTGTTAGATGTGGGAAGACCTTTTACCCTACTAAGGAGAGTTATAAGATCACTAACATCATCAATAAATCACTTTGGAAGATGTTCTTAGTCCATCTTGAAATTATAGGCCTAGGAGTCTTGAGCCACCGGGTGTTGATGATTTTCTTGCACTTTTCTCTATGTCTCATAGTGATTTTTTGCATCTTCAATTGTGACGTTAGCATAATCATCAATATCTGAACACATAAAGACTTGGTCAAAGAAATTTGGATCCAACTTTATGGCGACATTACCTTCTGCATCTGATATGCTTTTGGTGTCTTTGTTAAATTTCCCTACCAGTATCTATATGAAATCAAGATTCTGAGTAGATACCAAAAATGTGGAAACCAAATGGATCTCACTGTTGAGAATGCATTGCATGTGTGTCGGCATGAGTTGTTGGTTTATCCTTTTGAAGAAGTCTGACATGTCCACATCACCAATTTTTGTATCTTTGATGTCATCAATATTTGATTCCACAGAGGTCATTGGGATGACACCTTGGTATTTGTACTTCATGTTTATCTTCTTTGGAGAAGGGTCAGACATCTGGCAATCAACTGCAAAAATTTGATTTTTAGAAATTTTCCCAGAGTTAGAAAAATTTCATGCATTTATCGTCGTGCAGTTGAGGAAAAAACCTACACTTCTACATGAAAGGAAGCAAGGTACGCAGAACACACTTCCTATGCTAATATAATGAGGGAAGTAGAGTGCAAATTCGAATTAACCTTTCCAGTTACAACATTATTAACACAATAATAGAGATATTGCAGCAATACACATACACACAAAAAGTAGACAAGAGAGAGAGAGAGAGAGGATATATGTGGGAAAACCCTTACAAGTGAAAAACCCCACACTCCAAAACACAACTCAAATGTATTATAGTAAACAATAACATATTACAATATAGTTTCAGAGCCAATGCTCTTTCAAGAGTCTTCGAATGTCGAATCTGGAGATATTTCGATAGCATAACAGTACTTGTACAAAAACTATATATCTCCCATCCAAGAACCTATTTATATAGAGTTTACAAGGGAAAAATGAAACCTTCTAGAGATGGGTATCCATCTTGGACTCATGCCCCAAAACCCATGCCTAAGGACAATTGTCCAGCATCCCATCCCAATGTGGGTGCCTTGTCCCAAGATAGGCTATGAAAGATGCTCTTATGTACCTTACAGCTGCCATAGAATCTGTCATAACTTATAGCACTTACATCTATAAGAGAATTTATCATACACTAACTAAAAATATTATATTCCTCTTACAACATGTCATAACCTCCCTTGGTTGCCCAAAGATGCATTTATCTCATGCAAAGATGCTCACTAACACTTGTCATTAAATAAAAGTCGTTTGAGGTTTCAGGGGTGCTGCCCCTTGACCCTGCCCTATACCGCAAAAGGGAGCATGCCAGGGGCACTGCCCCTAGAACCCCGTAAGGGGCTCCACCTCTTGACCCCATCATAGGGACATTGCCCCCAAACCCCTGTTAATTATTCAATGGGGAAACTGCGGTTGCCAAAGTCACCAAAAATTTATCCTGCTGCATGTACACAAGGTGCCGACTATGCCAACTTAACATGGGATAAATAAATACAACATTAGGAATTTCCAAAGGTTGAGACACCTTAATTCCCAACATTTTCCCACTTGTCAAACACCTTGCAAGGGCCAAAAGCAATGACAAGATTTAACTACTAGGGGCCAAGAGGCCCATAGACTCCGAACACCATCTAAACTTCTCTGTTCCCACCGGTTTCGTTAATGCATCCGCAACATTCTTCAAATTGTCTACCTTCTCCAAATTCACCTTCCCATCCTCTACCATGTATCACATGAAGTGAAACTATACATCAATATGCTTTGTTCTGGTATGGAAAGTTGGATTCTTTTCTAGGAAAATTGCACTCTGACTATCACAACAAATCGTAATTTGTCCTGCATCAACACCAATATCTGAACATAATCTCTTAAGCCAAATGGCTTCCTTGCAAGCATGAGTTTCTACCATGTACTCAACTTTTGTCATGGACAAAGCAACCACAAGTTGTCACTTACTCATCCAACTAATAGCACCACCAAACATAGTGAACACATAGGCACTGGTGGATCTCCTGTTGTCAATGTCACCTGCCCAATCTAAATCCACAAATCCTCAAATACTAACAAAATGTGGAGGCCCTGTAAGATTACCATGATAGCATATGGAATACTTAGAAGTACCCTTCAAATATTTGAACACTCACTTTACTACATCCCAATGTACCCATCCATGATTAGCCATAAATTGACTAAGGACTCCCACTGCTTAGGCAATGTCTTGTCTTGTGCAAACCATAGCATACATCAAACTACCAACAGCAGTAGCATAAGGTACTCTACTCATGTCCTCCACCTCACTAGGGGATTTTGGACAATCATTAACAGATAGCTTTGTCCCCAAAGAAATAGGAACACACAATGGTCTACAATTTTCCATGCTGAACCTATCCAACACGATGTTCACATACTTACTCTAGCTTAACCAAATTTTTCCGTTAGTTCTGTCTCTTCTGATTTCCATTCCTAGAATGTACTTGGCTGCCCCTAAATCTTTTATTTAAAACTATACTACCAACTAAGACTTAAAATTAGAAATCATATTCTTACCCTTCCCAATGAGCAACATATCATCAACATATAATGCAACAATGAGAATATGATCACCATCAAACTTATAATATACATAGTGATCCAATTTCGATCTCACAAATTCAATTGACAACACAAAGGCATCAAACTTCAAGTACCACATTCTAGGAGACTGCTTCAAACCATATAAAGACTTTTTCAACTTGCAAACCAAATTTTCTTTACCGTTAACAATGTAATGCTCTGGCTGTGACATGTAGATTTCTTCCTCCAAATCACCATGAAGGAATGTTGTCTTCACATCCATCTGCTCCACCTCTAAGTCATAAGCTACTATAAGAGATAATAGGAATCAAATGCATGTCAGCTTTGGAATAGGAGAGAAAATTTCACCATAATCAATTCCCTCCACTTGTGAGTACCCCTTTGCAACCAGTCTGGCCTTGTACTTTTCAACACTACCATCTGCACCAAATTTCTTCTTGAACACCCACTTACATCCAACAGGTTTCCATCCTTTAGGAAAAGGCACCAAGTCCCATGTTTTATTCTTTTTCAAAGAAGCCATTTCATCTTCCATGGCCTCCTTCTAGGAACCTGCATCTTTCATACCCATAGCCTCTGACACAATTCTAGGTTCATCAATGTTAGCAAGTAAAGCAAAAGCACAACTAGAATCAAGAAATGAATAACCAAACCTATTAGGTTGCTTTCTTGTTCATGTAGACCTCCTCAAGGGTTGAGGTTGAGGTTCTGCTTCTTCTTCTGAGCTTTTAGAGCTACTAGAGCTCTCTTCATCATCAGGTCTCACAAGGTCTGTCTATTCAGTCTTCTCAGGGGTAGAAGGAAACTGAATCGCATCCTCTTTCTTTTCTATCTATTCTAGCTATAGAACAACGGAAGATGGTGTTAGCTCTCTGAAGATAACACTTTTGCTATACAACACCTTTTCAGCCACAGGATCCCAAAGCTTGTATCTTTTCACACCGACACCATAGCCAATGAAGATACACTTAATAGTCTTGTTCTCCAATTTAGACTATTTCTCCCTAGGCACATGTGCATATGCCTCACAACCAAAAACACAAAGATGTCTAACTAAAGGCATCTTACCAAACCACACCTCCATAGGTGTTTTACCAACAAGAGCTAATGTATGAGATTTGTTTACCAAATAACAAGCAATGGCTATAGCTGCAACCCAAAACTTTTGTTCAAGGCTTGCTCCACTAAGCATACTCCTAGCCTTCTCCATCAAGATCTTGTTCATGCTCTCTGCAACTCCATTTTGCTATGGGGTATAAGGAGTTGTCTTATGTCTTTCAATCGCTTGCTCTTTATAGAACTTCTCAAACACTCACCACTATTTTTAGTTCTCAAACACTTAATCTTTTTACTAGTTTGATTCTCAACAAAAGCTTTAAAGTCTTTGAACCGACTAAAGACTTTAGTCTTGCTTCTGAGAAAATAAACCCATGTCCTTCTACTGTAATCATTTATGAAAGATACAAAATATATAGATTTTAAAATCGAAGGAACATTAATAGGACCAAACACCTCAAAATGAATAAGATCCAATACACCAGATGACTTGTGAGAACTAGAGTAAAACTAAACATGGTTTTGCTTTCCATAAATGTAATGTTCGCAAAAGTTAAACTTGAGATTACAATAATTTAACCCCTCAATGAGGTTTTTATTTTTCAAGGTACACAGACCCTTCTCACCAATGTGGCCATATCTCAAATGCCATAACATAGTCTTTTCAGCAGGAAGCTTAGCTTCCATAGCATGTACACTACCATTAGAACTAGTTACAACAAATTTCTTCAGTGATCATTCAGATGGTGGAGATGAAGTGACTGCATCTCTTTTCTTTGAGTCAAAAGAACTATTGCACTGTGAAGTGCATGCCTCCAATTGAAATAGAGTACCTCTATGAGTACCCTTAGCAAGCACCATAGATCCTCTAGTCATCTTGCATCCATCCTTCAAAAAGACAACTTGCACACCTACATCATTCAACATACTTACAAAAAGTAGGTTCTGTGCTAGGCCTGGGATGTGGATAACCCCAGTGATTCCCTTCACTCATCCATCAGGGAATCGGATTGATACTCTTCCATGACCAATAATCTTCAGATGAGAATCATCACCCAGGTACACTCTTCCACCATCGAACTCTTCATATTTTGTAAACCAGTCTCGATACGAGGTCATGTGGAGTGATGCACCAGAATCAATCAACCACACATCATCAAATTCATGAGTGGCCAAGGTTGCAATGGAGGCATCACCATCATCTTGTGACTTGTTAGAATCTAAATCGGGAGCTTTCTTCTTCTTTTTCTTCTACTCTTTGCATTCCTTTTGGAAATGCCCAGTTTTGCCACAGTTCTAATAAAGAGCCTTGGACTTTCCAGGAGATTTAGATCTACCCTTCTCATCTTTCTTGTCGTTCTTTTTCCCTTTCTCCTTAGGACTTCCATGAACCACAAGAGCCTCTTTGGCTGCCTCAGAAGACTTTCTCTACATCTCTTCAGATAATAGCAAAGATACCACTTCATCCATTTTGAATGTGGATGTGGTGCTCCCAATAGCCATAACAAGATGATCCCATGAGTCTGGAAAAGATCAAAGCAAGGTCATACAATGATCCTCCTCCATCTTCACACCAATGGATGTCAATTGTGCAACTAGCATGTTAAAAGCATTCAGGTGATCTGCAACTGATCCTCCATCCTCCATCTTCAGAGAAAACAACTTCTTTCTCAAAAAAAGTTTGTTCACCAAGGATTTAGCCTAATAACATCACCCAACTTCTTCCAAAGGTCTTTTGTGCTCTTCTCCTCATGGACATTTAACAGGATAGAATCAGCTAGACTAAGTCTTATGAGACCCTTAGCCTTCTGATCTTTGAGATCCCAATCTGCTTGTGACATTGCGGTTGGTTTTACACTGGATACAGTTTCCCATAGGTCATGATCAACAAGTAGGTCTTCCATCTTGAGTTTCCACAACTCAAAATTAGTGTCATTAAACTTCTCCATCTCAATTATTCTAGATGTTCCTACCATTTGTTTCTTGCAACAAGATTACAAACTACTCTACATAGGACCCCCACTCAAACTAAGATCAGCTCAAAAAACCCCTACCCAACAACTAGGACCAAAGGTGAGAAAGCTTTGATACCAATTGAAAGGAAGCAAGGTATGTGAAACACACTTCCTATGCTAACCTAATGAGGGAAGTAGAGTACAAATTCAAATTAACCTTTCCAGTTACAACATTATTAACACAATAGCAGAGATATTCCAGCAATACACATACACATACAAAGTAGATAGAAGAGAGAGAGAGAGACAAGATATATGTGGGGAAAACCCTTACAGGTGAAAAAACCCACACTCCAAAACATAGCTCAAATGTATTACAGTAAACAATAACAGATTATAATACAATTTTAGAGCCAATGCTCTTTCAGGAGTCTTCAAATGTCAAATCTAGAGATATTCTGGCAGCATAACAGTACTTGTACAAAAACTACATATCTCCCATCCAAGCACCTGTTTATATAGAGTTTACAAGGCAAAAACGGAACCTTCTAGAGATGGACATCCATCTTCGACTCATGCCCCAAAACCCACACCTAGGGACACTTGTCTAACATCCCATCCCAATGTGGGTGTATTGTCCCAAGATAGGCTATGACAGATGCTCTTATGTGCCTTACAGCTGTCATAGAATCTGTCATAACTGACAGCACTTACAGTTGTAAGAGAATCTATCATACACTAACTAAAAATATCATATTCCTCTTACAACATGTCATAACCTCCCTTGACCACACAAAGATGCCTTTCTCTCATGTAAAGATACTCACTGACACTTTTCATTAAATAAAAGTCATTTGAGGTTTCAGGAGCATTGCTCTCGAGCCCCCACGAGGGGGCTGCCCCTTGACCTCACCTTGTACTGTGACAGTGAGCGTGCTAGGGGTGCTGCCCCTAGAACACCACAAGCGGCTCCGCCCCTTAACCCCATCTTGGGAGCACTGCCCCCAAACTCCCGTTAATTATCTAACGGGGAAACTGTGGCTGCCAAAGTCACCAAAAATTAATTCTGTTGCATGTACACAAGGTATCGACTATACCAACTCAACATGAGATAAATAAATACAATAATAGGAATTTGCAAAGGTTGAGACACCTTAATTCCCAATACTACACTATGAAAACCTTCATGTGCAAGGTAGGAGAAAATCTCCCCTTAGGCATTTTCTATTATTTCCCAAGATGTAAATCAGAGAAAAATCTCCGCAATGCATGTATTTGATAGTTCAAACTATAGACACCTAAAAGTGTCCTCAACTTGAAAACGTCAATTTTACGCCAATTTCTTCCACATTCTACCATTAATTAAATATTTTTTAATTATTTAATTAATCCATTTTCCTACCACTAGCCTATAATTAGATAAATTTTATTTATTTAATTATTTGTCCATTTTCCCCTATTTTTCCTCCATGATTAAATAATTAATTTTCAATTAATTAATTATTTAATTATTCATGCTCTAATGTCCCCTTCACCTAATTAATTTAAATAAATAAACATTTTTAAAAATATAGCCCTCAGCTAATAAATTAAATCCCATTTAGTTAATTAGGGGTTCACATGTATATCCCACTTCTAATAAATTAAATAAATTGATCCAATTTATTTAATTTGAATTCCCTTCCACCTCATCATTCTTTCAAATTAAAAATTATCCCTTGTCCTTTAGTGGGAGGGAAACCCTAATCGATCACCCTCCATTTTGCTCCAAAGTCAACATCAAATGTCATCCATCCATTCAAACCTATTCCTCTATAAATTCACTTCTCTAGTCTCATTTTGAGATCTCTTAGACATCTCTTAGCTTAGAACTCTCTAATTTGCTATATTCTCTCTGATATTTTTCTACATCACTCATTTGACCTTCTCACAATTGTTGCAAATCTGCAAAATTTGAGAACACAATGGCAAAATTAAGGAGAACAATGGAGAGAAGTCAAATTGTAGCTTAGAATCTTAGTTTATTTTGTGTTATTTGCTTGATTTCTTACCTTGTTTGCACTCCATTGGGAGTTAGGGTTTTTGTAGCTTAGTTTATGCATATTTGAAAGTTTTTAGAAAATTTTCCAAATTTTTGAAAAATTTTGAAAATTTTTCCGAGGGCGCATAAGGCCATCCCGTCTCATTCGAGGCACACCGGTGCATGTCTAGAGCATATTTATCAAATTTTTCTTTGACACAACACTGGAATCGACATTGTATCAAAGAGGGGCCAAATGTAGACACTTAAAAATGTCCTGAACCTGCGAATGTCATCTTTACACATGATTCATCCTGATTTCACATTCTACTATTAATTAAATAATTTTTAATTATTTAATTAATTTACTTATCCTCTTATGCTTCTAAATAAATAAAATTTATTTATTTAATTACTTAGCTATTTTCTTCTAAAATTCTTCTATAATTAAATAATTAATTAATTAATTTAATTATTCATTATTCCAATGTCCACTTTACCCTATTAATTTAGATATATACATATTTATTTAAATTATAGGTCTTGCCCTAATTAAATAGGTTCCACTTATTTAATTAAATCCCATCACATTATCTGCTTCCTCAAATAAATTAAATAAACATACACAATTTATTTAATTTAAAAACACCTTCCAACTCACCATTTCTTCAAATAAAAAATTGTCCTTTGTCCTTTAGTGATTGGGAACCCTAATCAATCTACACCCTTCATCTTATCAAAAGTCAAACATGTAATCATAGCCCTTCATTCAAACCCTATTCCTCTATTAAATCATTCTCTCAACCTCATTCTCACTCCCCACTTGCATAATTTGAGCACTCTCTCTCTGATTTTGCCATTAACAAACTCTTGAGCTTCTCATTGTATTTACAGGTCTATAAATCTAAGAGCAAAGTACTGCAAAATCTAGGAGAAACAATAGAGGATTAACACTAGTAGTCTAGGGTTTCATGTCTTGTGTTTGCATTTGTTTAATCTTAGGCTATTTAGTACTCCATTGAGTTGTTAGGGCATGCATGATACTATTTACAGGTGTTTGAATGTTTTTCCCTAAATTCACAAACAAAGGAGATGCACTTTGGAGAAAATGCTCTGAATTGTATCCTTTGTAAAGAAAATTTGTCTTGACTTAACATTTCAAAGGGTGGAGGTCAAACATGTTGTGCGAGTTTTAAACTCTGCACAACATATTAGTAATTGTGTTAAGCAGAGTTTAAAATCCACACAACACATTGAGGTGTTGACTTCAAAAAAGGGTGGTGTTAGGTATGTTGTGCAGGTTTTAAACTCCACAAGACATCTAACACTAGGTGTCATGCAGAGTTTAAAACTTGCACAACCTACCTAGGAAAGGATATTGCAAACGGATGATGTTAGGATTGGTGTTCAGACTTTAAACTCTACACAACACCAACACCTTATGCAGCACATCCTGGGGTGAAGAAGATGCACGTTGATCTATAAGGTGTTGTGCAGGTTATGTGTTGTGCAGAGTTTAAAACTTGCACAACACCTTAAAGATCAACGTGCATCTTCTTCACCCCAGGATGTGCTGCATAAGGTGTTCTATGAACCTCTTTCAAAACCATTGTACGAAGATCTCCTACAAGGGGTACATAGATGCAGAGTTGATGTCATATAATCCCATCTACCTCAATGGAATATCCTACAAACTTGCCCTTAAGGGCCCTCTGTGACTGAATCTCCTGCTAAACCTCAAGGAACCATTCATCCTTTGGTAGATGCTACAAGATGCACCCTCTCAAGTCTATGCTCTAGGTCAAGGGTAGGATCTTGTGTCACCCTTGACTCAAGGAATTGGTAACCACATTCTCCTTACCCTTGATGTAATGCACATCAAAGTCATACTCACACAAGAACTCCATCCAACACCGTTGGTGGGCATTTAGATTTGGCTGCGTGAATATATACTAAAGATTGTGATGATCTAAGTGCAACTCAAAATGACATCTCAAAAGGAAATGTCTCCATCTAACTAGAGCATGAACTACAAATGCAAGCTCTAAATCATGAGTAGGGTAGTTTAGCCCATGGGTCTTAAGCTTTCATGACTCATACGTGATTGCTCAATCATCCTGCATAAGGACTATGCCTAGTCCCTCTAATGATGCATCAGTGCATACCATGAAATCTACCACAAGATCAGGTATTACAAGAATTGGAGCACTAGTGAGATGCTCCTTGAGGACCCCGAAGGCCCTCTCACACTTCTTAGTCCACAAGAAGTTCTTCCCTTTCCGCTGAAGAGAAGTGATAGGATGAGCTATCCTAGAGAAGCCCTCAACAAACTGGCGATAATAACCTGCTAACCCCATGAAGTTCCTAACCTCTGTCATACTGGTAGGTGTTGGCTAATCCATAATCACTCTAATCTTTGATTGATATACTAAGATACCATTGCCAGATAGAACATGTCCCAAATATTGAACCTCTATATGGAAGAAGGCACACTTCACCAAGTTGCCATATAGTTGTTGATCTCGCAAACATTGTAATAACTAATGCAAGTGCTCCTTATGCTCCTCCTTAGTCCATGAATATATCAAGATATCATCAAAAAATACCAACATGAACTGATCTAGGTAATTGTGAAACACCCCATTCATGAGACTAATGAAAATTGTAAGGGCATTCATCAAACTGAAGGGTACCATTGTGAAATCATAGTAACTATAACAAGTCCTAAAGGTTGACTTATGAAAATCTACATTTGTAATACATAGCTAATGGTAACTAGACTTCAGGTCTATCTTAGAGAACACTCTGCTCCCTGCATCTGATCAAACATGTCATCTATCCTAGGCAAAGGATAATGGTTCTTGATCATCACCTTATTCAACTGCTTGTAATCCATATATAAGTGAAGAGACCCATCCTTCTTCTTAACGAAGATGATCAGTGTACCCCAAGGTGAGACACTAAGTTGAATGTGACCCTTCACTAGCAACTCCTCTAGCTAAATTTTGAGCTTCGTAAGCTCATTAGTAGTCATCCTATATGGTGCACAAGACACTGGCTTGGCACCTGGTACAAGGTCAATGTGAAAATCTACCTCTCAGCAAGGTGGCATCCCTAGGAGCTCAGGTGGAAACACATATGTAAACTACCTAAGGATAGGATGGCCATCAAGTGAAGTCTCTGACTCATGCTCTGATCTGTCACTAACCATGATCACAAACATCTGATATCCCTTCCCCATACAACACTTAAGCTGTTGAGCGGAAATCATACGTAAGGATATCGGCTTCTAAATGCCCACAATCTTTGCTATTGTACCATGGTTGTCAAGGCAACCTATCACCTTCTGGTGAAAATCAATCTTGGTTCTATGAGCCACAAGTCAATCTATGCCTAGCACTACTCCATAGAATCCTAAGGGTATGACCCTAAGGTCTACAACTGTGGTGAAGGCTCCAAGTGCTAGCTCACAATCCTGAACCACTGAGTCTATGGCCATCTTGGCCCCTGTGGCTAACTCGACCTCCCACCTAACATCCTACCTATAGGCCACCATCTTGCAATGCTCCACTAACGATGGAGATATAAAGGAGTCTGAAGCTCTAGAATCAAATAATATAGTAATAGGAACATCTCTAATCATACTTGGGGTCTCAATGACTAAGGCCTGATAATTAGCCTGGTGGTTATCAACTTCTGTAAACACATGGTGGGATCTACCCACGTCACCTATGATCTGCTCAGAACCTCCTCCTGTTGTATACCCATGGAGACACTCTCTAGCTAAGTGCCTAGTGTCAACACATATGTAGCATGGTCCTCTCGAATGAATGTGCACTGACTATGTCCTACTAGTCTACTGAGCTCCTGATCGACCTAAGCTACTCTGGGTGTCTCTATAAGATTGATGTGAACGTACTGTTCCTATAGCCTATGCCTAATGTCTTTGATCTCTATGTGGTCCTTGAGAGTGCCATCCTTGATTGTGGCCACCCTGCACCCTCTACTGGGGTCTAGACCTCTATTGCTGTTGTTTTTGTTGTGGAGGCCTAGGAGGCAATGATGCAGCTCTATAACCACCCTTTTGAGGGGGTGGGGTCTATGAAAACCATGATCTTGGTATTGGTTACGGTTCTAAAATTGTGTGTGTAACTTATAGTTTTGCCCATGAATCTCCTTAGCAATGTACGCCTTCTCAGCAGCCTCACTCATGGTCTGGGGATGGGCCATCCACACTGGTTGTACTATCCTAGGATTCAGGCCTCTAATAAATTTATTGACAATAAGCTTATCATCCCAAAGATACTCAACATACTGCAGCAACTCTATAAATCGGCTCTCATACTGAGCCATTATGGATCCTCGCTACTACAAGTCATGAAACTCATTGATGCGGTGTTAATGATAGTGCTCTGTTAGGTACCACACCTTATAGATCTCAAGAAAAGTATTCCAAGAAAGAGTATCCAAGGAATACAGTGCTTGCGCTCCTTAGTGTGCCACCATATGGTTGCAGAGTCGCATAACAGGTGAACGATGAATCAGGCCTTTGTGTTGCTCCCATAAGGATGCAACACAAAGCACCAATCCAAACTTATAAACCAAGACTCAGCCTCAGCTCCCTCAGTATCTCCAACAAAAGTATGAGGATTTAGCTGAAGCAAGTCTCTAATATGATCTCAAGGGTCGCAGTGGCCCCGAACTAGAACCTCTGCCTCAAGCTGCTGGCCAAATCAAAAAGGGTCGTAATGAACTGACTCCATAATGACCTCCTCCTCATGATCCTCTTGACATGGTAGAGGAATCCTATTCTGCTCTCTCCAAGCTGATGCATGACCCTCAACTAACGTCACTAATATCTCCACTCGCATTCCATCCGCAACAGGTGGTAGTCTCAACAAAACGGCCTAAAGTGCCTACAATATCTAAGGCCCTATGTCAGGAAGTACCTCCTAGCTTTAGGCTTCAGATGGTGATGTAGAATGAGGGGCTTGCAAATGAGCCCCATCAAACTCACTGGGATTTGAGCATCCTCTCCTATGTCTAGGCAGCATCCTACATGAACAAGGTGCCTAAAATTAAAAACAAATTGTAGAATAAATAATGTGCCCTCAATGCCCAATGTTTAAACTTGGTCTCTAATACCAAATGTCATGCCCAGATTTACTATATGGTCATGACACAATAACCACATATCATGCCCACATATGTCATGTGGTCATGACATGAAATATCAAAAAAAAATTCCACTCGACTCTAAAACCCCCTCGCACACATGCGCACTCGGTGACACACATACATAATGTGGATGTATTCGCAACATATGTTAGGCATGTCACACAAAGGTGAGGAAGTCAATCAAGATGCAGGATGATCTGATACTCCTTTCGCAATCCCTACAATAATGATATCAAAAAGGGGTTGTGCATCGCTAAAAGCATCGCTAAGAGGGGTGGTCTCTATCCAGGAGCCATCCCTAGGGTTTCCTAAGTGAAGGTAAAAAGATTTATTTTGATCTAATTTGAAACCCTAACCCTAGAATTAAACTATCAACTAAATTAAAATTAAAATGTGGAAAGTAACATGGTAAAGATAAATAAACTATATTAACCATTTAAATTTATCTAAGAAAATAATCAAGATACCAAGCCTTTAATAAAAACATTTAACCACATATAATAAATAAGAAAGTTAAATAATGAAATAAATTAATTAGAATAATCATCTCTACGATTTGCCATAAATTTACATCAATATTCAAATACTTGGTTCTCAAAAAATTTTCCAACATAACGTTATTAGGAGACAAAATTTACTAAAACATTTAGCAGGATAACACTCCTATATGAACTATGCAAAAATAAATAAACTAAAAAATAATAAATTACTTTCACTATAGCACTAAGTAATAATTTTAAATCAATTTAAATAAACAAATAATAACCAAACAACTAAAGCAAAATATAATTTAAATAAAAGATTAAATCTCAACTATAGAACTAAAACTCTAAATAAATTAGCTTCCCAAAAGTGAGATTAGGAGGGTAAAAAGGTTCACTAAGTTTAATATCCCTCCTAAATACTAGGGCATCACATCATGCCCTAAATACGTTTATAAAAGCAAGGCAAAACTCTCTCATTTGCCACTCAAATGTTTAACTTGGTTCTGGTTGGATGTAGGTTGGAGGCAAGTTGGAGGGAGGAAAGTTCCTTCCCCAAGTGGGAAGGTTATTTTCCCAAGTTGTTTTCTAAAAGCTTATTATTATTTTTTTCTTTAGTTTCTATTTTGTTCACACATAGGTTTAATTTTCTAAGTTTTCCTTTCATTTCCCAAGTTTTCTAACAAGGTTTATTTGCTCAAGGTTTCAAAAATAGCTTTCTGGAATTTTTTTGGGTTAAAAATTGGTTTTACACAGTGATATTTGTATAGACCTATACATATATATATACACACACACACACACAAAGGTATTCTTCTCTGTTTTATTGTTTTATTATATATATATATATATATATAATATATATATATATATATATATATATATATATATAGATTACCACATAGGATCAATATTGAAATACAAATAAAAATGACAATGTTTAACTTTTTATACATAGCTGAGTAGAAATCTGCAGGGTGGATATGATAAAATACAGAGATAACATTTTTTTTAATAAATAGAAGGGAAGGGGGGGCTGAGCAGCCAAGCATAGCCCTGAGGGCCTACGTCAGCCTATACTGACCGGCCTGGCTAGGGGGCGAGGCTCCAACCCCCCACTTAGCCAAGGCTCTATGTGGGACAAGGGTCCTATGACCCCACGCCCCCTAATTTAAACCAAGATAGCCGCAACCACCGCGAGCCAGTTAAACTCTTTTCAAAAAAAAAAACTTAACCCTAAATTTCATTTGGCCCAAGCATTTTGATTTTTGATAAACTTTAGTAACTATTATAATAACTATAATATTAATAATATATATATATAATTTATTAATATTATCTTTGTATTTTTTTTTAAGAAAAATAGGGAATAAAATAAATAAAACAGTAAGGTTAATATATATATATATATATATATATATATCACCACAAAGAAAACACTAAAGAAGGCATATAATTTTTTTTCTTTGCAATAACAATAAACATAGTCTCTATTTTGCTTCTAAATATATTTTTATTCTTCTAATACACAAGTAGCTCTTTTTTTTTAACAATAATGAAAAAGATGAACTACTTTTTTTTTCTTTTGCATCCCAAGCAAGCCCACAATATTTGAAGCATGTATTATAAGGAGAGAGATAGAGAGAGAGAGAGAGAGAGAGAGAGAGAGAGAGAGAGAGAGAGAGAGAGAGAGAGAGAGAGAGAGAGAGAGAGAGAGAGAGAGATCTTTCACAATGATAACACAATATTTAAAAAATCCACACAACCATAGCACTTTATTTATATAATGAAATAAATACTTTTACAAGGGGAATTCAATACAACCATAGGAAACTTCCCAAAGAGAGATTTACGATCTCTTAAACTACAAAACCCTTACAAGGCTCAAAGAGCTAGGGTATACACATTGCCTTGATTTTCTTTATAACACAACTTGATCACTATTTCACTTCATGAAGACAAATCCCAAACTTTCCTCCAAGAGCCAAACTTGCATGACAATGAAAGTCTTCCCAAATCTAAGGGAAGCTCACCTTCCAACCATTGGCTTGCAAGCAATCCACCCCTAAGCTAGGAGGCTCAAAAGATAAATGGGTTCATGCTCACACAAAGGAGTTTCAAACACACACACACACACTCAAATGAATACACAATAGTAACCTACCCAATACGACTCACAAACTAAATCCATACAACACGGATTTTAAGGGAGAGAGAGTGGACTCACTCAACTCAAGGGGAAAACCAACCAAGGACTCATACTCAAAATACTCCAATATCATAGCCTCTTCCTATCAAAACACTTATAACACCAAATAAATACCAAGGCACTCTTGCCAGACACAAAACCATAACATCTTCCATATACAAGGCCATGGCCATCAAAATCCCTTTACAAGAAGAAGTTTTCCCTAAGGAGGTTCTCTCCTCTCTTATCCAACACATGGTGAGCTCTCTCACATGGAGAGCTCACTATTACAACCCAAAACCCTTTACAACATCAAGAAAACTCCTAAGAAAAAAAAACATAACATACTACATCCATATATAAAAAAAGGACAAGAATAAGAAATGCTTGAAGCCTTGAGAGCCTACCTCTCAAGCCTCTAGTGAAGAAGGATGTTGGTGAAGCACTCCAAGAGCCTAACTCCAAGATCCTTGCACAATTTCTCCTCTCCAAGCCCAAGCTCTTTCCCAAATCAAAGATCAAAACCAAAAAGAAAGAACCCTTCTCTTCTCAACAAGAGGGAGATAAATAGGGTTTCAAAACCCTTCCCATTCATTCTCACAAACACGAATTCCCACAAGTGCTCTCACACATGTGTGAGATATGGAGGAGTAGAGAGGTGACACTTGTCAACCTGTCATTCCTTCTCCAAGGCACATCTCCCCATATTTATCCTCACACATGTGTGAGGCATGGGGAAAAGGGAAGTACTTGGGTTTCTCTTCCCAAGGGTTCTTACATTATGTGCTCACACATGTGAGACCTTTGGGATTCCTCCAAGCCCACTCAAGAACCTTGGGTTGTGGGATTGAATGAGACAAGCCACCCAATCCTTAACCCAAAAACCTAATCTCGCCACCTAACTCCTTGGGTTAAAAAGAGGGGTCAAATATGATTTAAAACTTATGATTTAAGGTCTACAAGGTACCTAACCCATAGGTACTTGACCTAAGCCCCTTAAACACATGAAATTAACCTTAAAAAGCTCAAAAAACACCATTTAAAAATCCCATAAAACTTTTGAAAAAAAATGACACAAAGATGACAACTCACCAACTACTCAACCTAAGTCAACCTTAAGAGACTCAAATTAAAATTCAAAATCAAGGATAAAAACTTTACATTCATACTCAAACACAAATAACCTTAGTCCACCTTAGGGACTAGGTTGGTTCTACAAGGATATTTACTTAGGGTTATTTGTATGATCTCCAGTTTCCATTAGCCATGAAAAATACCTACATGCTACACAAACACATCAATAGCCCAAGGTATATCATAGCCAAAGAAAATTAAATTAGACACACACATGATCGCACAAGTTCATACATTCTCAAATATATCACATGATAAAAATTCACTTGATTCTCGAATCAATTATATTTCTAATAACACAAATAGGATCATGACATCATAAATCACATAGTATTTCATCATTTCAATTATCTCAATTAACCATTTCAATTGCATCAAATATAATATCACATTCAACATCATAGAAGAAAAATATAATCTAGCATGTAAAGATATAGCATTATCATAATATAACTCATTTATCTAATCAAAGCATAAAATAAGGCCATCAAAATTATAAATATACGGGATCAATAGTCTTCTAAATGTCCACATGTCAAAATATAGTCCATACAACAAGTCTCATAATCAAAACAAGATCTGTAATAAGAGTAGGCCTCACATTCAGATTTTAACTTCCAAACAACACATGATCTTAAGATCATGTTGTTTAGAAGTTAAAATACGACCAACATGGTCTTAAGAGATAAGACACAGTTGATAATGAAAACAAAAAGAAAATTAGGGCATGATGAAAAGGAAGGGAGAACAAAACTTGAAACCAAAGATATAGAAATGAAAACAAAAACCTAGCTTATAGATTAACCTAGGGTTTTTGAAAACACAGAAACAAATGTTACAAAGCATGCATACAACAAAATCACAGAGAGACTAAGAGCAATAACATACCTAGAAATGGTTCTAAGCCAAAAAACTGATGAACATGATGGCTTAATCACACAGCTAGGATGGATGACTCAAATCACACAAGGCATAGGAAAAGAGTCCAACAATGCAGCAAGGAAAAAGAAAATATGGAAATAATAGAAAAAATGAAAGAAATAATGGCCGAAATATTCTTAAAAGATATCCATTAATGGCCATTAAAGACCATACATGCCACAATAGGAGTGTAGTTGTAGAGATTTTCTCTGTAACTACATGACATGTGTAGTTGTAGAGAAAATCTCTGCAATTACACATCTCATGTAATTGCACATTTTTTTAGCACATTCACATGAAACTTAGAAAAAATTAACATTGAAAAGAAAACATTCACAAAAAACTAAAAATGAACAATGAGATTCTTTGAGGGGTCAAACCACGCCTGAGACTATGTAAATTCCTCTTGATTTGCATGCTTAGAGGACGTGGGCTACAAAACAGATAAGTTTCATAGGGGTTATCCCATGAATTGAGCAAGCAAAATTCGAGGATAATAGATGGCTCTAACTAGGCAGCTTCCTTCAATCTTTGAAATGATTGAAGGGAGAAGAGTCCCATGACTCTAAGTGCCTTCATCCAACCATTGGGCTATAGAGTTAGGTGACAAATACAACATGAAACAACAAAGAGAAAAAACCACAAAAATATACAAAATATACAAACTTATCTATCACTTCACTAAGTGAAAAGCTTCAAATGTTGTCTGCTGTGAGGCAGTAGAAAATGTGTCCCTTCTTGATATTCTAGAAGAAAGATATTTTCACCAGAAAGTCGATGGATCACAAAAGGACCTCTTCATAAAGAGTCAAACTTTACATGCATCCCTTTCAGCTCTCTTCTCTTACCCCATAATAGATCTTGATCTCTGATTTGGAAACTCCAATTTTTTTTCTTTCTTGTCAAAGAGCTTCTTTACTTAAATTTGGTGTTTCGCAACGCGATCTACCACCTTCATGCATTGTTCCTCAAGTTCATAAAGAAACATAACACGCTTGTCGATGGAAGTATCAAAATTTTCATCTTCAATTGCCTTAGCCAACTTTAGAGCAGTAAACTCCAATGTGATAGGTATTTCGGCATTCAAACCATACAGAAGCTAAAATGGAGACATGCCAATTGCCCATTTGGGGATGATACGATTTACCCACAACACATCATACAATGCCTTGTGCCAGGTTCTTTGATTCTCATCAACTGACTTCTTGATTATGGTAACCAAATTCTTATTGCTTGATTCAGCCTGACCATTTCCTTGGGGATAATAGTTTGAAGAATGGGAAAGAATGATACCATACTCGAAACAAAATTTTGTTATCTCATGAGATAAAAAACAAGTGGCATTATCTGCTACTATCTTGTTAGGCACCCTGAATCTCAAGATAATATTTTCTTTGAAGAAGTTTTAAACCACTTCTGAAGTAGCATGTTTCATAGGTACAACTTCCACCCACTTGGTGAAGTAATTAGTAGCCATGAGAACATAACTGTGTCCTACACTTGATTGTGGATTCACTACACCAATGAAATCAATACCCCATTG
The DNA here is from genome assembly GCA_027924645.1 of Cunninghamia lanceolata. NCBI lineage: Eukaryota > Viridiplantae > Streptophyta > Pinopsida > Cupressales > Cupressaceae > Cunninghamia > Cunninghamia lanceolata. The sequence goes on from BSBN01000793.1 coordinate 4,740,350, forward strand.
TTGAAAGAGTTCCTCAATCACTACTTGCTTGAGGGGTAGAGCCACCACCTTGGGTTTCCCCACAAATTTCTAGCACAATTCACACTTACGCACCCAGTTGTATGCATCTTGAAAGAGTGTGGACCAGTAGTACCTTACTCTCAAACTTTTGTGAGTAGTAACTGGAGCTGAAAAATGTCCCCCACATGCTAAACTATGGAAGGATTACAAAATCTTTCCATATTATGCTTTGTCAATGCACCGCAAAAAAAAATCCATCAATACTCTTTTTGTACAAACCATTGTCCCATAAAACAAAGTTTGTGGCCTTGAGTTTGATTGTCCTTTTCTCCTTATATGAAAATTTTTTAGAGCATTCTCCATATGTGAGGAAGTGTGCAATGTTTGAATACCATTCATCTATTGTGCTTACAAACAAGACTGTGGGAATTACCTTGGTATTTTCTTCCTCATTGTCAGATACCTCTTCGGGTATATTTTCAGTGATCAATTGACACAAACCTTTCCCACGAACAAGCTTGGTCGGCCTGATCTCCATGTCATACTCTTTGATTTCAGCAATCCAATTACCTCTTTTACTCCCAAATTCCTGTTGAGTCAAGATAGACTTGACCGTTGAATCAAGAACCAATGCAATAGTATGAGAGTTAAGAATATAGTACCTAAAATGCTTAACTACTTTTACCACATAATAAGCATATTTCTCCATTAGCTAGTACTTAAGCTCATGAGTCTTCAAAGGACAACTCATGAAGGCTATCGAAGACTCAAATTCCTTCCTTGTTTTGTTGCACCAAGATGGCAGATAGGGTATGCTCAGAAGCATAGTTGTACATGATAAAATATTTGGTGTATTCTAGACAAACTAAGACTAGAGCATGTGCAATGGCCTCTTTTATATTATTTAAAGCATCTTTCCCCTTAACACTCCACCAAAAAGTAGACTTTTCCTTCATCATATCTACAATATGACGAGTCTTCTTTGCAAAATAGGGAACAAACCTTCGCAAGAAATTAACCTTCCCAAAGAAGGAATGTATTGTTGTCTTACTTGAAGGAAGGGTAAGTATCTGGATGGATTAATTTGACCCATTTAGGATCAATCTTGGTACCTTCTTTAGACACAATGTGCCCTAGGAGTTTACCTTCTATAACTCCAAAAATGGATTTCTTGGGATTAAGTGAAATATGATGCTGGTAGCACCTTTCTAGTACTTACCGCAAATGATGAGAATGATCTTGACGATTCTTAGAAAAGATAGTCAAGTCATCAAGGTAAACTACAATAAACTTACCCATCTCATCATGGAAAGAAAGATCCACTACCCTTTGAAAAGTGGCACCAACAATGATCAATCCAAAAGGAATTTTGCAATATGCAAAAGTGCCCCATGGAGTGGTGAAAGAAATCTTGTGCTTGTCTTCTTCACTTACTTCCACTTGATTGTACCTTGAGAAACCATCCAACATGGAGAGCATTTCTCAGCCTATCACTATTTGTAAAACTTGATCCATTACCTATAAAGGGTGATTATCTTTCAGTAACAATTGATTCAGATTATGAAAACCCACACAGATTTCCCCATTCTTCTTTCTTACTAGAACAATATTGTCTATCCACATTGAATGATGGATAGGAAAAATAATTCTAGAATTTAACATTTTATGAATCTCAGTAGGAATGGTCTCTGAAATTTTTAAGTTGTAATTTCTTTGCTTTTGCTTGTGAGGCATGGATCCCAACTTGAGAGGAATCTCATGTTGAACTTCCTTTGGACAAAAAGACTTCAAGTCATCATATGAATAAGCCAACACATCAATGTATAGTCACAAAAGTGTCACAAACTTGTTCTTTTCCTCCAATGTGCAACATTTCCCAATATTCACCATTTTGGGATCACTTTCTGTACTCAAATTAACTTGTTCAACCTCTGTTGATGAATCTGATCTAGACTATTGTTGTTGTTTGATATAGAGATCATGCTTATCAAACATTTTTTCTAAAGAGACTAACCCTTTGGGGATTTTATTCCCTTTCATTGGTAATACTTGATCTCTAGTTTCTTGATCCATTTCAGAGATGGATTCTTGAGAAGAGGAATCACTTCCTTCAAAGTATAGCTCACTAAAGTTATCTACTTTCTCCAAAAATGTGATGATCTGGTTATCATCATTGAAGATTTACTAATGAGTAGAATTGTCTAGAATGCTAGGTCGAAAAACCAACTCAATGGTATACTTAGTTCCTTGGAAATCTTTATGAGGAACCATAAGGGTGGCTGAGACAGCCAAAGAATCAACCTTGTCATTATATTCCCTCAAAACCACAAATATATCAAAAGCCTCAAAATCCTCTATGCAATCCCAGATGCAATTACAGTAATGCCTCAGTCTTTCACTTTTTGTCTAGTATAGATTTCTTACTTGACAAACAATAAGCTCTTCATCACCTTACACATGAAGATTCTTTATTCCTTTCTTATGTGCAACACGCACACCTAATAACAAAGCTTCATACATGGTAGTGTTGTTAGTGTTGTCAAACTACAACTTGAAAGAAAAAGGAAAGATATTTCCTTCAGAGGATATGAGAACTATCCCTGCTCCAGATCCAGTGGAAGAACAACTGCTATAGAATTCCAAAGTCCAAATGTCATTTGAACTCCTTATCTTTGCAGCTTCAAAATCTGGAGTCTCTTTGCTTGAAGAGGAAGAACCATTTGTTACATGATCCTCACTTGAATAATCAATAGAGGATTTAGTAATTTCATCAGTTGTTAGAAAATATGTGCCCATTCTAGAAGAGTCGAAAAGAATTTGAGCTTTTGAATCTTTAGATTTTGTCACAGTGTATTTGGTCTCTTTTTCTAGAAGAAGCTTCTGCATAATACCTTTAATAGGTATCCTAGCTTCGAACCAATCCATGTTGATCTCGCCACCAACATCCTTAAAAAAATTTCATCCTAGAAATATCTCATAAGAAGCTGGAACATCAGCTACCAAGACTATCATTTTAATCCTCTTCTCAGGGAAAGCAGCGAATGCAAACTTGGCATCCTTGATTTTCCTTATGAGGGGCACTTGTTTAGTTTCCATGGAAAAATAATGGCCAAAAGTCTTCATCAATGTTAATCCCAAAGCATTAGCTACTTTTGCTAGTATCACATTATCAGAAGCACCTAAATCTATGGCATAATTGTTGAGTTTAGAGCTATTGACAAGTAAAGAAATGTAGAAAGGTTCTATTTTCCTAGTAGTAGATGAAGGAGTGGCAACGAGGTTGCTTTGGGAAGGTCTTGATTTAGGAACCACAAGAGTAGTTTTGTAAGTCTTGGCCAGCAGGGGTAGTTTTATTTTTGACAAACTTAGCCAATCTCTCAAACTGTTTGGGGTTAGCTTGAAGATACTAAACCTCTGACATTTGAATTTTAGTCTTCTTAGCATGGTCTATAATATCAAAAGCTTGATAGGGGTTTTCTATAGAAGATAAAAGGTTTTCACTTTGGGATTTTGTATTTGGGGCACTGGGTCTAGGTACAAAAGAAAAAGCAAGAGGATTTGGTGTACTTGTTATTTCCCATCATGTCCTTTGGCTAAAATGGTAAAAGGGTCCCCCTTTTAGAAATGGATATTACTGGATGTGGGTCATCCTTTGACTTCACTTTATCAACCGTTTGTTGATGATTCAATTGGTTTTGAGACCAGGTAAAGACAACATAAGATTTACCATAGGCATCTTCTTCATGTTCAGCTTCATCTTCAAAATTCAAAAACCCAATGTTAGAGTCACCAACTACCTATTCTTCATCCTCTGTGAAGGGGTTAGCATCATCTTCCAGAACATATTCTAATTATGGAAGATGATCTTGTTCAGATTCGTAAAAACCCACTGTTGCATTCACAGGTGGTGCTTCCAACACAAGCCTTCCTTTTGGTGGGGGAAGTATGTTCTGATTTTGACTCCTTGTAGTATTACTTAGGTAGTTAGAAGTATTTGGGTATGTTCTCCTTGGAATGTCTTTATAGGAGGGAATAGACAAATTCTAAGACATCTATTTCTTGAGAGACAATAGTTTGTTAGCTAACTTCTGCACCATAGGATCTGTGGCGTTGGTAGAAGGTGAGGTTGTAGAGGGCTGTCCTCTAGACCTATTTGAATCTTTTCTAAAATTTTATGCGAGGATTAAATCATCCTCCACCTTGGTAGCTAAACTTTGAGCAGTCGCAAGGTCAGTTGGGGCTACTTTTCATAGAAAAAAACTTACCTCAGGCAATTGAGTGTTGATAAAGAAACACTTCAAATTTTTAGTTTTAGGATGAGAAACATTTGGAATTCTATTTTTAGATTATTAAACTTGGCCATGAACTCACACATGAGCTCGTGTTGTTCTTTTTTCATCTGGGTGAGCCTGGCTAACAATGCATGAGCATCTTTTGCTGGTTTAAACCTCTCTTCAAACTTAGTCTGAAGGGTAGCCCAACTTGTAATACTTCCTACTGAGAGATGATAGAACAAATCAGCAGCCACTCCTTCAAGTGTTTCAACAAACAATCTAGTGGACACATCTTCATGTTCTACTCTGAGAACACTGCATGCAATGTAAAATGTAGAAATGTGCTCATCTGAATGTTGTTTACCATCCCCATAGAACTTGGGAAAGTTCTTGCATGAACCATGAGGTAGTTCATGTGATGGCAGAGCCAAATTCAGTGGCCCAAAGGTGTTTCCCCATAGACCTTGAGTAGCCATTCTATCACGGTTGAATGGAGGGATAGTAAACATTTGAACTAGTGTGATAGGTATAGCTCTATGAGCATTGGAAGTTTCACTTGGTATAGGAGACCTTGTGTTAGTGGGAGGAAAAATCCTTGTATGCAAAAGAGGTGATCTCATACGTGTAGGCAAAAGATCAAAGTTATGTTTTTGTATCAATTCAAAAATAGGATCTATGAGTCCTTGTGTTCTGCCACGTGTATACCTTTGTTCTGCCAGAGTGCAATCTTGACATAAAGATAGATCACCAGCAACAAAACAATTACAAACAATAATATTGGTATACTTCATCCAAATGCAAGAGGCTCTTGGTTGCGTATTTTTTCCCTAGTAGAGTCATCAAAAATTATTGGGTGAATATTTTGTTATCAACTAACTGATAACAAAATGGTTATATCAACCACATTGTGATGAGATATAATCTCTCATCTCAGAAAGAGGAGGCTCCCTTCTTATTGCCTCACTACAATCAACAAGTACTTAACTATATTTATTTACACTATAACTAACCTATGGATGTTTCCATATCATCTATTTCTCTTATTTAAGAATAGATGTTCTCTTACAAACTTACAACAATAATCCCTTGATTCTTACAAAGTGTGATAAACTAAAAACTACTTTTTGGAACAATAATAACTGATATCCAAATTGAATAAACATAAGAATAACCAAAGTTATACCAGGGTGTGTTAATAACAAGAAAACCCACAAAAGCACAAAATCTTTTGTTTCTTCTTATGCTAACTTGAAGATGAAAAAGTATAGAATAAGGTGCAGCCCAAAGTCTTCATCGTACGGTACAATGAGATCAAACAAACATAGAAGATAACCGGTAGCTCAAAGTATTTCAAGTATCTTCTACTCACAAACATAAACATAATTCCAAAGATGATATCCCAGCTTAAAGTCTACAAAATCATATTTGGAGCACCTTCTAAACACGATTCCACAGTACAATTCAACCACGTACACAAGATAATGTAATAGAATAGATATAAGAACAATTCTAAAACATCACAAACTTGATTCAAGACAAAGATTGGATGCCAACTTGATTTCTTTGTATTGATTAAAAAATGATTTACAATATGAACTCAAAGTTTCAATTTGCTTTTCAAAATGGTAGTACTTTGCTTCAATAGATAAAAGATGAGATTTAGGAAGAGGCTATGAGCAAAAATAGGAAATATACAACTACTTTGACTTATTTAAAAATAGAGTCCAATTTGACTTGAGACTCTATATTCTTCCTACATGTAATTTTATATTACAAATTACATAACTAAAGCATGAAAAATAAAATAATTGTCCTTAAACACTTCTTCATCATCTTGATCTTTCTCTAAAAAGTCTTCGTATCTTTTCATGGTGGCATGGACTTCATTATTGTCAGGCCCCAGTGTATGTTTAGATATGGTAAGTACTCAGGTGATGGAACCTATGAGGGTGTCAAGCATGCTCTTGTCCTTATTTAATTTCTTCTACAGTATATCCTGAGTCATCTAGAATTCCATCAACCTGTCAATTGAAGCCAATGTGAAAACTTTTGTTTCTACCTCTATTTGTATTAAGGTAGTAAACTCTTGAATGACTGTATCTTCAGGGAGTGTCTATTGGTTATCATCTAGCATTTGGCAAGGAAACTCAGCTAGCTCATCTGAAATATCTAAACCTTTACTTTCTCCCCTATTCAAATCTTCTTTCAAGTCTTGGATCAGGCCTTCAATGATTTCTTTCTTATGTATCATGACCTCCCTGTATTCCACATATTTATTTCTATTAGGGATCACCCCATGTTCACCAACACTTATATTTTAAAGTCCCACAACTTTTTCCATGAGTTAAGATCTTGTTCAACAAGCTACATATCTTGAGAAAGAATCTCAAGTGTCTAGTTGATCTCTTTTCCTACTTTTCCCAGGTCATTATAAAGTTCAATTGATGACTTTATTAGCTTTGAACCTTGGGCAAGTACTCTTTCAATCCAGGCATCAACCGCCTAACCTTTAGCACCAATCCTCTCATCCTTTTGAATGGCTTCATTATTTGTACTGCTCTCAACGGATTCTACCTATTCTGATGATTGGGCTATCTTCAAAAGTACCAATTTCAACTGATCCACTTATACCTTGAGTTGGTCCTCCATTGCCTTGACTCTATCATATCTATCCAGCAATGCAGACAATTGTGCTAGCAAATCTTCCTTTGCACTTTCATGTGTCTTCTTATCAAGTTCAACTCTTGATATAGTGTAATCCAAAGCTTGAACTTCTGTGATATTCTTGTAAGGTGGAGGCACAACTACCTCAACATATTTATTGCTTGACTCATCAACAAGTACCCTGGATATAGTCTTGGCTTTTCTAGTCACTTTTGACTTCACTGGAACCAACTGACTAAAGTCAAAATATTCAGGGGACACATCATGCTTCTTTCTCTTCATCTTTTGGGTTGTAAACCATGGGGGAAGAACAAAAGATCCACTTCCTATTACTAGAGTCTGGGTGGATGAGGTAGGAATTACAAGTTCTTATGAAATAGGTGGGATGGAAGAAACTTTCATTGGTATGGACACATGTGGAGTGAGAGCAATAATAGGTAGAGTTTGTGTTTGCACAACAATGGGATTAACATCAACTGACACTTTGGAAGAGGAAGAAGATAAAAACTTGTCAAACTTTAATTGTGTAATTGAATCAATCAATGATGTAGGTACATTTGATAAGCTAGGTATGGATGAAACAAAACTAGAAACATTATCAATATTGTCATCAGGATGATCAAACAATGACTCATTACTAGGTGTTAAAGGGGATGAATGAAGAGAATGTATTGACACATTGGGTGACTTAGGATTGGTAGAAACAGATAGAAATTCTTGTGCACTTGAAGGTATAGGAGGCACAGGAGTTTGAACACTTGAATCTAGAGGAGAAGAATGAGGAGGTGTTAACTATGTAGATTCAGCTTGAGAGTTAACAAAAAGTTCTTGTGACTCTTCTATAGCTATCTCCTTTTGTCCAAAATCTGGTTGAGTAGATGTTCCCTCTTTTTCCTTCTTCTTACCTTTATCTCCTATTTTAAAGATATACTTAGGCTTTTTACCACTAGTAGGAGTGTCAACTTTATTCTTTGTCCTCAACTCCTCTCTTCCTAGTAGGTCCCTCTGTCCGCTCTTCCTCTGATCTTGTTTTAAAGGGTTTCAATTTTATCCCTTTCTTAAGTAGCTAGACATTGGTGTTAGCAATAATGTGCTAAAACCTTTCTCTCACTAAGGTCATCTCCTTTTGTGACCATATAATTGTAGGAAGAGGAGCATCGGTAATCTTATTACCCATATACACAGCTTCGACTATATCACCTTCATCTTACATATACTCTGGGACATCTTCAATCTTATGGACATGTGTATAATTACCTTTTAACTTATCCTTCATCCCTCGATAACCAAAATCATGTGTTTTCTTATATTTCTTCAAAGTGATCCATTACAATTTTGTTTCCATTGCTTTTGCCTTAGGAGTTGTGGAAATAGCATATCTACCAATTACAAATTGGCATTTGAAACCACCTCTATGAGATTGTTCTTGTTTTATATGCACATCCATAACTTGTCTACATAATTCCATCAAAATTAACCTATCACCTGGATACCTTGGAAGCATATATGGTTGCCCACTAAAAAAACTAGATTTTATGTAGGTGAAGGTAGGAAATTGTAACAATATGCATCCAAACTTTTTCACTTGTTCCCAAGCCTCATCTGAGACTCTCTTCTTCTCAAGATCCTTCTCTAACATACAGATGTAATTACAGAAAAATACACCATTCACTCTCCTAAAGTGTTTGATGCTCTCTTTCAGGGTTCGGTAAGGGTAGTACTAGTACACTAGAATATTCCTCCTATGTCCTTCTGAAGTAAGCCCTAGAAAATGCTTCATGACTGTAGCAACATATACCAAATATGAAGTCAAGTAGAACTTCAATGTTGTAGATACCCTAGATAGTTGATCGCAGATGGAGTCACTGATTTGTTGCCCCCACCATATATTTTGATTCCCCTTTTTTATGACATGAATGTATTGATACATCCACTCCTAAAAAGTGTTAGATGTGGGAAGACCTTTTACCCTACTGAGGAGAGTTATAAGATCACCAACCTCATCGATAAACTCACTCTAGAAGATGTTCTTAGGCCATCTTGAAATTGTAGGCCTAGGAGTCTTGAGCCACCAGGTGTTGATGATTTTCTTGCACTTTTATGTATGTGTCTCATAGTGATTTTATGCATCTTCAATTGTGAGGTTCGCATAATCATCAATATCTAAACACATAAATACTTGGTCAAAGAAATTTGCATCCAACTTTATGTTGACATTACCTTCTACATCTAATATGCTTCTGGTGTCTTTGTCAAATTTCCCTACCATTGCCTATATGAAATCAGGATTCTGAGCAGATACCAGAAAGGTGGAAACCAAATGGATATCACTGTTGAGAATGCATTGCATGTGTTCTGACACAGGTTGCTAGTTTATCCTTTCCAAGAACTCTAACATGTCCATAAGATCGATTTCTGTATCTTTGATGTCATCAATATTTGATTCCACAAAGGTCATTGGGAAGACATCTTAGTATTTGTACTTCATGTTTTTCTTCTTTGGAGAAGGGTCAGACATCTGGCAATCAACTGGAAAAATTTGGTTTTTAGAAATTTTCCTAGAGTTAGAAAAATTTCATGCATTCATCCTCATGCAGTTGCAGAAAAAATCTACACTTCTACACTATGAAAACCTTCATGTGTAAGGTGGGAGAAAATCTCCCCTTAGGCATTTTCTGTTATTTCCCAAGATGTAAATTGAAGAAAAATCTCCGCAATGCATGTATTTGATAGTTCAAACAAAGAAGATGCACTTCGGAGAAAATTCTCCGAAGTGCATCCTTTGTAAAGAAAATTTGTCTTGACTTAGCATTTCAAAGGGTGGAGGTCAGACATGTTGTGCAGGTTTTAAACTCTATAGAACATATTAGTAACTATGTTGTGTGGAGTTTAAAACCTGCACAACATGTTGAGGTGTTGACTTCAAAAAAGGGTGGTGTTAGGTATGTCATGCAGGTTTTAAACTTCGCATGATATCTAACACTAGGTGTCTCAAGGAGTTTAAAACCAGTATGACATACCTAGGAAAGGATATTGCAGATGGGTGATGTAAGGGTTGTTGTGCAGACTTTAAACTCTACACAACACCTAACACTAGGTGTTGTGCAGAGTTTAAATCCTGCACAATACCCTAAGGATAGGTATTTGCAAAAAATGATGAACGTGTTGTTCAGATTTTAACTTCTGAACAACACATGGTCTTAAGATCATGTTGTTCGGAAGTGAAAATCTGAACATGTTCTCAAGAGATAAGCCATAGTCGATAATGAAAACAAAAAGAAAACTAGGGCACGATGAAAAGGCAGGGAGAACAAAACATGAAACTAGAGATATAGAAATGAAAACAAAAACCTAGCTTATAGATTAACCTAGGGTTTTTGAAAACATAGAAACAAATGTTACAAAGCATGCATGCAATGAAATCACAAAGAGATGAAGATCAATAACATACCCAGAAATGGTTCTGAGCCAAAAAATTGATGAACACGATGGCTCGATCACACAACTAGGATAGATGAATCAAATCACATAAGGCATGGGAAAAGAGTCCAACGACGCAGTAGGGAAAAAGAAAATGAGGAAATAATAGAAAAAAAAAAAAGAAATAAGGGCCAAAAGATTCTTAAAAGATCTCCATTAATGGCCATTAAAGACCATGCATTCCATAATAGGAGTGTAGTTGTGGAGATTTTCTCTGTAACTACATGACTTGTGTAGTCTTGGAGAAATTCTCCGCAATTACACATCTCATGCAATTGCACATTTACATGAAACTCAATAAAAGAATAACACTGAAAAGAAAACATTCACAAAAAACTAAAAATACACAATGCCTCAAATCGATGAGATTCTTTGAGGGGTTGAAGCATGCTCAAGAATATGTAAATTCATCTCGATTTGCATGCTTAGAGGACACGTCTACAAAATGGACAACTTTCGTAGGGGTTATCCCATGAATTAGGCAAGCAAAATTTGAGGATAACATATTTCATTTCATTGATGGAAAATATTGCTTGTGTAAACAATTATGGTAGTAGATATTCCTTTGCCATCTTTTATTTCTTTGCCACCTTTAAATTTATTGCAAGATCCATACATACCCTTCAACATTTGGCAGGGACTCTTGTTGCACCACAACTCTTGTTCTCATAGAGGAATCTCTTTTCCACTTACATTAAATATATCTTGTTTGACAAACTATAAATACTACGAAGAAAAATATAATCAAATATCTTATGGTGTACATCAATTAAATTGTAATGATAAGTAAAACTACCTTAAGACATAGAGTTGAGATTGATAACCAATAAGTAAATGAAATAATAAATGTGTGGAATTTAAATAAATATTCTTATCTCTAGATCTAATGATAATGTGATGATGATAAATAGTGTAATGATTTTTTAGTATCAAAACCATGAGATGTGTTAAACAACTACTTTTGAATCAAAAAATTATTGACAATTTAAAACTCTAGGTTGATTTTACACCACAAAATTGACCTTTTTGTGGATGAAATCAATATAGAAGATTTTGTAATGTGGAAACTAAATTGTGTTGATCTTGAAGCTTCAATAAAGAGATTGGTAGTGTTTACAAAGACAATGGAGATTGCTAGATGGGGTGTAGTATTCCTTGTTCAAACCCTTGGTAGATTCAACAACTTGTGAATGGGAAAGTGCACCAAGTTGGTATACACAAAAAGTGGCCAAATGAGTAATTTTCACAATAATGTAGTCATGTTATGTTTAAATGGCCATAATGCGATCATGTTTTGTGGTCCACAAAATGTGAGTATATTTTGTGGAACACAAAACATGAGCACATTTTGTGGTCCACAAAACATGAGTGCATTTTATGGTCAACAAAACATGAGCACACCTACCCATTGCATTTAGTTGAAAGTTTCTAAATACTTTACGAGTTTTGTTGAACACAAAACATGAGAATACTCCTGCCCATTGCATTTGGTTGAAAGTTTCTAAATACTTTTCAACAAATCCATTTTGTTAACTATATCCTGCAAGTATGACATTCCATGGGAACACATTTCTTTGAGGCATTCTATCAAATAGTTCACGTGCCTTATCTATGCTTCCACATTTTACATCGCTATGTCTATCTCTCCCTCTTTCTATATCAATCATTGTCACTCTCCCACTCTCTATCTCTCTCTATGCCTCCCCCCTCTCTCTCTCTTCATCTCTATCCATATCCCTAAATCCCCCCTCTCTCCCACTCTCTATCTATATCCCTTAATCTCCCCTCTATCTCCCCTATCTCTTTAAATGTCTCTATCCTCCATCTCTTTTGCCTCTCTCTCTCTCTCCCTTCTCTATCCATATCCCTCAATCTCCCTCATCTCCCACACTCTCTATCTATATCCCTCAATCTCCCCCTCTGTATCCCCTCTCTCTATCTATATCTCTCTATCTTCCCCATCTCTTTCTCAATGTATCTATCTTCCATTTCTTTGTATTAGGCCATATCCCTCCATCCCTCTCTAACTCTCCCTCCATCCCTCTGTCTATCTCTCCCTCCCTCTCTCTCTCTCCCTCTCTTTATCTATATCTCCTAATCGTCCCCCCCTCTCTCTCCCCTTCTCTCCCCCTCTCTATCTCTATCTTTGTTTCCCTCTCTATCTCCCCACCTCTCTCTTCAAGGATCCTAGATTCAAGGATCTTGATCTATTGGATCATGGTGGCTATGAGAGATCCTGAGGTAGCATCTCCTATCTTTTTTATTTCTCCATCATGAGGTGGGTTTTGTTTAGTAAGTGAGGATTGAGTAGTCATGTTGGTTCTTTCCACAAGGAATCTTTCTAGTACCCTTTAGCATGCTTCATTTCATTCATGTTGATAAGCTATATGGCGAGCCTCTCATGCTATACAACATTCTTCTAGGTCTTTCTCTAAGAGTCTCACCTCATTGTCGACTCAAGTGGTAGTGTCTTTGTAGTGTGTGATGAGATGACCCTAATGATGGATTTTTGATCAGATGAGCACTTGAGTGCTCTAATTTGATCTAGGTTTGGTTGAATCATAGTATCTTGGTTCCAAACTAGGTTATCAAAAGTGATGAAGTTATGTAGTCATTGTTGTCCACCATTTGAGTTAACATCTTTATAATCATTCCTATTTTAGATAGGTGCTAATGGATTGAGAAGGATGTACCATTTGAATGAAGGAGGGATAGCTAGGTCTAAGGAACCTTTTCCCTATTGTGTTATTGGTCTAGACATATTCAAGATTCAAGGGAATCATGTGTACCACAAAAAATGGGAAGACAAGGTGGGTGAAAGGTGGAAGAAAGAAAATGAGAGGGCTTGTCTAGAAGGATTTTCCTTTCATGTTAGTTTCACCAAAATATGTGATATTCTAAATCTTCTCATCACAAAAAGTGAATGAGGTGGACTCAAAATAGAACTTGCAATATATGCTACACCCGTATTGATGGTATGGATTGAATTACTCTTGCTCTTTGAAAAAAATATAGCTAAGCAAAGGAAGATATGCCTAATCACTCTCATCTCATGGAAAGAGGATCTCATAAATGGTAGTCATATGGTTGTGTGGAATTGGAGTCATGTCACCAAGTCCACTCACTTCAGGAGGAAGGAGTTCCTAGTGGTAGACTATGGTGTTGATTTGAGGATTTAAATGTGGAGTGGTTGTCACTTGAATTGTTGGAGAGAGAGAGAGGGAGGATGGAGAGATAGAGAGATAGAGAGATTGATAGATAGAGATATAGAGAGGGAGAGAGAGATCTAGATGGAGATAGAGAGATATATAAAGAGATAGAGATAGAGAGAGTGAGAGAGATCTATATGGAGACAGAGAGAGGTGGCAGATAGAGAGGGAGAGATAGATAGATAGAGATAGAAGGGGGAGAGGGAGTGATTGAGAGACACAAATATAGAGAGAGATAAAGATGGAGAGGGATGGAGAGAATTAGAGAGGGGGATATTGAGAGATTAGATAGAGAGAGAGTGTAGATAAAGTTATAAAGAGGGGGAAAGTGTACCAAGTTGGTATACAAAAAGTGGCCAAATGAGTAATTTTAGCAATAATGTGCTCGCGTTATGTTTAAATGGCCATAACTTGATTGTGTTTAGGCATGGTGAATACCTAATTAGTCTAGAAATACAAGTAACTAAAATTTACATGCACACAGAAGCCTAATTAGCCTACAAAATCTATGTGAGATTCTATAAAAGGACCTAAAATAATCAAATACTTGAGTAACAAGAATCATTGTACTAAAAAATTAGATTGGTTCTTATAGCCCCCATCTCTACTCTATTAGAGGAGTCCATCTCCTTAATCTCACCACCTCTCTCTTTTATCACCTCTCCCTTCATTTCCTTTACATCTATTACTATATATTTTTTGTCATGGTAGTGGTAGTGGGATTGGTCTAGTCTACATCTATTGTTCAATCTACCCATATGCTCTACATGTCATTGCCCCCCTTAGGCATTGTGTAATGGCAATCTCAGGATTTAATGGTATTCATTATATCCTTTTCATAATTATGTCCCCCATTTCCCTTATATTTATGTATATTGGCTCTACATGAGGTAGTTTACAATATAGGATTTCTCAAACTATTAGGCACCATATCAACTAACTGCACCTCCATCATCTTGATCGTGTCAACAAATGAGGTGGTACTATTGCATGTTACTATTGATATGGAATCTCCATCCCATAGCTCCACCATGTCCCATATGGATCCACAATCATGTTGTAAGTAGTCAAATTGACCCTCTCCTAAACTAAGCTGACAAGTAGTATTTGTTTCTTTCTTTCTCTCTTTGTATGATTCTTTCTATTTTATCTTGTTCCCCCTCTCTAGGTTAGTGCAAGAAGTTGGGTCCACTCTTTGGCCAAAAAGTGGAAGTGTTTTCCCTGATTTTCAGAATTTCTCACATTTGACCTAAACATTTGAGGCACTTAAAGATTGAATCTTAAAAAAAGTTAGTAATATGAAATGTAGTACTTGGAGTCTAGTTTCTAAATATGTAATTTATTTTAATACCCAGATGATACAAATTGATTCAATAGGCATTTCTAAAAACCATTGCTTTAAAGTTACTTTTTTTTACCATATCATGCACATGTATGGCCAACTAATTTTACCTAAATAAAAGTATTTTTCTAAATCCCTTTGGGGAAATATGTGTAGCACAGTGAAGTTTGATGAGGATATTTTTTATAATTTTTTTCCAAATATTTTTTTTATTAATTTTTTATTGGCCCTAATTGTTGTTTTTGAAAACCCCTCATGTACGACCAACATAATTTGAGCAAAACTAATCATAAAATGATTTTTTTTCAGTGTGTAAAGAATGATGTGTAGATTGATGACATATAATTTTTTTTTAAATTTAAAAATAAAAGTTATTAAAAAAATACAAACACCTGTCATTTCAAGTTTTTGGACCAATTTTCTCATAAATTCAATAATAAATAGAAAACAAGTCCAATCAAACAAAAAATTA
This sequence comes from Cunninghamia lanceolata, assembly GCA_027924645.1. Taxonomy (NCBI): domain Eukaryota; kingdom Viridiplantae; phylum Streptophyta; class Pinopsida; order Cupressales; family Cupressaceae; genus Cunninghamia; species Cunninghamia lanceolata. The sequence continues at coordinate 4,755,791 of BSBN01000793.1, forward strand.
CATATTTAAAAACTACACATTGTCATCTGTAATGGGTTTTAATTTTGTAAAAAAAATTAGAAAAAAACATCGTCAGCCATACAGGTAAAGTTGGTATTTTCTCTTTCTCTGAACATGGACTTGTACTTGCAAGTCCAAGGCAAGGGGTTGGCTTACCATGCCTTTCCCGAGCCTAAGATTTTAGGAACATGTACCCATTCTAAAATGGGTACCCATTAGGAACAGGTACCCATTTTAGAATGGGTACCCGTTCCTTTTGTATGGGGAAAAAAGCACGCATGTCTTTTTTTTAAATTCAAATCCCATTTAGAAATGGGTACCCATTCCTAAGTAGGTACCCTTTTAGGCTCGGGCACCCATTCCTAAATGGGTACCCATTTCTTTTAAAACATGTACCTGTTCTTGTCAGGATTTTTTTCATCTGCCTAACTTCCCCTACATGTGGACCCAACTTCTTGCTTTTACCCCTCTCACTCTCTCTCTCTCTCATTCTCACTTTCCATTTTTCAATATTTTATTTGTTTCTCTTTTTCTCTCTTTTAATATATCTTTGTTTCTTTCATGAATTCATTCATTATTATTTATTTATGACTTTCTTTATATTTATGTATCATGTTTTCATTCTATTCTTCTATTTCTCCAACTCTTTTTATTTGTTTGTTTGCATCTCTCTCTCTCTCTCTCTCTCTCTCTCTCTCTCTCTCTCTCTCTCTCTCTCTCTCTCTCTCTCTCTCTCTCTCTCTCTCTCTCTCTCTCTCCATTTTGTTCTTTCTCACTTATTTTTTGCTAAACCTTTTCATTTCTATCTTTTACCATTTTTTTGTCTCTTTCTTTATTTCTCTCATTCCTTCCAATTGTATTTCTTTTTGCCTTTATTTCATTCTATACTTATTTCCTATTATATAATATTTTTCTTTCTATCTTTCACCATCTCTTTTTGTTTCTTTCCTTATTTATCTCATTCTTTCCCATTATATTTCTTTCTCCCTTTATTTCAATCTATATTTTATCTCTATGTCTCATTTTTATTGTCTTTTTTCTTTGTTTCTTTTTACCTCTTTTTCTTTGTCTCTCTCATTCTCTCAATTACTTTCTCTTCCCTCTTTTCTTTCTTTCACTCTTTATTTTTTGTTTATCTTTGTATCTCTTTTTTTATTTGTTTCACTCATTATATTTTTTGTTCTTTTTATTTTATTTATTTTATTCTTTTTCTATTTCCTTCTTTCTCTATCTTTTTTCTTCATTTCTATCTTAAATTTTTTTCTTTCTTACTTATTATTTGTTTATTTATCACTTTAGTTTTGTTTTACATGCACCCCTCCCTCTTTATTCATATATTTCTTTTACTTTTATCTTTTTCTATATTTTTGTCTACATCTTTCCTTTTTTATAATGTTTATCTTCATCGCTATCTTTCTCTCTTTATTTTTTCCTACTTTCTATTTTTCTTTGTTTCTTTCTCTCTCTTTCTAGCCATTGGACCATGGATCTTGGACCCTTGATCCTTGATCAATGATCCCTAGAACTCTAGACCTTAGATCATTGAACCGTGGACCTTGAAACTTGGATGATATACGCTAGACCATGGAATCAAGACCCTAGAATGTAGAACATGAACTCCATACCCTAAATCCTAAACCTTGAAACCATGGATTGTGGATTGTAGACCAAGAAATCTTTACATTATACTTTGAACCTTGGACCCTAAATCTTGAATCCAAGACCATGGATCCATGACCCAAAATTGAAAACCCTAGTAGCTAAACCTTGAACCCAAGATTTTGGATGCTTAACCCAAAATCCAAAACCTTGAACCCAAGACCATGGACACTAGAAACTTCAAACTTAGACCTCAAACCTTAAACTCTAGACCTTGCATTTGACCATTGGACCCTAGAACTTGGAAGCTATACTTGGAATCATAGACATTGTATTTGGTAACCACTTATTATGGACCCTAGACCAAGAAACCTTTACCTTGAACCCTTGGACTTTGAATGTTGAACCCAAGACCCTTACACTAAACTGTAAATCCATGACCCTCAACATATGATTGTGGACACTAGACCCTTTGAACTTGGATTTCAAATGTTGAACCCATGACTTAGACCTTGGATGTGAACCCCAAGACTTTGGACACTTATAACTTAGACCTCAAACCTTGAACCCTAGACCTTAGACCCTTGATTGTAAACCTTGAATTGAAGACCCTTGACATTAAATCTTGAAACCTAGTTTATGATGGGATGACCCTAATGACAAATTTTTTATTAGATGAACACTTGAGTGCTCTAAATTGATCTATATTTGGTTGAATCATAGTAACTTGGTTCTAAGCTAGGTTATCATAAGTGATGAAGTTATGCAGTCATCGTTATCCACCATTTGAGTTAACATCTTTATAATCATACCTATTTGAGATAGGTGCTAATGGATTGGGAAGGATGTACTAGTTGAATGAAGGAGGGATATCTAGGTCTAAGGGACCTTTTCCCTATCGTGTTATTGGTCTAGACATATTCAAGGGTATGATACATACCAAAACAAAATGAGAAGACAAGGTGGGTGAAAGGTGGAAGAAAGAAAATCATAGGGCTTATCCAGAAGGGTTTTCTTTTCATGTTAGTTTCACCAAAATATGTGATATTATAAATCTTCTCATCACAAAAGTGAATGAGGTCGACTCAAAACAAAACATGCAATATGTGCTACACCCTTATTGATGGCATGGATTGAATTACTCCTACTCTTCCAAAAAAATCTAGTTAAGCAAAGGAGAATTTGACTAATTACTCTCTTTGCATGGCAAGAGGATGTCATAGATGGTAGTGATATAATTGTGTGAAAAGAAAAGTGAAGGATAAATTCTATCTTATGTCAACAAAGAAGATAGGTATGTTGAGTGGTAATGTAATAATTAAAAACAAAGTCAAATTTTGCAAGAGTGTACACTAGTGAATTTTGTAGAAGAGTTATTCAAATGGGAAAGAATATATGTAAGAAGATGATATCTTGATGAAGTATGCATGTGGCCTTCATAGCCATCTAATTAGGCTCATATTTCTCTCAAAAATGAAAGAAATAGATAATCCATCTTATCAAGCTCATTATTTCAAAATGGACAAGGAAAATATCGTATGCCTTTCTTCATGAAGGGAAATACAAAACATTTTTTAACTTGATCCTATAAGAAGAGATGTCAAAAGTTATTTGATCTATACAAATTATCACCACTTTGACATAGTAAGGAAACTAAATAAATAACTAGAATGAAAAATAATAGAATAACCATGACAAAGAGAGAGAGGGAGATATAGAGAGGTTTTCTTAATGCTTTAGTGTTGATGTTTAGGGTTTTATGTTCACATTTAGGGAACTTAGATTCTAATAATAAGGAAGAGGAAGGTAAAGTGAGGGTGGGAGAGAAAGAGAGAGATCAAGAGGGAGCGATAGAGAGAGGGAGAGGGAGAGATAAAGATAGAGAGGGAGAGAAATGGAGAGATGGAGAGAGAGAATAGAAATTCATTCTTATTCTAGTCTATCCATTTCAGTGTTTTCTAACATTCCTGTGCCTATACTTGTAAGTGGAGTGTACCTAAGCAATCATCTATGGTGCAAGAGCACCCAAGCCAATCTTGGCTTAATACTTAGTCAAATATGAATGTCCAAATAGTTTTTAGGAAGTAATTTAGTCTTAGATCCAGGTGATAAGGTCAAAAAAAGGAGAAAATTGGGAGTTAAGAGTTATATTAGCATAGTCTTGATTAAATCAAGTTAAAATATACTTATAATACTTTGTAAATATTGACATCTCTTAACAAATCTTAGTTCCCAATATGAGACCTTCTAGACTAGGCTTAGCACTAGGATTTTTGTGCATTCCATATTTCTTTTGAAGATAGATAAGCCTTGAACTAGGATAGATCAATTCAACTAACTCTATAAATATAGGGGCAGTTCCTCTTTTTCATCCATAGCAAAAACCAAAGTGTCATCATCCCAATGATTATACCATAGTTTGGATAGGTCACCTTTTTCATCATCTTCTTAAATAGAATTTCCACTCTCATTTGCTTCATCATGTAATTGAACCCGAGTGCTACCACAATAATGGGTTACACTTTTTGGGACATCCTGATTTTTTCTGAAATCACATATTTTTAGAAAATATAATGATTTAAGCATTGAAAGGTTCCATTTAAAGGATTTTAATTGAATAGGGTTTGATCAAACCCCCTTAGATTCAAACCCCCTTGGATAGAACCCCTCTAGTTTTAAACCATACCTATAATGGAGTCTCCTCTACACCTATCAAAATACTGATAAAAAGCCACTTTTGATTTACCTTTTGGGGCATCAAATGAATTCATTTAAAATTTATGTTTTGTAAGTATGTAGTCCTTATTATAACCTTCCCAAAAAGTATAATTTTAAATATATTTAATTTGATTATTATATTTATTTTTTATTTCTTGTGAATGTAGGTTTTTCACTAAGCATCAAGTTCTCTGTTCTATACACATGGAAAATTAGTAAATTAGTGAAAAAAATTTGAAAAATATCTATGACCTAGGTATTGATGTCCTTGTTTCAACAAAAAAAATTGAATTTTGATAGATACAGAAAAAGTTATGTTTTATGGAAAACACCATGTCTAAATTATAATTGGTTTGACTTCAAAACTTAATTAAAAAATATATTCAACAAAACATTATGAAACCAAATGCATGCCCTATATATCGGTGTTACCAATCTAAATTCAAAAGAATCAGAATTTTATCCTTTGTAGAAAAAAAGTTATGTGCTACAGAATACACATCACTTTAAAAAAATGTTGTTTACTATTAAAACTAGTTATCAAAGGAGACGCAAAAAATTTTACAATTTAACTCCAAATTTTTTTAAAATATATATATTTAAAATCAATAGACAAAATATCACAAATCACTAGTTCGTATCATCTTCAACCTACTAATGGTTTAGCAGCTATAGGTGTCAGAAAGTCAAGATTTAGTTCAAAATGTTGATTTCAATGTTAAGTTCAGCCAAAAAGTGTAACCCATTACTGTGGGATAACCCACCTGTTTAGGACAATGAGAAGGGTCATGAGCTTGGATACAAGGAGTACACCATGAGTATATTTCCATAAAATTCGTGTACTGCAAAGTATTTGGAACATTTCTCCTTTTGTCCATTATTGTACTCATCTTGGTCTCCTATCTCATTGGTGATGACTATGTGAATGAGAAGATGGTGAGGTTAGTAACTTTGGCACTTTGGATATCCTACTTGACATTTGAGAGAATGTTTTTATCATTTTCTTTAAGTTGTTTACCAAGGCATAATCAATGCCCCTACCTCTATATTGCCCCCTACTATAGATAGGTGGATTCTTTACTCTCCCTATGTTCTTTGGAATATATATCCCCTTTAGGTCTCTTTAACTCTAAATTGAGCATTAATCCATCTGTAGTTTTTGAGTGAGCACAACATTCTTGATTCACATTCCTCTCTCTAGCATTATTTTCCATGGGTCAAGCTTTATATTGCTTTCTTAAAGATTTTTACCCCTTTGTGAACTTGTCTTATAATAGAGAGGGGGTATCTACACCCTTATAGATATTAGGGCTTCTCTAGATGAGGGAGATCCCCTCCCTATTATGATTTCAAATCCACTATTGTCTGTGCCCTTCTAAGAGAAGTTTAGGTCATTTTAGAAAACATGGGGTCATGATCGTAAACCATAGATGCTTGGCCACCTCCTCGTAGAAAACCATAGGTACTTGACCACCTCCTATCCTTGCACTGATCACATCCTTGCACCTCCTAGTTAGTGTCTCTCCTCTTGTTCCTTCTCGGTCTTTATCCAAGTCTTGATTCATTGCAAGTGGTGGAGAAGTTGGGGTCAACAATTAGCTCTATTAGATCTGCTATGGTTGGGTATGGATAAAGATCAATTGAGATGAGATCACCTCATTCTCAACCTTAAATATGATACTTAGTTCTCTTTCAATCCTAAATAAAAAATATGTTTTACATGAACGCAAAACATGATCACATTTTATGTTTGACAAAACATACATAGATGAATACATGCTTTATAGTGTTTCCATGAATACATACATACATACATATATAACATTATATTATATTCAATAAACATTATTTAATTATATATAAAGTATTTAAATATTTAAAATATATATTTTTACAATCTATTCTTTTTTTGTGGAACCTAAAATATGAGCACATTTTAGTTTTTTTCAAAATTATAGCCTACTTATTTAGGCTTGGAATTGGCTTGGGAAACCAAACCAAAGGATTGGACCTCTATCATACGTCCTACAAATGTGTTTTTCATCGTCAATAACATTTTTGAACTTCAACGCCATTAGATTTACTCATTTTATAACAAAATTTGATGAAACCAACACCAAAACATAGAGCTAGTTCTTAGCTTTCCAACCATATATTTTCTTTTAATTTTGAAAAAGTTAAGATATTTTTTTATTTTCTTTGAATAGTGTCCTCATATTCTTCAATCATATATGTATTGATTTTTCTTTATAAATTTTGATCCACTTATCAAAATTTAAAATAAATTATATAGGATTGGTCAATGCGTCATTTTTATACATTAAAAAAATTATGTATTTTTAATTATTTTTGTGCAAGTTATGTGATGTGCATGCTCACTGATGTAGTTTTCAAGATGCATCCACTTTAAAAAATCATTACAAAAAAGACAACTTGTAGTACTCACTCTTAACTACATTTCTGCCAACTGGTTTTTAAAAATATTAAATGCAACAAAAAAAAGGGGGCGCACACCAAACACTATGCTATATTTTAGTGAGAAAAACATGAACACTTTTGTGTGCACACAACATTTCACAGGTTCTTAATCTTAACTAGTTTTTAAAAACTTTAGTAGTTTAGAAACTAGATTCAGAGCACTACAATTCTTGTTCTTTCCATATCTTCAAATTTTGAGTGCATACACCTCAAATTACTCATGCAAGTTTAGGTTTAGTTGATTTCAAGAAACAAATGGCCACTTTTGACCCCCTTTTTGTATACCATTTCCATACACTTACCTGATCAAAGATCAAAAACATACCAAGCAATCATACAATATTCCTAGACATGTGTTTGTGTAAATGTATAATGTTACATGCTTATGCAATGCTCTGATTATGATCAAGCAATGTGTAATAGAGTTACTACTTAATTAATGTTTGAGATGCATATTAGATATCTCCCAAATGATCATAGTGAATTAGGGCTTGTCCTCTTATACACCAACTTACAATCCAATTTGAAATATCTCATAATCAAGTTGGTGGGCAACAACTAGTTTTCAAAGGAGATAGCAATTGATGTGTGTTTTAGCATGCTATAAATTAGATAAAATATCGAGTACTTTATCTCTCTTGAAAGGAATCAAATCCCAACAAATCAAAAAATGACTACCCCAAGGTCTCTCCTAGCCAAGTCTTGACCTTACAAGATAGCTAAGTTATTTGATGTCTTTTCTATTTCACAAAAAGGGACTTAAACAAATGTTTACTAGAACCTAAAAATAGGGTTCGATCTAGAAAATAACAAAGTCTAAGTTTACTTAAAAACCCTAGGATGTTTTCTAGATCTTAAATCTAAACATAACTTATAGCTAGAAACAATGTTCTTTCATCTAGTTTTCAATATTATGTGATGTTTATCCTAAAATCTAAGCTATTATAATTACTTGGATAGAAAAAGTTGAAAAGATGGGTGAGAAAGGGATAGGGTTTCAGAAATTCCTAACTATGAACTTTTATAACTTTTGACATGAAGCATAAATAGAAAAATGTCAAATAAACCAATCTTTCCTTAACAGAATATATCATAGTGCTACAAAGATAGCTCAATCTTCAATAGATGAAAACCAATTTTTAAATCATAAAATAACCTTATCAAACACCCAATACTAGCAAAACCTAATAAGATATTTCACAATTGAACATTAAACTAAAAGTGTTTAGGCTAACTACATAAAGTGACTTATAATCAACGAATCACTAGTAGTATAAACATAGGAGATTCATCAAATACTCATAACAATTCACTCATAAACCATAGGAAATTATAATAAGTGATAAGGAACTATGAAGCAAACTCTCATTAATAACAAAATCTCAACAAATATCAACAATCTCCAACTATGAATTGATAGGAAACCATGAAGTAAGTTGTTTGTATTAATTTTAAAAGTATGACAAATATCAACAATTCTAGATCCATGTACAAAGAAAAGTGATTGTCTTTTATAGAAGAGGCAAGTGCACTTAGTACACAAATGAATGGCTAAGATTCATCCTTCACCAATGGCTTAGACTAAATTACAATAAATATTTGGGTCCAAATTCATCTTGATCACCCATTGACAATAGATTCATATCCAACATTTACAATTTTTTTCAAATTCCTAAGTTCCAAAAAGCAAGCTAGCTTCCTAGACAATATTTCCCCTTTTTTGAAAGAAAACAAAAAGTGATTTTTCAAGCTAGTCCAGCCATCAAAAACAAATATTAAAATAAAAGAATGTGGCATTAAATTTCAAGTGGGGATGCTCAACTTTGAAGTCAAGGATTTTTTTAAACAACTTGCTCTAGTAGTGTGAACAAGTTTGATGGGCAACATTCTCTTAATCTGATGTATCATCCTCAATGGTGATCTAATCCTTCACTTGCTCCTTTCTTCTATAATCCATTAAGGCATTGAAGGTAGGATTAAGAGCATCTATATTTGGTTGATCAAAAAATTCAAATCTAGAAACCTTTGTGCATCGTATGTGTTGAAGAACATATTTTATGAGGCCTTCTCCTTGGGTGTTTCTTTTTAAAATGTTTTAATTTATAATATTGTAAAATGTGTACACTAGCATTTTACACCTTGTTTAGCTCCTAGGTTGGACCTATTTTATTGCCTTTGCTAATTGAGACCTATTTTAACTCCTTTTTGAGCTTATAACGACGAATATCCTGATCTTGACAATTAAACCTAACTTAATCAATATAGGACCTGACTAAGCTCGCATTAAAAGACATCTTTCAGGATTTTAGGACCAAGGGCCTAGGGTGCCCAAGCACCCTGGTCCCACTTGGGGGCCTTGGTCTAATTTCAAGATGTTGGCTTAGGATAGTCCTATAGTTTGTATTTGTCAACCTAATCAAGTTTTAATTGTCGAAGGTGAGTGGGGATGCATATTTAAATATGTGTTGTGACTCATTTTACACTTAACAAAATGAATGCAAAATTGCTCTCATGTGATGTTTTTGCTCAAGGATTCTTCATGTTAGGATTGTCTTCGACTTGTGAAAGCTATTAAAATTTTTTGCAATCTTTGAAGGAAGTTTAAAGCCCTCTTCATCACTCTCCTTTGTTGGTGCTAAGTCTTCATCAACTAAGGTTGGACTTCTTGTTTTTATTATCATCATTTATCACCATTATTAATCATATTGTTGTAGATCTGGCCTCTGCCCTGCAAGGGCAAGCACTCTTGGATCTTATCAATCGTTGTTGTGGAGGTGGGAACACCAACACAAGGTTTGACTGAGGCAAACCCTTAAAACAACACAACCTTTTCCCTCTTTGTGTGTGTGCAAGTAAGTCGAATAGGTTTTAGGAGTTGATAGTCAGAAGGAAGGAAGTGCAAACATCTACAAACTTGATCATCCTGAAAATCCTGCTCGAGATCGAAGGAGGACCAAAGCGCCCTAGCACCCCTGTCCTGGGGATTAATGCTAAATTTTCTAAGTTCTGAACTGTTCCCTAACCTCTACTCTACTCTCTAGTCACTCTGATCTATTTTTGTTAAACTATAATAGTCTGATCTTTGTGTCTTTTATGTTAGTTCATACATCCTAGTTAGTTTGCTTGATTGCGATCAAGTTTGGTTGAATCATCTCTATACAACAAAAAGGAGTAGAACACCTATAGCTTAAGCTCTCCCTCTTGGGTAGAAGCTAGGCTTGATCACTCTCTCCTAATGTTGAGGTAGAAGAGGGTTTAATCTAGTTTGATCCATTAAGCTAGTCTCCCTTTTCCTCCTTTACATAATTGTACACTTCAAATCCATTAATTTATCCATATGTGCAGTACTAAATGAAAATGGCAATTCTTACAATCCAAACATTAGGATTTGCTTTAGTTAACCTTTGAATGAACAAAATGAAGCTCTATGGTTGAATCTAAGAATAGCCCAGTGAATTCATGCATCACACCACACATGATCTTGTATATCTAATATGTCATTCTTAAGATGATCCATTTCTGTAAGATATTTATCAACAATCTCCTTCCTAAATTTAATAATTTTGCCCACATAAATGGTAACCCAAGAGATATTTCATCAAGGATATTTTCCTTTATCGACACTGTTTGTTCCAATTTACACATCATATCTACCCTTGGAAGGATATGAGATTGATTTTCCAAATATACCTTACATTCATCCTTTAGGGATTCTATCTTTCCTTTTAACATGTTAAAATCATCCAAATATTTGACAGCTTCTTCAATCATTTGTCAACCCTAATCATATATCTCATCTAGATCTAGTCCTGCGTTGTTCTAGCTACATGTTTTATTTTCTCAAATTTCGTAGTTTCCTATTATGATAGAATAACCAAAGGAGTTATTGTTCCATCCTCTTGTTGCAAAGGGGCTACCAAATGCTTAATATATGCCTACATTTCAATAACTTTCTCCTTTAACTATATGTTGCTCTTCTCATCCATATTCATCCTGGAGACAACTGAAGAAACTACAGTTCAAACATCTTGAATTTCTTGAGCTCTAGTAGACTACCCAAGGTTGATAGTAGTTATTTGATAATTTATAGCCTAGATCTCTCTATCATTCTTATCCACCAATGGGGTTGTAATTTGAGCAATCCTGGTTCTTGAGGTATCCTATATTTTTTATTAGATAATCTAGGGAAGGGCCCAGTCCCATTACATACAAGAGTACAGATCAGCAATAAAAAGACATAACATATAAGATACTATAGACCATAGTTGGCATAAAAAGAACCAAGCCAGGTAACCAAATCGATTAGAAATAGCACAAAAACAACAAAAACAAAGTAGGAAAATAGCACTAAAAAGGTTAGTAATTCAAGTTCATAGCCAAAGAACTCCTTTGATGCATCCTTTGTTATTGAAGATAAAATTCTAGGTTTCTTTCTCCCTTTTGGCACATCTATTTTGACAGTATACTAGAGAAATCCAAGGATGTAAGTTTTATTATAGGCTACCTGTTAGCAAGAAATGTAGAGAAGATACCAGTCCAGAGATCCGGTCCTCAGTCAAGTCTTTGTAGTCAGTTTATACCCCAGTCAGGTAGCTAGTTATTGACAGTAGGACATAAAGAATAACCAAATAGAGCATCACATATACATCAAAATAAGATAACGCACAGAATTACCTAGTACTGACAAACCTCCATATATATATATATATATATTAACAACAATCAATGTACACTATCACCTGTCCATCATCTAGGAGGTCTGTGTCTTCCTCACCAGTTACATACATGACTTCTATGTCATTGTTTACATAAGAATAAACTCTTATTCTCCTATCATGCTTGCCTATATTCTACTATCTCCTATCTATATATATATATAATATATCTATTAAATCTAGGGATGTGTCTTCTGTTAGCTCTAGCCTCCACATAGTGTGTAGACTCCTCAAGTTGGATTTCCTTTATGCTCTATATTCTACTAACATCACCCCCCACAAAATTATGTCTTGTCCTCAAGACATGCCAAATCAACTGCTAGGTAGGATAGTCTTATAGATTTGCTTGAGTTGAGTTAGACTGGTGTCCCACTCCTTCTTGGATTTAGCCAACATAGTTATATGTCCTACTTTTATATATGTCTCATCCACTTCTATACTTTCCAGTATCTTTATGGACTGTGTAGTTTGCTTGGCTTCTGAAAAACTATTGGTTAAATTAGGCAGTCTCAGGTTAACTACTTCCCTCAACTTTTTTATCTGGCCATTTATTTGATCCCTTTGATCTTAGAGCTATTGATGTTGGTTATTTAATGTCTCCACCTGTGCTCTTATTATTCCATCCTTATCCACCAGAGGGTCATATTGGGTTGCCACATTTGTGATCTATAGTTCTAGAGCATCTATTTGATCTTTGATTGCTTTCAGTTGACTGTAGCCATTTTAAACAAAAATGGTATAATATATTAGCCTCTGCAATACATTGTTGTATGTTCTTTATCTTTATTTCCAACTGAGTGTGTGCCTTGGCGCACTTATTCATCATTTTCGCTAATCATTTCTTATTCCTTTGTTCAATTACCTTCTTCTACATCTAGCTAGAGTACTCCTTAAAGCTTTGTGTCAACTATTTTAGTTGTTGTAGTAAGGGTAAGGTAGTATCTCTAGATGTCTCTGACATCTCCTTGGCCAATGTATCCACTGCATCTTGTAGGAGTTCATTCCCTTCCACATGTTGCTTCAAGATTTCTACTCTAGAGGAGGAATGAAACACATCTCCCAATTGTAGCTTCCGTAGTGGGGATATTTTGGCACGATTTATTTGGCCCTCTACCACCGGTAATTGTAGAAACTATGGGGTGAAAATGATCCTACTATTGTTGTTGGTGCATATAAGGTGGTAGGACTATTGAATGATGTGTCATCCTATCAAAATAGACTTGGGATAACTTTAAGAGAAAAAATGAATAATTTCAAAGCCTTGGAGGAGCATGGGATACCACTTATTTAGGATGGTGAAAATTTAATCAAGTCTCTAAGCACATGGAAAGAGGATTTTTATAAAATTATACCAGCACTTGTTAAATCACTTTTTCAAGATGACAAGGTTGGCCCAATCTTGTGCAATGCCAAAATTTATAAGCTTCTTAAGTTAGAGTTACGTCTAGAAAACTTTGTTAAAGTTGTCAGAGTAGAATTAGATGCTAGATATGTGACATGTCAAAATAAATTGAAGAGAATATTAGAGTACAAACGACCGTCTGATGAAGAGTTTGAAAAGTGGGTTTCCATTTATGGGTAAAATCAGGATTATATGACACAAAACAAGCTTTTAGGGGTAATCCTTCCTTATGTAATCATGAACCATATGAAAAGATATATTCAAATTCTTCATCAATGTATGTAGCCTGATGTACTTCAAAGGTGATGGGATTTTGATATGCTTTTGAGTATGTCAAAATCATGCATGTGATAAGTAGCAATTTGTCTATTTAAGAAAATCAAGTTTTAGTTGAAGATAGTCAATTGAGAAGTTTGACAAAACTATTTGGAGAAGTTTCTAGTGGTTAGTAATCTTGTTGTGCTTTAACAATGTTAGTTAGAGTTGTTTTGGAGATGCATATTCAACCTTGGCCCTTAGTGTTTAGTTGTTGCAATTGAACATTTATTAAAAAGATGAGGTGTAGGGACGATGAGATCACTCAAATCTTTTCTTCATATGGAATAATAGTAATCGATTGGTGGCCCCAAATTTCTTGTTTCCCATTAACCATCTTCCACTACTTTGTGAGGAGGGGAAACCCATTAGTATCAAGTTCTCTTAGTTTGAGATTTCTTTGTAATTACTAATGGCAAATGGCAAGTCATTCTCCCACAGACCCAATAGTATATTGTGTCTCTCCAAGCACCTCCAAATGACTATTGGACATGGTGATCATTAGTTTATAGGCTTGGTGTGAGGTTAAGGGGTCCCCTGACTTCACCCAACCTTAGATTTCACATATGGATCATCCTCTTCTTTTGCATTTCAAGCTCCAGCAACTGCTTCATGTTGGCCCATGGGAATTAATTGTCCAACTAAATCAACCAATAGTTGTAATTTCTTGGAGAGCTCGTTAGCTCTTCACATGGGCTCCATCTCTGGGTAGTTCATATTTTATTCAGGTAGACAAGTGTCACTTATCTAGGGGGTTGTTCTCTTAGGTATCTATTTATATAAAGGGATGTAATTTTATTGTAAAAATGTGAGGAAATAGTGAGAACGAATTCTAAAGTTGATGCAATTCCATTTTATGAGAAATAAAGAAAATTACTTGCGTTGTCTAAAACTTTTTGTTAATGCTTTTTCTCTGAATTGCATTATATAAGTGGATTCTTACTAGTATAATTGTCTCCTTTATTGTGTTACTTTTCTTGATAGAAATTGCTAAGGGTGATTAATCTCAACATACACATTTGTTGTTTTTATTGTCGATCTTGGTTAGCGCATGTTAAAGGAATGTGGTAATTTTTTCTAGATAGACAATAATATTGATGATACTAATAAAGGATAAATAAGAACAGTTACATGGTCAAGTAAGACACAATACACTAGTCTATGTCATTGCAAGGTAATGGAATTTGTGTTAAAACCATAAGAGATATTATTGTTAGGATAAGATAAAAGTTCTGGCATCATCTTGATGACTATGTACTCCCAGAAACATGCACCAAGCAATTTCCAAAAACACATAAATTTTAAAGAATAATTTATTTGTAATTTAATATATTCATGTCTAAGTCTAAAGATGCTAGGAGCAAGTTGATGTTCTTTCCAATTGTAAATCCTAGTCAAACCATCATGAATATATATCTGTAGTTTCACTAAAATTATCTTAAATTAGTTTCCCTTGCATAAATTTGGTGAACATTCATAGGGTAACCCCCTAAGTCCAACAAAGCTCAAAGTGTAAAAGAGGATTTCTCGCCTCTTGTTCATTGGTCTACCTTTTCAATAAATCTTGATCATGATGTGCTTGCATAACATTGAAATATGTGACTCTCCAAGAGAATATTGATGATAAGGTGGTAACTTGGAAAGGGAAACAACACTATCCACTTTACATGATAATGCTATGGAATTTCTTCTCCCTCCTTAATCTCTTCATCTAGAACATGGATCATGTCAAAATTTGACTTCTCCCCACATTTACATGTGTTTATTATCAAGTGGAAACTTATGAAGGCTAGGGTTCCCATAGAAATAAGAGGGTCAAATGTTGAAAATTGACCTCCTATTGGTATTCTTACACAAATCATAATTGTTATATAATAAAAGCACTCATACTAGAAATTTTTAGTATTTCATTTGAAATATTTTCATGTAAGAAACATAATATTCTATAGTCCTTATTAGTGATTAGAAATGCTTATGGAGGTTAACTATGTGAGAGATTATTGCATCAATGTTTCATATCACATTAAGTGATCCATCATTAAGATTAAGAAAATAGATGATGGATCACAAAGTATGATTTGAAATGTTGATGCAATAAAATCTCATAGATTTAACATCCAAAAGCATTCTTGATCATCTTTCCATGGAGTTTATTATGAGAAATGCCAAAAGTGATTGGAATACCTCCCATTAGCCCATTCCTTGATAAGCACAAGGTGTGGGGACCTTAAAGGTTTTCAATTTTTGAAGGAATCCCAATTAATAGTTGATTTGGAGATAGATTAATGAAGGTTATAAGTAACAGAATATAATCATAATACATCAATTTTAATCCTTTGTTGATCACTTAGATCTCTTATTTGTAATAATAGGAAACACCACTAGCATTTGATATTTTTACTTATCTTAGATCTCTTCTTTCCAATAGTATATTAGGTATACCAAGTGTTCTTAATCCCTTGTTCAAATAAATTTATAGATGATAAAAGAACCTTGAATGGATATTTATTATGTCCAGTTGCCATATCTATCATGCATCTTAATTTATGAAGAAACATCACTACACAAAAAATAGTTGAAATATAAAGAGAATAAATGTTAAATTTAGCAGAAATAATGGCATGTACTACTATCCACCTTGCTTGTAAGATTTTAGATAGCATGGAAATGAGAACTTTGTCAATTTGAGCCCAACCAATACTACAAAATCTAGTCACCAAATATCACAACCATATGAGATTCTTGGTGACACTAAAGTTTGAAAAAAGAATAATTTTGTTTTGGAATCCTGAAAACTAGAGTTGGAAACATTGTCTCTCAAGTATAGTAAGTGCGATGTAACCCTTGGATAATATTTCTTCTACAATAGAGAACATATTTAAAGGAGGTCCCGTGAAGGGCACACCAAGATAAGTATAATAGGAAACCACTTTAGCCAATTTTATTTTATAGATGAGATTAGTTGTGCAAGTGCTTCTTTTTAAGTTGTGTTGAAATCCATGACCTTAATTTTACTCAATGTCACTTGTAAACCATGAAAATCACAAAATGAACTCAATATCTCAAAATAGTAGAGAGAAATGTGCCTTCCACATATAATAGTTGACAATTCAATTTAATTCTAACAAGATATTATATAATTTCATAGTGCACCTTCCACATGAAATGGTTGGAAATCTAATTTAATACTAGTTGCAAGATATTTTATAATTTGGAAATTTTGATCAACTCACAATTATTCATAGCAATGTCCAATTACAATAAAGATTAATAGATTAATTATAATTATATTAAAAAATAGACAATTATAAATTTTAGAAAATTTTATCAACATTATTTTATTCTCAATATCAATTGGCTAAACACCACAAGTAATTCCATCTAATAGATGCATAACTAACCTACTTGGGGTAGGAACTAATAAAGAAGATGACCAATAATTATTTTTTAAAAGATTATTTAATCTTACTCTTTAAAAGACAAATTGAATGAAATTTGCATTGATCAAAAAAATAGATAATTAGCATTTCTACTCCAATACAAAAGTTCTTCAATTTTCAGTTTACATTTGTTTCCCCTCACCCACCCCACTAAACAAAAGTAGAAGAAAAAGAGTAATATTCGTCATTCCTTCTTCAATATAGTAAAGTCTTGGCATTTGGACAATAAAATAATTGAAATACAAAGTCAACAAAGTATCAAAAAAATGTTTCTTGTTTTACAAACAAATAAAATGACAACTACATCTTTCAACAAATGGAAGACTCTTGTCTACTTTTCTATAAAATGTATGGTAGTGTGGACATGACAAAGACACTTTGACTATAAAGAGTAATATTATTGTTGACATTGCTCCAATGTTTAGGAAGGTTTTTCTTTATGCAAGTAAAACATAGATTATTTTAGTTCTTGTTGATAAATATAAATAATATTTGACTTTATCTATATTAAGTTTTAACATGTATATTTATTTTTGTTTAATCAAAGGAATACTGAAATGACAAGTTGTTGACATGTTCCCATAATAAATAAGAAGAAAAAGAGTAACATTCCTTCTTCAAGTTAGTAAAGTCTTGGCATTTCGAAGATGAAATAATTAAACAATCTATAGTAAACAAAACATCAAAAAAAAGTTTGTAATTTTAAAGATGGATAAAATGATAACTACAACTTTCAATAAATGGAAGACTCTTGTCTATTTTTTGCAAAAATGTATGATCTAGTGTGGATGTGACAATGACAATTTAACTACAAATAGTGTAAAAGTATCATTGATGTTGCTCCAATGTTTAGTAATCTTTTTCTTTATGCAAGTAAAATGTAGACTATTTTAGTTCTTATTGATAAATATAGATAAGGTTTTATTTGATCAATATTAAGTTTGAATATGTATATTTCTTTTGATTTAACTAGAGGAAGTATTGAACATGAATGACAAGCTACTGACATGTTCCTGTCATATACAAATTTTAAAAAGCAATTAAACTAAATGATTTTATATATTTTAATTTTCAATTATAGTGAAGTTACTTAATACTACTATTTAGCAAAATTGAATACTTATTCAAAAATATAACATAAAATGCTTGCATATAATTTATTTTGATAAATCTATGTGCATCAACAAATTTGATTGCTAATTAATTATTACATATGTTTCATCAACTATGATCTGCATGCTTGGTAGAGGTGTGAGCTAAGGAAAATATATTGTTCCACATAGAAATTACATGTTTGTGAAACTATATTGACCTAGCTAATACCTCACAATCTATCTAACAAACTAATAGAAATCTCATCTATGACATGAATGTATCTTCTTCTCGAATACCTTTTAACAATCAAGATTCCAAACACCCCCCAAAATTTAGTAGCAAAACTTGCCATCCACTCAACATACCAATGCCATGGAATTTCTCCACCCTCTTCATCCTCTTCTTTTTGAGGGGATTTCACATCAAAATTTTCCTTTTCTCCACATTTACATGATCTATTATTAATTGGAAATCCACAAAGACCAGGGTTCCTAGAGAAATAGGTAGGGTAGAATGTTGCAAATTGACCCCCTGGTGGGATTCTTCCACAAAACATGTTAGATATAATGAAAACACTCATA
Organism: Cunninghamia lanceolata; assembly: GCA_027924645.1. Classification (NCBI taxonomy): domain Eukaryota; kingdom Viridiplantae; phylum Streptophyta; class Pinopsida; order Cupressales; family Cupressaceae; genus Cunninghamia; species Cunninghamia lanceolata. Next base: position 4,774,134 of record BSBN01000793.1, read on the forward strand.
AATGAGAGTTTTAGCAATTCAATTGGAATCTCTCCATGCAATTTATTATTTGAAAGATCTAGTGACTCTAATTGCTCTAACATTCCAAAACTATTTGAAATCTTTCAACCAAGACCATTTCTTGATAGGTTCAATGTGTGTAGACCTTTAAGGTTTCTAATGGCTGAAGGAATGTCATTTGATAGCTAATTTCCAGATAGATCAATGTAAGTAATAAGTAACAAAATAGAGCTCACATACACTTGCTCCAATCCTTTGTTTCTCACTTGGATCTCTTCTTTGAAATAATAGGTTGAATTGCCATGACTATTATTTGCGATTTTCACTTGTGCATTCATTATAGCTATCAAATTTGCCAATTCTAGGGGGATGGCTCTAATCAAATTATTATGTGAAATATCTAACACATGGAGCTTGGAAAGATAGCTTAATTGATTTGGAATGTGCCCATGAAGATCATTTGACCTTAAAACAAGTATCATCAACTTAGAGAAGTGTGCTAGCTAGAGGGGTATATTGCCCACTAGAAAATTATCGCCCACATCTAAAATCTGCAAGGTGGAACAATTTTGAAGACTTGATGGAAAATTTCCCTTTAGCATATTGTCATTGAGTTTTAGAGTCACAAGATAGCTTAGCATTCCTATCTAAGCTAGAATCTCTCCAGTCAAATTGTTCTTTCCCAAGTTCAATCTTGTCAAAGAAGAGAAATTAGTCAAGCTTGATGGTATCTTACCAAATAATGTATTCTTTGAGAGATACAACACATCTAGTGCTTGTATAAGACCAATGGAAGAAGGAATACGACCGCTTAGATCATTTGTTGAAAATGACAAGAATCTAATGCCATATAGAATTCTACTAATCTGCATTGGGATAACACCTGAAAATCCATTTTGTGATAGATCCAATAATAGCAAAGATAGGGATGGTTCTGAAGGAACTGGAAGGTAACCATTCGACATATTCTTATGTAAGTCTAAAAAGGTAAAGGAATCCATGTTCAAGGTGAAGGGTAGTTGACCTTCCAAATTATTATATGATAGATTCAGGCTATATAGATTGGTTAAATCTCCTAGCCAAGGTGGAATGTTTCCAAAGATATTATTCTGGGAGAGATCTAATTCTTTTAAGCTATATTGCATTGAAAGGAATGGAGGAATGATACCTTCAATATTACAAGAAACCAAGCCCAAAGTTTGTAACAAAAATGGAGGTATCCATTTTGGGTCAACCTGGATAGTCAATTTATTATAAGAGAGGTCAAGGAAATTAAGATATCTAGTACATTTGAAAGCATCAAGAGCAAAGTATCCTTGTAGCTTATTGTTTGCAAGAGTAAGTTTCTTCAAGGATGAAATGTTACCTAATGAGGAAGGCATTTGGCCACTCAAATTATTGAAGGAGAGACAAAGATCAATCAAAGATGAAAGTTGACCAAGTGAGGGTGGAATTTCTCTGCTCAATGAGTTTCCATTAAGATACAAGTATTGAAGAGCAGATATGTTACCAATGGAAGCACGAATAAGGTCTTCTATCTCTCCAGATTATAGATCAAGATAGACAAGGGAAGAAATATTTCCAATACAAGGTGGAATACTCCCTGTCATATTGGATAGTTCCAAATCTAATGTGGTTAGTTGTGGCCATTTATTGCATAATACATGACCTATATCTCCATATAACTCTGTGTTGTCATTCAACCTAAACTCTTGCAAATGAGGCAAATTTCCCAACCATGAAGGCATGATGGAACTAAATATGTTGCCATCTAAAATAAGATGGGAGAGGGAGGTGAGCTTTTGGATAGCATTGGGGATTATGGTTAGAGAGCAATGTGAAAGATCTAGGTGTTGAAGGAGATGGAGATGAAAAAGGGCTGCTTCCAATTCCTGACTTGTCATATTCAGTGGCACTTCTCTAAGAGACAAGTATTTTAACTCTCGTAGCTCCTCTATCCACCATAAATTAGAGCTACGCAATCCTGATCTTAAAACATCTAAAAATTACAAGTGAGAGATTACTCAGTTGCCATGGAATTTTATAGTGGAAATCATTCTCGGCCAAGCTCAGATAAGTCAAGTTATGGAGGGAGCCAAGACCTACAGGAATCTCACCTTCAACATTGTTCCGTTGAAGATTGAGATATCTCAATTTTTGAAGACTAAAAAGTTCTAAAAATAGTAAACAATTTAATATTAATAATTAAAACTAAATTCTTATTTAAAAAATAAAATAATTATTCATTACTTTTAATTACAAATGAAATGTAAAATTACTATCAATTGTTTAACCAATAATATTTAAATAAAACATCAACACCAAAAGATATTATTATTTATATTCAAATATAAACTTTAAAATATAAAAATAGGAAATGACTCAGGCTAAAAGTACCTTTGGGTAGAGTGCCCATAAACCAATTCCAACTTATGTCCAAATACTCCATGTACTGTAATTGGAACAAAACTGGTACAAGTGTTTTCATGGGATAAGTAATGTTGGAGTAGTCCCAAATATGATTATGGGAGAAGCAAAGTTGGATGACATGGGAGGAGAATTAGCTGCATTGAACACCACGCCACTCGCAGCAATTAAACCCCCTCCATGTCTCAATTCTCTTGATTGCTTTAGTCACATTCACACTTCTCAGAAAATGCTCAAAACACTTTCAAGAGAACCTGGGTTGGTTGGAGAAGAATATTTAGAGGAGCGGACCTAGGGCTTTACTTAAACATCATTTATTTCAATGGTCAAACAATCAATAACAATTTTACACCTCATTCACAATAAAAAGTGGTAAATATTTGTCCTATTTTTATTGGCCAAAATTGACTTTTGACTGTTGAAATGGATGATGTTTAAAAATAGTCAAGGCCCAATAGTTGAGAACCCTAACTTCACCCTTCTCAAAATTATACCTGTCAATTTCAAATCACTCTAAAATTTTTATAGTAGCTTAGGGCATGTCCCCATGCTACTGCTTAGCTTATTTTGGCTAGTAGCCGTGTTCAATTTTTTAGGAGATATTTATGGAGCCAATGACCCCATGAAATTTTATTTTTCTGCTTAAAAAAAGCAGATATCTTAATTTGTAGTTTTTTATTATATAAAAAGCAAAAAATAAATTATCTTAATTATGTTAATTTAGAAGAAAATAAAAATAAAAAAAGGGAAGGAAATATATGCAGCCACATGGTATATTTTTCATTATGTAGTGGCTACTTATTTTTAGCCACCCCCTCCCCTTTTTTTCCATAGCTTATTTGCAATTCTTAACTCCACAAAAATAGGGAAAGATTCTATATTATCCTTTTTCCACAATTATAAATTTCCATGGGGCCATTCTAACTACTTAAAACTACTTAAATTTAAGCAGAAAATTAATTTAAGCAGCCACATGGGGACATGGGGTTACTTGGCAAGGCCCCTGCTTATAACTCAGGTTTTAGAGCCACATCATCATGCTTTTTGTTGAGGTGCAAATAGTTCCCCCCAAAAAAGGGTAGACAAATAGGTGTGCATTAAATCATGTTTTGTTGGTGCGCTAATGTGGCATCACATGATTGGTTGCTTTTTAGATCTAAAGGGCACATTTCATTCAATTATTATTATTTATAATCAACACTAACAACAATGTCACAACTAATAGTTCTAAACTTTAAAAACTAGCAATCGCACCTTAGTGTGCAATGGATATGCTGAGATAGCATGTAGATAAAAGTAATAAGTAATTTCTTGAGAATAGAGCATACAACTCTATTGATGGTCCATCAGTACAATTGAAAGAATGCAGTGATATGTGCTCTCTCTCTCTATATATATATTTATATATGTCTCTATCCCCCTTCTCTCTTTCTCTCTTCCTTTCTCTGTCTCATTTCTACCTCTTTTTGTGTCCCTAATTGAGGAATAAGCATTCAAAACCAACATTTGATATCAAAGCTCTACTTCGATTAATCTGATGAACGAAGAGATATAATTATATTAATAACATGTAAGTAATAACAAATGCCAACACTTTTAACAAAAAATTTCATCCAATTAACTTATATAATGACAATATTCTACTCATGTTATTTTTGTAAGTGTGTTGACATAATTGATGTGTTTGTTCTTTTTCTTTAGCCCATTTGTTGCTTTTTGGTGTATCCCTAGATATTAAGAGTTTCCTTTTTCTTATGGTTTGGTACATTTTCTATTTTTCCTCGAAGCATGTTGTTAGCTGTGAAGAATTACTTTGATTTAGTTTCTTTCAGGAAGAAAAGAGTAGATCAGAAGATAATGTAATCTACAAATGATAACCTATGTATCAAGTTACAATTGGCTTCCCATAGATTTTCCTTTCTTGTTGGTGGAAAGCTATACAAGTGTCAGAAGTGTTTTTTCCATGATAATAAGTAGTTAGAAACTAAGGTGATCTCCTTGCCTTAATCCTCTACAACTATTTACCCTTTTGGATATTTATCGTGATGGATATTAATCATTTATTTGTTGAATCTAAACTTTCATAGAGTCTTTAGGAGGAAATTTTAATCACCCCTGTCAAATGCTTTCGATATGTCAAGCATTATAACAATCCCTAATCAATGTTGCCTTGACTAAGTGGAGTTCTTGGGCAAGATCATGTCCTTCATATTGCATGTATTGCTAAACCAAGGTCTCAATGGATAGGTTGCAAGTTCATATTGGTTATTCATCCACTTATTAACTTTATGAATTCATGAATGTTTTAAATTTAGTCTCCTATGTTGCGACATCCTTGGAATACAAAAAATTAGATAAAAATATATAACAAATAATCTCTCTCTCTGTATATATATATATATATATATATATATATATATATATATATATATATCACTTTTTATCTCTTCCTCGTCCCTCCATCCCTTCTCTCTCTCTCTCTACTGTCTTGTATTGCTATAAAACAATGTCAATCATTGATGCCCAAAGTGAGCCATAATTTGGAATGTTCTCTCTTACTCTCTCCCCCATGGACATGTGCCTACGATGGATTATTAGAATTAAGTAGTCGATCAAAAGTTAGTCTCTCTCTCTCATGGAAGGTGAATTAAGTTGTTAAGTTTGTTACAAGTTAATTAAAATATATCTATTAACTATATATTATATTTAATATATAATAAATATAATTATAATCTAGATTATATATATGGCAAATAAACATGACAGTAAATATGTTTTTTTTGTAATATAAAGATATGACTTAATAATATAATATTATATTGTATTAGATATATATGGTACTTTACATTATATAAAATCTTGTAGATAATAATAAATAAGATAATTATATATTTTATATATAAAACAAATATAATTAAATTGTTAATATATTTAATCTGTAAATATTCAATTTTTATATTATAATACTATATTAAAAACACATATATGAGTGTCTTTGTCTCTAAATTATTACGATTAGGGGAATTGGTTTAGTAAAGTTATATAAAGATGGAATTGGTGTAATTACTTTTAGGGGTATAGGTTTTAGTCTAGGAAAGTCATCTAAGAGGGAAAATTTGGTTTAATCATCCTCTTAGGGGATTTGAGACTTGGTGGATGGTGTAATAAACCAACATTCCATCATCCCTATTGGCTCAACTAATTAAACTATGACCTTTTAGTGAACATTTTTTTTCTTATCTCTAATAACAACACAATTTATGATATAAAACAAGCATATGTAAATCTTAAATGAGCAGTAACATGACAAAGCTGAAAGTCATATATTTGTCACAACCCTCAAATGATAATAATACATACAATTATATAATATTTAAATTAGAGATAAAATTTATATTTTTCAATAATGTGTATTTACTAAAAATTATTTAAAACATATTATATATTTAATATTTATATTTATTTATAACTTAATTATATTTATTTTATATATAATATATAATATCTAATATAATTATATTTATTGTTATATAATAGATTTGATATAATGTGAATTATTTAATATATTTTGAAAATGATATTATATTATAAAATTATTTATTTATATTAAATATATTTATTATTATAAAATATATTTATAAAAAAACACTCACCCACCTTACTGCTTAAAAAATCCTTCAAACAATGCACTCAATTGACATACCCAAAAAAGAATCATAAAAAAATAAAATTAATGAAAAATAGGTGCTCAACAAAATTATTTAAAGTCTAAAAGCTCCTATTAAAAAAAAACGTAATTGTATCTTGTAAGCTATAAGAAAATATCTAAGTCGGATGGAAATGTGTTAAGGAAGAGCAAAAGACACCACCAAGTTCTGTAAAAGGAGTCAATGCCAAAACTGAAATACAAGTAAAGAAAGTGCCAACACACATGCATTCTATGCAAAAGAAGGCAGAAACTGTAAAAGCGGGAGAGGTGGCCAAGTCTCGAGAGCTCTTTGTTGAACAGAACTTCGAGACTGCCTAAACCGGTAAAGCTGTCTATCGTCGGCCGCCAGGTCACTAGTACCCTTACATTAATTAATAATTCACAAACCTCTAATAATACTTATTTTTCATGGTTTTAAATATTGTGTACATCTTTGATTTAGATAAGAGGCCATGCAAGTTTGCAATGAATACAAGTAATTACTAACTGAATAATGATTACAGGGTGACAGACATTAATATGATATAATAGCGGATTCGTGATATAACAGTCTCTTGAGAAAATATGGCGGGAGCCTGTGTTATTCATATGACGTATATTCCATCCCTATAATCTCTCAAATGCCTCCCATTCTGACTGCATAAAAATTGACGCCAGAAATATGACTGGGGACACGACAAAAAATAGAAATGGCAAAATCTAATGGTTGAAGACGTTTCAATCATCTTGTATGCCTTTGCGCCAATGGAGACCATTGATACATGAAGTCAGTCCACTCTACTCACAAAGGGAACACCTTCAGCGTAAATATTGGGCCTTAAATGCACAAATACTATCTCAGCCATTGGAACTACCTCAAGTATTGGGTCTTTTCCCCTAGGTGATAACGAAATTTCTAATTTCATGTCTTATAACTAGTTTTTCAGTTTGGATGTTCTTTGTTTATAAGAAGTTAAGATTATTATTTTTTTCTTTCTACTATTGTCCCATTATTTGGTTAATCTTAAGAAATGTGAACAAACAATCAAAAACAATAATATTCAGTCATGCAAATGCTTTTAAAATATTCATACAAAACTAGATTCCTTTTAGTGTGTCAATTAAAGTGTTTTTGCGAATGATATGTGAATATTGCCTAAAGAGTAGGATATGATTAGAATGAATGCATTGAATGTCTTTAAATACAAGGACATAGCAACAAATTGCACAAACAATTTGTGTTTAGTTAACCCCAAGTGAGAAGGGTAGCGATGGGAAGTTGGCTAAATTTGAATTTAGGCAAGATGAGTTTGTAACCACAACTACAAACTAGTCATAAGACATGAAATGGACTAGATCAAGTGGATAGTACGTGTATGCAGGTTGGTGTGCATAGGTATGATAAATAGGAAGGTAAACATGAATCTATGGAAATGTGTAATCATATGGATCAGAGAAGAGTGCAAAGTATACTTTAAGAATTTGGCCTCCTGAAAACTTTATAGAAATACTAGTGAATTCACTATACAAAAGCATAATATCCGTGGTGATTTTTTAATAGTGGAAATGAAATTTTAGAGTGGATGGTAATTGTTTTCCATATGCCATTTTAAAAATTTATTTAAGGACTAAATTTTCTAATCAATATAAATTATATGATGATTTAGCTTCTAAATTTTCTTTTGATATATATAACTTGAAAATAAAGATGTTAAAATGGGGGTGAGTTAGAAAATAAAAAATAGCACCTAATGAATTTGGGTAATTAGGGCCCAAATTTTTATAAATAATGGGCAATATGTTTCTTTTTTAAACAATTGAAACTTATAATCCTATGTGATTTTATGTTGAAATTAGGAAAAATAATCAAATATAGGTAAATAGGACACTTCTAAAGAATCTAAAAATATACAAATTTGGTGGCTCAAAATTTTAAAAATAGCCAAATGGAAACATATAGCTACTAAAAATCTCCTAAGGTCATGTGTGGTAGGTGCATAGAAACATGCTTAAGGGGTAGGTGGATGGCACATGGCAACTTGGGACTCAACTTTGCTCAAAATTATGTCATTTGTAAATATGTTTATGTATCAAGGCACCCTTTTCAAAATAGACACAAATATAAATGGGAAATGACATGAGTATGCAAATTTTACCATTACATTTTGCCCACACTTTGATGCACATGTGATCATGCACCTAAAATTATGGAGCATTCACAAAAATGCATGTAAAGTAAATATCTAATGCAATCAAAGGATATCAATATGGGGTCCATATAAAGGAATTGACCTTGTGAGGATGTGACGATATAGGTTTTCCTTTTGTCTACTTTCTATAAGAATAAAAGATAAGTGTTTATAAGCATGTGTAACTATTTGTAGATCTAAAAATGAGAATGTCAACAACATGATATGCCCCCTAACAATAGGTTGTATCGATAGGATACAAGGAATTCTTGGAAAAGGAAAAATTAATCTAAGAAGCATGTAAGCATGTATTATAATGTAATCATATAAGAATATATAATGATGATTGTAATCAATGCATTACATAATGATAATATAAAAGTCTTGAAAGATAAGAATGATAACTACATGAGATGGAGATGATATTTCCCCCGGCATGGGAAAATGATTGTGATGTGGTCCTCAGTGGTCTAAAACACCCATGTAAGTGTACAATAGCATGAAACCACATTAATAGGGAAGTTCTATGCTTCCATCAAGATATGTCCATTAAGATCTAATATATAAAGAGGAAGCATGAGTCTTCCAAATGCTTAATCCCCCCCTAATGTAATAAACAGGGAAGACCAATTCTCCCAAATGGGAAGGATTAATGTCCTCAATATGATAAAAGGGAAGGTTCAATACCCCCATGTGATAAAGGAAAACATATCGATGTCACCTAGTGTGATCAAATGGTTCAAGTGAGCACAACAATGCAAGATGTGAGTGTGAAATATTTTATCAAATAAGACACCTCTCATGGGAATGATGGTGCAATAAGCTAAAAATATGTGTAAAGGGGAAGGCTTGATACACGGGCCATGTGTAGAGATATGGGACATTGGGAATAATGGCTCAATGTAAAGGGGGGACGTATGATGCCCCCAATGTAAATCAAATAATGTGTCAATGTGAGTTCATAGTCAAAGTGTAATGATCAAACACAATAGCCTTAAATGGAATGATAAACATTATGTGATAAATGCTAATGCAAATCATGTCAAATAGATAAGCATGAAAGTAAAACTAAGTAATATGTATTTGTTAGGAATTTTTAGATCAAATAAAACCAATTCCACATAACCCAATAGGAGAATAAGATGTAGAAACAACCCTAATGCAAAGATCAAATGAACACGCAACAATATAACACAAGATATACCCTAGGAAAATCCTCAAGAGGAAAAAACCAAGCCTCCAAAAGCATCCATACTCCATATATTATTCAACAATAAAGCAATACACGAGTTACAATTAATACCCCTGAAGCATCAAGAACCTCCAATGCATCCTCCATTGTGTACAAGCATGAATCCACACATCACCTACCATGCTTCATAATATGCACTTACATGAAAGAGATCAATACAATGACAGCCTCTCACAAAACCTTTGTTCACCTACAATGAATTATCCAGCCAACCTCAAAAATAACCTTGTGCTTTCTTTTATAATTTAATCTCACACATTACATTGAGAAAACCATGTGCCCCAAAACCATGGGAAACACAAAACCATTAACCCCCATTTGACTATTGGTACTAACTTTTTCCAATTAATCAAATAATACAAATAATATCCCAATGTTACAATACAACATAAAGTGGTCCCCAAATAATTACCTAGCATGATTAACCACACCATCTAGGTGCATCATGACTAAATAATTATTTAATTATAACATTATAAATATATCAAATTATGCAATGGTGTACAACACCATATCCCAACATTCTCCCACTTGTTGTATACATTGCATAAGGGTCAATCAATGAAATACATCATCATAGGCAAACATGAAATCACATGAATCTCTAGCATGCTCTTGTGCTCCATCAAGTTACCTACAACAAAATCAAAGTGACCATCATCTCAAGAAAGAACTCCTCTCATCCTCCAATGTGTCACCTATGGAAGAAAAGGAACATGCCAAGTTGAAGATACACCAATCCAAAGAACACAAGCATCAAATCCAAGTCATAACATAAGGCTCCAAGCTATTGTCAAAGGTAAAAAAACTCACATGACTAGAAATAACATCCACATCATATGCTAATACATCCAACCATCCATACCTCCTAGGTATCAATAACATCAATAAACTTATGCCAACAACATATCCAACCCATTTACTGCAATCACAAGTTCCATGTATAAAACCTATCAATGAAGAACACATACATCCGAGAACTCCCATAGCATGGGTAATGTCAAATCTAAAAATAGATCCAAGGCCTACCAAGGCTATCAATCAATACTCAAACCAAGGTGTGGCTAATCAACAAGCCAATGTAGTATCAAGAACAATCACAATGATCCACACATGCATGATAAATTGCTGCATACTCTCTCACAACATGTCACCATAACTCTCCCAAGTACAACCATATGAACATGATCCTCCAGGAAGTAGCCATAAGACAAAGAGAGAAAACATGTAAATCATAATATCCTTCTACAAACACCTCAAAGTGCTAAGCTATGTCAAGTAAGATCTCTACAATCCCAAATGAAAAGCCTCAACAACACCCAACCATTCAATCTCATAAGATCAAATGAACATATGTAACATGTAACCAATATGGATGTAAGCCTATCTAATCAAGGTAGATCAAACTCATAATCATTCCATAACCAGGAATAAGCCCAATCACATCTCCTAAACTATTCATAATGAACATCATAAATCAAACCATATGAACAAGGAGATAGCCATGCTAATATCCCTCAAATGAACCCTCTAGAACCAATAACTGTAGCTCAAGATCCATATCTACGAGAAGATGAAACATAAAGTAAAATACATCTAGAAGGATGGGCAATACCTCATAGATGATAAACCATTGAGTAGACCAAGAGTGGGGAATGAGAATGCCTCTCCAGGATACACCAATCCACAATGACTCTCTCCAAGAACAATCTCCTCTAGGTCCATAATGAACTCACGTCCATATCCAAGTGTAAGGCTCCTCGGTCTATCTGCTGAAACCTCCAGAGAGTAACTATCTCAACAATTGTCTCTGATCACAAGAGAACTCCAGCTTCACCTAAGTCTCCAAGTATCCATGAGCACTTGTAACCAACCAATACATGCCAAACTCCAAATGCAACATAGCACCATCATGAAGTAATCAAGAAAATGATTAAAGTACTCAATACCATGAGAACCAACAAGATCACTGTCAGTTCTCCTACTACACATCTACATAATCAAGAAGCTCATCATGATATCATGATCTAACCATCTCCTCCAAAGAGATCACATGCAATGATGCATACATCCAATCTCAAGAGAACCTGTATCATGCCAAAACTCTAAACCGGTATCAAGAATCAAGACACAATATCAACATATCTAAATAAAGGATAATCGTGTCAAGCTGACAAGTCATAAACTGACACCTCAACCAAAGACTCAAAAAAGTCCTCCATGGTAAACCAAGATGTCAACATCTCCAAACATATGAAGAAAACCATCTACTGACAATGAAAATCAAGATGTCAAAGCACTCTCATTGAAACAAGAATCATAATCCAAGAGTCTCTCCAAGACACCCACAACCACTATAGAAGATTGTCCATCACAAATGATGAATCCATATCACTACCAAAGCTCCCACTGAATCGTGATACCGAGCTATCCATGACAACAAAGTAACCATCTCCTAAATGAAGATTATCCATAGCCCCAAACCAATCAAGGAATCCCACTATAACATCAACAGCTCCCAAAAGGTTGAGTAAACCATAATCTCCAAACCAAGAAGATAAAACCATCACTATCAAAATCTCACATAAAACCATGTATCCAAGCTCTCCATGACATTGTGATAAACATGCTGCAAGTCCAAACAACCGATTATCCAAGCACTCTAATCATCTATCCTCTCATCCCAAAGCAACATACCAATGTACAAATGACCACAGACAAGGCCAACTAACAAAGTCTGCATAAACAATGAATCAATGTCATGGATAAAGATAGTCCACATCTGAGTCATCTCACTGTAGCCAAGGGGTAGCTAATCCACAAAACTACATAACTCGTAGATCCAAAAAAAATGTAACATGCAAACTCATCATCACACTAGTAATATGCAAACTGAGATATCAAAGAAGATAACCTGTAAACTCCAAGATTCAAACACCAAATCAATGCTAGATTCGATTTGCCAACAAGTCCACAAATGGGTACCATAGTCAAGGAACTAATCAAGCATCCAAGAGATAAGAACAATCCCCTAAAACAACACCACCTGTAATCACGAATCAAACATCATAGCCCATACCTGTTAATTGCATACATGATCATGTCGTGCCAATGCAAAAGTGTACATGCATATCCATGACACCATAATCATCATCATCATTGTACCTGTCCTCAACTCCCACTAAAATGAGACTCCAAGTCTCACATGCATATCAACCATGTCCTTAAACCAGAAGACAACTTGTGTACCTATCTCCATGAAATTCCAAACTCTAAAAACACCTGGAAACCTATATCTGGAAGTACCAAATCTGAAAACCTTCTATACCATATTGATGGTCTCATAATAACATGCACTCCCACAAGTTTGTGCCCAAGAATCCATCCAAATGCACTCATAAACGCACTCTAAATCTCAGACTCCTACAAGTGATCAAACAAGTACAAAACTCTCTCTTCAAACTAAAATGAAAATCTACATGATCCAAACTATAGTACACTATGATATCTCTCCAACACCTATCCAAAATTGAAAATCTAATTTCATATGCAAAAGTTACGAGCATAAAATTGTCCCAGAGCAATGTTAACTTCAGGCACCAAATTTTGACACAAACAGAAAAATCATGAAACCTATACCACTATGTAGTTCTCAGAGAGACCTTTTCAATGCCCATAAAAAGTCAAAAAATTCATACTGTATGTGAAAGTTATGCCTCCCGGAAGAAAATGCCCTCCGAGGGCTAAAAGAGAACCCCTGGTGGTACCCTGGTACCTACTGACATCATTACTGACTATGCACATGACTGAGAAAAAAAACACAGATGATGTGGCATATTTGTGCTAGTGTCATCATATAGTCTTTGACTGGAGGATTTGCTTTATGTTTTAATTTTTCTCCATCAGACCTCATGGCATTATTTAAGGAGGGTTTGATTTTTGATAAAGTCTGAATAAAATATTTTATTCTTTTGCCATTAGTTTTCATCACCTGCAAATAAATTTTTTTTTATGTTTTATAAGCCCCAAAGGGGTGTTATTTGTAGGTTGTCCCCAGCGTTAGGCTCCGGGAGACCATCGGCGAGAGTTCCAAGCCTTTCCCACCGGGGTTCCAGTCTTTCCTTGCCGGACCGGCTAAGCTACCAGGGACCAGGGGCCATTCAACTCTAAACCGACGGTACCTCGTGGTACCACCTACACAGTGCAAGGTACAGGGGGTACGGGGGTGCCTGACCCCCTAAATAAAATTTTTTTAATCTATCTTCAAAAAATGTAACCCTATAGTTTTTTAAAAATAAATCTTTCAACCAAAACTATAAGAAAACAAATTTTTGATGCGCACACACACACACACACACACACACACACACACATATATATATATGTATGTATGTATATATGTATGTATATATGTATATATGTATGTATATATTTATATACACATATACATATACATATACACATATACATATACACATATACATATACACATATACATATACATATATACATATACATATACATATATACATATATACATATACATATACACATATATATATATACATATAAACATATACACATACATACATATATACATATACATATATATATACATATATATACATATATATACATATATACATATATATATACATATATATACATATATATAGATATCTGCAGCATACCTGGTACCTGCGACGGTCATACCGCTGAACCTTGGGGAGGTAAAAAAATTATGTAACCAAACCATGGCAAATTATATGTTTTTTTTTCACCTCTCAGGCCTCCTGGACTTAATGGCGAGGTCCGTTTTGTCCCAAGAGGTCATCTATGAAAATTCCTCCTCAAAACCCTCATTAGCCAAACCAAGAAAACCCTTTTTAGCCATGATTTTTTAATTACTAGATCTGCAACATGCACAACAAATCTCCAATACCTAGAATGTCCAATCTGTAATACAACCTTCCCAAAACCTTGAAATGTCCCAAATCATTCCATCCATTGCCATGGCTTCCATTTTTCACTTGATCTACACACACATGGGTTATACATATCTAGGGAGCTCACACCTCCCTCAACCATAAACATGGATCTCATACCACATGTTAGGAATTTGCAGGTCAAATAAAACCAATTCCACATAACCCAATAGGAGAATAAGATGCAAAAACAACCATAATGCAAAGATCAAATAAACAAGAAACAAGATAACACAATATATACCTTGGGAAAACCCTCAAGAGGAAAAAACTTAGCCTCCAAAAGCATCCATACTCCATATATTATTCAGCAGTAAAGCAATACAAGAGTTACAATGAATACCCCTGAAGCATCAAGCACCTCTAATGCATCCTCCATTGTGTACAAGCATGAATCCACATATCACCTTCCATGCTTCACAGTATGCACTTATAGGAAAGAGCTCAATATAATGACAGCCTCTCACAAAACCTCTATTTACCTACAATGAATTATCCAACCAACCTCAAAAAATAACCTTGTGCTTTCTTTTATAATTTAAGCTCACACATTACATTGAGAAAACCATGTACCCCAAAACCATGGGAAACGCAAAACCATTAACCCCCATTTGACTATTGGTACTAACTTTTTCCAATTAATCAAATAGTACAAATAATATCCCAATGTTACAATACAACATAAAGTGGTCCCCAAATAATTACCTAGTATGATTAACCACACCACCGAGGTGCATCACAACTAAATAATTATTTAATTACAACATTATAAATATATCAAATTATGCAATGGTGTACAACACCATATCCCAATAGTATTATGTGGTCATTAAAGCACATGGATATCTAAATATCCCTAGATGGGAAAAGTAATGCAATGAAGCTCATAAAGTAAAATGGGTATGAGAAAGGTAAATATTAATGAATACTTATCCTTGATTTAGGCATAAGGAAAAACTACATGGCAAGGAAAGAACAAATGGTATAGGGGATGACATGATGGCCCTAATGTAACTCAGTAGATGTAGCCATGAAGATGATAAGTATAAAGAGGGGAAGGCATGGTGCCTCTAATGGAAGGATGCATACTTAGGATATGGAAAGAGGAGTGCACAATGTGGAATAAGTGATGATTCCCCCAAATACAAGGATATAGTAAAGAAATATCATTATGTAATGAGGGAAGACATGATGCTTACAAAGTAAGATTAACTATTTAAGTGTGATATGGCAATGTATCACTATTAAACTCCCTATGTACAACCTCTAAGAAGGATAATGTATCAACATATGATCAATATGTAAGTTTTATTAAATATGATGTATGAATGTAAGATGAATCTATAGGGAATAAGAAATGATAAAAGGTCATAGAAAAAGCATTGTCATAACCATAGAATGTAAAACAAGAAGCAATGTGAGAAAATGGTATTGACAATGAAATCAAAGACATTTAGGAAACTAAAGTGGGAAATAAAAGCAAAAGGAAATGGTAAATAAAATATAGGAGTAAATGTGATACAAACAAGAATAAAAGGAAACATCCCAAGTGAGTAAAATGGAACCTAAAATCTTTCCCAAGTAGGAAATATAAGCACAAAACTATAAATAGAAGGTAAAATGAGTGTGAAAATAAAAACAAAGAAGGTGTAATAAAAAAGGCAAAAATTTAAGGACATTGGGTAAATGTAAGAATAGGCAAGAGTGATCACAACATACATTGCATAATAAAAAGGGCCTAAATATAAATAAAACCAAGCACAAGGAAAAAATGATATGAAAAACACAACACAAGTTCAAAATCACATATGTCATCATGCACCACTAAAGGTGACGCTATGTAATTTCCATATGCTAAATAGGAACATGGAATTACAAACATAAACCCAAGAAAAGAAATAAAAGTAATAAAATGTGGTTAGAACTAACAAGGGTGAATAAGGATATCTATGAAATGAATTCATCTTGCATATTAGTTGGTTTTGATGGAGATTGATTGTCATTGATGTCAAAAAGGTGTTGAGTTGATGATGCAGGTACATCATAGTGAAAGTTAGATCATACAGGGATGGTACGATATATGTGTGTTATGCTTCATGTTTATGATTTCATAGTTGAAGGTTGATTCACAAGAGTTCACATGTGTTGACATGCTTCAGTTCACAATGTTGTTTCATTTATACATGTCTTCATCAAGGGACCTTCATGGTATGATGTTAGTAGTATGATGTTGTTCTTGGAAGTTCATACTTTGGTTGCATCATGATAATGTTGAGTAGATGATGTGTTGGTTGATCATGGTCAGATGTGGTTCAGTTGCTTGTATCAGTGACTTCAATAGGTTCTTGTAGAGCTCATCATCATGAGTGGATGACAATATGGTGTTGCAGAAAGATGGTGTTGTTGCTAATAAATGTGTTTTATATTATGCATCAAATGTTCAATTGGAGTGCTTGCTTATTCATAATGGTAATGGTTATGTTGTGTCTAGAAGAATGGCAAAGTAGCATCTTTTCAGAGGTCTTGGCAGATATATTATAGGGAGCTTTGATAAATCATTTGAATTGAGTTTAACATACTTATATCATTTTACCTATTCTCTGCCCATCCTATATAAAATGCACTTTATGTTATTTTTTATTGTTGACCTAAGATAGAAGGTCATTCCACTTAAGTATGACCTGTTGAAGGGTGCTTTAGACATCATGGTGACCGGTCCTAGTCCTAATCTAATCCTTTTCCCATTTGAAGCAGTCTCTTTTTATATGCATTGAGCGCCAAAAGCCATAAAAGGCTATATTTAAATATGGTTTGGGAAGCACGATTAAGTCATATTAATGGCTTAGTTTTTTAATTTTTAGAAACTTTGTTTTAAACCTCTAATTTGTCGGCCCCCTTTATGTCATCCTTTTATGACATTAAATAAAGTAGTTTCTTCATCATATTTTTGAGTATTTTGAGGAATTTTTTTAAAGCTTTGTTTCTATTTGAAACACATCTCTCTCTCTCTCTCTCTCTCTCTCTCTCTCTCTCTCTCTCTCTCTCTCTCTCTCTCTCTCTCTCTCTCGATTTAAGGGGTTTATATTAAAAAGTTTTTTTAAGACATTCTATTATATTGGAAATTATTTTTGGAAGACATTTTTGTGAGAAGATTATATTTTTGAGAAGATGATGAGATTGATTTATTATTGAAGATATATTATTAAATTTTTTGGAGAACAAAAATGGGTTTTGAAGACAGTTTTTCTTATGAGATCTTGGAAAATGAAATGTCGGATGATTTGATTAAAGAGAAGCAATAGGTCATTTTTCTTTGTAGGTGAAAGGACTTCACGTAAATGAGCAGAGAGATTTTATTGGGGCAGATTGATTAAGGATTTTTTGCAAAAGATAAATGCCTATGTTTTCTAACTTTTATATTTGCAGAGAAAAGAAAAATGAAAAGTCAATTGAAGAAGATCAAATTATGAGAAAGATTTTATTTTTCTCACACAAGAAATGTCCTATACAGAGAAGATGAGAATTGAAGAAGATGAATATGCAAAGGAGAGGAATTACAAGAGTTCTTTTGTTTATAATTTTATTTCAGGTTTTGTGTGAAAAGATGGAATTGCAGGAATATGAAAAGGTTTTAGATTTTGCATATAATTATGTTACAAATACATTGATTATGTGAGAGTTGGTGTGAGCACCAAAATGTAGAAATGATGATCTCCTTGTGCAACAAATTTACGAAGACAATATGCAGTTGATTGAGTATCAGGTAAATTCGTAATGAGATTGATATTTAGATTTTAATTGAATAGAGATATGCAAAAGAGAAGATAGGTTATGTAATGGTGCAAATTAGATTGATTGGAAATCATTTCTTGCACACCTTGTAGTATGTTTTCATGGTGGTTGAATTTGCCAGTGAGGCTTGTATGGTTAGTGAGACCTTCTCTTAGCCAGTGAGGCTTATATGGTCAGTGAGACCTACTTATATTAGTGAGATTCTTGATTAAGCTAGTGAAGCATTTTTTAGAGGTTTTTCTACCCCAAGAGGGTTTTCCTCTCATATAATCTTTTGTGTCTTGGTCTCATATCTTGTGTGTCTTCATGTGTTCATATAATTCATGCCTTCAATATTATAATTGTGCATATGTGTGTTAACAAATCATTGATGTCTTTCTCTCTCTTTATCCTATAAGTCAAAAGGTATAAAAATTGTAAAATTTATACAACACTGATTCACCCCCCCTCTTAGTGTTGTCCTAGACTCCAACAAGTGGTATCAGAGCATAGGTTCCCTTTTTGAAGTCTAATAGGCTCAGGTAGGTCCTGTTAGTGGAGTACCATGGGTAAGTGCAAAAGAAATAAAGAAAAGAAAAATGTGAAGTCTTAGATTGGTCAAAATACTCCATCTTTATCAAATTCAAATATTGATATAGAAACTATTGATATAAATGTCTCACAAGTTGAATCTTGTATTGAATTAGAGGAAAAGGTTTCAGGAGCTCCTTTCTTTGATGGTTCAGATTTCTCAATCTGGTGTATGAGAATGCAAGTCTATTTATCCTGTTTAGGGTATGGTATATGGATGTCTGTTAAGAATGGATATTTTAATTCTTCTCAATCACCTAATTCTATAAATAATATAGAGGTTTTTAAATGCAATCATATAATAAAGAAAGCTATTCTATCAAGATTATCTAATGAAGTTGCTTGTAAAGTTCTGCATTGTGAAACAACATAGGATGTCTAGAAAGAATTGATAAGAATTTATCAAGAGGATGATAAAGAAGAGGACAGCTTGTTATGTGAGAAGAATGATAATGATGGAAGTATTTCACATGAAGGAGATGAGACTCAATCAAATTTAGAAGAAGAAGATCACAATCAAGAGTATGATGAACAAGAATTTGAAGTTGATAAAGAAGGAGAGCTCATGTGTGCTTTGAGCGAACTCAAGAAATACAAAAATGGAGTATCAATAATTAGAGTTACAGCTACATTAGGAAAAAGAATCCAAAGACAAAGTTATTTCATATTTTGCAAGAATTTCTTTAGAATTTGAAGAGGCAAGAAATCAAATTATTTGAAGAGTTATGTTGATAAATCTAACAAAGTGATTATTAGTTTAAAGGTTGAAATTGAGGAAGGAAAAAGAATAATAGATGTAACAAATTCTGACCTTGAGGTGAAAAGAATTAAATTTCTGAAGTTAGATATAGAAATAGTCTCTTTGAGAAAGGATTTGGAAAAGGCATCTTCAAAGTTGCATAAGAATATTCAATTTGAAAAGAATACTGAATGTTTAAATGATATATTGAACAAGCAAAAGTATCACAATGACACTATTGGTTTGGGTTATGAGAAAGGAGAATGTTCCAAGACAAGTGAAACTCCAAGAAAGAAGATAGATTTGGACTATCATGCCCCTGCTCCTGAAAGCAAAAAGAAGTTAGAAGCTAAAATGAATACCAAAGATGAGTTTGTCAAAATGCATAATCAAAGGAGGAGAAATTTTAGAAGGTCTACTCCAATCAGACAAGCTTATATGTACATGTATAATTATTCATTTAATGGTTATTGTTATACCTATAATCAATTTGGACACAAAGTAGTTAATTACAAAAGAAATTAATTTTCTTCAATAAGGAATACTAATGTTGTATGTTACAAGTGCAATAGTGTTGGTCACATACAAAGAATCTGTAAAATGCATAGAAGGTATGTTTCTGCATGGAAGCATAACATAAATGCTCAAGGGATGTCAAAAAGGTATTATCAATCATTTGATTATGATTACAATATAGTTTGTTATAATTGAAACTCTCTTGGTCATAAAGCACATAGTTGTAGAAATACATCACCTAATTTGAAAAGGTTGAAAAGTGTAGAAGCTAAAAAAGTTTGGAGGAAGAAAGAACTTGTAAAAGTTTGAAGATTGAAACAAAGACAAAAGAGTACAGATTCTAAACTTGTGCATCTTGCACAAGTTACATCATTAGTTGCATAATAGATAGCATGGAGTAAGGGGGAGTTGTTCATGTCTTATAAAATATCCCCAAGAAGTTTCAGGAAGGAGATCATTTGATGTTTGTCAATATGAGGATCTTGGTTTTGTTTATTATGGTTTTGGATTCTGTAATGCCCCTCGCTTTTTGGCTTATGATAGATGTTAGTTTCATATTTCCCTCTGACAGTTCTGAAATAGTTGATAGTCTCTCTTTGCATATTTACAGTTCGAGACATTTGGATTAGTATGTTTTGGTTTATGATCTCTTTTACCTTGTTGGACTATGTTTGATGGATATATTTAGACATGTGCTATGAGTGATGATGACATTATGGTTACTTTAGTTATGATGCATTGGACATGATTAGTAATGGATTAATAGTTGCATGTTTATTAGATTCATTGATATCTAATGTTAAATGTTGTTATTATAATCTTGTTCAAGAGCAAGGATGGTGCAGCATTACTCACTTTGAGTACCATGCTACGCCGTGATTCTCTGACTCTCTATGTGTAGGCATATATGTACTTGATTGTGTACAACCAATTGTTTGAGTGCAGGCTGCAAGTAGCGAACCTCGACTCCACCTGATATAGTAGGTTTGAACGGGTTCTTACACCAACGGGTATTAGTGATGGGAGATAACACGAAATCTATTCCACTAGGTCGGTCCTTGTCTTTTGTTGTAGTCTCAAGTCGTGTTGTGTCACTTGGTCTTTGCCTTTTTATTATTGGTTGTCTTGTGTCATGGTGTATAGTTGAGTTGTGTTTTATAATGTTTAATTATGCTCATGTGTGGTTGGAAAGTACCTCAATGTTTTATTTTTAATTAATAATGCTCTATTATGTTTATTAGGTGACCATTGGTTTAGCTTAAAGCCTTGAATGACACTTTGGTTAAAATTTATAATAACCTAGAACTAATTATCTGCTGTCAAGAATATTTTTTGTTATAATTGGAGTTGCCGATAATTATTAGTGCATACTTTGTATAGAATAATTTTTCTATGTGAAATAAATGCCTTGTGTATCAATTTGGAAGATTTGGTTATCTCTGTTTATAGAAAACTTTTGAATTTTCTTAGAGGAGTGGGTTGTTAGCTAACAGATGCATGCCTACATTCATTTCTTTTGGAAACTGAACCATTTTAAAGGGGAAGAAAAGGAAAAAGATAGAGGAGAATTGGGGGAAAAAAAAGAAGGCAAGGGGAGGAAGGAGAAAAAATTCATATGGTGGAGGCTCAAGGATAAGATTTTTGAGTATGTCCTTGGAATGACTCCATGTCTCTGTGTATAGAACTCTATTTATCCTATTATTTTTACTTGTCTAAAATTTTTAGGTGTATGCTTGTTAAGTTTGGACATTTCTTCAATCTAAAATTTTCATGTCTTGTGGAATGTGCTTGTCCTCCTGTCACCAATCGGGAGTCTCCTGTAACCTTTAAACCTATGCAAATCTTCTGGCCTTTGAAATCCCACCATTTCTGCCTAAATCTGTATAAAGGTTGTAATCCAATCAGTAATTTTAATGTGATTATCCTTCTGGGGCATCGATGGCTTTTCTGGAGCAGTCCCTATGTCACTAAGACATCAACCCAATTTATCAAAACACTTAATCAAATCCATGAAGATTCATGAGTCAAAACTCATTAAGTATCTGTAATGAGAAACTTTTCCTCCTTTAGATGACCTTACCAATTCCTGAAGCTGTCCGTAGCTGGATGACCCTTTTTATTGCAATCATTCTTTCTATGTGTTGAAGATTATTCTTTCTGACCGATCTACTTCCATCCTTGATCTCATTATCATGAGTTTAAATATTTAGCAAATAAACTTTTGTCTCATACATCCCTGTCAAGCCAATTCAGATCCTTTGTAGCATTCGGGCGAGCAACTACCTCAAGTCTACCAATCAGTATTTAATGTATATAAAGCTAGTCTTTTGTTCAGAGATAGATACTTAATTTCTTCACCTTTATTGCTTTCCTACAAGCAATTTGTGAGATCTGATATTTTTTATCCTCATGCATCGTTGCCAGTGAAGTTATCTTGTTATAACCAGATTCATCTGCAAAAAGAGTCATTTAACTTTTTTCTTTCTAATATTCTGCCAGCGAAACCAGGTCGTACGACCCTCTTGAGGCAATTAATTAAGCAATTTCTTTTCATCTCTATAAATCACCAACTTTTGATATCAATTTTTATATTGTTTATTTCCAAATTGACATGATCGCCTGGGTTAATTGCTTTAACTATTTGTAATATATTGGATATAATTTGGAGGATTCATTGTTAGGCTCGATTTGAGATTGATGAAGTCTTTTAGCAGTTATCCCTTGTATCTGCATTCTCATCAATTGAAAATTGTTCCAATTTATATATATATCAGACTTATTGATCCTCTTGATGCGTTCAAAATTCAACAACCAACTTGCATTTCCTTACCTCCAGTCAGCAATCCACTGGCGTGCCTTACTTTTCTTCCTTGGCTCAAATTTTTGGTGGCATCCTCTTGACTGGAAATGGCTTGCAGGCAGTCAATTTTTGTGTTTCACCTTCAACCATCATATTTCTTATGACACCATACGGCCTCTCTCAGAGACTTGGCAAATTTGTTGAACACCTTATAAGACTCTTAAACAATTGCAATAAACTATTCCCTTGTTCATTTTGGCTGGGTAAACTTAAACTTTTTATGGATTAATCCTCTACCAGATGACAACGGAAAGTCCTAGGTTAATAGAAATTGTAGAGTGAAAGCTTTGGTGAAGGAATTCATTTTAGGAAGATACTAAATTGAGTATTATTTCCTATTATTATATCATCAAATTGGTAGTCATGAATATAGTTTTAAATCACCTTAGAATTCACCATTTACTTGATCAGTAGGCAATTGATACCATGGTTACAATACGATGTGAACTTAGATATGTTTAAAATTGCTTACATTATGACTTGAATCTATTTCTTTTATCTATTTGTGTTGGCACTAGAGCATTTACAAACTTCATTTTTAACTAAATGGTTGAAGTAGAATAATTAAATATAAAGGCCGGTAGTGTTGATAGTGTTTGGACATAATATAGAATTTTATGTTTTCTGTCTTGGGCAATTTAATAGCATGATTATTATATTTATTTAAATGGAGCTCTAAGGCATTCTTAATCAACGTCATCTCATGTTGTAAGCGGTCAAGTTCTTTAAATAAGGATCTAACATTGTTGATGTAAGTCTTATTAATATTAAAAAGTTGTTTTGATCTTAGGATTATGTCACTAGTAGTCTAAAATTTTTTTTCCTTCAAAAAATGATTTGTGATAACTTGGTGTAAGTTGATTCTTGATTGAATCAGGAGCTCTTTAAATCTCATTGCTCGATCTTCTACATGGTCATTTCTTATGTTTTTGATTGGAGCATTATATTTCTTGTGTGGAGTTTTGTTTATGTTTTTTTTTTTTTTGAAAGAGTAAATCATGGGGGATGTCCTATTTACTTGGTGCCAAATGTGGAAGCAGTGTCCCTGTCAGATTATGGTGACCTTTTTCATTAGTTTTGTATTTTTCTCCAGAGGTGTGATGTTTGGGGTTTGAGTTCAAGTAGTGGCATGTCAATACAGTTGGATTTGTACTGTCAAGGGCAAGTGAATGACATGAGTATTGGTTAGAAGTTGGTTGTATCTTATCCTTGCTCGTGGTGGTTTGTTAGTTTGTGTAACATTTGCTAAGGGAGTGGCTTCTATGGTGGGTCTGGTGCCTAGTGAGAGGCCGCTTGGGTAACCCCATGGAAGTTATGAGCTAGTGGAAAAATTAATAACTTATTAGGAGGGCTTGGGTAGTAAAACATTTAACAAGATAAGTAAGATACCTCACCCATGCCTTGAGTGCTCTCACAGGCTAAGGATGGGATGAGACAGCCTAGTTGGCAAGGCTGACCTCCTCATCTCCATGAGAGGACTGTCAGCTCCGCATGTGTCACCCTATGGGGCCGGTGCCTAGAGAGGGGCTGCCAGGGTAACCATAGATGGGGGCTGGTTTCTAGTGATAGACAGCTTGGGTAACCCATGCTAGAACCATGCAATGACACTCTCCTTATGCAACGTAGTTACTTCCTCTATATTTGGTTGTTCCTCTGGAGTATAGTCTTGGCATCTTGTTGATCTTGTTTGGATGTTAGTTTTTGTTTGGTGGACTACTTTCATTTTTGTGCAGCCTTATTGTCATGTATACATGTAACGAGTCCGTGGTTTATTGTTGTCTCATTGTTGTAACTTCGACCTAGTGGAGCCTCAATGTTATCTCCTAGCTCGGTGGGGTGGACCTCAGGGTTCCACATGGTTGGGAGGCAGAGCTATCCATTGGTCTTTTTGGAGATTCGGTTCTAGACCTATGCAGAGGAGATCCAGTTCCGATTGTTTCCCACTCTCAGTGTTGTGGTAAACATTCTTTTGTACTCTTTTGTAAACCAACAAGATCGGCCTTGTAATCGTGTAATCTTGTAATCTTGTAATCTTGTACTAAGACTTTGTAATCAAACTATCCTACTGTTGTAAAATTTATTTGTATCTTATTCAGCAGATTAATGTTTATCACTCATGTGATTTTACTTTATATTACTAATGTAGTTATGTTTCCCTAGCATTGTTAGAAGTGCAATTCTTGTTATGTTATGTATTTGAAATCTTTGGTTCTTTTAATGCAAGTTAATGCTTTCAAAAGAAAAAAATTATTTCTGTAATTTTTACTCTTTCTATCTAGCACTCTAGGGTTACATGACGGGGCATTATAGATTCATGCTTGATAATGATTGCTAAGATATCAGTCTTGTGAAATAATGTTCATAATGTTGTTGATAACTATGTTACTCTTCAGTATATGTCAATGATGCAGGTGATCAGTGGTTCATGTTGTTATTATGCATACAAGATGTTGAAAATATATTCAAGGGTTCATTGCACAGAGAGTTTGATGATGTTGAGTGACTTGGTTTATAAATGACCATATTTGTATATTATTCATATCAGGTTGATACTTACATGGTTGAGTTGTCATGATGCTTCAGTTAAGGTGTTCTCAAGGAACTCTCATTAGATGTTTGCATATGTTGGCTGAGGAGGTTGAAAATGGAAGAAGTTAATTCATAGCACGTGTCTCTACATTTGGATTTGCAAAGGTATTCATAGTGGTTTTGTATATATCAAATTTGACATGGTATTGTAAAAAGTGTCATGTGCAGGAACAAGAGGATGGTCTTCATTCTTTATCATGCCAAGAAGTGTGTGCAGAAGTTGATTGGTTGTAGTTTGATTTTCTATCTTATCATGGTATTATTGGCAAGATCATCTCTTGTGTGGGTATTATGTCATCATGAATTGTGAATTTTGTGATGAGTAGTCTTCATGACTGTTGTTCATCAGTTTTGATGTTTGAAAAGTCTATTTTTCAAACCTCATGTGATGTCATCAAGAGTTTTATTAGCAGAGATATGTGAGATTTCATCTTGTCAAAAGAATATGGTACAATCAATGGACAGTTTATCATAGTTGTTTGATGCTTTGTTTTTTGTGCCTCACATAATGTTGCTCTCATATTTTGTGCTTCAGGATGTATATCTTCAAGATTATTATTTTTGTCATCATAGATCATCGTAGTTTCAAAGGGGAAGATAACAAGATAACAAGAATTTATGTCTTCAAAATCTTCATAATGTAATGTGATTGTAAATGTTATGATCAAGCTTTAACATCTTTCAGTGCAGTTAAATGATAGGGGGAGTATTTATACCTTTGTCATCAAATGTCAAAAAGGGGGAGAGAGAGAGAATGCATCAGTAGATTTGCCATCAATGACAAAGGGGGAGATTGATGGAGATTGATTGTCATTGATGTCAAAAAGGTGTTGAGTTGATGATGTAGGTACATCATAGTGAAGGTTACATCATGCATGGAGTTGATGTTTGTCTTCATATGACATGTATGGTGCAATATATATGTGTTATGCTTCATATTTATGCTTTCACAGTTGGAGATTGATTCACAAGAGTTCACATGCGTTGACATGCTTCAATTCACAATCTTGTTTCATTTATACATGTCTTCATCAAGGGACCTTCATGGTATGATGTTAGTAGTATGATGTTGTTCTTGGAGGCTCATACTTTGGTTGCTTCATGATAATGTTGAGCAGATGATGTCTTAGTTGATCATGGTCAGATGTGGTTCAGTTGCTTGTATCAATGACTTCAGTAGGTTCTTATAGAGCACATTATCATGAGTGGATGACAATATGGTGTTGCAGTAAGATGGTGTTGTTGCTAATAAATGTGTTTCATATTATGCATCAAATGTTCAATTGGAGTGTTTGCTTATTCATAATGGTAATGGTTATGTTGTGTCTAGCAGAATGGTAGATTAATATATTTTTAGAGGTCTTGGTAGATATATTATAGGGAGCTTTGATAAATCATTTGAAATAAATTTAACACACTTATATCCTTTTACCTATTCTCTGTCCATCCTACATAAAATGCATTTTATGTTATTTTTAATTGTTGACCTGAGATAGAAGGTCATTCCACTTAAGTATGACATGTTGAAGGGTGCTTTAGACATCATGGTGACCGTTCCTAGTCCTAATCTAATCCTTTTCCCATTTGAAGCGGTCTCTTTTTATCTGCATTGCGTACCAAAAGCCATAAAAGGCTATATTTAAATACGGTTTAGGGAGTACGATTAAGTCATATTAATGGCTTAGGTTTTTTAATTTTTACAAACTTTTTTTTAAACATCTAATTTGTCAGCCCTGTTTATGTCATATTTTTATGACATTAAATAAAGTGGTTTCTTCATCAGATTTTTGAGTATTTTGAGGAATTTTTTTAAATCTTTGTTTCTATTTGAAACACATATTGATCTCACTCTCTCTCTCAAGATTTAAGGGGTTTATATTAGAAAGTTATTTTGAATACATTCTATTATATTGGAAATTATTTTTGGAAGACATTTTTGTGAGAAGATTATATTTTTGAGAAGATGATGAGATTGATTTATTATTGAAGATATATTATGAATTTCTTTTGGAGAACAAAAATGGTTTTTGAAGACATTTTTTCTTATGAGATCTTGGAAAAAGAAATGTCAGGTGATTTGATTGAAGAGAAGCAATAGGTCATTTTTCTTTGTAGGTGAAAGGACTTCATGCAAATGAGCAGAGATATTTTATTGGGGTAGATTGATTAAGGATTTTCTACAAAAGATAAATGCCTATGTTTTCTAACTTTTATATTTGCAGAGAAAAGAAAAATGAAAAGTCAATTGAAGAAGATCAAATTATGAGAGATTTTATTTTTTTCAAACAAGAAATGTCTTATACAGAGAAGATGAGAATTGAAGAAGATGAATATGCAGAGGAGAGGAATTCCAAGAGTCATTTTGTTTATAATGTTATTGCAAGTGTTGTGTGAAAAGATGGAATTGCAGGAATATGAAAAGATTTTTAGATTTTGCATATAATTATGTTGCAAGTACATTGATTGTGTGAGTTGGTGTGAGAACCAAAATGTAGAAATGATGATCTCCTTGTGTAACAAATTTTAGAAGACAATATGCAGTTGATTGAGTATCAGGTAAATTGGTAATGAGATTGATATTTAGATTGTAATTGAATAGAGATATGTAAAAGAGAAGATAGGTTATGTAATGGTACAAATCAGATTGAGTGGCAATCATTTCTTGCACACCTTGTAGGATGTTTTCATGGTGGTTGAATTTGCCAATGAGGCTTTGTATGCCAGTGAGTCTTATATGGTTAGTGAGACCTTCTTATAGCCAGTGAGGCTTGTATAGTTAGTGAGACCTACTTGTATCAGTGAGATTCTTGATTAAGCTAGTGAAGCATTTTTTAGAGGTTTTTCTACCCCACAAGGGTTTTCCTCTCGTATAATCCTTTATGTCTTGGTCTCATATCTTGTGTGTCTTCATGTGTTCATATAATTCATGCCTTCAATACTATAATTGTGCATATGTGTGTTAACAAATCATTGATGTCTTTCTCTCTCTTTATCATGTAAGTCAAAAGGTATAAAAATTGTAAAATTTATACAACACTGACTCACCCCCCCTCTCAGTGTTGTCCTAGACTCCAATAGGTTTCACTTTTATTTCATGTGACACCTTAGTATAGGGTGTGTTATGAAGAAAAATAGGTGTAGTGTAAGTATAAGCTATGTGGATAGTGGGAGAACAAGGATTGGGAGACAAATCATGAGATAACATCCCTAAGTCCGTACTTTCCTCATCTAAATTAGGGATAGAGAAATAATCAATAAAAGCATGAGCTAAAATTGTGAAGGAAGTGTAAAGAAAACAAGATGCATCAAACCATTAAAAATATTTAGCACTCAAGTATAATCTAAACTCACTAATAAGAAAAAAGACATTATCTAAATGTGCATAATTAGTGAGTGAAAATGATTTCACATGAAAGGCGATACATAGAACCATCATAATCATTATGTAATAACTCCTCACTAAGACTCATAATATCATGATGTAATATAAAAAGTAAATGAAGCATTAATAATGCCGACATGGGAGGTTAATGAAATCTCAATATGTAAGCTATCATCATGGGAGGTGTCACAATGTGAAATTTTTAGAATCTATAAAAAGGATTATCTCAAAACTAAGTGCAAGGAGTAGATATAATAAAATTTTTAATATAGATGATCATAAGATTGAAATTGCATAATAAAGTTAGTTTCCAACAATATGAGAGATATGCAAACAATTCTCTAGAGACAATATCTATAATAAGAAAATTGGCACAATGAAAGATAAAAATAGCATAAATGGATAAAAAGATAGAGGAGTGGATACATATATAAAAAAGAGGGTAGGCAAAACAAACCAATGAGAAAAGTAACTCCAACTTTCTAAAAATAAGCAAGAGTTATACTCATGGAAGATGCCATATATCCTTATAATTATCCACTCATTACAACTATTCAATATACACTAAATGTGTAGGAAAATAAATAATATCCAACTAAGAAAAATAAAAATCCCTGCATTAACACCCCTTAAGCACAACTTAGGTGGGTGAAGATACGAGTCCTAGAAAATGAATCCTAATGAGGTACCCATGTACAAATAGATCCTTCCAAAGAGAAGAAGCCACGTAAGAAGAGAGATAGAATTCCCCTTAAATAGATAGAAAATACCCCCCAAAATAGAGAGAGAGAGGACTAAGTAGGCCCCTCAAGAAGTAGCCTGCCACACCCTACACCCTAAGGAAAGCTTGTAAATGAAGAAACTTGTTTTATGTAAAGGATTTGATGAAGATGTTGGAAACCTACTCAGAAGTTAGGTAGTACCCGATATCAATGACCTTTCAATGTATAAGCTCCCAAATGTCTAGTGCATGTGAACCTCTATGTGCTTGGTCTATTGATGGTGGATCAGAGTCCATAAAATTTATATGACACACTAGTTATCAAAAAATATAATAAATAGCCATCTAAACTAGATACCAAACTTAGTGGGAATATGTTAAATCCAAATGGCCTCAATGGCAACATTATAGCCCCTTGATACTAATCTTTAGTGGAAGAAAGAGAAATAAAAAAATTCTTCTTACTCGATCAACATATAAGACCTGAACCAAGTGAGAAGCTATAACTTGAAGTGGATTTGTGATCCTAAGAATTTCTTACCTAATCTAAATTTGTATACCCTACCAAGTAAATATCAATATTTGAAGGTAATGGAGAAGCTACTTGACTTATTTCTAATGTAGCTCATGGGGTTCCAACATAAACCAAGAGACCATGCCCATAGCATATGAATATCAAGTCCCATTTGAGTTAAATAAATGAGGCTTCCAACAAGATATCGATAAAAGGGACTATAGACACCTAAAATTGACCATGTCCTCATAACCCTTCGACATCCCCTAGACATTCATATTACAACAGATTGTCCCTTAATCCCTTTCCTAAATTAATTAAATAAATTATATTTATTTAATTAATCTATTTCCTCCATCACCTAAATTAAATAAATAAATTATATTTATTTATTTAATCCAATCCATTTTTAGCCAAAATTAATTGAAAAAATCTTATTTATTTATTTAGTTTATCCTCCCATCATCCCTTCTCCAATAATTAATTAAGTAATCTTATTATTTACTTTAATTATTGAGAGTCTCATGACTAGCTTGTCCTCATCCTCATCCACTTGCCACAATCAATAAATAAGTGTCCCAAAAGTCAAACTAAGTGTTCATCTCAACCATTCATTTCATACATCTTCTAATCTCAACCGTTCACATAAGGATAAGCCTTAGAAGCTTCCTTTGTTTCCCTAGAAATCCTTATCCTTGTGAGCTAATGTGCTCTCAACCAATCCTAGCCATTGATCTAAGATGTTAATCCTAGCCCTTCATTCATCATATCCAACCTCTATAAATCAAGCCTCAACCAGGCCATTGCTAATAGATTGCATGCCATAAGCTTATGTTGTAAAAATCATCATAGATTTTTCATTATCATCATATCCATCATCTTTATCTAAGGTTATGCTACTAGTTTGAGCAACCAACATATTACCATCTCTATGAAAACATCATTGAAATATCAAGGGCAACAAAGACTATTGAGTGATATTGCTTCGTTTCCATTATATAGTTACTTTCTCTTGAATTGTCTTAATTATGGGATTGGTTCTTTCATTGTATTGTTTCCTTATTTCATTTCATATTTCTACATACATATTTTGATACACCCAATGGGACCCATGTCCTTGATCTAACCTCTTTTGGGAAGAAATTTCATCATTTTACTAGCTTATAGGTCCATGCCTACAACTGTCAATCCATGCCTTCATTTTATCACTCCGCACCTTCGTTTTACAACTCTGTGCCCCTATTTTCTAGTGGAGCACCCTTGTCTCATAGAGGGGTGCCCTTGTCTGAAATTAGGGTGCCCTTGTAAGCCACAAGTGTGCCTTTGTTTATGTGCATTATTTCCTAATTATTCCTTTTGTCTTTGATGTGTTTTCATTCCTAGTATTCAGATATGGTCTTGTTTTGGCCTAACACTATGTTTTTGCAGGGTTTTGATGTCGTTTTAGTGTCAATTTTAGCCTTTGTCACAGAATAGTGCCCTTGTTGAATCTTGGTGTGCCCTTGTCACAAATAGGGGCACATTTGTTTGGGAAGGGTTTCTGGCACTCTTGTTTGGTTTTCTAAAAAATTAATCTATTTTACATTAGTATTCCATCATTATTTTTTGGCTTCTAGCAGATTTGACCCTCTATTTTGTAGATCTAAGTCCAAAACATGATTCTATGCCTCTCTCTCATAGAAGGGTACCCTTGTTTCATAGATCAATACCTTTGTCATTCAAATCAACATCTTTATCATTGAGATCCGTGTCTTTGTCATCCAAATCCACGCTTTTGTCTCACATATCTATGATTTTGTTGTCTATCGGTGCACCTTTGTCAGAAGGTATAAAAACATGGTTTTATCTGATTTTGTGCTCTTGGTTGTACTTTAGAACCTTTTTTATCATTATTTTACAACTAACTTGTTAGGTTGGGTTAGAACTAACCTAGTTGTACAACTTGTTTACACTTGTCAAAGATCATATCTCAAACTATTAACAAGTTTGTTGCAGTTTTTCTCTTGTTAAAGACATAACATTTAAAACTTTGTGTTTTCTTTGTTTGGTGGATTTGATTGTGACTTAGGGTTTGTATGCTCTTCCCTCAAGCACTGAGTGTGATATTTTGAATTAAAAGCATCCTTGAGTCACATTCATCTTCACACACACATTTTTTTATCTAAGAGGTAATGAATCTTGTTTGTGTGTATTAAGTATATGCATATTCTGTCCTCTTGAATCATTAGGTGATCTTGAGGATCAAAAGAATCTCTTGATTCACTTTTGTCACCCAAGGTGTGTTCAGTTGTGTATGCTCTCTCCTTGTACTTCATGTGACCTTGGAGATCAAAAGCACTTAACACCATCTTTCCCTTAGGAGGCCTTCCTTGAAGACACAACCACTTAAAGGGGTGACCTTAACCACGCGTTTCGATAGGGTATATCAAGGGGAGAGAATGAAATTTGTACCTCAATCTAGTCATGTAGTCATTGGGATAGCCTTGGGGCCTTGAGTGATTCTAGACACAAGGTCAAGTGGTGTTTGCTTAATCACTTATGCTACATCCCTTCAATTGAATAGTGTTCATGGACTTGGTGTTGATAACTGAGAGGG
This sequence comes from Cunninghamia lanceolata, assembly GCA_027924645.1. Lineage (NCBI taxonomy): Eukaryota > Viridiplantae > Streptophyta > Pinopsida > Cupressales > Cupressaceae > Cunninghamia > Cunninghamia lanceolata. The sequence goes on from BSBN01000793.1 coordinate 4,806,954, forward strand.
GGGGTGAATTAGTTATCTTAATTATTTGACTTTCTTTTCTTCTTTAACAATTAGAGCAATATCAAATCATATCAACATACATAACAATGGAAGCAGAAATAAACTCAACACACATGACACAATATTTTTGACATGGAAAACCCTATTAAGGGAAAAAACCACGTGGTGATTAACCCAAGATTGTATTCTCTGTTAAAAGAATAAGGTAGTACAAAATGGCACTTGCCAATTAGGGCTCACTACCTAAGCACATTGCTTACAAGAGGATCACTGCCTACAATATTTTATAGATGTAAACTAGATACTTGAACTAATGAGAAGCATCCACATGTGCTTATGTTCAATTTCGGTTAAGCTCAATACATTGATCTACTGCACTTCATTCTTCCTCTGCCTTAGTGCTATTGTTCTATCACATGCCAGACCTTAATTGCTACTTCCACACTACTCTCTACTTTTCTTTGCACAACACGACACACACCTTCACATCCAAATCCTGCTGGTATATATATCTACACCAATGATTTCAACACCTTTCTAGTTGGCATCTGGAATAGTCTGTATTTTCCCAAACTCTGATCTGTCAGCTGAATCCTTGCTTATCAGGTGATGCATATCAAAGAGATGCTTATAGAAGTCATCAATAATGTTGGCCAATCATGAATGATACCTCAAGAAACTTTATCACCATCAATATCTCATTTGGATTAAGATCTGATGCTCTGCTGGTCAGGTCTTCCTTAGTCCACTCTGCCAAATAGGAACCCAACACTCAGGAGCTTATATCTTTTCACTCTTTCATCATTAGAGGCTCAATCTCTAGAATATATCAGTCATGATACTCTTCTTGACTTCCCCAAGTCCATACTTTACTGGGATACTTCCTCTGAGAGATCTGGACCTGATTGTCAGACCTTGCTACATGCTCTTATTTTGGTCACCGAACCAAAATACTCTTCACTCTGACTTCCGTTATAGACACACCATGTCCTGTGGATGTGTGAGATGGACTTTGTTGCCATCAATGACAACCCTTATGAAGCCACACAGTGTCTCTTGCCAGCACTTGGACCCCACGTACCTTATGTATATAGGGGGCACCCTTAGAAGCTTGTTAATCCTATTTTAAAACCTTTCAGCCATTTTATCTTGTGCTGCATCATTGCAAGGGAGAATAAGTTCTCACATGTACCTATGTGTGTTGAGAAAGAGCTTACTCTGGGAAAGGTTTGTCCTCCAAGGTAAGGGGTGTATGGTGGCACATGACCATACATTCCCTAGTTATCCAATTTCATGGTAGATGGTATTAAGGGAATGAATGTCACTATTATCAAGTTAGTGGGGACAGAAGTTAGCATATTGAGTCCACAAGATTTGACACACCTACTTCAATAACATAGGGTTTTGTTGTGTATCACGTGTGTGTTCATTTTCATTAGCCAAATCCAAATAATTTTTAAACCTTATGCATGTTTGTATGAATATTTTTGTTTCCCAATTTGCCCAAGTCAAGATTTCAAAACCATTCCAAATATTTCCAACATCTTAGAATCCATAGTTCAACATTTTGAGAGAATCCTTGTCACACTTTAGCTTAAGGTTGATTTTCTTTGAGATCCACATCCATAATCCATATTGCTTACACCATTTTCATGTACCTTATCCTCCATCCACATCAAACTTGTCTATAGACTTTAAATTGAGATTTTAGCCCTTGATCAAAACCATCATCTTTTAAATTATTTAGTCAAATCCTAGCCAATAATAGATTATATTTGCTTAAGATCATAAGTCTATCTTAAGTATTTGAAATCTATCCTTATCCTTAGTCAAATCAAATCCAATTTATTCTTGTACCTTGATCTTAATCTCAATTCCAATCCAAGTCATCATCAATAATCTAGTCCAATCATCTATCCATCCAAGTCATCCTTAGTGTTGTTGTCATCCAATTCTTCATTATCTCTAGTCCAATCTAAGATCTCCAACACATCAACCTTTTTCACATCATCAAGATCTCTCATCTTATGCTCTTCATAAATAGATCACAATCTAAGAAAACCATGGACTCTCACATTGATAACCAACCCCATTCACATCCTCCCACAAGTATGTAAAATGATCAAGCTTAATACTCACTTGCTTTCATGACATCTCATCATATGCAATCTTTTCCACAACATAATCCCAATGACACACATGAACATGAATAGAGTATTGACTAAGATGTGCTTTTACCTAGATTTGTTGATTTCATGGGAAACCTCCCACATTCGTACTTAGTCATGAAGTTTCTTATAGAACAAGGGGTAGAGGTTCCTTCTCAACCCAAGATCTTAAAGCTTAAAGATCACAATACTTATGGTCCTTCATCACAACCCATCATGGAAAATCCTCAAAACAATCCAATATGTAGTATGGCCTTGCCTCCACCTCTTAATGATCCTAATACCACCAACTCCTTTCAACTAGCTCCATCCACATCACTCATCCCACAAATATCCAAGCCATCTAGAACATCTCATCAATATATTCTTACATGTTCCACTTCATTACCAACTTCATTTCCACCCATCTCCATTCCTCAACAAATACTAGCAATCTCATCTCAACCAATCTCTTACCATATACCACTAAGTCATTCGCAACCCACCTATTCACATGTCTATTCACATGCTTCATATCAACCCACTACATCTTCACTCAACACATCCCATACCTATTACCAACCCAACCCTTCAAACACTCAGCCCATGTCTCATATCCAAAAAACACCTATCATCACATCACATCCAATCCTTTGATATCACATGTCACCACACAACCCTTGTCACAAGGACCTATCAAATCCACCTCATCGTCACCAAATCCACTTCCTTTGGATCATAGAATGCAAGACATGGTAGAAAACACTATTCAAAATTTTCAAATTAGAACCCAACGTAAACATTTATAATTTGAAGACTTTTGTCCTTATCCATTGGATCACTCTATCATGACAACTCCCTTTCCTCCTAATTTTGAGGTCCCAAAATCTGATAAATATAAGGGAAAAGGAGACCCCAGGGATCAAGTCTAGGAATGGGAACTAGTTTGGGATTGAGAGTGCAAGAGTTTTGGGGAACTAAGGAACATGAGGACACTGGAACCAAGGTGCAAAGGTTCCAAGAACCCCTGGTAACCCAAAAGGGAAAAGGAGAAAGTGGCGAACACAAGGTTCTAGGAAAACTTGGAACTCCAAAACCAAAGGAAAAGCATGGGGATTTAGGGTTCTAGGGAACTTAAGGATGCAAAGACATGGAACCTAAGGGTGGGAACATAGAGAAGGATGATATCTAGAGTCTAAAAAGGATTAGGGATTGGGGACTACAGAATAGGAAGGTATTGGGTCCTCAAGACCAAAGGACAAAGGGAGTGGAAATCCAGGGTTTCATGGGGCTAGGGAACACAATGACATTGGAACCAAGGTTCCAAGGAACCCCAATAACCCAAAAACTTGAAAGGGAAAAGGAGAAAGTGGGGAACACGGGGTTCCGAGAAACTTGGAAGTCTGGAACCAAAGGTAAAGCATGGGGATTCAAGGTTCCAAGGAACTTGAGCACATGAGGGCATGGTTCTAAGGTCCCAAGGACCCCCAAAAACATGAGAAGTAGAAAAGCACAAAAAGGGCCCAACACTTTAAAAAAATTATCTTGCATGTTGACATCCCCCCAGGGACTACAAAGACTTTAGAAAATCTACGTCACTATAGTCTAAGGTTCTAGAGGAATGAGGGATCAAATAGCTGAATAGGCCAAGGTGGGGAAACTTCTTGGGTCTAGAACATCCTAGTGTTCCACCAAAACCCAAAAACTTGATAAGGCCAAAAATAGCTAAGGAACCCCCCATACTTGGATTTTATTTAGATTTTCTTGCATTTTAACACTTGACTAAGGTAGGGGAAAGACCAAGACTATTACACATATGGTTCATAGGGTTGTCATTGGTGTCAACACTGTCACTAGGTTATCATTGATGTCAACAAGATCATGGTGGTGTGATGGTGTTCATGGTTACATGTCATGTGCTATCAAACAAGAGAAGAAGATATAGTTCATGGTTGAATCCAACAAGAAAAGAAGATATAGTTCATGGATGGATGTCATGCCCCATCAAACAAGAAAAGAAGATATGGTTCATGGTTGAATCCAACAAGAGAAGAAGATACAGTTCATGGTTAGATGTCATGTCCCTGTTGATAACTGAGAGGGGGGGTGAATCAGTTATCCTAAACTTGCTTCCAAATCAAACACTTAAATCCATTTTATTATTTAATAGCATAGCAATTATTCATTCATGGAAGCATAAAGCATAAACACCAGAGTAGATACACACCAACACATGAGACACCAAGATTTTGACGTGGAAAACTTGGTCAAGGGAAAAACCACAGGGTGATTAACCCAAGAATTATTCTCTGTTAGAAGAATAAGAAAAATGGAAGGCACATGCCAATTAGGGCTCACTGCCCAAGCTTACTGCTCACAAGAGGCACACTGCCTACAAGAGACACACTGTCTACAAAGTAACAAGTATCACAAACTTGAACTAGAGATTGACATCTTTACCATGCCTGGATCAGTTCCATTTAAGCCTGAAGACCTCTGCTCTACCCTTCACTCTTTCCTTATACCACACTCATCTGATTCAAGACACACTTCAAAATGAATTCACAATCCCTTATTTATACAAGGCATCAACTTAGGAACAATCATCTAAGTCGGCAAACACCTATAAGATCATTCGCAAGATGTGTAATACATCCGGTCGGCTAGTCTCAGGAAGAACACCAACAACCAGTGGTCTTTACATCAAATCCAAACTCTAACTTCAATGTGGACTACCAATAAGAATTGTGCACAATCCAAGGATCACCAAAACCTTTCCTGAGTCACCAATAACATCCGCACTTTATCAGCTTACTCGAATTCTTCTCTTCTTCATCCAGAACTTCAAGAACACAGTCTGTCGCCACTGTCACAATGAGAAAGGTGCTTTTGGACCTCCAAACCATGAACAAATCTAGTTGTCACTTCACACTAACTTCTTCAACACTCCCTCCAATCCGCAGAATGAGATAATGCAATTTCGGAGCTCACCAGACCAATCTGTGACACTCTGTCACCACTGAACATCTGCCGGAACCGGTTCTACTAGAGAGACCATAACTTCTTCATATCTTCATGTGGACCTCTGAAATCTTGACTGGAACATCTCAAGACTCATATCTAAAAACCCTTTAAACCGCATCCTCTGATCTTCATCTTATCTTAGCCTTTTACCTTAAAGTCATCACTGTTCTTCACTGTTCTTGATTGAGACTAATTTTCTCAATATCCTCAGCACAGAGCTCATCCAATCCTTCTCATTAATGCAATATGACTATGTTGACATCAATGACAACACTGGTTATCCTCATACTTGCAACAATCCCCCCCTTTGTCATTGATGGCAACATATGATGTGAATAACGATCAAGACAAGAACTTCTCCTTTTTGTCATAGCTTTGTTGCAAGTATGAGGTTAACCAGTGTTGTCCTTGATGTCAACATACTCATATTGCATTGGTAAGAAGTATTGGATGAGTTGTGTGTTGAGGTTATTGAGGAAGCCAATCTCAATCAGGAACAGTGAAGAACAGTGATGAGAAGAAGGCAAAAGTACTCAATAGGTTGAGGATCAGAGGTTACGGATTAAAGGGTTTGTAGATACAAGTCTTTAGATGTTCCATTTAATATTTCAGAGGTCCGCATGAAGATATGAAGAAGTTGTGATCGATCAAGTAGAACCGGTTCCGGGAGATGCTCCAGAGTGACAGAGTGTTACAAAAAGGTCCGGTGAGATCTAGAAGTGCATTATCCTATTATGCGGATTGGAAGGAGTGTTTGGGATGTCCTTGTGATGTGTCATCTCGATTTGTACATAGCTTGAAGGTCCAAAAGTACCTTTTGCATTATGATAGTGGTGGTAGACTGTGTTCTTGAAGTTCCAGATGAAGAAAAGAAGAGATTCTGATAAGTAGAGGAAGTGCAGATGTACCTTGTCATTCAAGCAAGCCTGTGAAGGTTCTTGGATCATGTTGAGGTTGTGTTGTCAGTCCACATTAGTGTTAGAGCCTAGAATTGGAGATATTCTTCCGAATGAAGATGTTCTTGTTCAGACTGGCCAACCAGATGAGTTATTCATCTTGCGAATGTTCTTGAGGATGATTGCCGACTTAGATGATTATTCCTAAGTTGATGCCTTGTATAAATAAAGGTTTGTGAATTCATTTCGTAGTGTGTTGTGAAGCGGTAGAGTGTGGCATAGCGAGAAAGTGAAAGGCAGAGTAGGTGTGTCTCAGGCTTAAATGGAACTGATCCAGACATGGTGAAGATGTCAATCTCTAGTTCAAGTTTGTGATTCTTATCACTTTGTAGATAGTGTGTTTCTTTATAGGCAGTGTGCCTCCTTATGAGCAGTGTGCTTGGGTAGTGAGCCCTGATTGGCATGTGCCATCCATTTTTCTTATTCTTCTAATAGAGAATAATCCTTGGGTTAATCACCCCGTGGTTTTTCCCTTAACTGGGTTTTCCATGTCAAAATCTTGGTGTCTAATGTGTTGATGTTTATCTGCTCCGGTGTTTATGCTTTATGCTTTCATGAATAGTTAATTGATATGTTGTTAACTAACAAAGAAGAATCCAAGTGTCTGAAGTGAAAGCAAGTTTTTGTACAACTGATTCACCCCCCCTCTCAGTTGTGTGCCCTAGATCTAACAATTGGTATCAGAGCCAAGTTCCTCTAAAAGGAGCTTAACTACTTGAGGAGATCCAGGATGTCGTCATATAAGAAGGACAGTCTGAAGTTTGATGGAACCAACTTCACTCTTTGGAAAGGCCGCATGAAATGTCACTTGGAGTGTATGGGAAAGGCGTACTTATCCATGGTCACAAAAGCATATAAACCTCCACAAGGTGGTCTGACAACTCTGAATGAAATCACAGATGCTGAAAATAATTTGCAGACCAAAGAAGCTCTTCTAAGTGCTTTGACTAACACAGAACTCTCAAATGTTATTGACCTACCAACTGCTTATGAGATCTAGGTTAAACTAGAACTTCTACATGAAGGAGATGAGTTTGTTAAGAGTGCAAGGTTGCAAAGTCTCAAAGGGAAATTTGAAAGACTGAAGATGAGAGATGATGAAAATATCACTACCTTTATGCCAAGAGTAAATGACCTGGTGTGTGGAATCAGGAATGTTGGTGGAGTTCTAGATGAAAATGAGATTGTTTGCAAAATTCTCAGATCCCTTCCTACTACCTACAAAATCAAGGTTGCTTCCATTGATGAATTCAGAGCCCATACAACTGTCACAAGAGAGCAATTGGCTGGCAAACTGGCTGCATTTGAAATGATCGAGTTTGGAGATGATCACCCCAAGACTGAATCTGCATTCAAAGCCAGCGCCTATGTGAAAGGAAAATAGAGATTTGATCCGGGAGAGGACTCTTCAAGGAAGCTGTCATGGTATGATCAAGCAAGGAAAGACATGGAAGAGGAAGAAGCAGAAACAGCTCAACTTGAAGCCCTCATTACAAAAAGACTGCCAAGAGGATCTGGTAAGTATGAAGGAAAGTTACCTTTTAAATGCTTCAACTGTAATAAGATTGGTCACTTTGCCTCAAGATGTCCCGAAAGATCTACAAGGTCAAACTCTAACAGACAAAGGTTCCAAAAGAATTGTTATTATGTTCATGAAGAAGCTGATAATGAAGGAGTAATAGATGATGAATCAGAGATAGGAGACAAATCTGGAAATGAATGGGTGTTTATTGCCATCAAGGAAGAAGATCTAATATCTATCAATCATAAGGTTGTAGAAAGAGCTCTAGCTACCCAAGTTGAAGAAAAGGATGATTGGGTTATTGACAGTGGATGCTCTCATCATATGACAGGTGACAAGAACAAGTTCTTAGATTTGGAAAGGTATGAAGGAGGAATGGTAAAGTTTGGTGATAATTTAGCTGGTAGAATCAAAGGAAGAGGAACTATCTCTTTTAATGGAAGAAACAAAATTGGTAATGTGTTGTATGTTGAAGGTTTGAAGCACAATGTACTCAGTGTTGGACAGTTGGTTGACAAAGGCTATGATCTCTGATTCAAGGATGGAAAATATAGAATCTTTGAAAGATCCGAAACAGAGATTGCATCCGGTATGCAAACTAAAGGTAATATCTTCCACTTGGTTGGTGTTGATTAAAGTTGTCTGCTTGTTCAAATTGATCAGCGCTGGTTATGGCATAGAAGGATGTGTCATGTAAATTTTGATAACATCATTAGGATAAGCAATATTTAGGCTGTAAGAGATCTTCCAAAATTGGTAAAACCTACAAATGGTTTGTGTAAAGAATGTTAGCTAGGTAAACAGAGTAAAGTCTCATTCAAAAGCAAAGATCAGTCCTCTACCGGATTATTGGAATTAGTTCGTATTGATCTATGTGGTCCGACAAGAGTCAAGAGTATGCAAGGTGATAGATACTTCATGTTACTAATTGATGATTATTCCCAGATGATGTGGGTTACCTTTCTGAAAGAGAAATCAGAAGCTTTTGAGAAGTTCAAAATCTTCAAGGCTATGGTAGAGAATCAGATCGGATTGAAACTAAAATGTCTGAGGTCTGATAGAGGTGGAGAATTCACATCCGATGAATTCATAGACTTTTGTGAGAAGCATGGTATAAAGAGATAGTTGTCTGCTCCTAGGACTTCATAGCAGAATGGAGTAGTTGAGAGAAAGAACCAGACCATCCAGGAAGCTTCCAGGACAATGATGATGGAAGCAAATGTTCCTTAGATGTTTTGGAGAGAAGCTATCAGCACTACAGTCTACACTCTCAATCAAGTTCAAATCAGAAACAATACTGGTAAGACTCCTTATGAACTTTGGTTTGGTATAACTCCCACTGTGAGATATTTTAGAATATTTGGTAGCAAGTATTACATTAAAAGAGATAAAGATCTAGGAAAGTTTGATGCTAGAAGTGATGAAGGAATCTTCTTGGGTTACTCCACTCAAAGCAAAGCATATCGGTGTTACAATAAGAGACTAAGAAAGATGATAGAAAGTACTAATGTGAAAGTTGATGAAGGAATTGAGAAGCCCTCAAGATTTTGAGTATGATGAAGATGATCAAGATGGTGTTTAGGTTCAAGGAGCTCAATCCTCTCTGGAAAGTCAGACTCAGACTAATCCGGTAAATTAGGAAGAAGAGATAGGTCTGAATGAGCCTGATCAAGAAGCAGAAGTACAAGAAACTCCCAAAGTTCCAAGGTATGTAAGACTGAACCACTCTGAAGATCAGATCATAGGTAACAAAAGCAAAGGTGTGCAAACTAGAAGAAATGTTGCTCAAAATCTGGATGAATGCTGTCTGATCTCAAAGATTGAACCTAAGACAATAAGTGAGGCCTGCAATGATGAAAATTGGACCAAAGCAATGGAGGAAGAATTGATGCAAATTGAGAAAAATCACACTTGGGATCTTGTTTCTAGACCTAGTAACAAGAATGTGATTGGAACCAAATGGGTCTTCCGGAACAAACTAAATGAAGATGGTGAAGTAATCAGAAATGAAGCCAGATTAGTCTACAAAGGCTACTCTCAAATAGAAGGGATTGATTTTGAGGAAACCTTTGCTCCAGTGGTAAGAATTGAAGCAGTCAGACTATGTCTTGCATGTTCTACCTTCAAAGATTTCAAAGTGTATCAGATGGATGTCAAATCTACCTTCCTCAATGGTGACCTAGAAGAAGAGGTGTACATTGAACAACCGGATGGATTTTAGTTATCAAAACATGGTGATATGGTCTGCAAATTAAAGAAGCCACTGTATGGTCTAAAGCAAGCTCCAAGAGCATGGTATGAAAGGCTAGATAAACATCTTTTGAAGATTGGTTTCAACAAAGGTACTGCTGATAGTAACTGATATTTCAAAATTGATCATGAAAACATCTTGATTGTTGAAGCATTTGTTGATGATATCATTTTTGGAGGAAGAGACAGTTTGTGTAAAACCTTTGCAAATCAAATGAAAAGTGAGTTTGAAATGTCAATGCTTGGTGAAATTAATTTCTTCTTAGGTCTGCAAATTACTCAGACAGAGAAAGGAATCTTTATCTCTCAGACTAAATATGTGAAAGAACTTTTGAAGAAATTTGGAATGGAAGATTCAAAGCCTATGAACACTCCTATGGCTACCGGATGTAAGCTGAGCAAAGATGATGACTCTCCTAAGACAGATTAGACAAAGTACAGATCAATGATTGGTGGATTACTGTATCTCACTCAGGCTAGACTAGATATAATGTAGGCTATTGGTCTTGTGGCAAGATTCCAGGCTGATCCCAGAGAATCTCATGTCATGGCAATCAAAAGAATTTTTAGGTACTTGGAAGGAACAGGTGAGTATGGCCTATGGTATCCCAGAGATCATGACTTTTCTCTTCATGCATATACAGATGCAGATTGGGTAGGAGATGTGGATGATAGGAAGAGTACAAGTGGAGGAGCATTCTTTTTGGGAAAAAGGTTGGTTTCTTGGCTTAGCAAGAAACAAGAAGCAATATCACTGTCTACAACTGAAGCAGAATACATTGCAATAGCAAGTAGTTGCACTCAAATCTTATGGATGAAGAAGATGTTAAGAGACATTAATGTAGAATATGAGGAGCCTATCACAATTTTCTGTGATAATTCAAGTGCAATAAATATTTCTAAGAATCCAGTGTTGCATTCTAAGACCAAGCACATATCTATCAAGTTTCACTTTCTGAGAGAGCAAGTGAACAAGGATGAAGTCAGATTTGAGTATGTACCCTCCAAGGATCAGATTGTAGATATTTTTACTAAACCTCTTCCCAAGGACTCTTTTGAGTATCTCCGGGAGAAGTTAGGGGTCATGGCCACTCCAGTGATGAACTAGGATGCACTGATGTGCATCAATCTGGTGGATATCATAGTCATATCTTGTGATCCGGATTGATGATGGGGAGCTGCTACTAAGGGGGAGCAGCTGGTATGATTCTGATGTGTTAGAAGTGTAAGTATGAGCCCTTTGCCATTGATGTCAAAGGGGGAGAGAAGACAAGTGAAAAACAAGTGGTTGATGATCAAAGGGGGAGCAGTAAAGGAAGAGAAGACATATGAAGAGTTGTTGCTGATAGGGGGAGTTGTGGCAGATAGGAGAAGTTCTTGTCTTGATGGTTTTTCACATCATATGTTGCCATCAATGAAAAAGGGGGAGATTTTTGCAAGTATGAGGTTAACCAGTGTTGTCATTGATGTCAACATACTCATATTGCATTGGTAAGAAGGATTGGATGAGTTGTGTGCTGAGGTTATTGAGGAAGTTAGTCTCAATCAGGAACAGTGAAGAACAGTGATGAGAAGAAGGCAAAAGTACTCAATAGGTTGAGGATCAGAGGTTGCAGATTAAAGGGTTTGTAGATATAAGTCTTTAGATGTTCCAGTTAAGATTTCAGAGGTCCACATGAAGATATGAAGAAGTTGTGATCGATCAAGTAGAACCAGTTCTGGGAGATGCTTCGGAGTGACAGAGTGTTACAAAAAGGTCTGCTAAGATCTGGAAGTGCATTGTCCTATTCTGTGGATTGGAAGGAGTGTTTGGGATGTCCTTGTGATGTGTCATCTAGATTTGTACATAGTTTGAAGGTCTGGAAGTACCTTTTGCATTATGACAGTGGCGGTAGACTGTGTTCTTGAAGTTCTAGATGAAGAAGAGAAGAGATTCTGATAAGTAGAGGAAGTGCAGATGTACGTGGTCATTCAATCAAGCCTGTGAAGGTTCTTGGATCATGTTGAGGTTGTGTTGTCAGTTCGCATTAGTGTTAGAGCCTGGAATTGGAGATATTCTTCTAGATGAAGATGTTCTTGTTTAGACTGGCTGACCGGATGAGTTATTCATCTTGCGAATGTTCTTGAGGATGATTGCTAACTTAGATGATTATTCCTAAGTTGATGCCTTGTATAAATAAAGGTTTGTGAATTCATTTCTTAGTGTGTTGTGAAGTGGTAGAGTGTGGCATAGCGAGAAAGTGAAAGGCAGAGCAAGTGTGTCTCGGGCTTAAATGGAACTAATCCAGACATGGTGAAGATGTCAATCTCCAGTTCAAGTTTGTGATTCTTATCACTTTGTAGATAGTGTGTCTCTTTGTAGGCAGTGTGCCTCCTTGTGAGCAGTGTGCTTGGGTAGTGAGCCCTGATTGGCATGTGCCATCCATTTTTCTTATTCTTCTAACAGAGAATAATCCTTAGGTTAATCACCCCGTGGTTTTTCCCTTAACTAGGTTTTCCATGTCAAAATCTTGGTGTCTAATGTGTTGATGTTTATATGCTCCGGTGTTTATGCTTTATGCTTTATGCTTTCATGAATAGTTAATTGATATGGTGTTAACTAACAAAGAAGAATCAAGTGTCTGAAGTGAAAGCAAGTTTTTGCACAACTGATTCACCCCCCCTCTCAGTTGTGTGCCCTAGATCTAACAAGCTTCCCCTATCAGCAACAACCCTTCACATGTCTTCTCTTTCTTTACTGCTCCCCCTTTGATCAACAACTTGTTTTTCACATGTCTTCTCTCCCCTTTGACATCAATGGCAAAGGGCTCATACTTGCAATTTTAACGTATCAGAATCATACTAGCTACTCCCCTGAGTAGCAGCTCCCCATCACCAATTCGGATCACAAGATATGACTGTGATCTCCACTGGACTGATGCACATCAGTGCATCCTAGGTCATCACCAGAGGGTAATGACCCCTAACTTCTCCCTGAGATACTCAAAAGAGTCCTTGGGAAGAGGTTTAGTAAAAATATCTACAATCTGATCCTTGGAGGGTACATACTCTAATCTAACTTCATTCTTGTTCACTTGCTCTCTCAGAAAGTGAAACTTGATAGATATGTGCTTGGTCTTAGAATGCAATACCGGATTCTTAGAAATATTTATTGCACTTGAATTATCACAAAAAATTATGATAGGCTCCTCATATTCTACTTTAATGTCTCTTAGCATCTGCTTCATCCATAAGATTTGAGTGCAACTACTTGCTACTGCAATGTATTCTGCTTCAGTTGTAGACAGAGATATTGCCTCTCATTTCTTGCTTAGCCAAGAAACCAATCTTTTTCCCAAAAAGAAAGCTCCACCACTGGTGCTCTTCTGGTCATCCACATCTCCTACCCAATATGCATCTATATATGCATGAAGAGAAAAATCATGATCTCTAGGGTACCATAGACCATACTCAACTATCCCCTTTAGATATCTAAAAATCCTCTTGATTTCCATAACATGAGATTCTCTAGGATCAGCTTGGAATCTAGCAACAGGACCAACAGCCTGCATAATATCTAGTCTAGTTTGAGTGAGATACAACAATCCTCCAATCATTAACCTATATTTTGTCTGATCCACCTTAGGAGAGTCATCATCTTTGCTCAACTTGCATCCGGTTGCCATGGGAGTATTCATTGGTTTTGAATCTTCCATCCCAAATTTCCTCAACAATTCTTTCACATATTTGGTTTGAGAAACGAAGATCCCTTTATTTGTTTGAGTAATTTGTAGACCCAAGAAGAAATTCATTTCACCAAGCATGGACATCTCAAACTCACTTTTCATTTGATTTAAAAAAAATTTACATATGCTATCTTTTCCTCCAAAGATGATATCATCAACAAATACTTCAACAATCAAGATGTTTTCATGATCAATTTTAAAAAATAAGTTACTGTCAGCAGTACCTTTGTTGAAACCAATCTACACAAGATGCTTATCCAACCTTTCATACCAAGCTCTTGGGGCTTGCTTCAATCCATACAGTGCTTTCTTCAACTTGCAGACCATATCACTATGATCAAACAATTGAAATCCATCCAGTTGTACAATGTACACCTCTTCTTCTAAGTCACCATTCAGGAAAGCAGATTTGACATCCATCTAATATACTTTGAAATCTTTAAAGGCAGCAAATGCAAGAAATAGTCTAACTACTTCAATTCTTGCCACCAGAGCAAAGGTTTCCTCAAAATCAATCCCTTCTATTTGAGAGTAACCTTTACAGACTAATCTAGCTTTGTTTCTAATTACTTCACCAACTTCATTTAGTTTGTTCTGGAAGACCCATTTGGTTCCAATCACATTCTTGTTTCTAGGTCTAGAAACAAGATCCCAAGTGTGATTTTTCTCAATTTGCATCAACTCTTCCTCCATTGCTTTGGTCCAATTTTCATTATTGCAAGCTTCGTTTATTGTCTTAGGTTCAATCTTTGAAATCAGACAACATTCATCTAAATTTAGGGCAATTTTCCTTCTAATTTGCACACCTTTGCTTTTGTCACCTATGATCTGATCTTCAGAGTGGTTCAGTCTTACATACCTTGGAGTTTTGGGAGTTTCTTGCACTTCTGTTTCTTGATCAGGCTCATTTAGACCAACCTCTTCTTCCTGATTTACCAGATTAGTCTGAATCTGACTTTCAAAGGAGGATTGAGCTCCTTAAACCAGAGAACCATTCTAATCATCTTCATCATATTAATATAACATTGAGGGCTTCTCAATTCTTTCATCAACCTTCACATTTGTACTTTCTATCATCTTTCTCAGTCTCTTATTGTAACACCGGTATGCTTTGCTTTAAGTGGAGTAACCCAAGAAAATTCCTTCATCACTTCTAGCATCAAACTTTCCTAGATCTTCATCTCTTTTAATGTAACATTTGCTACCAAATAATTTGAAATATCTCATAGTAGGAGTTATACCAAACCAAAGTTCATAAGGAGTCTTACCGGTATTGCTTCTGATTTGAACTCGATTAAGAGTATAGACTACAGTGCTGACAGCTTCTCTCCAAAACATCTGGGGAACATTTTCTTCCATCATCATTGTCCTGGATGCTTCCTAGATGGTCCGGTTCTTTCTCTCTACTATTCCATTCTACTGTGGAGTCCTAGGAGCAGATAATTGTCTCTTTATACCATGCTTCTCACAAAAATCTATGAATTCACCGTATGTGAATTCACCACCTCTATCAGACCTCAAGCATTTCAGTTTCAGTCTAGTTTGATTTTCTACCATAGCTTTGAAGATTTTGAACTTCTCAAAAGCTTCTAATTTCTCTTTCAGAAAGGTAACCCACATCATTTAGGAATGGTCATCAATCAATAACATGAAATATCTATCACCTTGCATACTCTTGATTCTTGTCGGACCACATAGATCATAATGAATTAATTCCAATAATCTGGTAGAGGACTGATCCTTGCTTTTGAATGAGACTCTGCTCTATTTACCTAGCTGACATTCTTTGCACAAACTATTTGTAGGTTTCACCAATTTTGGAAGATCTCTTACAGCCTGAGTATTGCTTATCTTGATGATGTTATCAAAATTTACATGACACATCCTTCTATGTCATAACCAACTCTGATCAACTTGAACAAACAAACAACTTTTATTAGAACCAACTAGATGGAAGATATTACCTTTTGTTTGAGTACTGGATGCAATCTCAGTTCCAAAGCTTTCAAAGATCCTGCATCTTCCATTTTTTAACTGGAGATCATAACCTTTGTCTACCAACTGTCCAACACTGAGAAGATTGTGCTTCAATCCTTCAACATATAGTACATTACTAGTTTTGCTCTTTCCATCAAAAGAAATAGTTCCCCTACCTCTGATTCTACCAGCAGAATTATCACCAAACTTTACCATTCCTCCTTCATACCTTTCCAAGTCTAGGAACTTGTTTTTGTCACCTATCATATGGTGAGAGCATCCACTGTCAATAACCCAATCATCCTTTTCATCAACTTGGGCAGCCAAAGCTCTTTCTACAACCTTATGATTGACAGATTCAGAGGATATTGGATCTTCCTCCTTGATGGCAATAAACACCCATTCATTTTCGAATTTGTTTCCTATTTCTGATTCATCATCTATTACTCCTTCATTATCATCTTCTTCATGAACATAATAATAGTTCTTTTGGAACCTTTGTCTATTAGAATTTGACCTTGTAGATCTTTCCAGACATCTTGACGCAAAATGACCAATCTTATTGCAGTTGAAGCATTTAAAGGGTAATTTTTCTTCATACTTACCAGATCCTGTTGGTGCTTGCATGAGCAGTCAAGTTTTCAAGCATTTAAGCATGTAGGCACCTTCCCAAAAAAATCCAAAAAAGCTCTAAGTCCATGGACCTCCTCAGCATGTTTCAGCATCAACATCATATTTTCTGCGGGGAGGAGGTCATCATCATCATGTTCCCAGACATCCTCCTAATGTTTCTTGCTTGGGTCATTTCTCATCTTGTCCAGATATCCTGTGGGGGTCGTCAAGATATCTGCTCGACCTTTGCCTTCATTTTTTTCCCTAAAGGATGATATTCTCAATATTGGGTCATCATCATATTTCCTGCCTGCATGATCTTTTGCCGGGGTGATATTTCAACATCAAGTGATCTTAGTTAAAATCATCCTAACGATGTTGCTGCAAAGTCCTAAGTATGACCCGATCTTCTGTGGGGTCATCATATTTGAACATCGGGTGATCTTTATTAAGATCATCCTGATGTTGTTTTATCACTTCATGTTCGTTGTTTTATCACCCTGATGACGCTGACGTCATTCTTATGTCAGGGTGATATCCATTTTTCTGCCTATCTGCATCATGATATTTTTGAAGGAGGAGGTGATATTCAAGCATCACCTTGATCTTACAACAAAGCTATAGTGTGGCCCGATATCCTGATGGGGGGTGATATTTTCATATCCAAATATTACCCCGATGTATGAATATGGTGGTGACGTCATCAGGATCCAAGGGGGTCATATTTCTAACACTAAGTCATCTTGTGGAGATCCCCCGATATTTGCAAATGTGAGGATGATGTCATCCGAATATGAGGAGGTGCGCGATAGGTAGATATGCTGATGATGTTAGCAGGATATGATGATGATGTCATCCAGATCTGATGGGGTCATACTTCAAGTTTTCAATCTGACCTGATATTGTAATGTGATGATGACATCATCAGGATTTTTGTGGACATGCAGGATGTTCATCGGCCAGACGTGTGGTATCGGCTAAGCAGGAGGATCTTCCTCCGATGCATCTGGTTATGCCGATGAGGGTGAAATATTAGGGCGATATTTCACATGAAGGCAAGGTTGGTCATCAGGTTGATCTTCATACATCAGGGTGATATCTTTTATCAAGTGATGCAGACAGATATGCTTTCCCGCAGGGTGATATTTTCTGTGGGGTGATATTTCATATCAGGGTGATATGACTTATCAGGTTATCATGCAGATGATGATGCTGACGTCAGGGTGATATTGAGTTTCTAGATATCATGCTAAGGGATGATGATGCCGAGACTTATGCTAGTGGCATCAGGAGCAAAAGCACCGACATCATATATGCTCACGACCTAGCTTATATGGTGATGAGGAGGTTACCGCGGGGTGCATGTGGAATAATTTGATCCTACATAATTTGAAATATCAGGATGATGTATTTTGGCGGGAAGGGTCAGCGATGCACAGTATCCTGCATTTCCCAAGGCTACGAGTTGGTATGCCATTAATGGCGGATGTTACAGGGTATGGGCGATGGCATGGATGGATCAGGTACCCAATTGAAGTTTTACATCCATGGGTGGTGGTGCAAGGCTCAAGATCTTTCCCTGTCTCCTATTCCACCTATTGCATTGAATGCGATGAGCGCTATTTTCTCAATGTATTGTATCTAACAAATTTTGACTTGCCTGGTGGTTAATGCTGAGTACCTGCCTTGCTGTATATAGCAAGCTATGTTGCTCATTTTCAAGGTTGTTGAAGACCTAGGCATTTTTTGTGTAAATAACAAAGAACAAGGCATGATCCTAGCTGTTGTATCTCATTTTGGAGTTTATGTGTTGCATTATGAATGAATCTTGCACATATTTTCAATTTCAGTGTTAATGTCATATATGAAATGCTTCACTGCATGTGTTTATCTACTTGTCTCCATTTGTTGCATGTCATCCTTCTTCTGAATCTGGTTGCTAAGGGTTTCTTAGATTCTAGGGTATAGGTTTCTATACTGGATGCTTGATCTGTAACTTCCATTCAAGGAGTGGATTAAATTGTTTTAGGTTAGAGCATGGAGAAGGTTGTATGTCTGCAGGGATATCTGTAAGTAGAGGCAGATAAATACCCATCCTTGGGTGATGTTTGTAAGGCAAGCATCAATCCAACCCCCTAAAACTTGAGTGACAGTTGCAAGCCACCTGATGGATACATCGAGTTGACTCCTTGCCCAATGGATAGGCACCAGTATGCTCCTGGGTTAGTAGTTATGAGTCAAAACCCCTTGTCTTGCATCTAGGACATTATGTCCACCCATTTCATCACTTCCATCTGTTAGTTGTAGGAGTAGGATTAGGAACCCCCTACATGCTCTCATACCCACCAGACACATATGTCCAAGAATTTTGCCAGCCTTGTGATCTATCATGCAGATCTTGGTCCATACATGAGAGTATTATGCCTGATGCTATCAAGCTAAATCTTCATATCATTGAGCTAGTCAAGGTTACATCTTGAGTTATAGGGATACCCCCCTTGGTGCAGCATAACCAAAAGTGAAGGGGAGGAGCTCATGCAACCTCCTATATTAGTTGGCTGAATCTGCATGTGCATAGGAACTGGCAAACCCTGATGCTGATTCAGAAGAAAAACCAACAAAATGGCGACTCAACTGGAGAAGGATTGATAAAAAAGGAATAGATTTGTGCCCCATCCAAGTCACCAACAAAATGGCAACTCTGCTGGGGACATTGATTTAAAAAGGTGATATCTTTCATCCTCTGGTGAAGTTTGCCTTGCTCTGCTGGTGGAATGAACTCAGACAAATGCTTGATGAGCTTTCAAGCTGTTGAAATTTTGTCCTCTCTGGAGAGGTGGCGACTCTGCAAAAGATCTAAATGCACATGAAAGATAGATGTATGTGATGTGACAAAGATGTTCATATTTCTACATCTGGATGAGAAAAGGTACCTTAGCTTCTTCCCCTATATTTGTTGTTCTACTACATAAGTTAGATGTAAGGGGGAAGCCTTAGGTCTTAGGTAGATACATGATGTCTAAGAGTAAAATTTTGATGAATCCAAATATGTATTCACCCATACTCAGTCAAAAGGGGGATGATATGTTGAATAAAATAATAGAAGAGATAAAAAATAAGTTGATATTCTTAGAGGCTAGGTAGGCCCAATTAAATAGTGATAATCCTGTTGTGTCTGCCAGTCAAAAGGCTAAACCTCTTGTCAGCCCTTTTGATCCTTTGTATGACCAATTAGATCTGTCATGGGTTGATTATAAAGTTGAAAGTATGCCTACCCAGATATACAGACAGATGCCTAAGTTTAGTGGACATAGTGTGTGTGATGGGAGTGCACATATCCAAGATTTTCATAGCTTTATGGAGAGATACTCATTTAAAAGATGAGGATATGTGGATGAGGTTTTTTGTTAGGTCCTTTGATGCAAAAGCCAAAAGTTGGTATTTGAGCTTTCCAAAAAGATCCTTTGCCTGTTGGGATGAGCTTGCTGACTGTTTCAAAGAAGAATTTGGAAGAAAACCGGCTAATCTTGTTGAAAGGTTAATGGAAATCAAAAGACAAGATGAAGAGTCCTGTATTGATTTCAATCATAGATTTGCAGTAGCCCTTTCACAAATCCTAGAAGCCTTTAGACCTGATTCTTCAGCCTGTGTCGGCATATTCTTTGAAGCTTATGAGGAGGGCTCTAGTGCACTACTGAGGGAATTCAAGGTGACAAGTATGCAGATGGCATACAAATTTTTAGAAAATGTAGAAGAAATGAGAAATAAGCACCTGTAGAAATCCCTGTCCCCAAGCTTTGGTGTGAATAATGGTTGTGAAGCTGCAAATGACCAAGTGATCATGGCATCAAATGAAGATGAGAAGATAGATACTGAAGATGCTAGTGAAAGGACTAATGAGGACTCCCATTGCAATGTTGAGGCATCTGGCCATGAAAACAATGATGTGGTTGTGGATAGCAATGAACATCTTTTTGAATGGATTTGTGGAGATGATTGTGAGTATTGCACTCAAGACAGAGAAGAGGTAAGCAAACAGAGATGCAATTCCATGTGTGAATCACTGCCTTATATTCAGACACATGGAGATGATGAAGAACAATCAGAGATTGAAACAAGTGCTGGTACAGAGCATGATTGTCCTTCATTTGATGACTATTTTGCTTATGACACACAGGATGATACTCCTCCACAAAATGAATCCATTGGTGATGAAGATGCATGTTCTACTGCCCATGAACCAATGGCATACCATGATGAGGCTAAGATACCTGGATCACCCATTTTTGACACTTATGGTGATGAGGATTTGTCTAAGTATGGTGAGGATCTAGACATTGTTTTTGATTTGGATTATGTTTCTCATCCTGATGAAGGAGAAACCAACATACATCAGGTAAGTGATTGTAAAAATGTGCCTGATTGTAAAGAGGTGCCAGAGCCTATTCTTTTCCAGCATGATGTACCTGATGATTGTGTGCATGATGTGCACAATTATGAATTTGAAAGCTTCTCCTTTTATATGCCAGCTGATGAAGAGAGCCCTAATTTTCCTAGCTGCATGGTGGACTTTGAGTGTTTCCAGTTTTCAGTCCAGCTAGGAGATCACTTTGCAATGCATACTGCTGATGCAGATGATAATAAGTGTTACATACCATTTGAATATGCATTTCTTGATAAATATGACACCCACATGTCACATGATGCTAAAGGTTGTTTGCATAGGGGTGACGGTGACAAGCTAAATAAGAGGGTTGAATATGCAGATGACAAGGTTTGTTTGTGGGTGGGTCATGACAGTATCTCCAGGCTTGATCCAGTGCATGCAGATGAAAACAAGATATTTGACAAGGGGAGATACAGATATTTCTTTTCTTGGTGGCCTTAGGTCATCAAGTGTGTTTGGTGATGCAGGTTGGTGCAAGTTTGACTCTGTGCCCAATGGATAAGGGACTAGTCTACATCCCAGAGATCTGTGGTTCTTGCCATGCCTGTAAGAGGCATGCATCCCCAGACAGAGCCACTGTTGGTGCCTGCATGAGTAGTCAAGTTTTCAAGCATTTAAGCATGCAGGCACCTTCCCAAAAAAATCCAAAAAGGCTCTAAGTCCATGGACCTCCTTAGCATGTTTCAGCATCAGCATCACATTTTCTGTGGGGAGGAGGTCATCATCATCATGTTCCCAGACATCCTCCTGATGTTTCTTGCTTGGGTCATTTCTCATCTTGTCCAGATATCCTATGGGGGCCGTCATGATATCCGCTTGACCTTTGCCTTCATTTTTTTCTCTGCAAGATGATATTCTCAATATCGGGTCATCATCATATTTTCTACCTGCATGATCTTTCGCCAGGGTGATATTTCAACATCGGGTGATCTTAGTTAAGATCATCCTGATGATGTTGCTGCAAAGCCCTAAGTATGACTCGATCTTCCGTGGGGTCATCATATTTGAACATCGGGTGATCTTTATTAAGATCATCCTGATGTTGTTTTATCACTTCATGTTCGTTGTTTTATCACCCTGATGATGCTGACGTCATTCTTATGTCAGTGTGATATCCATTTTTCTACCTGTCTGCATCATGATATTTCTGAAGGAGGGGGTGATATTCAAGCATCACCCCGATCTTACAGCAAAGCTACAGTGTGGCCCGATATCCTAATGGGGAGTGATATTTTCATATCTGAATATTACCCCGATGTATGAATATGGTGGTGACGTCATCAAGATCCAGGGGGGTCAAATTTCTAACACTAAGTCATCTTGTGGAGATCCCCCGATATTTGCAAATATGACGATGACGTCATTCGGATATGAGGAGGTGCGCGATAGGCAGATATGCTGATGACGTCAGTAGGATATGACAATGACATCATCTAGATCCGACGGGGTCATACTTCAAGTTTTCAATCTGACCTGATATTGTAATGTGATGATGACATCATCAGGATTTTTGTGGACATGCAGGATGTTCATTGGCTAGACATGTGGTATCGGCTAAGTAGGAGGATCTTCCTCCGATGCATCTGGTTATACCGATGAGGGTGAAATATCAGGGTAATATTTTACATGAAGGCAAGGTTGGTCATCAGGCTGATCTTCATACATCAGGGTGATATCTTTTATCAGGTGATGCAGACAGATATGCTTTCCCGCAGGGTGATATTTTCTGCAGGGTGATATTTCATATCAGGGTGATATGAATTATCGATTTATCATGCAAATGATGATGCTGACATCAAGGTGATATTGAGTTTCCAGATATCATGTTGAGGGATGATGATGGCAAGACTTATGCTAGCGTCGTCAAGACCAAAAGCACCGACATCATATATGCTCACGACCTAGCTTATATGGTGATGAGGAGGTTGTCACGGGGTGCATGTGGGATAATTTGATCCTACATAATTTGAAATATCAAGATGATGTATTTTGGCAGGAAGGGTCAGCGATGCACAGTATCTTGCATTTCCCAAGGCCGCGAGTTGGTATGCCATTAATGGTGGATGTTACAGGGTATGGGCAATGGTGTGGATGGATCAGGTACCTAATTGAAGTTGTACATCCACGGGCAGCAGTGCAAGGCTCAAGATCTTTCCCTGTCTCTCTTCCACCTGCTGCATTGAATACGATGAGTACCATTTTCTCAATGTACTGTATCTGGCAAATTTTGACTTGCTTGGTGGTTAATGCTGAGTACCTGCCTTGCTGTATAAAGCAGGTTGTGTTGCTCATTTTCAAGGTTGTTGAAGACCTAGGCATTTTTGTGTAAATAACGAAGAACAGGGCATGATCCTAGCTGTTGTATCTCATTTTGGAGTTTATGTGTTGCATTATGAATGAATCTTGCACATATTTTTAGTTTCAGTGTTAATGTCATAGGAGAAATGCTTCACTGCATGTGTTTATCTGCTTGTCTCCATTTGCTGCAAGTCATCCTTCTTCTGAATTTGGTTGCTAAGGGTTTCTTAGATTCTAGGGTATAGGTTTCTACACTGCATGCTTGATCTGTAACTTCCATTCAAGGAGTGGATTAAATTATTTTAGTTTAGAGCATGGAGAAGGTTGTATGTCTGCAGGGATATCTGTAAGTAGAGGTAGCTAAATACCCATCCTTGGGTGATGTTTGTAAGGCAAGCATCAATCCAACCCCCTAAAACTTGAGTGAGAGTTGCAAGCCACCTGATGTATACATCTAGTTGACTCCTTGCCCAATGGATAGGCACCAGTCTGCTCCTGGGTTAGTAGTTATGAGCTAAAACCCCTTGTCTTGTATCCAAGACATTATGTCCACCCATTTCATCACTTCCATCTATTAGTTGTAGGAGTAGGATTAGGAACCCCCTACATGCTCTCATACCCACTAGACACATATGTCCAAGAATGTTGCCAGCCTTGTGATCTATCATGCAGATCTTGGTCCATACATGAGAGTATTTTCCCTGATGCTCTCAAGCTAAATCTTCATATTATTGAGCTAGTCAAGGTTACATCTTGAGTTATAGGGATACCCCCCTTGGTGTGGCAGAACCAGAAGTGAAGGGGAGGAGCTCATGCAACCTCCTATATTAGTTGGCTGAATCTACATGTGCATAGGAACTAGCAAACCCTAATGCTGATTCAGAAGAAAAACCAACAGATCCTCTTGGCAGTCTCTTTGCAATGAGGGCTTCAAGTTGAGTTGTTCTTTCTTCTTTTTCTTCCATGTCTCTTGTTGCTTGATCATAGCATGATAGCATCATTGAAGAGTTTTCTCCCAGATCAAATCTTTGTTTGCCTTTCATAGAGGCACTAGCTTTGAATGCAGATTCAGTCTTGGGGGGATCATCTCCAAACTTGGTCATTTCAAATACAGTCAGTTTGCCAGCCAATTGGTCTCTTGTGACAATTGTATGGGCTCTAAATTCATCAATGGCAGCAACATTGATTTTGTAGACAGCAGGAAGGGATCTGAAAATTTTTCCAACAATCTCATTTTCATCCAAAACTCCTCCAGCATTCCTAATTCCACACACTAGCTCATTTACTCTTGGCATAAAGGTGGTAATATTTTCACAATCTCTCATCTTCAGTCTTTCAAATTTCCCATTGAGGCTCTGTAACCTTGCACTCTTAACATACTCATCTCCTTCATGCAGAAGTTCCAGTTTAATCCAGATCTCATAGGCAGTTGGTAGGTCAATAACATTTGAGAGCTCTGAGTCAGTTAATGCACTTAGAAGAGCCTCTTTGGTCCATAGATTGTTTTCAACATCTGTGATTTCATTCAGAGTTGTTGGACCACCTTGTGGAGGTACATATGCTTTTGTGACCATGCACATGTACGCCTTTCCCATACACTCCAAGTGACATTTCATGTGACCTTTCCAAAGAGAGAAGTTGGTTCCATCAAACTTCAGACTATCCTTCTTGTATGATGACATCCTGGATCTCCTCAAGTGGTTAAGCTCCTTTTAGAGGAACTTGGCTCTGATACCAATTGTTGATAACTGAGAGGGGGGGTGAATCAGTTATCCTAAACTTGCTTCCAAATCAAACACTTAAATCCACTTTGTTATTTAATAGCATAGCAATTAATCATTCATGGAAGCATAAAGCATAAACACCAGAGCAGATACACATCAACACATGAGACACCAAGATTTTGACGTGGAAAACCTAGTCAAGGGAAAAACCACGGGGTGATTAACCCAACAATTATTCTCTATTAGAAGAATAAGAAAAATGGATGGCACATGCCAATTAGGGCTCACTACCCAAGCTTACTGCTCACAAGAGGCACACTGCCTACAAGAGACACACTGTCTATAAAGTAACAAGTATCACAAACTTGAACTGGAGATTGACATCTTTACCATGCCTGGATCAGTTCCATTTAAGCCCAAAGACCTCTGCTCTGCCCTTCACTCTTTCACTATACCACACTCAACTGCTTCAAGACACACTTCAAAATGAATTCACAATCCCTTATTTATACAAGGCATCGACTTAGGACCAATCATCTAAGTCGAAAAACACCTATAAGATCATTCGCAAGACATGTAATACATCCAGTCGGCCAGTCTCAGGAAGAACACCAACAACTAGTGGTCTTTACATCAAATCCAAACTCTAACTTCAATGTGGACCACTAATAAGAATTGTACATGATCCAAGGATCACCAAAACCTTTCTTGAGTCACCAATAACATCCACACTTTATCAGCTTACTAGAATTCTTCTCTTCTTCATCGGGAACTTTAAGAACATAGTCTATCGCCACTGTCACAATGAGACAGGTGCTTCCGGACCTCCAAACTATGAACAAATCTAGTTGTCACTTCACACTAACTTCTTCAACACTCCCTCCAATCCGCAGAATGAGATAATGCAATTCTGGAGCTCACCAAACCAATCTGTGACACTCTATCACCACTAAACATCTGTCAAAACCGGTTCTACTAGAGTGACCATAACTTCTTCATATCTTCATGCGGACCTCTGAAATCTTGACTAGAACATCTCAAGACTCATATCTAAAAACCCTTTAAACTGCATCCTCTGATCTTCATCTTATCTTGGCCTTTTACCTTAAAGTCATCACTGTTCTTCACTGTTCCTGATTGAGACTAATTTTCTCAATATCCTTAGCACACAGCTCATCCAATCCTTCTCATTAATGCAATATGACTATGTTGACATCAATGACAACACTGGTTATCCTCATACTTGTAACAGTCCCATCCAACAAGAAAAGAGAGAAGATACAGTTCATATTAAGATGTGAATTAAAAGTGCAAAGATTATCAAATGTGTTTTTTATGCTTCTGATGACATGTAGTATGTATGATCCAAGTTCCATGATGATTGCATTATCAAAAGAGTGTTTTGTTGTTGATTCTTTGAAGACAGTGTCACCTCTATGAAGATGTTTTATATAGGACAATGGAATGCTCTGCATTCCTCCGCATTTGTAGATATGGCCATGTGGTTTTGGAATTGTGTTCAAGATGCAGTGAAGGTGATAATTCCAAGTTTTTAGATAATTTATCCTTCCACTGTGAAAGTACCAGCATGTGTCCTCGTAGAGTAAGCTAATGATGAAGGCCTATCGGGATGCTCTTCATTCCTCTGCAAATGAATGATTGCCTTTACAGTTTTAAGGACATGTTTATGGATGTGTATTACATGCTTCCTTGCAATTTCAAGGTTCTTGGTGGTCCGCAACTTAACTTTTCAAATGACAACATGTTGTAGTGTGTTCTAGATGACAAATTGTTCCCAGAGTTCATGATTGAAGATGTGTGGCATAATTCTTTGATGTGTGATGGAAAAGGCATGTTTGGAGATGATGTATGAGTCATGTGAACTCATCTAGAAGAGTTTTCATGAAGATATTTCTTGTTTCCAGTATTGTACAAGGTTTTTAAGTTGATGTGGTCGTTATGCTTCAAGTTTTCATATGTTTTGTTTAAAGTTGTCCTATTTTCAAATGATCAGAGTGTACGGATGTAATTCCTTGGTGTTTGAAGTTGTGAAGGAATTTTCGGACCTGGTTAAGCAAGTGTTGATGTCTGCAAGGATTGGATCTTCTGCTGGTGTAACGTGTGGCTTCACTTAGGACCTATCTTCTACATGTTTCATATTGTGTGTTGTCTGGTTGACTTGTAAATGTATTTTTCATGTTGTATCTAGTCAACAATCAGTGTAATCAATGTAATATCATGTATAAATAGTGAATCAAATTGAATAAAGTAAAGTTTGATTGCAATGTGATTGAAAAGGCTCACAAATAGATAAAAGGTAGAATGAATTCATTATTGGTGAGTGACTGAAGGAGAAAGAGCATAAGTTGTTGATGTTGTCCTGATTCATCTTGAGGACATATTTATGACAGTGATCAAGTAAAGAGTATGCCTGAATAATCAGATCATCAGAAGAAAGTGATAAGAGGTATAAGTGCAATCATCAAAGGTGTGAGCTTCAATTTCAGTTTTCTGACAGTAGAAAGATTGTCATACTGTAATCGTTTGTAAGTGTGTTTGTAATTCAAGGAGTAGATGCTTCCTTGGGAGTGACCCTAAAGCAAAGTCATCATGGGGTAGAAGCTTCCTTGGGAGTGGCCGTAAATTAAAGTTACTAAGGGAGTAGCAGCTTCCTTGGGTTATAGCCCCTAAAACAAAGTTATTATTTGAGCTTCATATATTGTGAGTTAATCCTCACCGTGGTTTTTCCCTTCTGGGGTTTTCCATGTATATCTGGTGTTATGTGTTGATGTGCATTGTGTTAATCTTTAAAAGTGAAAATACTTAGATACTGATTCACCCCCGCTCTCAATATCTTGGTGTGTTCAGCAATTGGTATTAAAGCCAAGTTCCTCTGAGGGAAGCATAACCACTTAAGGAAGGTTCGGGATGGTACAAAATGGATCTAGTAAGATTCCAAGGTTTGATGGAACAAATTATGCTTTTTGGAAGCTAAGGATGGAAGCTTATATTAATTCTCTACAGTCTGGTGTTTGGGACTCTGTCAAGTCTGGTTACAAAGTTCCTGCTACTATTCCTATAGATGCAAATGAAATCAAGAAGTATGATAAAAATGCCAAGGCAAAATTTTCTATCATGACACTAGTACAAAAAGAGAAATGTATTACTAAAAAAATACTAAAAACTACTTATAAATGACCAAACATGGTCACGTGACCATTAGTAGTTTATTGTCAATCATTTATAACGTGACCAAATTGATGAATAAACCATTTTTAGTCATTTATCGGTTGTTTTGATTCATCGATTTGGTAGTATATTTAGTCATTAATTGTTGTAATTTGGTCACTTATTTAGTCATTTTCTATTCACTGATATATTTAGTCATTGATTGTTGTTAACTGGTCACTTATTTAGTCATTTTTATTCACTAATTTATGTCCATTGGTAGTGTATTTAGTCATTAATTTTAATCATCATTTTAATCAATTTGGTAGTATATTTAGTCAATTTAATTATTAATTGACATCAATTAGTAGTATATTTAGCAATTTTAAAGCTTGCATTTAGTCATTAGTATATTTAGTAGTATATTTTGAAGCTTGCACAATGAAACAACTTTGAGAAGGTAAAAACAACTTGTTTTATTGATAAAAAATGCTTACAAACAACATACAGATCTGAAAATAAGTTACAATGCTTTCTCTTTGGTAAAAAAAACCTTCATGGTTACAGTACATAGCTCAAAGAATGAGTAAGAAACTGATTTTTGGAGTATCACGTCTGAGCATAGAAGTACAAAGACATTCATAGATGTCTTCTTCACAAATCTATGACTATCCCATGAAGCTCACTATCCTAGTTCAAGATCACATTGTCATCTCTGTAGAGATCCTGTCTCATGCACTCAACTTGCTCTAGTTCATAAGATGCCACTATGAATTGTTACCTGTAGCAATAAACTATCCTTATCTCTAATGATTATGCCTCTGATGACTCTCATTTTTGGTAGGATGCCTTAATTGTCATGGACTGTTATTCAACTATATTGCCTTATGACTAGGCTATGCATTGTCCAATCACTTGTCAACCTACTATCATGCATTTTCCCTTTATAAAATAAAATACCTCATGACTGCCACTACCTAGCTCATTATTCTAGCATGCTTTCAATTGTACTCTACCTCCCATCAATGTAGAACACTGCCCCTCTATTGAATGCCTTTACTACCTCTGACATCACTATCTTTTCCAAATTCCTTGAAAATAGTTCATCACTACTACTGTTACCTAGGTATGCACTCTATGTCATCTGCTAGACTGTTACAAGTTCACATAGTCCATCATTGGTCCTATCACTTATCACATCACTATCATGAACAACTGTCATATCATATCATCACCTCTAATATAGAAATCAACATCACATTATAATACTGTTGTTACAAAATATTTGTGTCTTGGAAAATAGCTCATGATAACCCTCAACCTTGTTGCTGCTCACTTGTACCAACTCTATGGTACTATCCTAGGTGTTCATGCATCTAACATGAAGACTCTTGACTATCATGAGATTTGGTACTATCAAATGCATACTAGAAGGTTGTCTCCTTACCCCTTTAAATGCCTCTTGAGATACTGACAATATCGTAACCTTTGCATAGTTCTTCTCATTGGCTCTAAGATTATCTTTTAATGTTTGATCACTATCTCTTCCATGAATCTTTGCCCCTTGATAGTCACTTGTAGGTTTTGTTCATGCATAGATGGAAGCTCTTTCACAGGCTATCCTTTTAAACAACAAAGAGAGGACCTATAAAGCAAAAATATAGTTTTTAGTACTCGATCAATGATTTTTTTAAAGTTTTCCCAGTTGGACCATAATGAAAACTCTATAGAACATTATCAATAAAAAACCAACCTTTGCCAGCATGTGTAAAGCTAGACTCCACAACCTTTGCCAGCATCCTCCCTGCTTGTACCAAAATGGGAACATTAGAACACGGTATGGACCTCTGTCAAAGCATAATGAAACAGGGATTTTTGTCCAATACTGTAGTTGGAAATACTCTAGTAGACATGTATGCAAAATGTGGAAGCATATAAAAAACTCTTGAACTGTTTGACAGAATGCCTCAAAGAGATGTCATCTCATGGAATGCAATAATTTTAAGATATTCACAAAAAGGACTTGTTGAAAGGGCTTTCAAAACTTTCAAGAAAATGCAATTGGCAATTCTAAAGCAAAATTCTACAACCTTTGCCAACATCCTCCCAACCTATGGGAGCTTTGCAACAGGGTATAGAAATCCATCAAAGCATAAAGGATAGAGAAATTTTGTCAGATGTTGTACTGGCAACTACCCTTGTAGACATATATGCAAAATGTGGAAACATAGACAAAGCACGTGAACTATTTGACAAAATGCCTCAAAGAAATGTGGTCTCATGGACTATAATGATTGCAGGATATGCACAAATTGAACT
Source organism: Cunninghamia lanceolata (assembly GCA_027924645.1). NCBI lineage: Eukaryota > Viridiplantae > Streptophyta > Pinopsida > Cupressales > Cupressaceae > Cunninghamia > Cunninghamia lanceolata. Next base: position 4,837,123 of record BSBN01000793.1, read on the forward strand.
TTTTGAGAAGACTTTAGAAACTTTCAAGAAAATGCAATTGGCAGGTGTAAAGCTAGACTCCACAACCTTTGCCAGCATCCTCCCTACTTGTGCCAAAGTGGGAGCTTTGTAAAAAGGTATGGACATCCACCAAAGCATGATGGATACAAGAATTTTGTTAGATCTTGTAGTTGCAACTGCCCAGTATACATGTATGCAAAATGTGGAACCATGGACAAGGCACATGAACTGTTTGATAGAATGCCTCAAAAAAAATGTGGTCTCATGGACTAGATAGAGAGAGCTTAGAGAGAGCCTCCTGATTGACTGCAATATAAAGGAGGAAAAAAGAATGAAGAGAGGTGTAAGTAATGCAGCCATGTAGGATGAACCTGCTTAGAAATTTAGGGAAGACATCTATTGGGTATTTCATTTGGCATGATTGCTGCCTCACCTACTTATCTCTATGTAGTCTAGGCTCCCTCGTAGCCCTGCAAGGACCAAGGCATGAGGGTGCAGGATGGCGGGCTCTCCCTGCATCCCCATGAAGGAACTTTTGTGTGTGTGTGGGGATGCAGGAAGAGAAAAAATGTGGTCTCATGGGCTGCATAGAGAGAGCTTAGAGAGAGCTCATATGATTAGAAGGCAGCATAAAAATTTCATGGTATGTACAATTATTTGAATGGTAGTGTGTTCATATTGTTAGCCTCCTAATCGACTGCAATATAAAGGAGGAAAGAAGAATGAAGAGAGGTGTAAGTAATGCAACCATATAAGATGAACATGCTTAGAAATTTAGGGAAGACATCTGTTGGGTATTTCATTTAGCATGATTGCTACCTCACCTACTTATCTCTATGTAGTCTAGGCTCCCCCACAGCCCTGCAAGGACCAGGGCATGAGGGCATGGGATGGTGGGCTCTTCCCACATCCCTGTGAAGGAACTTTTGTGTGTGCATGGAGATGCGGGAAGAGCAAAAATGTGGTCTCATGGACTACATAGAGAGAGCTCATATGATTGAGAAGGTGACATGAAACTTCCATGGTATATATAATGATTTGAATGGTAGTGTGTTCATATTGTTAGCCTCCTGATCAACTGCAATATAAAGGATGAAAGAAGAATGAAGAGAGGTGTAAGTAATGTAGTCATGCAAGATGAACCTACTTAGAAATTCAGGGAAGACATCTATTGGGTATTTCATTTGGTGTGATTACTGCCTCACCTATTTATCTCTATGCAGTCCAAGCTCTCCTGCAACCCCACAAGGACGATGACATGAGGTCATAGGATGGTAGGCTCTCCCTTCATCCCTGCAAAGGAACTTTTGTGTGTGCGTGAGGATGAGGGGAGAGCAATTATTGCTGGGTATGCACAAAATGGATTCGTTGGAAAGACTTTACAAACTTTCAAGCAAATGTAATTGGTAGGTGTAAATCCAAATTCCACATCCTTTGTCAGCATCCTTCCTACCTACACCAAAATGGGAGGATTGGAACAAGGTATGGACATCCATAAAAAATTAATGGATAGAGGAATTTTGTAAGATGTTGTAGTTTCAACTAGCCTGGTAGACATGTATAAAAAATGTAGAAGCATTGACAAGGCATGTGAACTGTTTGGCAGAATGCCTCAAAGAGATGTCATCTCATGGAATGCAATGATTGTTGGATATGCACAAAATGGATTCTTTGAAAAGGATTTAGAAAATTTCAAGCAAATACAATTAGTAGGTGTAAAGCCAAATTTGACAACCTTTGCCAGCATCCTCCTTGCCTATGCCAAAATGGGAGCTTTGGAATAGGGTATGGACATCCACCACAACATAATGGACAGGGGATTTTTGTCAGATATTATAGTTGGAAATTCCCTAGTAAACATGCATACAAAATGTGGAAGTATAGATAAGGCACGTGAACTATTTGATGGAATGGCTCAAAGAGATGTCATGTCTTGGAATGCAATGATTGCAGGATATGCACAAAATGGATTTTTTTAAAAGGATTTAGAAACTTTCAAGGAAATACAATTTGTAGGTGTAAATCCAAATTTGACAACCTTTTCCAGCATCTTGCCTATGATATCATGGATACCTGCTCTCCCACAAGCACTTCAAGTCATGCTTATGGTGATGCAAGGCTTTCCTATTACAAATATGGGCCTAACTGGTGTTGTCATTGATGTCAACATACTCCTGTTGCATTGATGTCAAGGATTGGATGAGCTATGTGCTGAGGGTTATTGAGAAAATTAGTCCTATCAAAAATAGAGAAGAACAGTGAAGACAGTGAAGATCTATGAAGTGAAGACCCTAGCTAAGATGAAGATTAGGGAATGCACATCAAAGGGTTTGTAGATATGTGTCTAAAGATGATCAAGTCAAGATTTGAGAAGTCCGCATGAAGATTTGAAGAAGTTATGGCCACTTGAGTGAAATTGGTTTTGGCAAGTGTTCAGAGGTGACAGAGTGACACAAATAGTTTTGGTAAGATCTAGAAATGCAATATCATGTTCTGTAGATTTGATGGAGTGTTTAGGAAGCCAATGTGAATTTACAACCCAATCGGTTCATGGTCTAGAGGTCTGCAAGAATTTATTCTAATGTGATAGTGATGACAGAATGTGTTCTTGAGGTTTTGGATGAAGATGAGAATGATTTTAGTAGATAGAAGTGGTGTGGATGTTCTTGGTGATTCAGGTGAGCTTGTGGGGGTCTCTAGATTATGTCCAGTTTGTGTTGGTGATCCACATTGAAGATTGAGCTTGTAATTGAAGATTTACTTCCAGATGATGAAGTTCTTCCTAATCATGGCCAACCAAATGGTTTACACATCTTATGGATGATCTTGAAGATGTTATGTGAAGCATGGCGTGTTCCTCAAAGAAGATTGAAGTCCCAGATATGTGTGGCTAACTGTGTGGTGATTCACATGAAGTCTTTTGTAATATGATAAGTTGTATTTGTGTATTTTCTCTATAATAAAATAAAGTGTATATTGTGCCAACTTTGATGATTATCCCAAAATTGATGTCTTGTATAAATAAGAGTTGTGAAGTCATTTCAAAGTATTGATGAAAAGATGATGAAGTGGTAGAGAGGAGAAGAGCGAAAAATAGAACAAAAGTATTGGGCTTAAATGGAACTAACTTAAGCATGGTGAAGATGCTAATCTTCAATTCAAGTATGTAATATTTATTATTCTATAGACAGTGTGTCTCCTGTAGGTAGTGAGCCTCTTGTGAGTAGTGTGTTCAGGTAGTGAGCCCTAATTGGCATGTCCCATTTGTTCTTCTTATTCTTTTAATAGAGAATACAATCTTGGGTTAGTCACCCCGTGGTTTTTCCCTTAACCAGGTTTTCCATGTTAAAATCTTGGTGTTATATGTGTTAATATGTTTCTGCTCTTGGATTATTGCATTGTGCTTCCATGATTGATTTATTATTATGCTATTAAATTACAAGAAGGATTTAAGTGTTTAAAGATTATAGAAAGTTTTGGGACAATTGATTCACCCCCCCTCTTAGTTGTCTGTCCTAAATCAATAATTGGTATCAGAGCTACGTTCCTCTAAAAGAGCATAACCGCTTGAGGAGATCTAGGATGTCTTCCTACAAGAAGGATAGTCTGAGGTTTGATGGAACTAATTACACTCTTTGGAAAAGCCACACGGAATGTCACTTGTAATGTATGGGAATACAATATTGGACCATAACTTCAAAGAAGTATGTTACTCCAAAGAATGGCCCGACAACTATAGATGAAATCAAAGATGTTGAAGACAATCTTTGGGCTAAAGAAGCTTTATTAAGTGCCTTATCTAATTCAGAGCTGACAAATGTTATATATTTAAAAACTACATATGAGATTTGGCAAAAAATGGAACTTTTGCATGAAGGAGACAAATATGTTAAGTGTGCCAAGCTACAGAGTCTAAAAGGAAAATTTGAAAACCTAAAGATGAGAATATCACAATATTTATACCAAAAGTAAATGAGCTTGTTTGTGGCATTAGGTGTGTAGGTGGAATCTTGGATGAGGATGAGATTGTTGCCAAAGTTCTCAGATCCCTCCCTCCTTCTTACAAACACAAGGTTGCTGATATTGAAGAATTTAGATCCTTATCAAATATCACAAGAGATCAATTGGTTGGAAAATTAGCTACATTTGAATTGGCCGAGTTTGGAGATGCACCTCCCAAGACTGAATCTGCGTCCAAATCTAGTGCCTCTATAAAAGGCAAACAAAGGTATGATTCAGGTGAAAGCTCCTCAAAGAAACTATCATGGTATGAAAAAGCAAGAAAAGACCTAGAAGAAGATGAAGCAGAAGCTACTCAACTTGAAGCCCTTATTGCAAAAAGACTGCCAAGAGGATCTAGTTAGTATGAAGGAAAATTACCCTTCAAATGTTTCAACTGCAACAAGATTGGTCATTTTTCCTCAAGATGTCTGGAAACATTTTTAAGGACAAATCCAAACAGATCAAGATTTCAAAAGAAATGTTACTATGTTCATGAAGATGATGATGATGAAGGAGTAACAGATAATGAATCAGAGACAGGAAACAAATCTGGAAGTGACTGGGTGTTTATTGCCATCAAGGAAGAAGATCCAATGCCCTCTGAATCTGTCAATCATAAAATGATAGAAAGAGCTATGGCTGCCCAAGTTGAAGAAAAGGATGATTGGGTCATTGACAGTGGATGCTCCCATCATATGACTAGTGACAAAAATAAGTGCATAGATTTGGAAAGATATGAAGGAGGAGTTATAAAATTTGGTGATAATTCTGCTGGTAGAATTAGACGCAGAGGAAATATTTATTTTGATGGAAAGAACAAAACTAGTGATGTACTATATGTTGAAGGTCTGAAGCATAATCTTCTCAGTGTTGAGTAGTTGGTGGACAAAGGCTATAATCTCTTATACAAAAATGGAAAATGTAAGATCTTTGAAAGTTCTGGAACAAAGGTTGCATCTGGTGCCCAAACAAAAGGTAACATCTTCCACTTGGTTGGTATTGGCAAAAGTTATTTATTTGTTCAAATTGATCAAAGTTGGTTGTGGCATACGAGAATTTGTCATGTGAATTTTGATAATATCATCAAGATAAGCAACACTCAGATTGTAAGAGATCTTCCAAGATTGATGAAACCTACTAATAGTTTGTGCAAAGAATGTCAGTTGGGTAAGCAGAGCAAAGTCACATTCAAAAGTAAGGAACACTCTTCTACCAAATTGTTGGACTTAGTGCATACTGATCTATGTGGACCGGTAAGAATCAGGAGTTTACAAGGTGACATATATTTCATGTTACTAATTGATGATCATTCCCAGATGATGTGGGTGACTTTCCTAAAGGAGAAATCTGAAGCTCTTGAGAAATTCAAAATATTCAAGGCTATGGTAGAAAATGAAACTCGATTAAACACAAAGTGTCTTAGGTCTGATAGAGGTGGAGAATTCACATCCAGAGAGTTCATAGAATTTTGTGACAAACATGGGATAAAAAGACAGTTGTCTGCTCCAAGGACTCCACAGCAGAATGGAGTAGTGGAGAGAAAGAACTAGACCATCTAGGAAGCATCTAGAATCATGATGATGGAAGAAAATGTTCCTTAGATCTATTGGAGAGAACTTGTAAGCACTATTGTCTATACTCTTAATCAAGTACAAATCAGAAGCAATACTGGTAAGACTCCCTATGAGCTCCGGTTTGGCATCAGTCCTACTGTGAAGTATTTTAGAGTCTTTGGTAGCAAATGTTACATTAAAAGAGATGAAGACCTTGGCAAATTTGATGCTAGCAGTGATGAATGAATATTCTTGGGTTATTCTACTCAAAGTAAAACATACCGGTGTTATAACAAGAGATTGAGAAAGATTGTAGAAAGTACAAATGTGAAGGTTGATGAAGGCATTGAAAAACCCTCAAGATTTTATGAATATGAAGAAGATGATCAGAATGATGTTTTGGTTCAAGCCCCTTATAAAATTTAGATCTAGACTGATCTGGAGAATCCTGAAATATAGGAAGAAGAGACAAGTTTGAATGAACCTATCCAAGAAATAGAAGTACAAGAATTTCTCAAAACTCTCAGGTATGTAAGATTAAATCATTCTGAAGACTAGATCATAGGTGATAAAAGAAAAGGTGTTCAAACAAGAAGAAAGATTTCTTAAGACTCAGAAAAGTATTGTTTGATCTCAAATATTGAAGCAAAAACTGTAAGTGAGGCACGCAATGATGAAGTTGGATTAAAGTAATGGAGGAAGAGTTGATGTAGATTGAGGAAAATCACACTTGGGAAAATGTGATTGGAATCAAATGGGTCTTCCAAAATAAACTAAATGAAGATGGTGAAGTAGTCAAAAACAAAGCCAGATTAGTCTGCAAGGGTTATTCTCAAGTTGAAGGAGTTGATTTTGAAGAAAATTTTGTTCTAGTGGCAACGATTGAAGCAGTCAGATTATTTCTTGCCTTTGCTACCTTCAAGGATTTCAAAGTATATCAGATGGATGTCAAGTCTACCTTCTTGAATGGTGACTTGGAAGAAGAAGTATACATTGAGCAATCGAATGGGTTTCAATTATCTAATCAGTATGATATGGTCTGCAAGTTGAAGAAAGGTCTGTATGGACTCAAACAAGCCCCAAGAGCCTGGTATGAAAGACTGGATAAACATCTTTTGAAGATTGATTTCAACAAAGGTACTGTTGATAATAACGTGTACTTCAAAATTGATCATGAAAATATCTTAATTATTGAAGTGTTTGTTGATGATATCATCTTTGGATGAAGAGATAGTATGTGCAAGACTTTTGTAAATCAAATGAAAAGTGAATTTGAGATGTCTATGTTTGGGGAAATGAATTTCTTCTTGGGTCTGCAAATCACTCAAACAAAGAAAGGAATCTTCATTTCTCAAACCAAGTATGTGAAAGAATTGTTGAAGAAATTTGGGATGGAAGACTCAAAACCAATGACTACTCCCATGGCAACTGGATGTAAATTGAGCAAAGATGATGACTCTCCCAAGGCTAATAAAAAAAAGTACAAGTCAATGATTGGAGGACTACTGTATCTTACTCAAACTAGACCTGACATTATGAATGTTGTTGGTCTTGTTGCCAGATTCAAAGCTGATCCTAGTGAATCTCATGTCATGGCAATCAAGAGGATTCTTAGATATCTAAAAGGAACAATTAAGTATGGTTTATGGTATCCTAGGGATCATGATTTCTCTCTTCATGCATATACAGATGTGGATTGGGAAAGAGATGTGGATGACTAGAAGAGTACCAATGGCAGTGCATTCTTTTTGGGAAGGGGAGAAGATTGGTTTCTTGGCTAAGTAGGAAACAAGAGGCAATATCTCTATCCACTGCAGAAGCAAAATATATTACAGCACAAAGTAGTTGCACTCAAGTATTGTGGATGAAGCAAATGCTAAGAGACATCAGAGTGGAGTATAAGGAACCTATCACAATCTTCTGTGATAACTCAAGTGCAATAAACATTTCAAAAAATCTGATGTTGCATTCAAAGACAAAACATATATCCATCAAGTTTCACTTTTTGAGAGAGCGGGTGAACAAGAATGAAGTTAGATTGGAGTTTGTGCCCTCTAAGGATCAGATTGCAGACATCTTTACTATACCTCTACCTAAGGAATCTTTTGAGTATCTCAGGGAGAAGTTAGGGGTTATTACCCCTCCAGCTCTTAATTAAGGTGCACTAATGTGCATCAATCTGGTGGATCTCACAGTCATATCTTGTGATCTGGATTGATGATAGGAAGTTGCTACTCAGGGGGAGTAGTTTGTATGATTATGATTGATGTAAGTATGTGCTATTTAACATTGATGTTAAAGGGGGAGAGAAGACATGTGAAAAATAAAAGTGGTTGCTAATCAAAGGGGGAGCAGTAAAGGAAGAGAAGACATATGAATGACTTCTTGATAGGGGGAGCTATGTCAGTCAGTAAGGAGAAGTTTTTGTCTTGATGGTTAAAATAGTTTTTCACATTATATGTTGCCATCAATGATAAAGGGGGAGATTGTTGTAAGTATGGGCCTAACTGGTGTTGTCATTGATGTCAACATACTCCTATTGCATTGATGTCAAGGATTGGATGAGTTGTGTGCTGAGGATATTGAGAAAATTAGTCCTATCAGAAACAGAGAAGAATAATGAAGACAATGAAGCTATATGAAGTGAAGACCCTAGCTAAGATGAAGATTAGGGAATGTGCATCAAAGGGTTTGTAGATATGAGTCTAAAGATGATCCAGTCAAGATTTGAGAGGTCCACATGAAGATTTGAAGAAGTTATGGCCACTTGAGTGAAACTAGTTCTGGCAGGTGTTCAAAGGTGACAGAGTGACACAAATAGGTCCGGTACGATCTAAAAATGCAATATCATGTTTTGTAGATTTGATGGAGTGTTTAGGAAGCCAATGTGAATTGACAACTCAATTAGTTTATGATCTGGAGGTCTGCAAGCATTTATTCTAATGTGACAGTGATGACAGAATGTGTTCTTGAGGTTCTAGATGAAGATGAGAATGATTTTAGTAGACAGAAGTGGTTTGGATGTTCTTGGTGATTCAGGCGAGCTTGTGGGGGTCTCTAGATTGTGTCCAATTCGTGTTGGTGCTCTGCATTGAAGATTGAGCTCATAATTGAAGATTTACTTTTGGATGATGAAGTTCTTCCTAATCATGGCCGACCGGATGGTTTGCACATCTTGCGGATGATCTTGAAGATGTTCTGTGAAGCATGGCATGTTCCTCAAAGAAGATTGAAGTCCTATATATGTGTGGCTGACTGTGTGGTGATTTGCATGAAGTCTTTTGTAATAAGACAAGTTGTATTTGTGTATTTGCTCTATAATAAAATAAAGTGTATATTGTGCCAACTTTGATGATTATCCCAAAATCGATGTCTTTTATAAATAAGAGTTGTGAAGTCATTTCAAAGTATTGATGAAAAGATGATGAAGTGGTAGAGAGGAGAAGAGTGAAAAATAGAGCAAAAGTATTGGGCTTAAATGGAACTGACTCAAGCATGGTGAAGATGCTAATCTTTAGTTCAAGTATGTAATATTTATTATTCTATAGACAGTGTGTCTCCTGTAGGCAGTGGGCCTCCTGTGAGCAGTGTGCTCAGGCAATGAGCCCTAATTGACATGTGCCATTTGTTCTTCGTATTATTTTAATAGAGAGTACAATCTTGGGTTAGTCACCCCGTGGTTTTTCTCTTAACCAGGTTTTCCACATTAAAATCTTGGTGTCATATGTGTTAATATGTTTTTGCTCTTGGATTATTATATTGTGCTTCCATGATTGATTTATTATTATGCTATTGAATTACAAGAAAGATTTAAGTGTTTAAAGATTATAAAAAGTTTTGGGACAACTAATTCACCCCCCCTCTTAGTTGTCTGTCCTAAATCAACATTTCTTGCATCACCTCAGACATGACTTGAAGTGCTTGCTGGAGAGCGAGTGATGTAGGGGTATCTAATTCTTGAGATAAACGAAGAAGCAAGCCAAATTTCCATAATATATTTGTGCAAAGCCTTATTTTTGGGAAAGCCCTGCATCACCTACTCTCTTGCAAGCACTTCAAGTCATGCTTGAAGTGATGCAAGAAAGCCCTGTATCACCACAGGCATGAGTTGAAGTGCTTACGGGAGAGCATGTATCCATGATATCACATTTCTTTGAGGCATTTTTTGAAATAGTTTGCTTGCATTGTCTATGCTTCCACATTTTCATGTATGTCTAGAAAGGCACTTGTAACTACAACAGATGACAAAAAACAAGGATCGCCGAGTCTAATACACTTACTTGGGACTGTGCATTCTCAGTGTATCTTATTCTTGTAGTTGTGAGGTGGAAGTTTTGACTGTCCAAGTAATGGGTTTAAAATTTTCACAATCACAATATGGTGGTCATTGTGAGAGGACTATCATAGTATAGTAAAATGCCAAACAAAGATGATGAAAGGACAGTGACCAATTTGATTAAGGCAGTGACTTCACAAATGTTGAAGGGACAATTGTAGTATCTTTGTTTTGAAGGTCAGTGATTTCAATGTTGGAAGACAGTGCTGCAGATTCTTCCATGCCATCAACTTTAGGAAACAACACAATTGGCTGAAGGAGCTTCTCATTTTACACAATGCAGTTCGCCAAGCTCATTAGAAGCTACGCATAAATATAACAAATTGAAATATGAACCTGAGAATGAATGCATATGAGATTATTCTTTACCTCCAAGTGGGACCCTTAGTCCTCAAGACATTATCAATACAATGGTATGTTTTCAAGGGAAATACTTTCAACCTACAAGGACCTTACATTGTGACATGAATGGAGGAATTTGTCTAGTAGTCCAGGGTGGTGTTCTTTACGAGTTTTGTGTCAACAATGATTTCAATAAGCTATGTTTCATATGCCCTATATGGTTGTTAAATGCTAAGGCATGAATGAAAATTTCTTCAAGTGCTATGCAAGGCCATTGAAATCTGTTAATGGGGAAATGGATTGATCAATAATGATAATAAAACCCAAACATCAATGAAATATGCAAGTAAACAAGATTAAATAAACAAAAGCACAAAACTTACAAACTTGTTACCCTGCGGCTTCCATAGTTCGCCTATCTGTTCTCGACCTTGATGCTGAAGAAGATTGGCCCTCAGGGAGCTTGGTTCCTTGCTTGTTGACGGTGACAAGAATGGAATGGCTGAGATACAAAATGTGTTTGAAGATGAACTTGAACACACTACTAATGGAGGATATGGGATGAATAGAATGAGGAGAAGAAATTGGGCATGATGAGGATGCCAGAAGAGATCTTCCTAGAGGAAATTGGGCATGGATTTGATGCAAGAATGAATGTCCCTTAATGGTTTAGAGAGGGGTCTTATTTATAGAGTTTCAAGAAAGAGAATGGAGGGTGAGGATCAACAGATGAGATCAATGGCTAGGAATAAAAGTGAATCTTTTATTCATAGTGGATGAATTAAAAATTTATTTTTTGGGAAGAGTGGAGGATAGTGGATGAATTAAAAATTCATTTTTGGGAAGAGTGGAGGATAGATTATGGGACAGATTATTGACAATTAGTGGAGGATAGTGGGAGACAATTGAATTAAGAATTCAATTAGTGGAGGATAGTGGGGAACAATTGAATTGAAAATTCAATTGGTGGAGGATAGTGGGGAACAATTGAATTAAGAATTCAATTAGTGGAGGATATTGGGGAACAATTGAATTAAAAATTCAATTGGTGGAGGATAATTGAATTAAAGATTTATTTTGGATAATAGAGGATATTAGCTAATTAAATATTAAGAATATTTAATTATATGTGCAACATGGTGAGGTGGAAGAGATGAGGTGGATTGATGAGGTGGATTGATGAAGTGAATTTTGTGAGGTGGATTTTAGGACTTAGGACATTAGAAGGATTTTGGGATTTTAATTGAATGATGTGGGATTATTAGACATTTAGAAGAATTTAGGGAACTTAATTAAATAAAATAATTTTATTTAATTATGGGATAATGAATCAATCAAATAAACTTATAATATTTATTTAATTGACAGAAGAAAATATGAATTAAGATAAATATTAGAATATTTACTTAATTCGACCTGAGCCAATTTTAGGTGTATGCAAAATCAAAGATCTATCCTCTAAGTCATTTGCACATGGTGATTGAGAACACAGTGAGTAAGAAGTAAAAGAGCACTGTATCATAGCCCTGCAAAATGGTCATGAGTTATGCAATGAACTTCACTATTTTTTTTATCACAAAGGGGATCAAGATAAAAACCAACATACTGATGTGCATAGAGAATGTTCATGGATGAGTGCAAACTTCCTTACAAAGTAATTACCACAGTAGAGTTTGAGGTGAATTGCACCTACTATTTTATGTTGATATGGATATGTTCTAACCTGTAGTTAATTGTTGTAGCATAACAGATAAGCAAAATAGTTGTTCATATACCATTGTTTCTAATTCAAAATTGCTATACCTTATTTTAGGAGCAAATCACAGGGGGGGTCTATATATAAGACACCATTGTTTTAAATTCAAAATTGTTGGCTCTTTCACAATTGTTTGCTTCATTTATTTGATCTAAGACAGCCTGTTATATACAAGATGCTCTCAAAATTAGAGTAAAATCATTTATTCTGGGAAGACTATTCAAAATCTTCCCATCATAACAATGAATAAAAGCATCAGTCATTAACCTGAACTTTGCAAGAGTTTCATCAAATTCTACTTTTCCACTCTCTTTTCCATTCTAAATTTTATTCCCAATTTCATCCATCAAGAACTTCCTCAGCCTATAGATCCTACTGTTAGCCATAACTTTACCAGGTGTCAAGGATAGCTTCAAGTTTTTACCCAAGCAACAACTGACAAAATTTGGCCTTACTAGATACAATGTGTTGAAAAGCTCTTTGAAGTTATTCTAGAAAAGAGTTCCTAGAGTATAATGTGTAGTTTTGAATTAATATTTTTGCATGAATTCCATTGTATCTGGTAAGGCCAAATTTTGTCAATTGTTGTTTTTGTCAAAATTTGGCCTTACCAGATATAATGGAATTCATCCCAAAAGGTTAATTCAAAACTACGTATTATACTCTCAAGAACTCTTTTCTAGAATAACTTCAAAGAGCTTTTCAACACATTGTATTTGGTAAGACCAAATTTTGTCAATTTTTGCTTGGGTAAAAACTTGAATCTATCATTGACACTTAGTAAAGTTATGGCTAACAACATGATCTACAGGCTGAGGAAGTTCTTCATAGATGAAATTGGGAATAAAATTCAAAATGGAAAAGAGAGTGGAAACGTAGAATTTGATGAAACTCTTGCAAAGTTGAGGTTAATGACTGATGCTTTTGTTCATTGTTATGATGGGAAGTTTCTGAACAATCTTCCCAAAATAAAGGATTTTACTATGATTTTGAGAGCATTTCTATACAACATGTTGTCTTAGATCAAATAAATGAAGCAAACAATTGTGAAAGAGCCAAGAATTTTGAATTTGAAACAATGGTGTCTTATGTATAGAATCCCCCTATGATTTGGTCCTAGAATAATATATAGCAATTTTGAATTAGAAACAATGGTATATGAACAACTATTTAGCCTATATGTTATGCTACAACAATTAACTACGGGTTAGAACATATCCATATCAACATAAAATAGCAGGTGCAATTCACCTCAAACTCCACTATGGTAATTGCTTTGTAAGGAAGTTTGCACTCCATGAACATTCTCTATGCACATAGCTAAATATTTAAAGTTCTTAACCAAAGCTCCAAAAATGAGTATCTTGTCATTGCATGACTCCTACTTTTTCTCTGAGTATGATAGTTCCTGAGCTTCTAGTGTTTCTAGATGAAACCTATAGCGGACAAGTGTAGTCTCCGTATGAAGGAACCATCTTCAGAGCTCTTCCCTGAAATGAGGGTTGAAAACATTAGAAGAAAAGCAATACCATAATTATAAAGTAATAATTTGTATCAAGACAAATGTCAGAAAGTATAATTAAAAAGACAAATGCTTACAATTGGACCTCAAATTAGACCAAGCAGATTTATGATTTTATCTTTAGAATGTAGGCACTTTCTCTGTCGGAGCTTCACGACCTCAAATTAGACCAGCAAATTTATGATTTTATCTTTAGAATGTAGGAACTTTCTCTATTTGATATTCACGACCTCAAATCATATCCAAAATTGGACCAGCAGATTTATGATTTTCTCTGTCCACTGACATTTATATTCCTATACTTAAGTTTTGCTTCCAAGTGAAAACACCTAGAAGTGTTTCAGACCTGCTCAAGGTACTCTCCAACCTGGTTATGTCACTAATAGAAATCCAAGTTTGCCTAAACTGACCATACCTGAATGTTACATAACAATCTATTCTTCCTACACATAAAAATGCCACATATTAACCCCTTCTAAATAAAATGTTTGATCATCATAAAACCATAATTAATAAATCATTTCAATTTTAGAAAGAATCTGATGTCATTTACTATCAAAACAAAAGCTATATAAATTACAAAAAATCCATGAAGCCTCCTAAATGTATCTTAAAGCAAGTTTACAGGATGGGTTTCAACATAAGAAGCTTTCTACTACAACTCTCAATGAATGTATTATAAGCAGAAAAAACAATTCTTCACACTCGAAGTAATGCAGTCAAACATTTATTTCAAAAGTATGTTAGTAGGAGTTAAATAAAAATAAAATGATTTTTTTCTTGGTTTCTTTTATCAATATGCCACTTGGAAATGGAATAATCACTAAGAAATCGTAACAATAAAAAATGAAGTAAAGGTTTAAGAAAGGAAATTCCAATGTACTATTGTGTAATGGTGACAAAGGCACTTATATGAGCATGACCTGCATACAAATCCCTACCATTGAATTGCCATCCATCCAAAGAGAAAATAAGAAATGTAAGGATTTGAGCAATATAAGTCCAAAGGGTTATGTTGTAACGGTAATGGAATCAACATAAGAGCATAACTGAGGAACAAATTCTTGTGAATGTAATTATGTGATCCATAACTCTATTGGTCATGTGGCACAGTTGTGCTATAAAAAATACAAGATGCATTCATGTGTGACCCAAGTTTAATGTGGTTATGTTGTGATAGAAATGGAGGCACTCATATGAGCGCAATTCATGTACAAATTAATCACTGTCATCACAATTAGGTGTCAATCATTATTGGGTGCATTTAGGTTGACTCAAGTTTAATAGGTTACAATGTAATGATAGCATGATCCAAGAGCGGTTACCTCTTGCTACAATAAAGAGCCTATAACTCTAGTTGATATTCAAAGTGGTTGTGTTATCTCAATTATATAGTGTATTAAAGCACAACCCACATTTAATGGGCTATTCTAAAGAGTGATCAAGATTTTCTAAACCTTATGAATGTTACTTAAAAGTGTAAAGCTTAAACTATAGACCAAGTTTGTTACATACTTGAATGCAATCTTGGGTTACCACAAACTATAATAATGTGATATGCTAATAACCATTATGGGAAGTATTAAAGCAAGACCCATGCTATATAGGATACATTTCCCTGATCAAGTTTACATACCTTAATGATCAAACACAAGCTTCCCACACACTCTAGGATACAATCCAAGAGCATACCACACCCTGTCAAGACAACTAATTTTCTGATCCAAGATTTAAGGTTGTTTTTTAATACGAACAAAAGTATTGGTAAGAGCATGACTAGGGTACAAACCTTAGGCCTCCGTAGAAACATAAACCATAACTCTAGTAGATTAGTGAGTTTGCAATACTAGAAAGATTGAGACATTGTACCCAATAACAAAATCTTGCAATCTAAAGATTATAGCCAATAATAAGCACACTATGTAGCTCAGTGACATGTGTCAATGCAATCTATAGTAAAAAGAATGACAATCACTTGAGGTGTGACAATCAAAAAGAGGCTGAGCAATGACAAGATAATAAAGCTCAAACCTTGCATAGTAAAGTGGAGATTTTAACAGTGAGTTTCCTTACCCCCTGGCTGACCTTAAGGGTTTTTCAAATGCTATTGATAGTGTTAGATAAGGAAAATGCAATAAAGGAATGACTATCCAAATGAAGTAATAGTGGTAATCATAGGTTCAATGTTTCTTCTTAGCCATTGTAGAATGGAGGTAGTGGATTGCATATTTAAGCAATATTTTGAGACTCATCAAAGATGGGAGAATAGTGAATAATACCTTGTGGATTGTGAAGTAGTGATAATAAGGTTGAAGGATCTTAAGACCCACAATACCATGAAACAATGAGTCTCGCGTAGTAAGTAAGTAGTCTATAGGGCATGGTTTGATTTTATAGAAGGATACTCATGAAAGGAATCTTCAAGTGACAGTGAGTGAGTTGTTTGAGATTGTAACTGAGGTACAATATCTAGTCTTGAAGGTAGTTAGCAAAGTAGTAAATATGCAAGAAAATTAAACCCTACACAGAAAACAATTCACAATGTTATCTTGCATAATGCCTTGAGTTTTAAGACAAAAATCTCATTGTATCTTGATGAAAGTAGTGACCTTAATAATCAATCACTGGAAACCATGATTTTAAAACATGTTATTGTGCTTATGGAGGCGACATTTTAAGCAAGGCAGTGAGTAGTGGTTTGGAACAATGGTAGGTGTGAAGGACTTGTTTTATATGAAAACTATGCAATCTACCTTAAGACAATGTTCTTAGAAGAGATTGAAGGTGGATTATGGAACTCAAGGGCTACCATGCTAAAAGATTAAAGCAAAGACTGAGATCTATTTAAAAGCCACTATCATGAAGATATTAAAGATGTCACATGCAAAACCCTAGCAGTTGGAGTAATGAATACAGTGCCAAAGAGGATAGTGAGTTGGGGTAGATTTAGGAGATCTCACATTATCTAATCACAGGCAAATACATCATTTATTTATTTTTTTAAATTAAAAGAAATCATTCTAAACCCTATATAGGATACATTGATACTTTAAAAGCATCTGAATTAGGAATTTGAGATTATGCAAATATATGTTAATTAAATACCTGGATTACAAATAGTAGCTCAAACAATGCAACCCTTGTTGAGAAGAGTGGGAACGAGATAAGAAGCAATGAATCCTATGCCTCCTATCACGCACATCTCCTTACCATTCCATGTTATTCTTTACTAAAACACTTCTCCATTTTGGTGGGCTACGCCTAAACTAAGGTTTGGATGAAGGTTTTAGAGTATGTTTATTAAAATGAAAACTCCATTTTGGTGGGCTACACCTGAAAATAAGATTTTGATGAGTATGTTTTAGAGTATTTTGGCAAGCTATTGATTTTTTATTCCTTAAATGATTTATTCAAATGGATTGTGATAAATAAATGACTAACTATTTAGTCATTTTTATTTGTGTGACTAAATAATTTTTTAGTCAATGACCAAATTAGTCATTTATTTACTCATTAATAGCTGAGTTGCAAAAAATTAGTAGAATTTAGTCATTTTTAGTTGTTGTGACTAAAAGTTTTAGTCACTTAGTCATTTATTTGCCAAAATTCTACTAGTGTGAGTAGGTTAGCTGATTCAGAACTTTCAAAAATAATGGGTCATGATTCTACTCAAGAAGTTTGGGATAAACATAAAACCATCTATGAAGGAGATAAGAAAGTAAAGCAAGATAAGATGCAGATCTTCAAGAACATATTTGAAAATCTAAAGATGTTAGAGGATGAAGACATTGTTGGATATATGCTCTAGGTGAATGAAGTGGTAAATGGCATTATCCTGTGTTGGTGGAGAAGTGAAAAGATTCTGAGATCTCTTCCCAAATCTTATAGTCATAAGGTATCTGCCATTGAGGATAATGCAGACTTGGATACATACACTATAGACAAATTGTTTGGTACCCTTACTGCCTTTGAAATGAGAAAGTTTGGTAGTGATTCTTGAAAGAAAGAAGCTGCTTTCAAAACTAGTATAAAAACCAAAGAAGAATTTACTAATAAAGATGAGAGCTCTAATGAAGTTGAAGCAAATTTGTAAGAAGACTAAGGAAAGGCATTGGCAAAAGGTAAGTTACCCTTCAAATGTTTTAATTGTGGAAAGATTGGCCATTTTGCTTCTAAATGTCCCTTCAAAGAATCAAGGGGTAATAATAGGAGTTCAAGAGAAGTTTGTATTCCATAGAAAGTAATTATTCTTCAGAAGATGAGGATCATGATGATTTAAATGATGAAACACTTTTCATGGCCCTAAATTTTGGTAACAAAAAGGATGATGCTAGAACTTGTGAGAAGACTGATACCTTCCAAACAAATCAAAACAATGAAAGATCATTGGTTGTATGGACTACCTTTCATGCAAAATAAGAATCCAAGACTTGGGTGATTGATAGTGGATGCTCAAATCATATGACTAGTTACAAGGAGAAGTTTATCAGCCTTGAAAAGTGGGATGGTGGTGCTGTCTAGTTTGGTGGTGATGAGTCAGCACAGATCTGTGGAAAAGGTGCTAAAACTATTGATGGAAAGAATAGGACTGAGGATGTCCTCTATGTCAAAGGGATAAAACACAATCTTCTTAGTGTCAGTCAAATGTGCAACAAAGGGTATAATCTCACCTTTCAAGCCAAAAGTTGTGAGATCAGGAAAGTAGGATCCAGAAAAGTAGTGGCAGAAGGTATCAAGAAATATGGTGATATCTATCACCTAAAGGAGGTAAATGGAAGAACATGTTTGTTGGCTCATTCTAGTGAATGTTGGCTATGGCATAAAAGAATGGGACACAACTATTTTTTTAATATGGTATAGTTTAGTTCTACTCATGCAGTAAGAGATATGCCTAAGATAATCAAGCCTACAAATGCAGTATGCAAAGAATGTCAAATGGGAAAGTGCTGAAAAAGACAAACTTCAAAAGCAAGGAGTATTCTTCTTCAAATCCATTGGAGCTAATTCACACTAATCTATGTGGCCCTACAAGAGTAAAAAGTCAACAAGGTGAGAGGTATTTCATGTTGCTTATTGATTATTATTCTAGAATGGCTTGGGTTACTTTCATAAGAGAAAAATTAGATGCCCTTGATAAATTTAAAGTGTTCAAAGCTTTGGTTGAGAATGAAGTAGATGCTAAGATCAAATGCTTGAGGTCTAATAAAGGAGGTGAATCTACTTCAAATGAATTTGAAAGATTTTGTGAAGATCATGGAATATTTAGGAGACATATGTCAACTCCTAGGACTCCTCAGCAACATGGGGTAGTGGAAAGAAAGACTGTGATGTCCCCAAATCTTTGATGGTCATATTTGATATGGCTATCACATTTCAAGTAAATAATTGGCTAGAACAAAAAGAGAAGTAACATAAGTGGTTCTATTATTAATTAATTTTATAAAGTATTCTAATTTTGAATTACATTATAAAAGTATTTTATTAAGTTTCTTAAGTCAGCCCAAAAACACATTATAAAATAAAGTGGTATTGTGTACACAAAAGCTATTATTTAATAAAGTTCAAGTGTGATCATGTACATAAACACCTTCATTTAATAAAATTAGGTCAGACCTAATTGAAGAAGGTTTTAAAAGGAATAGCTAGGAGTCATTTGGATATCATTGAGTTATGTTGTTTTGGCTAGAAGATAAGTTCTTGGTTTCATCTGAGTTCAAGGAGAAGATCCCTTGCAATTCATGGAGAATATGATGAATTGGATGAAAACCCAATTTCATCAATGAGGTGAAATTACTTTAGATTTCACAGTTGAGATTCAAAGATTTGTTCGACAATTCTTTGTGTTGAATTTATTGATTAATTTTTTATATTTGGTCGGAGACCATTGTTGAGTTTATTGAAGATCATTGCATTAAATTGAAGATATTGAAGATTTCATAGAGGGTTTGAAGATTCTTGCTTGTTCAAATTTCTTTGAAGATATTCATATGATTAAGAGCACCGAATTTTACTAAAGGAGGTTATACACTACTTTGAAGACTTTGCACTGAAGTTAAATGTGGATCATGGCCTCTTGAATCACTCACCACCCTCTCCATATGGATTGATTTGCTAGATAGACCAACACATCCTAGAAGATTAACAATCTTCCATACCCTGTGATAGAAAAGCATTCAACAATCATTCACTTCATAGTGATCAGGCCTAAGACATCAATGAGTGACATGCACAGTGATTACTTTGTGGCAACAATTACATATTGGAGCTGAATGACACAATCTTTTGGCAGTGAGTTCATATCACAGGTGGCGCAGCCCTTGGAGCACTTTGTAGGAAGACTTTGGCATCCTAAACATCAATAAGGAGGAATGGTCTATGTTGGGACAATGGATAACATCCAGTATTCATAAATTGATTACCTTGAAGGTAGCATCAGTATATCAGTAGCCAGTGATTACATATCAGAGATTATTGCAACCATTTATTGGTAATGATCCACTCACAGTAGTCTGGGTATCTATTTTACATTATGTTTGAACACCAATTTGGTATGTAACTATTATCTTCATAATTGCATTGTAAACAATAGTATATCAGCACTTGAAGGCAACCAAACTGCTATAGCAGATCAACATCAGCATTGTATTGAAACTTGGCATCTAGTTACTATATTATCAATGACACATTTACATTGATTTGTAAAAGCGTATGGACATTATAGCAGGCTATGCTTAAAGTCATCCAACTAGATGAAATAGAGATTTGAATTATAATAGTGAGTTCTAAGTTGAATGTTTATTCATTACTATCTTTGATACTTGCATTCAATCATTATAATTTGAAGTCAGATTAGAAGGCTGCCAATATCATTTATTCATATCTTTAATTTGAATAATACTATTATAATCATTCGGCTTGTTCATCGACATATTTATGTTTATTGGTTGAAGTAAATAAATAAAAATCTATAAAAGAAAATTAGAATATAGTCTAGGGTTAAAGACAAGAAAAGATATTAGACCTAGGGTTTTGAGATGAAAATTGAAGTGTAGAAAACTAGGATAGAATTGGAAGGATAAAATTTAAATAATTTGTTAAACCCTAAGTTTGGGATATGATAGTGGTATCAGAGCCTTGATCCTGCTAGCCTGAGGGTATCAATCAAAATTTGTTTCAATCATAAAATAGGGTACATTGATGGCTAGAATTAAAGATGGTAGATTGCTACCTACTTTCCTTCTTGCTTCACCCCCAAAGGAAAGGGTATCAAATAAGAAGAGTAAAAAAAGTACGGTTAAGACATCTCATAGTTTGCAGCAATATGAAGATTTTCTCTAAAGGAGTTCTAAGAATTCTAGAGGCTCATCAACATCTACAAGCAAAGGTACAAATTATGAATATCATGAATGATTTCAAAACATCCATTACATCACTTGCACAACAACAAGAAGAAAAGAAGAATAAAACAAAATCATTGTATGCATCTATAAGTGAAGTTTCTAGAAGCCTTTATGATGAGTTTGATAAGTATACAGGTGATATACTTCCAATTGATTTGCAGCCTATAAGTGATCATGAAAAGAGAAAAAATTAATTAAGGAGAGAATAACTTTGCTTCACATGCTTTGAGGGTTGGATGCTTACTCATACATGTGGATGCCCTAAAGAAGAAGAAGCCCAAGATGAAGAGTACGTGAAACTTGAGGACAAACTAGCTATGATAGATCAGTTACATGAAGGTATGGGTTCTTATGATGAGACTAAGATTTCTTCATCTTTTCATCATGTTGATAAGAAGTCAAGTTGTGATGTGAATGGTTTAGAAAGTGATATTATTCATACATATGAGAGAAAATTAGAAATTCCAGTTTGTAGTGAACAAGATGAATGTCATGATATCATTCCTGATTTGTTCAGGAACAACATCACTTTATCTCTTCATTCTCATGAGATAGCAGCCCCTATTCATGAAGAAGTCAATGTAATTGTATATCCTATTGATGGTAGCCCAACATCAAGTGCTAGACATGAAGATATCAATCATAAGAGGACTGATTTTGTATATTTTGGCATAGAATAAGTAAGGTAGTCTAAAAAGATGAATGAGGAATGGATACAAAGAGCCAAGGAGGCCAAGTTTGTGGTTGCTAATTCAAGACAACACCTTGAACAAGTTAAAGAAAAAGTCAATCTCATAAACATAGCAAGACAAAAAAGGATAGATTACATTAGAAGCCTCTTTATTCAAAGAGAAGATGAATCAAAAAATGTAAATTATTCTAATGATGGTGATGATGAGGTTGATAGGACTTGTCATTTGGAGGGCTTAGTGAAGACTCCAAGTATGAATGAAGAAGACACTAGTATGTCAACATGTTTAGAAATAGTCAATGATGATATTAGTTCATAGATAGATGGAGATAAAGATAAATCAGATTTGCATGATACATTAGTTTAGCCTACTAATGATTTGACATAGAATTATTTTGATGATCCTTTCATATGGGAGTATGAGGATGGTTTGATATTTCATTCTTCATGGATTGAAATCTCTCTTCATTGTTGACTAATGATTTGTTTGATTTCAGTTTTAGTTCAGTAGTGTTTCAGACAGCTTGGTGTGATAGAGATCTTTATGTTCTTTTTGAGGATTGGTCTAGAAGTGATCTCTCATCATTCAATGATTTTAATGTTACTTTTTACATCATTTTGGTTGATATTTTCAGGGTGTATGTCATTGTTCTAATTTATGACAACGAGGTAATAGGGATGGATTCACTTGTGTTTGCATTTGTTTTTGCATCATTATACGATAATGGAAGTGATCCCAAGATCTCTTACATCAACAGCTTTGAGAAGATGTGTTTGATTCTATATGAAGAGCCTAGATTGATTTGAGATCCAAGGATTGATGGATGCAAGTTTTTCCCCATTGCTTGGGGATGAGTAATGTCAAGAAGGGAGGACTATGATGTCCCCATTTCTGTGATGGTCATATTTGATATGGCTATCACATTTCAAGTGAATAATTGGCTGGAACAAAAAGAGAAGTAACTTAAGTGGTTCTATTTTTAATTAATTTTATAAAGTATTCTAATTTTGAATTACTTTATAAAAGTATTTTATTAAGTTGCTTAAGTCAGTCCAGAAACACTTTATAAAATTAAGTGGTATTGTGTACACAAAAACTATTATTTAATAAAGTCCAAGTGTGATTGTGTACAAAAAAACCTTCATTTAATAAAATTAGGTCAGACCTGATTGAAGAAGGTTTTAAAATGAATAGCTTGAAGTCATTTGGATATCATTGAGTTATGTTGTTTTAGCTTGAAGATAAGTTCTTGGTTTCATCTAAGTTCAAGGAGATGATCCCTTGCAATTCATGGGGAATATGATGAATTACATGAAAGCCCAATTTTATCAATGAGGTGAAATTACTTTAGATTTCACAGTTGAGATTCAAAGATTCGTTCCACATTTCTTTGTGTTGAATTTATTGATTAATTTTTGATATTTGGTCGGAGACCATTGTCAAGTTTATTGAAGATCATTGCATTAAATTGAAGATATTAAATATTTCATCGAGGGTTTGAAGATTCTTGCTTTTTCAAATTTCATTAAAGATATTCATATGATTAAGAGCACCGAATTTTGCTGAAGGAGATTATATGCTGCTTTGAAGACTTTGCATTGAAGTTAAATGTGGATCATGACCTCTTGAATCACTCACCACCCTCTCCATATGGATTGATTTGCTAGATAGACCAGTGCATCCTAGAAGATCAACAATCTACCATAACCTATGACAGAAAACCATTCAACAATCATTCACTTCACAACGGTCAGGCCTAAGACATTAGCGAGTAACATGCACAATGATTACTTTGTGGTAGCGATTACATATTGGAGTCAAATGACATAATCTTTTGGTAGTGAATTCATATCATAGGTGATGCAACCCTTGGAGCACTTCGTAGGAAGACTTTGACATCATAAACACCAATAAGGAGGAACAGTTTGTGTTGGGACAATAGATAACATCCATTATTCATAAATTGATTACCTTGAAGGCATCGATCAGTATATCAGTAGCTAGTGATCAAATATTAGAGATTATTGCAACCATTTATAGGCAGTGATCCACTCACAATACTCTGGGTATCTATTTTACATTGTGTTTGAACACCAATTTGGTATGTAAGTGTTATCTTCATAATTGCATTATAAACAATAGTATATCAGTACTTGAAGGCAAGCAAACTAATACAGTAGATCAACATCACCATTGTATTGAAACTTGGCATCCCATTGGTATGTTATCAATGGCACATTTACCTTGATTTGTAACAACATATGGACATTGTAGTAGGCTATGCGTAAAGTCATCCAACTAGATGAAATAGAGATTTGAATTATAACAGTGAGTTCTAAGTTGAATGTTTATTCATTACTATCTTTGATAGTTGCTTTCAATCATTGTAATTTGAAGTCAGATTAGAAGGCTTCCAATATCATTTATTCATATCTTTAATTTAAATAATATTTTTATAAACATTTGGCTTGTTCATTGACATATCTATGTTTATTGGTCGAAGTAAATAGATAAATTTCTATAAAAGAAAATTAAAATACAATCTAGGGTTAAAGATAGGAAAAGATATCAGACCTAGGATTTTGAGAAGAAAATTGAAGTGCAGAAAACTAGGACAGAATTGGAAGGATAAAATTTGAAGAATTTGTTAAACCCTAAGTTCAGGATATGACAGCCAATATCAGAGCCTTTATCTTGCCATCCTAAGTGTATCAATCAGAATTTGTTTCAGTCATAAAATAGGGTACATCAATGGCTAGAATTAAAGATGGTAGATTGCTACCTACTTTCCTTCCTGCTTCACCCCCATAGGAAACGGTATCAAATAAGAAGAGTCAAAAAAGTATGGTTAAGACACCTCATAGTTTGTAGTAGTATGAAGATTCTCTCTCAAGGAGGTCGAAGCATTCTAGAGGCTCACCAACATCTACAAGAAAAGGTTCAAATCAGCAAGATCAATTTATGAAAGCATTTATGAATATCATGAATGATTTCAAAACAACCATTACATCACTTGCACAACAAGAAGAAGAAAAGAAGAATAAAAGAAAATCATTAGATGCATCTACAAGTGAAGTTTCTAGAATCCTTTATGATGAGTTTGATAAGTATACATGAGATTTACTTCTAAATGATTGGCAGCCTATAAGTGATCATAAAAAGAGAAAAAATCAATTAAGGAGGGAACAACTTTGCTTCGCATGCTTTGAGGCTTGGATGCCTAATCATACATGTGGATACCCTAAAGAAGAAGAAGTGCAAGATGAAGAGTACGTGAAAGTTGATGACAAAACAACTATGTTAGATCGGTTACATGAAGGTATGGGTTCTTATGATGAGACTAATATTGCTTCATCTTTTCATCATGTTGATAAGAAGTCAAGTTGTGATGTGAATGGTTTGGAAAGTGATATTGTTCATACATGAGAGAAAATCAGAAATTCTAGTGTAGTGAACAAGATGAATGGTATGATATCATTCCTGATTTGTTCGGGTACAACAATACTTTATCTCTTCATTCTCATGAGATAGCAGCCCCTATTCATGAAGAAGTCAATGTAATTGTATATCCTATTGATGGCAACCCAACATCAAGTGCTATACATGAAGATATCAATCATAAGAGGACTGATTTTGTATATTTTGGCATAGAAGAAGTAAGGCAGTCTAAAAAGATGAATGAGGAATGGATGCAAAGAGCCAAGGAGACCAAGTTGTTGGCTGCCAATGCAAGATAACACCTTCAACAAGTCAAAGAAAAAGTCAATCACACAAACATAGCAAGACAAAAAAGGATAGATTACATTAGAAGCCTCTTTATTCAAAGAGAAGATGAATTAGAGAATGTACATTGTTCTAATGATGGTGATGATGAGGTTGATAGGGCTTGTCATTTGGAGGGCTTAGTGAAGACTCCAAGTATGAAGGAAGGAGACACTAATATGTTAACATATTTAGAAACAGTCAATGATATCAACTCATGGATAGATGGAGATGAAGACAAATCAAATTTGCATGATACATTAGTTCACCCTACTAATGATTTGACACAACATTATGTTGATGATGATTTCATATGGGAGTACGAGGATGGTTTGATATATCATTCTTCATGGATTGGAAACTCTCTTTCATTGTTGAGTAATGAATTGTTTGATTTTAGTTTTAGTTCAGCAGTGTTTGGGACATCTTGGTGTGATAGAGATCTTTATATTCTTGTTGAGGATTGGTCTAGAAGTGATCTCTCATCATTTGATGATTTTAATAACATTTTTTACATCATTTTGGATGATATTTTCATGGTGTATGTCATTGTTTTAATTTATGACAGCGAGGTAATAGGGATGGATTCACTTGTGTTTGCATTTTACATCATTATATGATTGTAAGAAACAAAATCATGCGCAACCTCCATGAGGACGCTTATGATGATTTTAATCCTTGTCACGTACATGTAAGTGTGAAATAATGTCCCCTAAGCAGCAAACCTCTTGATGTCATGTCTTCTTTCTTGTCTTGTGTTGTTTCCTCTTTGTCAATTTCTCTCTCTATTTTCGATGCTTTTCGACACTTTTGTGACACTTGTCGATTTGCATTTTCTAAGCTTTCAACCCTATTCCTAAGCCTTGTGAGCATCTTGTAGGTGAGTTTTCACCTTTCCCATATGTTTTTCATCCTCTACACCCCCTAGAAGCCTTCTAGAGATACCCCTATCCATCTCCAGTTTTTAGTTTCACTCAACCAATTCAAATCTCCCCATATTATTTCCATATCTCCCCTGGGAGATCCTATAGGTGCAAGTGGAGATTTGGATTCTTGCACATGACTGGCATGTTTCTAGAGGCAAAACCCCTCCTTTTCCTCTCTTCTATCATCTCCCTTTTGTTGTTCTTCAGAAAAACCATTTCTTGCCCAGATCTCCCCTGGGTGACCTAGGGTCACCAAGGGGTGACCCTACTGATGAAAGGGGTGACCCTGTCACATTTCTAGCCGTAGAAAAACTTGATTTTCTTACTCAAAAAAGCTCTATTTTCACCTGTTTTTCTTCCAGTTCGCATGATTTTTGATGCCTAATATGGATTTGACTATTTCATGCACCCACACATGCATAATTAACTCCATTTGATCTAAAATTAACAACTCAATCAATCTCATGCATCCTTTCAAATCCAATTCCTCTTCAGTGATAAGCTATTATTGATTTATCACTCCATAGTTAGCTGAGTTCACTGGGTAATCAATCCTTGTTAACTCATCAACCAAATGAGTTAACTTCTCAATCAATCCCATTCTTCAAATCTATAAATACCCCCCTCCCTTAAGAACAAAGGGAGGCAAACTCATTGTGCACATAGCTTTTGCATGTTTTTGCTCTCCAAATCAGCATTCTAATTCTCTCACAGGACGAAGGTACCTTTTTCTTTATTCATTATTCAACCAAGCATCATTACACTGCTTCATTCAAAACCATTGTGCTCAACCAAAGATCTCATTGAGCTCTTTCAAGCTTCAACAAGCTTCTTTTTGCTTCTTTATGTCATTTTGTCATCAAGAGGTCTTCCTGCTGCTTCAAAAGGACTCGAGGTTGCCAACATCAAGGATTTTTTAGGGTAGTGGAGTCACACAAATCTTCATTCTTTCAAGTTCCTATATTGCTTTATTCAATTGATAGTAATTAGAAAACCAAAAATTGCTCTTTAGAGTAGTAAATATTTTCTTTTTCCTTGATAGATTAGATCTTATCTGTTAGAGTAATTGTTTTCAAATTCCTAGATCTAGACTATTTGTAGAAGTAATTTCCTTTCATAGATTAGATTACTTTAAAATAATCAAAAACCTAGAAACATAGATTAAAATTGCATTAGGAAGAATCATATTAGCTTGCATTCATATTTCCCTTTCATAGATTAAAGAGCACTTTTCATTTCTAAAATACTAGAAAAGCACAAAAACATGTTTGCATATCGTTTAGCTTTACATGCATATAGAAACCCTAGAAAAAGACAAACTTGTAAACCTTTGATTCCATCACGAGATAAACCATGATAAATGATTGAATCAAACCCTTGATCACATCACAAGGTAAACACAAATCAAAGCATAGCCAAACACTAGGTCAACCAAACCCTAGGTCAAAACTACTAAGTCTAGTTAAGGTTGGTCATCACACATTTACCTCTATCTTGACTCACAAATGTGCCTGGGAGTGAGAGGAGAGTGGGTGAAGGCTATCCTAAACGAGATTGAGGAAATCAATCTGCGACAACAACAGGAGACATTTTCTTTACCACAACAAGATCCATTTGTCCTCTCATTAATAGAAGAACAAAGACAACTCCAAATACGATAACTCATTCAACGAATTGAGATACAAGAGGACATAAATGAAAGAGGCCACTTACCCACACAAAGGTGGAATAGAAGAAACCCCAACAGGAGAAGTGAAACTAGTTACCCTTCGGGTCATAGGGTTATCTCAATAATAACTACCATTGAACAAAATATTCAACTTAGCACACAACAACAAAGGCCACAAAACTTGTTAACCCCTCTATATGAAGTCCAGCTCTCCAACGAACCAAACTCCCACTATGTCTTACCTCCTCTCAACTACCTACTTCCATGAGAGTAAGAGTGACGTGGTGGATCACCCCATGGCAAGGAGGGAAGGGTCTGTGTGCATGCCAAAATCTACCTTGATAGCCCCACACAACTGGAGTCACGATTTTGAGCGTACACATTTTGGTGAACCCGACATGAAAGACAAAACCTCTTGGATATGCTTTTTGTGTTCCCATTACATGGATCTTATTTCAATCATCATTGTCACATATGTCATTAGCTTCACCACATATTTTGGTGAACCCAACATGAAATTACAAAATCTTTTGGTTTTGTAGCTTGCGTTCCCATTTCAAATGCTTCCAAAAAAAATAGCAAAAGCTTCAAAACATTTTCTCATTGTTCCTCATAACCACTTCATCCGCTTTAGCTTCTATCACCTATGCTATCATCTATTCCATTTGTTTTGTGGTGTCTATGGTGCCCCCAAACATGATGGAACCTGACTTGAACCAAGGGAATATTCCCTCAAGAGAACTAGAAAATCCTTCCTTCAATAGGTATGTGCTGCCGCATCCAAATGCACCAATCACCAACTGTTATGACTATGAAGATTTTGATTATGAACAAGATCAAAGAGAATCTAGGTGTTCACTGTCTTTCAACAACCCAGCTTGGGAAAACAATCTGGCCATACCAAATGTGCCACATAAAGCTAGAAGGATAAGGTCAAAAATACATTGACCTGGTCAACCTTCCACAAGCACATCAAGTACTCATCTTGATGAGGAAGTCAAATGATTAGAAAAATATCTCCAAGAAGCAAAAGATGCTCAAGAGGCATTGAGAATTACCTTGCAAGAAGAGCAAAGAGAAAATGCTGCATGAGAAGAAGCATATCACCATGAAAATACTCGAAGAGAAAATCCAAGAAACAAAGAGACACCTAGAGCCGCTACTCCCGTAGACTTGATCTCAACTCTAGTGCAAAGGATTAGAATCTTGGAATCACAGCAAGATACTCCTGAAAGAAGGCAAAAATCTCATGAATGGGACCAGGGGCATATCAAAATCCCTTACCTCAATTACTATTCATGAAATGCTAGTAATGACACATGTCTAAACGGGAATCCTCCTATTCAAAACAATCAAACAAATCTGATAATGGGTTATCAAAACCCACCTACGGGGTTATTTCTATCAACCCCACAATCTCAAAGTACCTTTCTAGGAACATATCTTGAGTATTTGAAAGAACCTCTCAACCAAAACATAAGAAGTGTGCAACTACCTCAACCATTACCAGATCTCCTGAAGTTCAAAGGAGAGGAAGATCCAAACTCCCACATTAAATCCTACACCACAATGATAAAAGAACTCCTCCCTTGGGATGGGGTTGTAGCAAAAATCTTTCCAAAAACTCTTGAAGGCATAGCTCTGGATTGGTACTATCACTTACTAGAAGCTTCAATTCACTCATTCAGACAACTAATCGATGAGTTTATCATGGAATTCAACATGAACAAACTCGTTAAAATAGGGATCAAAAAATTACTCACAATGAAACAGGAGCCAAATGAATCTGTAGCCCACTTTGTCACTCGATTGAGGCAAGTACTTTACTCTTCGACTAGTGCTTCAAACATGGATCACCAAGAACTATGCGACCTCTTCTTACATGCCATTAACAAGGACATGAGAGAAGACATTCAAAAATTGCCATACAAATCCTATGAGGAAGCATTGGAAAGTGCTTTGAGGATTGACCAAGCCGCCATTGATAGTGGTAGAAAGGTCTATGGATCAAATGGAAAGCTGACAAAGGAAGATACAGGAAACAATGCCTCTATCATTAAAATCCTTAAAAACAATAGGAGTGCAACTACAAATGGGGTGATAGATCAACCCCCAATCAAGAAAGTAAGAGATGACTACAATGGGAGAGATTACTATCCTCCTAATGTAAATGCCATAGAACGACCTAGGAACAATGGGTACTACCTTAGAGATAATTACAAAATATGGAACTGCAATGGAAACGAGAACGGAAATGATGGAGGATATGAAAGACCCCCATATGAGTTCAATTAGTTTTGTTCTTTTCATAGAACAAGGGGGCACAATATAGAATATTGCAGAGAATATAACAGATTCATAGCAAGGCTACTAGAAGACCAGCAAAGCTTGTTCATAGAGATGTTCTTGAACCCACAGGAGGTCACACCAAATGACAAGGATACAAGATAAAATCAAGCTCCAATAGCTCCAAAAAACACAAACATGATAATCTATTAGGACCCGTTCCCTACACATAAAGACATAGAAACAATGAACTGAAATGAAATAGCTCAAAGTAGTAAAACCTAAAGTCTCTCTGCAACTAGGACAAAAAGGAGAAGCTAGGATGATGGGATTAGTCAAGATTATGCACAATGAAGGAGAAGAGGAAGACCGTGAGGATGAAAATGAGAAAATAGAATCATATGGAGGTATCGTTTAAGTAGTGGAACCTATACCAGGTCTGATTGGACCTTATGAACTAATAGAAGATTTAAAGAAGACATATGCCCACATTTCATTCATTGACTTGCTTAGGAACTCCCCTTCAAATCACTCAGCATTACTAAAAGCAATAGGTCTAAAATACCTCAACCGAATTACAACATCGCCTAGTGAGCAAATCAATCACGTGGACTATGACATCAGTCCACCAAATTTAGAACTCAAAGATCTAGGGTTCTTCTTTGACTTACAATAGATGTCTTCCAAGGTAGAATTAACCAAAAAAGGAGACCCTGCCCTGTATCTTCAAGTATGGATATATGATACTTGCATCAAGTGGACCTTAATTGATTATGGGGCAGATGTTAACATAGTTCCTTTATCCCTATTAGAGAGGATGGGCTATGGGCACACTAATATCACTACTTCATGAGATACTCTAAGTGGGGTATGATAATCTAAAGGCTGCCACCATAGGTAAGATTACCCTTCCAGTGACCTTGAGACCTAAAACCATTCCTACCACATTCTATGTCATAGACAAAGACATGGGATATAATTTGATTCTTGGAAGACTGTGGATACACAAGATGAAATTTGTGCCATCCACATTATTTCAAGAAGCTTGATTCTTGCATTTAGGGAAAGTATACGTTGCAAAGGTAGATCCAAAACCTTTTAGCATGTTGAAATCAAACAAACCAAACAAACGTATAGGTATCCCCATAGACTATGAACTCCCTACCAAAAAATTGACCATCCCCAATCCAACACCTCAATCGATATGCATCAAACAAATGGAAATCCCTAAAAAGACCATAAATGCCATAGATATCAAAACTTTAGAGAATGAGGCCTTGTCAAAACAAAAGGAAATGGTTCCCAAAGAAAAGATAATTGAGATCATGGAATGTGTAGAGTGGGATGGACCGCTCCAATTTGTCCTAGAAGTACTCATGATCAAAATCCAAGAAGCCTACAAACTCTTCCCATGCATAGGAGAAAAACAACACAAAACTAAAGGTCCAGTGTTTGAGACAACCACGTTAGATTTGAGAAATGCAGACCCACACACTTTCTTAGATGTTAAGGAAGACATAATGGAACATTACACGCCACTGTCACTGCTAAGTAAATCATGTATCCCTGAGACACCAGATGAAATGGAATCTTATGAGCCTCTCACACCAATAAAGGATTCATATCAACCATTGACACCCATGGAGGAGGTGCATTCTATTGATAATGAAACAACTAACACCATAGGAATGCTACTTAGGATGTTCATGGTGTCCCAACCACAAGAGAAGCCAACCACTTCTGGCTTGGTTCAATCAAACAAACTTAGCAAGTGGGAAACACCTCTAGTACATATCGAAATGGTTGAAAGACTTCTCGATGAAGATGAAGAAATTGAAGGTATTTTTCACAGAGAATGGAAGATGAGTGACAATCAACATTGATGACCATGTCAATTTTGAACTACGAAAGATATACATTGGATATGCCGTGGACTTAAGACTAGAATCAAATGGGAGGACAGGTATAATCTTTGTTCCCCCTGATGAGCAAAGGGAGCCACAAACTCCCCTTGAGTTGTTCCAATTTTTACAAAGAATCCAAGAGAGACTAGATGTGAAAATCTACATGCAAGAACAATTTGACCTATTAGTAGAATTATTAAATTGTGATGGAGTCTTGTATTGGACCCCTTCTCATCCACAACCCTTTTGAGACTTACTTATCTCACAATGCCAAGAGAAACCACCTAGTTGGTAGCAATAGATTCAAATGACAAACCCTACAAAATAGGAGAACTTGTCCTTAGAAGAGGTAGCATGAAGAAAAAGAAAAGAAGACGAAAAAGAGCTTTTTCATAAGACTGGAAAGGTCCTTACATGGTCAAAGAAGATGTCAAAAATGGTGCCTATTGTAACGACCCAACCCAGGACCCAAGAACACAAGAGCCCAAAAAGGGTAAGAAATTTTTTTTCTTTAAACATAAAGGTAAACATATAAATATATTAGTACTCTATACTGACTCAAAACATGAAGTGCAACATCATCCTATCACTGAGATAGATAAGATGAGCGGAAGATTATCACAACACATCTATTACTGAAAACAAGATTACTAAACTCACTTGGTTGAACCACTTGACAGATGGAAGTTGAATATAACTAGATCATATACACCATTGGCATGATATCACAACCAACTTCTTCTATTTATTAAGGTTAGAAAATATGCAAGAGTTATTATTATACATCACCTTAGTTACCAACAAACAATATAGGACAGCAGATGCACTCTCATTGTGTCATTTTTATACAGATCACCTACAAGGATATTAGTGACTAATATTGAGAGCGTATCAAAAATATTTGATAACAAAACTTGACATAGTCTTTTATCAGGAGCATTATATATATTTCAAGATAGAAGGATAACCACAATAACATTAATAGTGTCAGCAATGACAATAGTAGTACAGTAGTAATAAAAGAATAGTTTTTCAGCTATGACAATAGTGACATCAATATAATCAACAATTAAATCAATAGTTTCAGCTGTGACAATACATATTCTCAGATAA
This sequence comes from Cunninghamia lanceolata, assembly GCA_027924645.1. Lineage (NCBI taxonomy): Eukaryota > Viridiplantae > Streptophyta > Pinopsida > Cupressales > Cupressaceae > Cunninghamia > Cunninghamia lanceolata. The sequence goes on from BSBN01000793.1 coordinate 4,870,386, forward strand.
TTGAGTTGTACAATGCATAAGAAAATATATCCAGGAATCCAGAGAGGAGAATGGAGCAGCCCTTGCCGACATCTTTGCCAAATCCAATGTCAATATCTGGATCCCCAAAGGTGGGTGCAACCCCATCCTACCATGTGGAACCTCAAAGGTCCACCCCTCGTGCTCAAAGATGATCACATGACCAAATACAAGCAAAGAGCAATAGGGACAAAAAGACTCATATACACAACCACACAAGGGATATCACAAGACACAGAGTTCAAATGAACACATCATAAGCATTTAGTTCACGGAGAGGATAAATTAGGCACCTGGAATCATGCCAAAAAAGTATGACACAAAGAAGGGGTGAGAAGATGGGGGCAACAGTAAAGAAATGAGTAAAGAATGTATACTCATCTCATAAACTCATGCCATTCATAGAACACAAGATTCATATAATTCCCAATGGGTTAAAAAAAATGAGCACTCTTGCTCAATGCCACATTAAGAGCCACATTCCTAGCCAACCATATCATCTACACCCATGACTGAAAAGCTCAACTTGCATTCAAAAGCATTAAGCAAACACATGAGGACCCACACTTGAGGGCATTACATATAATATGTTTCTACCTCAATAACAAGGGTATAACATTTGCAAGTAGAGGAATTGTATTAAAAAAGAACTAATAGGTTTGTCTCTATCGAATTTCACTTAAGGGTAAGTGAACAAGGACACAATTATAACACCAATACCACCACCGAGACCAAGCATAATTTAAAAGGAATCTTTCAAATGGGCAACCATTTCTATGAATAAGTTAATGGTAGTACATGTAATCAAGTCCCCAATGGTCTATGAAAGAATTCTAAGGGAAAACCATATCATCCTCTTTAAAATGGAATTTAAAAGCAGCCATTGATACTAATTCCCATGCTGCTATAATCACTAGATCTACAGTGATTGATTCCTAACAGGTGCAACTATAGATTCAATACATTTACTTAATGTTGTGGAAGAGAAGGAAAGGGAATTATTTCTACATCTATTCCATAGATACTTCATTCCTACAAGGTTCATCAACAATATAATAGCAATAAATCAAATATAACAATAATAAAAATTAATCATGAGAAACACTGATTACCGCTACAATAGAATAACAGTACTTAATGTTGTGGAAGAGAAGGAAAGGGAATTATTTCTACATCTATTCCATAAATACTTCATTCCTACAAGGTTCATCAACAATATAATAGCAATAAATCAAATATAACAATAATAAAAATTAATCATGAGAAACACTGATTACCACTACAGTAGAATAATAGTAATAAAATTAGTCATAACAGTAATAAAATTCAGCATGACAGTAGTGATTGATTAGTAAATTTAATTATAACAGTAAAAAAATAAATCATGACAGTATTGATTACAGCAGCAACAAACTTATTTACAATAGTGATAAAATTAATCATGCTAGTAATAAAATTAACCATGACAATAGTTATTACACAACAACAATAAATTTAATTATTACAGCAATAAAATTAATCATGACAGTAATAAAAATTAAGCATAGACAATAGTTTTTACGCACAGCAGCAATAAATTTAATTATGACAGCAATAAAATTAATCAGGACAGTAATAAAAATTAGGCATGATAGCAGTGATTATCAATAAATTTAATTATAATAGTAATAAAATAAATCATGACAGTATTAATTACAATAGCAACAAACTTATTTACAATAGTGATAAAATTAATCATGATAGTAATAAAATTAACCATGACAACAGTTATTACACAGCAGCAATAAATTTAATTATGACAGCGAGGAAAAACATATTAGAAGAGAGGAAGATAATTAATAAATAACCAATCTAGTAAAATAAATAGTGAAGCTTACAAGTAAATTAAATATTTCACCCACGTATGATCATATTCATACACATGGAGGTATGAATCAAAAGAATTAAATAGTCTTGTATTATGTTTTCAACTTCTGCATATTAAATACAAAGTTTCCCTACTATTAAAATGTACCTGAAAATGATTAATGATGAAAGACTATGAAAATAAAAGCAAAGAAAATGAGTGGAAATTAAAATTTAGGGCTTTTAGTATGAAAGTGCCTTAATGAAATGTGTTCCCACAGTTTGCAAATAGACACAAGATATGCACAAAGTGGGTTTGTTAAAAGACATTAGAACCTTTCAAGCAAATGCCACTGGTAGGTGTAAAACGAACTCTAGAACCTACACCAACATCCTCCTTGACTGTGCCGAAATGGGAGCTTTGGAACTAGATATGGATGCCCAGCAAAGGGAAATGGTTGGAGGATTTTTGTATGTCATTATAGTTGGAAATGTTCTACTAGATATGGATGCCCAACAAAGGGAAATGGTTGGATTTCTATATGTCATTATAGTTGGAAATGCTCTGCTAGAAATGGAAAAACCAGGAAACATAACCAGTGCATAGATTGGTTTAAAGAATGCCTCAAAGATATGTTATCTCATGAAGTCTCCTATGAATTTCTATTATGTAGCACATTTGAACCAAATTGATATTCTAGTTTTCTGAGCTAGAATTGTATATATTAAAAAAAAACATGAAATTAGGACAAGATTTTTGCATACATATGGGAAAAATGATGATTTAATAAAATAAAAACAAGTTACAGATTTGAAATCAATCAGAAGAATAACATACCACATACCTCCCTTTGCCTGACCCTATTAAAATCTCCCAATTTTGTTTGTGATTTCCCCTCGAATCAAATATATCCTCTCCCTTTTTCTCCTCCCACTTTTCCTCTCTCCTATCCCAAACCCTCGCTGTCTCTCCATTTTCCCCCTTTCCAGAACCTTCCCCCGTAAGAGTCAGAATCATAAATATAAAAAAAATCCCCAATGTAAGAAACTCTTGGAAGGTAAATGGTGAAGAGAGAGAGAATGGGTGGTGGAAGATATGTGGCTTCCCCAGGAAATTATGCATGTCTGAAATACTTTTTACCTCCTCCATTTCTTCTCGCTAAATTTTCTAGCATGAGTATTCATCGGGTGAGAATGAGAATAGGGAAATAAAGTATTTCCTTTTCTTTTTTGAAGTCAAAAGAAGACTATATATTATTATTATTTGGTTTATAGCTTATATATATACAACCATAGGCTTATAAAGCCATTTCTTGACAATCATACAAAACTATGCACATGGTCAATTTGCTAACACAATGCCACAACAAAATTATAAATAAGAAAAACACATGAAGGCATCCACAAAGACTAACTCAACACCAAATTCATACAAATCCAACTCACAGGAGGATAGGACAATCAGACAGTAATCGGATAGTGTCTGAGGTAAGACATGACATCAGAAACTCATCTCAACATAGAGACGATGACGTGGCTAAGGTATATGGCCAATGTGTCATCTCCAACTCACCACCATTGAGGCATTAGGCACGCTCAGACTTGTGAAGCCAGGTGGAGTCGGTGCCTGCTACCTACACCACTCAAGACACATTATAACATTTGCATATACATATCATATAATAGTCAAAGCAAGAATAGTCCACAACAGAGGATTCCAACATCCGTGATCATTCGCATAGTATGCCAATGTCAAGGTGTCATCCTCTCCACATGTACACCCAATCTAATTATGGAATCTAACCTAACAAAATGTTAGTAACACAATATCATGTAAAGCTTGAATTTCATACCTTGGTGTCACCTCAGTTAGGCCAGGACCAGGGAGGCATTACACCTATCTCTTGTACACAATGGAGGGAAAGGAATTTGGCAAAACAATCAATGCCTTTCACCTCAAGAAATACTATCTAAAAAATAAAAAAATCATAAAACATAAAAATACAAAAAAATAAAATGTCAAAAATGATTTGTTTCTTGCATTTCTATATCATTATGTTCATCTTGCATTATAGTTAGTGACTTTCTCTTGTACTATTTTAATTTCAGTAAGGAGACTAATGTTGCCTAGATATATGGCATCCTTTTAGGACCTAGAGATTCCCCATTTTCACAATCACCATTATCCCCTTTTCATTCCCAGTGATTCTAATCAAAGCCTAGCTCTTAGCTTTACACTAATCCTAGTCTTAATGAGTCAAGATGTTAGGTCTAAACAAAGTTAGCATTCAAACCTATAGTGTTCAAAGGAAGCTTGCAAGTAGACCTTCCCAATTCTTCCCTAGCATTAGAGAAGTCCAAATAGACTACAAAAAATTTAGGTGGTGCTCAACCCCTTATCTTTCCTAGCCAAAAATGTCAAGAGGATCAAAACTCTGAAGGAAGCAATCTAAAATTCTAGTGAACCAAAAAATGAGTGATCAAAATAAGAGTGTCAAAAAGTCAGAATTAAGAGATCAAAATATCACATATCAAAAGTTCCAAAAGCAATCATTTCTTGAAAAGTCAAAAATTAAAAAAAAATGAGAAAAATCAAGTGAAGAAAATACTAAAAAAAAGTGAAAAGAAAAAAAAAAGAGATACAAAAAAAGGGTGAAAGAGAGAAGATTGTTGAATGTCCGTACTCTGGGGTGGAGATCAATCTAAGCTTGAAGCCTCAAGGGCGACATTCTAATAGAGAAAGAAAGGTACAAAGTACACACACGTACTAGCTGAGCAAAGTCGGGAGTCTAGTAGTCTCTAGGATCATCTTCTACCTAGGGACCCTTGTTCTTTCCCATTTATCCTTTACCCTAGGTCTACTTTTCTTGCCATCTATGATCTAAGTCTAGTGAACACCTATAAAACTTGCTACGTCTCTAAGTTGAAAGCTTGTTAGATTGTCTTATCTAGATAAGGATCAATGTTTAGCCTTTAGCAAAGCCAAAATTTAGAAACACTCCATTTTCATCCCCACTCCCTGCTTGAGTTAAAAATTCTCTCACAGCCTTGAATAGGTCTCTTATATCATGACAACTCACAATCCCTTGAGTTGAAAATCATATTTAAGACCAGTCACATTATTTGTTCCACATTGAATTCATGCCAAAATTAGAAAAAGAATCTCAAAGCAATAAAGTCAAATGTCATATCTCATGACATTCAGTAGAAGTGTTTCATTTTAGCATTTCTTGTGTTCCTACATTATCATATCATAAACTGCATCTCATATATATTCCATAAAAAATTACAAAAACATGTCATTGTTATCATACTTGCATCATTAAATGAGTTGAAAAGGTCAATTTCATAATAAAAAAGTTCTCAAACCTCTAAAACATACACAAGAGATGAGTACAAATCTGATAGGTGAAAACCATAAAAAGATAAATTCTCATAGATACATCCAAAGTTTACATATAAAAGAGTATCAAAGAGATAGGACAAAATGCTCTCAAAATGAAGTGGAGGCTCCCCATTCAAAGGGGCATGGATTCAAGAAAGGAAGTCAAGGCCAGTTCCCTCCTACAGAATCCTCAGGACTTCGGTTCCTCTATCTAGGAATACCACCCATCACTCCATGAGACCTATAGGAGCGAGGCGCTCTACTGTGAGCATGTGACTGTGAAGGCCCCACCATACTAGCATCTTGTCACCCAAAACTAAGACGTACCATCTCTCAGAGAACCTAATTCTCAACCTTAAGGGTGTGAATCTTGGCCTTCAAGTTTACATTCTTCTGACATCCATGGTAGACAGGAGCAAAACTGTTTGTGTCACCCAACAACCAGGGGCATACTAGGATCATCTAAAAGATGGTCTCAAGTCATCTTAGTGAAGGGAGAAGCCAAAACAAGATTAATCTCATGAACAAAATCCCTCCACTCTCTAACATTACCTAAAAAAGAGAATTGAAAGAGAAAGACAAGTCAGCTCCACATGAAAAGAAAAAGGACAAAAGTACAAAAAATGAACAAACAAAACTTACATGGATCACAGAGCTGCCAATCAGGGTCAAGTTGTCACATCACCTCATCTGAATGAGGAGGTTGAGGAACAACAAGAGGACCCACAGGGATGTTAGGTGCATCATTTGCATCATCAGTAGCTTCAAGACCCTCATCATATGCATCCTTGGGTAAGCCCTCATCTGACGAATCATCATCATCAAGAATATAGTCCTCATCAGTGGACTCTGAATCCACAACAATAATGAGAGATCAGGAAGGAGTCCCCCCCCCTCCCCTTTGTCCTCCTCTGGGAACTCTAGTAATGAAGACTCTAGGAGTCAAAAGAGTCCAAACAACTAACCTCTATCCAATCTCATCCATCTCCTAAACAATCCTATAGAAAGTGTGGACATTGATGGCAACTCCTAAGAGAAGTCCTCACCAAAATGCTTTGAAACACGCTCAACATGATGGGCCTCAACAAGACCGTTATAGTCTAAAATCTTAGATACTCCATGATAGTACTCTCTGACCTCACCATCATGAGGCCAGGATCCCTCCATATCACGATAAAGATCAAAGATCATGTCCTCATTTGTAAGAGTAGTGACAGTGGGTAAAGAAGCATCAAAGTGACCCACATGCATCCATCTGGCTATTCTTAGCAAACATTTATTTGGAATAGGAATGAGCTTTTTGATAGGGCCTAATGTAATCAAATATCCATGTCATGATCAAAGAAGAGTGGCTAAAAGCTAGAGCCCCTCACTGAGAAATATGATAGAAGTCCTTGTAGACCATAGCCAAAATATCTGGTCCTCAAGCATAAACTGTGCCCTCAATACCATGAATGATGGGTGCCCAACACCATCTCAAATGAGTTGAGGCCTTGTCTCTTCACAGCCTCAAGGCAATCAAACCAATCAAGAATCTCCTCAGAAGAGGGATGTGAAGTCGAGGCACAGAAGTGAGTTAGACTCTAGTCTGATCCCTAGGGTGACTAACCCCCATGAACTCTGCCCAAGATGCCTTGTCCTCGAAGAACTTGTTAGCTAGAAGGACTAGAGGATGTCCTCTCATAGGAACTCCAAGTATATGATAGGCATCAAATAGAGTGATGGTCCACTCTCCAGAGATCTATGGGAACCTGAATGTGTTTCTATATGTGTCCCAGTAGGTCAGAATATCACAACATATATGGGACACTAGGTGAATAACAGGCACACGACAAACTCTAGCTAGACATGTCCTCCTCAAAATGCTATGGTCCTAAATGCTTAGTGCAGTAAACATCCCTAAGAGCTATTCTTTCTCTCGACGGGCATTCCATCAGATACACATGTCCTACAAGATCAAAAGAGAACTTTATATTAGATCTCGTAAACTCATAAAAATCTCTATAAATCATAAAATTGTAGAAAACCTTACAAAAAAAAAAGTGTATAACCCCTCAAAATTGTAATAAACAAGTGAATACAATAGCCAAAACAAGTTAGATTGGAGTGAATTGAGCATCAAACAACATGAAATTTCAGTCAAAATCAACCCAACAGGGTCACCCCGGGTGACCCAGGTGTTCTGCAGGATCTCCCCTGGGCAACCCTGCTATTCTATAGGATCTCTCTCGGGAGACCCTATTGTTAGATAGGATCTCACCTGGGTGACCTACTTGACAAAAGGGGTGACCCTAGAGGGAGATCTCTTGATCAAAAATTGCTTTAAAAACCTCATTTTTTAGCTAATTTTAGAAAATGAAAAACATATTTTACTCTAAATGACAAAATAGAGACAATGCAACAAGAAAAATTGACAAAAATAGACAATTTCAAGAGATTTTTCACAAAATTCAAACTAAGGTTTAGAGAAGGATTTTTTACAATTTGCATACCTAATTCTCCATCACTAAAGAAGAGACGGCCATCTTTGCGATCTCCTCGATGATACCTTTCCAACAACTGCTCACACGATCAATTCTATCATCATTTCACTCCAATCTCACAATTTGACTTGCTTTGTTTGCCCTTAGCTTAGTTTCATTTGTGCATTTTAGATTAGTTCTTTTATTTTATGTATCTCTTTTGTGCATCATTTTGCATGCATTCATTCCTACAGGTCTAAACTGACAAAGGCAAACAACTAGTCAAACTTAAACGATCCATGGTAAGTTCATCATTTTAGTTTTCATTATTCATTTTGTTACATTTAAATATCAGACTAATACTAGTTATTATAGGTACAATTATAGGAAAATCAATAGGTAATGCCTAGTTCAGGAACAATACCTACCTTTCATGTAGACTACCATCCCCAAGGGCACAAATATGTAACACAAAAATCACGTATAGCCTCCACGAGGACCCCTATGATGATTTTAATCCTTGTCACATACATGTAAGCATGAAATAATGTCCTCTAAGTACCAAACATCTTGATGATGTGTCTTTTTTTTTTTTGTGTTGTTTCCTCTTTTTCAATTTCTCTCTCTCCCTATTTTCGACTCTTTTCGACACTATTGTGACACTTGTCGATTTGTATTTTCTGAGCTTTTGACCCTATTCCTAATCCTTGTGAACATATTGTAGGTGAGTTTTCACCTTTCCCCTATGTTTTTCATCTTATGCACCCCCTAGAAGCCTTCTAGAGGTGCCCCCTATCCATCTCCAACTTTTGGTTTTCAGTTTCACTCAACCAATCCAACTATCCCCCTATTATTTCTAGATCTTCCCCAGGAGATCCTGCAGGTGCAAATGGAGATTTGGATTCTTGCACATGACTAACCTATTTCCAGAGGAAGAACCCATCCTTTTCCTCTCTTCTATCATCTCCCTTTTGTTGTTCTTCAGAAAACCCTTTCTTGCCTAGATCTCCCCCGGGAGACCCTACTGACGAAAGGGGTGACCCTGTGACATTTCTAGCCGTAGAAAAATTTGAATTTCTCGCTCAAAAAAGCTTCATTTTCACCCGTTTTTCTTCTAGTTCGCATGATTTTGATGCCCAATATGGAGTTGACTATTAAATGCACCCACACATGCATAATTAACTCCATTTGATCTAAAATTAACAACTCAATCAATCTCATGCATTCTTTCAACTCCAATTCCTCTTTAGTGATAAGCTATTATTGATTTATCACTCCATAGTTAGCTGATTTCACTGGGTAATCAACCTTGTTAACTCCCAAATCAATCCTTGTTAACTCATCAACCAAATGAGTTAACTTCTCAATCAATCCCATTCTTCAAACCTATAAATACCTCTCCCTCAAGCACAAAGGGACGCAAATTCATTATGCCTACAACTCTTGCCAATGTTTTCTCTCCAAATCAGTATTCTAATGCTCTCACAAGGTGAAGGTGCATTTTGCTTTATTCATTGTTCAACCAAGCATCATTACGCTGATTCATTCAATGCCATTGTACTCAACCAAAGCTCTCATTGAGCTCTTTCAAGATTCAACAAGATTATTTTTACTTCTTTGTGTCATTTTGTCATCAAGAGGTCTTCCCACAACTTCAAAAGGACTCGAGGTTGCCAACATCAAGGATTTATAAGGGTAGTGGAGTCACACAAATCTTCATTCTTTCAAGTTCCTCTATTGCTTTATTCAATTGATGGTAATTAGAAAACCAAAAATTTCTCTTCAGAATAGTAAATCTTTTCTTTTTCCTTGATAGAATAGATCTTTCCTATTAGAGTAATTGTTTTCAAATTCCTAGATCTAGACTATTTGTAGAAGGAATTTCCTTTCATAGATTAGATTATTTTAAAACAATCAAAAACCCAAAAACATAGATTAAACTTGCATTGGAAAGCATCATATTAGCTTGCATTCATATTTCCCTTTCATAGATTAAAGAGCACTTTTCATTTCCAAAATACTAAAAAAGCACAAAAACACGTTTGCATATCATTTAGCTTTGCATGCATATAGAAACCCTAGAAAAAGATAAACTTGCAAACCCTTGATACCATCACGAGGTAAACCACGATAAACGATTCAATCAAACCCTTGATCACATCACAAGTTTAACACAAATCAAAGCATAACCAAACCCTAGGTCAAAACCCCTAAGTCTAGTTAAGGTTGGTCATCACATATTTACCTCTATCTTGGCTCACGAATGTGCCTGGGAGTGAGAGGAGAGTGGGTGAAGGCTATCCTCAGTGAGATTGAGGAAATCAATCCATGACAACAATAGGAGAGATTTGCTTTACCACATCAAGATCTATTTGTGCAGAAGAACAAAGACAACTCCAAATACAATGAGAACTCATTCAACGAATCAAGAGACAAGAGGACATAAAACTACTTACCCACACAAAGGTGGAATAGAAGAAACCTCAATAGGAGAAGAGAAACTAGTGACCCTTCAGGTCAAAGGGTTATCTCAACAACAACTAGCATCAAAAGAAACATTCAAGTTAGCACACAACAACAAAAGCCACAGAACTTGCCGACCCCTCTTTGCAAAGTCCAACTCTCCAATGAGCCAGACCCTCACCGTGTCTCACCTCCTCTCGAATGGCTACTTCCATGAGAGTGAGAGTGACGTGGTAGATCTCCCCATGCCAAGGAGGGAACGGTCTATGTGCATGTCAAAATCTGACCTGACAGTCCCACGCAACTAGAGTCACGATTTTGAGTGTACAATGACAGTGGAAGTGGTCCCAAGATCTCTTACATCAACAGCTTTGAGAAGATGTGTTTGATTCTATATGAAGAACCTAGATTGATTTGGGATCTAGGGATTGATTGGATGTAATTTTTTTATCATTTCTTGGGAACAAGTAATGTCAGGAAGGGAGGACTGTGATATCCCCATGCTGTGATGGTCATATTTGATATGGCTGGAACAAAAAGAGAAGTAACTTAAGTGGTTCTATTTTTAATTAATTTTATAAAGTGTTCTAATTTTGAATTACTTTATAAAAGTATTCTATTAAGTTGCTTAAGTTAACCCAAAAACACTTTATAAAATAAAGTGGTCTTGTGTACACAAAAACTATTATTTAATAAAGTTCAAGTGTGATCGTTTACATAAAAACATTCATTTAATAAAATTAGGTCAGCCTAATTGAAGAAGGTTTTAAAAGGAATAGCTGGGAGTCATTTGGATATTATTGAGTGATGTTGTTTTGTCTTGAATATAAGTTCTTGGTTTCATCTGAGTTCAAGGAGATGATCCCTTGCAATTCATGGATAATCTGATGAATTGGACAAAAACCCAATTTCATCAATGAGGTGAAATTACTTTGAATTTCATAGTTGAGCTTCAAAGATTTGTTCCAAATTTCTTTGTGTTGAATTTATTAATTAATTTTTTGATATTTGGTTGGAGACCATTGTCGAGTTTACTGAAGATCATTGGATTAAATTGAAGATATTGAAGGTTTCATAGAGGGTTTGAAGATTCTTGATTTTTTGAATTTGATTGAAGATATTCATATGATTAAGAGCACTGAATTCTGCTGAAGGAGGTTATATGCTACATTGAAGACTTTGCACAAAAGTTAAATGTGGATTTTAGCCTCTTGAATCACTCGCCACCCTCTCCATATGGATTTATTTGCTAGATAGGCTAGCACATCCTAGAATATCAGCAATCTACCATAACCTATGATAGAAAAGCATTCAACAATCATTCACTTCATAGCAATTAGGCCTGAGACATCAACAAGTAACATACACAATGATTACTTTGTGCCAGCAATTACATATTGGAACCAAATGACATAATCTTTTGGTAGTGAATTCATATCACAAGTGGTACAACCCTTGGAGCACTTGATAGGAAGACTTTGGCATCATAAACACCAATAAGGACGAATGGTTTGTGTTGGGACATCAGATAATATTTAGTATTCATAAATTTATTACCTTGAAGGTAGCGATCAGTATATCAGGAGCTAGTGATCAGATATCAAAGATTATTGCAACCATTTATTCGCAGTGATCCACTCACAGTAGTCTAGGTATCTATTTTACATTATGTTTGAACACCAATTTGGTATGTAAGTGTTATCTTCATAATTGCATTGTAAATAGCAGTATTTCAGCACTTGAAGGCATCCAAACTACTACAACAGATCAACATCAGCATTGTATCGAAACTTGGCATCTAGTTCGTATGTTATCAGTGGCACATTTACCTTGATTTGTAATAGCATATGGACATTGTAGCAAGCTATGCTTAAAGTCATCCAAATAGACAAAATAGAGATTTCAATTATTAGTGAGTTCTAAGTTGAATGTTTATTCATTACTATCTTTGATGCTTGCATTCAATCATTGTAATTTGAAGTCAAATTAGAAGGTTGTCAATATCATTTATTCATATCTTTAATTTGAATAATACTATTATAAACATTTGGCTTGTTCATCAACATATTTATGTTTGTTGGTTGAAGTAAATAGATAAAAAGTTGTAAAGGAAAATCAGAATACAGTCTAGGGTTAAAGGCAGGAAAAGATAGGAAACCTAGGGTTTTGAGAAGAAAAATGAAGTGCAGGAAACTAGGACATAATTGGAAGGATAAAATTTGAAGAATTTGTTAAACCCTAAGTTTGGGATATGACAATAGGACTGTGCAAGAGATGTCTAGGGCAATGTTGAAAGATTCAAATCTACTTGATATGTATTGGAAGGATGCAGTTCATACTATTGTCTATCTAATCAATAGATTGCAATTGAGTGTCAACAGCACTAGGACTCCTTATGACCTATGGTATAGAAGACCTCCCACAGTCAAATACATTAGGATCTTTAGCAGTAAATTCTATATCATTAGAGATGAAGAAGACCTAGGAAAGTTTGATTGAAGAAGTGATGCAGGAATCTTTCTTAGCTACTCAACCAAAAACAAGGCCTATAGATGCTACAACATGAGGTTGGGAAAGATGATTGAAAGCACAAATGTTAAGGTAGATGAAGACCTATATCAGATCACGCATGAATCAAAGGACTCTGAATCAGATATCTTTCCATGTATTATAGATGAAGAAGAAGTAAAAGAAGAAAAGGAACAAGAACTAGAGAAGATGCCTAAGACTCCAACAAAGTATGTTCAGAAGAACCACTCGATAGATTAAATTATTAGAGATAAGAATGAAGGTGTGCAGACAAGGAGAAGGCTTGCTAAGACACATGAGCAAGTAAACTTGTGTTTGTTATCAAGAGTGGAACCCAAAAACTTTGATGAAGCTAGCAAGGATGATGGATGGATAAAAGCCATGGAAGAAGAGTTGGATCAAATTGAGAAGAATCAGACATGGGAATTGGTTCCTAGACCAACAAACAAGAATGTTATAGGAACAAAATGGGTGTTCCAGAATAAACTGAATGAAGAAGGTGAAGTTGTAAGGAACAAGGAAAGACTGGTATGCAAAAGATACACACAAGTAGAAGGTATTGATTTTGAAGAGACTTTTTTCCTGGTATCAAGGATAAAGGCAATTAGAATGTTCCTTGCTCTTGTTGCTCATAAGAACTTCAAGGTACATCAAATGGATGTTAAGTCAACATTTCTGAATGGTGAGCTAGAGGAAGAGGTTTACATTGAACAAACTAATGGTTTCTATATATCAGAAGATCTGGATATGGTGTGTAGACTCAAGAAGGCTTTGCATGGCCTTAAAAAAGCACCTAGAGCCTGGTACGCTAGATTGGACAAGTACTTACTTTAGCAGGGCTTCAAGAAAGGTACTACAGATAGCAATATTTATATCAAGGAAGAAGGAGACATGATATTTATAGTTGTAGTATATGTTGATGACATCATCTTTGGTGGAGATGATGATATGTGTAAGAGGTTTGCAGAGGAGATGCAAAAAGAGTTTAAGATGGCTATGATTGATGAAATGTCTTTCTTCCTTGGACTTCAAATTACTCAGCTAGATGGTGGTATCTTTATTTCTCAAGATAAGTATGTCAAAGATTTGTTGAAAAAGTTTGGTATGGAGGATTAAAAACCAATGAACACTCCCATGGTCATTAGATGTCACTTGAGCAAAGATGATGAGTCTCTAGAGGTGGATTAGACTATCTATAGATATATGATTGGAGGACTATTGTACTTGACTGCTTCTAGACCTAATATTATGCATGCAGTATGTGTGGCTACCAGATATCAATCCAATCCAAAGAAAACACATGAGAAGTTAGTGAAAAGGATATTTAGATATCTGAAAGGAACTACAGACTATGGCCTATGGTATCCAAGAGGTAATGACTTTGATATTAGTGCATACACCAATGTTGACTAGGTTGGTTGTGTTGATCTAATAGAAGTACAAGTGGAGGTGCTTTCTTTTTAGGAATAAAATTGGTTTCATGGCAGAGCAAGAAGCAAGATTCAATGTCCTTATCTACTATAGAGGTAGAGTACATTTCAGTAGCATCCCACTATACACAAGTGTTGTGGATGAAGCAAACCCTGAAGGATATCAAGGTATTGTATGATAGGCCTATTTCTATCTTGTGTGGCAATATAAGTGCTATCAATATTTCAAAGAATCCAGTGATGCATTCTAGAACCAAGCAATATAGCAATCGAATATCACTTTTTCAGAGAGAAGGTTGTAGACAAGGAAGTGAAGTTGGAATATGTTCCTACTAAGGATCAAATAGCAGATATTTTTACAAAGGCTCTAGCGAAGGATACTTTTGAGGATCTCCGGAAGAGGTTAGGGGTAATTTCCCCCATCCTTCTTCTTACTAGATGCATAGTGGTGTATCTGTCTAGGGGGAGTTCATGTTATATCTTGTTCCTGGACTAATGGTGGCTACCTCTCAAAGGGATCAAGTAGTGGTTGCCGATGTTAGGGGGAGCTTGTTTGTTGCAAGAAGAAGCCATGACCTAAGAAAGAATGTGCAGGTATGTGGTCTCTGATTGAGGCAATGATTTCCCTTGGCCTTGATGTCAAAGGGGGAGAAAATCATATATGTGTTGCCATCAATGCCAAATGGGGAGATTGTTACACATATGGTTCATAAGGTTGTCATTAATGTCAACACTATCACTAGGTTGTCATTGATGCCAACACTATAATGGTGGTGTGATGGTGTTCATGGTTGGATGTCATGTCCTATCAAACAAGAGAAGAAGATACAGATCATGGTTGAATCCAACAAGAGAAGAAGATACAATTCATGGTTGGGTGTCATGTCCCATCCAGTAAGAAAGAGAGAAGATATAGTTCATATTAAAATGGGAATTAAAAGCACAAAGATGATCAAATGTATTGTTGATGCTACTGATGTCCTATAGTATGTATGATCCAAGTTCCATGATGATTGCATTACCAAAAGAGTGTTTTGTTGTTGATTCTTTGAAGACAATGTCACCTTTGTGAAGATGTTCTATACAGGATAATGGAATGCTCCACATTCCTCCACATGTGCATATATGGACATACAATTTTGGAATTATGTTTAGAATGCATTAAAGGTGATAATTCTAAGTTTTTAGATCATTTGTCCTTCCATTGTGAAAGTTATGCATGAGAGAGTACCAACATGTGTTTTGGCAGAGTAAGCTAGTGATGAAGCCCTGTTGGGATGCTTCGCATTCCTACATAAGCAAATAATTGCCTTTGTAGTTTTAAGGATATTTTTATGGACGTACATTACATGCTTCTTTGTAGTTTCAAGGTTCTTGGTGGTCCACAACTCAATTTTTCAAATGACAACATGTTGTAGTGTGTTTCAGATGACAAATTGTTCCTAGAGTTCATGATTGAAGATGTACCGCACAATTCTCTAATGTGTGGTGGCAAAGGTGTGTTTGGAGATGTTGTATGAGTCATGTGGACTCATTTAGAAGAGTTTTCATGAAGATATTTCTTGTTTCCAATACCACACAAAGTTTTTAAGTTGATGTGGTCGTTATGCTTCAAGTTTTCATATGTTTTGTTTAAATTTGTCCTATTTTCAAATGAATAGAGCGTGCAGATGTAATTCCTTGGTGTTTGAAGCTGTGAAGGATGTTTCGGACTTGGTTAAGCAAGTGTTGATGTCTGCAAGGCTTGGATCTTCTACTAGTGTAATGTGTGGCTTCACTTAGGACCTATCTTCTACACATTTCATATTGTGTGTTGTTTGGCCAACTTGTAAATGTATTTTTCATGTTGTATTTGGCCAAAAAGCAATATAATCAATGTAATATCTATTGCAAGGTGTGCACACTAGTCTCTGTGTCCTATGCCACATAGTGCTTGGGTTCACAACAAGGCTTAACCACCTCCCGTGGATTCATTAACTTTGACAGTTTATCAAGCATTAACAGGTCGATCTTATGGTGCAATGACAACCGTCTCGCTAAAAATATCATGTATAAATAGTGAATGAAATTGAATAAATTAAAGTGTGATTGCAATGTGATTGAAAAGGCTCACAAATAGATAAAAGGCAGAATGAATGCATTGTTGGTGACCGACTAAAGGAGAAAGAGCAGAAGTTGTTGATGTTGTCCTAATTCATCTTGAAGACATATTTGCGATAGTGATCAAGTAAAGAGTGTGTCTGATTGATCAGATCATCAGAAGAAAGTGAGAAGAGGTAGAAGTGCAATCATCAAAGATGTGAGCTTCAATATCAGTTTTTTAACAGTAGATAGACTGTCCTACTATAATCCTTTGTGTGTTCTCAATTTAGGGAGTAGATGCTTCCTTGGAAGTAACCCTAAAGCAAAGTCATCAAGGAGTGTCACATCTTATTTTATGGATGATATTATTATTTTAGATTATTTAGCATTTACTATGATTGTTTTACTATGAGTGATTCCATGTGTGTGAAAGTAATTTTTGTAATATTATAAATGTGTGATTTTTAAAAGTTGATTTAATAATTAAATATTATTGGAACAATTATGGATATACATTATGATTGGCTTTGGCTATGATTTTGGGAAACTAACCTATTTATGTGGAGTTAAGTGTGACTGAATGCAGGTACTCGTCGAAGACGGGAACATGGTTGAGGTAGAGATGTTCTAGCCACTCAACAAGAACTGATAGGATGGAAAAACCTGATGCACTCACACACTCGCATAGTCTCATGTCATATTGCATTTTGAATGGATTTAATATGCACAATTGTATGGATAATGAATGTGATTGATGTTTAAATACTTTTAAAAATAGTATTTTAATTTCTACAGTAAGTCCTTTTGAATGCATGATTTAGTCATAAATATATTATGTCCCTTTGAATTGCATTAATAGAATTATGTATATTATTAATTGTATTATAAATTATAAAAGTGTTTTCTATATTTAAATAAATTGGATTAATAAATATTATTATATATTTTTGAATACCTCTTGTTTGATTTAAAGTGATTATGTTTTATTAAAAATAAATAAATCATATTAATAATATATATTATAATTAGATATCTAAATAAAGGAATTAAAAGAAAAGCTTTTATCATGCAAAAGTAGGGAGAGTGATGGTAATAACAGAGTTGATTTGTTTAAAGAAAAAGATCATTGGTTTTAAATGCTAGAGAGGCATGCAAATAGAAATAATCAGATAGTTTTCAAGAAGGAAGAGAGCCAAATATACAAAAAACCCAACGCCAAGAACAAAGAGGATTCTAAATAAAAACAAAGGATAGAAGAAAGGGAAAAATCACCATTATTCAGAGCGATGACATGATAGAAGAGATCAGTGATAGGAGAGGAAGAAGAATCACAGTGGCAGGGGATAGAATTGACCCTTAGACAACAAAGGAATCAGGTATTTTTCTTGAGTTTTTCTTTGCATAGAATTGTTGAGGAATATTTTTAAGTTTTAGGTCTATTAAATCAATTCATGTTTGGTCTAGTATTTTATCCATGTTACCAGCCTTCTTTTTCCTTTGCATTTAGATTTTGGGATTAACCTTCTTGTCTTGGTAGTTGGCCTAAGTTACCCTTCTATTTCTGCAAAAAGAAAAGACTAACCACCTCCTCCTCTTGTCCAGCCTAGTGGTTAAATTGACTCCTTGTATTGTTGGCCTAATCTATTTTTCTAATGGCCTACTAGTGTTAGCCTAAAAATTAGTTTTATGAACATTTAAATATATTTTGTAGTCGTTGTTAGTGTTATCTCATGCCTACATTTATTTTTCTATGTTTTACCTTAGACTTAGCCTTCTCTCCTGTTTGATATCAACCTTAACTCATGACGGTCTATGCTTGCCAATTGATGGCATGTTCTTGCTAATTGACAGCCTAATTCGTTTGGTATGTTTAAACACTAGTCAACTGACTTAAGTCCCTATCACAACTTTTCTTTATTCTTTTTTTCTGTTTGTTAAAAACTCTATTGCTGCCAATTTTCTTGTTCCTACCATAATAGACTTATCTTATTATAAATAGAAAATTAATCGTTGTCCTAATAGTGTCAAGGGTAGTTAGTTTAACCGAATACTATTAGTCCTATAGCTGTTATTAATTTACCATTGTTGCAGTAGTTACCTTACCCCTATTGCGGTGTAGTTAAAATACCCGTCGCAACCAATTAATTATGTATTAGACTTCTTGTGAGTTCCTATAGCATGATTTATAGATGTCTATAGATTATTATATAAAGTTCTTGTAGCTTCATTTAAAACTCTTTGATTTATTATACATATATTAGACATGATTATTGTATCTTGTAATTATTATCAGATGATTTATAGCATGAAAGACAATGGACTTTGTATATTCTTTTATAGTGCTAACACTTGGATTAAGCACGTGATTTTTAAGATTTAATAACTTTTATTGATTCATGTTGATGAGATTTATCTTTTACTTGAAATGATGTAATTAAGTGGATTATTTACTTCATATAACTTTTGTGATGGAATGAGTACTTTACATGGAGCAGAAGCTTCCTTGGGAGTGGCCCTAAATCAAAATTACTTAGAGAGTAACAACTTCCTTGGGTTATAGCTCCTAAAACAAAGTTATTATTTGAGCTTCATATATTGTGAGTTAATCCTCATCATGGTTTTTCCCTTCTAGGGTTTTCCACATATATCTAGTGTTATGTGTTGATGTGCATTGTGTTAATATTTCATGTTCATGTTTATGTTGTAATGATTAAGTTTTGACCTACTCTGGATAAGTTGAAACTGTTAAAAGTGAAAATACTTAGATACTGATTCACCCCCCCTCTCAGTATCTTGGTGTGTTCAACAAAGACAACAAAATAACACACAAATTAAGATTTTTGTAAATTATTTAAGATGGGTGCCAACACTAGCTCTAGTTGGGGACATGTATCAAACAGGCACAAGTATCTAGAAGAATCTCTAGGGGAAAGCTACAAAATAGGAATGGGACAAATTACACAAACATATTTACCTTTTTTTATTTTTACTTTTTTCTTATTTCCTAATTTCTTTTCCAAAAATGACTTTTGAGGAAATAGGCAAATTAAATAATTAAATTAATGCAATTAATTACACAAGGCAAGTGCAACATAATTAACCCATATTTAATATTTTCCAATAACCAATGGAATTAAATCAATTTCCCATTATAATGAAAATCCTACCTATTAAATGCAAAATACTTCATTTCGGAGATAAGATTAAATTCACTTTATTTTTCTTCTACTAGAATAAAATAATGCACTAGAATTTTTTCACTAAGAAAAATTAATCCTTTTTCACTCAACCATAAAATATTTTGCAAACATGAAATACACACATTTTGAGATAATTTTAAATGCAATTCAAAAGCTAAAGGAAACACATGCAAATAACTCATACACACTTTACAGGTTTCCACAACACATGTGGACTCTAAAATTGCCACCAATTCAGATCTAAGTTTACACCGAGGTTCACAAGACTCATCTTCCACTCAAACCAAGTGAGATAGAGGTTAAAACATAAACTTTTATTCCAAATATGGTCATCTCCAACATAACTTCCATTGGGGAATAACTCTATACCTGCATGCTCAACTCAAACACCAAGTGTACCTACTCCACATAATAATAGAACTAAAGCAACATAATCCACCCAAAATGCTATAAAGCATTACATTATATCAAATCATTACATCTAACTATAAATCATCTAAAACTAGCATGATCCAAGAATAAGATGCATAATAAACTATATTTCATAGTGTTGAACAAATCTAATAAACACAACTATAGTAAATATAGTAAAAACAATGTAGCTAAAACATTGTAATGATCTAAAATGCATAAGCTCAACATATGCATCCCATAATGCATAATCATAATCCAATACAAATACAAAACCTCATCAGAAGTACCTTGATGGTCATACAAAACATCTCCACAAAAGCATCCAAAAGACACCATCATAGCCCCCGAATTCCACAAAGGACCTCATCAACAAGTTCATTGCAATGACTCATAACACAAGAATCACATAATACTCTAATAAGTACTAAACACAATGTATATCATATGAATAAAAAAGCACACCAAACAAACACAAGGGTGGGCATTACAATATGTCCTCCACATTGGAACCACATGGAAGGTTTGGTTGAACACTCATTCAATTGAATCTAGAAAAAAAAAATCCCAAAAGGGTGACACAACTTCATGCTTCCACCCCAATATTAATCTTGATAACTCAACAAGGTCATAAGTGAATTTTACAAATTAATGTACAATTAAAGGTGCAACTCCTAGATATTTCAACCAAGTTCTACCAAGTGAAATATGCAAATCTATTGAATGTAGTTACAACATGAAATAGCACAAGTACTTCCTTAGATCCAACTATAATTGGTAGCATGAGACATTCCAAAGTATAAATCAATATCCTATTAGTAATTCTTAATGATACTCTTCAATATGTGTAGAATTTTGGTTCCAAATGATTAGCTACCGAAAAGTCTTTCATACTTATGTTTTACTGATTTGAGTATATCATGAATTATTAGTCTTTTTCTTCCCAACAATATACAATATTGACCATAATGATTATTTTATAGAATCTCCTCATCAAAAATTTTAATCAATGGAGGAGGAGAGGAAGATGCATCCTTAGTTTTTATTGCTCCTACAAAAGTATGTAAATGTGATGTATCCTTAGTTTCTACATGATAACCATCCATAATATATCATCTTCCTTATGTATGTCATCCATAGTAATAGTATTTTTTACCTTCATATTGTTTATTTGAGAAGCGAATAGATTAGTGTAATTTTGCAAATTCCTATTTACATTTGCATCAAAAACATTCCATTATCATTAACACCTTTAACATGGATCATGGTGTTATCTATACCATCTTTCACTTTATGTTTTAGACATGATCAATATGCTACTATGCAAGTGCACACACAATAGTACACAATCCCATGAGTAGCTCCTTTCACCATGTCATGTGTGCAACATCAAGAATCATGTCACGAAACTTGAAATTCACTCCCCAATTCATGTGTAGCCCTTTATATTATGTACCACTTACACAAAATTAAGGATCATATCACATAGATTTAGTGATAATTTTGTCTATATTTTGCACCACACTTGCATCACTATATGTTAGTAAAAATAAGGTGCATAGTACAAATCTTGGTATAGAACATCATACATCTCAAAGAATCATGCAACTATATTGCACATATTCTAGAGTTATTTCATGGCATGCCACTTGTTATCACAATGTGTAGCCAAAATCTTAACTATCAAATTTAGATCAAGAATTATATATTGAAATCCAGCTGATTTAACTTCCATAATGGCATTTGCATTCATGATAATGTAAATTATAAATATACATATGTAACATAATATATAGCTGTAAGCTAGAAGTGCATAATAGGATAGTTAGGATTAAAAATACAACCATACATCTTCATAAGAGTGTTCCTGATGAAGGGGGTAAATCACAAAACACACAATAACAGATATTGAACACAGTAAATAGAACTTTCTTTTATTGAACTAGGCAACTCTTTACATTACAGAAGCTCAATTACAATCAGAGGATGAATCCTCTACTAGCTACAACACATTACAGCTTTCCCAACCTCAAGACTCTAGAATCTTCAGCCTTCTGTAACCCCAAATCAGCTAGGGTTTCTATTTTCCCACCTATTCTTGACTCTACACTGGCCCCCCTTAACTCTACTACTACCCAGGGTCCCAAAATAGTCATAAATAGCACTTTTTGGTGGCTTCCAGCTAAATTTCAAATTTTGCAACTCCCTCCAAAAGTAGGTCAACTTCTGGGAAGCATAACTTTTGATCTAGGTGTCCGATTGATGAATCGTTTTAAGCGCTGGAAAGCTCGCGATGTGAACTATCACGCCAGAAATTTGTAAACAGATTTCCATCAACTTTTCAAGATGTTATGGAAAGTTTTAGTGCCTCATATCTCATTCTGAAAAATTTTCAGGGGCTTTTCAGATTACAAAAACTTTAATATCTTTCAGCTCACAAATGATCTTTACTTGATTCCTTTGCCAAAGGTCTTATATTTCCATTATGTAACTTTCTGGAAGTTTTTTGTTTCGTTACGTGCCCAAATGCAAACATTCTAAAAATAGTAGGTACACTTTCCAAAATAGGCAGGTCGCTATTTTTAGCAGTTTTGGAAAAACTGAAAGTCCTACATTATTATTCTAGATATTATGGAACCAAAAACACTAATTATGGAAAGAAATGAAAGAAACTACAATGATTTTGAATTAACTTCTTTTTGGGTGATGCAAGATTGCCCTTACACCACTGGATGCTCCTGCATCAGACACCCAGGGTAATCTGAGAAGTGACCCTATCACGTCTCATATGTTTGTGTGAGGAAAACCCAAACGGTCAACCTCTGCCTTAGACAACCAAGAAGAATCTTCAATAGGCCTTCCTTTCCATTTTACCAGATATTTTTCATATTGCTTGTTCCAAGTACTTCTTCCCACACAGCTATCCAAGATCTCTTCTATCTCCTCCATTGAAGTAGATGCCGGAATACTCCACTGCACTTCTATTGGTCCATCCTCTGTTCCACCTTCATGATATTCTGATAAATCACCAATGTTGAAAATAGGGGAAATATTAATCCCACTCGGCAGTTCTACCTCATATGCATTTCCTGAATCATGCTTCTTCAGAATTCTGCATGGTCCAAATTTCTTCATTTTCAACTTATTGTATGTTCCAATTGAGAACCTTTCTTTTCTCAAGTGAACCATGATTTCATCTCCTACCTAGAATTCCTTATATCTCCTCTTCTGATCTGCCTTAGCCTTGTACTGAATATTCATTTTATTGGTGTGCTTTCTCACCTCTTCATGCAAATTCTTCAGATGTTCTACAAAGTCTTCAGCTTCAGCACTTGTCTTTTCTCCATTGTCCAGCTTCCTTAACTCAGAAGCATTTCTTGGGCTATTGCCATATACAATCTGGAATGGTGATTTACCAATACTCCTATTGACAGAATTGTTGTAATCAAATTCTACCTGTGGTAAAATCAAATCCCATCCCTTGCGCTTATCTCCTACTAAGCATCATAGCAAGTTAACCCAACTCCTATTCACCACTTCAGTTTGTCCATCAGTCTGTGGATGGTGTGCAGAACTAAACTTTAAATCTGTCTTCAACTTCTTCCACAATGTCATGTAGGAATAACCAACAAACTTGGTATCTCGATCTGAAACTATTGGTAGACCATGTAGTCTCACCACTTCCCTAAAAAATAACTCTGCAATATGAATAGCATCATTAGTCTTCTTACAAGGAATAAAATGTGCCATCTTTGAGAATCTGTCCACCACCACAAAAATAGAATCATGCCCTCTCTGTGTCCTTGGTAAACCAAGAATAAAATCCATACTAATATCATCCCATGGCTTCTCTGGTATAGGTAATGGTTGATACAATCCTGTATTTTGACTTGTTCCTTTTGCCATCTGACATACTCTGCAACTTTGCACAAACTTCCTCACATCCTGCTGCAGCTGTGGCTAATAATAATTTTCACCAACAATAGAAATGGTCTTATCTCGACCAAAGTGTCCAGCCAATCCTCCACTATGCTTCTCCTTAATCAGGTTCTCTCTCATGGAACTCCTCGGAATGCACAACTGGCTTCCTCTAAACAACATGCCATCTTGGATTATGAAATCCAACCATTTTGTCCTATCCAAAGTAATAGGCTTCAGACAAGCTTTCCAAGCCTTTGCAAAATCTAGATCTTCAGGATACAAACTTTTGAGCTCATCGAAACCAACAACCTCTATCTTCATCGAACACAAAGGTATAACTCTGCAAAAACTCAACCCATTTTAAGTGCCTTTGGTTCAACTTCCCTTGACTATTAAGATACTACAAAGCTTGATGATCAGTATATAAAAAAAACTCTTTTGGCAACAAATAATGTCTCCATTCCTTCAAAGCCTGAACTATTGCATAAAATTCCTGATCATAAACAGAATACTTTTTCTTGGCATCATTAAGCTTCTCACTAAAATAGGCAATGGGCTTACCTTCTTGGCTCAAAACAACTCCTATACCACTACCACTAGCATCACAATCTACTTGAAATACCTTATTGAAATCTGGAAGTGCCAAAACAGGTTGTTCTATGACTTTTTGCTTCAATGTATCAAAGCTCTTGTCTGCTCCTTTAGTCCATCTAAACTCTTTTCTATCCCCTCTCATTGTCTCAGTTAGAGGTGCACAAATGTTACTGAAATTCCTGATAAATTTTCTGTAAGAACTTGCCAAACCATGAAAAGGTCTTACCTCTATTGCACTCCTTGGCATAGGCCACTCAATGATAGACCTTACTTTTTATGGGTCCATCTTAAGACCTTCCTCTGAGACAACAAATCCCAGGTATACCAACTCCTTCTTTGCAAAACTACATTTCTTCAGATTAATCAGCAGCTTCTCCTCCCTCAGCTTCTCTAGAACTCTTCTGATATGCATTAGATGCTCATCCCAAGTCTTACTAAAAATCAAAATATCATCCAAATAAACAATAACAAAACTTCCCAAAAATTCTTTCAGTACCTCATTCATGAGCCGCATGAATGTGCTCATTGCATTGGTTAGCCCAAATGGCATGACTAACCAATCATACAAATCCTCCTTTGTCTTGAAGGCTGTCTTCCATTCATCTCCTTCTCTGATTCGAATCTGGTGATACCCACTCTTCAGATCAATCTTCATGATGTACTTGGATCCACTGAAACAATCCATTATGTCATACATTCTCGACAATGGAAATCTGTACTTGATTGTAATCTTGTTGATGGATCAGGAATCTGTACACATCCTCCACTCTCCATCTTTCTTTGGTGCTAGTACTGCAGGTACTGCACATGGACTTAGGCTCTCCCTTATCAGTCCCTTCCTTAACAACTCATGAACTTGTCTATTCAGCTCTTCATTCTCTACAAGTGTCATTCTATGGGCTGCCTTGTTTGGCAAATTAGCTCCTGGTATCAAATCCATTTGATGACTTATCTTCCTTACTGGTGGTAAACCTTCTGGTACATTATCAGAGATAATGTCCTGGAACTCTTCCAACATATCTGAAACTTCTGCTGGTACATCTTCACATTTCTCTTGACTAATCTTAGGAATCAATGCAAAGCAATGACGCTCATGCTTCATACCCTCCAAAAAATTCCTACCATCTACCAAACAAATTCTGGCAGTGCTACATACCTTTTCTTCCACCTCCTTTAAGGGCTTCAACTTATGATGAACTCCATCCTTTGTTAGGGAATATGTGTTTGCACGGCCATCATGGACGGTGCTCCTATCATACTACCACGGCCTCCCCAATAACATATGACATGCATCCATTGATATGATGTCACACAGCACCTCATCATGGTAGTCACCAATCTTGAACTTCACTAAACACTGTTCATTGACCAAAGCTCTATGGTCCTTCTGCAACCATGCAATCTAATATGGATGTGGATGTTTTCTTCTTGTCAACTTCAACTTGTCAACCATCTCCTCTGAAACAAGATTATCAGTGTTTCCACTATCAATAATAATATCACAACACTTACCTTCACATTTGCACCTTGTGCTGAATAAACTCTTCCTCTGATTAGGTTCTTTCTCCTCATTCAACAAAGTTCTTCTGACAACTAGGGTTTCTCCCCTTTCTGCATCTTCAGAGTGCTCAGACTGTGCATCTTCATCCACATGTGAAACTCGTGCATTACCTTCAAGTCTTCTATTCATCCTTCCTTGATGTTGCGGACACTCATATGCTCAATGCCCTTCTTCTCCACATTGGAAACAGATTCCTTTGAAACCTCCTCTTCCAGGTCCTCGCCTAGGTCTGCCTCTTCCTCCTCCTCTTTGCTCACCATTTTTCTGGTCACGAGGGCGGTAGGTATTATCACTTCTCTGATTTTGACTACTACCAACTTCTTCACTTTTCTTTGCATCTTCATTTCGGCCCCCATAGGGTCTTCCACCAGTCCTTCCGCCTTGACCTCTTCCCCTTTGCTTGTTGTCAAATCTTTTATTCAGCTTCTCTTCCACCTTCAAGGAAAACTGGTACGCATCTTCTATGGTGGTCATTCTGACCAAGCTCAACTCCTCTTGAATACTCGGCCTCAACCCATTAATGTAATGGGCTACCTTCTCCTTGTTGGGCTCTGCATGGCCTATCCTGATAGTAATTTTATAAAACTCTTCTATATACTTCTTAACAGACTTGTTACCTTGCTTTAGTCCTTGTAGCTTCTTCAGCAACTCCATCTCATAGTCCATAGGAATGAACTACTTCTTCAGTTTCTCCACCATCTAATCCCATCTGGTGATCTTTCCTTTTCCTCTTCTATTCCTCTCTAATTGGACCTCCTTCCACCAAATATTGGCGTGGCCCTTGAACTTTGTTTTTGCAAACTTTACCCGATCTGGGTCCTCCACATCTTCATACTCAAAATACTCCTCCATGTCATTGATCCAATCAATAGGCTATTCTGGATTCAAATCTCCAGAATATGTAGAAACTTCAATCCTGGGTCTCTTTCCAATCTTCGAAATGGCCCTCAACAACCTAACTTCTGCAACATCTCTGGTAGCTTCTTGTTCTTCCTCAGATAGCTCTTCTTCAGCTTCATCTTCACTTTCTTCTCTTATCCTCGGCTCAAACCCTCTTCGTAGCTCCTCTTGCAATGCATCAATTTGTCTTTGTAGGGCTCTAAAACCCTTTTCCATCAAAGCATTCCTCCCAATATGATTTCTTCATGGAGGCATCTTGGTCTCCACGGCAAACCCACAACCTCAGGTCCTGGTGCAAACTGCCTCACAGTCGGTGATCTGTCTACACACTCAGGAACCCTTGCTCTGATACCACTTGATGAAGGGGGTAAATCACAAAACACACAATAACAGATATTGAACACAGTAAATAGAACTTTCTTTTATTGAACTGGGTAACTCTTTACATTACAGAAGCTCAATTACAATCAGAGGATGAATCCTCTACTAGCTGCAACACATTACAGCTTTCCCAACCTCAAGACTCTAGAATCTTCAGCCTTCTGTAACCCCAAATCAGCTAGGGTTTTTATTTTCCCACCTATTCTTGAATCTACACTAGCCCCACTTAACTCTACTACTGCCCAGGGTCCCAAAATAGTCATAAATAGCACTTTTTGGTGGCTTCCAGCTAAATTTTGAATTTTGCAACTCCCTCCAAAAGTAGGTCAACTTCTGGGAAGCATAACTTTTGATCCGGGTGTCCGATTGACGAATCGTTTTAAGCGTCGGAAAGTTCGCGATGTGAACTATCATGCCAAAAATTCATAAATGGATTTCCATCAACTTTTTGAGACATTATGGAAAGTTTTAGTGCCTCATATCTCGTTCCAAAAATTTTTAGGGGCTTTTCAGAAAACAAAAACTTTAATATCTTTCAGCTCACAAATGATCTTTACCTGATTCCTTCGCCAAAGGTCTTATATTTCCATTATGTAACTTTCTGGAAGTTTTTTTCTTCATTACATGCCCAAATGCAAACTTTCTAAAAATAGCACGTACACTTTCCAAAATAGGCAGGTCACTATTTTTAGTAGTTTTGGAAAAACTAAAAGTCCTACATTATTATTCTAGATATTATGGAACCAAAAACACTAATTATGGAAAGAAATGAAAGCAACCACAATGATTTTGAATTAACTTCTTTTTGGGTGATGCAAGATTGTCCTTACACCACTGGATGCTCCTGCATCAGTTCCATGTACCATAAATCCTAGATTAATAAAATAGTATGTTCCAATTACCGTATCCTTCTCTATCTAATCCTCTTGTATCCACATTACTTCTACGCAATTACAACACATTTTGGACCTAATATAAAACATTTTCCCCTATATAACTTTGGATATACATAATTGGTATCAAATTAGTTCATCTTTCATGTTCTACTAAATAAGATTGGAGTATCTAAGCCTCAAAATCAAGTGACAAGATCCATTACGTTACCTTCCAATTCATTTTAAATGCATTTAGATGGACAAGGAGAAAGATGCATTTCACATGATGATCAAAGATAAAATTATAAATTCTCTTTGAGAATAATAGAACTTTCTATTCTTCTATTTTACAATAGTCCTAAATTTGACAATTACATCTATTGCTTAATCACCAAGTAACTATTTTTGTTGTTGAATCCCTCTAGATTCCAAGTGAATTTAGATACTTCTATGTTTGAGTGTAAAATAGATGTAGATATTGTAAACAATTGGTTATATTAGTTAGATTCATATTTCTCTATGAATGTTGTTTTAAAAGAATAAAATATCAAGATTGCACTTCTAAAATTATATTTATCCATCACAAAGTAGTACCAAGACCATGTTCTTTAGGAGTAAGACTAGATAGGAAGAAAATATGAGGCTACTTAGAAAATTTTCTTGGAAGCCTTCAAGGATGAATACTATCTTGAAGATGTCTATGATGGATGCTATATTTAGTAGCAACAACTATGCTAAGTACATAACTACATTATCTATGCCTACACTAATGCCTTCCATGAACTATGTAAAGTTAGGAAATTTTGAATAAAAATAATATAGAGTTCTCAAATATCACATGTCTTATACCCATTGATTCAATCCAAACTAAATCTATCCAAGGATAAGATGATGGGAGAATCCTATTTTTATGTACTTGTAATTGAGGAGAATTCAAGACTAAAGGGAAAATGAGAAACATGCCCTAAGTTAAATAAAACACCTTCTTTGGATAAGACCAAACCATTTAAGATTAGTGATGGTATGATAAACATAAATCTAGAAACCACTCCAACATAGGGTGCCATGTGCAAATGAATCTATTTGTACACATAGAAGCAAAGGGTTTTCATGAGATAGAGGTGGAGGACATGGACCTTGAAGCTACCTATATTTGTGAAACAACCACAATATCCATGCCAAATGAAAAAGAAAATAACTTGTTTTGTTCATGAATATGGGTGTAAATTTGTGAGTGCAATGGAAATCATTATTTTTTTTATTGATGGTAGTAGAATGAGGGACCTCATCTTTGAAGCTACAACCATGCACTTGAATCTACATATAATGTCTCATTCATAGCCTTATAGTTTTGAATAGATCAATGCCTATAGCATTAGAGGTATACATGGAATTTGCTAATACTTCTTCTTATATGGTATTGATCCTTTCTACAAGGATCCAGTATGTGAAATTGTGCCATTTGATTCCATTGACATAATCCTTGGGAACCCCTACCTTCATCATCACCAAGATGGTTACATAAACAATCCTTAGATAATCCCTATATTACTATTAGGAATTTGTAGGTCAAATAAAACCAATTCCACATAATCCAATAAGAGAAAAAGATGTAGCAAATAACCATAATGCAAAGATCAAATGAACAATCAACAAGATAACACAAGATATACCCTGAGAAAACCATCAAGAGGGAAAAACCCAGCCTCCAAAAGCATCCACACTCATATGTATTATTCAGCAATAAAAATATTACAATACATGCCGTGAGTCTCCATGAATACCTCTGAATCCATCAAGCACCTCCAATGCATCCTCCTACATGT
Source organism: Cunninghamia lanceolata (assembly GCA_027924645.1). NCBI lineage: Eukaryota > Viridiplantae > Streptophyta > Pinopsida > Cupressales > Cupressaceae > Cunninghamia > Cunninghamia lanceolata. The sequence continues at coordinate 4,900,269 of BSBN01000793.1, forward strand.
GTGCAAGCATGAATCCACACATCACCATCCATGCTTCACAATATGCACTTATAGGAGAGGGATCAATACAATGACAACCTCTCACAAACCTCCAATCCACCTACAATGAAATAGCCAGCCCACCCAAACCACTAACCATGTGCTTGCTTTTATAATTCAAGCTCACAAAAATACAACTTGTGGTATTGGATAAAACCATGTGTTCCAAAACCATGGATACACAAAATCGTTGACTTGCTTATTTAATGTTGGTACTACGTTTTTTCCCAACAATTAAATAATACAAATAATAACCCAATGCTACATACAACTTTTACAAGTGGCCTCCAAATAAATATCTAATGCTGTTAAACACATCATAGATGCACCACAAATAAATATTTATTTTACATGAATAAAATAATACAATATTATGCAAAGTGTACATCACCTATTTCCCAACATTCTCCCACTTGGTGTATACATTACATAAGGGTCAATCAATAAAATACATCATCATAGGCAAACATGAAATCACATGAATCTCTAGCATGCTCTCATGCTCCATCAAGATACCTACAAGAAAATCAAAGTGACCACAATATCAAGCAAGAACTTTTCTCATCCTCCAATGTGCCACCTATAGAAGAAAAGGAACATGCCAAGGTGAAGATGCCCCAGTCCAAAGAACACAAGCATCAAATCCAAGTGATAACAAAAGGCTCCAAGATGCTATCAAAGTTAAAAAACTCACATAACGGGAAATAGCACCCATAGCATATGCTAATACATCCAACCATCCATACCTCATAGGTATCAATAATATCAATAAACTCATGCCAACAACATATCCAACCCATATACTACAATCACAAGCTCCATGTATAAAACCTATCAATGAAGAACACATACATCCAAGAACTCCCACTACATGGGTAATGTCAAATCTGAAAATAGATCCAAGGTATATCAAGCCTATCAATCAACACTCAAACCAAGCTGTGGCTAAACAACAAGCCAGAGTAGTATCAAGAACAATCACAATGATCCACACATGCAAGAGAAATCATTGTATACTCTCTTAGAACATGTCACCATAACTCTCCCAAGTCCAACCATATGAAAATGATCCTCTAAGAAGTAGCCATAAGATAAAGAGAGAAAACCTTTAAATCATAATGACCTTCTACAAACACCTCAAAGTGCTAAGTTGTGTCAAGTATGATCTCCTCTACAATCCCAAATGAAAAGCTTCAACAACACCCAACCATTCAATCTCATAAGATCAAATGAACATATGTTAACATGTAACCAACATGGATGTAAGCCTATCCAATCAAGGTAGATCAAACTCATTACCATTTCATAACTAGGAATAATACCAATCACATCTCCCAAACTCCTCATAATGAACATCGTAAATCAAACCATATGAATAAAGAGATAACCATGCTAACATCCCTCAAATGAACCCTCCATAACCAATAACCATAGCTCAAGATCCATATCTATGAGAAGATAAAGTATAAATCAAAATGCATCTAAAAGGATGGGAAATACCTTATAGATGATAAACCATCAAGTAGACCAAGAGCGGGGAATGAGAATACTCCTCCAGGATACACCAATCCACAATGACTCTCTCCAAGAACAATCTCCTCTAGGTCCATATCGAACTCATGTCCATATCCAAGTGTAAGGCTCCTCGGTCTATCTTTTGAAACTTCCAATGAGTAACTATCTCAACAAGAGTCTCTAATCACAAGAGAACTCTAGCCTCACCTAAGTATCCAAGTATCCATAAGCACCTCCATGATCAATCCATTCCAAACTCCAAATGCAAAACCATACTATCATGAAGATTTGAAGTAAATGATCAAAGTACTCAATACCAAGAGAACCAACAAGATCACTATCAATGCTCCAACTGCACATCTGCATAATCAAGAAGCCCATCATGACATCATGATCTAACCATCTCCTAGGAGATCACATGCAATAGTGCATACATCCTATCTCAAGAGAACCTGTATCATGTCAAAACTCTAAACCGATATCAAGAGTCCATCAAGACACAATATCAACATCTCTAAACAAAGGATAAACATGTCAAACTAACAAATCATAAACTGACACCTCAACCAGAGACTCAAAAACATCCTCCATGGTAAATGAAGATGTCAACATCTCCAAACACATGAAGATAACCATCTACTAATAATGGAACTCAGCATGTTAAAGCACTCTCATTGAAACAAGAATCATAATCCAAGAGCCTGTCCAAGACACCCATAACCACTGTAAAAGATCCACAAATGAAGAATCCACATCATTATCAAATCTCCCACTAAATCATGATACTAAGCTATCCATGACAATAAAGTAACCATCTCCTAAATGAAGATTATCTATGGCCCCAAACCAATCAAGGAATTTTGATGTAACATCAACATCTCCTAAAAGGTTGAGTAGAACCATGATCTCCAAACCAAGAAGATAAAACCATCACTGTCAAAAGCTCACATAAAACCATGTATCCAAGCTATCCATGACATAGTGATAAACATGCTATATGTCCCAACAACTGACTATCCAAGCACTCTAATCATCCATCCTCTCATCTCAATGCAACATACCAATGTAAAAATGACCACAGACAAGGCCAACTAACAAAGTTTGCATAAACACTGAATCAATCTCATGGATATAGAAGTCCACATCCACATCATCCCATTGTAGCAAAGAGGTAGCTAATCTACAAAACTACATAACTTGTAGATCCAAACAAATGTAGCATGCAAACTCATCATCACACTAGTAATATACAAACTAAGATATCAAAGAAGATAACCTGTAGACTCCAAGACTCAAACACCAAATCAATGCTGGAATTGATTTGCCAAACAAGTCCACAACAAGTAACCATAGTCAAGGAACTAATCAAGCATCCAGGAGATAAGAAAAATCCCTGAAAATAATATGACAACACCAACTATAATCATGAATCAAACATCTTAGCCCATACCTGTCAATTGCATATATGATCATGTCGTGCCAATGCAAAAGTGTACATGCATATCCATGACACCATAATAATCATCATCGTATTACCTATACTCAACTCCCATTGAAATGAGATTCCAAGTCTCACACACATATCAACCATGTCCTCTAACCTGAAGACAACCTATGTACCTATATCCATCAAAGTCCAAACTCTAAAAACACCTGTAAACCTATACCTAGAAGTACGAAATCTAAAAACCTGCTATACCATGTTGATGGTCTCATAACAACATGCACTCCCACAAGTTTGTGCCTAGAAAAACCATTTGAATCTACTCATAAATACACCCTTAATCTTAAGCTCCTGCAAGTGATCAAAGAAGTATCAATCTCTCTCTACACACTAAACTAAAAATCTACATGATCCAAACTATAGTACACTACAATATCTCTCCAATGCCTGTCTAAAATTGAAAATTTGATTCTGTATGCAAAAGTTATGAGCATAAAACTATCTCAGAGCAATGCCTAGCTTTAGGAACCAAATTATGGCACAAAAAAATATGATCATGAAACCAATGCTACTATGTAGTTCTTAGAGAGAACTTTCCAACACCTATAAGAAGTTGAAAATCTGATATCGTATGTGAAAGTTATACCCTCGAAAGAAAAAGCCCTCCTAGGGCTAAAAGTGGACTCCTGTGAGACCCTGGTACCCTGTTGACATCATCACTGACTACACATGCTGACTGGGCATACTATATTGATGTGGCATTGGTGTAGGGTTGATTTTGATGTCATCTTTGACTAGTAGATTTGTCTCATGTTTTATCCACAGACCCAAAAAATATATAAAAGGAGGTTTTAATAGTTTACAAAGTCTGATTTCAATTTTTCATTCACTATCATAAGTTTTTATCCACCACCATTTAATGTTGCCCGCCTCTAAATTTTTCTTAGCCACCATTTTATTTCCTCTCGAGGGAGAGATGTCCACCGGTAGCATGCTCATCGGATTGACAGCAAAGCTTACCGATCGGCCGGCCCTGCCAGATCAGTGGCCTAGAGCTGGGAGCCTTAGTGTCCCCTAACCCAGGCACATTGGCGAGTGGCCGATAGGCCAACAAGCCTTACCTATCTTGCCCTATGTAGTCCCTGCCATACTCAGGCCACGGGGTACGAGGTCTGTGGACCCCCGTCCCCTGTAATTTTTTTAATTTTTATTTTTTAATTCTATCTTGATTTTTAATTTTCTCCCTTCTTTAGTTTTTTTTTAATTTAATTTTTTCAACTATAGAAAAGTCCAAACATTGTGCAGGAAATTTTTTTAAAACTAGGCGTACCTGTGACTGCAACAGTTGTACAACCATATTGCCAATTTGAGGAGGCATAAAAATTTTTGCCTCGGGTCACTGTGGTCAAAATATACAAAATTATATTTTTTTCTTTGCCTCTCGGGCCTCCCGGCCTCAATGGCGATGTCCATTTTGTCCCAGGAGATCATCTGTAGAAACTCCTCAAAACCCTCATGAAGCCAAACCAAGAAAACCCTCTTCAGCCATGATTTTTCAATCACTAGATCTACAAAATACATAGCAAATCTACAATACGCAGAACCCCCAATCTACAATACAACCTATATAAAATCTTGCAATGTTCCAAATCCTTACATGCATTGCCATGACTTCCATTTTGTACCTGATCTACACATACAAGGGTTATCAACAAACCAAGGAGCTCACACCTCCCTCAACCATAAATATGGCTCTAATAACACATGTTAGAAATTTTTAGATCAAATAAAAGCAATTCCACATAACCTAATAGGAGAAAAAGATGTAACAAATAACCATAATGCAAAGATCAAATGAACAATCAACAAGATAACACAAGATATGCTGTGGGAAAACCCTCAAGAGGGAAAAACCTAGCCTCAAAAGCATCCACACTTATATGTATTATTCAGCAATAAAGATATTACAATACATGCCATGAGTCTCTATGAATACCTTTGAATCCATCAAGCACCTCCAATGCATCCTCCATGTGTACAAACATGAATCCACACATCACTTGCCATGCTTCACAATATGCACTTACAAGAGAGCTCAATACAATGATAGCCTCTCACAACCTCCAATCCACCTACAATGAAATAGCCAACCCACCCAAACCACTAACCATGTGCTTGCTTTTATAATTCAATCTCACACAAATACAACTTATGGTATTGGATAAAACCATGTGTTCCAAAACCATGGATACACAAATCCATTGACCCACTTATTTAATGTTTGTACTACATTTTTTGCCAACACATAAATAATACAAATAATAACCCAATGTTACATACATCTTTTACAAGTGGCCTCCAAATAAATATCTAATGTGGTTAAACACATCAATAAAGATGCACCTAAAATAAATATTTATTTTACATGAATAAAATAATACAATATTATGCAAGTGTACAACACCAATTTCTCAACAATTACTAGGTAGTAAGATGTGTTAAATTTTAGAAGCGATTCCATAAGTCAAACATGTCGCATAGTCTCAATATTATATTGCACAAGTTCCCTTTAGTAGAATCAAGATGGTTATGTTTCAAGAAGGAGCTAAATAAATCACATGCTTGATGAAGGAGGTAAATCATAAAACATACAACAATAAAAATTGCACACAAAAAATAGAACTTTCTTTTATTGATTTGGACAACTTATTACATTACAGAAGCTCAAATACAATCAGAGGAATCAACCCTCCATGGGCTGCAAAACATTACAATTCCTATCACAAGACTCTAGAATCATCTGCCTTCTGTATCCCCAATTCAACTAGGGTTACTATTTTCCCACCTATTCTTGACTCTACACTTGCCTCCTTAATTCTACTACCCCCAGGGTTCCCAAAATAGTCATAAATAGCACTTTTTGGTGGCCTCCAGCTAAATTTCAAGGTCAACTTCTAGGAAGCATAACTTTTGATCTAGGTGTCTGATTGACGAACCATTTTAAGCGTCAGAAAGTGCAAGATATGAAATATCACGTCAGAAATTAGTAAATGGATTTCCATCAACTTTTTGGGACATTATGGGATGTTTTAGTGCCTTATATCTTATTTCAAAAAATTTTAGGGGCTTTTCAGAAAACAAAAACTTTAATATCTTTCAGCTCACAAATGATCTTTGCCTGATTCCTTCACCAAAGGTCTTATACTTCCATTATGTAAATTTTTGTAAGTTTTCACTTCAATCCATACCCAAATGTAAACATTCCTAAAATGGAAAGTAAAGTTTTCAAAACTGGCAGTTTTCTATTTTTAGCAGTTTGGAAAAACACTGAAAGTCCTACATCATTATTTAGGAGATTATGGAACTAAAAACAATAGTATGGAAAGAAATGAAAACATCTGCAATGATTTTGAATTAACTTATTTTTGGGTAATGCAAGATTGCCCTTACACCACTGGATGCTCATGCATTAGACACCTAGGGTAATTTGAGAAGTGACCCTGTCACGTCTCAGGTGTTTATGTGAGGAAAACCCAAATGGTCAACCTCTACCTTAGACAACCAAGAAGAATTTCTAATAGGCCTTCCTTTCCATTTCACCAGATATTCTTCATATTGCCTGTTTCGAGTACTTCTTCCCACACGGCTATCCAAAATCTCTTTTATCTCCTTCGTTGAAATAGATACTGAAATACTCCACTGTTCTTCTGTTGTTCAATCTTATGTGCCACACTCATGATATTCTGTTAAATCAGCAATGTTGAACATAGGGGAAATATTAATCCCACTTGGTAGATCTACCTCATATGCATTTCCTGAATCATGCTTCTTCAGGATTCTACACGGTCCAAATTTCTTCATTTTCAACTTATTGTATGTTTCAATTGGGAACCTTTCTTTTCTCAACTGAACCATGACTTCATCTCCTACCTAGAACTCCTTATACCTCCTCTTCTGATCTGTCTTAGCCTTGTACTAAATATTCATCTTATTAATGTGCTTTCTCACCTCTTCATGCAAATTCCTCAGATGTTCTGTAAAGTCCTTGGCTTCAGCACTTGTCTTTTCTCCTTTGCCTAGCTTCCTTAACTCAGAAGAATTTCTTGGGCTATTGACATATACAATCTGGAATGGGGATTTACCAGTACTCCTATTGACATAATTGTTGTAAGCAAATTCTACCAATGGTAAAATCAAATCCCATCCCTTGGGCTTATCTCCTACTAAGCATCGTAGCAGGTCACCCAAACTCCTATTCACCATTTTTGTTTGTTCGTCAATCTGTGGATGGCGTACAGAACGGAACTTCAAATATGTCTTCAACTTCTTCCATAATGTCCTCCAGAAATAACCAACAAACTTGGTATCTTGATCTGAAACTATGTTCTTTGGTAGACAAAGTAATCTCACCAACTCCATGAAAAATAACTCATTAATATGAACAGTATCATTAGTCTTCTTGCAAGGAATAAATTGTGCCATCTTTGAGAATTTGTCCACCACCACAACAATGGAATCATGTCCTCTCTGTGTCCTTGGTAAACCAAGAATAAAATCCATACTTATATCATCCCATGGCTTCTCTGGTACAGGTAATGGCTGATATAGCCATATATTCTAACTTGTTCCTTTTGCCATCTAACACACTCTACAACTCTGCAAAAAATTCCTCACATCCTACTATAGCTCTAGCCACTAATAATTTTCACCAACAATAGCAATTTTCTTATCTCGACCAAAGTGTCCAGCCAATCCTCCACTATGCTTCTCCTTAATCAGGTTCTCTCTGATGGAACTCTTTGGAATGCACAACTAGCTTCCTCTAAACAACATGCCATCTTGGATTATGAAATCCAACTAGTTTGTCATGTCCAAAGTAATAGGTTCCAAACAAGCTTTCCAAGCCTCTGCAAAATCTAGATCTTCAGAATACAAACTTTTGAGCTCATCGAACCCAATAACCTCTATCTTCATTTCTGTCAATAAATTTTGCCTTCTGCTCAAGGCATCTGCAACTCTATTGGACTTCCCACTCCCATGCTTCAAAAAAAAAGTATAGCTCTGCAAAAACTCAACCCATTTTAAGTGCCTTTGATTTAACTTTCCTTGACTATTAAGATACTACAAAGCCTGATGATCAGTATATAAAACAAACTCCTTTGGCAACAAATAATGTCTCCATTTCTTCAAACCCTAAACTATTGCATAAAACTCCTAATCATAAATAGAATACTTTTTCTTGGCATCATTAAGATTCTCACTAAAATAGGCAATGGGCTTACCTTCTTGACTCAAAATAGCTCCTATAACACTACCACTAGGATCACAATCTACCTGAAATACCTTATTGAAATCTGGAAGTGCCAAAATAGGTTGCTCTATAACTTTCTGCTTCAATGTATAAAAGCTTGTGTCTGGTCCTTTAGTCCATCTAAACTCTTTTCTATCCCCTCTCATTGTCTCCGTTAGAAGTGCACAAATGCTACTAAATTTCCTAATAAATTTTCTATAAAAACTTGCCAAACCATGAAAAGATCTTACCTCAGAAGCACTCCTTAGCATAGGACATTCAATGATAGCCCTCACCTTCTCTGGTTCCATCTTAAGACCTTCCTCTCAGACAACAAATCCTAGGTATACCAACTCTTTCTTTGCAAAACTACATTTCTTTAGATTAATCAACAACTTCTTTACTTGTAGCTTCTCTAAAATTCTTCTGATATGCATCAGATGCTCATCCCAAGTCTTACTAAAAATCAAAATATAATCTAAATAAAAAAATAAGAAAATTTCCCAAAAATTCTTTCAATACCTCATTCATGAGGGGCATGAATGTGCTCGGTGCATTGGTTAGCCCAAATGGCATGACTAACCACTCATAAAAAATTTCTTTGGTTTTGAAGGCTATCTTCCACTTGTCTCATTCTCTGATATGGATCTGGTGATACCCACTCTTCAGGTCAATCTTCGTGATGTACTTGGATCCACTCAAACAATCCTTTATGTCATCCATTCTGGGCAATGGGAATCTTTACTTGATCGTGATCTTATTGATGGCTCAGGAATCTGTACACATTCTCCATTATCCATCTTTCTTTGGTGCTAGTACTACAGGTACCGCACATGGACTTAGGCTCTCCCTTATCAGTCCCTTCCTTAATAACTCTTGAACTTGTATGTTCAACTCTTCACTCTCTATAGGAGTCATTCTGTGGGCTGCCTTATTCGGCAAACTAGCTCTTGGTATCAAATCTATTTGGTGACTTATCTTGATCACCCATGGTAAACCTTCTAGTACATTATCAAAGATAATATCTTAAAATTCTTCCAATATATCTGAGACTTCTGCTGGTACATCTTCACATTTCTCTTGACTAATCTTAGGAATAAATGCAAAGCAATGACGCTCATGCTTCATACCCTCCAAAAATTTCCTACCATCTACCAAGCAAATTTTAACAATACTACATATCTTTTCTTCCACCTCCTTCAAGGGCTTCAACTTATGATGAACTACATCCTTTGTTAGAGAATATACGTTTGCACGGCCATCATGGATAACACTCCTATCATACTACCACGGCCTCCCCAATAGCATATGACATGCATCCATTGATATGATATCACACAGCACCTCATCATGGTAGTCTCCAATCTTGAGCTTCACTAAACACTTCTCATTAACCAAATCTCTGTGGTCCTTTTGCAACCATGAATATCCAATATGGATGTGGATGTTTTCTTCTTGTCAACTTCAACCTGTCAACCATCTCCTCTGAAACAAGATTGTCAGTGTCAATAATAATGTCACAACACTTACCTTCACATTTGCACCTTGTGGGGAATAAACTCTTCCTCTGATTGGGTTCTTTCTCCTCATTCAGCAAAGTTCTTTTGACAACTAGGGTTTCTCCCTTTTCAGTATCTTCAAAACACGCAAATTGTGCATCTTCATCTACATGTACAACTTATTCATTACCTTTAGGTCTTCTATTTGTCCTTCCTTGATGTTACAGACAATCGTATGCTTGATGCCCTTCTACTCCACATTGGAAACAAGTTCCTCTGAAACCTCCTCTTTCAGGTCCTTTCCCAGGTCTGCCTCTTCCTCTTCCTCTTTGCTCACCATTATTCTGATTATGAGGGTGGTAGGCATTATCCCCTCTCTAATTTCAACGTGTGCTATCTTCTTCACTTTTCTTTTGATCTTCATTACGGCCTCCATAGGGTCTTCCACCAGTCCTTCCGCCTTGACCTCTTCCCCTTTGCTTGCTATCAAATCTTTTATTTAGTTTCTATTCCACCTTTAGGGAAAACTGGTATGCATGTTCTATGGTGGTCATTCTGACCAAGCTCAGCTCCTCTTGAATACTCAACCTCAACCCATTAATATAACAAGCTACCTCCTTCTTGTTGGGCTCTGCATGGCCTATCCTGCTAGTAATTTTATAAAACTCTTCTATATACTCCTTAACAGACTTGTTACCTTGCTTCAGTCCTTGCAGCTTCTTCAGCAACTCCATTTCATAGTCCACAGGAATGAACTTTTTCTTCATTTTCTCCACCATCTGATCCCATCTGGTGATCTTTCCTTTTCCTCTTCTATTCCTCCCTAATTGGACCTCTTTCCACCAAATACTGGCATGGACCTTCAACTTTGTTTTTCCAAACTTGACCTGATCTAGGTCCTCCACATCTTCATACTCGAAATACTCCTCCATGTCATTGATCCAATCAATAAGTTGTTCCGGATTCAAATCTCCAGAATATGTAGAAACTTCGATCCTGAGCCTCTTTATGATCTTCGAAATGGCCCTCAACAACCTAACTTCTGCAGGATCTCCTGTAGTTTCTTGCACTTCCTTAGATAGCTTTTCTTCAGCTTCATCCTCGCTTTCTTCTCTTGTTCTTGGCTCAAACCCTCTTTACAGCTCCTCTTGCAATGCATTGGTTTGCCTTTGTAGGGCTTTAAAACCCTCTTCCGTCAAAGCATTCCTCCCAATATGATTTCTTCATGGAGGCATCTTGATCTCCACAGTAAACCCACAACCTTAGGTCCTGGTGCAAACTGCCTCATGATCGGTGATCTGTCTACACACTCAGGAACCCTTTCTCTAATACCACTTGATGAAGGAGGTAAATCATAAAACATGCAACAACAAAAATTGCACACAGAAAATACAACTTTCTTTTATTGATTTGGACAAGTTATTACATTACAAAAGCTCAAATACAATTAGAGGAATCAACCCTCCATAGGCTGCAACACATTGCAGTTTCCTATCACAAGACTCTAGAATCATATGCCTTATGTATCCCCAAATCACCTAGGGTTTCTATTTTCTCGCCTATTCTTGAATCCACACTTGCCCCTTTAACTCTAGTACCCCCAAGGTTCCTAAAATAGTCATAAATAGCACTTTTTGATGGCCTCCAGCTAAATTTCAAAATTTGCAACTCCCTTCAAAAGTAGGTTAACTTCTGGGAAGCATAACTTTTGATCTGGGTGTCCAATTGATGAATAGTTTTAAGCGTCGAAAAGATCACGATGTGAACTATCATGCCAAAAATTAGTAAATAGATTTTTGTTAACTTTTTGGGACGTTATGGGATGTTTTAGTGCCTCATATCTCATTTTAGAAAATTTCAAGGGCTTTTCAGAAAACAAAAACTTTAATATCTTTCAGCTCACAAATGGTCTTTCCCTGATCCCTTCACCAAAGGTCTTATACTTCCATTATGTAACTTTTTGTAAATTTTCACTTCAATCTGTGCCCAAATGCAAACTTTCCTAAAATGGCAGGTAAACTTTCCAAATCTGGTAGTTTGTTATTTTTAGCAGTTTGGAAAAAAATTGAAAGTCCTACATCATTAATTAGGAGATTATGGAACTAAAAACAATAATTATGGAAAGAAATGAAAACATCTACAATGATTTTGAATTAACTTATCTTTAGGTGATGCAAGATTGACCTTACACCACAGGATGCTCCTGCATCAATGCTACTATGTAAGCACTATACCACTAGGCATTATCACCATAGTGCATAATCCCAATTATATATCCTTAGAAATTGCACCATGACTCATGCACGTAGCACAAGGAACCATGTCACCAAACTTAGAAATAACTCCCTAGTTCATGTACAACCCTTTACATAATGTACTACTTTCACATTATTAAGGATCATACCACATAGTTTTGGCAACAACTTTGTTTAAATTATATGCCATACTTTCATCCCCCCACATTAGCACAAAATGGCACACATGAGAAAGCTCAAAATAGAATGTCACACATCTCATAGAACCACACACTAATCATATGCACATGATCTTCTAGAGATATTTCATAACATCACACTTCTTAGCATACTACATAGCCAAAATCTTAACTATTAGAAGTTGAAGAATTATACATGGAAGTCTAAGTAATTCAACTTCTATCAAAACCTTTGCTTTCATGATCATGTAAATCATAAATGTACATTTATAACATAATAGATCAGTATTAACAAAGAGAGTAGAATAGGATAAATAAGAGTAAGTACATAGCCAGACATATCCATGAGAGTGTGCCATGCCCATGTACAGAGTGTATAGATTAATAAAATAGCCTATTCTTGTACTTTTATTCTTCTCTATATAATCCTCTTGTGTCCACATTGATTTTTCATGCCTGTAACACATATAGGTCCACATCTAGAGCATACCTAGGATCTAGATCAATACCCATGCATTATTCTGCATTATGTCAATTAACTCTATGAAAACTATAAAATACTTTCTTAGTATAACTTCTTGGGAGAGGCTTATTTAGATCCAATGAATGAATAGGAGGAAGAATAATCAAATTCACACTTAATAGAATTTGAACCACATCATCCAAGGATTATTGTAACTTATGAACTTTCTAAGAGAATTTTGTTTGAAAGAAGAAAAAGAGGATTTAGTAACAATTTGGTGAACATTTTTATTTGAATCATTACCCTTTGAAAAAGTATTCGACTTTTCAAATTTGAAAGGATAAGAGAATTATGGTGAAGATCCATATTTGATTATGTTGGATGTTAATATTTTGGTATCAACATTTTTCAAATGAGTACACATATCTCTAAAAGATGGTGTTTTTTTATCAAAATTGCTATCCATATTGCTAGAGTAGACACTTAATATCCAAGTTAGGGAATACATGACAACCTAGATAAATAGACCAGACTCATCATTAGACTGTGGAAATTAAGAGACCAATTAATAGGAGTGGAAATATTTCCTTCTCTTTAGCATCTACTAAACCTATGAGGGTGTTACTAGAGGCCTTCAACAAGATAATGAAAAATATTAACAGCACATTAGGTCCTAGAAACTATACCATGTGTATAAGTGAGCTCCTAGTATATTAGTTTCTAATAAAAACCTTATAGACCTTTGATTAAGTAGATAAGAATTATAGATTACATATATGCACCGAAGTAGCTAAACAAAGTTATATACCCTAAAGTGAACCCCCTTTGGGGATAACTTTAAGGAACCCCCCCTAAAAAAACCTATAAAATCCTAGCGAATCCTAGCCTGAGGCCAAAAAATGTTGGTGAATCTATGCCTATTTTTGAAAAAATAATAATTTCATTGGTGATTTTTTTCAAATTTGTCAACATTGGCTTTTTTGTTGGTGAATTGTATATAGATTTGAAAAAAAAATCATTGGTGAATTATAGTTGTATTCCAAAAAATAAAATAAATTAGGTGGCAAATTATAGTTGTATTCCAAAAACTAAAATAAATTAGGTGGCGAATTATAGTTGTATTCCAAAAAAATAAAAGAAATTAGGTGGTGAATTATATAGATATTCAAAAATATAAAATAAATTATTTGGCAAATATGCTAGCAATTTTTAAAAAAATCATAATGTGACTAGTGAAAATATCAAATGCTAAATTATAATGATTAATTTAGTTGGAAAATTTATAGATTAAAAAATATTTACATTTAGATCGATGGATATTCAGTATAAAAGATCAATGACATCAGTTCTATTCCAGCTACAGTTTCGACACACCCATCTTTCTACATAAAGTCTCTAAAATAGAGACAAGTGTTAACGAGGGAACGATTTAGATTAATTAAAATTAATAGATAATAATTTAATAAAACAAAATTAAAAAGGATGAATAGACTTATGTACAATTCAAATTGATGTACTTATAATATTCTAATATTTTTTTATCGTCAGATGATTGCAGATCGATGGCATAAGTTCTATTTTGGGACAAAGTACTGACAAACCTAAATTTCCACATAAAGTCTCTGGAATAGAGACAAGTGGACTGTGTTATATACCATGTGGCTCATCATAATTACATCATGATGTTTCATGTACATCACATAATTAGCAAGTGGGCCCATCATCGCAGTTGAGGGCTTGCGCTCTACCGCTACCTTGACCTTTATTTTATATTATATAATTCATATTATATACGATTTAGTATACAATAATCAATATAAATATTTTATATTTTATATATCTCTCAACCATTGATCTAATAATATCTAACTGCTCTTGGTTGATTCTGGAGGCTTTTGTTGGCAATGTGTAGTGTTGGAGATCTACCTTCCAAAATTAAACTACAATCGTTCATCTTTTTTCATCAAACGATGGAACAGTTGATGAGTGGAATAATTTTCTCTGATGGATGATGTTTTGGTGGTCACATCAGTCACCCAAGGCAATCAAATGGATGTAAAATTCAAGCTTTGTAAAGGGAGCCAATGTACTTTTCAATGCGAGATGTCATGTCCATACAAGTAAGATGTCAAGTCCATACGAGGATTTCTTGAATTGAATGCCCAAACACTCTCAGAGCATGATATGAAGTGACATTTTGGCATTTGGAGATTTATTTGCATGGTTAGTAAGATATATTGATGGATAGGTAATGATTTTTTGAATTCCCAGTAGTCATGGCTATAAAGGGATGTAGAAAATTGCTTTTGACAATCGATTTCAACTTTTGGTTCTTCCTTGTTAGCTAATTTGTAGGGAATTATTCAGTTAGAATGCATTATTTTTCGATAGAGGAAACAGTTAGAATGGTTACATAGTTGGGTTGTTATCCTTACCTTGAAGGACCTAGTTCTTGTAAGATGGAAAAAAATGAGTCATGGGAACTCCATGTATGATATGCGAGGATCCAGTAAGATAACAACCAACTTCTTGGGAAATAAAGTGGAAGGAGAATGGTGTCTTCTAGCAACATTATTCTTTTAGTATAGTTGGAAAGTGCCTTGGCTCCATAGACAAATACATCTGGCAGAATTATATGATAGATGGTCTTGCATCTATTTGATGGGTTGTGGTTAGTGTTCTATCCCAATCCATTATCACATCTTTCTGGCAGCCTAGTGATAAATTATGGACAGTGGTCTCTCCCAATCCATTGGTTCATCTTTCTGGCAACCAACTTAGTATGTTGCATCTTCTAGCCTCCTTCCAGATAGTGTAGACTACAGAAGGATTCTTCTTTCTACCAGCCAACTTAGTATGATGTGTCTTCTAGCTTCCTTCTGGATAATGCAAATTGCAGAAGGCTTCTTCTTTTTCTATGTTAGCATTTCTTCTTAAATTTGGATGAAAGCCACAACTTTATTCCTAATTTCATTCACATATTCTTTCTGCTCTAGTGGCCAGGGCTCAAGCAGACAAGGCTCAAGAGAAGGCTTCTTCTTCATTGTGTTGTAAGGAAAATACGAGGGAAATACACAATGTTCAATTCTCTATCAAATGGAAATATTCATCTAATGAGGGGCCAAGGGCTTCTTCTTTCACCATGTAACCTTTATTATAAAGGGATGCCGTATTTGTATTGTCATCTTTCTATAACAGTTGTTTAAGTTTTTTGACTCAATAAAATGAGACATGATTCTATTTCTAATTTGTTAATTTCATTAACTACACACATTGTGAATCTCTTTTCTGAAAGATTAAGTGAATAAAGGTTAAAACTTAATATGAGGGTTACTACAACCTGTTGGTCCAATATTAATATACATTTGTTATTGAAAAGAAGTTCTTAATATTAATATAGATTCTAAAAATGTTACATCCCTAATTGTGGCCTATTTTTAATTTTACTTTTACATGGATAGAAGTGAATCTATTGGATAAATATTTTGACAATGGGATAAATCTCATTGGAAAATATCAATTTTATGGAATAATAGTTATGTGATTAAATGCAATGCATATGATGTGATGATTTAGTAATTTATGGTATTTCAATTGATTAATTATAAGGTTTATAAATGGACTAACGATGCACTGATGATGATATGGTGAATTGCAAGTGATATGCAAGATAATAGGTTTTAATGACCCTCTGAGAAAGAGAGAGAGTATCTTCTAAGGAGAGGAGAATAGATCTTGGGTTACAAATGGTCATTTGCCAACTAAGTATAGTGTTTAACAAATTGTGAACTCTAGGTTTATTGAGGTAAGTCACATTTTATTGGTTAATTATTGGATTGAATGAACAAGTTGTCGATGTCTTTTAGATTCCTTTTTGGGTTAGTCGTGTGTCAACCTTGTCATTTTGTGAAAAATGACATTATCGAGAAAGGATGTTAGTCATCTATAACTAATGCGACATTTCATCAATCATGACACAAATAGTTGTGTTTACATCATCAAAAACATAGATGGTTAAATTGTTGACATGTTATAGTTTTTAATGTCGCATGTTTCATTTATGTCAAAATGAAATCGGTGAGTAATAGCATGTGTTCATGAAGGGGAGATGAACTCGACCCTATCACACTTTTATGTAAGTCATTCATCTCATTATTATATTACTCTCTATTGAAGTTATTGATATGATCTAAAGACTATTGTTCTTATGATTATTATTTTGGAAAATTTGTTAATCCGGGATTACTTATGGTTTTAAGTAATTAATCACTTTCTCTACTAATGAAGTTATTATTTGTAACCATTTTCTATAGCTATCGTGTACCCATTAAGGAGCCTTTAGTGGTGTGTGGAGTGGTAATTAATACCATGTTTTCTTTAACTCCTCTTACTTGAGTTAAGGGCACCCACAAGCATGAAAAGTGGAGATCCACGCAACTAAAGTGAAGTTGTTATGCAAACAATTATTAATGATTTAATGTAAGTCATGGCTCATTAGATGATTGAGTGTTGGTTAGTTTAGGTCAGTTAGTCACGATTATGTTTTGTAAAACCATGACCCTCTTAGAGTTGTTAGTAAAGAGGACAACTGAGTAACGTTTGAAGAAATCATAGTGTTTGTTTCCTTGTGGTAGAATCTGTGAACCTGTAGGAGGTTATTTTAACAAATTTTTGAATGATTCTTTCGTGGATGTAGGAAGCAAGACATCCACATATGTGAGTGGAGTCGAGTTAAGTTATTAATGGGTCGTTAGTTAGTGTTGATGGTGGTTTTACCATAATAGAAGTCATATAAAGAAACATGTAGGATGGTGGCTGTGAAGGATATAAAGGGATTGAACATTGATCCTCAAGGAGGGTTGATAAGAGAGAACAGGATGTTTCTTTAAAAGGAATAACATTGTTGTCGTGGGGAGAGCTCTTCAAATCTCAAGCAATCCATTGACGTTGAATAGGTAGGATATCCATCCTAAATTAAATCTTGCATTACTTAGTATTGTTTCTATCTGAGGCCTTGCAAATCAGTGAGTAAGCTGTCAGCATTTAAATATTTGTATCTCATTTTCATGAGTATATGACACAACAGTACTAAGGTTTGTGACTGTTTGGTTTAGTGTAAATTGAGATACCACAGAAAATAGTGAGAGATTATCATTGAAACATAAAATCTTTGTGTCTTATGCTTATGATGTGAAGATATTGTGTTATCAAGTGGTTTATATATCCATATTATCATAAGACAGGATTTTTGAATAGTTAATCATAAATGCTTTTTTCCTAAAGAGAGTAACTCTTTCTAAGAAGTCACATATCAAAATAATGTCAAAGATTATCTTATTGGGGAATACTTTGTATTCGAAGGATATTAGGGTAAGATACTTCCCTTTGGGAAACTTAGTATATGTTTTATATTTAGAATCTAATCAGTTTTTGAGCTGACACAATGGTGTAAAACTTGAAATATTAGAGGTTATGATGTCTTGTTTAAGTTGTATTAGTATATGATACATAAAGGTTTTAATGCGTAGAATATTCTTGATATATCCATATGCATATGCATATAAAAGAGGAAGTACACTCATAACAAAGATCAGAAATAGCATAGTATGTAAAAGAAAGAGCGACTTTAGACATTGAAATAGTCTTTCACCCCCCTTTTGGAATCAAACTACTTAGCCAAATTTTAGTCATGAATGGAACCTTTGGCTTAAGACATAACTGATGTTCCGTGATGATAGACTCTCGAGTCTCATAGTTACATTTTACTATTTTTAGTTCGAGAAGAATATCTATGTTTATCTTGGGGATGTATTATTGAATTTAGTAGCATCTTTTTGAACTTCATTAAAGTACCAATATGACCAACCTTTTGATAGACCAAAAAGGACTAGTGGTAGATAAAACCATGTCACACGATGACATCTACTTAGCCATGATTTGGTAAGTATTCTAAATGAAAGTTGAATAACTTAGATAAACTTTCTAGTTCTAGACAAAACTATTTATCCATGTCAAAATGAGACTCTAGAACCAAGAATAGATTTAAACCTTGAAACAAGGAATAGAATGGCAGGGAGTCATAGATTGCATGTTGCAGTTGCAACAAGAGGTTCTTTTCGAAAGACTAAAACCTAGAATGTTGATGATTATATAAGGACCCACACTTTCAAGTAAAAGACTAATTAAGTCTTGAGAAATATCTATGTTGAAGACTAATTTTGGAGATATAATTGACGATTCCTTTGTTTTAATTTGAAACTATTTAACTCACTCAAGGGTATAGGCATATCAGCACATGAAAAAATTACAATTCCTATTATATGTTCAATAGAACTTATTTTAGTGTCATTTTCACAGATATTTAAGTCAACTTAGTGTTGGGAATACTTGATAAGATTTATACCAAGAGGGGTATGTTGAGAGAATCAAAACTCAAACCCACATAATTGGTGTAATTACGTTTGTTAATAAAGGTTTATGTGATATATATTCAAGGATCATCTATATATATGAGTTCATAATCTAACTTATGATGAAGGTCAGTAGACCTAAGTAGACCAAGAGGTCGATAGTATTTTGTTATCCTTTTATTAGTTCAAACCTATTAGGGTTGATAATTTAACTTAGTCAAAACAATAGTTTTGAGAAATGATAGTATTCATTTAGATATTATATGGGTGAGGATATACCTCGAATACTATGCTCATTCATGTTACATGAAATGTGAATTCAAGCAATGGCAAGTGGTCTAGGAAAGACTAGAGGTATTGGTTCTCATGTTTTGTTATATTTATGGTATTGTGTTTGGAAAACCAGGACATTTGATATTTCCATGCATTGGGTTAGAGAAGTTAAACCCTAGAATCACAACCTAAAGGATTTAGGAAACCTATAACTCTTATGTCAGATGTGACTTAGTTTATATTTCTCAGTTGATAGTGAAAATTTGAGAAAACCATAGAGCAAGACAAACAGAGTCTTTATAATACCTTATCAAATTTAAGTGATTCTATGATAATGTCAAAACTCATTTTAATGCATCAAGATGTTTGATATTTGAATCAGAGAGTAGAATTATAGAAAGTCCTAAACCCTAGAAATTGTAAGTATGCAGTGAGGGACTCTTTAAAAGGTTAGAAATGCCTAAATATTAATATTGCAAATATATCCTAGATTAAGGATTGTTCTAAGTCAGATTGACTAGAATAGATTTACAGTATAGACAAGTTTGTGTCTAGAATTACTAAATGAAGTGGTAAGTACCCTAACTATGTTTATTTGTAAGAAAGAATTACCTAGACTATGATGCTTAACCTAGGTAAGGTAACCATCTTAGCTGTTAATGATTTGACTTAAAGTTCTTTAAATGTCGATAAGTTATGGATCTTGGGTCTTGCAAAGTTGCAATGAGTATCCTTGTATAGAAATTTAATCTATAAGGTTTATAGAGCATAGATAGCATTTTGAAAACCTATCAAAGTTGGGAAGATTGAATTAGAGTTGATAAAACTATATAGTCAAACATAGTTGACCAAGTCAAACTGCAGGATGTGATAGTATCCAAGTCGAGTTGGGATGGGTGAACATTACGACCATGTTCATTATGAATATCTATTTATATTGAAACTTTGGCCAAATTAATACATATGTCTCTGCATGAATTGTCAGTTCACCGTATCTAGATTACATAACCTATTGGAATGATCATACTTAGCTAGAGGGTATCTAGGGTTGTATGATCGATAGATTTATGTAGGATACAATACTATATACTAAAATGGAAAATTACCATTGGTCACCTTTGGTCTATACTCTTCATGAAGGGTTGGGCCACTTCCAATTGGAAGATGTGTGGTAGACCACCGGTCTGTGGTTGGAGGAAAAGCACTGGGAAGATGCTCTCTCTCTCTCTCTAGCAAAAGACATGTCGAGGCTTAAGATAAGGATGTTGGAATTCTAGAAGCAACATATCCATTGGATATGTAACTTGTGTTACTTACACTATGTAAAACTTTATCTGTTGCAGATGTGTTTAAATTGAAAAAACAAAATGTTGTCTTTGTATATAATATCATGATGTATTATGTACATTGTTGTATCTTGATATTATTTCAAATAAAAAAAAGATTCTATCTTTTTCACCTTGTATGTTTTATCTCATTGTAAATAACTATGATTTGTCTTGGTTAACATGGTGGATGTTACATATGGTATCAGAGCTAACCGGGTTCAAGACATGGACTTATGAGATCATTACGAGAAAAATCATTAACATTCAAGCAGATTAGCTAATGTTTGAAAACTTGTTTAATGCTAGAATAGTGTAGAGAAAAAAACCAACTGAGGAGTTAAAACTCCAAGAGCAAATAAATTTTTCTTAGGTTGCATCACAAAAAAAAATTGAGACTTTGACTAGAAGGGTAAAACCTTGGTCAATTGCTAATTAGACTAGGAGCTCAGGTAGAGTAGAGTATGTATGAAGCCATGATCAAAACCTTGGTTCAAACACTAGGGCCTATGACCCTATTATCTCAGACATAAAATTATTGAGGACAAGTGAACATAGGCAAAGCTAAGTGCTCTTATTTTCAAAGAACTTAGTGACGGAAGATCCAGAAGTAATCATCAAGATGCAGGAGCAATTGAGTGTTGAAGATCCTAGATTTGTATGGAAGATATGTAGATAAGATGGGTACTTATCTAATTTCTAGATGTCTTGGAATGAGCCAAGTAGAATAAAAGGATCATTAAGGGGCTAGTAATTATATGTTGGCATAGAATGCCTAGAAAATGATACAGAACTTGAAGATGCAATTGTTTTCCAAGATTCATGTGAAAATCAATTGGCAAATACAAAGAAATGTGCATCAGAAGAGATGAATAAGAGTTTCCTAAAATTTGCATGAAGTTTGCAAGATAATTCTTAATAGCTATATGGAAAAGATATTAGTTATGCTCATGGCATTTTGGCCAAACAGTGGAGAACTATGTACTTTACCTTTTGGTTGAGCTAAAAAGTACAAATACAGTAGTGAATATAATTATCACCAAGATATTTAGTCAATTGTTTAAGTTTAAACAAGTAACATATTCATTTAGGTAAGAAATAAAGTTTTGTTAAGTGAAGCGAAGAGAAGAAGCTTGTATTCCAATTCTATTTCCTTTTCATTATGATAACATGATCTTACAATGTCATCAGGGTGATGAATGATAGAAACTCCAGGAAATAGGAGCGGATGTGTTATAACCCTTTGGTTTGCAAAAAAAAATTGAGCAAGAAGAAAGCCTTAAGGGACTTATCTAATTGTTGTGCTAGAAGCACGATCACTAACCTATTGTAATTTTTTTTGGGAAAATCCAAGTGTAGTACAACAATCTACTCCCTTGTTAGTGACTTGGTTAGTCACATAGTGCATAGTAAGTGTTTCTTTGGATTTTGACACCTCTTTGGATTTTTAGTAAAATCTCTTTTAATACTTACCAGGATTGTCATTATTTTATTCCTTTATTTTGGAATGGTTTAGCCACCAAATTTTGAAGATTATTTATTTTATGACCAGTTGGTCAACATTTGTTGAAAATGAAATTACTTATACTTTGACTTTGAATTTAAATTATTGTGGTGGCTATACCAGAACATTTTTGGTTGTTCACTATGTTTTTGCAATGTTTACCTCTATCATGTCCTGGATGGGCCTCTGGTGGATTTCATAGGGGAGTAAATTGTAGAGAATACACTTGGTATGTCCCTAACTCTTAGAATTAAGAAACCTTGTGTGGAAGGAAATTCATTCCAAACTATAAACAAGTCATCTAAGAGTAACTAAATTTCTAATCGAGGTGAAATCTCTTTATTTCTGGTAAAGAATGAAGAGTAATGGTGCAAGATTTCTAGCAAGAATGTTGGAAAGTCAAGGCTGAGCATAAGCACCTAGTAGGTCATCCTATGTCTTGAATTAAGCTAGATGCTATTCTGTGGTGGTGAACAAACTCACCAAGGAAGCTCACTTTATACTTGGGAATCCAAAGGATGGAGTACCAGATTTAGTTTGTAAGTTTATGCAATAAGTGTTTAGATTGTTAGAGTCCCTGAGAAGATAATCTTCGATAGAGATGCACGTATGATGCCAAGGTTTTGGCAAGTTTTGTCTTTAGTGCTAGGAACTCAACTTAATATAAACTTAGTTTATTACTATGAGACAGATGATCAGATAGAGAGGGTAACTCAAGTTTTAGAAGATCTTATGGGAATGTATTGCAAGAAATAGCAATACAAGTGGAAAGAGTATCCACCTCGTTTGAATTTTTTTTATAACAACTTCTATAAATCTTCTATCATAATGACTCCATTTGAAATATTGGATAGACGAAGATGCTAAACTCCTATAAGTTGGGTAAGCTAGAAGATAGGATTAGCATTAGTCTAGAAATGTTGTTAGAAATGGATGAACAAATCAAGTTGATCAGAAAGGATTGGCAGAAGCAATTGATAGGCAACATACACCAAGTAAATTCTTAGTTGGATAAAAATTTATTTGAGGGTTAAATCGACCAAAAGATTCATAAAATTTGGAAAGTCCCTAGATATGAAGGACTCTTCAACGTTTTTGAAGTTATCAATTTGATTGATTTCAGAATCATTTTATTATCAGCTATTGCCAAGAGGTATAATGCTTTTTATGATTTATATTTGAAAATTATATAACAGACAACTATTATACTCTTAGAATGTTTTACAAGAATAGGACCCAGGAGTGGTCATGATCAATCTTTTTAAATGCTTGAGGATCACAAGATCTACTTGTGAAACAAAAAGAGATTACTCATTGCAAGGTCCGGTGGGACAACGTACAGAGGGTAATATGACATGGAAAGTTTACCATGATTTTGTAGAAAAGATTTTATCCATTGTTTATGCTTTTGCAAGTTAAACAAAATTTCTATCTTATTAAGGTTTTGGATACATTGGATCATTGAGGATGATGAATCTTATGGGGGAGATATGTTGCATCCCTAATTTTGGCTTGTTTTTACTTTTACTTTTACATGGATAGAAGTGAATCTATTGGATAAATATTTTGACAATGGGATAAATGTCATTGGAAAATATCAAATTTATGGAATAACAGTTATGTGATTAAATGCAATGCACATGATGTGATGATTTAGTAATTTATGTTATTTCTATTTATTAATTATAAGGTTTATAAATGGACTAACAATTCACTAATCAAGATCTAGCGAATTGCAAGTGATATGAAGGATAACAGGTTTTAATGAATCTCTAAGAAAGAGAGAGTATCTTCTAAGGAGACGAGAATAGACCTTGGATTACAAATGGTCATTTACCAACTAAGTATAGTGTTTAACAAATTGTGAATTCTAGGTCAATTGAGGTAAGTCATGTTTTATTGGTTAATTATTAGATCGACTCAACAAGTTGTTGATGTATTTTAGATTCCTTTTTGGGTTAATCATGTGTCGACCTTGTCATTTTGTGAAAAACAATGTTGTCAAGAAAGGATGTTAGTCGTCTACAACTAATGTGACCTTTTGTCAATCACGTCACAAATAGTTATGTTTGCATCATCAAAAACATAGATGGTTAAATTGTTGAGATGTTATAGTTTGTTAATATCGCATGTTTTGTTTATGTCAGAACAAAATCAGCGAGTAATAGCATGTGTTCGTGAAGGGGAGATGAACTCAACCCTATCACGCTTTTACATAAGTCATTCATCTCATTATTATATTACTCTCTATTGAAGTTATTGATATGGTCTAAAGACTATTGTTTTTATGATTATTATTTTGGAAAATATGTTAATCGGGGATTACTTATGGTTTTAAGTAATTAATCACTTTCTCTACTAATGAAATTATTATTTGTAACCATTTTCTATAGCTATTGTTTACCCATTAAGGACCCTTTAGTGGTGTGTGGTGTGGTAATTAATACCATGTTTTCTTTAGCTCCCCTTACTTGAGTTAAGGGCACCCACAAGCATGAAAAGTTGAGATCCACGCCACTCAAGTGAGGCCATTATGCAAACACTTATTAACAATTTAACGTAAGTCATGGGTCATTAGATGATCAAGTGTTGGTTAGTTTTGGTCAGTTAGTCATGGTTATGTGTTGTAAAACCATGACACTCTTAGAGTCATTAGTAAAGAGGACAGCTGAGTAATGTTTCAAGAAATCATAGTGCTTGTTTCCTTGTGGTAGAATCTGCAAACTTGTAGGAGGTTAATTTAACAAATTTTTGAATAAGTCTTCCATGGATGTAGGTGTTATCATATTTTGCCTGGCCCAAAAATATTCTTGTTTCCCTCCTATCAAAGAGATCTGATTAGAGAAAGCCTTGAAGAAGGAGAAAAAACTTAAATTCTTAAAAAACCCATGCTCTACCTTACAAAAATCCTAAAATCTCACCTGGAGAATCCTTGCCAAAAACCTAAAAAAAGCCAGAAATCTTTTTTCTTCAAGTGCCTTCCATTGCAGATAATTCTTAGTTTTATACTTAAATCATTTTTGTATGTATCATTGTATATCTCTATTGTATCACATATACAATCGTATATGCAATTGTATATACAAACGAAGATGCAAAGGCAATATACAAGGCGTGATACAAAAGTGAATCGGGTTATCTTTGTATATGCAATTCAATATACAAACGCATATACAAGGCAATATACAAGGGGGAGATATAAAGGGTGTGTCCATTTTTTGTATGTATATGCAATTCTATCTTTGCACATACAATCTTATATACAATGGTATATACAATCCTGAGATACAATCCTGGACCCGAAAGAATATGCAATTTGGTTTAGGAAGGAAGATGCAGTTGTATGCATCTTTGTATGTATGTTCACATTGTATAATTGCATGTACAAAGGGCAGATACAAGGTCTTATACAAAGTCACATGCAAAGGTCAGATGCAATGTTTGTATGTACAAGTGATTTTATGCAGTTTTGTTTGTATATTCGCATTGTATATGTGATATACAAAAGGTGATGCAAAAGGAAATACATACAATCCAGACGTGACTAGCGAATCAAATGTGGTGGATTTCAAGTTGGGGTCCACCTATTGTATGTATATGCGATTGTATCATCCTATATACAATTGCATATACAAAGGTTAGATACAATAGAGATATACAATGCGGACCCGACAGGGAAATTAAATTGGTAAAGTCAGCGGTGGGGTCCACAGTTGTATGTTGAAGTGCATGTATATGCCAATATGCAAAAAGGAAAAGATACAAGGCTGGACATGTTCTAAAGTTCCATTCTGGTTGAAAATCCATTGAGTTCTGCAATTGTATGTACATGCAATTGTATCTCTTATACAATCACATATACAAAGTCACATACAAAGGCCTTTTGGCGAGACAAGCCTTATCGGTGGCTTAGTTTGAGGTCTCTCTGATGGTGGATAAAGATGCAAATGTTCAGTGATGGGTCTCAGGTTCAGCTCAATGGAAAATCAGATAGTACCATGTGTCAAGCAGTTTCAAAGGCAAATTCAGAGGCTGATTCAGATGGTGATTCAAGTCACATATACAATGGTCGATACAAGATGAAATACACATTGGTGAAGTGCTTTCTAAGGTCTCCCCGACAGCCTGATATATAAAAAGTTGTATATGCAGATGCAAAGTGATATATAGATGCAAGATGCAGTTGACCGTAACTTTGACCACCCATATCTCCTTCATCGTAGGGAATTTCAGCATGCTTCAAAAGGTAAAAGTGCTTATTTTGCCTCATCTTTCATCTGTCAGGCTTTTGAGGGGAATTTTCTCACTTTCAAAATATGATCTGGATTTGCATGCTTGACCAATAGGACATCTCAATGACTAATTTGGCATGTGCAGAGGCTGATATTTTCACAGTAACTTTAGTTGGTGAGCTTTGTGGGTGTATTCATGGTGGATGGTCAAATTCTTCAATGCACATGGGTTCCTCTAGCATGCTGGTAGATATCCTCGTGGCCTGTAATGACTTTTGTGCTCCTCACTTCATGGTTTGCCCTCTTTTGCATGTGGGCAACCATTTCTCAGGTTGCAAACCTACCAGTGACATGGTTCCTATCCTTTCACCATGCCCCTATCTTTGTGCCCTTGTTCTTGCATTGATGACCTCGGATCCTATGGAGCGACTTCAATGCCTTCTGCACAAGAACTTGATCTATAAATGCAATGTAGCCTCAAAAAAAGAAAATGAGGATGGTAAAATTTTGGGTTGTTATGCTACCAAGTTTCTTGTAGTCAAACCTCTTAGTGTAATCATAGAGTAAGGAAATGCGACTCACTGTGCCTGAATCTGGCCTTTGTTGTCTTCCTGTTTATTTGCCAATGAATGTGATTAGCTATACTGTGTCTTTTCCTACTACTAGTTATTTTTATTGTAATGGTTTTTGACATTCATGATCAATATATCCATGATTTCTTGCCTCTCTTATGTCTCAATTTTTGTGTTTTACTTGAAGTTATAATCTATTCTATGAGTAAAAATGGCTCCTCTATAGGTTAGATCTTCATATCGAAGCCTCAATCAGCCCTATAAGTTTGTGTGAACTCCCTTCATGATTGAGATCATTGTTGTGTCTCTCTTCTAGAATCACTATTGCTCACTAAATCCAGTGTATCACCCCTTTCATTTTAGTTTCCTTCTAACCCTTTTCCCCTACAAGCATTAGCACTAGGTTTAAATATTTTCCTCTAAGCATTAGTCTTAGAGTGAGGAACCAACCTCCTCTGGAGGTCTAATCTTAATTTGCAAGGTCCCACACTTCGAGATCATTCCCATTGTGTCATTAGAATGCTTGAACTCTCTCCAAGCAGGGTGTAATTCTGCGTGACAATAGTAGGAAGCAAGACATCCATGTATGTGAGTGGAGTCGAGTTAAGTTATTGATGGGATGTTAGTTAGTGTTGATGGCAGTTTTACCAAAATAGAAGTCATAGAAAGAAACACGTAGGATGGTGGCTATGAAGGATATAAAGGGATAGAACATCGATCCTCAAGGGGGGTCAATAAGAGAGAATCGGATGTTTCTTTAACAGGAATAACATTGTTAAGCTCTTCAAATATCAAGCAATCATTTGATGTCGAATAGGTAGGATATCCATCCTAAATTAAACCTTGCATTACTCAATATTGTTTCTATCTAAGGTCTTGCATAGCAGTAAGTTGTTAGCATTTAAATATCTGTAGCTCATTTTCATGATTATATGACACAACAGTATTAAGGTTTGTGACTATTTGGTTTAGTGTAAATTGAGATACCATAGAAAATAGTGAGAGATTATCATTGAAACATAAAATCTTTGTGTCTTATGCTTATGTTGTGAAGATAATGTGTTATCAAATGGATTATGTATCCATATTATCATAAGATAGGATTTTTGAATAGTTAATCATAGATTCTTTTGCCTAAAGAGAGTAACTCTTTCAAAGAAGTCAGATATCAAAGTAATGTCGAAGATTTACTTATTGAGGAATACTTTGTATTCAAAGGATATTAGGGTAAGATATTTCCCTTTGAGAAAATTAGTATATGTTTTATATTTAGAATCTAATTAGTTCTGAGCTGACACAAAGATGTAAGACTAGAAATATTAGAGGTTATGATGTCTTGTTTAAGTTCTATTAGTATATGATACATAAAGGTTTTAATGCGTAGGATATTCTTGATATATCCATATGCATACGTGTATAAGAGAGGAAGTATTCTTGTAACAATGATCAAATATAGCATAGTATGTAAAAGAAAGAGCAACTTTAGACATTGAAATAGTCTTTCACCCACCTTTTGGAATCAAACTACTTAGTCAATGTTTAGTCATGAATGGAACCTTTGGCTTAAGATATAATTGAGGTTCTGTGATGATAGAATCTTGAGTCCCATAGTTACATTTTACTATTTTTAGTTCGAGAAGAAGATCTATGTTTATCTTGGGGATGTATAATTGAATTTAGTAGCATCTTTTTGAACTCCATTAAGGTACTAATATGACCAACCTTTTGATAGATCAGAAAGGACTGGCGGTCAATAAAACCATGTCACATGATGACATCTACTTAGCCATGATTTGGTAATTATTATACATGAAAGTTGACTAACTTAGATAAACTTTCTAGTCCTAGACAAAACTATTTCTCCATGTCAAAATGAGACTCTAGAACCATGAATAGATTTAAACCTTGAAACAAGGAATAGAATGGCAGGGAGTCATAGATTCCATGTTGCAATTGCAACAAGAGGTTTTTTTTTTAAAGACTAAAACCTAGAATGTTCAATGATTATATTAAGGACCCACACTTTCATGGAAAAGACTAATTAAGTCTTGAGAAATATCTATGTTGAAGAGTAATTTTGGAGATATAATTGACTATTGCTTTGTTTTAAGTTGAAACTATTTAACTCACTCAAGGGTATAGGCATACCAGGGCATGAGAAATTGTAGTTCTTATTATATGTTCAATAGAACTTATTTTAGTGTCATTTGCACAAAGATTTAAGTAAACTTAGTGTTGGGAATACCTGATAAGATTTATACCAAGAGGGGTATGTTGAGAGAATCAAAACTCAACCCCACATAATTGTTGTAATTACGTTTGTTACTAAAGGTTTGTGTGATATATATTCAAGGATGATATATATATATGAATTCATAATCTAACTTATGATGAAGGTCGGTAGACCTAAGTAAACCAAGAGGTCGATTGTACTTTATTATCTTTTTATTGGTTCAAACCTATTAGGGTTGATAGATTTAACTTAGTCAAAAGACTAGTTTTGAGAAATGATAGTATTCATTTAGATATTATATGAGTGAGGATATACCTCGAATACTATGCTCATTCATGTTATAGGAAATGTGAATTCAAGTAATGGCAAGTGGTCTAGGAAAGACTAGAGGTATTGGTTCTCATGTTTTGTTATATTTATGGTATTGTGTTTAGAAAACCAAGACATTTGATATTTCCATGTATTGGGTTAGAGAAGTTAAACCCTAGAA
Source organism: Cunninghamia lanceolata (assembly GCA_027924645.1). Taxonomy (NCBI): domain Eukaryota; kingdom Viridiplantae; phylum Streptophyta; class Pinopsida; order Cupressales; family Cupressaceae; genus Cunninghamia; species Cunninghamia lanceolata. The sequence continues at coordinate 4,929,992 of BSBN01000793.1, forward strand.
TCATAACCTGGAGGATTTAGGAAACCTATAACTCTTATGTTAGATGTGACTTAGTTTATATTTCTTGGTTGACAGTGAAAACTTGAGAAAAGCATAGAGCAAGACAGGAAGAGTCTTTATAATACCTTATCAAATTTAAGTGATTCTATGGTAATGTTGAAACTCATTTTAATGCATCAATATGTTAGATATTTGAATAGAGAGTAGAATGACAGAAAGTCCTAAACCCTAGAAATTACAAGTATGCAATGAGGGACTCTTTGAAATCTTAGAAATGCCTAAAACTTAATATTGCCTAGATTAAGGATTGTTCTAAGTCAGATTGACTAGAATAGATTTACAATACAAACAAGTTTGTGTCTAGAGTTACTAAATGAAGGGGTAAGTAGCCTAACTATGTTTATTTGTAAGAAAGAATTACCTAGACTATTATGCTTAACCTGGGTAAGGTAACCATCTTAGTTGTTAATGAATCAACTTAAAGTTCTTTAAATGTTGATAAGTTCTAGATCTCGAGTATTGCAAAGTTGCAATGAGTATCCTTGTAAAGTAAGTTAATCTATAAGGTTTATAGAACATAGACAGTATTTTGAAAACCTGTCAAAGTCAGGAAGATTGAATTAGAGTTGATAAAACTATATAGTCAAACATAGTTGGCCAAGTCAAACTGTAGGATGTGATAGTATCCAAGTCAAGTTGGGGTGGGTGAACATTATGACGACGTTCCTTGCGAATGTCTATTTATATTGAATTTTTGGCCAAAGTAATGCATATGTCTCTACATGCATTGTCAGTTCATTGTATCTGGATTGCATAACCTATTGGAATGATCATACTTAGCTAGATGGTATCTAGGGTTGTATAATCGATAGAGTTATGTAGGATACAACACTATGTACTCAAATAGAGAATTACCATTGGTCACCTTTGGTCTATACTCTTTGTGAATTAGAAGATGTGTGGGAGACCGTCGGTCTATGGTTGGAGGAAAAGCATTGGGAAGATGATCTCTCTCTAGCAGAAGACATGTCAAGTCTTGCGATAAGGATGTCAGAATTCCAGAAGTAGCATATCCATTGGATATGTGACTTGTGTTACTTACACTATGTAAAACTTTATCTATTGCAAATGTGTTTAAATTGAAAAGACAAAATGTCATCTTTGTATATAATATCATAATGTATTATGTAAATTGTTGTATCTTGATATTATTTAGAATTTTAAAAAAAAAATCTATCTTTTTCACCTTGTATGTTTTATCTCATGGTAAATAACTATGATTAGTCTTGGTTAACATGGTGGATGTTACAAGAAACTTTGAATTAGCATTGTAACTATAATATATTCTATAATTATAGGGACAAGTGTCAACGAATGACGCAGGAGTATCCAGTGGTGTAAGGGGAATCTTGCATCACCCAAAAAAAGATGTGTTTCAAAATTGTTGATATTCTTTCCATTTCTTTTCAAAATTTGTGGTTCTAGTTCCATAATCGCTTGAATAGTGATGTAGAACTTTCAATTTTTCCAAACTACTAAAAATAGCAACCTGCTATTTTTAGAAAGTTTGCATTTGGGCACGGAAGGAAGTGAAAATTTATAGGAAGCTTCATAATTGAACAATAAGACATTTGGTGAAGGAATCATGCAAAAATTATTTGCGAGCTGAAAGATATTAAAGTTTTCATTTCCTGAAAAACTCCTGAAAATTATTCAAACTCATGTTTAAGGCACTAAACGGCCTCATACGGGCCCAAAAATGGCTAGAACTGATAGAGCATGTTCCTAGCACATAGAGCACTCTGTAAGCTTTCCAACGCATAAAACAGTTCATCAATCGGACACCCAGATCAAAAGTTATGGCTCCCAGAAGTTGACCTATTTTTGGAGGGAGATGCATATATTGAAATTAGGTTGTTGGCCACCAAAAAGGATATTAATAACAATTTTTAGGAACCCTGGGTAGTAGTAGCGTTAAGGGGGAAAGTGCAGAGTCAAGAATAAGTAGGAAAAGTAGAAACCCTAATAGATTTGGGGTTGCAAATGGCAGATGATTCCAGAGTCTTGTGAGAGGAAGCTGTAATGTGTTGCAGCCTGTGGAGGATTGAATCCTCTGATTGTATTTGAGCTTTTGTAATGTAATAAGTTGTCCAAAACAATAAATAAAGTTCTATTTTTTGTATGTAGTTTTTGTTGTTGTTTTTTTTATGATTTACCCCCTTCATTAAGTGGTATCAGAGCCAAATTCCTGAGTGTGTAAATAGATCGTCGACTGTGAGGCAATTGCACTAGGACCTGAGGTTGTGGGTTTGTTGCGAAGATCAAGATACCTCCATGAAGAAATCATATTGGGAGGAATGCTTTGATGGAAGATGGTTTTAGAGCCTTGCAAAGGCAAATTAATGAATTGCAAGAGGAGCTATGAAGAGGGTTTGAGCCGAGAACAAGAGAAGAAAGTGAAGATGAAGCTAAAGAAGAGCTATCTGAGGAAGAATAAGAAGCTGCGAGAGATCCTATAGAAGTTAGGTTGTTGAGAGCCATTTCTAAGATTGGAAAGAGGCCTAGGATCAAATTTTCTACATATTCTAGAGATTTGAATCCGAAACGACTTATTGATCAGATCAATGACATGGAGGAGTATTTTGAGTATGAAGATGTGAAGGACCCAGATCGGGTCAAGTTTGCAAAAATAAAGTTGAAGGGCCATGCAAATATTTTGTGGAAGGAGGTCTAGTTAGAGAGGAATAGAAGAGGAAAAGGAAAGATTGCTAGATGGGATCAGATGGTGGAGAAACTGAAGAAATAGTTCATTCCTGTTGACTATGAGATGGAGTTGCTAAAGAAGCTGCAAGGATTGAAGCAAGGTAACAAGTCTGTTAAGGAGTATACAGAGGAGTTTTATAAGATTACTATCAAAACTAGTCATGTAGAGGCCAACAAAGAGAAGGTAGCTTGTTACATTAATGGGTTGAGGCCAAGTATTCAAGAGGAACTGAACCTGGTCAGAATGACCACCATAGAAGATGCATACCAGTTTTCCCTGAAGGTGGAAGAGAATCTGAATAAAAGATTTGATAGAAAGCAAAGGGGAAGAGGTCAAGGTGGAAGGACTAGTGGAAGACCCTATGGGGGCTAAAATGAAGACTCAAAGAAAAGTGAAGAAGCTAGCACCATTTGAAATTAGAGAGGAGATAATACCTACTTCCCTCATGACTAGAACAATGGTGAGCAAAGAGGAAGAGGAAGATGTAGACCTGGGCAAGGACCCAGAAGAGGAAGTTTCAGAGGAACCTATTTCCAATGTGGAGAAGGGCATTGAGCATACGAGTGTCCGCAACATCAAGGAAGTACAAATAGAAGATCTGAAGGTAATGCATGAGATAGATGAAGATGCACAGTCTGAGCATTCTAAAGATGTTGAAAGGGGAGAAACCCTAGTTGTCAGAAGAACTTTGTTGAATGAGGAGAAAGAACCCAATCAGAGTAAGAGTTTATTTTGCACAAGGTGCAAATGTGAAGGTAAGTGTTGTGATATTATTATTGACAATGGAAGCATTGACAATCTTGTTTTAGAGGAGATGGTTGACAAGTTGAAATTGATAAGAAGAAAGCATCCACATTCATATCAGATTGTATGGTTGCAGAAGGACCCCAAAGCTTTGGTCAATGAGCAATGTTTAGTGAAGTTCAAGATTGGGGACTACCATGATGAGGTGCTGTGTGATATCATACCAATGGAAGCATGTCATATGATGTTGGGGAGACTGTGGTAGTATGATAGGAGCTCTATGCATGATGGCCGTGCAAACACATATTCCCTAACAAAGGATGGAGTTCATCATAAGTTAAAGCCCTTGAAGGAGGTGGAAGAAAAGGTATCTAGTATTGCCATAATTTGCTTGGTAGATGGTAGGAAATTTTTGGAGGGTATGAAGCATGAGCGTCATTGCTTTGCATTGATTCCTAAGATTAGTCAAGAGAAATGTGAAGATGTACCAGTAAAAGTTTCAAATATGTTGGAAGAATTTTAGGACATTATCTCTGATAATGTACTAGAAGGTTTACCACTAGTGAGGAAGATAAGTCATCAAGTGGATTTGATACTAGGAGCCATCTTGCCAAATAACGAAGCCCATAGAATGACTCTAGCAGAGAATGAAGAGTTGAACAGACAAGTCCACGAGTTGTTAAGGAAGGGACTAATAAGGGAGAGCCTGAGTCCATGTGTTCTACCTGCAGTACTAGCACCAAAGAAAGATGGAGAGTGGAGAATGTGTATAGATTCTTGAGCCATAAATAAGATCATGATCAAGTATAGATTTCCATTACCTAGAATGAATGACATAATGGATTGTTTGAGTGGAGCCAAGAACTTCACAAAGATTGACCTGAAGAGTGGGTATCAGTAGATCTGAATCAAAGAAGGAGATGAATGGAAGATAGCCTTCAAGACAAAGGAGGGTTTGTATGAGTGGTTAGACATGCCATTTGGACTAACCAATGCACTGAGCACATTCATGCGGCTCATGAACGAGTTACTAAAATAATTTTTGGGAAGTTTTGTTATTGTTTATTTGGATGATATTTTAATTTTCAGTAAGATTTGGGATGAGCATCTAATGCATATCAAAAGAGTTCTAGAGAAGCTAAGGGAGGAAAATTTGTTGATTAATCTGAAGAAATACAGTTTTACAAAGGAGTCGGTATACCTAGGATTTGTTGTCTTAGAGGAAGGTCATAGGATGGACCCAGAAAAAGTAAGGGCTATCCTTGAATGGCCTACACCAAAGAGTACCATAGAGGTATGATCTTTTCATAGTTTGACAAGTTTTTTTAGAAAGTTTATCAGGAATTTTAGTGGCATTTGTGCACCCCTAATGGAGACAATGAGAGGGGATAGAAAAGACTTTAGATGGACTAAAGGAGAAGACAAGAGCTTTGTTATGTTGAAGCAAAAAGTCACAGAGCAACCTATTTTGGCACTTCCAGATTTTAATAAGGTATTTTAGGTAGATTGAGATGCCAGTGGCAGTGCTATAGGAGCTGTTTTGAGCTAAGAAGGTAAGCACATTACCTATTTTAGTGAGAATCTTAATGATGCCAAGAAAAAGTATTTTATTTATGATCAGGAGTTTTATCCAATAGTTCAGGCTTTGAAGAAATGGAGACATTATTTGTTACCAAAAGAGTTTGTTTTATATACCGATCATCAAGCTTTACAGTATCTTAATAGTCAAGGAAAGTTGAACCAGAGGCACTTAAAATGGGTTGAGTTTTTGTAGAGCTATACTTTTGTTTTGAAGCACAGGAGTGGGAAGTCCAACAGAGTTTCAAATGCCTTGAGCAGAAGGCAAAATTTGTTGACAAAAATGAAGATAGAGGTTGTTGGGTTTGATGAGCTCAAAAGTTTTTATCTAGAAGATCCAAATTTTGTAGAGGCCTGGAAAGCTTGTTTGGAACCTGTTACTTTGGACAAGACAAAATGGTTGGATTTCATAATCCAAGATGGCATGTTGTTTAGAGGAATCCAGTTGTGCATTCCAAGGAGTTCCATGAGAGAGAACCTGATTAAGGAGAAGCATAGTGGGGGATTGGCTAGACACTTTGATCAAGATAAGACCATTACTATTGTTGGTAAAAATTATTATTGGCCACAGTTGCAACAAGATGTGAGGGATTGTGTGCAAAGTTGCATCATGTGTCAGATGGCAAAAGGAACAAGTTAGAATACAAGGCTATATCATCCATTACCTATACCGGAGAAGCCATGGGATGATATTAGTATGGATTTTGTTCTTGGTTTACCAAGGACACAGAGAGGGCATGATTCCATTTTTTGGTGGTGGACAGATTCTCAAAGATGGCACATTTTATTCCTTGTAAGAAGAATAATGATGCTGTTCATATTGTAGATTTATTTTTTACGAAAGTGGTGATACTACATGGTCTACCAAAGAGCATAGTTTCAGATTGAGATACCAAGTTTGTTGGCTATTTCAGGAGGGCATTGTGGAAGAAGTTGAAGACAGGTTTGAATTTTAGTTATGTACACCATCCATAGACTGATGGATGAACTAAAGTGGTGAATAGGAGTTTGGGTAACCTACTACGATGCTTAGTAGGAGATAAGCCCAACAGATGGGATTCGATTTTACCATAGGTGGAATTTGCTTACAACAATTCTATCAATAGGAGTACTGGTAAATCACCATTCCAAATTGTTTATGGGAATAGTCCAAGAAATGCTTGAGAGTTAAGGAATCTGGACAAAGGAGAAAAGACAAGTGCCGAGGCTGAAGACTTTGTAGAACACATGAAGAATTTGCATGAAGAGGTGAAAAAATATATTAATAAGATGAATATTTAGTACAAGGCTAAGACAGATCAGAAGAGGAGATATAAGGAATTCTAGGTAGGAGATGAAGTCATGGTTCACTTGTGAAAAGAAAGGTTCCCAATTGGAACATACAATAAGCTGAAAATGAAGAAATTTGGACCATGCAGAATTTTAAAGAAACGTGATTCAGGAAATGCATATGAGGTAGAGCTACCAAGTAGGATCAACATTTCCCTTGTTTTCAACATTTTTGATTTATCAGAATATCATGAAATGTGGCACAGAGGATGGACCAATAGAAGAACAATGGAGTATTTTGGCATCTACTTCAATAGAGGAGATAAAAGAGATCATGGATAGCCATGTGGGAAGAAGTACTCGAAATAGGCAATATGAAGAATACCTAGTGAAATGGAAAGGAAGGGTTGTTGAAGATTCTTCTTGGTTGTCTAAGGCAGAGGTTGACCATTTGGGTTTTCCTCACACAAACACCTGAGACGTGATAGGGTCACTTCTCAAATCACCCTAGGTGTCTGATGCAGGAGCATCCAATGGTGTAAGGGCAATCTTGCAGCACCCAAAAAAAGATGTGTTTCAAAATTATTGATGTTCTTTCCATTTCTTTTCAAAATTTGTGGATCTAGTTCCATAATCGCTTGAATAATGATGTAGAACTTTCAATTTTTCCAAACTGCTAAAAACAACAACCTACTATTTTTAGAAAGTTTACATTTGGGCATGGAATGATGTGAAAATTTATAGGAAGCTTCATCATTGAAAAATAAGACCTTTGGCAAAGGAATCACGCAAAGATCATTTGCAAGCTGAAAGATATTAAAGTTTTTGTTTCCTGAAAAATGCCTAAAAATTATTCAAACTCAGGTTTGAGGCACTAAACGTCCCCATATGGGCCCAAAAATGGCTAGAACTAGCAGAGTAGGTTCTTAGCACGTAGAGAACTCTGCAAGCTTTTCAATACATAAAATAGTTCATCAATTAGACACCCAGATCCAAAGTTATGGCTCCTGGAAGACCTATTTTTGGAGGGAGATGCAAATTTTGAAATTAGGTTGTTGGCTGCCAAAAAGGCTATTAATAACCATTTTTGGGAACCCTAGGCAGTAGTAGAGTTAAGGGAGAAAGTGTAGAATCAAGAATAGGAGGGAAAAATAAAAACCCTAGTAGATTTGGGGTTGCAGATGGCAGATGATTCCAGAGTCTTGTGAGAGGAAGCTATAATGTGTTGCAGCCTATGGAGGATTGATTCCTCTAATTGTATTTGAGCTTCTATAATATAGTAAGTTGTCCAAATCAATAAAGAAAGTTCTATTTTCTATGTGTAATTTCTATTGTTGTGTGTTTTATGATTTACCCCCTTCATCAATGAAGGTCTCAAGGAATGATTTAGATTAAACTTATTTTTTGCATATATTCTAAATTATAATACTTCATGAATCAACCAATGGATCTAACCATAAATAATAAAAGTTCCAGAATTATGTTTTTAACAAAAAAAAGTAGATAACAAGACAAAAAAATTAAAATGTTGGCAACAATTGTAATCTATATCGATAACCCATGTTATATTATTATATTAATCAAAAGAGTAAATACAACCATACAGAGAATTTTCTACATATCCATAATCCAAGGTGCCCTAATATAAACCTTGGATAAATTCAAAATTCAAAAACTAAAAATAGAAAATTCAATCCTTACGTAGAAAAAAGAAAATTAAAAATAGTTTAAATTTTAAAAAAATGAAAATAAAGTTGTTAGTGGCCACCATTGATTTGCCTTCTAACAATTGTCACCTAAAGAAGAAAATTTGTAGCATAGACAATAGACTTTGCCCTTCTTAACTAACAGTTAGATAAATCATTATGTATAATAAGGGCCATGTTAAATCACTCCAACAAGCCTCTAACCATTTCCCTCCTTGCCTCCTTAAGAATGTCTTTAGCTATAGTTGAGTGCTCTAACAAATGTAAAGGGAAAATTCTAGCCTTATCCCATGGTCTAGCATCATAATCGTAATCATTTAAAGCTAAATCAAGCTTATCCCCAGTGATAAGTGATTATTGAATAATTGCCTTCCTGATCATCTTTATTAGACCTAGGTCAACAAGTCGGTCCATTAAATTTGACAAAAATGTACATAAGATGTCATTGATTAGATTTTTTTGAGGATATTCTAAAATAATAACATGGCCAATAATGTCCTAAATAGCATCGTCAACCAAGGGGGATTCACTAAGAAACACCTTCCCCAGTTTTAGATCATCAAATCTATCTAAATTGCCCATTTCCCATTTACAAGGCAAGAAAGAAACACAACGAGAGATCAAATGACTCATCTTGAATCAGTCAATGCTAGTAATTTGCCAGGAAATTAAGAAAATAGAAACAACCAAAAAAAGAAGGAAGATGCCTAATGAACTTATAGAAGAGGCTTAGGGTTGGCTATAAAATTATATTTATTATGTTGTGTGTGAAAATGTACAATAACCATGCGGCACACCAAATAATAGTCACGCCTGGTGCAAACATTTATTTCCATTTACAGTGGGTTAATGGTGATCTCAATTGGGGTTGATTCAAAATAGTGTCACACAATTGATAGGACTGACTGCACTTATAGTGCATTTTTCATTAATTAAAGTCATGAAATTGATAATTTGATAGGACTGACTGCACTTACTTTGATTCTTGAAGTGACAAACTAGTCGCTAGATTAGCCAATGCCAATTTAGTTAATTAATGGCAAGTAACACGAATAATATTTTTTAATTCTATGGTCATGATCAGTGAAATGTGAGAGCGAAACTTGGCAGCTTAGCAGGTGCCTGCAAGCTTCAAAGATTTGTACTTTGCCAAGGCTACGATGTTTTGAAATGATGTCAATTGAGTTAATTATGGCAAATAGCACAAATAATATTTTTTTAAGTTTGTGGTCATGGTCGGTGTCAATTCATTTAATTAATTCCAAGTAGCACAAATAATACTTTTTAAGTTTGTGGTCATGATCAATAAAATGTGAGGACGACACTTGGCAGCTTAGCATGTGTCCACAAGCTTCAGAGACCTATACTTTGTCAAGGTTGAACTATTGTGAAATGATGACATTTGTCAAGTGGGCCCATAATATTTTTCTAATTTTTAAGTCTGTGGTCATGAACAGTGTCAATTCAGTTAATTAATGCCAAGCAAAACAAATAATACTTTTTTAAGTCTGTGGTCATGATCAGTGAAATCTAAGAATGACACTTGGCAACTTAGTGTGCACCTACAAGTTTCAAAGACTTGTACTTTGTCAAGGTTGTGCTACTACAAAATGTTGCCATTTGTTAGGTGTGCCCATAATATTTTTCTAATTTTTAACTCTATGGTCATGATCGGTGCCAATTTAGTTAATTAATGTCAAGCAGCATGAATAATATTTTTTTAACTTGTGGTCATAATCGATGAAATCTAAGAATGACACTTGGCATCTTAGCGTGCACCTGCAAGCTTCAGGGACTTGTACTTTGTCAGGGTCACACTATTGTGAAATGATGACATTTATCAAGTGGGCCCATAATATTTTTTTCAAGCACAGGCCCACAGTGTCAAAAATATAAGACCCACCAAAGGGTGTGGCATGAGTTATTACTAAAGAGAAAAGTTCTCTTTTGGTGCATTATGATTTGACAAAGACTTTTTAACATACAAGGTAGATTTTTTAAATCTTCCTAGGACATCTTAAGACATTGATCTTGTTGAGGTGAATTTGAAATCAATGGACTACATTTGAAATCCAAATTTGTTCATTGCAAATGACTTGTTCAAGCAAATGAGCAGTAATGGTGAACATGACTAATATCAATCAAATTCATTAGAGGCTAATAAATAGTGAATTGGCTAATAAATAGTGAATTTGGTCTTGCAATAATCACTTTCTATTATGCAAGGAATTTTCAAGCGATTTGAGCTATCAGTTGTGTTTTGGTGAAAACTAGGGTTTACAAACAGAATCCAAGTACTTTGCACTTTCTCTGAGTAGGAACTAGTGCAATTATTTTCAGCTAAACATTGTTACTGTTAGGTGTTTTGTACATACAATTGTTTTTCAGCTAAACATTCTTAGGTGTTTTGTACATACAATTGTCTAAATTGTAAAGGACTTAGGAAAGGATGTCATTTTTTAGGTATTTGTTAGAAACCCTAGTTCTTAGACTCTGTAATTTGAGAAGATGAGCTATTCAATTGGTCAATAGTCTACTTCTAAGAGGTCCTTAGATGAGGATTTGCTCATGCAATTGCCTGGATCATCTAGACAACCTGTTAATCTCTACGGCCCATGTGGTGTTGGAGATAGGTTGTCGGATAATTGCAGGGGGTGTAGGGATGTTGATATCGCTGTAACAGGATGGTCATTATTTGAGCACTAGTACAAAAAGAGATATTATAGGGCTCCTATGTCACATCTCTAGGGTCTCGATTTAGCAAGAAATGGTGTTTTGTAAAGTCTAGAAATATTACTATAGACACCTAAAATTGGACTGCTCTGCAAACCAATTTTCCGTACCTCTGCACTCATCTACTCCCCCAATCTGCATATCCCTGGTGATCAATTAATTCACCTAATAATCCATTTAACCTTAGAACCCTATCCTATAAATTGAATGAATATTCCTAATATTCATTTAGTTGATTTATTCATTTCCCTAATCCCTGTTAATTAGACAAATCCTACTTATCTGATTAACCTAGACTTAAGTTAATTAAGATGCCACTTAATTAACCTTGTCCCCCACTATCATCCACTCACTGAATTTAAAATTTAGTTGTCCCCCACACTCATCCACTCACTAAATTTAAAATTCAGATGTCTCCCACTATCCTCCACTAAACTGAATTTAATATTCAGTTGTCCCCCATTATCCTTCACTCTCCCCAAAAATGAATTATTTATTCATTCACTCCTCCACTCTTTCCAAAATGGGAATTTTTAATTCATCCACTAGGAATAAAAGATTCACTTTTATTCCTAGCCCTTGATCTTGTCAACTGAATCCTCACCCTCCATCCTCCCCTCCAAAATACTATAAATTGGACCCCTCTCTAAGCCATTTGGAGAGACCACTTCATGCATTAGAACTCTGTCAAAATCACTCCCCAATCTCCTAATCCTATCAAACCTCTGCCAAAATCTTGTCTCAATCCCATCCAATCCATCATCTAATCTCATTCACCTTGTGTTGAGCATTTGAGCAATCCACATCTACACACTAATCACGGGAACAATCTGAGGAGATCTCGTGGGTGCATCTCCTTCCCGCATGGATTTGTGAGGTCTTCATGAAGGTATAATCGTTTTAGTTTGCATTAGATTAGTTTTTATCTTCATTCTGATTTCACTTGTCACAATTACTTACTCAAAATAACTTTTGAAAAGCAACTCAATCCAAAAATGGAAAGGAAATCAATTCATTAATGGAATATCCATAAATTTTTAACATTTAGCGAGTTTCCATAATAAGCAAAGATCATCTTTTATAATTGTTCCCAATACATTGGTGATACATAATGAGAAGTATAATTTACAAAATAATTAATAATCACTTTCAGAGTGTCCAGTTACCTACACCATTCATATAATGCTTGTCTTCATAATAGTAACTGCACAAATCTTTCGGCATGAATCTACACAACTAGATATAAACATTAGTCCCACAAAATAAATGAACAACATATTAGATATCAATGCACAAGATGACAAACCTACAAGCCCTAAGGGGCCGACCTAATGTCTCGGGGGCTCAAGATGGCCTTGCCTACGTACGCGCAGCACAGAGATTTCGTAGTTCAAGGTAACTAGTCTTGCAACCATAAGGTTGACTTAGATACTTTAACTCACAAGGGATCTAGTTCATCACTTAATATTTTATAGAATCAAAAATTTAATTAATATACACATCCATATTGTTCCATATGTTGATTAAATCATTCAAGTTCTAAAAAGTGCATGCAATAATTAAATTTATAAATATTCCCTATACATAAAATAGGGAAGTTATAACAATAAAAATATACCAACCATGCTTAGATATTGATATGAAACACACTTTCTTTTATATATATCTCATCCTCATCTATACTATAATTTAAAGTTTTAGCCTCATTCCTAAATTCTAATCTACATTTATATTATCCAAACAAAAGTAAAATATAGATTAAGGTAATTCATGAAGATCCTACTAAATTTTCCATTCAATAAGAAAACCTCCAATTCCTAAGTCATTAGAGCAATGCACAAGTATCTCAAAAGTTCTATTCGCTCATACATGGTTAGTTACACATTAAAGATTCTAAGAAAATAATTCAAACTACTTACTTAAATGAGATTCTTATTTTCAATTATTAACCTATATAAATCAATTTCAATTGTTGACAAAACATTTTAGATGATTCAAATAAAAAACTAGCCAATAGTAAATATGTCATAACTTTCTTATTTCTTAGTGAAATTCTAAAATTCAAGATGTTTTGGAAAGGTAAGAATAAGGGGAATAAAACCCAAAAAACAATTAGAAAATTTCTATAAGATGAGGAGGTAGTGTTTACTGCAATCATTCATTTCCCTCAAATCTTGATTTACCCCAAACTTGATTATAAATCAAGAATGAATTGATTACTCAAAGTTATTCCCTATATGATAATAAATGATAGAAATACTAAAAGATTAAATATCTTGTATTTTCTTTAATTTTGACATTTCAAATAAAATGCAATATATATATATATATATATATATATATATATATGTCTGATTTAACAATTATTTTTATAAACTAATCAACATAAGGATTTAATTTGACCTTCTTGCACTACAAGGATATTCTTGATTCAATCTAATTTTTTGATACAACTAAATATATGATAGATAATCTAATCATACCCATTCCAAGAAAGAAAAAAAATGAGAATTCATCTAACACACTTATGTAATGAGAATAATTCATTTCCAACAAAGTAAACTACCAACAAAACCCTAGATTTTCAATCTTTTCTACAACAGTGGTAAAAATGTGATGACTTTAAAAATAGTTAACAAAATTGAAAATTGTAAAATGTTTTGGAAAGATGAAAACATGATTATCAAAACCCAGAAACCTTTTTATAAACTAATTCATATGATAAGATTAATTTCATGAGGCCACAACAAGTTTTCTTACAAGAATTTTCAGAACAACTTTAACATAAATAATGGTGAGTTTCAAGGAAATACCTCAAGGATTTAATTAATGAAGAATACCTCCAAATGCATTTGAAGAGAACTCCGAGATTCTTTAATGTGAGAGCTTCCATATTATTCAGTTGAGCACTTCCTTTCTTCTACCTAGGATTCTATTTTCCTCCTCATGAAATCTAGAAATTTTTCATCTAACAAGTCACCATGGATGTATGTTTGATTTGCCTCATAAAAATAGTTGTAATTTCCTTTAAGAATTCTTCAACATCAGCTATGAATGACCTCTTGATGGCCTACAAAAATTAGAAATAAACCTAGACTCTTCTCTTGATTTCCTCCTCTTGAAGCCAAACTTCCATCTCCTTATTATATCTCCTTTTCTAAGTTTCATATTCTTCTTTTGGGCTCCAATGACTCCTTGTATTCCTCTTCTTGCTTGTGGCATTCATTTCTTTTTAAGAAATGTGACTCTTGGATTTCCCTTTATTTCTTTTCTTCATGACTTGAAAGCTCTAAGACTCTTTGAGAGAAGAAGACTCTATTGGGAATTAAGGTATCTCAACCTTGGTAATTCTTTGTATTTTAACATTGTATTTATTTATTATTTGCCTATTGTATTAATTGGATGCAAATCCTATGTTGTCATCTTGTTGGAGTTGGCATGATGATGTGTCATCCTACATGGCGTATGACCACATTTATTTTTGTCCTCACATGAGGAGACAGGCATCCCACTTAGTGGTGGGAATATTTTGCCATGTGTCAGCATCTTAGATGTTGTGTAAGGAAATATTGACCAAAACAGTCATGACAGATTCCTATGACAAAGTTATGACATGTAAGAGTCAAAAATAGGTGATTCTATGATAGGTGAAGACATGTGTCAAAGAGTATCTTTGAGGAAGGCATCTCTGGGTGCCCCAAGGTGGGTTATGACATGTTGTAAGAGAATGTACTATTTATAGTATGTGTATGATAGATTCTCTTACAGTTGTAAGTTTTGATAGCTATGACAGATTCTATGATGGTTGTAAGAGTCGTAGAAGCATCTGTCACTACTCATTTTGGGAATAGGCGACCTCTTTGGGATGGGGTGACCTAACAAGTGTCAGGAACTTTCTACAAGGTTGGACAAGTGTCCATAGGCATGGGTTTTGGGCCATGAGGCCATGTTCGATGCCCATTCCAAGATAGAGCCAAAATTGCCTTGTATACTCTATATAAACAGGTGCTTTGAGGAGGTGATGTACTACAAGTTTTACAGGTATTGTTATGCTACTGGATCATCTCTAGATACAAGTGTCGAAGACTCCTACAAGAGCATTGGCTCTGTGTTGTATTGTAACCTTCAATGTTTACATAATACATTTGAGTTATGTTTTGGAGTGTGGGTTTTTCACCCGTAAGGGTTTTTCCCACGTATATCTTGTGTCTCTCTTCTTCTCTCATACTTTTTTGTTTATGTATTTTCTACAATATCTCTATTAATGGGTTTAATATTGCTATAATAGTAAGGAATAAATTGAATTTGCACTCTCGTCCCCTCATTAGATTAGTGTAGGAAGCATTTTCCACACACCTAGCTTCCTTTCAATTGGTATCAAAGCCTGGCCAGTTTTGGTTCTAGCTGCTAGGTAGGGGTTTTTTGAGCTAATCTTAGGTTGAGTGGGAGTGTTGTGTAGAGCATTCTATATCTTGTTGTAGCAAGGAGATGGCAACCACATCTAGAAGGTTAGAGGTTGGGAAATTTAATGGCACTAATTTCAAGTTGTGGAAACACAAGATGGAGGACCTGCTTGTTGATACTGACCTATGGGAAACCATATCCAATGTGAATCCTACAGCAATGTCACAAGCTGTTTGGGACCTCAAAGATCAGAAGGCTAAGGTTCTCATAAGACTCTGTTTAGCTGACTCTATCCTATTGAATGTCAATGAGGAGAAGAGCATGAAAGATCTTTGGAAGAAGTTGGGTGATGTTTATCAGGCCAAGTCCTTGGTAAACAAACTTTTCCTAAAAAAGAAGTTGTTTCCTCTAAAGATGGAAGACAAAGGATTTGTTGTAGACCACATGAATACTTTCAACATGATTATTGCACATTTGACATCTGTGGTTGTGAAAATGGAGGAGGATTGATGTATGACCCTGCTTTGTTCTTTGCCAGATTTGTGGGATCATCTTGTCATGGCTATCAAAAGCACCACTACCACCTTTAAGATGGAAGATGTGGTGTCATTGTTGTTATCTGAAGAAATGCAGAGGAAGACATCCAGATCAGCCAAAGAGGCTCTTGTGGTTCGTGGAAGACCCAAGGGGAAATGGAAGAAGAAGGACAACAAAGTTGAGAAGGGCAGATCCAAATCCTATGGGAGATCTAAATCTCCTAGAAAGTCCAAGGCTCTCTGTTGGAACTATGGCAAGTTTGGGCATTTTTGAAAGGAATGCAAAGAGGAGAAGAAAAAGAAAAAGAAATCAGCCCTAGATTCATATTCTAACAAGTCACAAGATGATGGTGATGCCTTCATCGCAGCCCTGGCCACCCATGCATCTGATGATGTGTGGTTGATTGATACTGGTGCATCATTCCACATGACCTCACATTAAAGCTGGTTCATAAAATATAGAGAGTTTGATGGTGGAAGAGTGTACCTAGGTGATGACTCTCTTCTAAAGATTGTTGGTCGTGGAAGATTCTCAATCTGATTCCCTGATGGATGAGTGAGGGGGATCACTAGAGTTATGCACATTCTAGGCCTTGCACGGAACCTGCTTTCTGCAAGTATGTTGAATGATGTAGGTGTACAGATTGTCTTTTCGAAGGATGGATGTAAGATGACTAGAGGATCTATGGTGATTACAAAGGGTACTCAGAGAGGTACTCTGTTTTAGCTGGAGTCATGCACTACATAGTGTAATAGTTCTTTTGATTCAAAGAAACAAGCTGCAGTCACTTCATCCCCACCATCTGAACGAGTAGTGAAGAAATTTGTTGTAACTAGTTTTGATGGTAATGCACATGCTATGGAAGCTAAGCTTCCTACTAAAAAGACTATGTTATGGCATTTGAGATATGGCCACATTGGTGAGAAGGGTCTAAGTAACTTGAAAAATAAAAACATCGTTGAGGGGTTAAATGATTGTAATCTCAAGTTTGACTTTTGCAAACATTACATTTATGGAAAGAAAAATTGTGTTCAGTTTTACTCTAGTTCTCACAAGTCTTCTGGTGTATTGGATCTTATTCATTCTGATGTGTTTGGTCCTGTTAATATTCCTTTGATTTCAAAATCTATATATTTTGTATCTTTCATAAATGATTACAGTAGAAGAACATGGGTTTATTTTATTAGAAGAAAGATTGAAGTCTTTAGTCTATTGAAGGAGTTTAAAGCCTTTACTGAAAATCATACTAGTAAAAGGATTAAGTGTTTGAGAACTGACAATGGTGGTGAGTTTTATTTGGCAGAGTTTGATAAGTTCTGCAAAGAGCAAGGGATTGAAAGGCATAAGAAAACTCCATATACCCCACAAAAAAATAGAGTTGCAGAGAGGATGAACATGACACTGATATAGAAGGATAGGAGTATGTTTAGTGGAGAAAGCCTTGAACAAAAGTTTTGGGCTGAAGCTGTTGACATTGCTTACTATCTAGTAAACAGATCTCCTACATTAGCTCTTGTTGGTAAGACACCTATGGAGGTGTGGTCTAGTAAGAATCCTTTAGTTAGGCATCTTCGTGTTTTTGGTTGTGAGGCATATGCACATGTGCCTAGGGAGAAAAAGTTTAAATTGGAGAACAAGGTTGTTAAGTGTATCTTCATTGGCTATGGTGTTGGTGTGAAAGGATACAAGCTTTGGGATCTTGTGGCTGAAAAAGTGTTGTATAGCAGAAGTGTTATCTTCAAAGAGATAACATCTTCTTCCATTGTTCTATAGCCAGAACAGATAGAAAAGAAAGAAGATGTGGTTCAGTTTCCTTCTACCCCTAAGAAGACTAAATAGACAGACCATGTGAGACCAGATGATGACAAGAGCTCTAGCAGCTCTGAAAGCTCAGAAGAAGAAGCAGAACCTCAACCTCAGCCATTGAGGAGGTCTACACAAATGAGAAAGCAACCTGATAGGTTTGGTTATTCATTACTTGATTCTAGTTGTGCTTTTTCTTTACTTACTAACACTGATGAGCCTAGAACTATGAAAGAGGCTATGGGCATGAAAGATGCAGGTTCCTGGAAGGAGGCCATGGAAGATGAGATGGCTTCTTTGGAAAAGAATAAAACATGGCACTTGGTGCCCTTGCCTAATGGACAGAAACCTGTTGGATGCAAATGAGTGTTCAAGAAGAAATTTGGTGTAGATGGCAGTGTTAAAAAGTACAAGGCTAGATTGGTTGCAAAGGGATATTCACAAGTGGAGGGAATTGATTATGGTGAAATTTTCTCTCCCATTGTAAAGCAAACATCCATTCAATTTTTGTTATCTCTGTAGCTTCTTATGACTTAGAGGTAGAACAGATGGATGTGAAGACAACTTTCCTTCATGGTGATTTGGAGGAAGAAATCTACATGTCACAGCTAGAGCATTACATAGAGAAAGGTAAAGAAAATTTGGTTTGCAAGTTAAAGAAGTCTTTGTATGGTTTGAAGCAGTCTCCTAGGATGTGGTACTTGAAGTTTGATGCCTTTGTGTTGTCAATTGGATATCTGAGATTGAAATCTGATCTTGTGTATGACAAGTTTTACAATGATTGCATTCTCATTATTGCATTGTATGTTGACGATATGTTGTTGATTGGGAATGGTAAGAATATGATTTCTGATTTGAAGTCTCAATTGTCAACACAGTTTGAGATGAAAAATCTTGAGGAAGCCAAGTATATTATGAGAATGGAAATTAGAAGAGACAGAGCCAACAAAAAACTTTGGTTAAGCCAAAGTAAGTATGTGAAGACTATGTTGGACAGGTTCAGCATGGCGGATTGTAGACCATTGTGTGTTCCTGTTTCATTAGGGACAAAGTTGTCTATTAATGATTGTCTAAAATCTCCTAGTGAGGTGGAGGACATGAATAGAATACCTTATGCTAGTGTTGTTGGCAGTTTGATGTATGTCATAGTCTGCACAAGACCAAACATTGCCCAAGTAATGGGAGTCCTTAGTCGATTTATGGCTAATCCTAGATGGGTACATTGGGATGCAGTTAAGTGAGTGTTTAGATATTTGAGGGGTACTTCTGAGTATTCCATTTACTATCATGGCAATGCTACAAGACCTCCACATTTAGTTTGTATTCATGGATTTGTGGATTCTAATTGGGCAGGTGACATTGACAGTAGGAGATCCACCAGTGCCTATGTGTTCACTATGTTTAGTGGTGCAATTAGTTAGATGAGTAAGCAACAACTTGTGGTTTCTTTGTCCACTACTGAAGCTGAGTATATGCCTGCAACTCATGCTTGCAAGGAAGCCATTTGACTTAAGAGATTGTGTTCAGATATTAGTGTTGATGTGGGTTAGATTACAATCAGTTGTGATAGTCAAAGTGTGATTTGCCTTGCGAAGAATCCAACTTTCCATGCCAGAACAAAGCATATTGATGTACAGTTTCACTTTGTATAAGACATGGTAGAGGATGCAAAGGTAAATTTGGAGAAGGTAGATACTTTGAAAAATGTTGCAGATGCATTGACAAAGCCAATGGGCATACAGAAGTTCAGATGGTGTTCAGAGTCTATGGGCCTCTCGGCCTATAGTACTTAAATCTTGTTAATTCTATTGGCTCTTACAAGGTGTTTGACAAGTGGGAGAATGTTGGGAATTAAGGTGTCTCAACCTTGGTAATTCCTTGTATTTTTACATTGTATTTATTTATTATTTCATATTGTATTAATTGGATGCAAGTCCTATGTTGTCATATTATGGGAGTTGGCATGGTGATGTGTCATCCTACATGGCATGTGACCACATGTATTTTTGTCCTCACATGAGGAGATAGGCATCCCACTTAGTGGTAGGAATATTTTTACATGTGTCAGCATCTTGGATGTTGTGTAAGGGAATATTGACCAAAACGGTCATGACAGATTCCTATGACAAAGTTAGGACATGTAAGAGTCAAAAATAGGTGATTCTATGATAGGTGAAGACCTGTGTCAAAGAGTATCTTTGAGGAAGGCATCTTTGGGCACCCCAAGGTGGGTTATCACATGTTGTAAGAGAATGTTCTATTTATAGCATGTGTATGATAGATTCTCTTACAGCTATAAGTTATGACAGCTATGACAGATTCTATGATGGTTGTAAGAGTCATAGAAGCATCTGTCATTATCCATTTTGGGAATAGTTGACCTCTTTGGGATGGGGTGACCTGACAAGTGTCAAGAATAATCTACAAGGTTGGACAAGTATCCATAGGCATGGGTTTTGGGCCATAAGGCCATGTTGGACACCCATTCCAATATAGAGCCAAAATTGCCTTGTATACTCTATATAAATAGGTGCTTTGAGGAGGTGATGTACTACAGGTTTTATAGGTACTGTTATGCTACCAGATCATCTCCAAATACGAGTGTCGAAGACTCCTACAAGAGCATTGGCTCTGTGTTGTATTGTAACCTTCATTATTTACGTAATACATTTGAGCTATGTTTTAGAGTGTGGGGTTTTTCACACGTAAGGGTTTTTCACCCATAAGGGTTTTCCCCATGTATATCTTGTGTCTCTCTTCTTCTATCATACTTTCTTGTTTATGTGCTTTCTGCAATATCTCTATTAGTGGGTTTAACATTGCTGTGATAGTAAGGATAAAATAGAATTTGCACTCTCCTCCCCTCATTAGATTAGTGTAGGAAGCGTTTTTCACACACCTAGCTTCCTTTCAGACTCTACAACTTCCAATTTAATCACCCATTTTCTTGTACACTAAAAATAAATTAAAACAACTCTAAAACATATTAATTATGAATAAACAAGTACCCTACCCATAGGTGATTGACCTATGGTCTTAATTTTACCAAAAATAATGATAAAAGAGCTCTTATTCCCCATAACACACAAGAATAATTAATTTAAATCAATTTTAACTAAACCATATCAAGACCTTACTGCTAATTTTTGTTCTCTTTATAACTTATATCATAATTTCATTAAAAAAAATCTAAAATTAGCTACACACTAACTTGAAACTATAAATAAATATTAATTATTTTTAATAAAATATCATAATTAATAAATAAGTTTCAAGTATGTTCCGATACCTCTCCATTGAGAGTGTATTCCTATCATGCACATGAGTCAAAATTAGTCAATGATCGTTAAAATAGTAATATTAAATTGAAAATTAATTTTTGAAAAATAGGGGTTGTGACATTGTTTCCCCATTAAAGAATCAGCATCCTGATGATCAAATCAACTTAACTGAAGATAAGGTTTCATACCTCTTAAATTATGTTTTACCTCAATGTCAAAATCAGCCCATCTAACAAATATGTCATTATTCCAAGTCCCTGTTTACATTCATCACAACAAAATTTCCTCTTTCTAACATTCATTCACTTGCACTTTTTGTTAGCACATCACTCAAATTAACTTCATTTCTATACTTTCAGACAAGTAAAAGCATGTAAGGAGATTCATTTCTTTTATACAATCTTATATAGCATAATCAAATCTTTTTCATATTCCAAGATATTTACAGAAAGTAACCAATTATGTTCTTTTTGTGAACATGCCTACTCACATGAGACATCAGAACGATTGCCCTTCCGATGAAAAACAAGCTTCCCATACTACTTGTTATCATCATTGGCAAGTCAAAATTCTAACAAAAGAAAAAAATCTCAGTATACAGAAAATATCATCAATACAAAGGTTCAATATCTATTTCTGAATAACATAAAGAAAATCAAATATTTAATCTATCTTCAGCCACCATGACCCACTAGTCTTCCATAAGATGAAAGTCAAGAGTATGGTTAACATGCTTTTCCACCAAACCATGAAGCACTACACTTCCCTGGAACTCTTCCTAACTCGAAGAATACCTGGCCCTGCATGCGGTGCCTAGATACCTATAATAAAAGGGCAAGAGGGAAACTCTCGATGCATGCCTGATGCCTTATATGCATTCTATACTTGAATGAACATATTTCTTGCATACATGATGTGGCAGAGAAACATATAATATATTTCTTTCTAGGCATTTCTTATCCATCTATTTCAATGATACATGGCTTTGGTCAAAGCACTTTAAAAAAATATCAGTCAAATCTTGAAAAGAGGATCTACCTTCTCTATTATTCCACATTCAACATCCTGTCCCAGAAGGTAAGCTTTACCACATACATTCAATAAGAATAATCTATTTCAAATTGCATAAAATATAGACTAGATAAATATGATAGTGCATAACTCATACTAGTGCACATAAAATGAATAATAAGAAAGTATGAATCCTTTGTTGCATAATTCACATAGGATACAAATACATAATTTACTTGTAGTGCCTCTCTCACACAAAATATGGTAAATACATCGCACACAATGAGCATTTCTCACTTAAATTTTTATTCAATAAATATGGTAAGTACATCTCTTGCACAAGTGCATCACTCACACAAAATATGAAATATGCATAAATTACAGTAATATAATTATAGTGATCATTACTCGATCAAAAACATAATGAGTATAAAAGGTGTATCTCACACACAAATTATGAATGTAATCATTACTCAAATGCTTTATCCACACAAAGGAATCAATAACTCATTCTAGTGCCTCACTCACACAAGGACAACAATAATATGATATATGCATCACTCACATTAGGATAAGTATAGTGAACATTTCTCGTTCAAGTATAAATATAATAAATATGATAAGTGCATTAAGGAAATAATTTCATACAGATGCGTCATTTGCACAAAGCATTAGAGGTGTATTACTACACATTGTGTTACTTGCACCAAAAAAGTATCATTCTCATATAGTACATATGTATAAGTACTCTCACTAATAACAATCAAGCATACATGATTCACCACATCAATCATTTTTACCTTGGCTATCCATATACCTTCCTCTATTGATCCAACAACTTGCAACAATCATAGCTCACACAAAGCAACCATAGCTCACATTGAGCAATCATAGTTGACACAGAGCAATCATACCTCACACAGAGCAACCAACCAACATAACAATTCTTATATAAAAATTTCTTCATTACTTGTCATAGAAGCATCAATATAAATTACTATTAATCAAATTCATTGCAAAACATCACAAATATCAATTTCATTCATTATATATACTTTTAATGAGATTGAAATGATTAGTGCCAAATATAACCATAATGTCATAAATTAGACCTTACACAATTTCACAATATACATTCCTCAAAGCGTCTCTCCCCTATACAACCTGTTAGGACAATCTACACAATTCACATTACTTCACTCAAGCCAACAACAATAAAGCCTCAAAATACAAAAGTTCCAATGAGTAAAGATTTCAAATAAAAATCAAAAATTAATAAATAAAACTTCATATAAAAACAAATTAATTAACAGAAACACAACAGTTCAAATCAAAACCAAAATCCTTAATAGAATAGTTCTTGAGGTAAAAAGGACAATAAACAACCAAATATCTTAATAAATCTTCAAACTGTTGGCTCTCTAAAACAAATAAGAAAATAAAAATTTCAAATCTTCTCACAAAACTAAATATCACAATTACTACGTGACTTTAAACGAGCCACCTAAGGGGAGGAGGGGAATGTGGTGGTCTCAAACCACATGGAGCTCCAACATATACCACAAAAGAAATAGACCATGAAATTTATGCAATTATAACATTAAACAGTTATGAGTAATCAAAGTTTAGAAAACTCCCTTTTTTTCACAATGTAGCTCCCTTATCACTTTTGTAGCTCCCTTATCACCATTCAATAGCTCACACTGAGCACAATATCTCCCAATAGCGCACACAGAGTAATATAAATGGCTCACACAGAGCATGGCTCACACAGAGCAAATAATGGGTCACACAGAGCAAATAATGTTAGTATCATAATAAATCATTGAATTCCATTATTAATCTAGGAAAAACAACAAAATAGACAACAAACTTTTACCACTTTTGTTCAAATATGAATCCCTTTTGCAATTTCTTTCATCCTTTACCCTCAAACATTTCTTGATCTTTCCAAGAATCCATTTCAGAATTTTTCAATACTTCCCTCTTTTCTCCAGCCTATAACTCTTTTGATATCTTTACAACTTACACAATTTCTTTCATAAACTATTTCTAATCAAGATTTGTTTTCAGAGGCATTAGCAATATCCAAAAATACAAATCTTTTCAGAACTTATTTTCTATAGCATATGGTATCCTTGTAAAATATACAAATAAAATATTTTCTTGCTCAATAACAATAAACAATTTAAAATCATTAAACAAACATTTTATTTCACAATCTTCCAGTAAGAAAATAAGAGAAAGAGATTCTCTTATGGGAGTTTAAGATTTAAGTAACTCCAATATCATATAAGCAAACTCCCTTGAAAGAAAAACTCAAGTAATTCCCAAAATTCATAATATCAATCCCTTATTTCTCCCACACCCATTCATTTATGTGACAGATCTTTCATTAATGATCATGTTATAATAGAAATATTATCATACCTTGATTGTTCATTCCTGGTCAGCTCATTAACCTTTCAGCCTTCCACTCTTCAAACAATCCAGTCAACTCACAGCAACCTCAACTACAGAAGATTTCATTTAGAGAAAATGACAATTTTTTCTTTTACAAAAAATAACTCACTTTTCCCTTTTTATTAAAACTCTATGCATTTCTTTTCATAAAACAAATAATTTTGATCCACCCTTTCTGCAATACATCTTAATAAAACATTAGTTCTTTTAAAATATCTTATAATCGAAATCATCTTAATCATTTTTACAATGTAAATCATCCATGTTTCACACTAGTACTTTTACATCAAAGCTCCCAAGTGTTGCAACCTAGTGCTCTAATACCAAATGTAAAGTCCATAAATATTACTTACTCAAAATAACATTTGAAAAGCAACTCAATCCAAAAATGGAAAGGAAATCAATTCATTAATGAAATATCCATAAATATTTAACATTTAGCAAGTTTCCATAATAAGCAAAGATCATCCTTATAATTGTTCCCAATACATCGGTGATACATAATGAGAAGTATAATTTATAGAATAATTAATAATCACTTTTAGATTGTCCAGTTACCTACACCATTCATATAATGCTTGTCTTCATAATAGTAACTACACAAATCTTTCGGCATGAATATGCACAACTAGATATAAACATTAGTCCCACAAAATCAATGAACAACATATTAGATATAAATGCACAAGATGACAAACCTATAGGCCCTGAGGGGCTAACCTAATGTCTCAGGAGCTCAAGATGTCCTTACTTACATATGCACAGTGCAAAAACTTTGTAGTTCAGGGTAACTAGTCTTGGAACCATAATGTTGACTTAGATACTTTAACTCACAAGGGATCTAGTTCATCACATAATATTTTCTAGAATCAATAATTCAATTAATATACATATCCATATTGTTTCATATGTTGATTAAATCATTCAAGTTCTAAAAAGTGCATGCAACAATTAAATTTATAAATATTCCCTATAGGTAAAATAGGGAAGTTATAACAACAAAAAGTATACCAACCATCTTGGATATTGATATGAAACACACTTTCTTTTATATTTCTCTCATCCTCATCTATACTATAATTTAAAGTTTTAGCCTCATTCCTAAATTCTAATCTACATTTATATTATCCAAACAAAAGTAAAATATAGCTTAAGGTAATTCATGAAGACACTACTAAATTTTCTATTCAATAAGAAAATCTCTAATTCCTAAGTCATTAGAGCAATGCGTAAGTATCTCAAGAGTTCTATTCTCTCATACATGGTGATGGCACAGCCTTACCAGTCACTTCACCAAATTACAATAGAAATCCAAACCCACAAACAATTTATGACAAAATGAAAGAGACAAGAAGTTTAAAGAGATTCTGATTATTGATTTTAACTATTTCATTACAGAGTTTCAGATCGTCCTTGCACAATCGGCCTATATACAACAAAACAAAAATAATCTCCCAACAAAATCTCAAGCTCTATTTATATCTTCCTTCTGAATCAACATATTCTTCTTCAATCTGAATCGACTTCCTTTCCTGGCCGTCTACTCTTCTCTTTTTCCTTTTTTTCTATCCCACTAGCCATCAACCCCAACAAATCTATCCTCACATTCCACCACGTGCTGCCAAAGATGAACAGAAGTTAACTCTGTAACCATCCTTAGATAGAGTCATCGACCAACTAAGGAAAATGGACAGCAAGCATAAACCCACGATCACCATGTTTAAATCTGCAGCAAAACATTAATGACTGATGCCGCTAGCAAAGAGATGGAAAAATGAAAACCATGACCACACGATGCCAAAAAGATTAAGCAGAATAAAGAAGTCGCTACCCAAAAATATGCAAAAATATATAGTCCAAGTCGTCGCAGCACAGAAGGATATAGCCACAACAGAACAAAAATAGAACTCAGATAGCAGAGAGGGAAAATGAAGGAAGTTGCAAGATCGTCATCTACTGTAAATATTTAATAATGATTTATTGTTGTTTCTAAATATAGAACCAAATCGGCCAGCTGGGAGACATCCATAATATGCATGAATTGAGGCTTTTGTGATTTGTAACTGAAGAGAATAGAAAGCCATGACCCGAGAAAGAAAAAGAAATTTATTGCCTTCAATAAAATATAACTTCCATCATGTGGTGATAGGAGGTCCAAGGAAATGCAATAGGAACATGAAACAGCAAGGCGAGAGGAGCTTCGAACACACCAAAATGTTTGTAGAGAAGAAATCTGCTTTATTTCACCTACAAAACCAAAATGTTAAACAAAACAGAAAACCAAAATGAAAGGGACAAGGATGCCCCTGGATCATACTCCCAGGCTGAAAAGAAATCATGAGCTCCTACTCACGAGGTCTTCAACTGAATGACCCAACTTTTTAATCTCGTCCTTAGTAAGCCATGATGCATCTTCCATAGGATGATTGCACCATTTGACAAGATACTTATAATATACTTTCTTACGGGTCTTCTTCAGCACTTCTTGATCAAGAATGCAATATATTTGTTGTGGAACATTAGTTGTCCCAACTTGTGCTTCCTGAGATAAATCAGCTGCTTCAACTTCTTCATCTTCTGTATCTCCTTTATATGGATATAAATCTACAACATTAAATATGGGATATATATTTAATTCCTCAGGCAGTGATATCTCATGAGCATTGGCTAAAAACTTCCTTAGTATT
The DNA here is from genome assembly GCA_027924645.1 of Cunninghamia lanceolata. NCBI lineage: Eukaryota > Viridiplantae > Streptophyta > Pinopsida > Cupressales > Cupressaceae > Cunninghamia > Cunninghamia lanceolata. The sequence goes on from BSBN01000793.1 coordinate 4,956,972, forward strand.
TTGTAAGGACCAATCTTTTTCATCTTTAGTTTATTATACATCCCTATAGGAAATATTTCCTTTCGAAGATGTGCCAAAGCAAGGTCTCCAACTTCAAATTGCATCTCTCTTTTCTTCAAATCAGCATGTCTCTTATACTACAAATTGCTATCTTCAATATTACTCTTCACCTTCTCTTGAATGTCATGAATGACTTGAGAAAACTCTTCCCCATCTGTACTTCTTTTCTCCATTCCAGCAAGATCACGAAGCTCTAACACACCTCTTGGATGCATACCATACACAACATAAAAAGGACTAAAACCCATGCTTTTATTTTGGGAATCATTATAAGCAAATTTAGCTTGTGCTAACATAAGATCCCAACTTCCAGTTGACTTACCAACAAGACATCTCAACAAATTTACAAGGTTTCTATTGACAACTTTGGTTTTTCCATCTATTTGAGGATGATATCTTGAACTAAAACTCAGATTTGTGCCCAACTTCTTCCATAGGGTCCTCCAGAAATGACCCACAAACTTTGTATCCCTGTCAGAAACAATACTTCTAGGAATCCCATGTAGCCTTATAACTTCTTTAAAGAATAAATTTGTAATGTGAGTTGCATCACTAGTCTTCTTACATGGTATAAAATGAACCATTTTTGAAAATCTATCAACAACAACAAAGATTGAATCATTACCCCTTTGAGTACGAGGTAAACCCAAAAGAAAGTCCATACTCACAGAATCCCAAGGCCTGGTTGGAATTGGCAATTGCTAATATAAACCAACATTTTGAATTTTCCCCTTAGCATATTGACAAACTCTGCATCTCTCCACATATCTTCTCACATCTGCCTTCATCCTTGGCCAATAGTAATGTGTGCTTAACTACTGAAAAGTTTTATCTTGTCCAAAGTGACCAGCAAATCTACCACTATGCTTTTCCTTCAACAAATTATCTCTCATAGAGCCTTGAGAAATACACAACTTATTCTCCTTGAACAACAAACCTTCTTGTATCATATAATCATTCTATTTCTCTTTATTCCTGCAAACAGGATCACTGCAAGCTTCAAATGCTTCTCCAAAATTTGCATCTCCTGCATATAATTCCTTCAAGCTTTCAAAACCCATACTGTTAGTCTTAATCTCACATAACAACAAATTCTTCCTGCTTAAAGCATCAGTAACCTTATTCATTTGACCACTTTTATGCTTCAAAACAAAGTTAAAACTCTGAATATACTCAACCCATTTAGCATGCCTCTAATTCAATTTGTGTTGGTTGTTAATAAATTGCAAAGCATGATTATCAGTATATACAATAAACTCCTTGGGCAAAAGATAACGTCTCCATTTCTTGAGGGATTGAGCCAAAGCATAAAATTCTAAATCATAAGAAGAGTACTTCCTCTTTGCATCATTCAATTTCTCACTAAAATAAGCAACTGGCTTACCCTCTTGACTCAAAATTGCCCCTATAGCCAAACCACTAGCATCACACTCTACTTGAAACACTTTATCAAAATATGGCAAAGCAAGTATGGGCTGTTCACTCACCTTCTTTTTTAAAAATCTGAAATTTTCTTTAGCCTCTTTAGTCCACACAAATGGTCTTTTTCTTCACTTAATTGTCTCCAAAATAGGTGCTACAACATGACTAAATTTTCTTATAAACTTTCTAAAAATCTAGAAAGACCATGAAAACTTCTTAACTCCATGATACTCTTCGGTGATGGTTAATCAAGTATGGCCTAAACCTTTTCCATATCTGTCTTCAATCCATCCTTTGACACCACAAAACATAAAATAAACAAGTTCAATTTGCAAAAACAAACACTTCTTCAAATTAATCTATAACTTATCTTCTTGTAGTCTCTTCATAACCTGCCTCAAATGATCAAGATACTCCTCTTTTGACCTGCTAAACACCAAAATGTCATCCATATACACAACCATGAATTTACCAATAAATGGTTTCAACACTTCATTCATTAAACACATAAAGGTACTAGTAGCATTAGACAACCCAAAAGGCATAACCAACCATTCATACAACCCATCACTAGTCTTAAAATTAGTTTTCCACTCATCCCCTGGTCTAATTCTAATTTGGTGATAACCACTCTTCAAATCTATTTTAGAAAAATACATAGACCCACTCAAACAATCCATTAAATCCTCAATCCTAGGGATGGGGAATCTATATCTTATTGTAATCTTATTTATGGCCCTTGAATCAGTACACATACGCCATTCTCCTCCTTTCTTTGGCACCAATATTGCTGACACAGCACATGGGCTTAGACTTTCTCTTATTGAACCTTTCTCTAAACGTTTAGCAACTTGCTTCCTCATCTCTTCATTCTCCATAGGTGTTAATCTATATGCAAACTTATTTGGAAGGCTAGCTCCCGGAATCAAATCCATATGATGACTTATGCTTCTGAGAGGAGGCAACTCATTAGGTAAATCATTAGCAACAATATCCATATTCTCATTCAACATATCTTTATCTTGATAGGCAAATCATCCAACCTTGTAGAAGTCATAACACATTGTGATTTAGGAACCAAAGCAAAACCAATGTCTTCATTCTTCAACTCTTTCAAGAATTCTTTTCCACTTAACAACATTACCTGATTATCGCTATTGTTGTCCTCTTATTTCTCCTTTATGGGTAGAAAAGGTATACTTCTCTCCATCCTTCATAATTGTATAAGTATTTTCCTTTCCATTATGGACTTAATTTCTATCAAATTGCCACGGTCTACCAAGTAAAACATGGCACACATCCATAGGCATTATATCACATAAAACACAATCCTTATAACTACCAATCTGAAAATCAACATAGGCCTACTTACTTACTAAAATTTGATGGCCTTTTTGTAACCAAGTTACCTTATATGGAGTTGGGTGTTTGATCCTTTTGAGATTTAGCTTCTCCACCATTTCATTAGAAATGATATTGTCATTACTTCCACTATCTACAATGAGCTTGCAACATTTACCGTGAGACTTACACTTTGTTCTGAACAGTGCTCTCCTTTGAATTGGTTCTTGACTCTCCTTTTGTGGCTTCAACAATGTTCTCTTCAGCATTGAGGATTCTCCATATTCTACTCCATCTTTATGATGAATTGGAGATCCTACACTTTCTTGATCAGCTTGAACAACTTGATTGCTCCTTTCAAATTTAGAATGTCCTCCTTGTGATGATTCAAGACAATCCCAACTCTTGTGCCCAATTTTATTGCACTTGTAACATTTCCCAGCAAATCCTCTTCCTCTACCTTAAGAACCACCTCTTCCAAAATATCTTCCTCCTCTATTTTGATATCCACCTCTATCATTGGGGGTTGTCCCACTAGAACTTCCAGCTTCTTCATTTTGATGGTGTTGTTGTCTTCTACCAGATTGTTGTCCCCTTCCTCTAAAACCTCTTCCTCCCTTCTTTTCTTGCCGATTTTGCTTCCTTTGCAGCTTCTCTTCTGCCTTCAAGGCAAGTTGGTAAGCCTCTTCCAGGCTTCTAGGAGACAAAAGACTCATCTCATCTTGTAGACTATATTTTAAACCATTCACATAATGGGCTATCTTCTCCACATCTTCTTCAACATGCCTAGATCTAATGATGAGCTTGTAGAACTCCTTTTTATAATCTTTTGCTGACATCTCCTTTTGCTTCAAATTTTGTAATCTCTTGAAGAGATTAGCCTGATAGTCACTAAGAAAAAATTTAGCCTTCAACTTGGCCACCATTCTATCCCATGAGTTAATATTTTTCTTATTTCTCTTTCTTCTTTCAGTTTGGACAAAGTCCCACCACATGGCAGCATGACTTTTAATCTTGTGCAGGCAAATTTCACTCTCTTCTCTTCTGGTACATTCTCATATTCAAAATATTTGTCCAAATCATTTATCCAGTTGATTAGTTCTTCTCCATTAAGACTTCCAGCATATGTTGGTATATCTATCTTGGGTTTGGAACCCAAATTCATCACCGACCTTATCAACCTCTCACCAAATTCATATCTTGGGTCTCCTTGTCCTTCCTCGCATTCTTCTCTCTAAGGTTCTTCTTCCTTATCACTGGCATCTTCAATGTCCGGGTTTCCTCTCCTTTGTGCCCTCTCAAGAGCATCCATTCTGTCAATCAAAGTCTGCATCAAATCAAGGTCTACTTGGTCCCTTCAGCCTCTTCCTTGGCCTCTACCCATGTCCATCCTTCTTGGAGGCATATTGACCGCCCTCGATGACTAGTTTCGATCTAACCTTGCTCTCATACCAAATTGATGGCACAACCTTACCAGTCACTTCACCAAATCACAACAGAAATCAAAACCCACAAATAATTTATGACAAAATGAAAGTGACAGGAAGTTCAAAGAGATTCTGATTATTGATTTTAACTATTTCATTATAGAGTTTTAGATCAGCCTTGCACAATCGGCCTATATGTAGCAAAACAAACATAATCTCCCAATAAAATCTCAAGCTCTGCTTATATCTTCCTTCTGAATCAACCTATTCTTCTTCAATCTGAATCGACTTCCTTTTCTAGCCATCTACTCTTCTCTTTTTCCTTTGTTTCTGTCCCACCAGCCATTGACCCCAACAAATATATCCCCGTGTTCCACCATGCACTACCAAAGATGAACAGAAGTTAACTCTATAACCGTCCTCAAACAGAGTCATCGACCAACTAAGGAAAATGGACAGCAAGCATAAACCCATGATCACCATGTTTAAATCTACAGCAAAAATTTAATGACTGACGCTGCCAACAAAGAGATGGAAAAATGAAAACCACAACCACACAACGCCAAAAAGCTTAAGCAGAATAAAGAAGTCGCTGCCCAAAAATATGCAGAAATATATAGTCTAAGTCATCATAGCACAGAAGGATATAGCCGCCAAAGAACAAAAATAGAACTCAGACAGCACAGAGGGAAAATGAAGGAAGTTGCAGGATCATCATCTACCATAAAGATTTAATAATGATTTGTTGTTGTTTCTAAATACAGAACCAAATCAGCCAGCTGGGAGACATCCATAATATGCATGAATTGAGGCTTTTGTGATTTGTAACTAAAGAGAATAGAAAGCCACGACCCTAGAAAGAAATAAAAATTTATTGCCTTCAATAAAATATAACTTCCATCATGTGGTGACAGGAGGTCCAAGGAAATGCAATAAGAACATGAAACAGTAAGGTGATAGGAGCTTTGAACACACCAAAATGTTTGTAGAGAAGAAATCTGCTTTATTTCACCTACAAAACCAAAATGAAAGGGACAAGGATGCCCCTGCATCACATGGCTAGTTACACATTATAGATTCTAAGAAAATAATTCACTCTACGTACTTAAATGAGATTGTTATTTTCAATTATTAATCTATATAAATCAATTTCAATTGTTGACAAAACATTCTAGATGATTGAAATGAAAAACCACCCAGTATTAAATCTGTCATAACTTTCTTATTTCTTAGTGACATTCTAAAATTTAAGATGTTTTGGAAAGGTAAGAATAAGTGAAATAAAACCCAGAAAACAATTAGAAAATTTATGTAAGATGAGGAGGTAGTTTTTACTGCAATCATCTCTTTTCCTCAAATCTTGATTTATCCCAAATTTGATTATAAATCAAGAATGAATTGATTACTCAAAAGTACTCCCTTTATTATAATAAATGGTAGAAATACTAAAAGATTAGAGATATTTTATTTGCTTTAATTTTGATATTTCAAATAAAATGATATATATATATATATATATATATATGATTTAACAATTATTTTTATAAACTAATCAACATAATAATTTAATTAGACCTTCTTGCACTACAAGAATATTCTTGATTTAATCTAATTTTTGGATACAACTAAATATATGATAGATTATCTAATCATACCCATTCCAAGAAAGAAAGAAAATATGAGAATTCATCTAACACACTTATGTAATGAAAACTTTTCTTTTCCAACAAAGTAAACTACCAACAAAACCCTAGATTTTCAATCTTTTCTACAATAGTGGTAAAAATACAATAACTTTCAAAATACTTAACAAATTTTAAAATCATAATTTCTTTTGGAAAGCTGAAAACATGATTCTCAAAACCTAGAAACCTTTTTATAAACTAATTCATATGATAAGATCAATTTCATGAGACAACAACAAGTTTTCTTAAAAGAATTTTCAGAATAACTTTAACATAAATAATGGTGAGTTTCAACGAAATACCTCAAGGATTTAATCAATGAAGAATACCTCCAAATGCATTTGAATAAAACTCCTAGATTCCTTAATGTGAGAGCTTCCATATTATTCAGTTGAGCGCTTCCTTTCTTCTACCTAGGATTCTATTGCCCTCCTCATGAAATTCAGAAATTTTTCATCTAACAAGTCACCGTGGATGTATGTTTTCTTTGCCTCATCAAAATGGTTGTAATTTCCTTCAAGAATTATTCAACATCAGCTTCAAATGTCCTCTTGATGACCTACAAAAATTAGAAATAAACCTGGACTCTTCTCTTGATTTCCTCCTCTTGAAGCCAAACTTCCATCTCCTTATAATATCTCCTTTTTCCAAGTTTCATATTCTTCTTTTGGGCTGCAATGACTCCTTGTATTCCTCTTCTTGCTTATGGCGTTCCTTTCTTTTTAAGAAATGTGATTCTTGGATTTCCTTTTATTGTTTTTCTTCATGACTTGAACGCTCTAAGACTCTTCGAGAGAAGAAGACTCTACAACTTCCAATTTCGTCACCCATTTTCTTATGCACTAAAAATCCATTAAAACAACTCTAAAACATAATTTTTATGAATAAACAAGTACCCTTCCCATAGGTGATTGACCTATGGTCTTAATTTTACCAAAAATAATGATAAAAGCGCTCTTATTCCCCACAACACAGAAGAATAATTAATTTAAATCAATTAACTAAACCATATCAAGACCTTACTATTGAATTCTATTCTCTTTATAGCTTATATCATAATTTCATTTTTAAAAAATCTAAAATTAGTTCAACTAACTTGAAACTATAAATAAATATTAATTATTCTCAATAAAATATCATAATTAATAAATAAGTTTCAAGTATGTTCTGATACATTTCTACTGAGAGTGTATTCATGTCATGTACACGAGTCAAAATTAGTCAACGATTGTTAAAATAGTAATATTAAATTGAAAATTAAGTTTTGAAAAATAGGGGTTGTGACAGTGTTGAAATGATTTGTATATCAAAGGAGTTTATTTCAAAGGTTTTTGGTTTGAACCCTGCTGCAAATAAAGTTATTGATTTTGATGATTTCAAGAACACATACCAGAAAAACAAGAGTAGCTATAGAACTGTGCTTATCCCTAGGCACAGAACAAAAGGGATAGATGGGAGACCCATTAGGATTTCTGACAGAAAGCAAGAGTCTCTAGTTATTGAACCCTTTTATGACTATTTCATCAAGACTTATCACACTTTATCCCCCTCATGCTTATGGCAGCACATATTAAGGACTCAATGGTAAACACTGAGTATGACTATGCTTCTTACATTGCAGAGAAGGTGCATAATCAGCTAGTGGTTATCAAAGCTTTAGCTAATGAAGACAAGATAGAATTTAGGTGGTGCTCTTTAATGTGCCATATATTTTTACATGTTGGGAACAAGGAGAATATATGGCATATGTCATTAAAGGTAAAAGTGAAGGATGATGCAGGATATATTCTCCTTGTTCAGTGGTGGACTCACATGATGGATATGCATTGTGATAATGCTAGTTATATAATTTTTGAGGAATATTTTGTCAGGAGACTTTTGAATTTCATGGGCCCTGAGGAAGAGAGGTTACCAAAAGAAATAACAAATTTCTTAAGGCCTAAGAATAGGACTCCTGAGCTAGGTAGTCAACATAACTAGGGTGATTGATCTCTTCACACCTACACCACTACAATCAGAGTATATGGATGTGGAGTAAGCCCCCATGTGTTACCAAAACATGTTCCAAAAAGAATAGCTTATTTGGAAATAATGTGGCAATTGAATGAGTATGATAAAACTCATTTAAGGGAACAAAAGAAGGCTTGGTTTTTCCCCACCTCTACAAAATTTAATATTTTTTTGGCCACAAATAAAGATGGATTGGATCAAATCTATCCAAATTTGTAGTCATATAGGATGGGGTCAGAACCCATAAAGATGTTTGATTCAAAGGGATTAATAAACCAAGTTAGATTAAGAATCAAGAGGCCAGCATTCCTACATGATATCAATTTTGATGAGGATGTAACTAGAAATTACTTTTCCATGGAAGAGGTGAAAGAGAAAAGAGCCAAATGGAAGAACATCATGGAGGTAGATGAGAAAAGCATAAAAATGAATGCAAACTAACTTGGTGCTTTTGCAAATGAAAAGGATCCAATTCTGAGAGTATAGAAAATATTGGCAAATGCTGAAACTTTAATTGGCAAAGCTCTAGTAGTTGAAGGAAAACTTGAGAAATCTCATGATATTGGTCATTCCCAAGTTGAGGGAAAGCCTGAACAATCTCATGATATCAGTGATTCCTAGCAGCCACTTGCAAAGAAGAGAAGGATCATTAATCAAGTCAAGGCAGAGATTGAAGTGGTTGACTTGGTGAAGGATATAACAGAGAATGTGCCTGCAGAGGAACTAGATATGGATTAGCCTATGGCTTTGCCCACAAGGATTATGGACATCCCTATTTTTGAGAACAGATTGAGGTAAATCTTAGACCTGGTAATGATGAGACTAATCATATACGAGCTCTAGCTTGTATACATTTCCTGTCTAATGATGAATTTTTCAAAACCAAGGAATTCAGAGGTTTTATGTTGAGATTAAGAAGTACCCAATTTCAGAAGAAGGTTGATGAGGCAAAAACTAATGCAAACCCAGAACAATATGAAGAAGTCACTCAAAGAGTGTTGCATGAGATGAGCCAAAATATCACTAGGATCACCCCTAAGGAGGCAAGACACTTCCTATGCTAATCTAATGAGGGAAGTAGAGTGCAAATTCAAATTAACCTTTCCAGTTACAACATTATTAACACAATAACAGAGATATTGCAGCAATACACATACACATAGAAAGTAGACAAAAGAGAGAGAGAGAGAGAGAGAGAGAGAGAGAGAGAGAGAGAGAGAGAGATATACATGGGGAAAACCCTTACGGGTGAAAAACCCCACTCCAAAACATAGCTCAAATGTATTATAGTAAACAATAACAAATTACAATACAATTTCAGAGACAATGCTCTTTCAGGAGTCTTCAAATGTTGAATCTGGAGATATTCCAGTAGCATAACAGTATTTGTACAAAAACTATATATCTCCCATCCAAGCACTTGTTTATATAGAATTTACAAGGCAAAAATGGAACCTTCTAGAGATGGGCATCCATCTTGGACTCATGCCCCAAAACCTGTGCCTAAGGACACTTGTCCAACATCCCATCCCAATGTGGGTGGCTTCTCCCAAGATAGGCTATGACAGATGCTCTTATGCACCTTATAACTATCATAGAATCCATCATAACTTACAGCGCTTACAGTTGTAAGAGAATCTGTCATACACTAACTAAAACTATCATATTCCTTTTACAACATGTCATAACCTCCCTTGACTACCCATAGATGCCTTTCTCTCATGCAAAGATACTCATTGACACTTGTCATTAAATAAAAGTCATTTGACGTTTTAGGAGCATTGCCCCCGAGCCCCCACGGGGGCGCTGCCCCTTGACCTCTCCCTGTACTATGATAGGGAGTGCACCAGGGGCGCTGCTCCTGGAACCCCGCAACGGGCTCCACCCCTTGACCCCATCTTGGGGGTGTTGCCCCCAAACCCCCATTAATTATTTAAGGGGGAAACTGCAACTGCCAAAGTCACCAAAAATTTATTCTGCTGCATGTACACAAGGTGTCGACTATGCCAACTCAACATGGGATAAACAAATACAACATTAGGAATTTGAAAAGGTTCAGACACCTTAATTCCCAACACTACACTATGAAAACCTTCATGTGCAAGGTGGGAGAAAATCTCCCCTTAGGCATTTTCTATTATTTCCCAAGATGTAAATCAAAGAAAAATCTCCACAATGCATGTATTTGATAGTTCAAACTATAGACACCTAAAAGTGTCCTCAACTTGAAAACGTCAATTTCATGCAAATTTCTTCCACATTCTACCATTAATTAAATAATTTTTAATTATTTAATTAATCCATTTTCCTACCACTAGTCTATAATTCGATAAATTTTATTTATTTAATTATTTGTCCATTTTCCACTATTTTTCCTCCATGATTAAATAATTAATTAAATTATTTAATTATTCATGCTCTAATGTCCCCTTCACCCAATTAATTTAAATAAATAAATGTTTGTTTAAATATAACCCTCACCTAATTAATTAAATCCCATTTAGTTAATTAGGGGTTCAAATATATATCCCACTTCTAATAAATTAAATAAATTGATCCAATTTATTTAATTTGAATTCCCTTCCACCTCATCATTCTTTCAAATTAAAAATTATCCCTTGTCCTTTAGTGGGAGGGAAACTCTAATCAATCTCCACCCTCCATTTTGCTCCAAAGTCAACATCAAATGTCAGCCATCCATTCAAACCTATTCCTCTATAAAATCACTTCTCTAGTCTCATTTTGAGATCTCTTAGACATCTCTTATCTTAGAACTCTCTAATTTGCTATATTCCCTCTGATATTTTTCTACATCACTCATTTGAGCTTCTCACGATTGTTGCAAATCTGTAAAATTTGAGAACACAATGGCAAAATTAAGGAGAACAATGGAGAGAAGTCAAATTGTAGCTTAGAATCTTAGTTTATTTTGTGTTATTTGCTTGATTTCTTAGCTTGTTTGCACTCCATTAGGAGTTAGGGTTGCTATAGCTTAGTTTATGCATATTTCAAAGTTTTTAGAAAATTTTCTAAATTTTTGAAAATTTTGAAAATTTTCCTGAGGGGGCATAAGGCCATCCCGCCTCATTCGGGGCTCACCGGGGCATATCTAGAGCATATTTATCAAATTTTTATTTGACACAATGCTAGAATAGACATTGTATCAAAGAGGGGCAAAATGTAGACACTTAGAAATTTCTTGAACCTACGAACATCATTTTTACACATTATTCATCCCTATTTCACATTCTACTATTAATTAAATAATTTTTAATTATTTAATTAATTCACTTATCCTCTTATGCTTCTAATTAAATAAATTTTATTTATTTAATTACTTAGCTATTTTCTTCTAAAATTCTTCTATAATTAAATAATTAATTAATTATTTAATTATTCATTATTCCAATGTCCACTTTACCCTATTAATTTAGATATATACATATTTATTTAAATTATAGGTCTTGCCCTAATTAAATAGGTTCCACTTATTTAATTGAATCCCATCACATTATCCCCTTCCTCAAATAAATTAAATAAACATACACAATTTATTAATTTAAAAACACCTTACACCTCACCATTTCTTCAAATAAAAAATTGTCCTTTGTCCTTTAGCGATTGGGAACCCTAATAAATCTACACCCTTCATCTTATCAAAAGTCAATATGCAATCATAGCATTTCATTCAAACCCTGTTCATCTATAAAATCACTCTCTCAACCTCATTCTCACTCCCCACTTGCATAATTTGAGCACTCTCTCTTTGATTTTGCCATTAACATACTCTTGAGCTTCTCATTGTATTTGTAGGTCTACAAATCTAAGAGCAAAGTACTACAAAATCTGGGAGAAACAATGGAGGATTAACACTAGTAGTCTAGGGTATCATGTCTTGTGTTTGCATTTGTTTAATCTTAGGCTATTTAGTACTCCATTGAGTTGTTAGGGCATGCATGATACTATTTGCAGATGTTTGAATGTTTTTCCCTGACTTCACAAACAAAGGAGATGCACCTTGGAGAAAATTGTTCGAAGTGCATCATTTGTAAAGAAAATTTGTCTTAACTTAGCATTTCAAAGGGTGGTCAAACATGTTGTGTGAGTTTTAAACTCTGCACAACATATTAGTAACTATGTTGAGCAAATTTTAAAACCCACACAACACGTTGAGGTGTTGACTTCAAAAAAGGGCGGTGTTAGGTATGTCATGTGGGTTTTAAACTCCACACAACATCTAACACTAGGTGTCATACAGAGTTTAAAACCTACACAACCTACCTAGGAAAGGATATTGCAGATGTATGATGTTAAGATTGTTGTTCAGACTTTTAGGTGTTGTGAAGAGTTTAAAACCTGCACAACACCCTAAAGATTGGCATGCATCGTCTTCACCCCAGGATGTGCTCCATAAAGTGCTCTATGACCCTCTGTCAAAACCATTGTGCGAAGATCTCCTGCAAGGGGTACATAGATGCAGAGTCGATGTCGTATAATCCCATCTGCCTCAATGGAATATCATACAAACTTGCCCTTAAGGGTCCTCTATGACTAAATCTCCTGCTGAACCTCAAGGAACCACTCATCCTCTGGTAGATGCTACAAGATGCACCCTCTCAAGTCTATGCTTAAGGTCAAGGTTAGGATCTCATGTCACCTTTGACTCAAGGAATCAACAACCATGTTCTCCTTACCCTTGATGTAATTCACATCAAAGTCATACTCACATAAGAACTACATCCAACACCATTGGTGGGCATTTAGATTCGGTTGTGTGAAGATCTACTGAAGATTGTGATTATCTAAGTACAACTTAAAATGACGTCTCAAAAGGAAATGTCTCCATCTAACTAGAGCATGAACTACAACAGCAAGCTCTAAATCATAAGTAGGGTAGTTCAGCTCATGGGTCTTAAGCTTTCGCGACTCATACGTGATCACTCAATCATCCTGCATAAGGACTATGCCTAGTCCCTCTAATGATGCATCAGTACATACCATGAAATCTACTGCGGGATCGAGTGTTGCAAGAATAGGAGCACTAGTGAGATGCTCCTTGAGGACCCCAAAGGCCCTCTCACATTGCTTAGTCCACAAGAAGTTCTTCCCTTTCCGCTGAAGAGAAGTGATAGGATGAGCTATCCTAGAGAAGCCCTCAACAAACTGGCAATAATAACCTACTAACCCCATGAAGCTCTTAACCTCTATCACACTAGTAGGTACTGACCAATCCATAATCACTCTAATCTTTGATTGATCTACTAAGATACCATTGCTAGATAGAACATGCCCCAAATATTGAACCTCTATATAGAAGAAGGCGCACTTCACCAGGTTGCCATATAGTTGTTGATATCACAAACACTGTAATACATGATGCAAGTGCTCCTCATGCTCCTCCTTAGTCTATGAATATATCAAGATATCATCAAGAAATACCAACATGAACTAATCTAGGTAATTGTGAAACACCCCATTCATGAAACTGAAGGGCACCACTGTGAAATCATAGTGACTATAACAAGTCCTAAAGGTTGTCTTATGAAAATCTAACTCTGTAATACCTAGTTGATGGTAACCAGACTTCAGGTCTATCTTAGAGAACACTCTGGCTTCTTGCATCTGATCAAACATGTCATTGACCCTAGGCAAAGGATAACGGTTCTTCATCGTCACCTTATTCAACTGCTTGTAATCCATATATAAGCAAAGAGACCCATCCTTCTTCTTAACAAAGATGATCAGTGCATCCCAAGGTGAGACACTAGGTTGAATGTGACCCTCTGCTAGTAACTCCTCTAGCTAAAGTTTGAGTTGCGTAAGCTCATGAGTAGTCATCATGTATAATGCATGAGACATTACCTCGGCACCCAGTACAAGGTCAATGTGAAAATCCACCTCTCAGCGAGGTGGCATCCATGGAAGCTCAGGTGGAAATACATATACAAACTTGCTAAGGATAGGATGGCCATCAAATGAAGTCTCTGACTCATTCTCTGATAACCATGATCAGAAACACCTGACATCCCTTCCCCGTACAACACTTAAGTTGTTGAGCAGAAATCATGTGTAAGGCTATGATCTTTTGAATGCCCACAATCTTTACTATTGTGCCATGGTCATCAAGGCAACCTATCACCTTCTGGTGACAATTAATCTTGGCTCTATGAGCCACAAGTCAATCTATGCCTAGCACTACTCCATAGGATCCTAAGGGTATGACCCTAAGGTCTACAACCATGGTGAAACTCCAAGTGCTAGCTCACAATCCTGAACCACTGAGTCTATGGCCATCTTGGCCCCTATGGCTAACTTGACCTCCCACCTAACATCTTGCCTATAGGCCACCAACCTGCAATGCTCCACTAACAATGGAGATATAAAGGAGTCTAAAGCTCTGGAATCAAATAATAAAGTAATAGGAACATCTCCAATCATACTTGGGGTCTCAATGACCGAGGCATGATAATTAACCTAGTGGTTATCAACCACTGTAAACACATGGTGGGATCTACCCACATCACCTACAGTCTGCTCAAAACCTCCTCCTATTGTATACCCATGGGGACACTCTCTAGCTAAGTGCCTAGTGTCACCACATATGTAGCATGGTCCTCTCAACTAAATGTGCACCGACTATGTCCTACTGGACTGCTAAGTTCCTGATCGACCTAAGCCACTCTGGGTGTCTCTATAAGACTGTTGTGAATGTACTGGTCCTACAGCCTATACCTAATGTCTCTGATCTCTATGCGGTCCCTAAGAGTGTCATCCTCGATTACGGCCACTGTGCACCCTCTACTAGGGTCTAGATCTCTGTTGCTTTTAGTTTTGTTGTGGAGGCCTAGGAGGCAATGATACAACTCTATAACCACCCTTTTGAGGGGGTGGGGTCTATGAAAACCATAATCCTATTATTGGTTACGGTTCTAAAATTGTGTGTGTGACTCATAGTTTCATCCATGAATCTCCTCAGCAACGTATGCCTTCTCAATGGCCTCACTCATGGTCTAGGGATGGGCCATCCACACTATTCCTACTATCCTAGGATTCAAGCCTCTAATAAATTTATTAAAAATAAGCTTCTCATCCCAAAGATACTTAGCATACTATGACAACTCTATAAATCGGCTCTCATACTGAGCCACTGTGGATCCTCGCTACTGCAAATCATGAAACTCATCAATGCGGTATTGATGATAGTGCTCTGATAGGTACCACACCTTATAGCTCTCAAGAAAAGTATTCCAAGAAAGAGTATCTAAGGAAATACAGTGCTTGTTGTCCTTAGTTTGCCACCATATGGTTGTGGAGTCGCATAACAGGTGAACGACGACTCGGGCCTTTGTGTTGCTCCCATAAGGACGCAACACAAAGCACCAATCCAAACTAATGAACCAAGACTCAGCCTCAGCCTCAGCTCCCTTAGTAGCTCCCACAAAAGTATGAGGATTTAGCTGAAGCAAGTCTCTAATATGATCTCAAGGGTCGTGGTGGCCCTAAATTGGAACCTCTGCCTCAAGTCGTAGGCCAAATCAAAAAGGGTCGTAATGAACTGACTCCACAATGACCTCCTCCTCATGATCCTCTTGACATGGTGGAGGACTCCTATTCAACTCTCTCCAAGCTGATGCATGACCCTCAGCTAACGACACTAATATCTCCACTCACAATCCATCCACAACAGGTGGTAGTCTCACCAAAACAGCCTAAAGTGCCTACAGTATCTGAGGCCCTATGTCAGGAAGTACCTCCTAGCTTCAAGCTTTAGATGGTGATGTAGAATGAGAGGCTTGTGAATGAGCCCCATCAGAATCACTGGCACATGAGCATCTTCTCCTATGTCTAGGTGGCATCCTACATGAACAAGGTGCCTAAAATTAAAAACAAATTGTGAAATAAATAATATGCCCTCAATGCCTAGTGTTTAAACTTGGTCTCTGATACCAAATGTCATGCCCACATTTACTATGTGTTCATGACATGATAACCACATATCATGTCCACATATGTCATGTGGTCATGACATGAAATATCCAAAAAAATTGCACCTGACTCAAACCCCCTCGCACACAACATGCGCGCTCGGTAACACACATACGTAACATGGATGTATTCACAACATATGTTAGGCATGTCACACAAAGGTGAGGAAGTTAATCAAGGTGCGGGATGATGTGATACTCCTTTTGTAATCCCTACAATAATGATATCAACTAAGGGGTTGTGCGTCACTAAAAGCATCGCTAAGAGGGGTGGTCTCCATCTAGGAGCCATCCCTAGGGTTTCCTAAGTGAAGGTAAAAAAATTGATTTCGATCTAATTCGAAACCCTAACCCTAGAATTAAACTATCAACTAGATTAAAATTAAAATGTGGAAAGTAAGATGGTAAATATAAATAAACTATATTAACCATTTAAATTTATCTAAGAAAATAGTCAAGATACCAAGCCTTTAATAAAAACATTTAACCACATATAATAAACAAGAAAGTTAAATAATGAAATAAATTAATTAGAATAATCTACAATTTGTCGTAAATTTACATCAATATTCAAATACTGGGTTCTCAAAAAAAATTCCAGCATAATGTTATTAGGAGACAAAATTTACTAAAACATTTAGCAGCATAACGCTACTATATGAACTATGTGAAAATAAATAAACTAAAAAATAATAAATTATTTACACTATAGCACTAGGTAGTAATTTTAAATCAATTTAAATAAACAAATAACAACCAAACAACTAAAGAAAAATATAATTTAAATAAAAGATTAAATCTCAACTATAGAACTAAAACTCTAAATAAATTAACTTCCTAAAAGTGAGATTAGGAGGGTAAAAAGGTTCACTAAATTTAATAACCCTCCTAAATACTAGGGCATCACATCATGCCCTAAATAAGTTTATAAAAGCAAGGCAAAACTCTCTCATTTTCCACTCAAATGTTTAACTTGGTTTTGGTTGGATGTAGGTTGGAGGCAAGTTGGAGGGAGGAAAGTCCCTTCCCCAAGTGGGAAAGTTATTTTCCCAAGTTGTTTTCTAAAAGCTTATTATTATTTTTTTCTTTAGTTTCTATTTTGTTCTCACACAAGTTTAATTTGCTAAGTTTTCCTTTCATTTCCCAAGTTTTCTAACAAGGTTTATTTGCTCAAGGTTTCAAAAATAGCTTTCTGGAATTCTTTTTGTTAAAAATTGGTTTTACACAGTGATATTTTTAATAATATTTTTTAATAAATAGAAGGGAAGGGGGGGCCGAGCAGCTGAGCACGGCCCTGAAGGCCTACATCGACCGCTACTGACCAGCCTGGCCAGGGGGCAGGGTTCCAGCCCCCCATAGAGCCAAGTCTCTATGTGGGACAAGAGTCCTATGACCCCACACCCCTTGATTTAAACCAAGATAGCCGCAACCACTATGATCCAGTTAAACTCTTTTTTTTGTTTTCAAAAATAAAAACTTAACCCTAAATTTCATTCGGCCCAAGCATTTTGATTTTTGATAAACTTTAGTAACTATTATAACAACTATAATATTAATAATATATATATATATATATATATTTATTAATATTATCTCTGTATTTTTTTTAAGAAAAACAAGAAATAAAATAATAAGGTTTATTTATATATCACCACAAAGAAAACATTAAAGAAGGCATATAATTTTTTTTCTTTGGAATAACAATAAACATAGTCTCTATTTTACTTCTAAATATATTTTTTTCTTCTAATACACAAGTAGCTCTTTTTTTTAACAATAATAAAAAAGATGAATTATTTTTCTTTTCTTTTCCATCCCAAGCAATCCCACAATATTTGAAACATGTATTATAGAGAGAGAGAGATCTTTTACAATGATAACACAATATTTAAAAAATCCACACAACCATAGAACTTTATTTATAAAATAAAATAAATACTTTTACAAGGGGATTTCAATACAACCATAGAAAACTTCCCAAAGAGATATTTACTCTCTTAAACTACAAAACCCTTACAAGGCTCAAAGAGCCAAGGCATACACATTACCTTGATTTTCTTTATAACACAACTTGATCACTATTTCACTTCATGAAGACAAATCCCAAACTCTCCTCCAAGAGCCAAACTTGCATAACAATGAAAGTCTTCCCAAAGCCAAGGGAAGCTCACCTTCCAACCATTGGCTTGCAAGCAAGCCACCCCTGAGCTAGGAGGCTCAAAAGATAACCGAGTTCATGCTCACACAAATGAGTTTCAAACACACACACACACACACACACACACACTCAAATGAATACACAACATCAACCTGACCTAAGAAGACTCACAAACTAAATCCATACAACATGGATTTTAAGGGAGAGAGAGTGGACTCACTCAACTCAAGGGGAAAACCAACCAAGGACTCATACTCAAAATACTCCAATATCATAGCCTCTTCCTATCAAAACACTTATAACACCAAATAAATACCAAGGCACTCTTGCCATACACAAAACCATAACATCTTCCATATACAAGGCCATAGCCATCAAATCCCTTTACAAGAAGTTTTCCCCGAGGAGGTTCTCTCCTCTCTTATCCAACACATGGTGATCTCTCTCACATGGAGAGATCACTATTACAACCCAAAACCCTTTACAACATCAAGAAAACTCCCAAGAAAAAAACATAACATACTACATCCATATATAAAAAAGGGACAAGAACAAGAAATGCTTGAAGCCTTGAGAGCCTACCTCTCAAGCCTCAAGTGAAGAAGGATGTTGGTGAAGCACTCCAAGAGCCTAATTCCAAGATCCTTGCACAATTTCTCCTCTCCAATCTCAAGCGCTTTCCCAAATCAAAGATCAAAACCAAAAAGAAAGAACCCTTCTCTTCTCAACAAGAGGGAGATAAATAGGGTTTCAAAACCCTTCCCAATGGATGAGGAGGTGACACTTGTCACCTTCCCAATGAATGAGGAGGTGACACTTGTCACCTTCCCATTCATTCTCACAAACACAAATTCCCACAAGTGCTCTCACACGTGTGAGATATGGAGGAGTAGAGAGGTAACACTTGTCAACCTCTCATTCCTTCTCCAAGGCACATCTCCCCATATTTATCCTCACACATGTGTGAGGCATGGGGAAAAGGGAAGTACTTGGGGTTCTCTTCCCAAGGGTTCTTACATTGTGTGCTCACACATGTGAGACCTTTGGGATTCCTCCAAGCCCACTCAAGAACCTTGGGTTGTGGGATTGAATGAGACAAGCGACCCAATCCTTAACCCAAAAACCTAATCTCACCACCTAACTCCTAGGGTTAAAAAGAGGGGTCAAATATGATTTAAAACTTATGATTTAAGGTCTACAAGGTACCTAACCCATAGGTACTTGACCTAAGCCCCTTAAACACATGAAATTAACCTTAAAAATCTCAAAAAACACCATTTAAAAAGCTCATAAAACTTTTGAACAAAAATGACACAAAAATGACAACTCACCAACTACTCAACCTAAGTCAACCTTAGGAGACTCAAATTAAAATTCAAAATCAAGGATAAACACTTTACATTCATACTCAAACAAAAATAACCTTAGTCCACCTTAGGGACTAGGTTGGTTCTACAGGGTTACTTAGGGTTATTTGTATGACCTCTAGTTTCCATTAGCCATGAAAAATACCTGCACGCTACACAAACACATCAATAGCCCAAGGTATATCATAGCCAAAGAAAATTAAATTACACACACACATGATCGCACAAGTTCATACATTCTCAAATATATCACATGATAAAAATTCACTTGATTCTCAAATCAATTATATTTCCAATAACACAAACAGGATCATGACATCATAAATCACTTAGTATTTCATCAATTCAATTATCTCAATTAACCATTTCAATTGCATCAAATATAATATCACATTCAACATCATAGAAGAAAAACATAATCTAGCATGTAAAGATATAGCATTATCATAATATAACTCATTTATCTAATCAAAGCATAAAATAAGGTCATCAAAATTATAAATATACGGGATCAATAGTCCTCAAAATGTCCACATGTCAAAATATAGTCCATACAACAAGTCTCATAATCAAAACAAAATGTGTAATAAGAGTGGGCCTCACATTCAAATTTTAACTTCCAAACAACACATGATCTTAAGATCATGTTGTTCAGAAGTTAAAATATGACCAACATGATCTCAAGAGATAAGCCACAGTCGATAATGAAAACAAAAAGATAACTAGGGCACAATGAAAAGGTAGGGAGAACAAAACTTGAAACCAGAGATATAGAAACGAAAAACAAAAACCTAGCTTATAGATTAACCTAGGGTTTTTGAAAACACAGAAACAAATGTTACAAAGCATGCATACAACAAAATCACATAGAGACGAAGAGTAATAACATAGCTAGAAATGGTTCTGAGCCAAAAACTGATGAACACGATGGCTCAATCACACAGCTGGGATAGATGACTCAAATCACACAAGGCATAGGAAAAGAGTACAACAATGCAACAAGAAAAAAGAAAATACGGAAATAATAGCAAAAATGAAATAAATAATGGCTGAAATATTCTTAAAAGATCTCCATTAATGGCCATTAAAGACCATACTTGCCACAATAGGAGTGTAGTTGCAGCGATGTTCTCTGCAACTACATGACATGTGTAGTTGCAGAGAAAATCTCCACAATTACACATCTCATGCAATTGCACATTTTTTTAGCACATTTACATGAAACTTAGAAAAATATTAACACTGAAAAGCAAACATTCACAAAAAACTAAAAACAAACAATGCCTCAAATTGATGAGATTCTTTGAGGGGTCAAACCACACCTGGACTATGTAAATTCATCTTGATTTGCATGCTTAGAGGATGTGGGCTACAAAACAAGCAAGTTTCATAGGGGTTATCCCACGAATTGAGAAAGCAAAATTTGAGGATAATAGATGGCTCTAACTAGGGAGCTTCCTTCGATCTTTGAAACAATTGAAGGGAGCAGAGTCCCATGACTCTAAGTGCCTTCATCCAACCATTGGGCTATAGAGTTAGGTGACAAACACAACATGAAACAACAAAGAGAAAAAACCACAAAAATATAAAAAATATACAAACTTATCTATCACTTCACTAAGTGAAAAGCTTCAGATGTTGTCTACTGTGAGATAGTAGAAAATGTGTCCCTTCTTGTTATTCTAGAAGAAAGATATTTTCACCAGAAAGATAATGGATCATGAAAAGACCTCTCCATAAAGAGTCAAACTTTCCATGCATCCCTTTCGGCTCTCTTCTCTTGCCCCATAACAGAACTTGATCTCTAATTCAGAAAATCTAGATTTTTTTCTTTCTTGTCAAAGAGCTTCTTTACTTAACTTTGGTGTTCTACAATGTGATCCACCACCTTCATGCATTGTTCCTCAAGTTCATAAAGAAACATAACATGCTTGTCGATGGAACTATCAAAATTTTCATCTTCAATTTCCTTAGCCAACTTCAGAGCGGGAAACTCCAATGTGATAGGTATTTCAGCATTCAAGCCATACAAAAGCTAAAATGGAGACATGCCAATTGCCCATTTGGGGATGATATGATTTACCCACAAAACATCATACAATGCCTTGTGCTAGGTTCTCTGATTCTCATCAACTGACTCTTGAGTATGGTAACCAAATTCTTATTGCTTGATTCAGCTTGACCATTTCCTTGGGGTTAATGGTTTGAAGAATGGGAAAGAATGATCACATACTAGAAACAAAATTTTGTTATCTCACGAGATGAAAAATAAGTGGCATTAGCTGCTACTATCTTGTTAGGCACCCTGAATCTCAAGATAATATTTTCTTTGAGGAAGTTGCAAACCACTTCTGAAGTAGCATGTTTCATAGGTACAACTTCCACCCACTTGGTGAAGTAATTAGTAGCCATGAGAACATAACTATGTTCTGCACTTGATTGTGGATTCACTACACCAATGAAATCAATACCCCATTGTTGAAAGGGTTCCTGAATTGCTACTGGCTTGAGGGATAGATCCGCCAACTTGGGTTTCCCCACAAATTGCTAGCACAATTCACACTTACGCACCTAGTTGTATGCGTCATGAAAGAGTGTGGACTAGTAGTACCTTGCTCTCAAAATTTTGTGAGTAGTAATTAGAGCTGAAAAATGTCCCCCACATGCTAAACTATGGAAGGATTCCAAAGTCTTTCCTTATTGTGCTTTGTCAATGCACTGCAAAAAAAAATCCATCAATACTCCTTTTGTACAAACCATTGTCCCATAAAACAAAGTTTGTGGCCTTGAGTTTGATTGTCCTTGTCTCCTTATATGACAAATGTTTAGAGCATTCTCCATATGTGAGGAAGTGTGCAATGTTTGAATACCATTCATCTATTGTGCTTACATACAAGACTGTAGGAAGTACCTTGGTATTTGCTTCCTCATTGTCAGATACCTCTTCGGGTATATTTTAAGTGATCAACTGACACAAACCTTTCCCACAAACAAGCTTGGTGGACCTAATCTCCATGTCATACTCTTGGATTTTAGCAATCCAATTACCTCTTTTACTCCCAAATTCCTGCTCAATCAAGATAGACTTGACCGTTGAATCAAGAACCAATGCAATAGTATGAGAGTTAAGAATATAGTACCTAAAATGCTTAACTACTTTTACCACATCATAAGCATATTTCTCCATTAGCTAGTACTTAAGCTCATGAGTCTTCAAAGGACAACTCATGAAGGCTATCAGAGACTCAAATTCCTTCCTTGTTTTGTTGCATTAGGATGGTGGATAGGGTATGCTCAGAAGCATAGTTGTACATGATAAAATATTTGGTGTATTCTAGACAAATTAAGACTATATCATGCACAATGGCCTCTTTTATATTATTTAAAGCATCTTTCCCCTCAACACTCCACCAGAAAGTAGACTTTCCCTTCATCATATCTACAATATGACGAGTCTTCTCTGCAAAATCTAGAACAAACCTTCACAAGAAATTAACCTTCCCAAAGAAGGAATGTACTGTTGTCTTACTTGAAGGAAGGGTAAGTATCTAGATGGATTAATTTGACCCATTAAGGATCAATCTTGGTACCTTCTTTAGACACAATGTGCCCTAGGAGTTTACCTTCTGTAACCCCAAAAATGGATTTCTTGGGATTAAGTGAAATACGATGATGGCAGCACCTTTCTAGTAATTTCCACAAATGATGAGAATGATCATGACAATTCTTAGAAAAGATAGTCAAGTCATCAAGGTAAACTACAATAAACTTACCCATCTCATCACAGAAAGAAAGATCCACTACCCTTTTAAAAGTGGCACTGGCATTGATCAAGCCAAAAGGCATTTTGCGATATGTAAAAGTGCCCCATGGAGTGGTGAAAGAAATCTTGCACTTGTCTTCTACACTTACTTCCACTTGATTGTACCTTGAGAAACCATCCAACATGGATAGCATTTCTAAGCCTATCACTATTTATAAAACTTGATCCATTACCTGTAAAGGGTAATTATCTTTCAGTGACAATTGATTTAGATTATGAAAATCCACACAAATGTAGATTTCCCGATTCTTCTTTCTTACTGGAACAATATTGGCTATCCACATTGAATGATGGATAGGAAAAATAATTCTAGCATTTAACATTTTTTGAATCTCAGCAGGAATGGTACCTAAAATTTTTAGCTTGTACTTTCTTTGTTTTTTCTTGTGAGGCATGGATCCCAACTTGAGAGGAATCACATGTTGAACTTCCTTTGGATGAAATGACTTCAATTCATCATATGAATAAGCTAGCACATCAATGTACTGTCACAAAAGTGTCACAAACTTGTTCTTTTCCTCCAACGTGTAATATTTCCCAATATTCACCATTTTGGGATCACTTTCTATACTTAGATTAACTTGTTCAACCTCTATTGATGAATCTAATCTATACTATTGTTTCTATTTAATATAGAGATCATGCTTATCAAATAGTTTTTCTAAAGAGACTAACCCTTTGGGGATTTTATTCCCTTTCATCTGTAATACTTATTCTCCAGTTTCTTGATCCATTTCAGAGATGGATTCCTAAGAAGGGGAATCACTTCCTTCAAAGTATAGCTCATTGAAGTTATCTTCTTTCTCCAAAAAGGTGATGATCTAGTTATCATCATTGAAGATTTACCAATGAGTGGAATTGTCTAGAACGCTAGGTCAAAAAACCAACTCAATGGTATACATAGTTCCTTGGAAATCTGTGTGAGGAACCATAAGGGTCGCTGAGACAGCCAAAGAATCAACCTTGTCATTATATTCCCTCAAAACCATAGATATATCAAAAGCCTTGAAATCCTCTATGCAATCCCAGATGCGATTACGGTAATGCCTCAGTCTTTCATTCTTTGTCTAGTATAGATTTCTTACTTGACAAACAATAATCTTAGCATCACCTTGCACATGAAGATTCTTTATTCCTTTCTTATGCACAATGTGCACACCTAACAACAAAGCTTCATACGCAGTAGTGTTGTTAGTGTTGTCAAACTACAACTTGAAAGAAAAAGGAAAGATATTTCCTTCAGAGGATATGAGAACTATCCCTGCTCCAGATCTAGTGGAAGAACAACCGCCATTGAATTCCAAAGTCCAAACGTCATTTGAACTCCTTATCTTTGTAGCTTCAAAATCTGGAGACTCTTCTCTTGAATAGGAAGAACCATTTGTTACATGATCCTGACTTGAATCATCAATAGAGGATTCAAAAATTTCATCAGTTGTCAGAAAATATGTGTTGATTCTAGAAGACTCGAAAAGAATTTGAGCTTTTGAATCTTTAGATTTTGTCACGGTGTATTTGGCCTCTCTTTCTGGAAGAAGCTTCTGCATAATACCTTTAATAGATATCCTAGCTTTAGACCAAACCATGTTGATCTTGCCACCAACATCCTTAAAAAAATTTCATCCTAGAAATATCCCATAAGAAGCTGGAACATCAGCTACCAAGACTGTCATTTTAATCCTCTTCTCAGGGAAAGCAACAAATGCAAACTGGGCATCCTTGATTTTCCCTATGAGGGGCACTAGTTTAGTTTCCATGGAAAAATAATGGCCAAAAGTCTTCATCAATGTTAATCCTAAAGCATTAGCTACTTTGGCTGGTATCACATTATCAAGGAGATGAAGGAGTGGCAACGAGGTTGCTTTGGGAAGGTCTTGATTTAGGAACCACAAGAGTAGTTTTGGAAGAGTCTTGGCTAGCAGGGGTAGTTTTATTTTTGACAAATTTAGCCAATCTCTCAAACTGTTTGGGGTTAGCTTGAAGATACTAAACCTCTAACATTTGAATTTTAGTCTTCATAGCATGGTCTATAATATCAAAAGCTTGATAGGGGTTTTCTATAGAAGACAAAATGTTTTCACTTTGGGATTTTGTATTTGGGGCACTAGGTCTAGGTATAGAAGAAAAAGAAGGAGGATTTGGTGTACTTGTTTATTTCCCATCATGTGCTTTAGCAAAAATGGTAAAAGAGTCCCCCTTTTAACAATGGATATTACTGGATGTGGGTCATCCTTTGACTTCACTTTATCAACCGCTTGTTGATGATTCAATTAGTTTTGAGACCGGGTAAAGCCAACATAAGATTCACCATAGGCATCTTCTTCGTGTTCAACTTCATCTTCAAAATTCAAAAACCCAATGTTAGAGTCACCAGCTACCTCTTCTTCATCCTCCATGAAGAGGTTAATGTCATCTTCCAGAATATATTCTAATTGTGGAAGATGATCTTGTTCGGATTTATAAAAACCCACTACTACATTCATAGGTGGTGCTTCCAACACAAGCCTTCCTTTTGGTGGGGGAAGTATGTTCTAATTTTGACTCCTTGCAGTATTACTTGGGTAGTTAGAACTATTTGGGTATGTTCTCCTTGGAATGTCTTTGTAGGAGGGAATAGACAAAATCTGAGACATCTATTTCTTGAGAGCCAATAGTTTGTTAACTAACTTCTGCACCATAGGATCTATGGTGTTGGTTGAAGGTGAGGTTGTAGAGGATTGTCCTCTAGACCTTTTTGAATCTTTTATAAATTTTCCTGCAAAGATTAAATCATCCTCCACCTCGTTAGCTAAACTTTGAGCAGTCGCAAGGTCAGCTAGGCCTGCTTTTCACAAAAGAAAACTTACCTCAGGCAATTGAGTGTTAATAAAGAAACACTTCAAATTTTTAATTTTAGGATGAGAAATATTTGGAATTTTGTTTTCATCTTATTAAACTTGGCCATGAACTCACACATGGGCTCGTGTTGTTCTTTTTTCATCTAGGTGAGCCTGGCTAACAATGCATGAGCATCTTCTGCTAGTTTAAACCTCTCTTCAAACTTAGTCTGAAGGGTAGCCCAACTTGTAATACTTCCTACTAAGAGATGATAGAACCAATTAGCAGCCACTCCTTTGAGTGTTTCAACAAACAATCTCCTCGACACATCTTCATGTTTTACTCTGAGAACACCACATGCAATGTAAAATGTAGCAATGTGCGCATCTGAATGTTGTTTAGCATCCTCGTAGAACTTGGGAAAGTTCTTGTACAAACCATAAGGTAGTTCATGTGATAGCAGAGCAAAATTCAATGTTCCAAAGGTGTTTCCCCACGGACCTTGAGTAGCCATTCTATCAAGGTTGAATGGAGGGATAGCAAACATTTGAACTAGTGTAATAGGTATAGCTCTATGAGTATTGAAAGCTTCACTTGGTATAGGAGACCTTGTGTTAGTGGGAGGAAAACTCCTTGTATGCAAAAGAGGTGATCTCATATGTGCAGGGAAAAGATCAAAGTTATGTTTTTGCATCAATTCAAAAATAGGATCTATGAGTCCTTGTGCTCTTCTGCCACGTGTATACCTTTGTTCTGCCAGAGTGCAATCTTGACATAAAGATATATCACTAACAACAAAACAATTACAAACAATAATACTGGTCTACTTCAACCAAATGCAAGAGGCTCTTGGTTGCGTATTTTGTCCCTAGTAGAGTCGCCAAAAATTATTGGGTGAATATTTTGTTATCATCTAATTGATAACAAAATGGTTATATCAACCATATTGTGATGAGATATAATCTATCCTATCAAAAAGGGGAGGCTCCCTTCTTATTGCCTCACTACAATCAATAAGTACTTAACTATATTTATTTACACTAAAACTAACCTGTGAATGTTTCCATATCATCTATTTCTCTTCTTTCAGAATAGATGTTCTCTTACAAACTTACAACAATAATCCCTTGATTCTTACAAAGTGTGATAAACTAAAATCTACTTTTTGGAACAATAATAACTGATATCCAAATTGAATAAACATAAGAATAACCAAAGTGATACCAGGATGTGTTAATACCAAGAAAACCCACAAAAGCACAAAGTCTTTTGTTGCTTCTTATGCTAACTTGAAGTTGAAAAAGTATAGAATAAGGTGCAGCCCAAAGTCTTCACTATATGGTACAATGAGATCGAATGAACATAGAAGATAACCAATAGCTCAAAGTCTTTCAAGTATCTTCCACTCACAAACATAAACACAATTCAAAAGATGATATCGCAGCTCAAAGTCTACAAAATCATATTTGGAGCACCTTCTAAACATGATTCCACTCTACAATTCAACCACGTACACAAGATAATGTAATAGAATAGACATAAGAACAATTCTAAAACATCACAAACTTGATCCAAGACAAATATTGGATGCCATCTTGATTTCTTTATATTGATTAAAAAATGATTTACAATATGAACTCAAAGTTTCAATTTTCTTTTCAAAATGGCAGCACTTTGTTTCAATAGATAAAAGATGAAATTTACAAAAGAGCCCCTCTTTATTTATAGGAAGAGGCTATGAGAAAAAATAGGAAATCTACAACTACTTTGACTATTTAAAAATATAGTCCAATTTGACTTGAGACTCTATATTCTTCCCACATGTAATTTTATATTACAAAAAGACATGTAGAATGTCATTTACAAATTACAAATTACATAACTAAAGCATGAAAAATAAAATAAGTGTCCTTAGACACTTCTTCATCATCTTGATCTTTCTCCAAAAAGTCTTCGTATCTTTTCATGGCGGCATGGACTTCATTATTGTCAGGCCCTGGTGTATGTTCAGATATGGTAAGCACTCGGGTGATAGAATCTGTGATGGTGTCAGGCACGCTCTTGTCCTTATTCAATTTCTTCTATAGTATATCCTAAGTCATCTAGAATTCTATCAACCTGTCAATCAAAGCCAATGTGAAAACTTTTATTTCTACCTTTCTATTAAGGTAGTAAACTCTTGAATGATTATATCTTCAAGGAGCGTCTGTTGGTTATCATCTAGCATTTGGCAAGGAAGCTCAACCAGCTCATCTAAAATATCTAAAGCTTTACATTCTCCCCTATTCAAATCTTCTTTCAAGTCCTGGATCAGGCCTTCAATGATTTCTTTCTTATGTATCATGGCATCCCTGTATTCCACATATTTCTTTCTGTTAGGGATCACCTCATGTTCAACCAACACTTCTATTTTAAAGTCCCACAGCTTATTCCATGAGTTAAGATCGTGTTCAACAAGCTGCATATCTTGAAAAAGAATCTCAAGTGTCTAGTCGATCTCTTTTCCTACTTTTCCCAGGTCATTATAAAGTTCAATTGATGACTTTATCAACTTTGAACCTTGGGCAAGTACTCTTTCAATCTAGGCATCAACTGCCTGACCTTTAGCACCAATCCTCTCATCCTTTTAAATGGTTTCATTATTTGTACTTCTCTCAATGGGTTCTACCTATTTTGATGATTGGGCTATCTTCAGAAGTACTAATTTCAACTGATCCACTTGTACCTTGAGTTGGTCCTTGATTGCCTTGACTTTGCCATATCTATCTAGCAATGCAGACAATTGTGCTAGCAAATCTTCCTTTGCACTTTCATGTGTCTTCTTATCAAGTTCAACTCTTGATATAGTGTAATCCGAAGCTTGAACTTCTATGATATTCTTGTCAGGTGGAGGCACAGCTACCTCAACATACTTGTTGCTTGACTCATCAACAAGTACCCTGGATATAGTCTTGGCTTTTTTGGTCACTTTTCACTTCACTGGAACCAACTGACCAAAATCAAAATCTTCAGGGGACACATCATGCTTCTTTCTCTTTAACTTTTGGGTTGTAAACCATGGGGGAAGAACAAAAGAACCACTTTTTGTTACCAGAGTCTAGGTGGACAAGGTAGGAATTACAGGTTCTTATGAAATAGGTGGGATGGAAGAAACTTTCATTGGTGTGGACACAAGTGGAGTGAGAGTAATAACAGGGAGAGTTTGTGTTTGCACAACAATGGGATTAACATCATTTGACACTTTGGAAGAGGAAGAAGATAAAAACTTGTCAAACTTTGATTGTGTAATTGAATCAATCAATGATGTAGGTACATCTGATAAGATAATTATGGATGAAATAGAACTAGAAACATTATCAATAATGTCATCAGGATGATCAAACAATGACTCATTACTAGGTGTTGAAGGGGATGAATGAATAGAATGTATTGACACAATGGGTGACATAGGATTGGTAGAAATAGATGGAAATTCTTGTGCACTTGAAGATACAAGAGGCACAGGAGTTTGAACACTTGAATCTAGATGAGAAGAATGAGGAGGTGTTAACTATGTAGATTCAGCTAGAGAGTTAACATAAAGTTATTATGACTCTTCTGTAGCTATCTCCTCTTGTCCAAAATCTGGTTGAGTAGATGTTCCCACTTTTTCCTCCTTACCTTTATCACCTATTTTAAATATATACTTAGGCTTTTTACCAATAGAAGGAGTGTACTTTTTATTCTTTGTCCTCAACTCCTCTCTTTCCAGTAGGTCCCTCTGTCTACTCTTCCTCTAATCTTGTTTTAAAGGGTTTCAATTTTATCCCTTTCTTAAGTAGCTAGACATTGTGTTAGTAATAATGGGCTGAAACCTTTCTCTCACTGAGGTCATCTCCTTTTGTGACCATATAATTGTAGGAAGAGGAGCATCGATAATCTTATTACCCATATACATAGCTTTGACTTTATCACCTTCATCTTGTATATACTCTGGGACATCAACCAGTTGAAAGTTTCTAACTTGGTCCAAAGAAAGTTGACTATAGTCCATTCTCCTCACATATTCCTTAGTTCGGCATTTGACCCAAACATCTTCAATCTTATGGACGTGTATAATTACCTTTTAACTTATCCTTCATCCCTCGGTAATCAAAATCATGTCTTTTCCTATATTTCTTGAAAGTGATCCATTACAACTCTATTTCCATTACTTTTGCCTTAGGAGTTGTGGAAATAGCATATCTACCAATTACAAATTGGAATTTGAAACCACCTCTGTGAGATCGTGCTTGTTTTATATGCACATCCATAACTTGTCTACATAATTCCATCAAAATTAACCTATCACCTGGATACCTTGGAAGCATATATGGTTGTCCACTAAAAGAACTAGATCCGATGTAGGTGAAGGTAGGAAATTGTAACAATATGCATCCAAACTTTTTCACTTGTTCCCAAGCCTCATCTGAGACTCTCTTCTTCTCAAGATCCTTCTCTAACATACAAATGTAATTATAGAAAAATACACCATTCACTCTCCTAAAGTGTTTGATGCTCTCTTTCAAGGTTAGCTAAGGGTAGTACTCGTACACTGTAATAGTCCTCCTATCTCCTTCTGAAGTAAGCCCTAGAAAATGCTTCATGACTGTAGCAACATATACCAAATATGAAGTCAAGTAGAACTTCAATGTTAGACACCCTAGATAGTTGATCGCAGATGGAGTCATTGAACTGTTGCCCCCACCATATATTTGGATTCCCCTTTTTTTATCACATAAATGTACCAATACATCCACTCCTAAAAAGTGTTAGATGTGGGAAGACCTTTTACCCTACTAAGGAGAGTTATAAGATCACCAACCTCATCGATAAACTCACTCTGGAAGATGTGCTTAGGCCATCTTGAAATTGTAGGCCTAGGAGTCTTTAGCCACCGAGTGTTGATGATTTTCTTGCACTTTTTTGTATGTGTCTCATAGTGATTTTGTGCATCTTCAATTGTGAGGTTGGCATAATCATCAATATCTGAAAACATAAATACTTGGTCAAATAATTTTGAATCCAACTTTATGTTGACATTACCTTCTATATCTGATATGCTTCTAGTGTCTTTGTCAAATTTGCCTACCATTGCCTATATGAAATTAGGATTCTAAGCAGATACGACAAAAGGTGGAAACCAAATGGATATCACTGTTGAGAATGCATTGCATGTGTACCGACACAGGTTGCTAATTTATCCTTTCCAAGAACTCTAACATGTCCACAAGACCGATTTTTGTATCTTTGATGTCATCAATATTTGATTCCACAAAGGTCACTGGGAAGACATCTTGGTATTTGTACTTCATGTTGTTCTTCTTTGGAGAAGGGTCAGACATCTGGCAATCAACTGGAAAATTTTGGTTTTTAGAAATTTTCCTAGAGTTAGAAAAATTTCATGCATTCATCCTCATGCAATTGTAGAAAAAATCTACACTTCTACACTATGAAAACCTTCATGTGCAAGGTGGGAGAAAATCTCCCCTTAGGCATTTTCTGCTATTTCCCAAGATGTAAATTGAAGAAAAATCTCCACAATGCATGTATTTGATAGTTCAACCAAAGGAGATGCACTTCAGAGTAAATTCTCCAAAGTGCATACTTTGTAAAGAAAATTTGTCTTGACTTAGCATTTCAAAGGGTGGAGGCCAAACATGTTGTGCAGGTTTTAAACTCCATAGAACATATTAGTAACTATGTTGTGTGGAGTTTAAAACCCTCACAACACGTTGAGGTGTTGACATCAAAAAAGGGTGGTGTTAAGTATGTCGTGCAGGTTTTAAACTTCGTATGACATCTAACACTAGGTGTCTCGTGGAGTTTAAAACTAGTACGACATACTTGGGAAAGGATATTGCAGATGGGTGATGTTAGGGTTGTTGTGCAGACTTTAAACTCTACACAACACCTAACACCAGGTGTTGTATGGAGTTTAAAGCCCGCACAATACCCTAAGGATAGGTATTTGCAAAAAATGATGAATGTGTTGTTCAGATTTTAATTTCCAAACAACACATGATCTTAAGATCATGTTATTCAGAAGTTAAAATCCAAACAACATGTTCTCAAGAGATAAGCCACAGTCGATGATGAAAACTGTGATTAATGAGGACAAAATGAAGATTAGAACATAAATCAAATGCAAAAATACACGATTATACCTTCATAATGACTCACAAATCCAAGAGGGAAGGAGTTGCATCCAATATAGCTCCTCAGATTTTACCCAAGACAAGAATGTATGTGGATTGCTCAATTCTTTTCAACACAATGTAGATGAGAGACAAGTAGATTCAAATAGATTAGATGGAGATGAGGCAAGATTTTGACATTATGGTGGTATGATGAGGAGATTGTGGAGTGATTTTGGCAGAGGTTTGATGCATGAAGAAGTCCCTCTAAATGGCTTAGAGAGGGGTCTTATTTATAGAGTTTTGGAAAAGAGGATGGAGGGTGAGGATTAAAAGATGAGATCAAGGGCTAGGAATAAAAGTAAATCTTTTATTCATTTTGGGGAAAAAGAGGTGATAAATGAGGTATGGGTGTGAAAGAATATTTATGAATTAAAGATTCATATGGGGAATGGCAAATGAATTAATTAAAAATTCATTTGGGGATAAGAGGTGATAAATGAGGTATGGGGGTGGTAAGGGGTTTGTAAGAGAAGTAAATGTGATGTGTGATATGTTTCAATTTTTTATTTGGAGGATGTAGGGAAGGGTGTTAAACTAGGTTTGACCACCCAAATGAGAGGTTAGGATTAATTAACATAGGTTTTGTTTAATTAATCTTAGGGCTAGGATGAGGTAGGCTAGGGTAGGGTAGGGTAGGGTAGGGTCAATTAGTAGGCTAGATTAATTAGATAAGAATGATTTTATCTAATTAATAGGGATTAGGGAGATGGACAAAATAGCCAAATAAATATTAGAAATATTTATTTAATAGATGAGGATAGTGTTGTAAGGTCTAGTGATAAATTAAATGAATTAATTGATCACAAGAGATAGACAGATGGTTAGGGATTAATTAAATTTATTCAATTAATAGGAGGGATAAATTGGTTTGCAGAGCAAGTCAATTTTAGGACAGGAGGGATAAATTGGTTTGCAAAGCAAGTCAATTTTAGGTGTCTACATTTGCCCCTCTTTGAGATGGTGTTGTGGCTAAGTAACATCATTTCAAAGAAGTTAAAACATAGAGTTGGATTGGATAGAAAAAAGATTTTTAATTAGAAGAATAGGGTAAGGTTTTGGGGATAATTGGTAAGGATGATTGGTAAGGATGATGCCCCCTCGAGAGGATAGGTGGGTTGCAAGAACACAGTTGTACTCTCGAAATGGATGGAAGATATTGGTTGAAGTGGTTGGAGGATAAGTGGTGAGATGAAAGGATGATGATGGTGGGAGATTGATTGGTGGATGATCATTGTGCTGAAAATGATTTAGAGCAATCCTTAGGTTTAATATAGCAAAGTGGATATGTTCACCAAGGTATAGAAGACCAGAGTGATGATGTTTATCCAACATTTGCATGGACTAGACATGCAAACAAAGGGATGATCCCATGCATGCCCAAGATAGGACAACCTTGTCCTAACGAGGGAAGAGGACTCATAGCATAAGTCCTTAGGTCACAAAAGGTATGATGAACCTTAGATGCATAAGGGGATCAATATGATAGAACTGACCCTATGATCAACAAGATATGAATACTATTCCTAGAGTAATGAAAACAACCCACAAGCACAACATACAAAAGCAAGACTATGCCCCATTCTAGATGTTTTTGCCACATACCATGATATAATGAGATCAAGGTAGCTTTGATGTGATCTTCGAATAGGAAAAAGATAAAAAATAAAAAATGAAAAGACCAACAAACCAAACAAGTAGCCATTGTATCACTTGCCAAGATGGATGATGATTGGATAGATTCTACCTATCGTAGGAACAATATATTCTAAGCCAGGAATCGATTGATGATTGGATCATGTTTTGTTGATGTTGTAAGATTGGCTCAAGATATGATGGTGACAAGTTGTGGTTGATGTTGATTTGATAGTTGATGATTTTTTATTAAGGGACAATGCTTTGATAGGTGATGCAATGCTTGGATCAAGTGTAAGCTCAGCGGGTTGGATGGGTGCATCTTATGTACCTGAGTATTGGAAACGTCTTTCGTATCCCAGACTGCCTACATACCCTGTATCCACGGGATCAAGGCACATTAAGATGCAGGTGATTATGATATGTAGTTCTGATTTGTGATGATGATGTGGGATGATTGAGGATAGATGCGATGATGTTGGAAAATGATGTGATGTTGATGGAGCAGTGTTGATTTTGTGATGGATATTTATTTTTGGAATTTTGTGTGTTTTCTATTGTTTTAGTATTTTTTTATTTTTTGTGATGTTTTTGGATTTTTTGATTTTGTGATGTTTTTGGATTTTTTGATTTTGTGATGTTTTTGGATTTTTTGATTTTGTGATGTTTTTGGATTTTTCAATTTTGTGATGTTTGTGGATTTTTTGATTTTGTGATGTTTTTGGATTTTTTGATTTTGTGATGTTTTTGGATTTTTTGATTTTTGGAAAAGGAATGGTTTATTATGAGATGGTTGCATTGGATTTTGTGTGGATAACCTTTATGCTAGATACCAATGACAAGGGAACACCAAGTCTAGAGGTGGAGGTGATGGGGTTGGATAGGGGGATTGGCGATGAAAGGATGATGGATAGCTGATTCATGATAGATGAATGGACAAGTGATAGGGATGCATGTTAGATAGATGGAAGATAGGGATGAGGGACAGGATAGGTATGCATGATATATGGATGGGGGATTATAGGATTTTCTCCAAGGGCTAGGTTGCAAGGAATCATATGCCCCAATACTTAGAATTTTGCATGATGGGTTCATCTTTGACTGGGTGGACTTTGCAGTAGATGGATGGAGGATGTACTTATAAAGGGAATATGCCAAGAGGTATCCAAAGCATGTTGTTGATATTTTGGCCCTTGTCTTCATCAAGATCTAAGGTGGGAGATGGGAAAAGCAAGATATAATGGATAGGATGGATGGGAAATGATAGGATAAAGATACATGGATAGGATATGCAAAAGGATGTTATGGATGTGGAGATTAGATGGTTTTGCCCCCAAGTGTAGGGATACAAAATGGATGAAGAAGGGATTACACATGATGCACACAAGGGGTTTTCATCATGGTACTTGCCCAAGGTGCCACAAGCAGTGGTTTTCACCATTGGACAGATTTTTTCTCTTTACTATTTTCTTGATTTTTTTGATTTTTTTGCTTTTTTGCCTTTTTGATGGAAGGGGGACTCTAGCATTTGTTTCCATAGCACGGAGAAGATGGTCCCATGTTGGATAGAATTATGGATTATGATTGTATGGATTGTTGGTAGATAGGAGAAGATGGAATGGATGGTGGATAATGGATTATGATGTGGATTATGTGGATAATGATGTGGTTTATGCAAAAGCATGGACCATAGGAATGTGATGGGGAAAATATGTAGGATAATGAATGAAAGATGGAGAGATGGGGGTGTGTGGGAATGTTAAGTGGTGGAGGGGAACCAAGACCAACATCTGCACACACTGTGATGTATTTGGAAGCTTGTACTTTGGATGTGGAGTTGGGAGTAATGGGGATCGGGATGGGGGATTTGTGTATGATCGATTTGGGGTTTTAGAGACCCAAATAGACTTAGGATTTATGGGATTTTTAGATGTGGAGCAAGATGTTTGGGAGTTTGGAGTGGATTGGGATGTGGATGCCTCATTAGAGTTTGGTGCTTTTTGTTTAGGGACCCACACCATTTTTGTTTTTGCTTTTTCTTGTGATGGTGTGGGTTTTGATAGCCTTTTGGATTTTTCATTTTGATTGGAAGGGATAATATCTTTAAGTTTTTGTGCTTTATGCATTGAGGCATTCAAATTATTACTTTTGAATCCCATGGATT
This sequence comes from Cunninghamia lanceolata, assembly GCA_027924645.1. Taxonomy (NCBI): domain Eukaryota; kingdom Viridiplantae; phylum Streptophyta; class Pinopsida; order Cupressales; family Cupressaceae; genus Cunninghamia; species Cunninghamia lanceolata. Next base: position 4,993,081 of record BSBN01000793.1, read on the forward strand.
TGGGGGAAGCTTCATGTTTGAAAGATGTGTGCTTTTGTTGGTCTTGATTGGGAAATTTAGGGGGTTTATGGGTGAAGGAGTAAAAAGTGGATTTATGGATAAATGGACGAGGGGATTTGAGGATGGGGATGTTTGGAGTTAGTAGGATAGGAGGTAAAGTGGATTTAATAGGAATATTTGGATTTGGAAGTAGTGGAGGTAAATTTGATGGAGGAAGATGGATGGTCACATGCTTTTGCAAATGATAAGATGATGGAGGAGGGATGGCGACATATGCTTTGGGAGTATGATGTGATGTACCATGTTTGGGATTGGATGAATGGATTTTAGAAGGTGTGTGGGTGGTACCAACATGTTCATTTTGTGTCTTGGGATGTATAGCCAAGGCCATGCGAGGATGTATGGAATGTGGTGTGGATGGGTTCCAAGATGCCTTGTTTGTGAAGGCCTAAGCCTTTGCCTTGATAGTTAATATGTTGGAGCATGCGACATGCAATGGGATGTTTGGTGCTTTGGAAACAAGATGCAAGTCCATTATTTGTTGGAGAAAGATAGGTGGTGGATGGAAGTTGTTCACCGCCTACAAGGGGTTTACCACGGATGAAGGTGCTTTTTCCAAGTGAATAGGAGGATAGATTTGGGATGGGGTTGGTAGATGGAGGTGAAGGGTTCATGGGGGATGGTAAAGGGGTGGTAGAAGATGGTGTGAGATCAATAAGTTGATCAATAAATAGGAAGAGATTAGGGATGGTATTAGATGGGATGGTTAGATCTTGATTAGGAGAAGGGGTCGATGTTTCAACATGCTTTGGATTTAATTCTTGACATAGCTCATGTGCTTGAATAGAAGTGGAAGTGACTTGGATATATGTGATGGGTGCTTGGATGAATGTGATAGGTGCTTGACTTATGTGTTCTTGAACATGGCTACATGATGGTTCTTGAGTTATGATAGGAGATTGTTCAAGAGGTTTGGTGGGTGTTGGATTGCATGAGGGTGTTTGATTCCTTGCTAATAGCCAATGGATGGCATCCTTCATGAGGGTATGGGTTGAAGAGCAATATAATGGATAGATAATGATGGTGCTTGGTGTAGGATTAGGATGGGGATTGGAAAGGTGGGTGATAGGATTAGTTAATGATGGTTCTTGGATGGGTTTAAGGATAGGTTTTGGACTAGATGGTGGTGTTGGAGGGGTGTAGGATTTGGGGGATTCCTTTTCTTTGCTTGGTGATGTTCTTTGGAGGAAATCCCACAAGGATTCTTTGGATATCATGGTGTTAGGATTTGGAAGATTTGATGGTGGATTAGATGGTGGATATGTGATAGGGGTTGGTGGATTGGGAGATACATAAGGTGATGGATTAAGGTTGATAAGGTTGTAGGGATATTGTGATGGGGGGATTGGAGGATGGGGATTAGGAGATGGGGGATTTGGTTGTTGATATAAGCTTTAGATTTCAGAAATAAGGTGTGGTAGATTGGTGTTCCCTTGATCAAAGTTAGCATGACAAAGGTTGGGGAATGGATAACTTGGAGGTATTGATTGGTTGGATAGGTACGGTGGCATGGATGTGTAAGGGGATGGTGATTGATATGAGGGTAAAGGTTGATATGATGAAGGTTGGTATGAGGGAAGTTGGTATGAGGTTGAAGGTTGATATGAGGTTGATGGAGTTGATATGTAAGATGTAGGTTGGTATGAAGGTTGAAAGAATGAATATTGATATGATGTGGATGGGGATGATATGTAGGGTGTTTGTTGATATGATGAAGGTTGGTATGAGGTCAATGGTGTGGATATGTAAGATGTTGAAGGTTGATATGATGAGGGTTGATATGATGAAGATGGGGTAGGGGTTTGGGATTCTCCAAGGATGAGGTGTGCTAAGGGCATATCTTTAATGTCATTTTTGAATTGTTCCTTAGCATTAGGATCCATGTTCTCATAGACTTTTCTACGTCTTTGTAATTGTTGTATTGCTTCATAAAGATCCATTTTGTGGGAGAGATATGAGATGATGGGGGATGATGGATGATTGTGATGTTGGGAATCAAAATTTCAATACCTTAAGATGATTTGATTTGATTTGTTTTTTGTTGGATGGTTCTCTATGCTTTTGATAGACTAATGATCTTAAGCAAAAGGGTTGATGTGTTTGACTAAGGTCTTGATTTTTTTGATTGGGTTGATTTGGATTTTGGATTGGGATGATAATGATGTTGAGGGATTTTGATAATGATGTGGATAGTTTTGGTTGGGCTTTTGGATGAGGGGATTGATGGAGGATGAAGGAGACTAGGTCCTTAACCAAAGTTTGATGTGCCAAGGATGATTTGTTTATTAAGGATTAGGAATTAGAATGTTTGATTGGAGTAGATAATGGAGATGGGATGATTGATGTTGGATTTGATTTTGGATTTTGGATTTGGATGAGATGAGATTAGAATGATGTTGATGAATTGGATTAAGGATGATGAGAGTGATTAGGATAAGATTAGATTGGATGATTTGGATGATGATGTGGATAAGATAGGTGATTAGGATGATTAGGATAGATGAGTGATTGGATTTGAATGTGTTGGAAGAATGAGGTGAATGACTTGTCTTATGTGTTTGATGTTTATCTTGATTTGGCAATGTTCAATGAAATGATCACACTTGTACAAACATGAATCACTCACACAAGACACAAGCAATTTTGAATTTTGAATTGGCAGAATATGATGATGATTAGACAAGCACACATGCAAGACACATCAACATGCCCTGATGTCTAGTTTGATGGGGTATGGCCATTTAGGTTTGGGCAATGTTTACACGAGGTTGACTAATGAATTGAAAGTGAAATCCTGCCATACAGCTGGGAGAAGGGGGTAACCCACCCTTCACCTTCACTTCCCAAAGGTAGAAAGTTCTTTGGGGCTTAGCCAAGAGTGACAGGATTCTAATTTCAAAGAGGGTGTCTTTCGATTCAGCCTCAGATGAGGTCATCCCTAGGGGTGATAAAATCCCCTAGTAGGCCTCCTAGGAAAGGGCAAACAAAAGCAAATCAAGTGAGGTGTTTTTGATCTCCAAGGTCACCTTGCGGTGTGAGGAGAGAGCATACACACACACACACACTTGATTCACACTCGTAGTGGTTAATTGACCCTTAAGAAAATGAAATGTGAGGAAGACACGTCAAACAATGATTCTTTTTAGCCCAATTTCAAGATGTGATTGAAGACACTGGTTGATTTTATGCCCAATTTCAATGATGTGTGATCAAACAATGTTCATTTAGAATCCCAAATCGAAGTGTGTATTCAAACAATGATTCATTTTATGTCCCAAATTAAAGTGTGTTTGCAAACAAGATTATGATGAAAGATTAGAATGGATGTACCCAGATTGTTTTCGCTATCCAAGCTGCTGTATATACTATTCCTGATGTTGTTCCAGCCTCGTATAATCACTTACAAGTCACAAAATTGAGAACTAGCGTAGGAGATTGTTATGCAAAAATCAAGAATCTGATAAAATATGATGAAAAATGAACTGATATAGCAAAATGGATTACATGAATAGAAAATTCAGGAAATGCTATGCGATTTCAAAAAAAATTTGTGAAAATTAGATCAAAAATGCAAAAGATTTCAGCAATTGAAGTTTTGACGTAGGTTTGACTTTGACTACAAAAAAATACTAGAAAAAGGTATAGTCACCTAAAAATTTCCTCACAAATGTGAAGTTCACCTCGTCAGCTTTCCAGAAAGTCCTTGTTTGCAAATTTTTCACTTCGTATATAAAAGTTGTGTGAGTTTGAAAAAAAATGCCTATTATGGCATGTAGAGAGAACAAGAGGTTAACTGGCAGTTTGCAAAAAATGTTAACTGTTTGAAAATTTGTGGTCACATGTGATTGCTAAGCCCCTGGCGACTATCTCCGGTGGTCAATGTTAAGATTGGCGAAATAGGCCCCTGGTCGCTAATATGACGAGGGGCTCGAAATTTTGAAAAAAATATGAAAAGGGGCTTTTAAAGGCCCCCAACCTCCGATTGGTAATGAGTTAGGGTTTTGGAGGTTTTCCATGAAGAATATAGGAAGCGATGAGAAGGCACTGCGGTGGTCAGGAGGCTACGAGGCAGGCGGGTTAGGGTGAGAATGTAGTAGAGGGGCCGAGCTGGGTTGGCAAGCAGGTGGTGAAGTGAGGGGAAGGGCAGACGGAGGTGGCCATGGGTGGGGTGGGAGGCGACGTGCAGGGAGAGCTATCTGCAGGCGGGGGTAGGAAGTGGCTGTTGGGTGGAAGAGGTGGCAGGCGGTGTTGAGGGGAGTGGGAGGAGGGTTCTTAGAGGTAGCGACGGAGATGGGTAAGTTGTCTGATGGTGGCGATGGGGTGGGCAATGGATGGGGTGGGCAATAGCGAGTGGTGGTGGAGGAAATGATGACCGGCGGCGGTGACTGTGTGTCTAGGCTGAGCAGAGACTAAAGGTGATGATAGGTAGAAACCCAGGCAGTGGTAGGGTTTGTTGGAGATATGGAGGAAATCGATCTGAGAGTAGCGGTGGTGAGGCGGCGGCGACTTCGGCTCAATGGAGAGTGAGGCTCAGGGGGCGGTTAGGGTTATAGTAAATGTTATGCCTGAAATGCTGACCATAAACCTTCAAACAGCATAATAAATAGTATAGTCTGCAAACCATAAACCAGAGAATTAGATAGAGACTCTACACAAGGATGGTATGGACAGTCCGTATGGTACGGACTGTACCTTTAAAAAAATTCAAAAATTTCTGTCACACAACATAGTCGACTTTACTGTCAAAAAACTCAAAAACAATGTCCTGATCATGATGGTGGGGTTAGTTTCTGCATAGGATGCAACCTGCAACAACTCATCACAAAACTTGCAAAATTTCACAAAAACTAGGGTTAGAAAATGAAGCTTTTGACAACAAAACCAGCAAAAAGTGACGATTAGATCCAAGACTGGGCGTGCCAATGTGATTAATGACGACAAAATGAAGATTAGAACATAAATCAAATGCAAAAATACATGATTATACCTTCATAATGACTCACAAATCCAAGAGGGAAGGAGTTGCACCCGATATAGCTCCTCAGATTAGTAGGCTAGATTAATTAGATAAGAATGATTTTATCTAATTAATAGGGATTAGGGAGATGGACAAAATAGCCAAATAAATATTAGAAATATTTATTTAATAGATGAGGATAGTGTTGTAAGGTCTAGTGATAAATTAAATGAATTAATTGATCACAAGGGATAGACAAATGGTTAGGGATTAATTGAATTTATTCAATTAACAGGAGGGATAAATTGGTTTGTAGAGAAAGTCAATTTTAGGATAGGAGGGATAAATTGGTTTGTAGAGAAAATCAATTTTAGGTGTCTACCAAAACAAAAAGAAAACTAGGGCATGATGAAAAGGTGGGGAGAACAAAACACGAAACCAGAGATATAGAAATGAAAGCAAAAACCTAGCTTATAGATTAACCTAGGGTTTTTGAAAACACAGAAACAAATGTACAAAGCATGCATACAATGAAATCACAAAGAGATGAAGATCAATAAGATACCCAAAAATGGTTCTGAGCCAAAAATTTGATGAACATGATGGCTCGATCACACAGCTAGGATAGATGACTCAAATCACATAGGGCACGAGAAAAGAGTCCAATGATGCAGTAGGGAAAAATAAAATGAGGAAATAATAGCAAAAGCAAAAGAAATAAGGGCTAAAGATTCTTAAAAGATCTCCATTAATGGCCATTAAAGACCATGCGTGCCATAATAGGAGTGTAGTTGCAGAGATTTTCTCTACAAGTACATGAATTGTGTAGTCTTGGAGAAATTCTCCGCAATTACACATCTCATGCAGTTGCACATTTTTTTAGCACATTTACATGAAACTTAGTAAAAGACTAACACTTAAAAGCAAACATTCACAAAAAACTAAAAATGAACAATGCCTCAAATCGATGAGATTCTTTGAGGGATCGAACCATGCTCAAGACTATGTAAATTCATCTTGATTTGAGTGCTTAGAGGATGTGGGCTATAAAATGGACAAGTTTTGTAGGGGTTATCCCATGAATTGGGCAAGCGAAATTTGAGGATAACATATTTCATTTTATTGATGGAAAATATTTCTTGTGCAAACAATTATGGTAGTAGATATTCCTTTTCCATCTTTTATTTCTTTGCCACCTTTAAATTTATTGCAAGATCCATACATACCCTTCAACATTTGGCAAGGACTCTTGTTGCACCACAACTCTTGTTCTCATAGAGGAATCTCTTTTCCACTTACATTAAATATATCTTGTTTGACAAACTATAAATACTACGAAGGAAAATATAATCAAATATCTTATGGTGTACATCAATTAAATTATAGTGATAAGTAAAACTACCTTAAGATATAGAGTTGAGATTGATAATCAATAAGTAAATGTAATAATAAATGTGTGGAATTTAAATAAATGTTCTTGGCTCTAGATCTAATGATAATGTGATGATGATAAATAGTGTAATATGATTTTTTAGTATCAAAACCCTAAGATGTGTTAAACAACTACTTTTGAATCAAAAAATTATTGACAATTTAAAACTCTAGGTTGATTTCACACCACAAAATTGACCTTTTTGTGAATGAAATCAATATAGAAGACTTTGTAATGTGGAAACTAAATTGTGTTGATCTTGAAGCTTCAATAAAGAGATTGGTAGTGTTTACAAAGACAAAGGAGATTGCTATATGGGGTGTAGTATCGCTTGTTCAAACCCTTGGTAAATTCAACAACCTGTGAATGGGAAAGTGCACCAAGTTGGTATACACGAAAAGTGGCCAAATGAGTAATTTTCACAATAATGTGGTCGTGTTATGTTTAAATGGCCATAACACAAACACATTTTGTGGTCCACAAAATGTGAGTATATTTTGTGGAACACAAAACATGAGCACATTTTGTGGTCCACAAAACATGAGTTCATTTTGTGGTCCACAAAACATGAGCACACCTGCCCATTGCATTTGGTTGAAAGTTTCTAAATACTTTTCAACAAATCCATTTTGTTAACTATATCCTACAATCAGGGCATTCCATGAGAACGCATTTCTTTGAGGCATTCTATCAAACAATTCGCGTGCCTTATCTATGCTTCCACATTTTGCATCTCTATCTCTATCTCTCCCTCTTGCTATATCAATCATTGTCACTCTCTCACTCTCTATCTCTCTCTATCCCTCCCCCCCTCTCTCTCTTCCTCTCTATCCATATCCCTAAATCCCCCCTCTCCCACTTTCTATCTATATCCCTTAATCTCCCCTCTATCTCCCCCCTCTCTTTCAATGTCTCTATCCTCCATCTATTTTGCCTCTCTCTCTCCCTTCTCTATCCATATCCCTCAATCTCCCTCATCTCCCCCACTCTCTATCTATATCCCTCAATCTCCCCCTATGTATCCCCTCTCTCTATCTATATCTCTCTATCTTCCCCATCTCTTTCTCATCTAACTCTCCCTCCATCCCTCTCTCTATCTCTCCCTCCCTCCCTCTCTCTCCCTCTATCTATATCTCCTAATCACCCCTCTCTCTCCCCTTCTCTCTCCCTCTCCCTCTCCCTCTCTATCTATGTTTCCCTCTCTATCTCCCCACCTCTCTCTTCAAGGATCCTATCTTTAAGGATCTTGATCTATTGGATCATGGTGGCTATGAGAGATCCTAAGGTAGCATCTCTTGTCTTTTTTATTTCTCCATCATGAGGTGGGTTTTGTTTCATAAGTGAGGGTTGAGTAGTCATGTTGGTTCTTTCCACAAGGAAGTTTTCTAGTACCCTTTAGCATGGTTCATCTCATTCATGTTGATAAGCTATATGGGGAGCCTCTCATGCTATACAAGATTCTTCTAGGTCTTTCTCTAAGAGTCTCACCTCATTGTCGGCTCAAGTGGTAGTGTATTTGTAGTGTGTTATGGGATGACCCTAATGATGGATTTTTTATCAAATGAGCACTTGAGTGCTCTAATTTGATCTAGGTTTGGTTGAATCATAGTATCTTGGTTCCAAACTAGGTTATCAGAAGTGATGAAGTTATGTAGTCATTATTGTCCACCATTTGAGTTAACATATTTATAATCATACCTTTTTTAGATAGGTGGTAATGGATTGAGAAGGATGTACCAGTTGAATGTAGGAGGGCTAGCTAGGTCTAAGGAACCTTTTCCCTATTGTATTATTGGTCTAGACATAATCAAGATTCAAGGGTATCATATGTACCACAAAAAATGGGAAGATAAGGTAGGTGAAAGGTGGAAGAAAGAAAGTGAGAGGGCTTGTCTAGAAGGATTTTCCTTTCATGTTAGTTTCACCAAAATATGTGATATTCTAAATCTTCTCATAACAAAAAATGAATGAGATGGACTCAAAATAGAACATGTAATATGTGCTACACCCGTATTGATGGTATGGATTGAATTACTCTTGCTCTTTGAAAAAAATATAGCTGAGAAAAGGAAGATTTAGCTAATCACTCTCATCTCATGGTAAGAGGATCTCATAGATGGTAGTGGTATGGTTGTGTGGAATTGGAGTCATGTCACCAAGTCCACTCACTTCAGGAGGAAGGAGTTCCTAGTGGTAGACTATGGTGTTGATTTGAGGATTTAAATGTGGAGTGGTTGTCACTTGAATTGTTGGAGAGAGAGAGAGAGGGAGGATGGAGAGATAGAGAGATAGAGGGATCGATAGATAGAGATATAGAGAGGGAGAGAGAGAGATCTAGATGGAGATGGAGATATATATATATATAAAGAGATAGAGATAAAGAGAGTGAGAGAGATCTATATGGAGACAAAGAGAGGTGGGAGATAGAGAGGGAGAGATAGATAGATAGAGATAGAGAGGGGGAGAGGGAGTGATCAAGAGACACAAAGATAGAGAGAGATAAAGATGGAGAGGGATGCAGAGAATTAGAGAGGGGGGATATTGAGAGATTAGATAGAGAGAGAGTGTAGATAAAGTTATAGAGAGGAGGAAAGTGCACCAAGCTAGTATACAAAAAGTGGCCAAATGAGTAATTTTAGCAATAATGTGCTTGTGGTATGTTTAGATGGCCATAACTTGATCGTGTTTAGGCATGGTGAATACCTAATTAGTCTACAAATACAACTAAAATCTACATGCACATAGAAGCCTGATTAGTCTACATAATCTATGTGAGATTCTATAAAAGGACCTAAAATAATCAAATACTTGATAACAAGAATCATTATACTAAAAACTTAGATTGGTTCTTATAGCCCCCATCTCTACTCTATTAGAGGAGTCCATCTCCTTAATCTCACCACCTCTCTCTTTTATCACCTCTCCCTTCATTTCCTCTACATCTATTACTATATATTTTTTGTCATGGTGGTGGTAGTGGAATTGGTCTAGTCTACATCTATTGTTATGTCTACCCATATGCTCTACATGTCATTGCTCCCCTTAGGGATTGTGTAATGGAGATCTCAGGAGTTAATGGTATTGATTATATCCTTTTCATAATTATGTCCCCCATTTCCCTTAGATTTATGTATATTGGCTCTACATGAGGTAGTTTACAATATAGGATTTCTCAAACAATTAAGCACCATATCAACTAACTGTACCTGCATCATCTTGATCATCTCCACAAATGAGGTGGTACTATTGCATGCCACTATTGATATGGAATCCCCATCCCATAGCTCCACCATGTCCCATATGGATCCACAATCATGTTGTAAGTAGTCAAATTGACCCTCTCCTAAACTGAATTGAAAATTAGTCTTTGTTTAATTCTTTATCTCTTTGTCTCATTCTTTCTATTTTATCTTGTTCCCTCTCTCTGGGTCAGTGCAAGAAGTTGGGTCCACTTTGTGGCCAAAAAGTGGAAGTGTTTTCCCTGATTTTCAGAATTTGTCACATTTGACTTAAACATTTGAGGCACTTAAAGATTGAATCTTAAAAAAAGTTAGTAATATGAAATATAGTACTCGGAGTCTAGTTTCCAAATATGTAATTAATTTTAATACCCAAATGATACAAATTGATTCAATAGGCATTTCCAAAAACCATTGTTTTAAAGTCACTTTTTTTTACCATATCATGCACGTGTATGGCCAACATAATTTTACCTAAATAAAAGTTATTTTCTAAATGCCTTTGGGGAAATATGTGTAGTATAGTGAAGTTTGGTTAGGATATTTTTTATATTTTTTTTACAAATATTTCTTTTATTAATTTTTTATTGGCCCTAATTGTTGTTTTTGAAAACCCCTCGTGTATGGCCAACATAATTTGAGCAAAACTAATCATAAAATGATTTGTTTTTCAATGTGTAAAGAATGATGTGTAGATTGATGACATATAATTTTTTTTTTAATTAAAAATAAAAGTTATTAAGAAAATACAAACACCCATCATTTCAAGTTTTTGGACCAGTTATCTCATAAATTCAATAATAAATTGAAAACAAGTCCAATAAAACAAAAAATTACATATTTAAAAACTACACATTGTCATCTGTAATGGGTTTCAATTTTGTAGAAAAAATTAGAAAAAAACATCGTTAGCCATACAGGTAAAGTTGGTATTTTCTCTTTCTCTAAACATGGACTTGTACATATAGGTCCAAGGCAAGGGGTTGGTTTACCATGCCTTTCCTAAGCCTAAGCTTTTAGGAACATGTACCCATTCTAAAATAGGTACCCGTTAGGAATGGGTATCCGTTTTAGAATGGGTACCCATTCCTTTTGTGTGGGAAAAAAAATGTGCATGTTTTTTTTAAATTCAAATCCCATTTAGAAATGGGTATCCATTCCAAAGCGGGTACCCGTTTAGGCTCAATTACCTGTTCCTAAACGGGCACCCATTCCTAAATGGGTACCCGTTTCTTTTAAAACATGTACCCATTCTTGTCGAGTTTTTTTTCATCCGTGTGACTTCCCCTACATGTGGACCCAACTTCTTGCTTTTACCCCCCTCTCACTCTCTCTCTCATTCTCACTTTCCATTTTTCAATATTTTATTTGTTTCTCTTTTTCTCTCTTTTAATATATCTTTGTTTCTTTCATGAATTCATTCATTATTATTTATTTATGACTTTCTTTATATTTATGTATTATGTTTTCACTCTATTATTCTATTTCTCCAACTCTTTTTATTTGTTTGTTTGGATATCATCTTATCTCTATCTCTCTCTCTCTCTCCATTTTGTTCTTTCTCACTTATTTTTTGCTAAACCTTTTCATTTCTATCTTTTACCATTTTTTGTCTCTTTCCTTATTTCTCTCATTCTTTCCAATTGTATTTCTTTTTGCCTTTATTTCATTCTATACTTATTTCCTATTATATAATATTTTTCTTTCTATCTTTCACCATTTCTTTTTGTTTCTTTCCTTATTTATCTCATTCTTTCCCATTATATTTCTTTCTCCCTTTATTTCAATCTATATTTTATCTCTATGTCTCATTTTTATTGTCTTTTTTCTTTGTTTCTTTTTACCTCCTTTTCTTTGTCTCTCTCATTCTCTCAATTACTTTCTCTTCCCTCTTTTCTTTCTTTCACTCTTTATTTTTTATTTATCTTTGTATCTCTTTGTTTATTTGTTTCACTCATTATATTTTCCATTCTTTGTATTTTCTTTATTTTATTCTTTTCTATTTCCTTCTTTCTCTGTCTCTTTTCTTCATTTCCATCTTAAATTTTTTCTTTCTTACTTATTCTCTGTTTATTTATCACTTTAGTTTTGTTTTACATGCACCCATCCCTCTTTATTCATATATTTCTTTTACTTTTATCTTTTTCTCTATTTGTGTCTACATCTTTCCTTTTTTTATAATGTTTATCTTCATCGCTATCTTTCTCTCTATATTTTTTCCTTCTATTTTTCTTTGTTTCTTTCTCTCTTTCTAGGCATTGGACCATGGATCTTGGACCCTTGACCCTTGATCAATGATCCCTAGAACTCTAGAACTTAGACCATTGAACCATGGACCTTGAAACTTGGATGATATACCCTAGACCATGGAATTAAGACCCTAGAATGTAGAACATGAACTCCATAACCTAAATCCTAAACCATGAAACCATGGATGGTGGATTGTAGACCAAGAAATCTTTACCTTATACTTTGAACCTTGGACCCTAAATCTCGAATCCAAGACCTTGGATCCATGACCCAAAATTGAAAACCCTAGAAGCTAAACCTTGAACCCAAGACCTTGGATGCTTAACCCAAAATCCAAAACCTTGAACCCAAGACCGTGGACACTAAACCCAAACCTAGAACCTTGGACACTAGAAACTTCAAACTTAGACCTCAAACCTTAAACCCTAACCTCGCATTTGACCATTGGACCCTAGAACTTGAAAGCTATACTTGTAATCATAGACATTGTATTTGGTAACCATTTATTATGGACCCTAGACCAAGAAACCTTTACCTTGAGCCCTTAGACTTTGAATGTTGAACCTAAGACCCTTACACTAAACTGTAAATTCATGACCCTCAACATATGATTGTGGACACTAGACCCTTTGAACTTGGATTTCAAATGTTGAACCCATGACTTAGACCTTGGATATGAACCCCAAGACTTTGAACACTTATAACTTGGACCTCGAACCTTGAACCCTAGACCTTAGACCCTTGATTGTAAACCTTGAATTGAAGACCCTTGACATTAAATCTTGAAACCTAGTTTGTGATAGGATGACCCTAATGACAAATTTTTTATTAGATGAACACTTGAGTGCTCTAAATTGATCTAGATTTGTTTGAATCATAGTATCTTGGTTCTAAACTAGGTTATCATAAGTGATGAAGTTATGCAGTCATGGTTGTCCACCATTCGAGTTAACATCTTTATAATCATACCTATTTGAGATAGGTGCTAATGGATTGGGAAGGATGTACCAGTTGAATGACGAAGGGATATCTAGGTCTAAGGGACCTTTTCCCTATTGTGTTATTAGTCTAGACATATTCAAGGGTACCATAAGTACCAAAACAAAATGGGAAGACAAGGTGGGTGAAAGATGGAAGAAAGAAAATCAGAGGGCTTATCCAAAAGGGTTTTCATTTCATGTTAGTTTCACCAAAATATGTCATATTATAAATATACTCATCACAAAAGTGAATGAGGTTGACTCAAAACAAAACATGCAATATGTGCTACACCCTTATTGATGGCATGGATTGAATTACTCCTACTTTTCCAAAAAAATCTAGTTAAGCAAAGGAGAATTTGACTAATCACTCTCTTCTCGTGGCAAGAGGATGTCATAGATGGTAGTGATATAATTGTGTGAAAAGAAAAGTGAAGGATAAATTCTATCTTATGTCAGAAAAGAAGATAGGTATGTTGAGTGGTAATGTAATAATTAAAAACAAAGTCAAAGTTTGCAAGAGTGTACACTAGTGAATTTTGTAGAAGAGTTATTCAAATGGGAAAGGATATATGCAAGAAGATGATGTCTTGATGAAGTATGTATGTGGCCTTTATAGCCATCTAATTAGGCTCATATTTCTCTCAAAAATGAAAGAAATAGATAATCCATCTTATCAAGCTCATTATTTCAAAATGGATAAGGAAAATATCGCATGCCTTTCTTCATGAAGGGAAATACAAAACAATTTTTAACTTGATCCTATAAGAAGAGATGTCAAAAGTTATTTGATCTATACAAATTATCACCACTTTGACATAGTAAGGAAACTAAATAAATAACTAGAATGAAAAATAATAGAATAACCATGACAAAGAGAGAGAGGGAGATATAGAGAGGATTTTTTTAATTCTTTAGTGTTGATGTTTAGGGTATTAGGTTCACATTTAGGGAACTTAGATTCTAATAATAAGGAAGAGGAATGTAAAGTGAGAATGCGAGAGAAAGAGAGAGATCAAGAGAGAGATATAGAGATCAAGAGGGAGCGATAGAGAGAGAGGGAGAGGGAGAGATAAAGATAGAAAGGGAGAGAGATGGAGAGATGGAGAGAGAGAGATACAAATTCATTCTTATTCTAGTCTATCCATTTGAGCATTTTCTAACTTTCTTGTGCCTATACTTGTAAGTGGAGTGTACCTAAGCAATCATCTCATTAAGAATTATGAGACCTTCTAGACTAGGCTTAGCACTAGGATTTTTGTGCATTCTATGTTTCTTTTGAAGATAGACAAGCCTTGAACTAGGATAGATCAATTCAAATAACTCTATAAATATAGGGGTAGTTCCTCTTTTTCATCCATAGCAGAAACCAAAGTGTCATCATTCCAATGATTATACCATAGTTTGGATAGGTCACCTTTTTCATCATCATCTTAAATAGAATTTCCACTCTCATTTGCTTCATCATGTAATTGAACCCTGGTGCTGCCACAATAATGGGTTACACTTTCTAGGACATCTTAATTTTTTTTGAAATCACATATTTTTAGAAAATATAATGATTTAAGCCTTGAAAGGCTCCATTTAAAGGATTTTAATTTAAGAGGGTTTGATCAAACCCCCTTAGATTCAAACCCCCTTGGATAGAACCCCTCTAGTTTTAAACCATACCTATAATGGAGTCTGCTCTACACCTATCAAAATGCTGATAAAAAACCACTTTTGATTTACCTTTTGCGGCATCAAATGAATTCATTTAAAATTTATGTTTTGTAAGTATGTAGTCCTTATTATAACCTTCCCAAAAAGTATAATTTTAAATATATTTAATTTGATTATTATATTTATTTTTTATTTCTTATGAATGTAGGTTTTTCACTAAGCATCAAGTTCTCTGTTCTATACACATGGAAAATTAGTAAATTAGTGAAAAAAAATTCTAAAAAATATCTATGCCCTAGGTTTTGATGTCTTTGTTTCAACAAAAAAATATTGAATTTCGATAGATACAGAAAAAGTTATGTTTTACAGAATACATGATGTCTAAATTATAATTGGTTTGACTTCAAAACTTAATTAAAAAAAAAATTCAACAAAACATTATGAAACCAAATACATGCCCTATATATCGGTGTTACCAATCTAAATTCAGAAGAATTAGAATTTTATCCTTTGTAGAAAAAAAGTTATGTGCTACAGAATACACATCACTTTAAAAAAATGTTGTTTACTATTAAAACTAGTTATCAAAGGAGACGAAAAAAATTTACAATTTAACTCCAATTTTTTTAAAAAATATTTAGAATCTACAGACAAAATCTCACAAATCACTAGTTCGCATCATCTTCGAATTCCTAATGGTTTGGCGGCTATAGGTGTCAGAAAGTCAAGATTTAGTTCAAAATGTTGATTTCAATGTCAAGTTTGGCCAAAAAGTGTAACCCATTATTGTGGGATGACCCACCTGTTTAGGACAATGAGAAAGGTCATGAGCTTGGATACAAGGAGTAAACCATGAGTATATTTGAAACATTTCTCCTTTGGTCCAGTGTTGTACTCATCTTGGTCTCCTATCTCATTGGTGATGACTATGTGAATGAGAAGATGATGAGGTTAGTAACTTTGGCACTTTGGATATCCTACTTGACATTTAAGAGAATGTTTTTATCATTTTCTTTAAGTTTTTAACCAAGGCGTAATCAATGCCCCCTACTATAGATAGGTGGATTCTTTACTCTCCCTATGTTCTTTGGAATATCTATCCCCTTTAGGTCTCTTTAACTCTAAATTGAGCATTAATCCATCTATAGTTTTTGAGCGAGCACAACATTCTTGATTCACATTCCTCTCTCTAGCATTATTTTCTATGGGTCAAGCTTTCTATTGCTTTCTTAAAGATTTTACCCCTTTGTGAGCTTGGCTTATAATAGAGAGGGGGTAACTACACCCTTATAGATATTAGG
This sequence comes from Cunninghamia lanceolata, assembly GCA_027924645.1. Lineage (NCBI taxonomy): Eukaryota > Viridiplantae > Streptophyta > Pinopsida > Cupressales > Cupressaceae > Cunninghamia > Cunninghamia lanceolata. Next base: position 5,008,962 of record BSBN01000793.1, read on the forward strand.
CTTCTCTAGATAAGGGAGATCCCCTCCCTATTATGATTTCAAATCCACTATTGTCTGTGCCCTTATAAGAGAAGTTTAGGTCATTTTGGAAAACATGGGGTCACGATCATAAACCATAGATGCTTGACCACCTCCTCATAGCAAACCATAGGTGCTTGACCACCTCCTATCCTTGCACTGATCACATCCTTGCACCTCCTAGTTAGTGTCTCTATGTAATGCCCTGTCATGCAACCCTAGAGTGTTAGTTTAACCAGAGCGGAAAATAGAACTATTTTTTTTTCTTTTTAAAGCAATAAAGTACAAAACAAGATCTAAAGATATCATAAAACACATAAAACGGAAAAGTACATTTCTAACCACTCTAGGGCAACATAACTGCATTAGGAAATTAAGTACAACCATAAGCATGATAAACATTAATCTGTAGAGATAACTAACCCAATAACTTTTACAACAACAATATAATTTGATTACATAGTCTCAGTTCCAAATTACATGATTACAAGAATACAAGGTTACAAAAATACAAGATTACAAGAATACAAGAGTGCGAGATCGATCTCATCAATTTACAAAATGATACATAAGAAGCTATACAACACTACTGAAGAATGAAAGCCACCTGAAACTAGAACATCTCCGCACAAGGCTCAAACTGAGTCTCCAAGAAAACTAATGGATAGCTCTACCTCCCAACCATGTGGAACCCTGAGGCCCACCCCACTGAGCTAGGAGATAACAAGAGGATTACCACTAGGTCAAGGTTGTAGTCAAGAACACAAATACCAAAACCAGACTCCATGAAGACAAACATGATGAAAGGACTGCACAGAACCGACAGTACTCAACCAGACAGATCCAAAACATCAGACTAGATCAACCATGAAGACAAGATCACACTCCAGAGGTACCAACAAGGATGAAGAGGAAAAAAACTGAACCGCTTAAGGAGAGTGTTATCGCATGGCCCTAGCATGGGTTACCTAGGCTGTCTCTCACCAGAAGCCAGCCCCCATCTATGGTTACCCTGGTAGCCTCTCTCTAGGTGCCGGCCCCATAGGGTGACACATGCAGAGCTGACATGTCCTCTCATGAAGACGAGGAGGTCAGCCTTGCCAACCAGGCCTTCTCATCCCTCCCTTAGCCTATGAGAGCACTCAAGGTGTGGGTGAGGTCACATTAATTATCTTGTTAAGTGTGTTACTACCCATCCCTCCTAAATACATTATTAGATTTCCACTTGCTTACAACTTCCATGGGGTTACCCAGGTGACCTCTCACTAGGCGCTGGCCCCACCATGGAAGCCACTCCCTTAGCAGTCTCTAACCAATCATTCAAACCACAACATGCAAGGATAATGGTTACATAACAATTCTGATCATCACAAAAACCAATCACTGGGCCACAACAACAATTCCCATTGCCCTACTCAAGCTCAACCATACCTCATAAAATAGTGAGACTCAAGTACCAAAGCCGAAGACCAAATAGTAAGACCTCTGGAGTCGGTGACTAAGTTATTCACCTGGTTACTACATCACCTTTCCGTTCGGGAAACTAGGTTCCATGACCATGATATAATGCAAGATCGACAAGGGGGTAGATACTCAAAACATTCTTAACATAAGCTAACAAGAATAACCAATTTAGTTCCAAAGGTAACTTCCCACCATCACTGGACAAGGTTAACATAATAAAATCATAACACAACAAGGATAAATACAATACTACAAGCTATACCCAAAGAGTTTTCACTTCCATGCATAAGAGATAATTACATTTAACACTTTAACTGCGGACCTTTACACATGATTTAATAACAAGTACCCCACATTAATTTTCAAGAACGATAATCTTCTTTGTTTCATAAACGAATAGAGATCAACTAAAATTTTACTCAAAGAATTAAGACAATTGAAATCATACAAAACCTATTCACATCTACACTAAGATTTAACCAAGAATACTACATTAGTTCACAATGTAATACTATTCTACCCTACTAATATAAATAGCACAAGTTATGATCTACTTCAACTTCTACAACTATTAATGGTTTGACATTAAACATCTACCTCGACATCGCGTCCTCTTCCCACTAATCTTAACATGGTTAAAGATGCAAGATTTCTGCAAAGTTCTATTCTAGTACAAAATCTAGATAACAATTATACCCCCCTCTAATTATTTTATTCCCAATAAGAGGCTAGAACACTAATAAGCAAGGGAAATTAATGCATTATAATTGTCCAAGAAAGAGAGATTAATAATACCTTATTAAATTTTTATTGCTAAATAAATATGAGCAAATAGATTAATAAGTAAATAATTCAGACATCCCTTGCCAAAATAAAATAAGGATCAAGAAATATTTTGATTACTAATCATAACATTGTAAAAGTCGTAATTTCATTTTTATAAAGGATACGTTCATTTCTAAAATTACGATTTGGGCTCAAAAGGCAAGTTTAAGTCGACATCGATTCCTTCACCATCAGATTTAATCTCACGACAGTTAAAGGAAACCTACTATTTCAAACCTAACTCTTTCTAATCATAAGAGAAGGCACTAAAGCATAACTACTACATTTTCCACCTCACCTAAGCAAGTCGATAAAGAATGAAATACAACTGGTCCATTATTTGCTCCCAAATGGCACACAGAAAAGAAAGAAGAATTCTCTAAAGGCACACCATCAATGCAAGTCGAATAGAAACGCAGCTACTGCCAGAGCAAACTCGCCCTAAGGATCACTTTAGAGGGTTTTGAAGTCTCAGGGAGCGGTTATGCTGGAAGAGTTGCTGACAGAGATGTTACATGCAGCAACCAGAGGTTTCAAGGACGTGCAGAGGGAAGCCAGATCGCCATCAAGCTCAAGGAGGATGACTTCGTTTGCATGGGAATTTCTAGCCACGGGACCAAGATCACTGCTATGTTGTTTCAAACCAATTTAATTCCTATCAAAAAAAATATATAACTTGTTGTTTCTATTTCTCAGGGTTCTAATAGCAGGTAACGTAGTTTGGCAGCATAACAGACCAAGGGACAAAAGAAAAGAAAACTTTAAGGAGTTTCTCCCTACTACTGATAGTTTTAGAGGCGAGCTTCTAGCTTGAAGGAAACGTCAATCAGTGCAGTTCTGAGGACCAAAAGATAACAACACTAAGGTTGCTGCAGAAGCTCACAAGACAAGGATGATAACGACCTAGAAGAAAACAATGTTTTCAACGAGACCTAAGGTGACATGATTAATATGGTGGCACTATTATCCTTGCGATACTTTGAGGATCGGTGTTGGTAGAATCAAGTATTATAATTCTTTTTTTTGATGCCCTGGATATCACATAAGAATATAGGCTTAGAGTGTTTACAATGATGTTGTCCTCTATTGGTTTCCAAATTACCCTACAGGGCTAGGCTCAACTTTAGCAAGAGTGACCGATGTCGAGAGAATAAAAAATGGTGTGGGGATAGAAGAAAGATCGATGATAAGGGCAAGCATTATGTCGCTGCTAGCACAACCAGATTTGGTAACTGCATTATGTTTACAAGCATACATCGCATCTCTTCTAACATAAATCATCAGATATAAATTGTGCAAGCACCCAGATCGCCATGCGAGCATGGTCAAAACACGATGGAAAAGGATTCCAATACCATACAAGGAGGTTGAGAAAGCAACCAAGGGAAAGAATACATAAGATTCCATTTTGGGATTGATGGAGGGCGACAGTTTTTGAGATTCACCTCCAGACAGAAGGAGTGGCAATCACCATCAGAGATCAATTTGCATGCAGAAATAAATAACATTCCACAGAAATCAAAGTAAAAAGGGAAACAAAAAGGTTTGACACAGGGGTCAAGTGGTCACAAGATTTCCTTAAAGAATAGGTAGGTGAAGGTCATTAATTTTAATCCAAGGTGTACAAGATTGGTCACACCATGGCCTCCTTCTAGGGTTGAATTGATTTCTGACTGAGAACAAAATTAACTCTGACATAGGGGTTGTATAAGCCTCACAAATCTAAAGTGGCCAGCTACAGAGGGTAGAAGGATGATGCAGGAGAATAGTTAAACTCACGGAAGAAAAAGTTTAATTTACTCTACAGGTGACAATTCCGGAGCAACCAACCCAAAAGCAAGGATTTCACAAACAAGACCAGGATGATTAAAAGGTCGATTCTATGCCCGAGTCACCATCTAAAGAATTCAACAAGAACTCTAATACTATAGAGCAATCAAGACAAGGAAATGCATAAGTTTACAAGACATACCCGTACCAAAACACTCCAGAACTCAATCTTCTCTCAGAAACTTCTTCTCTTTCTTCGCAAGGAATTCCTCTATAACCTCCTCCTCTCCCAAAAACACAGACATAAAACCCCCTTCATGCCAAACTTCCCAAGACCAAAAATAGGCAATGCATAAATTCCAATAACTCCCCATTAACTGCACAATCCCACTCCATAAAGAAATTTTGAAATTTTTCCAAACATAGAGATTCTCAAATCTCTAATTATATCCGGCATAAACAATCATTAAATTAATCACCTAAAAGGAATATTTAAACACAACTATGCACTAAATACCTTCATAAATGTTTACAACATTACAATAACTCATTTTTGTCAATAAAAGGCTTAACACAAACAATATTCCTATTTTACGACTATACCAACGCTGTAAGGTCATGAAAATACAAAGAATACATAAACAAGTGTAAACAACTTAACAACACCCCACAACCCGCGACGACCAACAACAGAACCAAGGGACAGTGTCGCATCACAACACAAGACTATGACAAGGACACAAGACTACGACAAGGACTGAAATTGACCTAGCGGTAAAGAACTCATATTATCTCCATCACCTTATCCATGGTGTAGGGCCCGCTCAGACTTGCTAAATCAGGTGGAGTCGAGGCCTAGTACCTGCAACCTATGTGAAAACCAATGGGTTATATATGATCAACTGTAAATATATATATCACACACACCGAGACAGAGAATTGTGGCGTAGTAGGGTGCTCGATCCGAGCAGTACTACACCGTCCCCGCTCCAACACAAAACTATAATCAGAAGTATAAACATGATATTTTCTAACCATCACTAAGCATATCCATCTCATCATAACTGAAGTAATCATAATGTCATCAATACTCATAAGACATGTCTCAATACATCCATCGAACATAGTCCATCAAGATTAAGGAGAGCATAAACCAATAATACTAGTCCAAATGTCTTGAAACTATAATTATGCAATATAAAACTATCAACTGTTCCAGAACTGATAGAAAGCAATATGAAAATAACATCTATCACAAGCCAAAAAGCGAGGGGCATTACACTCTACTCTAGTTCCTTCTCAGTCTTTATCTGAATCTTGATTCATTGCAAGTGGTGGAGAAGTTGGGGTCAACAATTAGCTCTACTAGATCTGCTATGGTTGGGTATGGGTAAAGATCAATTGAGATGAGATCACCTCATTCTCAACCTTAAATATGATACTCTTTCAATCCTAAATAAAAAATATGTTTTACATGAACACAAAACATGATCACATTTTATGTTTGACAAAACATACATACATGAATACATGCTTTATAGTGTTTCCATGAATACATGCATACATACATACATATATAACATTATATTATATTCAATAAACATTATTTAATTATATATAAAGTATTTAAATATTTAAAATATATATTTTTTACATTATAAATTCATTTTTTGTGGAACCTAAAACATGAGCGCGTTTTAGTTTTTTTCAAAATTTTAGCCTGCTTTTTTAGGCTTGGAATTGGCTTGGGAAACCAAACCTAAGGATTGGACCTCTATCATACCTCCTAAAAATGTGTTTTTCATTGTCAATAACATTTTTGAACTTGAATGCCACTAGATTTACTCATTTTATAACAAAATTTGATGAAACCAACACCAAAACAGCAAGCTAGTTCTTAGCTTTCCAACCATATATATTTTTTTTATTTTGAAAAAGTTAAGATATTTGTTTTTATTTTCTTTGAATAGTGTCCTCATATTCTTCAATCATATATGTATTGATTTTTCTTTATAAATTTTGATCCGCTTATCAAAATTTAAAATAAATTATATAGGATTGGGCTATGCTTCATTTTTATACATTAAAAAAATTATGTATTTTCAATTATTTTTGTGCAAGTTATGTGATGTGCATGCTCAGTGATGCATTTTTCAAGATGCATCCACTTTGAAAAATCACAAAAAAAAATCAATAAAAAATTACAAAAAAGACACAACTTGTAGTACTCACTCTTACCTACATTTCTGCTAACAGGTTTTTAAAAGTACTAAATGCAACAAAAAATAGGGGGGTGCACACCAAACACTATGTTATATTTTAGTGAGAAAAACATGAACACTTTTGTGTGCACACAACATTTCACAGGTTCTTAATCTTAACTAGTTTTTTAAAACTTTAGTAGTTTAGAAACTAGATTCAAAGCACTACAATTCTTGTTCTTTCCATATCTTCAAATTTTGAGTGCATGCACCTCAAATTACTCATGCAAGTTTAGGTTTAGATGATTTCAGGAAACAAATGGCCACTTTTGACCCCCTTTTTGTATACCATTTCCATGCACTTACCTCATCAAAGATTGAAAACATACCAAGCAATCATGCAATACTCCTAGTCATGTGTTTGTGTAAATGTATAATGTTACATGCTTATGCAATGCTCTGGTTATGATCAAGCAATGTGTAATAGAGTTACTACTTAATTAATGTTTGAGATGCATATTAGATATATCCTAGATGATCATAGTGAATTAGGGCTTGTCCTCTTATACACCAACTTACAATCCAATTTGAAATATCTCATAATCAAGTTGGTGGGCAACAACTAGTTTTCAAAGGAGATAACAATTGATGTGTGTTTTAGCATGCTACAACTTAGATAAAATATCAAGTACTTTATCTCTCTTGAAAGGAATCAAATCCCAACAAATCAAAAAATGACTACCCCAAGGTCTCTCCTAGCCAAGTCTTGACCTTACAAGATAACTAAGTTATTTGATGTCTTTTCTATTTCACAAAAAGGGACTTAAACAAATGTTTACTAGAACCTAAAAATAGAGTTTGATCTAGAAAATAACAAAGTCTTAGTTTACTTAAAAACCCTAGGATGTTTTCTAGATCTTAAATCTAAACATAACTTATAGCTCGAAAAAATGTTCTTTCATCTAATTTTCAATATTATGTGATGTTTATCCTAAAATCTAAGCTATTCTAATTACTTGGATAGAAAAATTTCAAAAGATGGGTGAGAAAGGGATGGGGTTTCAGAAATTCCTAACTATGAACTTTTATAATTTTTGACATGAAGCATAAATAGAAAAAACTCAAATAAACCAATCTTTGCTTAACAGAATATATCATAGTGCTACAAAGACAGTGCAATCTTCAATAGATAAAAACTAATTTTTAAATCATAAAATAACCTTATCAAACACCCAATACTAGCACAACCTAATAAGATATTTCACAATTGAACATAAAACTAAAAGTGTTTAGGTTAACTACATAAAGTGACTTATAATCAACAAATCACCAGTAGTATAAACATAGGAGATTCATCAAATACTCATAACAATTCACTCATAAACCATAGGAAATTCTAATAAGTGATAAGGAACTATGAAGAAAACTCTCATTAATAACAAAATCTCAACAAATATCAACAATCTCCAACTATGAATTGATAGGAAACCATGAAGTAAGTTGTTTGTATTAATTTTAAAAGTATGACAAATATCAACAATTCTAGATCCATGTACAAAGAAAAGTGATTGTCTTTTATAGAAGAGGCAAGTGCACTTAGTACACAAATGAATGGCTAAGATTCATCCTTCACCAATGGCTTAGACTAAATTACAATAAATATTTGGGGCCAAATTCATCTTGATCACCCATTGACAACAAATTCATATCCAACATTTAGAATTTTTTTCAAATTCCTAAGTTCCAAAAAGCAAGCTAGCTTCCTAGACAATATTTCCCCTTTTTTGAAAGAAAAAAAAAGTGATTTTTCAAGCTAGTCCAGCCATCAAAAATAAATATTAAAATAAAAGAATGTGGCATGAAATTTCAAGTGGGGATGCCCAACTTTGAAGTCAAGGTTTTTTTTAAACAGCTTGCTCTAGTAGTGTGAACAAGTTTGATGGGCAACATTCTCTTAATCTGATGTATCATCCTCAATGGTGATCTAATCCTTCACTTACTCCTTTCTTCTATAATCCATTAAGGCATTGAGGTAGGATTAAGAGCATCTATATTTGGTTGATCAAAAAATTCAAATCTAAACCTTTGTGCATCGTATGTGTTGAAGAACATATTGTATGAGGCCTTCTTCCTGGGTGTTTCTTTTTAAAATGTTTTGATTTGTAACATCGTAAAATGTGTACACTAGCATTTTACACCTTGTTTAGCTCCTAGGTTGAACCTATTTTATTGCCTTTGCTAATTGAGACCTATTTTAACTCCTTTTTGAGCTTATAACGATGAATATCCGGATCCTGACAATTAAACCTGACTTAATCAATATAGGACCTAACTAAGATCGCATTAAAAGACATCTTTCAGGATTTTAGGACTAAGGGCCCAAGGTACCCAAGTGTCCTTGGTGCAGGAGCACCCCTTCAACAAGATAAATATACCTAAGGTTTAATATGTTTTATGCATTTTATGTTGGCATGTAATATTTGTGTTGACATTTCATGTTTGTAAACATGACCCCACCATGATAAATTGTATCAGCCAATTTAGATCTCATTAGTCATTTGGGGTATGTGGAGGATTAAACCAAGGTGTCAAACTATTAAGTGTTTGTTGTCTGATGCTAAACAGATGTCGAGTGATTAGTTAGGGTTTTTTGATGATAATCTTGGTTTAAGCAAAATTAGAAGGAGAGAGTTAGGTACAGGAAAAAATAGATGGAGGTGGTGGTAAAAACAGTTCACCTTCCACCTTCGGAAATGATCAAATGTATGAATCTCTAAAAAAATGAAGAAATAAGAATTCTGTCAATTGTGTTTTATAAATCCTGAAGTCTGTGAAAATTCCCTATGTATCGAACTGTCTTGTGTATATTACCTGTATAGAATTGTTTTGTATTCAATTTGGTTTTTCTGTTGCCGAGATGCACGATTAAAACCATTCCACTGGTGGATTTCTGTGAAATCAATGGAATGGACTGTGTACATTAGTTTTCTGTTTCATTTTCCTTTTGTCATGGTTATGGCAGAATAGAAACTGTGAGATTTGTTACAGAAGAGATTATTGGCATGAGATTCAAATATAAATTTTATGTATATACATCAATTGCATGTTGGGAACATCATGTGAGTATATCGTATTTGTATACGAGCATCATTTTGTGTATATCCTGTGAAGAAGGGTATGTATAAAAGTCTTTTGGGTTAAGTTTGTGTTGTTCGCTGGATGTACAATTTTTGTGTATATCGCAAATGTATGAATGTACATTTCCTGTGTATATTACTATTGCATCTGAGTATCATCTTGTGCATGTCCTGTGAAGAAATGTATGTGTAAGAGTCCATTCGGGTTGAGTGTATGATTGTTTGCTGAATATATAAGCAGTGTGTATATCGCTAATGTACCTAAGCACATTCCGTGTGTATCCTGCAACCATATGTGAAGGTCCGTTGTTTGTGTATGTCACCAAAGTATATGGGGTAGACAACCCCTGTGTATGTTCAAATTGTCTGAGGAAATACATTTCCTGTGTATATGTCAATTGTATGTCCCTGACAATGTATGTGTATATCACTATTGTATGCGAGTGTCAGTTTGTGTGTCTACTGCTATTGCAGGTCAAGATTGTATGTTGCAAAAGCATGTCTGGAATGTACATTCAGATGATGTAAAGAGTTAGATGCAAGGAGTGATCGGTTGAGCCAAGAGAGACAACCGGCGATAGGAAGTTGACGATTGTATGTTCCATTTGCATTATATGTTGAAACATACATTGTTTTAAGATACAAGTGTTGACCGGTGGAAAGGGTAGACAGAACCGACATAGGAGGTCAACCAATGTATGTTCGAAGTGTATGAAGACATCGGCATAAGAAGAGTATCGGGTGAATGAAATAATGTTCTTGCCGATCAAGGTGACAGTTGAAAGTGTCACCGATGGAGAGTTTATCGGTATGAGTCACATCATCAAAAGATGGGAAGAAAACTACGCCGATGGAAGAAAGCTTGAGCGATAGTATAATGTGTTTCTGATAGAAGAAAGCATTGTGAGTGTGGAGTTCTGGGAATTGGAATAAATCTCTCGGGGACTCTGCATCAGCCCTGGTCCCACTTGGGGGCCTTGGTCTAATTTCGATATGTTGGCTTAGGATAGTCGTATAGTTTGTATTTGTCAGCCTAATCAAGTTTTAATTATCGAAGGTGAGTGGGGATGCATATTTAAATGTGTGTTGTGACTTATTTTACACCTAACAAAATGAATGCAAAATTGCTCTCATGTGATATTTTATGCTCAAGGATTCTTCATGTTAGGATTGTCTTCTACTTGTGAAAGCTATTAAAGTTGTTTGCAGGCTTTTAAGGAAGTTTGAAGCCCTCTTCATCACTCTCCTTTGTTGGTGCTAAGTCTTCATCAACTAATGTTGGACTTCTTGTTGTTATTAACATCATTTATCACCATTATTAATCATATTGTTGTAGATCTGGCCTTTGCTCTGCAAGGGCAAGCACTCTTGGATCTTATCAATTATTGTTGTGGAGGTGGGAACACCAACACAGGGTTTGACTAAGGCAAACCCTTAAAACAACACAACCTTTTCCCTCTTTGTGTGTGTGTGCAAGTAAGTTGAATAGCTTTTAGGAGCTGACAGTCAGAAGGAAGGAAGTGCAAACATCTACAAACCTGATCATCCTAAAAGTTCTTCTTAAGATTGAAGGAGGACCAAGGCACCCTAGCGCCCCTGTCCTGGAGATTACTACTAAATTTTCTAAGTTATGAACTATTCCCTAACCTCTGCTCTACTCTCTAGTCACTCTGATCTATTTATGTTAAGCTGTAATAGTCTGATCTTTGTGTCTTTTATGTTAGTTCATACATCCTAGTTAGTTTTCTTGATTATGATCAAGTTTGGTTGAATCATCTCTATACAACAAAAAGGAGTAGAACACCTGTAGCTTAAGCTCTCCCTCTTGGGTAGAAGCTAGGCTCAGTCACTCTCTCCTAATGTTGAGGTAGAAGAGGGTTTAAAGTAGTTTGATCCATTAAGCTAGTCTCCCTTTTCCACCTTTACATAATTGTACTCTTCAAATCCATTAATTTATTCATATGTGTAGTACTGAATGAATATGGCAGTTCTTGTAATCCAAACATTAGGATTTGCTTTAGTTGACCTTTGAATGAACAAAATGAAGCTCTACGGTTGAATGTAAGAGTAGCCCAGTGAATTCATGCATCACACCACACATGTGATCTTGTATATCTAATATGTCATTCTTAAGATGATCCAATTCTGTAAGATATTTATCAACAATCTCCTTCCTAAATTTAATAATTCTGCCCACATAAATGGTAACCCAAGAGATATTTCATAAAGGATATTCTCCTTTATCAACACTGTTTGTTCTAATTTACACATCATATCTACCCTTGGAAGGATATGAGATTGATTTTCCAAATATGTCATACATTCATCCTTTAGGGATTCTATCTTTCCTTTTAACATGTTAAAATCATCCAAAGCTTTGACAGCTTCTTCAATCATTTGTCAACCCTAATCATATATCTCATCTATCTAGTCCTGGGTTGTTCTAGCTACATGTTTTATTTACTCCAATTTGGTGGTTTCCTATTATGATAGAATAACCAAAGGAGTTATTGTTCCATCCTCTTGTTGCAAAGGGGCTACCAAATGCTTAATATATGCCTACATTTCAATAACTTTCTCCTTTAACTCTATGTTGCTCTTCTCATACATATTCATCCTGGAGACAACTGAAGAAACTACAGTTTAAACATCTTGAATTTCTTGAGCTCTAGTAGACTACCCAAGGTTGATAGTATTTATTTGATAATATATAGCCCAGAGCTCGCTATCATCATTATCTACCAATGGGGTTGTAATTTGAGCAGTCCTGGTTCTTGAGGTATCCTTTATTTTTTATTAGATAATCTAGGGAAGGGCCCAGTCCCATTACATACAAGAGTACAGCTCAGCAATAAAAAGACATAACATATAAGATACTATAGACCATAGTTGGCATAAAAAGAACCAAGCCAGGTAACCAAATCGATTAGAAATAGCACAAAAATAACAAAAACAAAGTAGGAAAATAGCACTAAAAAGTTTAGTAATTCAAGTTCGTAGCCAGGGAACTCCATTGAGGCATCCTTTGTTATTGAAGATAAAATTCTAGGTTTCTTTCTCCCTTTTGGCACATCTATTTTGACACTATACTAGAGAAATCCAAGGATGTAAGTTTTATTATAGGCTACATGTTAGCAAGAAATGTAGAGGAGATACCGATCCAAAGATCCAGTCCTCAGTCAAGTCTTTGTACTCAGTTTATACCCTAGTTAGGTAGCTAGATATTGACAGCAGAACATAAAGAATAACCAAATAGAGCATCACATATACATCAAAATAAGATAACACACAGAATTACCCAATACTGACAAACCTCCATATATATATATATATATATATATATATATATATATATATATATATATATATATATATATATATATATATATATATATATATATATATATATATTAACAACAATCAAATGTACACATCATATGTCCATCCTCTGGGAGGTCTAAGTGTCTTCCTCACCAGTTACATACATGACTTCTATGTCATTGTTTACATAAGAATATACTCTTATTCTCCTATCATGCTTGCCTATATTCTACTATCTCCTATCTCTATATATATACTATATCTATTAAATCTAGGGATGTGTCTTTTGTTGGCTCTGGCCTCCGCATAGTATGTAGACTCCTCAAGTTGTCTTTCCTTTATGCTCTATATCTTGCTAACATCACCCCCCACAAAATTATGTCTTGTCCTCAAGACATGCAAAATCAACTGCTAGGTAGCATAGTCTTATAGATTTGCTTGAGCTGAGTTAGATTGGTGTCCCACTCCTTCTTGGATTTAGCCAACATAGTTATATGTCCTTCTACTTTTATATATGTCTCATCCACTTCTATACTTTCTAGCATCTTTATGGACTATGTAGTTTGCTTGGCTTCTAAAAAACTATTGGTTAAATTAGCCAATCTCAGGTTAACTACTTCCCTCAGCTATTTTATTTGGTTGTTTATTTGATCCCTTTGATCTTGGACCTATTGATGTTGGTTATTCATTGTCTCCACCTATGCTCTTATCATTCCATCCTTATCCACCAGAGGGTCATATTGGGTTGCCACATTTGTGATCTACAGTTCTAGAGCATCCATTTGATCTTTGATTGCTTTCGGTTGACTATAGCCATTTTAAACAAAAATGGTATAATATATTAGCCTTTGCAATACATTGTTGTATGTTCTTTATCTTTATTTCCAGCTAAGTGTGTGCCTCGGTGCACTTATTCATCATTTTCGCTAATCATTTCTTATTCATTTGTTCAGTTACCTTCTTCTCCATCTGGCTAGAGTACTCCTTAAATCTTTGTGTCAACTATTTCAGTTATTCCAGTATGGGTAAGGTAGTATCTATAGGTGTCTCTGACATCTCCTTGGCCAATGTATCCACCGTATCTTGTAGGAGTTCACTCCCTTCCACATGTTACTTCAAGATTTCTGCTCTAGCAAAGGAATGAAACACATCTCCCAATTATAGCTTCTATAGTGGGGATATTTCAGCAAGGTTTATTTGGCCCTCTACCATTGGTAATTGTAGCAACTATGGGGTGAAAATGATCCTATTATTGTTGTTGGTGCATATAAGGTGCCAGGACTATTGAATGATGTGTCATCCTCTCAAAGCAGACTTGGGATAACTTTAAGAGAAAAAATGAATAATTTTAAAGCCTTGGAGGAACATGGGATACCACTTATTTAGGATGGTGAAAATTTAATCAAGTCTCTAAGTACATGGAAAGAGGATTTCTATAAATTTATACCAGCACTTGTCAAATCACTTTTTCAAGATGACAAGGTTGGCCCAATCTTATGCAATGCCAAAATTTATAAGCTTCTTAAGTTAGAGTTACGTCTGAAAAACTTTGTTAAAGTTGTCAGAGTAAAATTAGATGCTAGATATGTGACATGTCAAAACAAATTAAAGAGAATATTAGAGTACAAACAACCCTCTAAAGAAGAATTTGAAAAGTGGCTTTCCATTTATGGGTAAAATCAGGATTATATGACACAAAACAAGTTTTCAAGGGTAATCATTTCTTATGCAATCATGAACCATATGCAAAGACATATTCAAATTCTTCATCAATGTATGTAACCTATTGTACTTCAAATTTGATGGGATTTCAACATGCTTTTGAGTCTGTCAAAATCATTCATATGATAAGTGGCAATTTGGCTATTTAAGAAAATGAAGTTTTAGTTGAAGATAGTCAATTGAGAAGTTTGACAAAACTATTTGGAGAAGTTGCTAGTGGTTAGTAATCTTGTTGTGCTTTAACAATGTTAGTTAGAGTTGTTTTGGAGATGCATATTCAGCCTTGGCCCTTAGTGTTTAGTTGTTGCAATTGAACATTTATTAAAAAGATGAGGTGTAGGGACTATGAGATCACTCAAATCTTTTCTTCATATGGAATAATAGTAATCAATTGGTGGCCCCAAATTTCTTGTTCCCCATTAACCATCTTCCACTACTTTGTGAGGAGGGGAAACCCATTAGTATCAAGTTCTCTTAGTTTGAGATATCTTTGTAATTACCAATGGCAAATGGTAAGTCATTCTCCCATAGACCCAATAGTATATCATGTCTCTCCAAGCACCTCCAAATGACTATTGGACATGGTGATCATTAGTTTCTAGGCTTGGTGTGAGGTTAAGGGGTCACCTAACTTCACTCAACCTGAGCTTTCACATATGGATCATCCTCTTCTTCTACATTTCAAGCTCCAGCAACTGCTTCATGTTGGCCCATGGGAAGTAATTGTCCAACTAACCCAACCAATAGTTGTAATGGCTTGGAGAGATCGTTGGCTCTTCACATGGGCTCCATCTCTGGGCAATTCATATTTTACTCAAGTGGACAAGTGTCACTTATCTAGGGGGTTGTTCTCTTAGGTATCTATTTATATAAAGGGATGTAATTTTATTATAAAAATGTGAGGAAATAGTGAGAATGAATTCTAAAGTTGATGCAATTCCATTTTATGAGAAATAAAGAAAATTAAGTGTTGTCTACAACTTTGTGTTAATGCTTTTTCTCTGAATTGCATTATATAAGTTGATTCTTACTAGTATAATTGTCTCCTTTATTGTGTTACTTTTCTTGATAGAAATTGCTAAGGGTGATTAATCTCAACATACACATTTATTGTTTGTATTGTTGATCTTGGTTAGTGCATGTTTAAGGAATGTGGTAGTTTTTTCTAGATTGACAATAATATTGATGATACTAATAAAGGATAAATAAGAATAGTTACATACTCAAGTAAGACACAATACACTAGTCTATGTCATTGCAAGGTAATGGAATTTGTGTTAAAACCATAAGAGATATTATTGCTAGGATAAGATAAAAGTTTTGGCATCGTCTTAATGACTATGTACTCCCAGAAATAGGCACTGAGCAATTTCCAAAAACACATAAATTTTAAAAAATAATTTATTTGTAATTTAATATATTCATGTCTAAGTCTAAAGATGCTAGGAGCAAGTTGATGTTCTTTCCAATTGTAAATCCTAGTCAGACAATCATGAATATACATCTGTAGTTTCACTAAAATTATCTTAAATTAGTTTCCCTTGCATAAATTTGGTGAACATTCATAGGGTAACCCCCTAAGTCCAACAAAGCTCGAAGTGTAAAAGAGGATTTCTTGCCTCTTGTTCATTGGCCTACATTTTCAATAAATCTTGATCATGATGTGCTTGCATAACATTGAAATATGCGACTCTCCTAAAGAATATTGATGATAAGGTGGTATCTTGGAAAGGGAAAACACACTATCCACTTTACATGATAATGTTATGGAATTTCTCCTCCCTCCTTAATCTCTTCATCTAGAACATGGATCATGTCAAAATTTGACTTCTCCCCACATTTACATGTTTTATTATCAAGTGGAAATTTATGAAGTCTAGGGTTCCCATAGAAATAAGAGGGTTGAATGTTGAAAATTGACCTCCTATTGGAATTCTTACACAAATCATAATTGTTATATAATAAAAGCACTCATACTAGAAATTTTTAGTATTTCATTTGAAATATTTCCATGTAAGAAACATAATATTTCTATAGTCCTTATTAGTGATCAGAAATGCTTATGGAGGTTAACTATGTGAGAGATTATTACATCAATGTTTCATATCACATTAAGTGATCCATCATTAAGATTAAGAAAATAGATGATGGATCACAAAGTATGATTTGAAATGTTGATGCAATAAAATTTCATGGATTTAACATCCAAAAGAATTCTTGATCATCTTTCCATGGAGTTTATTATTAGAAATGCTAAAAGTGATTGGAATACCTCCTATTAGCCTATTCCTCGATAAGCACAAGGTGTGGGGACCTTTAAGGTTTCCAATTTTTTAAGGAATCCCAATTAATAGTTGATTTGGAGATAGATTAATGAAGGTTATAAGTAATAGAATATAATCATAATACATCAATTTTAATCCTTTGTTGATCAGTTAGATCTCTTATTTGTAATAATAGGAAAAACCACTAGCATTTGATATTTTTACTTATCTTGGATCTCTTCTTTCCAATAGTATATTGGGTATACCAAGTGTTCTTAATCCCTTGTTGACATAAATTTATAGATGATAAAAGAACCTTGAATGGATATTTATTATGCCCAATTTCCATATCTATCATGCATCTTAATTTATGAAGCAACATCACTACACAAAAAATAGTTGAAATATAAAGAGAATAAATGTTAAATTTAGCAAAAATAATGGCATGTACTACTATCCACCTTGCTTGTAAGATTTTGGATAGCATGAAAATTAGAACTTTGTCAATTTGAGCCCAACCTATACTACAAAATCTAGTCACCAAATATCACAACCATATGACATTGTTGGTGACACTAAAGTTTGAAAAAAGAATAATTTTGTTTTGGAATCCTGAAAACTCGAGTTGGAAACATTGCCTCTCAAGTATAGTAAGTGTGATGTAAACCCTTGGATAATATTTCTTCTACAATAGAGAGCATATTGAAAGGAGGTCCCATGAAGGGCACACCAAGATAAGTATAATAGGAAACCACTTTAGCCAATTTTATTTTATAGATGAGATTAGTTGTGCAAGTGCTTCTTTTTTAGTTGTGTTGAAAACCATGACCTTAATTTTACTCAATGTCACTTGTAAACCATGAAAATCACAAAATGAACTCAATATATCAAAATAGTAGAGAGAAATGTGCCTTCCACATATAATAGTTGACAATTCAATTTAATTCTAACAAGATATTATATAATTTCATAGTGCACCTTCCACATGCAATGGTTGGAAATCTAATTTAATACTAGTTGCAAGATATTTTATAATTTGGAAATTTTGATCAACTAACAACTATTCATAGAAATGTCCAATTACAATAAAGATTAAGAGATTAATTATAATTATACTAAAAAATAGACAATTATAAATTTTAGAAAATTTGATCAACATTATTTTATTCTCAATATCAATTGGCTAAACATCACAAATAATTCCATCTAATAGATGAATAGTAACCTACTTGGGGTAGGAACTAATAAAGAAGATGACCAATAATTATTTTTTAAAAGATTATTTAATCTTACTCTTTAAAAGACAAATTGAATGAAATTTGCACTGATAAAAAAAAAAAGATAATTAGCATTTCTACTCCAACACAAAAGTTCTTCAATTTTTAGTTTACATTTGTTTCCCCTCACCCACCCCACTAAATAAAAGTAGAAGAAAAAGAGTAACATTCATCATTCCTTCTTCAATATAGTAAAGTCTTGGCATTTGGACAATAAAATAATTGAAATACAAAGTCAACAAAATATCAAAAAAATGTTTCTTGTTTTACAGACAAATAAAATGACAACTACATCTTTCAACAAATGGAAGAATCTTGTCTACTTTTCTAAACAATGTATGCTAGTGTGGACATGACAAAGACACTTTAACTATAAAGAGTAATATTATTGTTGACATTGCTCCAATGATTAGGAAGGTTTTTGTTTATGCAAGTAAAACATAGATTATTTTAGTTCTCATTGATAAATATAAATAAGATTTGCCTTTATCTATATTAAGTTTTAACATGTATATTTATTTTTGTTTAATCAAAGGAATACTGAAATGACAAGTTGTTGACATGTTCCCATAATAAAGAAGAAGAAAAAGAGTAGCATTCCTTCTTCAAGCTAGTAAAGTCTTGGCATTTCAAAGATGAAATAATTAAACAATCTATAGTAAACAAAACATAAAAAAAAAGTTTGTAATTTTAAAGATGGATAAAATGATAACTACAACTTTCAACAAATGGAAGACTCTTGTCTAATTTTTTGCAAAAATGTATGATCTAGTGTGGATGTGACAAAGACAATTTAACTACAAATAGCGTAAAAGTATCATTGATGTTGCTCCAATGTTTAGTAAGCCTTTTCTTTATGAAAGTAAAATGCAGACTATTTTAGTTCTTATTGATAAATATAGATAAGATTTTATTTGATCAATATTAAGTTTGAATATGTATATTTCTTTTGATTTAACTAGAGGAAGTATTGAACATGAATGACAAGCTACTGAGATGTTCCTGTCATATACAAATTTTAAAAAGTAATTAAACTAAATGATTTTATATATTTTAATTTTCAATTATAGTAAAGTTACTTAATACTACTATTTAGCAAAATTAAATACTTATGCAAAAATATAACACAAAATACTTGCATATAATTTATTTTGATGAATCTATGTGCATCAATAAATTTGATTGCTAATTAATTATTACATATGTTTCATCAACTATGATCTGCATGCTTGGTAGAGGTGTGAACCAAGGAAAATATATTGTTCCACATAGAAATTACATGTTTGTGAAACTATATTGACCTAGCTAATACCTCTCAATCTATCTAACAAACTAATAGCAATCTCATCTATGACATGAATGTATCTTCTTCTCCAATACCTTTTAACAATCAAGATTCCAAACACCCCCCAAAATCCTGTAGCAAAACTTGCCATCCACTCAACATACCAATGCCATGGAATTTCTCCTCCCTCTTCATCCTCTTCTTCTTGAGAGGGTTTTATATCAAAATTTTCTTTTTCTCCACATTTACATGATCTATTATTAACTGGAAATCCACAGAGACCAGGGTTCCCAGAGAAATAGGTAGGGTAGAATGTTGCAAATTGACCCCCTGGCGGGATTCTTCCACAAAACATGTTGTTAGATATAATGAAAACACTCATAAATGAGAGTTTTAGCAATTCAATTGGAATCTCTCCATGCAATTTATTATTTGAAAGATCTAGTGACTCTAATTGCTCTAACATTCCAAAATTATTTGGAATCTTTCCACCAAGACCATTTCTTGATAAGTTCAATGTGTGTAGACCTTTAAGGTTTCCAATGGCTGAAGGAATGTCATTTGATAGCTGATTTCCAGATAGATCAATGCAAGTAATAAGTAATAAAATAGAGCTCACATACACTAGCTCCAATCCTTTGTTGCTCACTTGGATCTCTTCTTTGTAATAATAGGTTGAAATACCATGACTACTATTTGAGATTTTCACTTGTGCATTCATTATAGCTGTCAAATTTGCTAATTCTGGTGGGATGGCTCCAATCAAATTATTATGTGAAATATCTAACACATGGAGCTTGGAAAGATTGCTTAATTGATTTGGAATGTGCCCATGAAGATCATTTGACCTCAAAACAAGTATCATCAACTCAGAGAAGTGTGCTAGCCAGAGGGGTATATTGCCCACTAGAAAATTATCACCCACATCTAAAATCTGTAAGGTAGAACAATTTTGAAGACTTGATGGCAACTTTCCCTTTAGCATATTGTCATTGAGTTGTAGAGTCACAAGATAGCTTAGCATTCCTATCTGAGCTGGAATCTCTCCAGTCAAATTGTTCTTTCCCAAGTTTAATCTTGTCAAAGAAGAGCAATTAGTTAGGCTTGATGGTATCTTACCAAATAATCTATTCTTTGAGAGATCCAACACCTCTAGTGCTTGTAGAAGACCAATGGAAGAAGGAATACCACCGCTTAGACCATTTGTTGAAAATGACAAGAATCTAATGCCATGTAGAATTCTACCAATCTGCATTGGGATAACACCTGAAAATTCATTTTGTGATAGATCCAATAATAGCAAAGATAGGGATGGTTCTGAAGGAACTGGAAGGTAACCATTCAACATATTCTTATGTAAGTCTAAAAAGGTAAAGGAAGCCATGTTCAAGGTGAAGGGTAGTTGACCTTCCAAATTATTATATGATAGATTCAGGCTATATAGATTGGTTAAATCTCCTAGCCAAGGTGGAATGTTTCCAAAGATATTATTCTGGGAGAGATCTAATTCTTGTAAGTTATATTGCGTTGAAAGGAATGGAGGCATGACACCTTCAATATTACAAGAAACCAAGCCCAAAGTTTGTAACAAAAATGGAGGTATCCATTTTGGGTCAGCCTGGATAGTCAATTTATTATAAGAGAGGTCAAGGAAATCAAGATATCTAGTACTTTTGAAAGCATCAAGAGCAAAGTATCCTTGTAGCTTATTGTTTGCAAGAGTAAGTTTCTTCAAGGATGAAATGTTACCTAATGAGGAAGGCATTTGACCACTCAAATTATTGAAGGAGAGACAAAGATCAATCAAAGATGAAAGTTGACCAAGTGAGGGTGGAATTTCTCCGCTCAATGAGTTTCCATTAAGATACAAGTATTGAAGGGCAGATATGTTACCAATGGAAGCAGGAATAAGGCCTTCTATCTCTCCAGATTGCAGATCAAGATAGACAAGGGAAGAAATATTTCCAATACAAGGTGGAATACTCCCTGTCACACTGGATAGTTCCAAATCTAATGTGGTTAGTTGCGGCCATTTATTGCATAATACATGACCTATATCTCCATATAACTCTGTGTTGTCATTCAACCTAAGCTCTTGCAAATGAGGCAAATTTCCCAACCATGAAGGCATGATGGAACTAAATATGTTGCCATCTAAAATAAGATGGGAGAGGGAGGTGAGGTTTTGGATAGCATTGGGGATTATGGTCAGAGAGCACCGTGAAAGATCTAGGTGTTGGAGGAGATGGAGATGAAAAAGGGCTGCTTCCAATTCCTGACTTGTCATATTCAGTGGCACTTCTCTGAGAGACAAGTATTTTAACTCTTGTAGCTTCTCTATCCACCATAAATTACAGCTACTCAATCCTGAGCTTGAAACATCTAAAAATTGCAATTGAGAGAGATTACTGAGCTGCCACGGAATTTTGCTGTGGAAATCATTCTCGGCCAAGTTGAGATAAGTCAAGTTATGTAGGGAGCCAAGACCTACAGGAATCTCACCTTCAAAATTGTTCCCCTGAAGATTGAGATATCTCAATTTTTGAAGACCAAAAAGTTCTGAAAATAGTAAACAATTTAATATTAATAATTAAAACTAAATTCTTATTTTAAAAATAAAATAATTATTCATTACTTTTAATTACAAATGAAATGTAAAATTACTATCAATTGTTTAACCAATAATATTTAAATAAAACATCAACACCAAAAGATATTATTATTTATATTCAAATATAAACTTTAAAATTAAAAAAAAAATAGAAAATGACTCAGGCTAAAAGTACCTTTGGGTAGAGTGCCCATAAACCAATTCCAGCTTACGTCCAAATACTCCAAGTACTTTAATTGGAACAAAACTGGAACAAGTGTTTTCATGGGAGAAATAATGTTGGAGTAGTCCCAAATATGATTATGGGAGAAGCGGAATTGGATGACATGGGAGGAGAATTGGCTGCATTGAACACCACGCCACTCGCAGCAATTAAACCCCCTCCATGTCTCAATTCTCTTGATTGCCTTCATATGATACTGTTTTGGAAGGTCATTCTTGGATGCAAGTATGTCCTTATAATACTCATTCTTGATAGCAAGGAGGATATCTATTTCATGTGAGAAGCATGAAACATAGCAGCTGCCGGTGACACAGCACCATGTCATCACAATAAACAACCATAACCATAGAACAACACAGAATCTCAATCTCTCCATTTTAGCAACTGATCTGCAACAATGTTAGGAAAAACAATCAGACGGTAATTAAATAAGTGCGAATGCTGATAAAAAAAAGTTAAAGAAAAGAAGAAATGAAGTAGTAATAGTATAGTAATGAATGGATACCTGCAATAGAACAGAATAGAAAAGGAGACAAGTGTAAGGAATGGTGAATGATAAGAAAAGGGGTATGAGAGTATTTATAACACGTTAGTCACTATTCCGTTTTCCACACCAAGTAAACCAAGTCAACAAAGATTGGGAAAAGAGGTCTGAATAATGCTTGCAAACATTTTCCAAAGTTCACTTCATTCTGAGACAACATACATTTTCCGAAGTTTGTGGTGACAGGAAATGCTCAGTGCCTTCTTCCCAACGCACTGAGCATTTAATTCGTCTTGGGCGAAAAAATAGCGATCAACAAAAAAAAAACGCTTATATTCCTTGGTCAACACGGGCATTCACTATGTGCAGTACAATGTCACACGCTCATAGATTTCTGTTTCGAAGAGGAAATACTGTTGAAGCCTTAAATTTTCATTCCTACTCACCGCTTTAGTCACGTTCACACTTCTCAGGAAATGGTCGAAACACTTTCCAGAGCACCCGGGTTTGTTGGAGAAGAATACTTAGGGGAGCGGATCCGGAGCTTTACTTATAACAATTTTACACCTCATCCACAATAAAAAGTGGTAAATATTTGTCCTATTTTTATTGGCCAAAATTGACTTTTGACTGTTGAAATGGATGATGTTTAAAAACAGCCAGGCCCTGTAGTTGAGCACCCTAAGTTCACCCTTCTCAAAATTATACCCGGCAATTTCAAATCACTCTAAAATTTTTATAGTAGCTTAGGGCATGTCCTAATGCTGCTGCTTAGCTTATTTTGGCTAGCAGTCATGTTTAATTTTTTAGAAGATATTTGTGGACCCAGTGACCCCATAAAATTTTATTTTTCTGCTTAAAAAAAAGCGTAGACCAATAGGTGTGCATTAAGTCATGTTTTGTTGGTGCATTGATGTGGCATCACATGATTGGTTGCTTTTTAGATATAAAGGGCACATTTCATTCAATTATTAGTATTTATAATCAACACTAACAACCTTAATGTCACAACTAATAGTGCTAAACTTTAAAAACTAGTAATCGCAACTTAGTGTGCAATGGGTATGCCGAGATAGCATGTAGATAAAAGTAATAAGTAATTTCTTGAGAATAGAGCATACAATTCTATTGATGGTGCATCAGTAGAATTGAAAGAATGCAGTGATATGCTCTCTCTCTCTCTCTCTCTCTCTCTCTCTCTCTCTCTATATATATATATATATATATATATATATATATATATATATATATATATATGTCTCTATCCCCGTTCTCTCTTCCTTTCTCTGTCTCATTTCTACCTCTTTCTGTGTCCCTAATTGAGGAATAAGCATTCAAAACCAACATTTGATATCAAAGCTCTACTTCGATTGATCCGATGAACGAAGGGATATAATTGTATTAATAACATGTAAGTAATAACAAATGCCAACACTTAGTAACAAAAACTTTCATCCAATTAACCTATATAATGACAATATTCTACTCCTGTTATTTTTGTAGGTGTGTTGACATAAGTGATGTGTTTGTTCTTTTTCTTTAGCCCATTTGTTGCTTTTTGGTGTATCCCTAGATATTAAGAGTTGCCATTTTCTTATGGTTTGGTACATTTCCTATTTTTCCTTGAAGCATGTTGTTAGCTGTGAAGAATTACTTTGATTTAGTTTCTTTCAAGAAGAAAAGAGTGGATCAGAAGATAATGTAATCTACAAATGATAACCTATGTATCGAGTTACAATTGGCTGCCCATAGATTTGCCTTTCTTGTTGGTGGAAAGCTATACAAGTGTTAGAAGTGTTTTTTTCCATGATAATAAGTAGTTAGAAACTGAGGTGATCTCCTTGCCTTAACCCTCTACAACTATTTACCCTTTTGAATATTTATCATGATGGAGAATGAGGGGGTGCAAATACAACTTATATCCAATTAATCATCTATTTGTTGAATCTAAACTTTCATAGTCTTTAGGAGGAAATTTGAATCACACCTGTCAAATGCTTTAGATATGTCAAGCATTATAACAATCCCTAACCAATGTTGTTTTGACTAAGTGGAGTTCTTGGGCAAGATCATGTCCTTCATATTGCATGTATTGTGAAACCAAGGTCTCAATGGATAGGTTGCAAGTTCATATTGGTTATTCATCCACTTATTAACTTTATGAATTAATGAATGTTTTAAATTTAGTCTCCTATGTTGCGACATTCGTGGAATACAAAAAATTAGATAAAAATATATAACAAATACTCTCTCTCTCTCTCTCTCTCTCTCTCTCTCTCTCTCTCTCTCTATATATATATATATATATATATATATATATATAATTTCTTGATTCAACACTTTGGGGTTTTGGGGTTTCTAAGCAGATATATATATATATATATATATATATATATATATATATATATATATATATATATAGTACTTTTTATCTCTTCCTCCTCCCTCCATCCCTTCTCTCTCTCTCTATTGTCTTGTATTGTTATAAGACAATGTCAATCATTGATCCCAAAGTGATCCATAATTTGGAATGTTCTCTCTTACTCTCTCCCCCATGGACATGTGCCTACTTTGGATTATTAGCATTAAGTAGTTGATCAAAAGTTAGTCTCTCTCTCTCATGGAAGGTGAATTAAGTTGTTAGGTTTGTTACAAGTTAATTAAAATATATCTATTAACTATATATTATATTGTCTTTAGGTTTATTATATTTAATATATAATAAATATAATTATAATATATATATAGCAAATAAACATGACAATAAATATATATTTTTGTAATATAAAGATATGACTTTATAATATAATATTGCATTAGATATATATGGTACTTTACATTATATAAAATCTTGTAGATAATAATAAATAAGATAATTATATATTTTATATATAAAACAAATATAATTAAATTAAATAGCAAATAAACATGACAGTAAATATATATTTTTTGTAATATAAAGATATGACTTTATAATATAATATTGTATTAGATATATATGGTACTTTACATTATATAAAATCTTGTAGATAATAGTAAATAAGATAATTATATATTTTATATATAAAACAAATATAATTAAATTATTAATATATTTAATCTTTAAATATTCAATTTTTATATTATAATACTATATTAAAAATACAGATATGAGTGTCTTTGTCTCTAAATTATTACGATTAGGGGATTTGGTTTAGTAAAGTTATCTAAGGATGGAATTTGGTGTAATTACTTTTAGGGGTATAGGTTTTAGTCTAGCAAAGTCATCTAAGAGGGAAATTTTGGTTTAATCATACTTTTAGGGGATTTGAGACTTGGTGGATGGTGTAATAAACCAACATTCCATCATCCCTATTGGCTCAACTAATTAAACTATGACCTTTTAGTGAACATTTTTTTTCTTATCTCTAATAACAACACAATTTATGATATAAAACAAGCATATATAAATCTTAAATGAGCAGTAACATGACAAAACTAAAAGTCATATATTTGTCACAACCCTCTAATGATAATAATACATACAATTATATAATATTTAAATTAGAGAAAAAATTTATATTTTTCAATAATGTGTATTTACTAAAAATTATTTAAAACATATTATATATTTAATATTTATATTTATTTATAACTTAATTATATTTATTTTATATATAATATATAATATATAATATAATTATATTTATTGTTATATAATATATTTGATATAATGTGAATTATTTAATATATTTTTGAAAATGATATTATATTATAAAATTATTTATTTATATTAAATATATTTATAATTTAATTATATTTATTTTATGTATAATACCTAATATCTAAGATAAATATATTTATTATTATAAAATATATTTAAAAAAAACACTCACCCACCTTACTGCTTAAAAAATCCTTCAGACAATGCACACAATTGACATACCTAAAAAAGAATCATAAAAAAATAAAATTAATGAAAAATAGGCGCTCAACAAAATTATTTAGAGTCTAAAAGCTCCTATTCAAAAACAAGATAATTTATCTTGTAAGCTATAAGCAAATATCTAAGTCGGATGGAAATGTGTTAAGGAATAGCAAAAGACACCACCAAGTTCTGTAAAAGAAGTCCACGCCAAAACTAAAATACACGTAAAGAAAGTGCCAACACACATACATTCTATGCAAAAGAAGGCAGAAATTGTAAAAGAGGGAGAGGTGGCCAAGTCTCGAGAGCTCTTTGTTGAACAGAAGTTCGAGACTGCCTAAACCGGTAAAGCTATATGTTGTCGGTCGCTAGGTCGCCGATACCCTTACATTAATTAATAATTCACAAACCTCTAATAATATTTATTTTTCATGGTTTTAAATATTGTGTACATCTCAGATTTAGATAAGAGGCCATGCAAGTTTGCAACAAATACAAGTAATTACTAACTAAATAATGATTACGGGGTGACAGACATTAATATGACATAATAGCGGATTCATGATACGATAGTCCCCTGAGAAAATATGGCTGGAGCCTATGTTATTAATATGACGTATATTCCATCCCTATAATCTCTCAAATGCCTCCTGTTCTGACTGCATAAAAGTTGACGCTAGAAATATGACTGGGGATGTGATGAAAAATAGAAATGGCAAAATCTAACGGTTGAAGACGTTTCAATCGTCTTGCATTCCTTTGTGCCAATGGAGACCGTTGATACATGAAGTTAGCCCACTCTACTCACAAAGGGAATGCTTTTGGCGTAAATATTGGGCCTTAAATGCACAAATACTATCTCAGCCATTGGAACTATCTCAAGTATTGGGTCTTTTCCCCTAGGTGATAACGAAATTTCTAATTTCATGTCTTATAACTAGTTTTTCAATTTGGATGTTCTTTGTTTATAAGAAGTTAAGATTATTATTTTTTTCTTTCTACTATTGTCCCATTATTTGCTTAATCTTAAGAAATGTGAACGAACAATCAAAAACAACAATATTTAGCCATGCAAATGTTTTTAAAATATTCATACAAAACTAGATTCCTTTTAGTGTGTCAATTGAAGTGTTTTTGCGAATGATATGTGAATATTACCTAAAGAGTAGGATATGATTAGAATGAATGCATTGAATGTCTTTAAATACAAGGACATAGAAACAAATTGCACAAACAATTTGTGTTTAGTTAACCCCAAGTGAGAAGGGTAGCGATGGGAAGTTGGTTAAATTTGAATTTAGGCAAGATGAGTTTGTAACCACAACTACAAACTAGTCATAAGACATGAAATGGACTAGATCACAGTGGATAGTACATGTATGCAAGTTGGTGTGCATAGGTATGATAAATAATAAGGTAAACATGAATGTATGGAAATGTGTCATCATATGGATCAGAGAAGACTACAAACTATACTTTAAGAATTTGGCCTCTTGAAAACTTTATAGAAATACTAGTGAATTCACTATACAAAAGCATAATATCCATGGTGATTTTTTAATAGTGGAAATGAAATTTTAGAGTGGATGGTAATTGTTTTCCATATACCATTTTAAAAATTTATTTAAGGACTAAATTTTATTATCAATATAAATTATATGATGATTTAGCTTCTAAATTTCTATTTGATGTATTTAACTTGAAAATAAAGATGTTAAAATGGGGGCGAGTATAGAAAATAAAAAATAGCACCTAATGAATTTGGGTAATTAGGGCCCAAATTTTTATAAATAATGGGCAACATGTTTCTTTTTTAAACAATTGAAACTTATAATCCTATGTGATTTTATGTTGAAATTAGGAAAAATAATAAAATATAGGTAAATAGGACACTTCTAAAGAATCTAAAAATAGATAAATTTGGTGGCTCAAAATTTTAAAAATAGCCAAATGGCAACATATAGCTACTAAAAATCTCCTAAGGTCATGTGTGGTAGGTGCATAGAAACATGCTTAAGGGGTAGGTGGATGGCACATGGCAACTTGGGACTCAACTTTGCTCAAAATTATGTCATTTGTAAATATGCTTATGTATCAAGGCACCCCCCTCAAAATAGACACAAATATAAATGCGAAATGACATGAGTATGCAAATTTCACCATTACATTTTGCCCACACTTTGATGCACATGTGATCATGCACCTAAAATTATGGAGCATTCACAAAAATGCATGTAAAGTAAATATCTAATACAATCAAAGGATATCAATAAGGGGTCCATATAAAGGAATTGACCTTGTGAGGATGTGATGATATAGGTTTTCCTTTTGTGTACTTTCTATAAGAATAAGAGATAAGTGTTTATAAGCATGTGTAACTATTTGTAGATCTAAACATGAGAATGCCAACAACATGATATGCGCCCTAACAATAGGTTGTATCCATAGGATACAAGGAATTCTAGGAATAGGAAAAATGGTATATGAAAAGTAAATGTAATCTTAGAAGCATGTAAGCATGTATTATCATGTAATCATATAAGAATATATAGTGATGATTGTAATCAATGCATTACATAATGATAATATAAAAGTCTTGAAAGATAAGAATGATAACTACATGAGATGGAGATGATATTGCCCCCGACATGGGAAAATGATTGTGATATGGTCCTTAGTGGTCTAAAACACCAATGTAAGTGTACAATAGCATGAAACCACATTAATAGGGAAGTTCTATGCTTCCATCAAGATATGTCCATTAAGATCTAATATATAAAGAGGAAGCATGATTCTTCCAAATGCAAAGACTTAATCCCCCCTAATGTAATAAAGAGGAAAGAACAATTCTCCCAAATGGGAAGGATTAATGTCCTCAATATGATAAAAGGGAAGGTTCAATACCCCCATGTGATAAAGGAAAAAATATCGATGTTGCCCAGTGTGATCAAATGGTTCAAGTGAGCACAACAATGTAAGATGTGAGTGTGAAAGATTTTATCAAATAAGCAATGATGGGAATGATGGTGCAATAAGCTAAAAAGATGTGTAAAGGGGAAGGCTTGATGCATGGGCCATGTGTAGAGATATGGGACATTGGTAATAATGGCTCAATGTAAAAGGGGGATGTATGATGCCCCCAATGTAAATCAAATAATGTGTCAATGTGAGGTCATAGTCAAAATGTAATGATCAAACACAATAGCCTTAAATGGAATGATAAACATTACGTGATAAATGATAATGTAAATCATGTCAAATAGATAAGCATGAAAGTAAAACTAAGTAATATGTATTTGTTAGGAATTTTAAGGTCAAATAAAACCAATTCCACATAACCCAATAGGAGAATAAGATGTAGAAACAACCATAATGCAAAGATCAAATGAACAAGCAACAATATAACACAAGATATACCCTAGGAAAACCCTCAAGAGGAAAAAACCTAGCCTCCAAAAGCATCCATACTCCATATATTATTCAGCAATAAAGCAATACAAGAGTTACAATGAATACCCCTGAAGCATCAAGCACCTCCAATGCATCCTCCATTGTGTACAAGCATGAATCCACACATCACCTACCATGCTTCACAATATGCACTTACAGGAAAGAGCTCAATACAATGACAACCTCTCACAAAACCTTTGTTCACCTACAATGAATTATCCAGCCAACCTCAAAAAATAACCTTGTGCTTTCTTTTATAAGTTAAGCTCACACATTACATTGAGAAAACCATGTGCCCCAAAACCATGGGAAACACAAAACCATTAACCCCCAGTTGACTATTGGTACTAACTTTTTCCAATTAATCAAATAATACAAATAATATTCCAATGTTAAAATACAACATAAAGTGGTCCCCAAATAATTACCTAGCATGATTAACCACACCACCTAGGTGCATCACGACTAAATAATTATTTAATTACAACATTATAAATATATCAAATTATGCAATGGTGTACAACACCATATCCCAACATTCTCCAACTGGTTGTATACATTGCATAAGGGTCAATCAATGAAATACATCATCATAGGCAAACATGAAATCACATGAATCTCTAGGATGCTCTTGTGTTCCATCAAGATACCTGCAACAAAATCAAAGTGACCACCATATCAAGCAAGAACTCCTCTCATCCTCCAATGTGCCACCTATGGAAGAAAAGGAACATGCCAAGGTGAAGATGTTGTTGCAAGTATGAGGTTAACCAGTGTTGTCATTGATGTCAACATACTCATATTGCATTGGTAAGAAGGTTTGGATGAGATGTGTGTTGAGGATATTGAGAAAAGTAGTCTCAATCAGGAACAGTGAAGAACAGTGATAAGAAGAAGGCAAATGTACTCAATAGGTTGAGGATCAGAGGATGCGGATTAAAGGGTTTGTAGATATGAGTCTTGAGATGATCCAGTTAAGATTTCAGAGGTTCACATGAAGATATGATAAAGTTGTGTTCGATCAAGTAGAACTGGTTCCGGGAGATGGTCCGGAGGAACAGAGTGTCACAAAAAGGTCCGGTGAGATCCAGAGGTGCATTATCAGACTCTGCAGATTGGAAGGAGTGTTTGGGATGTCCTTGTGATGTGTCATCCCAGTTTGTACAAAGTTTGGAGGTTCGGAAGAACCTTTTTCAGTTTGACAATTGCGACAGACTGTGTTCTTGAAGTTCTGGATGAAGAGGAGAAGAGATTCCTATGAGTAGAGGAAGTGCGGATGTACCTGTCAATCAAGAAAGCTTGTGAAGGTTCTTGGATCATGTTGAGGTTATGTTGTCGGTCCGCATTGGTGGTAGAGCCCAGAATTGAAGATATTCTTCCGGATGAAGTTCTTGTTCAGACTAACTGACCGGATGAAGTTGTTCATCTTGCGAATGTTCTTGTGGTGGCCGACCGGCTGTATTAATCATCTTGCGAATGTCCTTATGGTTGATTGCCGACTTAGATGATTGTTCCTAAGTTGATGTCTTGTATAAATAAAGGTTTGTGAGTTCATTTCAAAGTGTGTGGAGTAGCGGATAAGTGTGGTATAGCGAAAGAGCGAAGGGCAGAGCAGAAGTATCTCGGGCTTAAATGGAACTGATCCAAACATGGTAAAGATGTCAATCTCCAGTTCAAGTTTGTGATTCTTATCACTTTGTAGACAGTGTGTCTCTTGTAGGTAGTGTGCCTCTTTGTGAGCAGTGTGCTCAGCCAGTGAGCCCTAATTGGCATGTGCCATTCATTTTTCTTATTCTTCTAACAGAGAATAATCCTTGGGTTAATCACCCTATGGTTTTTCCCTTAACCGGGTTTCCACGTCAAAATCTTGGTGTCCATTATGTTGGTGTTTATCTACTCATGTGTTTATGCATTATGCTTTCATGAATGGTTAACTGATATGCTATCAACTAACAAAGAAGTATCAAGTGTTTGAAGTAGAAGCAAGTTTTTGTACAACTGATTCACCCCCCCTCTCAGTTGTGTGCCCTAGATCTAACAATTGGTATCAGAGCCAAGTTCCTCTGAAAGGAGCTTAACCGCTTGAGGAGATCCAGGATGTCATCATACAAGAAGGATAGTCTGAAGTTCGATGGAACCAACTTCACTCTCTGGAAAGGTCGCATGAAATGTCATTTGGAGTGTATGGGAAAAGCATACTTGACCATGGTCCCAAAACCATATGTTCCTCCTCAGGGTGGTCCGACAACTCTGAATGAAATCACAGATGCTGAAAACAACCTGCAGACCAAGGAAGCTCTTCTAAGCACATTGAATGACTCAGATCTCTCAAATGCTATTGACCTACCAACTGCATATGAGATCTGGACTAAACTGGAACTTCTGTATGAAGGAGATGAGTTTGTCAAGAGTGCAAGGTTGCAAAGTCTAAAAGGGAAATTTGAAAGATTAAAGATGAGAGATGATGAAAATATCACTACCTTTATGCCAAGAGTGAATGAGCTAGTGTGTGGAATCAGAAATGCTGGTGGAGTTCTGGATGAAAATGAAATTGTTTGCAAAATTCTCAGATCCCTTCCTGCTGCCTACAAAATCAAGGTTGCTACCATTGATGAATTCAGAGCCCATACAACTGTCACAAGGGAGCAACTGGCTGGCAAACTGGCTGCATTTGAAATGACTAAGTTTGGAGATGATCCCCCCAAGACTGAATCTACATTCAAAGCCAATGCCTATGTGAAAGGCAAACAAAGATTTGATCCGGGAGAGAACTCTTCAAGGAAGCTGCCATGGTATGATCAAGCAAGGAAAGACATGGAAGAGGAAGAAGCAAAAACAGCTCAACTTGAAGCCCTCATTGCAAAGAGACTGCCAAGAGGGTCCGGTAAGTATGAAGGAAAACTACCCTTTAAGTGCTTCAACTGCAATAAGATTGGTCATTTTGCTTCAAGATGTCCGGAAAGATCTGCAAGGTCTAATACTAACAGACAAAGGTTTCAAAAGAACTGCTATTATGTTCATGAAGAAGATGACAATAAAGGAGTAATAGATGATGAATCAGAAATAGGAAGCAAATCCAGAAATGAATGGGTGTTTATTGCCATCAAGGAAGAAGATTCAATATCCTCTGAATCTGTCAATCATAAGGTTGTAGAAAGAGCTTTGGCTGCCCAAATTGAAGAAAAGGATGATTGGGTTATTGACAATGGATGCTCTCACCATATGACTGGTGACAAGAACAAGTTCTTAGATTTGGAAAAGTATGAAGGAGGAATGGTAAAGTTTGGTGACAATTCTGCTGGCAGAATCAGAGGTAGGGGAACTATTTCTTTTGATGGAAAGAGCAAAACCGGTAATGTACTATATGTTGAAGGATTGAAGCACAATCTTCTCAGTGTTGGTTAGTTAGTGGATAAAGGCTATGATCTCCGGTAATGGAAGATGCAGAATCTTTACAAGCTCCGAAACTGAGATTGCATCCGGTACTCAAACTAAAGGTAATATCTTCCATCTGGTTGGTTCAAATAAAAGTTGTCTGTTTGTTCAAGTTGATCAGAGTTGGCTATGGCATAGAAGGATGTGTCATGTAAATTTTGATAACATCATCAAGATAAGCAATATTCAGGCTATAAGAGATCTTCCAAAATTGGTGAAACCTACAAATAGTTTGTGCAAAGAATGTCAGCTAGGTAAACAGAGCAGAGTCTCTTTCAAAAGCAAAGATCAGTCCTCTACCGGATTATTGGAATTAGTTCATACTGATCTATGTGGTCTGACAAGAATCAAGAGTATGCAAGGTGATAGATATTTCATGTTACTGATTGATGATCATTCCCAGATGATGTGGGTTACCTTTCTGAAAGAGAAATCCGAAGCCTTTGAGAAGTTCAAAATCTTCAAGGCTATGGTAGAGAATCAGACCAGATTAAAACTGAAGTGTCTAAGGTCTGATAGAGGTGGTGAATTCACATCCGGTGAATTCATAGACTTTTGTGAGAAGCATGGCATAAAGAGACAGTTGTTTGCTCCTAGGACCCCATAGCAGAATGGAGTAGTTGAGAGAAAGAACTGGACCATCCAGGAAGCCTCCAGGACAATGATGATGGAAGAAAATATTCCTCAAAGGTTTTGGAGAGAAGTTTTCAGCACTGCAGTCTACACTCTTAACCAAGTTCAAATCAGAAACAATACCGGTAAGACTCCTTATGAACTTTGGTTTGGTATAACTCCTACTGTGAGATATTTCAGAGTATTTGGTAGCAAGTGTTACATCAAAAGTGATGAAGATCTAGGAAATTTTGATGCTAGAAGTGATGAAGGAATTTTCTTGGGTTACTCCACTCAAAGCAAAGCATACTGGTGTTACAATAAGAGACTGAAAAAGATGATAGAAAGTACAAATGTGAAGGTTGATGAAGGAACTGAGAAGCCCTCAAGGTTTTATGAATATGATGAAGATGATCAGGATGGTGCTCTGATTCAAGGAACTCAATCCCTTCCTGAAAGTCAGATTCAGACTGATCCGGTAAATCAGGAAGAAGAGGTTTGTCTAAATGAACCTGATCAAGAAACAGTAGTGCAAGAGACTCCCAAAGTTCCAAGGTATGTAACTTTAAATCACTCTGAAGATCAGATCATAGGTGACAAAAGCAAAGGGGTACAAACAAGGAGGAAAATTGCTCAAAATTCAGATGAATGTTGTTTGATTTCAAAGATTGAACCTAAGACAATAAATGAAGCATGCAATGATGAAAATTGGACAAAAGCAATGGAGGAAGAGTTGATGCAAATTGAGAAAAATCACACTTGGGATCTTGTTCCCAGACCTAGAAACAAGAATGTGATTGGAACCAAATGGGTCTTCCAGAACAAACTAAATGAAGTTGGTGAAGTAATCAGAAACAAAGCCAGATTGGTCTGCAAAGGCTACTCTCAAATAGAAGGAATTGACTTTGAAGAAACCTTTGCTCCGGTAGCAAGAATTGAAGCAGTCAGATTATTTCTTGCATATGCTGCCTTCAAAGACTTCAAGGTATATCAAATGGATGTCAAGTCTGCCTTCCTAAATGGTGATTTGGAAGAAGAAGTATACATTGAACAACCAGATGGATTTCAATTGTCTGATAATGATGATATGGTCTACAAGTTGAAGAAAGCATTGTATGGATTGAAGCAAGCCCCAAGAGCATGGTATGAAAGGTTGGATAAGCATCTTGTGCAGATTGGATTCAACAAAGGTACTGCTAACAGTAACTTATATTTTAAAATTGATCATGAAAACATTTTGATTGTTGAAGTGTTTGTGGATGATATCATTTTTGGAGGAAGAGATAGTATGTGCAAAACTTTTGCAAATCAGATGAAAAGTGAGTTTGGAATGTCTATGCTTGGTGAAATGAATTTCTTCTTGGGTCTGCAAATTACTCAAACAAAGAAAGGGATCTTCATTTCTCAGATAAAATATGTGAAAGAATTGTTGAGGAAATTCGGTATGGAAGATTCAAAGCCAATGAACACTCCTATGGAAACCGGATGTAAGTTGAGCAAAGATGATGACTCTCCAAAGGCAGATCAGACAAAGTATAGATCAATGATTGGTGGATTGTTGTATCTCACTCAGACTAGACCAGATATAATGCAGGCTATTGGTCTTGTGGCAAGATTCCAGGCTGATCCTAGAGAATCTCATGTTATTGCAATCAAAAGAATTTTTAGGTACTTAAAAGGAACAATTGAGTATGGTCTATGGTACCCTAGAGATCCAGATTTCTCTCTTCATGCATATACAGATGTAGATTGGGTAGGAGATGTGGATGACCGGAAGAGCACCAGTGGTGGAGCATTCATTTTGGGAAAGAGATTGGTTTCTTGGCTAAGCAAGAAACAAGAGGCAATATCTCTGTCTACAACTAAAGCAGAATATATTGCAGTAGCAAGTAGTTGCACTCAAATTTTATGGATGAAGCAGATGTTAAGAGACATGAAAGTAGAATATGAGGAGCCTATCACAATTTTCTGTGATAATTCAAGTGCAATAAACATTTCTAAGAATCCGGTGTTGCATTCTAAGACCAAGCACATATCTATCAAGTTTCACTTTCTGAGAGAACAAGTGAACAAGGATGAAGTCAGATTGGAGTATGTACCCTCCAAGGATCAGATTGCAGATATTTTTACTAAACCTCTTCCCAAGGACTCTTTTGAGTATCTCTAGGAGAAGTTAGGGGTTATGGCCCCTCTGGTGATGAACTAGGATGCACTAATGTGCATCAATCCGGTGGATATCATAGTCATATCTTGTGATCCAGATTGATGATGGGGAGCTGCTACTAAGGGGGAGCAGCTGGTATGATTCTGATATGCTACAAGTGCAAGTATGGGCCCTTTGCCATTGATGTCAAAGGGGGAGAGAAGACATGTGAAAAACAAGTGGTTGATGATCAAAGGGGGAGCAGTAAAGGAAGAGAAGACATGTGAAGAGTTGTTGCTGATAGGGGGAGCTGTGACAGAAAAGAAAAGTTCTTGTCTTGATGGTTTTTCACATCATATGTTGCCATCAATGACAAAGGGGGAGATTGTTGCAAGTATGAGGTTAACCAGTGTTGTCATTGATGTCAACATACTCATATTGCATTGGTAAGAAGGTTTGGATGAGTTGTGTGTTGAGGATATTGAGAAAAGTAGTCTCAATCAGGAATAGTGAAGAACAGTGATAAGAAGAAGGCAAATGTACTCAATAGGTTGAGTATCAGAGGATGCGGATTAAAGGGTTTGTAGATATGAGATGATCTAGTTAAGATTTCAGAGGTCCGCATGAAGATATGATAAAGTTGTGTTCGATCAAGTAGAACTAGTTCCGGGAGATGCTCCGGAGGAACAAATTGTCACAAAAAGGTCCAGTGAGATCCAGAGGTGCATTATCAGACTCTGTGGATTGGAAGGAGTGTTTGGGATGTCCTTGTGATGTATCATCCCAGTTTGTACAAAGTTTGGAGGTCTGAAAGAACCTTTTTCAATTTGACAGTCTTGACAAACTGTGTTCTTGAAGTTCTGAATGAAGAGGAGAAGAGATTCCTATGAGTAGAGGAAGTGCAGATGTACCTGGTCAATCAGGCAAGCTTGTGAAGGTTCTTGGATCATGTTGAGGTTATGTTGTCGGTCCGCATTGGTGGTAGAGCCCAGAATTGAAGATATTCTTCCGGATGAAGTTCTTATTAAGACTAACCGACCGGATGAAGTTGTTCATCTTGCGAATGTTCTTGTGGTGGCCGACCAGATGTATTAATCATCTTGCGAATGTCCTTATGGTTGATTTCCGACTTAGATGATTGTTCCTAAGTCGATGTCTTGTATAAATAAAGGTTTGTGAGTTCATTTCAAAGTGTGTGGAGTAGCAGATGAGTGTGGTATAGAGAAAGAGTGAAGGGTAGAGCAGAAGTATCTCAGGCTTAAATGGAACTGATCCAGACATGGTAAAGATGTCAATCTCCAGTTCAATTTTGTGATTCTTATCACTTTGTAGACAGTGTGTCTCTTGTAGGCAGTGTGCCTCTTTGTGAGCAATGTGCTCGGGCAGTGAGCCCTAATTGGCATGTGCCATTCATTTTTCTTATTCTTCTAACAGAGAATAACCTTGGGTTAATCACCCCATGGTTTTTCCCTTAATCGGGTTTCCACGTCAAAATCTTGGTGTCCATTGTGTTGGTGTTTATCTGCTTCTGTGTTTATGCATTATGCTTTCATGAATGGTTAACTGATATGCTATCAAGTAACAAAGAAGTATCAAGTGTTTGAAGTAGAAGCAAGTTTTTGTACAACTGATTCACCCCGCCCTCTC
Source organism: Cunninghamia lanceolata (assembly GCA_027924645.1). Classification (NCBI taxonomy): domain Eukaryota; kingdom Viridiplantae; phylum Streptophyta; class Pinopsida; order Cupressales; family Cupressaceae; genus Cunninghamia; species Cunninghamia lanceolata. Next base: position 5,046,758 of record BSBN01000793.1, read on the forward strand.
AGTTGCGTGCGCTAGATCTAATAGATGTATCAATCCAACGAACACAAGCATCAAATCCAAGTGATAACATAAGGCTCCAAGCTATTGTCAAAGGTAAAAAAACCCACATGACTAGAAATAGCATCCACATCATATGCTAATACATCCAACCATCCATACCTTGTAGGTATCAATAACATCAATAAACTCATGCCAACAACATATCCAACCCATATACTGCAAGCACAAGTTCCATGTATAAAACCTATCAATGAAGAACACATACATCCGAGAACTCCCATAGCATGGGTAATGTCAAATCTAAAAATAGATCCAAGGCATACCAAAGCTATCAATCAATACTCAAACCAAGGTGTGTCTAATCAACAAGCCAATGTAGTATCAAGAACATTCACAATGATCCACAAATGCATGATAAATCGCTGCATATTCTCTCACAACATGTCACCATAACTCTCCCAAGTACAACCATATGAACATGATCCTCCAGGAAGTAGCCATAAGACAAAGAGAGAAAACCTATAAATCATAATGTCCTTCTACAAACACCTCAAAGTGCTAAGCTATGTCAATTAAGATCTCTACAATCCCAAATGAAAAGCATCAACAACACCCAACCATTAAATCTCATAAGATCAAATCAGCATATGTAACATGTAACCAACATGGATGTAAGCCTCTCTAATCAAGGTAGATCAAACTCATAATCATTCCATAACCAGGAATAAGCCCAATCACATCTCCTAAATTACTCATAATGAACATCATAAATCAAACCATATGAACAAGGAGATAAGCATGCTAATATCCCTCAAATGAACCCTCCAGAACCAATAACTGTAGTTCAAGATCCATATCTATGAGAAGATGAAACATAAAGTAAAATACATCTAAAAGGATAGGTAATACCTCATAGATGATAAATCACTAAGTAGACCAAGAGTGGGGAAAGAGAATGCCTCTCCAGGATACACCAAGCCACAATGACTCTCTCCAAGAACAATCTCCTCTAGGTCCATAATGAACTCACATCCATATCCAGGTGTAAGGCTCCTCAGTCTATCTGTTGAAACCTCCAAAGAGTAACTATCTCAACAAGTGTCTCTAATCACAAGAGAACTCCAGCCTCACCTAAGTCTCCAAATATCCATGAGCACCTATAACCGACCAATACATGCCAAACTCCAAATACAACATAGCACCATCATGAAGTAATCAAGCAAATGATTAAAGTACTCAATACCAAGAGAACCAACAAGATCACTGTCAATGCTCCTACTACACATCTACATAATCAAGAAGCTCATCATGACATCATGATCTAACCATCTCCTCCAAAGAGATCACATGCAACGATGCATACATCCTGTCTCAAGAGAACATGTATCATGCTGAAACTCTAAACCAGTATCAAGAATCAAGACACAATATCAACATCTCTAAATAAAGGATAATCATGTCAAACTGACAAGTCATAAACTGACACCTCAACCAAAGACTCAAAAAAGTCCTCCATGGTAAACCAGGATGTCAACATCTCCAAACATATGAAGATAACCTTCTACTAACAATGAAAATTAGGATGTCAAAGTACTCTCATTGAAACAAGAATCATAATCCAAGAGTCTCTCCAAGACACCCACAACCACTATAGAAGATCATCCATCACAAATGATGAATCCATATCGCTGCCAAAGCTCCCACTGAATCGTGATACCAAACTATCCATGACAACAAAGTAACCATCTCCTAAATGAAGATTATCCATGGCCCCAAACCAATCAAGGAATCCCACTATAACATCAATAGCTCCCAAAAGGTCAAGTAAACCATAATCTCCAAACCAAGAAGATAAAACCATCACTGTCAAAATCTCACATAAAACCATGTATCCAAGCTCTCCATGACATCGTGATAAACATGCTACAAGTCCAAACAACTGACTATCTAGGCACTCTAATCATCTATCCTCTCATCCCAAAGCAACATACCAATGTACAAATGACCACAGACAAAGCCAACTAACAAAGTCTACATAAACATTGAATCAATCTCGTGGATAAAGATAGTCCACATCTGAGTCATCTCACTGTAGCCAAGGGGTAGCTAATCCACAAAACTACATAACTGGTAGATCCAAAACAAATGTAACATGCAAATTCATCATCACACTAGTAATATGCAAACTGAGATATCAAAGAAGATAACCTGTAAACTCCCAAGACTCAAGCACTAAATCAATGCTAGATTCGATTTGCCAATAAGTCCACAAACGGGTACCATAGTCAAGGAACCAATCAAGCATCTAGGAGATAAGAACAATACCCTAAAACAACACAACATCACCTGTAATCATGAATCAAACATCATAGCCCATACTTGTCAATCGCATACATGATCATGTCATGCCAATGCAAAAGTGTACATGTATATCCATGACACCATAATCATCGCCATCATTGTACCTATCCTCAACTCCCACTGAAACGAGACTCCAAGTCTCACACGCATATCAACCATGTCCTTAAACCAGAAGACAACTTGTGTACCTATCTCCATCAAAGTCCAAACTCTGAAAACACCTGTAAACCTATATCTGGAAGTACCAAATCTGAAAACCTGCTATACCATATTGATGGTCTCATAATAACATGCACTCCCACAATGTGCCTAAGAATCCATCCAAATGCACTCATAAATGCACTTTGAATCTCAGACTCCTACAGGTGATCAAACAAGTACAAAACTCTCTCTTCAAACCAAAATGAAAAACTACATGATCCAAACTATAGTACACTGCGATATCTCTCCAACGCCTATCCGAAATCAAAAATCTAATTTCGTATGCAAAAGTTACGAGCATAAAACTTTCCCAGAGCAATGTCAGCTTCAGGCACCAAATTCTAACACAACTAGAAAAATCATGAAACCTATACCACTGTGTAGTGCTCAGAGAGACCTTTCCGATGACTATAAGAAGTCAAAAAATTGATACGGTATGTGAAAGTTATGCCTCCCGGAAGAAAATACCCTCCGAGGGCTAAAAGGGAACCCCTGGTGGTACCCTGGTACCTACTGATGTCATCACTAACATCATTGCTAACTATGCACATGACTGGGCAAAAAACACAGGTGACATGGCATATTTGTGCTAGTGTCATCATTTAGTCTTTGACTAGCAAATTTGTTTTATGTTTTCAATTTTCTCCATCGGACCTCATGGCATTATTTAAGGAGGGTTTAATTTTTGATAAAGTCTGAATAAAATATTTTATTCTACTGCCATTAGTTTTCATCACCTGCAAATAATTTTTTTTAAAAGTTTTATAAGCCCTAAAGGGGTGCTATTTGTAGGTTGTCCCCAACCTTGGGCTCCGGGAGACCGTTGGCAGGAGGCCCAAGCCTTTCCCACCGGGGCTCCAGCCTTTCCTTGCTGGACCGGCTGAGCTGCCAGGCACCAGGGGTCATTCATCTCTAAGCCGATGGTACTCTGTGGTATCACCTGCACAGCGCAAGGTACAGGGGGTACGGGTACCTGCCCCCCTAAATCAATTTTTTTAATCTATCTTAAAAAAATGTAACCCTATAGTTTTTTAAAAATAAATCTTTCAACCAAAACTATAAGAAAACAAATTTTTCATGCACAAGTATATATATATATATAGCGTACCTGGTACCTGCAATGATCGTATGGTGACCACCAAACCTTGGGGAGGTAAAAAAAATATGTAACCAAACCATGGCAAATTGTATTTTTTTCTTCACCTCTCAGGCCTCTTGGACTCAATGGCGAGGTCCGTTTTGTCCCAGGAGGTCATCTGTGAAAATTACTCCTCAAAACCCTCATTAGCCAAACCAAGAAAACCCTCTTCAGCCATAATTTTTTAATTACTAGATCTGCAACATGCACAGCAAATCTCCAATACCCAGAACCCCCAATCTGCAATACAACCTGCACAAAACCTTGTAATGTCCCAAATCCTTCCATGCATTGCCATGGATTCCATTTTGCACTTGATCTACACACACACAGGTTATACATATCCAGGGAGCTCACACATCCCTCAACCATAAACATGGATTTGATACCACATGTTAGGAATTTGCAGGTCAAATAAAACCAATTCCACATAACCCAATAGGAGAATAAGATGCAAAAACAACCATAATGCAAAGATCAAATGAACAAGCAACAAGATAACACAATATATACCCCGGGAAAACCCTCAAAAGGAAAAAACCCAGCCTCCAAAAGCATCCATACTCCATATATTATTCAGCAGTAAAGTAATACAAGAGTTACAATGAATACCCCTAAAGCATCAAGCACCTCCAATGCATCCTCCATTGTGTACAAGCATGAATCCACATATCACCTTCCATGCTTCACAGTATGCACTTACAGGAAAGAGCTCAATACAATGACAGCCTCTCACAAAACCTCCATTCACCTACAATGAATTATCCAGCCAACCTCAAAAAATAACCTTGTACTTGCTTTTATAATTTAAGCTCACACATTACATTGAGAAAACCATGTGCCCCAAAACCATGGGAAACACAAAACCATTAACCCCCATTTGACTATTGGTACTAACTTTTTCCAATTAATCAAATAATACAAATGATATCCCAATGTTACAATACAACATAAAGTGGTCCCCAAATAATTACCTACGTGATTAACCACACCACCTAGGTGCATCACAACTAAATAATTATTTAATTACAACATTATAAATATATCAAATTATGCAATGGTGTACAACACCATATCCCAATAGTATTATGTGGTCATTAAAGCACATGGATATCTAAATATCCCTAGATGGGAAAAGTAATGCAATGAAGCTCATAAAGTAAAAGGGGTATGAGAAAGGTAACTATTAATGAATACTTATCCTTGATTTAGGCATAAGGAAAACTACATGGCAAGGAAAGAGCAAATGGTATAGGGGATGGCATGATGACCCTAATGTAACTCAATAGATGTAGCCATGAAGGTGATAAGTATAAAGAGGGGAAGGCATGATGCCTCTATTGGAAGGATGCATACTTAGGATATGGAAAGAGGAGTGCACAATGTGGAATAAGTGATGATTCCCCCAAATACAAGGATATGGTAAAGAAAAATCAATGTGTAATTAGGGAAGGCATGACTCTCACAAAGTAAGAATAACTATTTAAGTATGATATGGCAATGTATCACTATTAAAATCCCTATGTACAACCTCTAAGAATGATAATGTATCAATATATGATCAATATGTAAGTTTTATTAAATATGATGTATGAATGTAAGATGAATCTATAGGAAATAAGAAATGATAAAAGGTCATGGAAAAAGCATTGTCATAACCATAGGATGTAAAACAAGAAGCAATGTGAGAAAATGGTATTGACAATGAAATCAAAGACATTTAGGAAACTAAAGTGGGAAATAAAAGCAAAAGGCAATGGTAAATAAAATATAGGAGTAAATGTGATGCAAACAAGAATAAAAGGAAATATCCCAAGTGAGTAAAATGGAACCTAAAATCTTTCCCAAATAGGAAATATAAGCATAAAACCATAAATAGAAGGTAAAATGAGTGTGAAAATAAAAACAAATAAGGTGTAATAAAAAAGGTAAAAATCTAAGGACACTGGGTAAATGTAAGAATAGCCAAGAGTGATCACAACATACATGGCATAATAAAAAGGGCCTAAATATAAATAAAACAAAGCACAAGGAAAAAATGATATGAAAAACACAGCACAAGTTCAAAATCACATATGTCATTATGCACAACTAAAGGTGACACTATGTAATTTCCATATGCAAAATAGGAACATGAAATTACAAACATAAACCTAAGAAAAGAAATAAAAGTAATAAAATGTGGTTAGAACTAACAAGGATGAATAAGGATATCTATGAAATGAATTCATCTTGCATATTAGGTGGTTTTGATGGAGATTGATTGTCATTGATGTCAAAAAGGTGTTGAGTTGATGATGCAGGTACATCATAGTGAAAGTTAGATCATACATGGAGTTGATGTTTGTCTTCATATGACAAGTATGGTGCAATATATATGTGTTATGATTCATGTTTATGCTTTCACAGTTGGAGGTTGATTCACAAGAGTTCACATGTGTTAACATGCTTCAGTTCACAATCTTGTTTCATTTATACATGTCTTCATCAAGGGACCTTCATGGTATGATGTTAGTAGTATGATGTTGTTCTTGGAAGTTCATACTTTGGTTGCATCATGATAATGTTGAGCAGATGATGTCTTGGTTGATAATGGCTAGATGTGGTTCAGTTGCTTGTATCAGTGACTTCAATAGGTTCTTGTAAAGCTCATCATCATGAGTGGATGACAATATGGTGTTAAATCAAGATGGTGTTGTTGCTAATAAATGTGTTTCATATTATGCATCAAATGTTCAATTGGAGTGCTTGCTTATTCATAATGGTAATGGTTATGCTGTGTCTAGTAGAATGGCAGAGTAGTATCTTTTCAGAGGTCTTGGCAGATATATTATAGGGAGCTTTGATAAGTCATTTGAATTAAGTTTAACACACTTATATCCTTTTACCTATTCTCTACCCATCCTATATAAAATGCACTTTATGTTATTTTTGATTCTTGACCTGAGATAGAAGGTCATTCCACTTAAGTATGACCTGTTCAAGGGCACTTTAGACATCATGGTGACCAGTCCTAGTCCTAATCTAATCCTTTTCCCATTTGAAGCGGTCTCTTTTTATATGCTTTGAGCGCCAAAAGCCATAAAAGGCTATATTTAAATATGGTTTGGGGAGCACAATTAAGTCATATTAATGGCTTTGTTTTTTAATTTTTACAAACTTTGTTTTAAACCTCTAATTTGTCAGCCCCCTTAATGTCATCCTTTTATGACATTAAATAAAGTGGTTTCTTCATCAGATTTTTGAGTATTTTGAGGAATTTTTTTAAAGCTTTATTTCTATTTGAAACACATATTGATCTCACTCTCTCTCGAGATTTAAGGGGTTTATATTATAAATTTTTTTAAGACATTCTATTATATTAGAAATTATTTTTGGAAGACATTTTTGTGAGAATATATTTTTGAGAAGATGATGAGATTGATTTATTATTGAAGATATATTATTAAATTTTTTTGGAGAACAAAAATGATTTTTGAAGACAGTTTTTCTTATGAGATCTTGGAAAAAGAAATGTTAGATGATTTGATTGAAGAGAAGCAATATGTCATTTTTCTTTGCAGGTGAAAGGACTTCATGCATATAAGAAAAAAGATTTTATTGGGGTAGATTGATTAAGGATTTTTTGTAAAAGATAAACGCCTATGTTTTCTAACTTTTATATTTGCGGAGAAAAGAAAAATAAAAAGTTAATTGAAGAAGATCCAATTATGAGAAATATTTTATTTTTCTCAAACAAGAAATGTCCTATACAGAGAAGATGAGAATTGAAGAAGATGAATATGTAGAGGAGAAGAATTCCAAGAGTCCTTTTGTTTATAATTTTATTGTAGGTGTTGTGTGAAAAGATGGAATTGCAGGAATATAAAAAGGTTTTTAGATTTTGCACATAATTATGTTGCAAATACATTGATTGTGTGAGAGTTGGTGTGAGGACCAAAATGTAGAAATGATGATCTCCTTGTGCAACAACTTTACAAAGACAATATGCAGTTGATTGAGTATCAGGTAAATTGGTAATGAGATTGATATTTAGATTTTAATTGAACAGAGATATGCAAAAGAGAAGATAGGTTATGTAATGGTGCAAATCAGATTGAGTGGCAATCATTTCTTACACACCTTGTAGTATGTTTTCATGGTGGTTGAATTTGCCAGTGAGGCTTGTATGGTCAATGAGACTTTCTTGTAGCTAGTGAGGCTTATATGGTCAGTGAGACCTACTTGTATCAGTGAGATTCCTGATTAAGCTAGTGAAGCATTTTTTAGAGGCTTTTCTACCCCAGGAGGGTTTTCCTCGCTATAATATTTTCTGTCTTGGTCTCATATCTTGTGTGTCTTCATGTGTTCATATAATTCATTGATGTAGAGGCAAATTGTATGGGAAAAGATAGACAAACAAGACAAGGTTCTCTTACACCTACAAGCCCAAAAATGAAGATCTTTACACAAAAGTGGGAACAACAATTAAGGGCTTTGAATTCTTCATGGAAATAGTGTTTGGACATGTATTAGAACCCATCCCATCCATTGGAAAAGGTGGATCAAACTTTGAACTATTAGTTCCTTCACAAACCTCAAGAAAGGCTAGTAGCCCTACAAACAGAGACCAGTCCCAATAAATTTTTACATAGACATCCAAATGCAACTCTCAGACATCAAATAGATACCCATTATGCCTCCCCACAACATACTTCAGAATGAGTTTGGGTTGTTTTGGAAAGTATGCCCTAACCAATAACCCTCCTAGTGGTTTTAAGCCTTAATTAGGCCTAGTTTGTGAAGCAAGTACCCTTGGATGGAACCACCAAACTCTCTGGACCCCTTGGACACTTCACATGGATGGAAAAACAATGTATTTCAAGGGTTTTGTGGTCAAGATGCAAGACAATTTCATTCTATGCTTGTTTTCCCACTTCAAATGCAAAAATAACAAGGAAAATGCTGCTATAGTCACCTAGAGCATCAATTTAAACACACCAAAACAAATTTTTCCATCCTGACCCTTGGTCAACATGTCAATCATTACATCTACTTCCATTCCACTAATTTTTAGAGGATTCCCACGGTGGAATGAGGTTTTATGACATTTTTCCTACCAAAACCCTAGTTAACCTAGTTAACAGAGCAGTTTTAGAAAAAAATGTGATATCTTCCTTTAGGAATTGAGTTAAGACCTCACACCAGATGCATTTGAAAGTTAACTCAATCCTATTTCCAAAAATATATGTATTTCCCCTATATATGTCTGTATAGAACCGTACCAAACGCTGCAACGGGACTGTTGCAGGGAAAATCAGAAAATTATAATCCATAAAACACTCATATCTTTCACAAAACTAAATAATTTTTCATGAGACAAAAAGAATATTAAAGAAGATTCACAGGACTAACACCTTCAATAGAGGAGGAGAGGTTAAAGACAGTACTTGGCTGTACAATGGCCTGAAAATAATAAATATACAGGAAATTACAGAAAAACAGAGTATTCTATTGATTTCATCACTTATACATCATCCCTCAACCTACCTCAAAGTTTGTGAGGCTTCAATATGTCTTAAATAACCAAAACCACTGCCTAAAACTAACTTTCTAACTACTTTGTCCTTCACCTTCCACCTTCTTACAATTTATTGCATGTTTGCAATTTGTGCAACTTTTACATTAGGTATCAAATGACATCAAAATGACTAACTAGGACCTTTTACAAGTTATATGTAGCCATTTAGGCCTTATTACAACATAAGAATACCTATACAAAATCAAAATCTTAAGTCTACCTCATGGAGGCATATTCATGCTAGGGTGCACCTGCACCATTCATGCCTTCAATATTATAATTGTGCATATGTGTGTTAACAAATCATTGATGTCTTTCTCTCTCTTTATCCTGTAAGTCAAAAGGTATAAAAATTGTAAAATTTATACAACACTGATTCATCCCCCCTCCCAGTGTTGTCCTGGACTCCAACAAGTGGTATCAAAGCATAGGTTCCCTTTTTGAAGTCTAATAGGCTCGGGTAGGTCATGTTAGTGGAGTACCATGGGTCAGTGCAAAAGAAATAAAGAAAAGAAAAATGTGAAGTCTTAGATTGGTCAAAATACTCCATCTTTATCAAATTCAAATATTGATATAGAAACTATTGATATAAATGTCTCACAAGTTGAATCTTGTATTGAATTAGAGGAAAAGGTTTCAGGAGCTCCTTTCTTTGATGGTTCAGATTTCTCAATTTGGTGTACGAGAATGTAAGTCTATTTATCCTGTTTAAGGTATGGTGTATGGATGTCTGTTGAGAATGGATATTTTAATTCTTCTCAATCACCTAATTTTGTAAATAACATAGAGGCTTTTAAATGCAATCATACAACAAAGAAATCTATTCTATCAAGATTATCTAATGAAGTTGCTTGTAAAGTTCTACATTGTGAAATAGCATAGGATGTCTGGAAAGAATTGATAACAATTTATCAAGGTGATGATAAAGAAGAGGACAAGTTGTTATGTGAGAAGAATGACAATGATGGAAATCTTTCACATGAAGGAGATGAGACTCAATCAGATTTAAAAGAAGAAGATCACAATCAGGAGTATGATGAACAAGAATTTGAAGTTGATATAGAAGGAGAGCTCATGTGTGCTTTGAGTGAACTCAAGAAATACAAAAAGGAGAATCAGAAATTAGAGTTGCAGCTACATCAGGAAAAAAAATCCAAAGACAAAGTTATTTCAGATTTTGCAAGAATTTCTTTAGAATTTGAAGAGGCAAGAAATCAAATTGTCAATACATGAGTTATGTTGATAAATCTAACAAAGTGATTATTAGTTTAAAGGCTGAAATTGAGGAAGGAAAAAGAATAATAGATGTAACAAATTCTGACATTGAGGTGAAAAGAATTAAATGTCTGAAGTTAGAGACAGAAATAGTCTCTTTGAGAAAGGATTTAGAAAAGGCATCTTCAAAGTTGCATAAGAATATTCAATTTGAAAAGAATACTGAATGTTTAAATGATATATTGAACAAGCAAAAGTATCACAATGACACTATTGGTTTGGGTTATGAGAAAGGAGAATGTTCCAAGACAAGTGAAACTCCAAGAAAGAAGATAGATTTAGACTATCATGCTCCTGCTCCTAAAAGAAAAAAGAAGTTAGAAGCTGAAATGAATACCAAAGATGAGTTTGTCAAAATGCATAATCAAAGGAGGAGAAATTTCAGAAGGTCTACTCCAGCAAGACAAGCTTATATGTACAGGTATAATTATTCATTTAATGGTTATTGTTATACCTATAATCAATTTGGATACAAAGTAGTTAATTGCAGAAGAAATCAATTTTCTTCAATAAGGAATACTAATGTTGTATGTTACAAGTGCAATAGTGTTGGTCACATACAAAGAATCTGTAAAATGCATAGAAGGTATGATTCTGCATGGAAGCATAACATAAATGCTCAAGGGATGTCAAAAAGGTATTAACAATCATTTGATTATGATTACATTATAGTTTGTTATAATTGAAACTCTCTTGGTCATAAAGCACATAGTTGCAGAATTACATCACCTAATTTGAAAAGGTTGAAAAGGAAAGAAGATGAAAAAGTTTGGAGGAAGAAAGAACCTATGAAAGTTTGGAGATTGAAACAAAGGCAAAAGAGTACAAATTCTAAACTTGTGCATCTTGCACAAGTTACATCATTAGTTGCATAACAGATAGCATGGAGTAAGGGGGAACTGTTCATGTCTTATCAAATATCCCCAAGAAGTTTCAAGAAGGAGATCATTTGATGTTTGTCAATATGATGATCTTGGTTTTGTTTATTATGGTTTTGGATTCATGCTTGATAATGATTGCTAAGATATCAGTCTTGTGAAATAAATTTCATAATGGTGTTGATAACTATGTTACTCTTCAGTATATGTCAGTGATGTAGGTGATCAGTGGTTCATGTTGTTATTATGCATACAAGATGTTGAAAATATATTCAAGGGTTCATTTCACAGAGAGTTTGATGATGTTGAGTGATTTGGTTTATAAATGACCATATTTGTATATTATTCATATCATGTTGATACTTACATGGTTGAGTTGTCATGATGCTTCAGTTAAGGTGTTCTCAAGGAACTCTCATCATATGTTTGCATATGTTGGCTAAGGAGGTTGAAAATGGAAGAAGTTAATTCATAGCATGTGTCTCTGTATTTGGATTTGCAAAGGTATTCATAGTGGTTTTGTATATATCAGATTTGACATGGTATTGTAAAAAATGTCATGTGTAGGAACAGGAGGATGGTCTTCATTCTTTATCATGCCAAGAAGTGTGTGCAGAAGTTGATTGGTTGTAGTTTGATTGTCTATCTTATCATGGTATTATTGGCAAGATCATCTCTTGTGTGGGTATTATGTCATCATGAGTTGTGAATTTTGTGATGAGTAGTCTTCATGATTGTTGTTCATCAGTGTTGATGTTTGAAAAGTTTGTTTTTGCAAACCTCATGTGATGTCATCAGGAGTTTTATTAGCAGAGATATGTCAGCTTTCATCTTGTCAAAAGAATATGGTACAATCAATGGAAAGTTTATCACAGTGGTTTGATGCTTTGTTTGTTGTGCCTCACATAATGTTGCTCCAAGATTTTGTGCTTCTGGATGTATATCTTCAGGATTATTATTTCTGTCATCATAGATCATCACAGGTTCAAAGGGGAAGATAACAGGATAACGGGAGTTTATGTCTTTAAAATCTTCATAGTACAATATGATTGTAAATGTTATGATCAAGCTTTAACATCTTTCAATGGAGTTAAAAGACAGGGGGAGTATTTATGCCTTAGTCATCAGATGTCAAAAAGGGGGAGAGAGAGAATGCATCAAGTAGATTTGCCATCAATGAAAAAGGGGGAGATTGATGGAGATTGATTGTCATTGATGTTAAAAAGGTGTTGAGTTGATGATGTAGGTACATCATAGTGAATGTTAGATCATGCATGGAGTTGATGTTTGTCTTCATATGATAGGTATGGTGCAATATATATGTGTTATGCTTCATGTTTATGCTTTCACAGTTGGAGGTTGATTCACAAGAGTTCACATGCGTTGACATGCTTCAATTCACAATCTTGTTTCATTTATACATGTCTTCATCAAGGGACCTTCATGGTATGATGTTAGTAGTATGATGTTGTTCTTGGAAGTTCATACTTTGGTTGCTTCATGATAATGTTGAGCAGATGATGTCTTGGTTGATCATGGTTAGATGTCATTCAGTTGCTTGTATCAGTGACTTCAGTAGGTTCTTGTAGAGTTCATCATCATGAGTGGATGACAATATGGTGTTGTAGCAAGATGGATTTGTTTCTAATAAATGTGTTTCATATTATGCATCAAATGTTCAATTGGAGTGCTTGCTTATTCATAATGGTAATGGTTATGTTGTGTCTAGCAGAATGGCAGAGTAGTATCTTTTCAAAGGTCTTGGCAGATATATTATAGGGAGCTTTGATAAATCATTTGAAATAAATTTAACACACTTATATCCTTTTACCTATTCTCTGCCCATCCTATATAAAATGCACTTTATGTCATTTTTAATTGTTGACCTGAGATAGAAGGTCATTCCACTTAAGTATGACATGTTGAAGGGTGCTTTAGACATCATGGTGACCATTCCTAGTCCTAATCTAATCCTTTTCCCATCTGAAGCGGTCTCTTTTTATATGCATTGAGCGCCAAAAGCCATAAAAGGCTATATTTAAATATGGTTTGGGGAGCACGATTAAGTCATATTAATGGCTTAGTTTTTTAATTTTTACAAACTTTTTTTTAAACATCTAATTTGTCAGCCCCCTTTATGTCCTATTTTTATGACATTAAATAAAGTGGTTTCTTCATCAGATTTTTGAGGAGATTTTTGAGTATTTTGAGGAATTTTTTTAAATCTTTGTTTCTATTTGAAACACATATTGATCTCACTCTCTCTCTCTCTCAGGATTTAAGGGGTTTATATTAGAAAGTTATTTTGAATACATTCTATTATATTGGAAATTATTTTTGGAAGACATTTTTGTGAGAAGATTATATTTTTGAGAAGATGATGAGATTGATTTATTATTGAAGATATATTATGAAATTTTTTTGGAGAACAAAAATGGTTTTTGAAGACATTTTTTCTTATGAGATCTTGGAAAAAGAAATGTTATATGATTTGATTGAAGAGAAGCAATAGGTCATTTTTCTTTGCAGGTGAAAGGACTTCATGTAGATGAGTAAAGAGATTTTATTGGGGCAGATTGATTAAGGATTTTTTTGCAAAAGATAAATGCCTATGTTTTCTAACTTTTATATTTGTAGAGAAAAGAAAAATGAAAAGTCAATTGAAGAAGATCAAATTATGAGAAAGATTTTATTTTTCTCAAACAAGAAATGTCCTATATAGAGAAGATGAGTATTGAAGAAGATGAATATGTAGAGGAGAGGAATTCCAAGAGTTCTTTTGTTTATAATTTTATTGCAGGTGTTGTGTGAAAAGATGCAATTGCAGGAATATGAAAAGATTTTAGATTTTGCATATAATTATGTTGCAAGTACATTGATTGTGTGAGTTGGTGTGAGGACCAAAATGTAGAAATGATGATCTCCTTGTGCAACAAATTTACGAAGACAATAAGCAGTTGATTGAGTATCAGGTAAATTGGTAATGAGATTGATATTTAGATTTTAATTGAACAGAGATATGCAAAAGAGAAGACAGGTTATGTAATGGTGCAAATTAGATTGAGTGGCAATCATTTCTTGCACACCTTGTAGTATGTTTTCATGGTGGTTGAATTTGCCAGTGAGGCTTGCATGGTTAGTGAGACCTTCTTGTAGCCAGTGAGGCTTATATGGTCAGTGAGACCTACTTGTATCAGTGTGATTCCTGATTAAGCTAGTGAAGCATTTTTGAGAGATTTTTCTACCCCAGGAGGGCTTTCCTCTCGTATAATCTTTTGTGTCTTGGTCTCATATCTTGTGTGTCTTCATGTGTTCATATAATTCATGCCTTCAATACTATAATTGTGCATATGTGTGTTAACAAATCATTGATGTCTTTCTGTCTCTTTATCCTGTAAGTCAAAAGGTATAAAAATTGTAAAATTTATACAACACTGATTCACCCCCCCTCTCAGTGTTGTCTTGGACTCCAACAAGTTTCACTTTTATTTCATGTGACACCGTAGTATAGGGTGTGTTATGAAGAAAAATAGGTTTAGTGTAAGTATAAGCTATGTGGATAGTGGGAGAACAAGGATTGGGAGACAAATCATGAAATAACATCCCTAAGTCCGTACTTTCCTCATGTGAATTAGGGATAGAGAAATAATCAATAAAAGCATGAGCTAAAATTGTGAAGGAAGTGTAAAGAAAACAAGATGCATCAAACCATTAAAAATATTTACCACTCAAGTATAATCTAAACTCACTAATAAGAAAAAAGACATTATCTAAATGTATATAATTAGTGAGTGAAAATGATTTCACATGAGAGGGGATACATAGAACCATCATAATCATTATGTAATAACTCCTCACTATGACTCATAATATCATGATGTAATATAAAAAGGAAATGAAGCATTAATAATGCCTACATGAGAGGTTAATGAAATCTCAATATGTAAGCTATCATCATGGGAGGTGTCACTATGTGAAATTTTTAGAATCTATAAAAAAGATTATCTCAAAACTGAGTGCAAGGAGTAGATATAATAAAATTGTTAATATAGATGATCATAAGATTAAAATTGCATAAGAAAGTTAGTTTCCAACAATATGAGAGATATGCAAACAATTCTCTAGAGACAATATCTATAATAAGAAAATTGGCACAATGAAATATAAAAATAGCATAAATGGATAAAAAGATAGAGGAGTGGATATATATATATATATAAAAGAGGGGAGGCAAAACAAACCAATGAGAAAAGTAACTCCAACTATCTAAAAATAAGCAAGAGTTACACTCATGGAAGATGCCATATATCCTTATAATTATCCACTCATTACAACTATTCAATATACAGTAAATGTGTAGGAAAATAAATAATATCCAACTAAGAAAAATAAAAAGCCCTGCATTAACACCCCCTTAAGCACAACCTAGGTGGGTGAAGAGACGAGTCCTAGAAAATGAAATTGATGAGGTACCCATGTACAAATAGATCTTCCCAAAGAGAAGAAGCCACCTAAGAAGAGAGATATAATGCCTCTTAAATAGATAGAAAAGACCCCCCAAAATAGAGAGAGAGAGAGAGGACTAAGTAGGCCCCTCAAGAAGTAGCCTCCCACACCCCACACCCCAAGGAAAGATTTTAAATGAAGAAACTTGTTTTATGTAAAGGATTTGATAAAGATGTTGGAAACCTACTCAGAAGTTAGGTAGTACCTGATATCAATGACCTTTCAATGTATAAGCTCCCAAATGTCTAGTGCATGTGAACCTCTATGTGATTGGTCTATTGATGGTGGATCAAAGTCCATAAAATTTATATGACACACTAGTTATCAAAAAATATAATAAATGGCCATCTAAACTAGATACCAAACTTAGTGAGAATATGTTAAATCCAAATGGCCTCAATGGCAACATTATAGCCCCTTGATACTAATCTTTAGTGGAAGAAATAGAAATAAAAAATTGCTTCTTACTCGATCAACATATAGGACCTGAACCAAGTGAGAAGCTATAACTTGAAGTGGATTTGTGATCCTAAGAATTTCTCACCTAATCTAAATTTGTATACCCTACCAAGTAAATATCAATATTGGAATGTAATGGAGAATCTACTTGACTTATTTCTAATGTAGCTCATGGGGATCTTACATAAACCAAGAGACAATGCCCATAGCATATGAATATCAGGTCCCATTTGAGTCAAATAAATAAGGCTTCCAACAAGATGTCAATAAAAGGGTTTGTAGACACCTAAAATTGACCATGTCCTCATAACCCTTCAAACATCCCCTAGACATTCATCTTACAACACATTGTCCCTTAATCCCTTTCCTAAATTAATTAAATAAATTATATTTATTTAATTAATCCATTTCCTCCATCACCTAAATTAAATAAATAAATTATATTTATTTATTTAATCCAATCCATTTTTAGCCAAAATTAATTGTAAAAATCTTGTTTATTTATTTAGTTTATCCTCCCATCATCCCTTCTCCAATAATTAATTAAGTAATCTTATTATTTAGTTTAATTATTGAGAGTCACATGACTAGCTTGTCCTTATCCTCATCCACTTGCCACAATCAATAAATAAGTGTCCCAAAAGTCAAACTAAGTGTTCATCTCAACCATTCATTTCATACATCTTCTAATCTCAACCGTTCACATAAGGATAAGCCCTAGAAGCTTCCTTTGTTTCCCTAGAAATCCTTATCCTTGCGAGTTAATGTGCTCTCAACCAATCCTAGCCATTGATCTAATCTTTTAATCCTAGACCTTCATTCATCATATCCAACCTCTATAAATCAAGCCTCAACCAGGCCATTGCTAATAGATTGCATGCCATAAGCTTATGTTGTAAAAATCATCATAGATTTTCCATTATCAGCATATCCATCATCTTTATCTAAGGTTATGCTGCTAGTTTGAGCAACCAACATATTACCATCTCTATTAAAACATCATTGAAATATCAAGGGCAACAAAGACTATTGAGTGATATTGTTTCGTTTCCATTATATAGTTACTTTCTCTTGAATTGTCTTAATTATGGAATAGGTTCTTTCATTGTATCGTTTCCTTATTTCATTTCATATTTCTGCATACACATTTTGGCACACCTAGTGGGACCCATGTCCTTGATCTAACCTCTTTTGGGAATAAATTTCATCATTTTGCCAACTTACAGGTCCATGCCTACGACTGTCAATCCATGCCTTTATTTTATCACTCCACACCTTCAGTTTACAACTCTGCGCCCCTATTTTCTAGTGGAGCACCCTTATCTCACAGAGGGGTGCCCTTGTATAAAATTAGGGTTCCCTTGTAAGCCATAAGTGTGGCTTTGTTTATGTGCATTATTTCCTTATTATTCCTTTTGGCTTTGATGTGTTTTCATTCCTAGTATTCAGATATGGTCTTGTTTTGGCCTAACACTATGTTTTTGCAGGGTTTTGATGTCGTTTTAGTGTCAATTTTAGCCTTTGTCACATAATAGCACCCTTGTTGAATCTTGGTGTGCCCTTGTCACAAATAGGGGCACCTTTGTTTGGGAAGGGTTTCTGGCACTCTTGTTTCATTTTCTAAAAACTTAATCTATTTTACATTAGTATTCCATCACTATTTTTTGGTTTCTAGCAGATTTGACCTGCTATTTTGTAGATCTATATCTAAAACATGATTCTATGTCTCTCTCTCATAGAAGGGTACCCTTGTTGCATAGATCAATGCCTTTGTCATTCAAATTAACACCTTTATCATTCAGATCTGTGTCTTTTTCATCCAAATTCGTGCTTTTGTCTCACATATCTATGATTTTGTTGTCTATCTGTGCACCTTTGTCAGAAGGCATAACAATATGGTTTTATCTGATTTCGTGCTCTTGGTTGTACTTTAGAACCTATTTATCATTATTTTACAACTAACTTGTTAGGTTGGGTTGGAACTAACCTATTTTTGTAACTTGTTTACACTTGTCAAAGATCATATCTCAAACTACTAACAAGTTTGTTGTAGTTTTTTGCTTGTTAAAGACATAACATTTAAAACTTTGTGTTTTCTTTGTTTGGTGGATTTGATTGTGACTTAGGGTTTGTATGCTCTTCCCTCAAGCACTTAGTGTGAACTTTTGAATTAAAAGCATCTTTGAGTCACATTCATCTTCACACACACATATTATTTTATCTAAGTGTTAATGAATCTTGTTTGTGTGGATTAAGTATATGTGTATGCTCTCCTCTTGCACCATTAGGTGATCTTGAGGATCGAAAGAATCTCTTGATTCACTTTTGTCACCCAAGGTGGGTTAAGTTGTGTATGCTCTCTCCTTGCACTTCATGTGACCTTGGAGATCAAAAGCACTTAACACCATCTTTCCCTTAGGAGGCCTTCCTTGAAGACACAACCACTTAAAGGGGTGACCTCAACCACACGTTTCGATAGGGTATATCAAGGGGAGAGAATGAAAGTTGTACCTCAATCTAGTCATGTAGTCATTGGGATAACCTTGGGGCCTTGAGTGATTCTGGACACAAGGTGAAGTGGTCTTTGCTTAATCGCTTATGCCACATCCCTTCAATGGACTAGTGTTCATGGACCTGGACCCCACATACCTTATGTATGTAGGGGGCACCCTTAGAATCTTGTTAATCCTATTTTAAAACCTTTCAGCCATCTTATCTTGTGGTGCATCGTTGCTAGGAAGGATAAGTTCTCACATGTACCTATGTGTGTTGAGAAAGAGATTACTTTGGGAAAGGTTTATCCTCCAAGGTAAGGGGTGTATGGTGGTACATGACCATACATTCCCTAGTTATCCAATTTCATGGTAGATGGTATTAAGGGAATGAATGTAACTATTATCAAGTTAGTGGGGACAGAAGTTAGCATATTGAGTCCACAAGATTTGACACACCTACTTGAATAACATAGGGTTTTGTTGTGTATCACGTGTGTGTTCATTTTCATTAGCCAAATCCAAATAATTTTTAAACCTTATGCATGTTTGTATGAACATTTTTGTTTCCCAATTTTCCCAAGTCAAGATTTCAAAACCATTCCAAATATTTCCAACATCTTAGAATCCATAGTTCAACATTTTGAGAAAATCCTTGTCACACTTTAGCTTAAGGTTGATTTTCTTTGAGATCCACATCCATAATCCATATTACTTACACCATTTTCATGTACCTTATCCTCCATCCACATCAAACTTGTCTATAGACTTTAAATTGAGATTTTAGCCCTTGATCAAGACCATCATCTTTTCAATTATTTACTTACACCATTTTCATGTACCTTATCCTCCATCCACATCAAACTTGTCTATAGACTTTAAATTGAGATTTTAGCCCTTGATCAAGACCATCATCTTTTCAATTATTTAGTCAAATCCTAGCCAATCATAGATCATATTTGCTTAAGATCATAAGTCTATCTTAAGTATTTGAAATCTATCCTCATCCTTAGTCAAATCAAATCCAATTTATTCTTGTACCTTGATCTTAATCTCATTTTTAGTCCAAGTCATCATCATCCTTCTAGTCCAATCATCTATCCATCCAAGTCATCCTCAGTCTTGTTGTCATCCAATTCTTCATTATCTCTAGTCCAATCCAAGATCTCGCACATCAACCTTTTTCACATCATCAAGATCTCTCATCTTATGCCCCTCCTAAATAGATCACAATCCAAGAAAACCATGGACTCTCACATTGATAACCAACCCCATACACATCCTCCTACAAGTATGTAAAATGATCAAGTTTAATACTCACTTGCTTTCATGACATCTCATCGTATGCAACCTTTTCCACAACATAATCCCAATGACACACATGAACATGAACAGAGTATTGACTAAGATGAGTTTTTACCTAGATTTTTTGATTTCATGGGAAACCTCCCACATTCATACTTAGTCATAAAGTTTATTATAGAACAAGGGGTAGAGGTTCCTTCTCAACCCAAGACCTTAAAGCTTAAAGATCACAATCCTTATGGTCCTTCATCACAACCCATCATGGAAAATCCTTAAAACAATCCAATAGGTAGTATGGGCTTGCCTTCACCTCTTAATGATCCTAATACCACCAACTCCTTTCAACTAGCTCCACCCACATCACTCATCCCACAAATCTCCAAGCCATCTAGAACATCTCATCAATATATTCCTACACGTTCCACTTCATTACCAACTTCATTTCCACCCATCACCATTCCTCAACAAATACTAGCAATCTCATCTCAACCAATCTCTTACCATATACCACTAAGTCATTCACAACCCACCTATTCACATGTCTATTCACATGCTTCATATCAACCCACTACGTCTTCACTCAACACATCCCATACCTATTACCAACCCAACCCTTCAAACACTAAACCCATGTCTCATATCCAAAAAACACCTATCATCACATCACATCTAATCGTTTGATATCACATGTCACCACACAACCCTTGTCATAAGGACCTATCAAATCCACCTCATCATCACCAAATCCACTTCCTTTGGATCATAGAAT
This sequence comes from Cunninghamia lanceolata, assembly GCA_027924645.1. Taxonomy (NCBI): domain Eukaryota; kingdom Viridiplantae; phylum Streptophyta; class Pinopsida; order Cupressales; family Cupressaceae; genus Cunninghamia; species Cunninghamia lanceolata. Next base: position 5,067,702 of record BSBN01000793.1, read on the forward strand.
GCAAGAGATGGTAGAAAACACTGTTCAAAAATTTCAAATTGGAACCCAACGTAAACATTTATAATTTGAAGACTTTTGTCCTTATCCATTGGATCACTCTATCATGACAACTCCTTTTCCTCCTAATTTTGAGGTCCCAAAATTTTATAAATATAAGGGAAAAGGAGACCCTAGGGATCAAGTCTGGGAATGGGAACTAGTTTGGGATTGAGAGTGCAAGAGTTTTGGGGAACTAAGGAACATGAGGACTCTAGAACCAAGGTGCAAAGGTTCCAAGAACCCCTGGTAACCCAAAAGGGAAAAGGAGAAAGTGGGGAAAATAGGGTTCTAGGAAAACTTGGAACTCCAAAACCAAAGGCAAAGCATGGGGATTCAGGGTTCTAGGGAACTTAAGGATGCAAGGACATGGAAGCTCAGGATGGGAACATAGAGAAGGCTGACATCCAGGGTCTAAAAAGGATTAGGGACTAGGGACTACGAAATAGGAAGGTATTGGGTCCTCAAGACCAAAGGACAAAGGGAGTGGAAATCTAGGGTTTTAGGGGACTGGGGAACACAATGACATTGGAACCAAGGTCCAAAGGTTCCAAGGACCCCAGTAACCCAAAAACTTGAAAGGGAAAAGGAGGAAGTGGGGAACATGGGGTTCTGAGAAACTTGGAAGTCTGACACCAAAGGTAAATCATGGGGATTCGAGGTTCTAAGGAACTTGAGCACGTGAGGACATGGTTCTAAGGTCCCAAGCACCCCCAAAAACTTGAGAAATTGTAGAAAAGCACAAAAAGGGCCCAACACTTTAAAAAAATTATCTTGCATGTTGACATCACCCCAGGGACTACACTATAGTCTGAGGTTCTAGAGGAATGAGGGATCAAATAGATGAATAGGCCAAGGTGGGGAAACTTGTTGGATCTGGAACATCCCAGTGTTCCACCAAAACCCAAAAACCTAAGAAGGCCAAAAATAGCTAAGGAATCCCCCATACTTAGATTTTATTTAGATTTTCTTGCATTTTAACACTTAACTAAGGTAGGGGAAAGGCCAAGACTATTACACATATGGTTCATAGGGTTGTCATTGGTGTCAACACTGTCACTAGGTTATCATTGATGTCAACACTATCATGGTGGTGTGATGGTGTTCATGGTTGCATGTCATGTCCTATCAAACAAGAGAAGAAGATACAATTCATGGTCAAATCCAACAAGAAAAGAAGATATAGTTCATGGTTGGATGCCATGTCCCATCAAACAAGAAAAGAAGATATGGTTGATGGTTGAATCCAACAAGAGAAAAAGATATAGTTCATGGTTAGATGTCATGTCTCATCCAACAGGAAAAGAGAGAAGATACAGTTCATATTAAGATGGGAATTAGAAGCGCAAAGATGATCAAATGTGTTTTTTATGCTACTGATGACATGTAGTATGTATGATCCAAGTTCCATGATGATTGCATTATCAAAAGAGTGTTTTGTTGTTGATTCTTTGAAGACAGTGTCACCTCTATGAAGATGTTTTGTACAGGACAATGGAATGCTCTACATTCCTGTGCATTTGCAGATATGGCCATGTAGTTTTGGAATTGTGTTCAAGATGCTATGAAGGTGATAATTCCAAGTTTTTAGATCATTTATCCTTCCACTATGAAAGTACCAGCATGTGTCCTAGCAGAGTAAGCTAATGATGAAGGCCTATTGGGATGCTCTGCATTCCTCTGCAAATGAATGATTGCCTTTGCAGTTTTAAGGACATGTTTATGGATGTGCATTACATGCTTCCTTGCAATTTCAAGGTTCTTGGTGGTCCACAACTCATCTTTTCAAATGACAGCATGTTGTAGTGTGTTCTAGATGAAAGATTGTTTCCAGAGTTCATGATTGAAGATGTGTGGCATAATTATTTGATGTGTGGTGGAAAAGGTGTGTTTGAAGATGATGTATGAGTCATATAGACTCATCTAGAAGAGTTTTCATGAAGATATTTCTTATTTCCAGTACCGCACAAGGTTTTTAAGTTGATGTGGTCATTATGCTTCAAGTTTTCATATGTTTTGTTTAAATTTGTCCTATTTTCAAATGAGCAGAGTGTGCAGATGTAATTCCTTGGTGTTTGAAGTTGTGAAGGAATTTTTGGACCTGGTTAAGCAAGTGTTGATGTCTGCAAGGCTTGGGTCTTCTGTTGGTGTAACATGTGGCTTCACTTAGGACCTATCTTCTACACGTTTCATATTGTGTGTTGTCTGGCTGACTTGTAAATGTATTTTTCATGTTGTATCTGGTCAACAATCAATGTAATCGATGTAATATCATGTATAAATAGTGAATCAAATTGAATAAAGTGAAGTTTGATTGCAATGTGATTGAAAAGGCTCACAAATAGATAAAAGGTAGAATGAATTCATTGTTGGTGAGTGACTAAAGGAGAAAGAGTAGAAGTTGTTGATGTTGTCCTGATTCATCTTGAAGACATATTTATGACAGTGATCAAGTAAAGAGTGTGCCTAACTACTCAGATCATCAAAAGAAAGTGATAAGAGGTATAAGTGCAATCATCAAAGGTGTGAGCTTCAATGTTAGTTTTCTGACAGTAGAAATATTGTCATACTATAATCCTTTGTAAGTGTGTTCTTAATTCAAGGAGTAGATGCTTCTTTGGGAGTGACCCTAAAGAAAAGTCATCATGGGGTAGAAGCTTCCTTGGGAGTGGCCCTAAATCAAAGTTACTTAGTGAGTAGTAGCTTCCTTGGGTTATAGCCCCTAAAACAAAGTTATTATTTGAGCTTCATATATTGTGAGTTAATCCTCACTGTGGTTTTTCCCTTCTAGGATCTTCCATGTATATCTGGTGTTATGTGTTGATGTGCATTGTGTTAATCTTTAAAAATGAAAATACTTAGATACTGATTCACCCCCCGTCTCAGTATCTTGGTGTGTTCAACAATTGGTATTAGAGCCAAGTTCCTCTGAGGGAAGCTTAACCACTTAAGGAAGGTCTGGGATGGCACAAAATGGATCTAATAAGATTCCTAGGTTTGATGGAACAAATTATGCTTTTTGGAAGCTAAGGATGGAATTTTATATTAATTCTCTAGGGTCTGGTGTTTGGGACTCTGTCAAGTCTGGTTACAAAGTTCCTACTACTATTCCTACAGATGCAAATGAAATCAAGAAGTATGATAACAATGCCCAGGCAAAATTTTCTATCATGACACTAGTACAAAAAGAGCAATATATTACTAAAAAACTACTAAAAACTACTTATAAATGACCAAACATGGTCACATGACCATTTGTAGTTTATTGCCAATCATTTATAACGCGACCAAATTGATGACTAAACCATTTTGTCATTTATTGGTTGTCTTGATTGATCGATTTGGTAGTATATTTAGTCGTTGATTTAGTCATTGATTGTTGTAATCTGGTCACTTATTTAGTCATTTTTTATTCACTGATATATTTAGTCGTTAATTTAGTCATTGATTGTTGTTAACTAGTTACTTATTATTTAGTCATTTTTTATTCATTGATATACTTAGTCGTTAATTTAGTCATTGATTGTTGTTAACTGGTCACTTATTTAGTCATTTTTATTCACTGATTTCTGTCCATTGGTAGTGTATTTAGTCATTAATTTTAATCATCATTTTGATCAATTTGGTAGTATATTTCGTCATTTGTATTCACTAATTTAAAACCAATCATATTTATTTACTATTCACTAATTTTTGTCCATTGGTAGTATATTTAGTCAATTTAATTATTAATTGATGTCAATTAGTAGTATATTTAGTCATTTTGAAGCTTGCATTTAGTCGTTAGTATATTTTGAAGCTTGCACAATGAAACAACTTTGAGAAGGTAAAAACAGCTTGTTTTATTGATAAAAAAATGCTTACAAACAACATACAAATCTGAAAATAAGTTACAATGCTTTCTCTTTGCTAAAAAAAACCTTCATGGTTACAATACATAGCTCAAAGAATGAGCAAGAAACTAATTTTTTGAGTATCACGTCTAATCATAGAAGCACAAAGACATTCATAGATGTCTTGTTCACAAATCCACGACTATCCCATGAAGCTCACTATCCTAGTTTAAGATCACACTGTCATCTCTGTAGAGATCTTGTCTCATGCACTCAACTTGCTCTAGTTCATAAGCTACCACTGTGAATTGTTACCTGTAGCAATAAACTATCCTTATCTCTGATGATTATGCCTTTGATGACTCTCATCTTTAGTAGGATGCCTTAATTGTCATGGACTGTTATTCAACTATATTGCCGTATGACTAGGCTATGCATTGTTCTGATCAAACTTGTAGCTTCTTGAAATGCATTGTCCAATTACTTGTCAACCTACTATCATGCATTTTCCCTTTATAAAATAAAATACCTCATGACTGCCACTACCTAGCTCATTATTCTGGCATGCTTTCACTTGTACTCTACCTCCCATCAATGTAGAACACAGCCCCTCTATTGAATTCCTTTACTACCTCTGACATCACTGTATCTTTTCCAAATTCCTTGAAAATAGTTCATCACTACTACTGTTACCTAGGTATGCACTCTATGTCATCTTCTAGACTATAACAAGTTCACACAGTCCATCATTGGTCCTATAACTTATCACATCACTATCATGAACAACTGTCATATCATATCATCACCTCTAATATAGAAATCAACATCCCATTATAATATTGTTGTTGCAAAATATCTATGTCTGGGCAGATAGCTCATGATAACCCTCAACCTTGTTGCTGCTCAGTTGTACCAACTCTATGGCACTGTCCTAGGTGGTCATGCATCTAACATGAAGACTCTTGACTATCATGAGATTTGGTACTGTCAAATGCATACTAGAAGGTTGTCTCCTTACCCCTTTAAATGCCTCTTGAGACACTGACAATATTGTAACCTTTGCATAGTTCTTCTCATTGACTCTAAGATTATCTTTTAATGTTTACATGATCACTATCTTTTGCATGAATCTTTGCCCCTTGATAGTCACTTGTATGTTTTCTTCATGCATAGATGGAAGCTCTTTCACAGACTATCCTTTTAAACAACAAAGAGAGGACCTATAAAGCAAAAATATAGTTTTCAATACTCGATCAATGATTTTTTTTGAAGTTTTCCCAATTGGACCATAATGAAAATCTATAGAACATTATCAATAAAAAACTAACAACCTTTGCCAGCATGTGTAAAGCCAGACTCCACAACCTTTGCCAGCATCTTCCCTGCTTGTGCCAAAATGGGAACATTGGAACACGGTATGGACCTCTGTCAAAGCATAATGAAACGGGGATTTTTGTTCAATACTGTAGTTGGAAATACTCTGGTAGACATGTATGCAAAATGTGGAAGCATATAAAAAATTCTTGAACTCTTTGACAGAATGCCTCAAAGAGATGTAATCTCATGGAATGCAATAATTTTAAGATATTCACAAAATGGATTTGTTGAAAGGGCTATCAAAACTTTCAAGAAACAATTGGCAATTCTAAAGCCAAATTCTACAATCTTTGCCAACATCCTCCGAGCCTATGGGAGCTTTGCAACAGGGTATAGAAATCCATCAAAGCATAAAGGATAGAGAAATTTTGTTAGATGTAGTGGCAACTACCCTAGTAGACATGTATGCAAAATGTGAAAACATAGACAAAGCACATGAACTATCTGACAAAATGCCTCAAAGAAATGTGGTCTCATGGACTACAATGATCGTAGGATATACACAAATTGAACTTTTTGAGAAGACTTTAGAAACTTTCAAGCAAATGCAATTGGCAGGTGTAAAGATAGACTCTACAACCATTGCCAGCATCCTCCCTGCCTATGCCAAAGTGGGAGCTTTGGAACAAGGTATGGACATCCATCAAAGCATGAAGGATAGAGGAATTTTGTCAGATGTTGTAGTTGCAACTGCCCTAGTAGACATGTATGCAAAATGTGGAACCATGGACAAGGCACATGAACTGTTTGATAGAATGACTCAAAAAAATGTGGTCTCATGGACTACATAGAGAGAGATTAGAGAGAGCCTCCTGATCGACTACAATATAAAGGAGGAAAGAAGAATGAAGAGAGGTGTAAGTAATGCAGCCGTGCAAGATGAACCTGCTTAGAAATTTAGGGAAGACATTTGTTGGGTATTTCATTTGGCATGATTGCTGCCTCACCTACTTATCTCTATGTAGTCTAGGCTCCCTCGCAGCCCCACAAGGACCAGGGCATGAGGGTGCGGGATGGCAAGCTCTCCCTGCATCCCCATGAAGGAACTTTTGTGTGTGTGTGGGGATGCGGGAAAAGAAAAAATGTGGTCTCATGGACTGCATAGAGAGCGCTTAGAGAGAGCTCATATGATTGAGAAGGCAGCATAAAACTTTCATGGTATGTACAATTATTTGAATGGTAGTGTGTTCATATTGTTAGCCTCCTGATCGACTGCAATATAAAGGAAGAAAGAAGAATGAAGAGAGCTGTAAGTAATGCAACCGTGCAAGATGAACCTGCTTAGAAATTTAGGAAAGACATCTTTTGGATATTTCATTTGGTATGATTGATGCCTCACCTACTTATCTCTATGCAGTCTAGGCTCCCTCGCAGCCCCGCAAGGACCAGGGTATGAGAGTGCAGGATGGTGGTCTCTGCCCGCATCCCCGCAAAGGAACTTTTGTGTGTGTGCGGGGATGTGGGAAAAGCAAAAATGTGGTCTCATGGACTGCATAGAGAGAGCTCATATGATTGAGAAGGCGGCATGAAACTTTCATGGTATATACAATGATTTGAATGGTAATGTGTTCATATTGTTAGCCTCTTGATCAACTGCAATATAAAGGATGAAAGAAGAATGAAGATAGGTGTAAGTAATGCAGTCATGTAGGATGAACCTTCTTAGAAATTCAGGGAAGACATCTATTGGGTATTTCATTTGGTGTGATTGTTGCCTCACCTATTTATCTCTATGCAGTCCAAGCTCTCCCACAGCCCTGCAAGGACCACAACATGAGGGCGTGGGATGGCGGGCTCTCCCTGCATCCCCGTGAAGGAACTTTTGTGTGTGTGCGAGGATGTGGGGAGAGCAATTATTGCTAGATATGCACAAAATAGATTTGTTGGAAAGACTTTACAAACTTTTAACCAAATGCAATTGGTAGGTGTAAAGCCAAATTCCACAACCTTTGCCAGCATCCTTCCTGCCTACGCCAAAATGGGAGGATTGGAACAAGGTATGGACATCCATCAAAAAGTAATGGATAGAGGAATTTTGTCAGATGTTGTAGTTTCAACTACCATGGTAGACATGTATGCAAAATGTGGAAGCATTGACAAGGCATGTGAACTGTTTGGCAGAATGCCTCAAAGAGATGTCATCTCATGGAATGCAATGATTGTGGGATATGCACAAAATGGATTCTTTGAAAAGGCTTTAGAAACTTTCAAGCAATTACAATTAGTAGGCGTAAAGCCAAATTTGACAACCTTTGCCAGCATCCTCCCTGTCTATGCCAAAATGGGAGCTTTGGAATAGGGTATGGACATCCACCATAACATAATGGAAGGGGGAATTTTTGTCAGATATTATAGTTGGAAATTCTCTAGTAGACATGTATGCAAAATGTGGAAGTATAGATAAGGCACGTGAACTGTTTAATGGAATGGCTCAAAGAGATGTCATCTCTTGGAATGCAATGATTGCAAGATATGCACAAAATGAATTTTTTGAAAAGGCTTTAGAAATTTTCAAGAAAATACAATTAGTAGGTGTAATTCCAAATTTGACAACCTTTTCCAGCATCTTGCATGTGATATCATAGATACCCGCTTTCCCACAAGCACTTCAAGTCATGCCTACGGTGATGCAGGGCTTTCCCGCATCAACTCAGGCATGACTTGAAGTGCTTGCGGGAGAGCGGGTGATGCGGGGGTATCTAATTCTTGAGATAAATGAAGAAGCAAGCCAAATTTCCATAGTATATTTGTGCAAAGCCATATTTTTGGGAAAGCCCTGCATCACCTACTCTCTCACAAGCACTTCAAGTCATGCTTGCGGTGATGCGAGAAAGCCCCGCATCACCATAGGCATGTGTTGAAGTGATTATGGGAGAGCGTGTATCCATGATATCACATTTCTTTGAGGCATTTTTTGAAACAGTTTGCTTGCCTTGTCTATGCTTCCACATTTTCATGTATGTCTAGCAGGGCACTTGTAACTACAACATATGACAAAAACAAGGATCACCGAGTCTAATACACTTACTTGGGACTGTGCATTCTCAATGTATCTTATTCTTGTGGTTGTGAGGTGGAAGTTTTGACTGTCCAAGTGATGGGTTTAAAATTTTCACAATCACGATATGGTGGTCATTATGAGAGGACTATTATAGTATAGTAAAATGCCAAACAAAGATGATGAAAGGATAGTGGCCATTTTGATTAAGTCAGTGACTTCACAAATGCTGAAGGGACAATCCTAGTATCTTTGTTTTGAAGGTCAATAATTTCAATGTTGGAAGACAGCGCTGCAGATTCTTCCATGCCATCAACTTTAGTAAACAACACAATTGGCTGAAGGAGCTTCTCATTTTACACAATGCAGTTCACCAAGCTCATTAGAAGCTACACATAAGTATAACAAATTGAAATATGAACCTGAGAATGAATGCATATGAGATCATTCTTTACCTCCAAGTGGGACCCTTAGTCCTCAAGACATTATTAATACAATGGTATGTTTTCAAGGGAAATACTTTCAACCTATAGGGACCTTACATTATGACATGAATGGAGGAAGTTGTCTAGCAGTCTAGGGTGGTGATCTTCATGAGTTTTGTGTCAATAGTGATTTCAATAAGCTATGTTTCATATGCCCTATATGGTTGTTAAATGCTAAGGAATGATGGAAATTTCTTCAAGTGTTATGCAAGGCCATTGAAATCAACGATCTGTCCTCTATGTCATTTGCACATGGTGATTGAGAACATAGTGAGTAAGAAGTAAAAGAGCACTCGATCATAGCACTGCAAAATGGTCATGAGTTATGCAATGAACTTTACTGTTTTTTTTATCACAAAGGAGATCAAGATAATAACCAACATACTGATGTGCACAGAGAATGTTCATGGAGGAGTGAAAACTTCCTTACAAAGTAATTACCACAGTAGAGTTTGAGGTGAATTGGACCTACTATTTTATGTTGATATGGATATGTTCTAACCTGTAGTTAATTGTTGTAGCATAACAAATAGGCTAAATAGTTGTTATACCATTGTTTCTAATTCAAAATTGCTATACCTTATTTTAGGAACAAATCATAGGGGGAGTCTATATATAAGACACCTTGTTTTAAATTCAAAATTGTTGGCTCTTTCACAATTGTTTTCTTCATTTATTTGATCTAAGATAGCCTGCTATATAGAAGGTGCTCTCAAAATCACAGTAAAATCATTTATTCTAGGAAGACTATTTAGAATCTTCCCATCATAACAATGAATAAAAGCATCAGTCATTAACCTGAACTTTGCAAGAGTTTCATAAAATTCTACTTTTCCACTCTCTTTTCCATTCTAAATTGTATTCCCAATTTCATCTATGAAGAACTTCCTCAACCTGTAGATCCTGCTGTTAGCCATAAATTTACCAGGTGTCAAGGATAGCTTCAAGTTTTTACCCAAGCAGCAATTGAAAAAATTTGGCCTTACCAGATACAATGTGTTGAAAAGCTCTTTGAAGTTATTCTAGAAAAGAGTTCCTGAGAGTATAATGCACAGTTTTGAATTAATCTTTTTGCATGAGTTCCATTGTATCTAGTAAGGCCAAATTTTTTGAATTGATGTTTTTTGTCAAAATTTGGCCTTACCAAATACAATGGAATTCATGCAAAAAGGTTAATTCAAAACTATGTATTATACTCTTAGGAACTCTTTTCCAGAATAACTTCAAAGAGCTTTTCAACACATTGTATCTGGTAAGACCGAATTTTGTCAATTGTTGCTTGGGTAAAAACTCAAATCTATCCTCAACACCTAGTAAAGTTATGGCTAACAACATGATCTACAGGCTAAGGAAGTTCTTCATAGATGAAATTGGGAATAAGAATGGAAAAGAGAGTGGAAAAGTAGAATTTGATGAAACTCTTGCAAAGTTCAAGTTAATGACTGATGCTTTTGTTCGTTGTTATGATGGGAAGATTTTGAATAGTCTTCCCAGAATAAAGGATTTTACTATGATTTTGAGAGCATTTCTATACAATAGGTTGTCTTAGATCAAATAAATGAAGCAAACAATTGTGAAAGAGCCAGCAATTTTGAATTTGAAATAATGGTGTCTTATGTATAGACTCCCCCTATGATTTACTCCTAGAATAAGATATAGCATTTTGAATTAGAAACAATGGTATATGAACAACTATTTAGCCTATCTGTTATGCAACAACAATTAACTATGGGTTAGAACATATCCATATCAACATAAAATAGCAGGTGCAATTCACCTCAAACTCTGCTCTGGTAATTGCTTTGTAAGGAAGTTTGCACTCCATGAACATTCTCTATGCACATAGCCAAATATTTAAAGTTCTTAACCAAAGCTCCAAAAATGAGTATATTGTCATTGCATGACTCCTACTTTTGCTCTGAGTATGACAATACCTAAGCTTCTAGTGTTTCTAGATGAAACCTATAGCGGAAAAGTGCAGTCTCCATCTGAAGGAACCATCTTCAGAGTTCTTCCCTGAAATGAGGGTTGAAAACATTAGAAGAAAAGAAATACCATAATTCTAAAGTAACAATTTGTATCAAGACAAATGTCAGAAAGTACAATTAAAAAGATAAATCCTTACAATTGGACCTCAAATTAGACCAAGCAGATTTATGATTTTATCTATAGAATGTAGGAACTTTCTCTGTTGGAGCTTCATGACCTCAAATTGGATCTCAAATTGGACCAGTAGATTTATGATTTTATCTTTAGAATGTAGGAACTTTCTCTGTTCGATATTCATGACCTCAAATCATATCTAAAATTGGACCAACAGATTTATGATTTTCTCTGTCCACTGACATTTATATTCCTATACTCAGGTTCTGCTTCCGAGTGAAAACACCTAGAAGTGTTTTAGACCTGCTCAAGGTACTCTCCAACCTGGTTATGTCACTGATAGCAATCCAAGTTTGCCTGAACCGACCATACCTAAATGTTGCATCACAATCTATTATTCCTGCACATAAAAATGCCACATATTAACCCCTTCTAGATAAAACATTTGATCATCATAAAACCATAATTAATAAATCACTTCAATTTTAGAAAGAATTTGATGTCATTTACTATAAAAACAAAAGCTGTATAAATCACAAAAAATCCATGAAGCCTCCTATATGTATCTTAAAGCAAGTTTACAGGGTGGGTTTCAGCATAAGAAGCTTTCTACTACAACTCTCAATGAATGTATTATAAGAAGAAAACAAAATTCTTCACACTCGAAGTAATGCAGTCAAACATTTATTTCAAAAGTATGTTAGCAGGAGTTAACTAAAAATAAAATGATTTTTTGCTTGGTTTCTTTTATCAATATGCCATGTGGAAATGGAATAATCACTAAGAAACCCTAACAATAAAAAATGAAGTAAAGGTTTAAGAAAGGAAATTCCAATGTACTATTGTGTAATGGTGATGAAGGCACTTATATGAGCATGACCTGCATACAAATCCCTGCCATTGAATTATCATCCATCCAAAGAGAAAATAAGCAATGTAAGGATTTGAGCAATATTAGTCCAAAGGATTATGTTGTAATGGTAATGGAATCACCATAAGAGCATAACCGAGGAACAAATTCTTGTGAATGTAATTATGTGATCCATAACTTGATTGGTCATGTGGCACAGTTGTGCTATAACAAATACAAGATGCATTCGTGTGTGACCCAGTTTAATGTGGTTATGTTGTGTTAGAAATGGAGGCACTCATATGAGCACAATTCATGTACAAATTAATCACTGTCATCACAATTAGGTGTCAATCATCATTGGGTGCATTCAGGTTGACTCAAGTTTAATAGGTTACAATGTAATGATAGCATGATCCAAGAGTGGTTACCTCTTGCTACAATAAAGAGCCTATAACTCTGGTTGATATGGAAAGTGGTTGTGTTATATCAATTATGTAGTGCATTCAAGCACAACCCATGTTTAATGGGCTATTCTAAAGAGTGATTAAGATTTTCTAAACCTTATAAATGTTACTTAAAAGTGTATAGCTTAAACTACAGACCAAGTTTGTTACATACTTGAATGCAATCTTGGGATACCACAAACTATAATAATGTGATCTGTTAATAACCATTATGGGAAGTATTAAAGCAAGACCCATGCTATATAGGATACATTTCCCTGATCAAGTTTACATACCTTAATGATCAAACACAAGCTTCCCACACACTCTAGGATACAATCCAAGATCATACCACACCCTGTCAAGACAACTAATTTTTTGATCCAAGATTTAAGGTTGTTTTTTAATACCAACAAAAGTATTGGTAAGAGCATGACTAGGGTACAAACCTTAGGCCTCCATAGAAACATAAACCATAACTCTAGCGGATTAGTGAGTTTGTAATACTAGAAAGATTGAGACATTGTAGCCAATAACAAGCACACTATGTAGCTCAATGACATTTGTAAATGCAATCTATGGTAAGAAGAATGATAGTCACTTGAGGTGTGACAGTCAAAAAGAGGTTGAGCAATGACAAGATAATAAAGCTCAAACCTTACATAGTAAAGTGGAGATTTTAACAGTGTGTTTCCTTACCCCCTTGCTGACCTTAAGGGTTTTTCAAATGCTATTGATAGTGTTAGACAAGGCAAATGCAATCAAGGAATGATTGTCCAAATGAAGTAATAGTGGTAATCACAGGTTCATTGTTTCTTCTTAGCCATTGTATAATGGAGGTAGTGGATTTCATATTTGAGTAGTATTTTGAGACTCATCAAAGATGGGAGAATAGTGAATAATACCTTGTGGACTATGAAGTAGTGATAATGAGGTTTAAGGACCTTAAGACCCACAATACCATGAAATAATGAGTCCCATGTAGTAAGTAGGCAGTCTATAGGGCATGGTTTGATTTTATAGAAGGATGCTCATGAAAGGAATCTTCAAGTGACAGTGAGTGAGCTATTTGAGATTACAGCTAAGGTACAATATCCAGTCTTGAAGGTAGTTAGCAAAGAAGTAAATATGCAAGAAAATTAAACCCTACACAGAAAATAATTCACTATGTTATCTTGCATAATGCCTTGAGTTTTAAGACAAAAATCTCATTGTATCTTGATGAATGTAGTGACCTTAATAGTCAATCACTGGAAACCATGATTTTAAAACATGTTATTCTGCTTATGGAGGTAGCATTTTAAGCAAGGTAGTGAATAGTGGTTTGGAACAATCGTAGGTATGAAGGACTTGCTTTATATGAATACTATGTAGTCTAGCTTAAGACAACGTTCTTAGAAGAGATTGAAGGTGGATTATGGAACTCAAGGGTTACCATGATAAAAGATTGAAGCAAATACTGAGATCTATTTAAAAGCCAGTGTCATGAAGATATTAAAGATGTCACATGTAAAACCCTAGCAACTGGAGTAACGAATACAGTACCAAAGAGGATAGTGAGTTGGGGCAGATTTAGGAGATCTCCACATTATCTAATCACAGGTAAGTACATCATTTATTTTTTTTTAAATTAAAAGGAATCATTCTAAGCCCTATATAGGATACATTGATACTTTAAAAGCATCTGAATTGGGAATTTGAGATTATGCAAATATATGTCAATTAAACACCTGGATTAAAAACAGTAGCACGAACAATGTAACCCTTGTTGAGAAGAGCAAGAATGAGATAAGTAGCAATGAGTCCTATGCCTCCTATCATGCACATCTCCTTACCATTCCATGTCATTCTTTACTGAAACACTTCTCCATTTTGGCAGGCTATGCCTAAACTAAGGTTTGGACGAAGGTTTTAGAGTATGTTTATTAAAATGAAAACTCCATTTTGGTGGGCTACGCCTGAAAATAAGATTTTGACGAGTATGCTTTAGAGTATTTTAGCAGGCTATTGATTTTTTATTCCTTAAATGATTTATTCAAATGGATTGTGATAAATAAATGACTAACTATTTAGTCATTTTTATTTGTGTGACTAAATAATTTTTTAGTCAACGACCAAATTAGTCATTTATTTACTCATTTATAGCTGAGTTGCAAAAAATTAGTAGAATTTAGTCATTTTTAGTTGTTGTGACTAAAAGTTTTAGTCACTTAGTCATTTATTTGCTAAAATTCTACTGGTGTGAGTAGGTTAGCTAATTTAGAACTTTAAAAAATAATGGGTTGTGATTCTACTCAAGAAGTTTGGCATAAACCTAAAACCATCTATGAAGGAGATAAGAAAGCAAAGTAAGCTAAGATGCAGATCTTCAAGAACAGATTTGAGAATCTAAAGATGTCAGAAGATGAAGACATTGTTGGATATATGCTCCAGGTGAATGAAGTGGTCAATGGCATTACCCTATCTTGGTGGAGAAGTGAAAGAAGATGAGATTGTGAAAAAGATTCTGAGATCTCTTCCCAAATCTTACAGTCATAAGGTATCTACCATTGAGGAGAATGCAGACTTGGAAACATACACTATAGACAAATTGTTTGGTACCCTTACTGCCTTTGAAATGAGAAATTTTGGCAGTGATGCTCCAAAGAAAGAAGTTGCTTTCAAAACTAGTATAAAGACCAAAGAAGAAGTTACTAATGAAGATGAGAGCTATGATGAAGTTGAAGCAAATTTTGTAAGAAGACTAAAGAAAGGCACTGGAAAATACAAAGGTAAGTTACCCTTCAAATGTTTTAATTGTGGAAAGGTTGGTAATTTTGCTTCTAAATGTCCTTTCAAAGAATCAAGGGGTAATAACAGGAGAGACAAGTTCAAGAGAAGTTTGTATTCTATAGAAAGTAATTATTCTTTAGAAAATGAGGATCATGATGATTCAAATGATGAAACACTTTTCATGGCCCTAAATTTTGGTAACAAAAAGGATGATGCTAGAACTTGTGAGAAGACTAATACCTTCCAAACAAATCAAAACAATGAAAGATCAATGGTTGTATGGACTACCTTTCATGCAAAAGAAGAATCCAAGGCTTAGGTGATTGACAGTGGATGCTCAAATCATATGACTGGTGACAAGGAGAAGTTTATCAGCCTTGAGAAGTGGGATGGTGGTGTTGTCTAGTTTGGTGGTGATGAGTCAGCACAAATCTATAGAAAAGGTGCTAAAACTATTAATGGAAAGAATAGGACTGAGAATGTCCTCTATGTCAAAGGGATCAAACACAATCTTCTTAGTGTCAGTCAGATGTGCAACAAAGGGTATAATCTCACCTTTCAAGCCAAAGGTTGTGAGATCAGGAAAGTAGGATCCAGAAAATTAGTGGCAGAAGGTATCAAGAAATATGGTGATATCTATCACCTGAAGGAGGTAAATGGAAGAACATGTTTGTTGGATCATTCTAGTGAATGTTGGCTATGGCATAAAAGAACGGGACACAACTATTTTTTTAATATGGTATAGATTAGTTCTACTCATGCAGTAAGAGATATGTCTAAGATAATCAAGCCTACAAATGCACTATGCAAAGAATGTCAAATGGGAAAGTGTAGACAAAGACAAACTTTAAAAGCAAGGAGTATTCTTCTTCAAATCCATTGGAGCTAATTCACACTAATCTATGTGGCCCTACAAGAGTAAAAAGTCAACAAGGTGAGAGGTATTTCATGTTGCTTATTGATTATTATTCTAGAATGGCTTGGGTTACTTTCATAAGAGAAAAATCACATGCCCTTGATAAATTTAAATTGTTCAAAGCTTTGGTTGAGAATGAAGTAGATGCTAAGATCAAATACTTGAGGTCTGATAAAGGAGGTGAATCTACTTCAAATCAATTTTAAAGATTTTGTGAAGATCATGGAAAATTTAGGAGACATATGTCAACTCCTAGGACCCCTTATCAACATGGGGTAGTGGAAAGAAAGACTGTGATGTTCCCATTTCTCTGACAGTCATATTTGATATGGCTATCACATTTCAAGTGAATAATTGGCTAGAACAAAAAGAGAAGTAACATAAGTGGTTATATTATTAATTAATTTTATAAAGTATTCTAATTTTGAATTACTTTATAAAAGTATTTTATTAAGTTGCTTAAGTTAGCCCAAAAACACATTATAAAATAAAGTGGTATTGTGTACACAAAAACTATTATTTAATAAAGTTCAAGTGTGATCATGTACATAAACACCTTCATTTAATAAAATTAGGCTAGACCTAATTGAAGAAGGTTTTACAAGGAATATCTGGGAGTCATTTGGATATCATTGAGTTATGTTGTTTTGTCTTGAAGATAAGGTTTTGGTTTCATCTGAGTTCAAGGAGATGATCTGATGCAGAGGTGACACAAGGGAAGCAACACACAAGAGTTTCCTCTACTGTCCTTTGCCCACTCACCCACTTCAAACAGCCTTCAACCAAGCAACCAAAGGCACATTCAAGGGTGTATGAAGGATTTGGTATCCTAGTGATGGCTCCACCTTCTAGGCTTCTCCAACACCTTAGGACAGATCAACAAACACCTTCTATGCAGTTGGTTTGATCTCCAACTTCCCAAAACTCTTCAACCTATCCTTGACTAGTAAGGCTACTAGCCCTCCAAACTAGGTTTTCTCAACAAAACTTGACAAAATCCCAAATGACCAGGCAAGAAAATGATGGTTTTAGATACCCTCTATGGAACCCTATCAAACTCCCAAGTCTCCTGTTCCAACTCTACTCCAGCAATCCAGAACACTCATTTGGTCTTCTAGGCCTAATTGATCAATTTACGCTAGGTTACAAAGCAAGTGCTCAAAATTGGGTGCATAGGTCAGGGGCAAGAATTTGGAATGCTTCTACCATGTCCCTACAACACAAATCAATCATTTATTTGCTCACCCTATCAGGATTCTATCATCTACAACCTCAAATAGCATGAATTTGGCCAAATACAATGAAATACTTGACCTAGGGCATCACCTTAAAAATTGAAAATAGTATCTCCCAGCAAAATGCTTTTGGAATCCTATAATACACATCCCTAGCCTACATTTCACTAGTTTTTGTGAATTTTCACTGGTGGGAATGCATTTTAGGGCCAAATTTCTATGGCTGCCCTAGAAAACAAGGTTTCTACATCTATTTTGAAAGAAAAATCAATAACTTTTGATCCCGACCACTTTAGGACCTCAAACTAGTTTCATTGGAACCCTGACTCCAAGCACTTTCAGAAAAATGACATTTGCACACGTGAAAAGTCTGTACAGTCCATACACAGCGAGAAAAGCAAGAAAATTTGTTGTTTTCTATAGTTTCAATGCCCCAAAACTCCATACCAGATGTCCTCTGCCATACAGGAGTGAGTTACCATGTTTTTACAACCATTCCAGTTAGTATCTAACTTCCAAAGATAGATTCAACCGCCCAAACCAAGTTTCAACCGGCCAATGTGTCATTGGCAACATTGGCAACAATAGACATTATGGAGTTTTTCCATTTTCCAAAGGATGGCAATTTGTTTTACTTGTCCAATGGAATCAAACCACCATCATACTCCTTAGACCATGCTAAGACACTAAGACAACTCAAACAAACTCAAAAAGCCAATATTAGACCTTCTAGGCGTAAGTGGCACAACTAGGTCCAAGTGGACTAAGAAGGATATGAGGTTTATAAAGTTACCCCAGACCTCTTGACCACACAAGAATAGACCTTCCAACATGGCTATGAAAAGCCTTATTACAAAACACATCAAACAAAACTCAACTTATCAAAGATGCTATCAAAATGCTTGTAGGGATCAAGCTGCTCCTAGGTGCCCTACACCATACACCCACTGTCAAACAAAACTCAAGTCTCTTGAGTTGGAATGGTGTCAAATGTGAAACCTGCCTTCTCAATGTCTGCTCTACTCATCCAAGTGGCATCCTCCTGAGGTTTGTGTAGCCACTTCACCAAATAGTCATGATAGGTGTGCCTTCTAGTTTGTTTTGCAATCCTCTTGTCCAAAATGCACTCAATCTGATCAGGAGATGAAGGAATGAGTTCCTGGAGTGTCTGATCAGTGTGATCTTCTTCAACAGCAGTCTGAGGATCAGTTCCTTTATAGGGATAAAGGTCTGAAACATTAAAAATAGGAGACAAAGCAATGCCATCTAGAAGTCTGATTTTGTAGGCATTTTCTCCACATTTCTTGAGCACTTCACAAGGCCCAATCTTCTTCATGAGCAGATTGGTATGTTTACCTATAGGGAGCCTCTCCTTCTTCAGATGGACCATTACCAAATCACCTTCCTTGAACTGCAAATCCCTTCTTTTCCTGTCAGCAAACTATTTGTACTTCTGTGAAGTGGATAGCAATTTCTATTGTACTTGTTCATGGACATCCTTCATGACTTGAACAAAGTCTTCAGCCAAGGCACTGTTGTTTTCTAGTCCTTTAACCTCCCTTAGTTCCAAAATACCCCTTGGGTGAGTGCCATAAACAATTTGGAAAGGAGACAAGCTGGTGCTTCTATTGACAGTGTCATTGTATGAGAACTCTGCCTGAGCCAAAATGGAATCCCAACTAGCACCCTGCTCCTTTGTGAGGCATCTTAGGAGGTTGCCAAGAGACCTATTAATCACCTCTGTTTGTCCATCAGATTGAGGGTGATAGGTAGATGATAATGACAAGTTTGTACCTAGTCTCTTCCATAGTGTCCTCCAGAAGTGTCCTATGAACTTGGGGTCTCTGTCTGATATTATGGGCAAAGGTAAACCATGTAACCTAACTATTTCTTTAAAGAAAAGACTTGCTATGTGTGAGGCATCATGTATGGTTCTACATGGGATGAAGTGAGCTATTTTTGAGAACCTATCTACAACCACAAAAATGCTGTCATGACCATTCTTTGTCCTAGGCAAACCAAGTACAAAGTCCATGCTTATGGAATCCCAAGGCTTTGAAGGAATAGGTAGAGTGTATAAACCTACATTTAATGTATGCCCCTTTGCTCTTTGGCAAATTTGACAAGTTTAAACAAACTTCCTTACATCGGTTGGCAATTTTGGCCAAAAATAGTACCTCCTAACCAATTCTAGGGTCTTATCAATACCAAAGTGGCCTGACATGCTACCACAGTGCTTTTCCCTGATTATATTCTCTCTAACAAACCCCCTTGGGATACACAACATGCTACCCTTGAAAAGATATCCATCTTGCAACAAAAAATCATAAAAATCAGTATTATACCTTCCTGTCATGGCCTTGCAAGAGAGGTATGACTCTTTGAAGTCTTTATCTGCTGCATACTGATCTTTGATGGCATGAATATCTATACTTTCCAACTGTATGGTCTGCACAACAAGATTCCTCCTACTTAAGGCATCGGCTACCTTATTGGCCACTCCCTTCTTGTGTTTTATGGAGAAGGTGTATGCTTGGATGTACTCCATCCACTTGACATGTCTGTGATTTAACTTTTGCTGCCTGTTCAAGAAGCTCAATGCATGATTATCAGTAAAAACTATAAATTCCTTTGGCAATAAGTAGTGTCTCCATTTCCTTAATGACTGAACCATGGCATATAATTCTAGATCATAGGTGGAGTAGTTCTATTTTGCCTCATTTAACTTCTCACTAAAGAATGTTATAGGCCTCCCATCTTGACTTAGGACTCCCCCAACAACCCTCTTACTTGCATCACACTCTACCACAAAGACCTTGTCAAAATTAGGTAGCACTAGGACTGGTTTTTTTGAAATTTTTTTCTTTAATAGTTCAAAGGCTTGAGTGGCCTCATTTGTCCACACAAATACACATTTCTTGCCCCCTTTTATGGTGTCAACAAGTGGAGCACAAACGCCACTAAACCCTCTAATGAACTTTCTATAAAAGCTACACAAACCATGGAAACTCCTTACCTCCGAGGCTGTTGTAGGTGTTGGCCAATTAAGAATGGCTTCAACCTTACTTGGATCCATTTTTAGGCTGCCCTTGGAGATGACAAACCCCAAAAATATCAACTCTTCTTGTAGGAAGACACATTTGTCAAGATTGATTCTCAACTTCTCCTCTTGAAGCCTCCTGAGCACTTGATGGATATGCCTTATGTGATCTTCCTTGCTGTCACTAAAAATTAGTATATCATCCAAATACACAACAATAAACTTGTTAAGGAAAGGTTTTAGCACTTCATTCATCAATCTCATGAAGGTGTTTGGTGCATTTGACAAGCCAAAAGGCATGACAACCCATTCAAATAGTCCTTCATTGGTTTTGAAGGCAGTTTTCCACTCATCCCCTTCCCTTATTCTGATTTGGTGGTAACCACTTTTTAGATCCATCTTGGTAAAATACTTAGCCCTACCCAAGCAATCCATTAAATCTTCTATTCTAGGCATTAGAAATCTATACCTGATAGTAATCTTATTGATGGCCCTGGAATCAGTGCATAGTCTCCATGTTCCTTCCTTCTTGGGTGCAAGCACTGCAAGTACTGCACATGGGCTAATACTCCTCCTGATAAGCCCTCTATCCAACAAGTCTTGGATTTGTCTTGCCACTTTAGCATTTTGCTCTGGAGTCAACTTTTATGCTACTTGGTTTGGTAGGGCGGATCCAGGGATGAGATCAATGCAATGACTAATCTCCCTCTTTGGTGGAAGTGCATCCTTACTCTCATCGGCTATCACATCATGAAACCTTTCCAACAGTTCTTCCACTTCCTTTGGTCCAATCCTCCTAAGAGGTTGCTGCACTTTGGCCTTCTTGGGATTCACATCCTTGGGCTTGAGGACTACTGCAAAGCATGGCACTTTCTCTTCCTTGAAGTTAGCCAAAAACTCTTTTTCACCTACCAACATAACTAAACTAGAAATGACTTTCTCTTTGCAATCATCAATCAAAGGAGTCATTGTAAACTTTTCACCATTCTTGGACAAAAGAATTACATTGTTCTTACCATCATGTTGGGCACTTGTGTCATGTTGCCAAGGCCTTCCAAGAAGAAGGTGGCATGCATCCATATCCACTATCTCACAAAGAACCTTATCATGATATTCACCTATCTTGAATTCAACCCAACATTGCTCTTTCACCACAATTTGTTGTTCCTTGGTTAGCCAAAAGACTCTATAGGGGTTAGGATGAGGCATTCTTTCCAATCCTAACTTAGTCACCATTTCATTAGAAGCCAAATTTTTAGAAGAACCTGAATCAACTATTACCTTACACACTTTTCCTTTCACCTTGCAAGTGGTTCTAAACAAGTTGTTCCTTTGGGGCTGCTCCTTGGTGACTGGCATGATGAGTGATCTATTAAACATGATGCATTCTCCACTCTCAGGTGCTATAGACTTGCAAGAGGTTGTTTGGTAACTTGTGGTGTTTTGACAGTCCTCTTCTTGAAGGAGTTGTACTCTTCTTTCTTTCTAATTTGCAACAGTGTTTCCCATCTCCTCCGGGCATCTAAAGGACTGATGTCCAATCTGATTGCAAGAGAAACACCTTCCAGTAAACACATTGGGACCTCTGCCCCCACTTCTTCCTCTGCCATTACCTCTCCCTCTAAACTAACCCTTATCAGCACTATTTTTATCAGCCTGCCCTTGGCTTCCTTCTTGTGATCCGCCACCTTGGAGTCTAGAGAAAATATCTCTGTTTTGAAATCTGCCTCTGCTCCTAAAGTTCTGATTTCCTCTACCTTTGCTACTATTGTATGAATTGCCTTTTCTTCTTTTTTTATCCTCAATTCTCAATGCCATTTGAAAACACTTATGGACTGTTTCTAGGTTAAAGAGAGTTAATTCATCTTGAATGGAGAACTTAAGGCCATTGAGATACCTTGCAAGCTTCTGTTTTTCATTCTCAAGCATCTTGGCTTTCACTGTCCTCTTGTGAAACTCCTCTGTGTAGGTGCTCACATCCATGTCTTTCTGTCTCAAGTTGTGCAACTTCTTGTTCAAGTTGACCTCATAATCCTCAGGGACAAATTGCTTCTTGATTTCAAGTACCATCTTCCTCCATGTAGAGATAGGATTCCTATCATCTTCTATCCTCTCATTTTGAATAAAATTCCACCAACTCAAGGCTGGCCCTTTCATTCTTGATTTGGTAATCCTCACTTTCTAATTTTTTGCCACTTCTTCACATTCAAAATAGTTCTCCATTTCCTCAATCCAATCAAGGCACTCCTCTAGATTCATCTTACCAAGAAATATAGGTAAGTCTGCCTTAGTGTCCTTCCTACTCAACTTTCCAAGTGCATCTAGGAATTGTCTCTCTGACATGCCTCCTTGTGGCTCTTCCATAGGCACTTCTTCTTTCTCATCTTGATCCTCTTCATCTGAATCCAAGATGATCTCTGATTTCTTCTTCTTATCTTTGTCTTTCTTCAACTTTTCTATCTCAGCCTCCATCCTTCTGTTCTTGGTTGCTTGCTCTCTCACTATCTTTGCCAATTCGGCATTGGTTACCTTTGAAGGAATTCCCTCCTCTTCTTCTCTATCTCCCATCTCTTTGATGGCTCTGATACCACCTGATGTAGAGGTGACACAAGGGAAGCAACACACAAGAGTTTCCTCTACTGTCCTTTGCCCACTCACCCACTTCAAACAGCCTTCAACCAAGCAACCAAAGGCACATTCAAGGGTGTATGAAGGATTTGGTATCCTAGTGATGGCTCCACCTTCTAGGCTTCTCCAACACCTTAGGACAGATCAAAAAACACCTTCTATGTAGTTGGTTTGATCTCCAACTTCCCAAAACTCTTCAACCTATACCTTGACTAGTAAGGCTACTAGCCCTCCAAACTAGGTTTTCTCAACAAAACTTGACAAAATCCCAAATGACCAGGCAAGCAAATGATGGTTTTAGATACCCTCTATGGAACCCTATCAAACTCCCAAGTCTCCTTTTCCAACTCTACTCCAGCAATCCAGAACACCCATTTGGTCTTCTAGGCCTAATTGATCAATTTAGGCTAGGTTACAAAGCAAGTGCTCAAAATTGGGTGCATAGGTTAGGGGCAGGAATTTGGAATGCTTCTACCATGTCCCTACAACACAAATCAATCATTTATTTGCTCACCCTATCAGGATTCTATCATCTACAACCTCAAATAGCATGAATTTGGCCAAATACAATGAAATACTTGACCTAGGGCATCACCTTAAAAATTGAAAACAACATCTCCCAAAAAAATATTTTTGGAATCCTATAATGCACATCCCTAGCCTACATTTCACCAGTTTTTGTGAATTTTCAACGGTGGGAATGCATTCTAGGGCCAGATTTCTATGGCTGCCCTAGAAAACAGGGTTTCTAGACTTGTTTTGAAAGAAAAATCAATAACTTTTGATCCCGACCACTTCAAGACCTCAAACTAGTTTCATTGGAACCCTGACTCCAAGAACTTTTAGAAAAATGACATTTATGCACGTGAAAAGTCTGTACAGTCCGTACACAGCGAGAAAAGCAGGAAAATTTATTGTTTTCTATAGTTTCAATGCCCCAAAACTCTATACCAGATGTCCTCTTCCATACAGGAGTGAGTTACCATGTTTTTACAACCATTCCAGTCAGTATCTAACTTCCAAAGGTAGATTCAACTACCCAAACCAAGTTTCAACCGGCCAATGTGTCATTGGCAACATTGGCAACAATAGACATTATGGAGTTTTTCCATTTTCCAAAGGATGGTGATTTGTTTTACTTGTCCAATGGAATCAAACCACCATCATACTCCTTAGACCATGCTAAAACACTAAGACAACTCAAACAAACTCAAAAAGCCAATATTAGACCTTCTAGGCCTAAGTGGCACAACTAGGTCCAAGTGGACTAAGAAGGATATGAGGTTTATAAAGTTACCCCAGACATCTTGACCACACAAGAATAGACCTTCCAACATGGCTATGAAAAGCCTTATTACAAAACACATCAAACAAAACTCAACTTATCAAAGATGCTATCAAAATACTTGTAGGGATCAAGCTGCTCCTAGGTGCCCTGCACCATGATCCCTTGCAATTCATGGAGAATATGATGAATTGGATGAAAACCCAATTTCATCAATGAGGTGAAATTACTTCAGATTTCACAGTTGAGCTTCAAAGATTTGTTCCACAATTCTTTGTGTTGAATTTATTGATTAATTTTTGATATTTGGTCGGAGACCATTATTGAGTTTATTGAAGATCATTGCATTAAATTGAAGATATTGAAGATTTCATAGAGGGTTTGAAGATTCTTGCTTGTTCAAATTTCATTGAAGATATTCATATGGTTAAGAGCACCAAATTTTACTGAAGGAGGTTATACGCTACTTTGAAGACTTTGCACTAAAGTTAAATGTGGATCGTGGCCTCTTGAATCACTCGCCACCCTCTCCATATGGATTGATTTGCTAGATAGACCAATGCATCCTAGAAGATCAGCAATCTTCCATAACCTGTGACAGCAAACCATTCAACAATCATTCACTTCACAGTGATTAGGCCTGAGACATCAGTAACATGCACAGTGATTACTTTGTGGTAGTGATTACATATTGGAGTTGAATGACATAATCTTTTGGCAGTGAATTCACATCACAGGTGATGCAGCCCTTGGAGCACTTCGTAGGAAGACTTTGGCATCATAAACACCAATAAGGAGGAACAGTTTGTGTTGGGACAACAGATAACATTCAGTATTCATAAATTGATTACCTTGAAGGTAGTGATCAGATATTAGAGATTATTGCAACCATTTATTCGTAGTGATCCAGTCACAATAGTATGGGTATCTATTTTACATTATGTTTGAACACCAATTTGGTATGTAAGTGTTATCTTCATAATTACATTGTAAATAGCAGAATATCAGCACTTGAAGGCAACCAAACTGCTACAGTAGATCAACATCAGCATTGTATTGAAACTTGGCATCCAGTTCGTATGTTATCAGTGGCACATTTACCTTGATTTGTAATAGCATATGGACATTGTAGCAAGATGTGCTTAAAGTCATCCAAATAGATGAAATAGAGATTTGAATTATGAGTAAGTTCTGAGTTGAATGTTTATTCATTACTATCTTTAATACTTGCATTCAATCATTGTAATTTGAAGTCAGATTAGAAGGCTGCCAATATCACTTATTCATATCTTTAATTTGAATAATACGATTATAAACATTTGGCTTGTTCATCAACATATTTATGTTTGTTGGTCAAAGTAAATAGATAAAAATTTGTAAAGGAAAATCAGAATACAGTCTAGGGTTAAAGGTAGGAAAAGATAGCAGACCTAGGGTTTTGAGAAGAAAATTGAAGTGCAGGAAACTAGGACAGAATTGGAAGGATAAAATTTGAAGAATTTGTTAAACCCTAAGTTCGGGATATGACAATAGGACTATGCAAGAGATGTCTAGGGCAATGTTGAAATATTCAAATATGCCTGATATGTATTGGAAGGATGCAGTTCATACTATTGCCTATCTAATTAATAGATTGTAGTTGAGGGTCAACAGCACTAGGACTCCTTATGATAAAATGCTTCAGGATCTTTGGCAGCAAATGCTATATCATTAGAGATGAAGAAGACCTAGGAAAGTTTGATTGAAGAAGTGATGAAGGAATCTTTCTTGGCTACTCAACCAAAAACAAGGCCTATAGATGCTACAACAAGAGGTTGGGAAAGATGATTGAAAGCACAAATGTCAAGGTAGATGAAGACCTATATCAGACCATGCATGAATTAGAGGACTCTGAATCAGATATCTTTCCATGCATTATAGATGAAGAAGAAGTAAAAGAAGAAAAGGAACAAGAACTAGAGAAGATGCCTAAGACTCCAACAAAGTATGTTCAGAAGAACCACTCGGTAGATCAAATCATTGGAGATAAGAATGAAGGTGTGCAGACAAGGAGAAGGCTTGCTAAGACACATGAGCAAGTAAACTTGTGTTTGTTATCAAGAGTGGAACCCAAAAACTTTGATGAAGCCAGCAAGGATGATGGATGGATAAAAGCCATGGAAGAAGAGTTGGATCAAATTGAGAAGAATCAGACATGGGAATTGGTTCCTAGACCAACAAACAAGAATGTTATAGAAACAAAATGGGTGTTCCAGAATAAACTGAATGAAGAAGGTGAAGTTGTAAGGAACAAGGAAAGACTAGTATGCAAAAGATACACACAAGTAGAAGGTATTGATTTTGAAGAGACTTTTTCCCTGGTAGCAAGGATGGAGGCAATCAGAATGTTCCTTTCTCTTGTTGCTCATAAGAACTTCAAGGTACATCAAATGGATGTTAAGTCAGCATTTTTGAATGGTGACCTAGAGGAAGAGGTTAACATTGAATAACCTGATGGTTTCTATATATCAGAAGATCTGGATATGGTGTACAGACTCAAGAAGGCTTTGAATGGCCTTAAGCAAGCACCTAGAGCTTGGTATGCTAGATTGGACAAGTACTTACTTCAACAGGGCTTCGAGAACGGTACTACAGATAGCAATATTTATATCAAGGAAGAAGGAGACATGATATTGATAGTTGTAGTATATGTTGATGACATCATCTTTGGTGGAGATGATGATATGTGTAAAAGGTTTGCAGAGTAGATGCAAAAAGAGTTTGAGATGTCTATGATTGGTGAAATGTCTTTCTTCCTTGGACTTCAAATTACTCAGCTAGATGGTGGTATCTTTATTTCTCAATATGAGTATGTCAAAGATTTATTAAAAAAGTTTGATATGGAGGATTAAAAACCAATGAACACTCCCATGGTCACTGGATGTCACTTGAACAAAGATGATGAGTCTCCAGAGGTGGATCAGACTATCTATAGATATATGATTGGAGGACTATTGTACTTGACTGCTTCTAGACCTAATATTATGCATGCAATATGTGTGGCTGCCAGATATCAATCCAATCTAAAGCAAACACATGAGAAGGTAGTGAAAAAGATATTTAGATATTTGAAAGGAACTATGGACTATGGCCTATGGTATCCAAGAGGAAATGACTTTGATTTTAGTGCATACACTGATGTTGATTGGGTTGGTTGTGTTGATCTAGTAGAAGTACAAGTGGGGGTGCTTTCTTTTTAGGAAGCAAATTTGTTTCATGGCAGAGCAAGAAGCAAGATTTAGTGTCCTTATCTACTGTAGAGGTAGAGTACATTGCAGCAGCATCCCACTATACACAAGTGTTGTGGATGAAGCAAACCCTAAAGGATATCAAGGTATTGTATGATAAGCCTATTTCTATCTTGTGTGGCAATATAAGTGTTATCAATATTTCAAAGAATCCAATGATGCATTCTAGAACCAAGCATATAGCAATCAAATGTCACTTTTTGAGAGACAAGGTTGTAGACAAGGAAGTGAAGCTGGAATATGTTCCTACTAAGGATCAAATAGTAGATATTTTTACAAAGGCTCTAGCAAAGGATACTTTTGAGGATCTCCGGAAGAGGTTAGGGGTAATTTGCCCCATCCTTCTTGCTAGATGCATAGTGGTGCACTTGTCCAGGGGGAGTTCATGTTATATCTTGTTCCTGGACTGATGGTGGCTACCTCTCAAGGGGAGCAATTAGTGGTTGCTGATGTTAGGGGGAGCTTGTTTGTTGCAAGAAGAAGCCATGGCCTAAGAAAGAATGTGCAGGTATGTGGTCTCTAATTGAGGCAATGATTTCCCTTTGTCCTTGATGTCAAAGGGGGAGAAAATCATATATGTGTTGCCATCAATGCCAAATGGGGAGATTGTTACACATACGGTTCATAGGGTTGTCATTGATGTCAACACTATAATGGTGGTGTGATGGTGTTCATGGTTGGATGTCATGTCCTATCAAACAAGAGAAGAAGATATAGATCATGGTTGAATCCAACAAGAGAAGAAGATACAGTTCATGGTTGGATGTCATGTCTCATCCAGTAAGAAAGAGAGAAGATATAGTTCATATTAAAATGGGAATTAAAAGCACAAAGATGATCAAATGTGTTGTTGATACTACTGATGTCCTATAGTATGTATGATCCAAATTCCATGATGATTGCATTAACAAAAGAGTGTTTTGTTGTTGATTCTTTGAAGACAGTGTCACCTTTGTGAAGATGTTCTATACAGGATAATGGAATGCTCCGCATTCCTCCACATGTACATATATGGCCATGTAGTTTTGGAATTATGTTTAGAATGCATTAAAGGTGATAATTCCAAGTTTTTAGATCATTTGTCCTTCCGCTGTGAAAGTTATGCATGATAGAGTACCAACATGTGTTCTGGCAGAGTAAGCTAGTGATGAAGGCCTGTTGGGATGCTCCACATTCCTCCAAAAACAAATGATTACCTTTGTAGTTTTAAGGACATGTTTATGAGTGTGCATTACATGCTTCCTTGCAGTTTCAAGGTTCTTGGTGGTCCACAACTTAGTTTTTCAAATGACAGCATATTGTAGTGTGTTTTAGATGACAGATTGTTCCCAAAGTTCATGATTGAAGATGTGTGGCACAATTCTCTAATGTGTGGTGGCAAAGGTGTGTTTGGAGATGTTGTATGAGTAATGTGGACTCATCTAGAAGATTTTTCATGAAGATATTTCTTATTTCCAGTACCACACAAGGTTTTTAAGTAGATGTGGTCGTTATGCTTCAAGTTTTCATATGTTTTGTTTAAAGTTGTCTTATTTTCAAATGAGCAGAGTGTGCAAATGTAATTCCTTGATGTTTGAAGCTGTGAAGGATGTTTTGGACCTAGTTAATCAAGTGTTGATGTCCACAAGGCTTGGATCTTCTGCTAGTGTAACATGTGGCTTCACTTAGGACCTATCTTCTACACATTTCATATTGTGTGTTGTCTGGCCAACTTGTAAATGTATTTTTCATGTTGTATTTGGCCAAAAATCAATGTAATATCTATTGCAAGGTGTGCGCCCTTGGTCTCCTTGTGTTGTGCATCGCAGTGCTTGGGTTCACAACAAGGCTTAACCACCTTTCGTGGATTCATTAACTCTGGCGGTTGTATCGAGCATTAACAGGTCGATCTTTTGGTACAACAGCAACCATCTTGCTAACAATTGGTATCAAAGCTTGGGTCATGGGTTCAAACCCCTCGCTTGCACTGGGGTGATTTTTGAAAGGTGTGTGCACTTGGTCTCCTTGTCCTATGCAGCACAGTGCTTGGGTTCACAACAAGGCTTAACCACATCCCATGCATTCATTAACTTTGGCAATTTATCAAGCATTAACAGGTCGATCTTATGGTTTAGTGACAACCGTCTTGCTAAAAATATCATGTATAAATAGTGAATCAAATTGAATAAGGTGAAGTGTGATTTCAATGTGATTGAAAAGTCTCGCAAATAGATAAAAGGAAGAATGAATGCATTATTGGTGAGCGACTAAAGGAGAAAGAGCAGAAGTTGTTGATGCTGTCTTGATTCATCTTGAAGACATATTTGTGATAGTGATCAAGTAAAGAGTGTGTCTGACTGATCAGATCATCAAAAGAAAGTGAGAATAGGTAGAAGTACAATCATCAAAGGTGTGAGCTTCAATGTCAGTTTTCTAACAGTAGAAAGACTATCATACTGTAATCCTTTGTGTGTTCTCAATTCAGGGAGTAGATGCTTCCTTGGGAGTAACCCTAAAGCAAAGTCATTAAGGAGTGTCACATCTCATTTTATGGACTATATTATTATTTTAGATTATTGAACATTTACTATGATTGTTTTACTATGAGTGATTTCACGTGTGTGAAAGTAATTTTTGTAATATTATAAATGCTTGATTTTTAAAAGTTGATTTAATAATTGAATATTATTAGAACAATTATGGATATACATTATGATTGGCTTTGGCTATGATTTTGGGAAACTAACATATTGATGTGGAGTTGAGTGTGACTGAATGCAGGTACTCATCGAAGACAGGAACATGGTTGAGGTAGAGATGTTCTAGCCACTCGACATGAACTGATTGGATGGATAAACCTGATGCATTCACACACTCACATAGTCTCATGTCATATTGCCTTTTGAATGGCTTTAATATGCACAATTGTATGGATAATGAATGTGATTGATGTTTAAATACTTCAAAAAATAGTATTTTAATTGCTACTGTAAGTCCTTTCGAATGCATGATTTAGTCATAAATATATTATGTCCCTTTGAATTACATTAATAGAATTATGTATATTATTAATTATATTATAAATTATAAAAGTGTTTTCTATATTTAAATAAATTAGATTAATAAATATCATTGTTATATTTGTGAATACCTCTTGTTTGATTTAAAGTGATTATGTTTTATTAAAAATAAATAAATTATATTAATAATATGTATTATAATTAGATTTTTAAATAAAGGAATTAAAACAAAAGCTTTTATCATGCAAAACTGGGGAGAGCGATGGTAATAACAGAGTTGATTTGTTTGAAGAAAAAGATCATTGGTTTTAAATGCTAGAGAGGCATGCAAATAGCAATAATCAGATAGTTTTCAAGAAGGAAGAGAGCCAAATATACAAAAAACCCAACGCCAAGATTATATAGGATTCTAAATAAAAACAAAGGATAGAAGAAAGGGAAAAATCACCATTATTCAGAGCGATGAAATGATAGAACAGATCAGCGACAGGAGAGGAAGAAGAATCACAGTGGTAGGGGACAGAATTGACCCTTAGATAGAAAAGGAATCAGGTATTTTTCTTGAGTTTTTCTTTGCAAAGAATTGTTGAGGAATATTTTTAAGTTTTAGGTCTATTAAATTGATTCATGTTTGGTCTGGTATTTTATCCATGTCACCAGCCTTCTTTTTCCTCTGTGTTTAGATTTTGGGATTAACCTTCTTGTCTTGGTGGTTGGCCTAAGTTACCCTTCTATTTCTGTAAAAAGAAAAGACTAACCACCTCCTCCTCTTGTTCGGCCTAGTGGTTAAATTGACTCCTTGTATTGTTGGCCTAATCTATTTTTCCAATGGCCAACTAGTGTTAGCCTAAAAATTAGTTTATGAACATTTAAATATATTTTGTAGCCATTGTTAGTGTTCTCTCATGCCTACATTTATTTTTCTATGTTTTACCTTAGACTTAGCCTTCTCTCCTATTTGATATCAACCTTAACCCATGATGGTTTGTTCTTGCCGATTGATGGCCTGTTCTTGCTGATTGATGGCCTAATTCATTTGGCATGTTTAAACACTAGTGGGTGCTGCCACAATAATGGGTTACACTTTCTGGGACATCCTGATTGTTGCTGAAATCACATATGTTTAGAAAATATAATGAGTTAAGCCTTGAAAGGTTCCATTTAAAGGATTTTAATTGAAGAAGGTTTGATCAAACCCCCTTAGATTCAAACCCCCTTGGATAGAACCCCACTAGTTTTAAACCATACCTATAATGGATTCTCCTCTACACCTATCAAAATGCTGATAAAAAACCAATTTTGATTTATCTTTTGAGGGATCAAATGAATTCATTTAAAATTTATGCTTTGTAGTTATGTAGTCCTTATTATAGGCTTCTCAAAAAATATAATTTTAAATATATTTAATTTGATTATTATATTTATTTTTTATTTCTTGTGAATGTATGTTTTTCACCGAACATCAAGTTCTCTATTCTACACACATGGAAAATTAGTAAATTACTGAAAACAAATTCTAAAAAATACCTAGGCACTAGGTATTGATGTCCTTGTTTCAACAAAAAAAAAAAATTAAATTTTGATACATACAAAAAAAGTTATGTTTTACGGAATACACCTATGTCTAAATTATAATTGGTTTGACTTCAAAAATTAATTAAAAAATATATATTCAACAAAACATTATGAAACCAAATGCATACACTATATATCGATGTTACCAATCTAAATTAAAAAGAATCAGAATTTTATCCTTTGTAGAAAAAAATTTGTGCTATGGAATACACATCACTTAAAAAATACATTGTTTACTATTAAAAACTAGTTATCAAAGGAGATGCAAAAAAAATTACAATTTAACTCCAATTTTCTTTTAAAAATATATTTAGAATCTACAAACAAAATCTCACAAATCACTTGTTTGCATCATCTTCAAATTCCTAATGGTTTAGCAGCTATAGGTGTGAGAACGTGAAGATTTAGTTCAAAATATTGATTTCAATGTCAAGTTTGGCCAAAAAGAGTAACCCATTATTGTGGGATGACCCTAGTCGACTGACTTAAGTCCCTGTCGCAGCTTTTCTTTATTCTTGTTTTTTGTTGGTTAAAAACTCTATTGCTGCCAATTTTCTTGTTCCTACCATAATAGACTTATCTTCTTGTAAATAGAAAATTAATCATTGTTCCAATAGTGTCAAGGGCAGTTAGTTTAACTGAATACTATTAGTCCTATAGCTGTTATTAATTTACCATTGTTGCAATAGTTACCTTACCCCTATTGCGGTGTAGTTAAAATACCTGTTGCAGCCAATTAATTCTATATTAGACTTCTTGTGAGTTCCTGTAGCATGATTTATAGATGTCTATAGCTTGTTATATAAAGTTCTTGTAGCTTCATTTAAAACTCTCTGAAAATAGTTATATTATTACTTAAAATAGAGACAGTGCATTTTTTCTGATTTTACCTATGCTTTTCAAATTAGTTGTGAGATGTTGAAACCATTCTTACATTCTTATTAAATATTATATCAATGAATTGCTTGAATTATGAAACATTGGATAGGAAGTAGTTAACATTAGTTTTCTACAAACTATTAAAACAATGATTTACAGTTAGGGAATATAACCAGATTATAAAATCTATATTTAATTTTTACATTTAAATAAATGAATGATATTCTTATTTACTAGTTGCTTGAAAGTGTGTTTTCGTGAATGATGCAAAGGAAAGGGATTAGAGATGGTTATAGGCGAATATGGGTTGCTATTTATTTTGAAAAGAAATTAGGTTATCTCTTATGTGTGTTTAGGGTTACTTTTGGGCTAGGATGTCGAATGTAGATTATTAGAGATGGCTTTTCCTCTTTTCAGGAATTGAACCTTAAACTATTTTAAATGCTTAGGCCTAAGCTGGGAATTCATTGAAAAATATGAATATTTGTCTAGAAAAACTTTATTTATATATATCTCTACCACATCCTGTTGTAAGATAACATATCATTATTTAGATTTGCACATTAGACTTCAAGTTGCATCAAATGTTCCCTCTTTCCAATTGTTTCCAGGTTGCTAGACGTTTCATGTAGAGCTGAGTTTCCTTCGTGTTATGAAGAGATCCAGGGAAGTGTAATTGCTTCATGGTTGGGTGGAAAAGTGTATGAGCCATGTTCCCATCTCTTAGCTTGCAAGAGGACCATGTGGGTTCATGGTGCCTGGAGAATTTGTTTGATTTATTATACTTATATTAGACATGATTATTGTATCTTGTAATTATCATTGGATGATCTATAGCATGAAAGACAATGGACTTTGTATATTCTTTTATAGTGCTAACACCTAGATTAAGCACATAATTTTTAAGATTTAATAACTTTTATTGATTCATGTTGATGAGATTTATCTTTTACTTGAGATTATGTAATTAAGTGGATTATTTACTTCATATAACTTTTGTGATGGAATGAGTACTTTACATGGAGCAGAAGCTTCCTTAGGAGTGGCCCTAAATCAAAGTTACTTAGAGAGTAATAGCTTCCTTGGGTTATAGCCCCTAAAATAAAGTTATTATTTGAGCTTCATATATTGTGAATTAATTCTCATCGTGGTTTTTCTCTTCTAGGGTTTTCCACGTATATCTAGTGTTATGTGTTGATGTGCATTGTGTTAATCTTTCATGTTCATGTTTATGTTGTAATGATTAAGTTTTGATCTACTTCGAATAAGTTGAAATTGTTAAAAGTGAAAATACTTAGATACTGATTCACCCCCCCTCTCAGTATCTTGGTGTGTTCAACAAAGACAACAAAATAACACAAATTAATATTTTTGTAAATTATTTAAGATGGGTGCCAACACTAGCTCTAGTTGGGGACATGCATCAAACAGGCACAAGTATCTAGAAGAAAAACTAGGGGAAAGCCACAAAACAAGAATGGGACAAATTACACGAACATATTTACCTTTTTTTTATTTTTACTTTTTTCTTATTTCCTAATTTCTTTTCCAAAAATGACTTTTGAGGAAATAGGCAAATTAAATTAATGCAATTAATTACACAAGGCAAGTGCAACATAATTAACCCATATTTAATATTTTCCAATAACCAATGGAATTAAATCAATTTCCCATTTGAATGAAAATCCTACCTATTAAATGCAAAATACTTCATTTCGGAGATAAGATTAAATTCACTTTAATTTTCTTCTACTAGAATAAAATAATGCACTAGAATTTTTTCACTAAGGAAAATTAATCCTTTTTTACTCAACCATAAAATATTTTGCAAACATGAAAAACACACATTTTGAGATAATTTTAAATGCAATTCAAAAGCTACAGGAAATACATGAAAATAACTCATACACACTTTACGGGTTTCCACAACACATGTGGACTATAAAATTGCCACCAATTCAGATCCAAGTTTACACTGAGGTTCACAAGACTCATCTCACACTCAAACCAAGTGAGATAGAGGTTAAAACATAAACTTTTAATCCAAATATGGTCATCTCCAACATAACTGTCATTGAGGAATAACTCTATACCTACATGCTCAACTCAAACACCAAGTGTACCTACTCCACATAATAATAGAACTGAAGCAACATAATCCACCCAAAATGCTATAAAGCATAACATTATATCAAATCATTACATCTAACTATAAATCATCTACAACTAACATGATCTAGGAATAAGATGCATAATAAACTATATTTCATAGTGTTGAACAAATCTAATAAACACAACTATAGTAATATAGTAAAAACAATGAAGCTAAAACATTGTAATGATCTAAAATGCATAGGCTCAACATATGCATCCCATAATGCATAATCATAATCCAATACAAATACAAAACCTCATCAAAAGCACCTTGATGGTCATACAAAACATCTCCACAAAAGCATCCAAAAGACACCATCATAACCCCTGAATGGCACAAAGGACCTCATCAACAAGTTCAGTGCAATAACTCATAACACAAGAATCACATAATACTCTAATAAGTACTAAACACAATGTATATCATATGAATCAAAAAGCACACCAAACAAACACAAGGGTGGGCATTACAATATGTCCTCCACATTGGAACCACATGGAGGGTTTGGTTGAACACTTATTCAATTGAATCTATAAAAAAAAAAATCCCAAAAGGGTGACACAACTTCATGCTTTCACCCCAATATTAATCTTGATAACTCAACAAGGTCATAAGTGAATTTTACAAATTAATGTACAATTAATGGTGCAACTCCTAAATATTTCAACCAAGATCTACCAAGTGAAATATGCAAATCTATTGAAAGTAGTTACAACATGAAATAGCACAAGTACTTCCTTAGATCCAACTATAATTGGTAGCATGAGACATTCTAATGTATATATCAATATCCTATTAGTAATTCTTAATGATACTCTTCAATATGTGTAGAATTTTGGTTCCAAATGATTAGCTACCAAAAATCTTTTCATACTTATGTTTTACTGATTTGAGTATATCTTGAATTATTAGAGTCTTTATCTTCTCAACAATATACAATATAGACCATAATGATTATTTTATAGAATTTCCTCATCAAAAATTTTAATCAATGGAGGAGAAGGAGGAGAGGAAGATGCATCCTTAGTTTTATTGCTCTTACAAAAGTATGTAAATGTGATGTATCCTTAGTTTCTACATGATAACCATCCATAATATATCATCTTCCTTATGTATG
This sequence comes from Cunninghamia lanceolata, assembly GCA_027924645.1. Taxonomy (NCBI): domain Eukaryota; kingdom Viridiplantae; phylum Streptophyta; class Pinopsida; order Cupressales; family Cupressaceae; genus Cunninghamia; species Cunninghamia lanceolata. The sequence goes on from BSBN01000793.1 coordinate 5,103,718, forward strand.
TCATCCATAGTAATAGTATTTTTTACCTTCATATTGTTTGTATGAGAAGGGAATAGATTAGTGTAATTTTGCAAATTCCTATTTACATTTGCATCAAAAACATTCCATTAGCATTAACACCTTTAACATGGATCATGTTGTTATCTATAACATCTTTCACTTTATGTTTTAGACATGATCCATATGCTACTATGCAAGTGCACACACAATAGTACACAATCCCATGAGTAGCTCCTTTCACCATGTCATTTGTGCAACACCAAGAATCATGTCACACAACATGAAATTCACTCCCCAATTAATGTGCAGCCCTTTATATTATGTACCACTCACACAAAATTAAGGATCATATCACATAGATTTAGTGATAATTTTGTCTATATTTTGCACCACACTTGCATCACTATATGTTAGTAAAAATAAGGTGCATAATACAAATCTTGGTATAGAACATCACACATCTCAAAGAATTATGCAACTATATTGCACATATTCTAGAGTTATTTCATGGCATGCCACTTGTTATCACAATGTGTAGCCAAAATCTTAACTGTCAAATTTAGATAAAGCATTATACATTGAAATCCAACTGATTCAACTTCCATAATGGCATTTGCATTCATGATAATGTAAATTATAAATATACATATGTAACATAATATATAGCTATAAGCTAGAAGTGCATAATAGGATAGTTAGGATTAAAAATACAACAATACATCTTCTTAAGAGTGTTCAATGTACCATAAATCCTAGATTAATAAAATAGTATGTTCCCATTACCGTATCCTTCTCTATCTAATCCTCTTGTATCCAAATTACTTCTACACAATTACAACACATTTTGGACCTAATCTAGAACATTTTCCCCTAGATCACTTTGGATATAGATCATTGGTATTAAATTAGTTCATCTTGCATGTTCTACTAAATAATATTAGAGTATCTAAGCCTCAAAATCAAGTGACAAGATCCATTATGTTACCTTCCAATTCATTTTAAATGCATTTAGATGGAGAAGGAGAAAGATGCATTTCACATGATGATCAAAGATGAAATTGTAAAGTCTCTTTGAGAATAATAGAACCTTCTATTCTTCTATTTTACAATAGTCCTAAATTTGACAATTACATCTATTGCTTAATCACCAATTAACTATTTTGATGGTTGAATACCTCTAGATTCCAAGTGAATTTAGATACTTCCATGTTTGAGTGTAAAATAGATGTAGATGTTGTAAACAATTGGTTATATTAGTTAGACTCATATTTCTGTATGAATGTTGTTTTAAAAGAATAAAATATCAAGATTGCACTTCTAAAATTATATTTATCCATCACAAAGTAGTACCAAGACCATGTTCTTTAGGAGTAAGACTAGATAGGAAGAAAATATGAGGCTACTTAGAAAATTTTATTGGAAGCCTTCAAGGATGAATACTATCTTGAAGATGTCTATGATGGATGCTATATTCAGTAGCAACAACTATGCTAAGTACATAACTAGTTTATCTATGCCTACACTAATGCCTTCCATGAACTATGTAAAGTTAGGAAAATTTGAGTCAAAATAATATAGAGTTCTCAAGTATCACATGTCCTATACCCATTGATTCAATCCAAACTAAATCTATCCAAGGTTAAGATGATGGGAGAAGCCCCTACTTGTAATTGAGGAGAATTCAAGACTAAAGGGAAAATGAGAAACATACCCTAAGTTAAATAAAACACCTTCTTTGGATAAGACCAAAACATTTAAGATTAGTGATGGTATGATAAACATAAATCTAGAAACCACTCCAACATAGGGTGCCATGTACAAACGAATCTATTTGTACGCATAGAAGCAAAGGGTTTCCATGAGATAGAGGTGGAGGACATGGACCTTGAAGCTACCTATATTTGTGCAACAACCACAATATCCATGCCAAATGAAAAATAAAATAACTTGTTTTGTTCATGAATATGGGTGTAAATTTGTGAGTGTAATGGAAATTGTTAATTTTTTTTTATTGATGGTAGTAGAATGAGGGACCTCATCTTTGAAGCTACAACCATGCACTTGAATCTACACATAATGTCTCATTCATAGCCTTATAGTTTTGAATGGATCAATTCCTATAGCACTAGAGGTATACATGGAATTTGTTAATACTGCTTCTTATATGGTATTGATCCTTTCTACAAGGATCCAGTATGTGAAATTGTGCCATTTGATTCCATTGACATAATCCTTGGGAACCCCTACCTTCATCATCACCAAGATGGTTACACAAACAATCCTTAGATAATCCCCATATTACTATTAGGAATTTGTAGGTCAAATAAAACCAATTCCACATAATCCAATAAGAGAAAAAGATGCAGCAAATAACCATAATGCAAAGATCAAATGAACAATCAACAAGATAACACAAGATATACCCTAGGAAAACCATCAAGAGGGAAAGACCCAGCCTCCAAAAGCATCCACACTCATATGTATTATTCAATAATAAAGATATTACAATACATGTCGTGAGTGTCCATGAATACCTTTGAATCCATCAAGCACCTCCAATGCATCCTCCTGCATGTGTAGAAGCACGAATCCACACATCACCTTCCATGCTTCACAATATGCACTTACAAGAGAGAGATCAATACAATGACAGCCTCTCACAAACCTCCAATCCACCTACAATGAAATAGCCAACCCACCCAAACCACTAGCCATGTGCTTGCTTTTATAATTCAAGCTCACACAAATACAACTTGTGGTATTGCATAAAACCATGTGTTCCAAAACCATGGATACACAAAACCATTGACCCACTTATTTAATGTTGGTACTATGTTTTTTCCCAACAATTAAATAATACAAATAATAACCCAATGCTACATACAACTTTTACAAGTGGCCTCCAAATAAATATCTAATGTTGTTAAACACATCAATTAAGATGTACCACAAATAAATATTTATTTTACATGAATAAAATAATACAATATTATTCAAGGTGTACATCACCTATTTCCCAACATTCTCCCACTTGTTGTATACATTGCATAAGGGTCAATCAATAAAATACATCATCATAGGCAAACATGAAATCGCATGAATCTCTAGCATGCTCTCATGCTCCATCAAGATACCTACAACAAAATCAAAGTGACCACAATATCAAGCAAGAACTCCTCTCATCCTCTAATGTGCCACCTATGGAAGAAAAGGAACATGCCAAGGTGAAGATGCACCAGTCCAAAGAACACAAGCATCAAATCCAAGTGATAACAAAAGGCTCCAAGATGCTATCAAAGGTAAAAAAACCCACATGACGGGAAATAGTACCCATAGAATATGCTAATACATCCAACCATCCATACCTCATAGGTATCAATAATATCAATAAACTCATGCCAACAACATATCCAACCCATATACTGCAATCACAAGCTCCATGTATAAAACATGTCAATGAAGAACACATACATCCAAGAACTCCCACTACATGGGTAATGTCAAATCTAAAAATAGATCCAAGGCATATCAAGCCTATCAATCAACACTCAAACCAAGGTGTGGCTAAACAACAAGCCAAATTAGTATCAAGAACAATCACAATGATCCACACATGCAAGAGAAATCGTTGCATACTCTCTCACAACATGTCACCATAACTCTCCCAAGTCCAACCATATGAACATGATCCTCCAGGAAGTAGCCATAAGACAAAGAGAGAAAACCTTTAAATCATAATGACCTTCTACAAAAACCTCAAAGGGCTAAGCTATGTCAAGTATGATCTCCTCTACAACCCCTAATGAAAAGCTTCAACAACACCCAACCATTCAATCTCATAAGATCAAATGAACATATGTTAACATGTAACCAACATGGATGTAAGCCTATCTAATCAAGGTAGATCAAACTCATAACCATTCCATAACTAGGAATAAGCCCAATCACATCTCCTAAACTCTTCATAATGAACATCATAAATCAAACCATATGAACAAAGAGATAACCATGCTAATATCCCTCAAATAAACCCTCCATAACCAATAACCATAGCTCAAGATCCATATCTATGAGAAAATAAAGCATAAAGTAAAATGCATCTAAAAGGATGGGAAATACCTCATAGATGATAAACCACCGAGTAGAGCAAGAGTGGGGAATGAGAATACTCCTCCAAGATACACCAAGCCACAATGATTCTCTCCAAGAATAATCTCCTCTAGGTCCATATCGAACTCATATCCATATCCAGGTGTAAGGCTCCTCGGTCTATCTGTTGAAACCTCCAATAAGTAACTATCTCAACAAGTGTCTCTAATCACAAGAGAACTCTAGCCTCACCTAAGTATCCAAGTATCCATAAGCACCTCCATGATCAATCCATTCCAAACTCCAAATGTAAAACCATACTATCATGAAGCTTTGAAGCAAATGAACAAAGTACTCAATACCAAGAGAACCAACAAGATCACTATCAATGCTCCAACTGCACATCTGCATAATCAAGAAGCCCATCATGACATCATGATCTATCCATCTCCTACTAGGAGATCACATGCAATAGTGCATATATTCTATCTCAAGAGAACCTGTATCATGTCAAAACTCTAAACCGATATCAAGAGTCCATCAAGACACAATATCAACTTCTCTAAACAAAGGATAAACATGTCAAACTGACACCTCAACCAAAGACTCAAAATAGTCCTCCATGATAAACCAAGATGTCAACATCTCCAAACACAGGAAGATAACCATCTACTAATAATGGAACTCAAGATGTCAAAGCACTCTCACTGAAACAAGAATCATAATCCAAGAGCCTGTCCAAGACACCCATAACCACTACAGAAGACCATCCATCACAAATGATGAATCCACATCGTTGTCAAATCTCCCATTGAATCGTGATACTGAGCTATCCATGACAACAAAGTAACCATCTCCTAAATGAAGATTATCTATGGCCCCAAACCAATCAAGGAATCTCATTATAACATTGAAACATCTCCTAAAAGGTCAAGTAGAACCATGATCTCCAAACCAAGAAGATAAAACCATCACTGTAAAAATCTCACATAAAACCATGTATCCAAGCTATCCATGACATAGTGATAAACATGCTATAAGTCCTAACAACCGACTATCCAAGCACTCTAATCATCCATCCTCTCATCTCAATGCAACATACCAATGTACAAATGACCACAGACAAGGCCAACGAACAAAGATTGCATAAACATTGAATCAATCTCATGGATATAGATAGTCCACATCCACATCATCCCACTGTAGCCAAGGGGTAGTTAATCCACAAAACTACATAACTTGTAGATCCAAACAAATGTAGAATGCAAACTCATCATCACACTAGTAATATGCAAACTAAGATATCAAAGAAGATAACCTATAGACTCCAAGACTTAAACACCAAATCAACGCTAGATTTGATTTCCCAAACAAGTCCACAACAAGTAACCATAGTAAAGGAACTAATCAAGCATCCTGGAGATAAAAAAACACCCTGAAAACAGTACCACAACACCACCTATAATCATGAATCAAACATATTAGCCCATACCTATCAATCGCATACATAATTATGTCGTCCCAATGCAAAAGTGTACCTACATATCCATGACACCATAATCATCATCATTGTTGTACCTATACTCAACTCCCATTGAAATGAGATTCCAAGTCTCACACATGTATCAACCATGTCCTCTAACCTGAAGACAACCTGTGTACCTATATCCATCTAAGTCTAAACTCTAAAAACACCTGTAAACCTATACCTAGAAGTATCAAATCTAAAAACCTACTATACCATGTTGATGGTCTCATAACAACATGCACTCCCACAAGTTTGTGCCTAGAAAATCTATCTGAATGCACTCATAAATACACCCTTAATCTCAGGCTCCTACAAGTGATCAAACAAGTATCAATCTCTCTCTACACACCAAACTAAAAATCTACATGATCCAAACTATAGTACACTACAATATCTCTCCAATGCCTGTCTGAAATTAAAAATCTGATTCTGTATGCAAAAGTTATGAGCATAAAACTGTCTCAAATAAGGAACAACTATACTTGCCGGAACCGGTTCCACACAGACAGCCATAACTTCTTCAGGTCTTCATGCGGACCTCTGAAAACTTGACTGAAGCATCTCAAGACTCATATCTGCAAACCCTTTAATCCGCATCCTTCGGTTCTCAACCTATCCAATATATTTGCCTTCTTCTCATCACTGTTCTTCACTGTTCCTGACTGAGGCTAAGTTTCTCAATATCCTCAACACACAGCTCATCCAATCCTTCTTGTCAATGTAATATGAGTATGTTGACATTAATGACAACACTGGTTCACCTCATACTTGCAACAATCTCCCCCTTTGTCATTGATGGCAACATATGATGTGAAAAACCATCAAGACAAGAACTTCTCCTTTTTGTCACAGCTCCCCCTATCAACAACAACTTTTCACATGTCTTCTCTTCCTTTACTGCTCCCCCTTTGATCATTAACCACTTGTTTTTCACATGTCTTCTCTCCCCCTTTGACATCAATGGCAAAGGGCTCATACTTGCAATTCTAATACATCAGAATCATACCAGCTGCTCCCCCTTAGTAGCAGCTCCCCATCATCAATCTGGATCACAAGATATGACTGTGATATCCACCGGACTGATGCACATCAGTGCATCCTAGTTCATAACCGGAGGGGCCATGACCCCTAACTTCTCCTGGAGATATTCAAAAGAGTCCTTGGGAAGAGGTTTTGTAAAGATATCTGCAATCTGATCCTTGGAGGGAACATACTCCAATCTGACTTCTTCCTTGTTTACTTGTTCTCTCAAAAAAGTGAAATTTGATAGATATGTGCTTAGTCTTAGAATGCAATACCGAATTCTTAGAAATATTAATTGCACTTGAATTATCACAGAAAATTGTGATAGGCTCCTCATATTCAACTTTAATGTCTCTTAGCATCTGCTTCATCCATAAGATTTGAGTGCAACTACCTGCTGCTGCAATGTATTCTGCTTCAGTTGTAGATAGAGATATTGCATCTTGTTTCTTGCTTAACCAAGAAACCAATCTCTTCCCCAAAAAGAATGCTCCACCACTAGTGCTCTTCCGTTCATCCACATCTCCTGCCCAATCTGCATCTGTGTAAGCATGAAGAGAGAAATCTGGATCTCTAAGGTACCATAGACCATACTCAACTGTTCCTTTCAAGTACCTAAAAATTCTTTTGATTGCCATAACATGAGATTCTCTAGGATCAACCTGGAATCTTGCCACAAGACCAACAGCCTGCATTATATCTAGTCTAGTTTGAGTGAGATACAACAATCCACCAATCATTGATCTATACTTTGTCTGATCTGCCTTTGGAGAATCATCATCTTTGCTTAACTTACATCCGGTTGCCATAGGAGTGTTCACAGACTTTGAGTCTTCCATACCAAATTTCCTTAACAATTCTTTCACATATTTGGTCTGAGAAATGAAGATCCCTTCTTTTGTTTGAGTAATTTGCAGACCCAAGAAGAAATTCATTTCACCAAGCATAGACATTTCAAACTCACTTTTCATCTGATTTGCAAAAGTTTTGCACATACTATCTCTTCCTCCAAAAATGATATCATCCACAAGCACTTCAACAATTAAAATGTTTTCACGATCAATTTTGAAATATAAGTTACTGTCAGCAGTACCTTTGTTGAATCCAATCTGCACAAGATGCTTATCCAACCTTTCATACCATGCTCTTGGGGCTTGCTTCAATCCATACAAAGCTTTCTTCAACTTGCAGACCATATCATCATTATCAGACAATTGAAATCCATCCGGTTGTTCAATGTAGACTTCTTCTTCCAGATCACCATTTAGGAAGGCAGACTTGACATCCATCTGATATACCTTGAAGTCTTTGAAGGCAGCAAATGCAAGAAGTAATCTGACTGCTTCAATTCTTGCCACCGGAGCAAAAGTCTCTTCAAAGTCAATTCCTTCTATTTGAGAGTAGCCTTTGTAGACCAATCTAGCTTTGTTTCTGATTACTTCACCAGCTTCATTTAGTTTGTTCCGGAAGACCCACTTGGTTCCAATTACATTCCTGTCTCTAGGTCTGGGAACAAGATCCCAAGTATGATTTTTCTCAATTTGCATCAATTCATCTTCCATTGCTTTGGTCCAGTTTTCATCATTGCAGGCTTCATTTATTGTTTTAGGTTCAATCTTTGAAATCAGACAACATTCATCCTGATTTTGAGCAACATTCCTTCTAGTTTGTACACCTTTGCTTCTGTCACCTATGATCTGATCTTCAGAGTGGTTCAGTCTTACATACCTTGGAATTTTGGGAGTATCCTGCACTGCTGCTTCTTGATCAGGCTCATTCAAACCTATCTCTTCTTCCTGATTTACCGGATCAGGCTGACTTTGTCTCACCGGAGAGGACTGAGGTCCTTGAACACTGTCTTGGTCATCTTCATCAAACTCATAAAATCTTGAAGGCTTCTCAATTCCTTCATCAACTTTCACATTGGTGCTTTCTATCATCTTCCTCAATCTCTTATTGTAACACCGGTATGCTTTGCTTTGAGTGGAGTAACCCAAGAAAATTCCTTCATCACTTCTAGCATCAAACTTTCCTAGATCTTCATCTCTTTTAATATAACACTTTCTACCAAATACTCTGAAATATTTCACAGTAGGAGTGATGCCAAACCAGAGTTCATAGGGGGTCTTACCGGTGTTGTTTCTTATTTGAACTCGATTGAGAGTGTAGACTGCAGTGCTGATAGCTTCCTTCCAAAACATTTGAGGAACATTTGCTTCCAACATCATTGTCCTGGCAGCTTCCTGGATGGTCCGGTTCTTTCTCTCAACTACTCCATTCTGCTGTGGAGTCCTAGGAGCAGACAACTGTCTCCTTATACCCTGCTTCTCACAAAAGTCAATGAACTCACCAGATGTAAATTCACCACCTCTATCAGACCTTAGACACTTTAGTTTCAATCCGGTTTGATTCTCTACCATAGCTTTGAAGATTTTGAACTTCTCAAATGCTTCTGATTTTTCTTTTAGAAAGGTAATCCACATCATCCGGGAATGATCATCAATTAACAACATGAAATATCTATCACCTTGCAGACTCTTGATTCTTGTCGGACCACAGAGATCAGTATGTACTAATTCCAACAATCCGGTAGAAGACTGATCTTTGCTTTTGAAAGAGACTCTGCTTTGTTTACCTAGCTGACATTCTTTGCACAAACTATTTGTAGGTTTCATCAATTTTGGAAGATCTCTTACGGCCTGAGTATTGCTTATCTTGATGATGTTATCAAAATTTACATGACACATTCTTCTATGCCATAACCAACTCTGATCAATTTGAGCAAACAAACAACTTTAATTTGAACCAAACAGATGAAAGATATTACCTTTTGTCTAAGTACCGGATGCAATTTCAGTTCCGGAGCTTGTAAAGATTCTGCATTTTCCATTTTTGAACCGGAGATCATAGCCTTTGTCCACTAACTGACCAACACTGAGAAGATTGTGCTTCAATCCTTCAACATATAGTACGTTACCTATTTTGCTCTTTCCATCAAAGGAAATAGTTCCCCTGCCTCTAATTCTGCCAGCAGAATTGTCACCAAACTTTACCATTCCTCCTTCATACCTTTCCAAATTCAAGAACTTATTCTTGTCACCAGTCATATGGTGAGAACATCCACTGTTAATAACCCAATCATCCTTTTCTTCCACTTGAGCAGCCAAAGCTTTTTCAACAACTTTGTGATTGACAGATTCAGAGAGTATTGAATCTTCTTCCTTGATGGCAATAAACACCCACTCATTTCCGGATTTGCTTCCTAGTTCTGATTCATCATCTGTTACTCCTTCATTGTCATCTTCTTCATGAACATAATAGCAATTCTTTTGAAACCTTTGTCTGTTAGTATTAGACCTTGCAGATCTTTCCAGACATCTTGAAGCAAAATGACCAATCTTATTGCAGTTGAAACACTTAAAGGGTAGTTTTCCTTCATACTTACCGGATCCTCTTGGCAGTCTCTTTGCAATGAGGGCTTCAAGTTGAGCCGTTTCTGCTTCTTCTTCTTCCATGTCTCTTCTTGCTTGATCATACCATGACATTTTCCTTGATGAGTTTTCTCCCGGATCAAATCTCTGTTTGCCTTTCACATAGGCACTGGCTTTGAAAGCAGATTCAGTCTTGGGAGGATCATCTCCAAACTCGGTCATTTCAAATGCAGCTAGTTTGCCAGCCAGTTGTTCTCTTGTGACAGTTGTGTGGGCTCTGAATTCATCAATGGCAGCAACCTTGATTTTGTAGGCAGCAGGAAGGCATCTTAGGATTTTGCAGACAATCTCATTTTCATCTAGAGTTCCACCAGCATTTCTGATTCCACATACAAGCTCATTCACTCTTGGCATAAAGGTAGTGATGTTTTCATCATCTCTCATCTTCAATCTTTCAAATTTCCCTTTCAGACTTTGCAACCTTGCACTTTTGACAAACTCATCTCCTTCATACAGAAGTTCCAGTTTAGTCAGGATCTCATATGCAGTTGGTAGGTCAATAACATTTGAGAGATCTAAGTCATTCAATGTGCTTAGAAGAGCTTCCTTGGTCCGCAGATTGTTTTCTGCTTCTGTTATTTCATTCAGAGTTGTCGGGCCACCTTGTGGAGGTACATATGGTTTTGAAACCATAGCCAAGTATGCTTTTCCCATACATTCCAAGTGGCACTTCATGCGACCTTTCCAGAGAGTGAAGTTGGTTCCATCGAACTTCGGACTATCCTTCTTGTATGATGACATTCTGGATCTCCTCAAGCGGTTAAGCTCCTTTCAGAGGAACTTGGCTCTGATACCAATTGTTGGATCTAGGGCATACAACTGAGAGGGGGGGTGAATCAGTTGTATAAAACTTCTTCTTTTTCAAACACTTGATTCTTCGTTGTTAGTTAGCAGCATATCAATTAATCATTCATGAAAGCATAATACATAAACACAAGAGCAGATAAACATCAACACATTGAACACCAAGATTTTGACGTGGAAAACCCGGTTAAGGGAAAAACCACGAGGTGATTAACCCAAGAATTATTCTCTGTTAGAAGAATAAAGAAGAATGAATGGCACATGCCAATTATGGCTCACTGCCCGAGCACACTGCTCACAAAGAGGCCCACTGCCTACAAGGAGACACACTGTCTACAAAGTGATAAAAATCACAGTCTTGAACTGGAGAATGACATCTCTACCATGTCCGGATCAGTTCCATTTAAGCCCAAAAACCTCTGCTCTGCCTTTCGCACTTCTCTTCCGTATGCCACACTTATCCACACACACCACCACTCGAAATGAACTCACAGACTGTTATTTATACAAGACATCGACTTAGGAACAAACATCTAAGTCGGCAAACAATCATAAGAGTATCCGCAAGATGAATAATACATCTGGTCGGCTAAGCAGAGCAAGAACTTCATCCGGAAGAATAACTTCAATTTCGGGCTCTATTATCAATGCGGATCAACAACACAACCTCAACACGATCCAGAAAACTTCACAAGCCTGCCTGAATGACCGGATACATCCCCACTTCCTTTACTTGCTGGAATCTCTTGTCTTCCTCATCCGGAACTTCAAGAACACAGTCTGTCGCCACTGTAGAAGGTACTTCCGGACCTTCAAATCATACATTATCAATGCGGACCAACAACACAACCTCAACATGATCCAAGAACCTTCACAAGCCTGCCTGAATGACCAAGTACGTCCATATTTCCTTTACTTACTGAAATCTCTTATCCTCCTTATCTGAAACTTCAAGAACATAGTCTGTCGCCACTGTCATAATGCAAGAGGTACTTCCGGACCTCCAAATCATATACAACTCGAGATGGCACATCACAAGGACATCCCAAACACTGTTTCCAATCCGCAGATTAGGATTGTACAATTCCGGACCTCACCGGACCTTTCTGTGATCCTCTGTCACCTCTAAGCACTTGCCGGAACCGGTTCCACACAGACAGCCATAACTTCTTCAGGTCTTCATGCGGACCTCTGAAAACTTGACTGAAGCATCTCAAGACTCATATCTGCAAACCCTTTAATCCGCATCCTCCGGTTCTCAACCTATCCAATATATTTGCCTTCTTCTCATCACTGTTCTTCACTGTTCCTGACTGAGGCTAAGTTTCTCAATATCCTCAACACACAGCTCATCCAATCCTTCTTGTCAATGTAATATGAGTATGTTGACATCAATGACAACACTGGTTCACCTCATACTTGCAACAAAAACATGCAACAACAAAAATTGCACACAGAAAATAGGACTTTCTTTTATTGATTTGGACAACTTATTACATTATAGAAGCTCAAATACAATCAAAGGAATCAATCCTCCACAAGCTGCAACACATTACAGCTTCCTATCACAAGACTCTAGAATCATCTACCTTTTGTATCCCCAAATCAGCTAGGGTTTCTATTTTCCTACCTATTCTTGACTCCACACTTGCCCCCTTAACTCTACTACCCACAGGGTTCCCAAAATAGTCATAAATAGCACTTTTTGACGGCCTCTAGCAAAATTTTAAAATTTGCAACTCCCTCCAAAAGTAGGTCAACTTCTGGGAAGCATAACTTTTGACCCAGGTGTTTGATTGACAAACCATTTTAAGCGCCAGAAAGCTTGCGATGTGAACTATCAACTAGAAATTTGTAAATGGATTTTATTCAATTTTTTGAGATGTTATGGGATGTTTTAGTGCCTCATATCTCGTTTCAAAAATTTTCAGGGGCTTTTCAGAAAACAAAAACTTTAATATCTTTCAGCTCACAAATGATCTTTGCCTGATTCCTTCACCAAAGGTCTTATACTTCTGTTATGTAACTTTTTGTAAGTTTTTGCTTCAATCTATACCCAAATGTAAACTTTCCTAAAATGGTAGGTAAGCTTTCCAAAACTGGCAATTTGTTATTTTTAGCAGTTTGGAAAAAAACTGAAATTCCTACATCATTATTTAGGAGATTATGGAACCAAAAACACTAATTATGGAAAGAAATAAAAACATCTGCAATAATTTTGAATTAACTTATTTTTGGGTGATGCAAGATTGCCCTTACACAACTGGATGCTCCTGCATCAATGCTACAATGTAAGCACTATACCACTAGGCATTATCACCATAGTGCATAATACCAAGTATATATCCTTGGAAATTACACCACGACTCATGCACATAGCACAAGGAACCATGTCACTCAACTTAGAAATCACTCCCTAGTTCATGTACAACCCTTTACATAATGTACTACTTGCACATTATTAAGGATCATACCACATAGTTTTGGCAACAACTTTGTTTAAATTATATGCCATACTTTCATCCCCCCACAACAGCACAAAATGGCACACATGAGAAAGCTCAAAATAGAATGTCACACATCTCATAGAACCACACACCAATCATATGTATATGATCTTCTAGAGATATTTCATAACATGGCACTTCTTGGCATAGTACATAGCCAAAATATTAACTATTAGAAGTTAAAGAATTATATGTTGAAGTCTAAGTAATTCAACTTCCATCACAACCTTTGCTTTCATGATCATGTAAATCATAAATGTACATTTATAACATAATAGATAAGTATTAACCAAGAGAGTAGAATAGGATAAATAAGAGTAAGTACATAGCCATACATATTCATGAGAGTGTGCCATGCCCATGTATAGAGTGTATAGATTAATAAAATAGCCTATTCTTGTACTTGTATTCTTCTCTATATAATCCTCTTGTGTCCACATTGATTTTTCATGCCTATAACACATATAGGTCCACATCTAGAGCATTGCCTCCTAGACCACCTAGGATCTAGATCAATACCCATGCATTATTCTACATTATGTCAATTGACACTATGAAAACTATAAAATACTTTCTTATTATAACTTCCTGGGAGAGGCTTATTTGGATCCAATGAATGAATAGGAGGAAGAATAATCAAATTCACACTTAATAGAATTTGAACCACATCATCCAAGGATTATTGTAACTTATGAACTTTCTAAGAGAATTTTGTTTGAAAGAAGGAAAAGAGGATGTAGTAACAATTTGGTGAACATTTTTCTTTGAATCATTATCCTTTGAAAAAGTATTCGACTTTTCAAATTTGAAAGGATAAGAGGATTATGGTGAAGATCCATATTTGATTATGTTGGATGTTAATATTTTGGTATCAACATTTTTCAAATGAGTACACATATCTCTAAAAGATGGTGTTTTTTTTATCAAAATTGCTATCCATATTGCTAGAGTAGACACTTAATATCCAAGTTACGGAATACATGACAACCTAGACAAATAGACCAGACTCATCATTAGACCATAGAAATTAAGAGACCAATTAATAGGAGTGGAAATATTTCCTTCTCTTTAGCATCTACTAAACCTACGAGGGTCTTCCTAGAGGCCTTCAACAAGACAATGAAAAATATTAACACATTAGGTCCTAGAAACTATACCATGTGTGTAAGTGAACTCCTAGTATATTGGTTTCTAATAAAAACCTTAGAGACCTTTGATTAAGTAGATAAGAATTATAGATTGCATATATGCACCGAAGTAGCTAAACAAAGTTATATACCCTAAAGTGAACCCCCCCTTTAAAAACCTATAAAATCCTAGCAAATCCTAGCCTGAGGCCAAAAAATATTGGTGAATCTATGCCTATTTTTGAAAAAATAATAGTTTCATTGGTGATTTTTTTCAAATTTGTCGACATTGGCTTTTTTGTTGGCAAATTGTATATAGATTTGAAAAAGAAATCGTTGGTGAATTATAGTTGTATTCCAAAAAATAAAATAAATTAGGTGGTGAATTATAGTTGTATTCCGAAAAATAAAATAAATTAGGTGGCGAATTATAGTTGTATTCCAAAAAAAAAAAAATTAGGTGGCAAATTATATAGATATTCAAAAATATAAAATAAATTATTTGGCAAATATGCTGGCAATTTTTTAAAAAATCATAATGTGGCTGGTGAAAATATCAAATGCTAAATTATAATGATTAATTTACTTGGCAAATTTATAGCTTAAAAAATATTTACATTTAGATCGATGGATATTCAGTATCAGAGATCAATGGCATCAGTTCTATTTCGGTTGCAGTTCTGACACACCCATCTTTCTACATAAAGTCTCTGAAATAGAGACAAGTGTTAATGAAGGAATGATTTAGATTAATGAAAATTAATAGATAATAATTTAATAAAACAAAATTCAAAAGGATGAATAGACTTAGTACAATTTACATTGATATACTTATAATATTCTAATAATTTTTTATCGTCAGATGATCGTAGATAGATGGCATAAGTTCTATTTTGGGACAAAGTACTGACAAACCTAAATTTCCACATAAAGTCTCTAGAATAGAGACAAGTGGACTGTGTTATATGCCATGTGGCTCATCATAATTGCATCGTGATGTTTCATGTACATCGCACAATTAGCAGGTGGGCCCATCTTCGCAGTTGAGGCTTGCGCTCTACCGCTACCTTGACCTTTATTTTATATTAAATAATTCATATTATATACAATTTAGTATATAATAATCAATATAAATATATTATATTTTATATATCTCTCAACCGTTGATTTGATAACATCTAATAGCTCCTGGTTGATTCTGGAGGCTTTTGTTGGCAATGTGTAGTGTTGGAGATCTACCTTCCAGAATTGAACTACAATCGTTCATCTTTTTTCATCAAATGATGGAACAATTTACGAGTGGAATAATTTGCTCTGATGGATGATGTTTTGGTGCTCACATCAGTCACCCAAGGTGATCAAATGGATGCAAAATTCAAGCTTTGTAAAGGGAGCCAATGTACTTTTCAATGCAAGATGTCAAGTCCATACGAGGACTTCTTGAATTGGATGCTCAAACACTCTCAGAGCATGATATGAAGTGACATTTTGGCATCTGGAGATTTATTTGCATGGTTAGTAAGATATACTGACGGATAGGTAATGATTTTTTAAATTCCCAGCAGTCATGGCTATAAAGGGATGGAGAAAATTGATTCTAACAATCAATTTCAACTTTTGGTTGTTCCTTGTTAGCTAATTTGTAGGGAATTATTCAGTTAGAATGCATTATTTTTTGATAGAGGAAACAATTAGAATGGTTACATAGTTGGGTTGTTATTCTTACCTTGAAGGACCTAGTTCTTGTAAGATGGAAAAAAATGAGTCATGGGAACTCCATGTATGACATGGGAGGATCTGGTAAGGTAACAACCAACTACTTGGGAAATAAAGTGGAAGGAGAATGGTGTCTTCTAGCAACATTATTCTTTTAGTGCAGTTGGAAAGTGCCTTGGCTCCACAAACAAATGCATCTGGTAGCATAATATGATAGATGGTCTTGCATCTATTTGATGGGTTGTGGTTAGTGTTCTATCCCAATCCATTGTCACATCTTTCTAGCAGCCTAGTGATGGATTATGGACAGTGGTCTCTCCCAATCCATTGGTTCGTCTTTCTGGCAGGTAGCTTAGTATGATGCATCTTCTAGCTTCCTTCCAGATAGTGTAGACTACAGAAGGCTTCTTCTTTCTAGCAGCCAACTTAGTGTGATGTGTCTTCTAGCTTCCTTCCAGATAGTGCAGACTGCAGAAGGCTTCTTCTTTTGCCATGTTATCCTTTCTTCTTAAATTTGGATGAAAGCCACAGCTTTATTCCCAATTTCATTCACATATTCTTCCCACTCCAGCAGCTAGGGCTCAAGCAGCCAAGGCTGAAGAGAAGGTTTCTTCTTCATTGTGTTGTAAGGAAAATATGACATAAATTCACAATGTTCAATTCTCTATCAAATGGAAATATCCATCTAACGAGGGGCCAAGGGCTTCTTCTTTCACCATGTAACCTTTATTATAAAGAGATGCCATCTTTGTGTTGTCATCTTTCTGTAACAGTTGTTTAAGTTTTTTGACTCAATAAAATGAGACATGATTCTATTTATAATTTGTTAATTTCATTAACTACACACATTGTGAATCTCTTTTCTGAAAGATTAAGTGAATAAAAGTTAAAACTTAATATGAGGGTTACTACAGCCTATTGGTCCAATATTAATATACATTTGTTATTGAAAAGAAGTTCTTAATATTAATATAGATTCTAAAAATGTTACATCCCTAATTTTGGCCTATTTTTAATTTTACTTTTACATGGATAGAAGTGAATCTATTGGATAAATATTTTGACAATGGGATAAATGTCATTGGAAAATATCAATTTTATGGATTAATAGTTATGTGATTAAATGCAATTCATATGATATGATGATTTAGTAATTTATGTCATTTCAATTTATTAATTATAAGGTTTATAAATGGACTAACGATGCACTGATGATGATCTGGTGAATTTCAAGTGATATGCAAGATAATAGGTTTTAATGACTCTCTGAGAAAGAGGGAGAGTATCTTCTGAGGAGAGGAGAATAGATCTTGGGTTACAAAAGGTCATTTTCCAACTGAGTATAGTGTTTAACAAATTGTGAACTCTAGGTTGATTGAGGTAAGTCACGTTTTATTGGTTAATTATTGGATTGACTCGACAGGTTGTCGATGTCTTTTAGATTCCTTTTTGGGTTAGTCATGTGTTGACCTTGTCATTTTGTGAAAAATGACGTTGTCAAGAAAGAATGTTAGTCATCTACAACTAACATGACCTTTCATCAATCATGACGTAAATAGTTGTGTTTGCGTCGTCAAAAACATAGATGGTTAAATTGTTGACATGTTATAGTTTTTAATGTCGCATGTTTCGTTTATGTCAAAACAAAATCGGCAAGTAATAGCATATGTTTGTGAAGGGGAGATGAACTTGACCCTATCACACTTTTACGTAAGTCATTCATTTCATTACTATATTACTCTCTATTGAAGTTATTGATATGGTCTAAAAACTATTGTTCTTATGATTATTATTTTGGAAAATTTGTTAATCGGGGATTACTTATGGTTTTAAGTAATTAATCACTTTCTCTACTAATGAAGTTATCATTTGTAACCATTTTCTATAGCTATCATTTACCCATTAAGGAGCCTTTAGTGGTGTGTGGTGTGGTAATTAATACCATGTTTTCTTTAACTCCTCTTACTTGAGTTAAGGGCACCCGCAAGCATGAAAAGTGTAGATCCATGCAACTCAAGTGAAGTCGTTATGCAAACACTTATTAATGATTTAATGTAAGTCATGGGTCATTAGATGATCAAGTGTTGGTTAGTTTAGGTTAGTTAGTCATGGTTATGTGTTGTAAAACCATGCCCCTCTTAGAGTCGTTAGTAAAGAGGACAACTGAGTAACGTTTGAAGAAATCATAGTGTTTGTTTCCTTGTGGTAGAATATGTGAACCTGTAGGGGGTTGTTTTAACAAATTTTTGAATGAGTCTTTCATGGATGTAGGAAGCAAGAGATCCACATATGTGAGTGGAGTTGAGTTAAGTTATTGATGGGTCGTTAGTTAGTGTTGATGGTGGTTTTACTAGAATAGAAGTCGTATAAAGAAACATGTAGGATGGTGGCTATGAAGGATATAAAGGGATAGAACATCGATCCTCAAGGGGGGTTGATAAGAGAGAATAGGATGTTTCTTTAAAAGGAATAACATTGTTTTCTTGGGGAGAGCTTTCAAATCTCAAGCAATCCGTTGACATTAAATAGGTAGGATATCCATCCTAAATTAAACCTTGCATTACTTAGTATTGTTTCTATCTGAGGTCTTGTGCAGTAGTGAGTAAGCTGTCGGCATTTAAATATTTGTATCTCATTTTCATGAGTACATTACATAGTAGTATTAAGGTTTGTGATTGTTTGGTTTAGTGTAAACTGAGATACCACAAAAAATAGTGAGAGATTATCATTGAAACATAAAATCTTTGTCTCTTATGCTTATTATGTGAAGATATTGTGTTATCAAGTGGATTATATATCCATATTATCATAAGATAGGATTTTTGAATAGTTAATCATAGATGCTTTTTCCTAAAGAGAGTAACTCTTTCTAAGAAGTTAGATATCAAAGTAATGTCAAAGATTATCTTTTTGAGGAATACTTTGTATTCAAAGCATATTAGGGTAAGATATTTCCCTTTGGGAAACTTAGTATATGTTTTATATTTAGAATCTAATTAGTTATGAGTCAACACAATGGTGTCAAACTGGAAATATTAGAGGTTATGATGTCTTGTTTAAGTTGTATTAGTATATGATACATAAAGGTTTCAATGCGTAGGATATTCTTGATATATCCATATGCATATGCATATAAGAGAGGAAGTACTCTCATAACAATGATCAGATATAGCATAGTATGTAAAAGAAAGAGTGACTTTAGACATTAAAATAGTCTTTCACCCCCCTTTTGGAATCAAACTACTTAGTCAAATTTTAGTCATGAATGGAACCTTTGGCTTAAGATATAACTGAGGTTCCGTGATGATAGACTCTCGAGTCTCATAGTTACATTTTACTATTTCTAGTTTGAGAAGAATATCTATGTTTATCTTGGGGATGTATTATTGAATTTAGTAGCATCTTTTTGAACTCCATTAAGGTACCAATATGACCAACCTTTTGATAGACCAAAAAGGACTAGTGGTAGATAAAACCATGTCACACGATGACATCTACTTAGCCATGATTTGTTAAGTATTCTAAATGAAAGTTGAATAACTTAGATAAACTTTCTAGTTCTAGACAAAACTATTTCTCCATGTCGAAATGAGACTTTAGAACCAAGAATAGATTTAAACCTTGAAACAAGGAATAGAATGGCAGGGAGTCATAGATTCCATGTTGCAGTTGCAACAAGAGGTTCTTTTTGAAAGACAAAAACCTAGAATGTTGATGATTATATTAAGGACCCACACTTTCAAGTAAAAGACTGATTAAGTCTTGAGAAATATCTATGTTGAAGAGTAATTTTGGAGATATAATTAACTATTCCTTTGTTTTAAGTTGAAACTTTTTGACTCACTCAAGGGTATAGGCATGCCAAGGCATGACAAATTACAATTCTTATTATATGTTCAATAGAACTTATTTATTGTCATTTTCACAGAGATTTAAGTCAACTTAGTGTTGGGAATACCTGATAAGATTTATACCAAGAGGGGTATGTTGAGAGAATCAAAACTCAACCCCACATAATTGGTGTAATTAGGTTTGTTAATAAAGGTTTATGTGATATATATTCAAGGATGATCTATATATGAGTTCATAATCTAACTTATGATGAAGGTCAGTAGACCTAAGTAGACCAAGAGGTCAACAGTATTTTATTATCCTTTTATTGGTTCAAACCTATTAGGGTTGATAGATTTAACTTAGTCAAAACACTAGTTTTGAGAAATGATAGTATTCATTTAGATATTATGTGGGTGAGGATATACCTCAAATATTATGCTCATTCATGTTATGTGAAATGTGAATTCAAGCAATGCCAAGTCGTCTAGGAAAGACTAGATGTATTGGTTCTCATGTTTTGTTATATTTATGGTATTGTGTTTGGAAAACCAAGACATTTCATTTTTCCATGCATTGGGTTAGAGAAGTTAAACCCTAGAATCATAACCTAAAGGATTTAGGAAACCTATAACTCTTATGTCAGATGTGACTTAGTTTATATTTCTTGGTTGATAGTGAAAATTTGAGAAAACCATAGAGCAAGACAAAAAGAGTCTTTATAATACCTTATCAAATTTAAGTGATTCTATGATAATGTCAAAACTCATTTTAATGCATCAAGATGTTTGATATTTGAATCAGAGAGTAGAATGATAGAAAGTCCTAAACCCTAGAAATTGTAAGTATGCAATGAGGGACTCTTTAAAAGGTTAGAAATGCCTAAATCTTAATATTGCAAATATATCCTAGATTAAGGATTGTTCTAAGTCAAATTGACTAGAATAGATTTAAAGTACAAACAAGTTTGTGTCTAGATTTACTAAATGAAGGGGTGAGTACCCTAACTATGTTTATTTGTAAGAAAGAATTACCTAGACTATGATGCTTAACCTAGGTAAGGTAACCATCTTAGTTGTTAATGAATTGACTTAAAGTTCTTTAAATGTCGATAAGTTCTGGATCTCGGGTATTGCAAAGTTGCAATGAGTATCCTTGTATAGAAAGTTAATCTATAAGGTTTATAGAGCATAGATAGCATTTTGAAAACCTATCAAAGTTGGGAAGACTAAATTAGAGTTGATAAAACTATATAGTCAAACATAGTTGACCAAGTCAAACTGCATGATGTGATAGTATCCAAGTCGAGTTGGGATGGGTGAACATTACGACCATGTTCATTACGAATGTTTATTTATATTGAAACTTTGGCCAAAGTAATGCATGTCTCTGTGTGAATTGTCAGTTCACCGTATCTAGATTGCATAACCTATTGGAATGTTCATACTTAGCTAGAGGGTATCTAGGGTTGTATGATCGATAGAGTTATGTAGGATACAACACTATGTACTCAAATGGAAAATTACCGTTGGTCACCTTTGGTCTATACTCTTCATGAAGGGTTGGGCCACTTCCAATTGGAAGATGTGTGGGAGACCGTCGGTCTGTGGTTGGAGGAAAAGCACTGGGAAGATACTCTCTCTCTCTCTAGCAAAAGACATGTCGAGGCTTACGATAAGGATATTGGAATTCCAGAAGCAGCATATCCATTGGATATGTGACTTGTGTTACTTACACTATGTAAAACTTTATCTATTGCAGATGTGTTTAAACTGAAAAGACAAAATGTTGTCTTTGTATATAATATCATGATGTATTCTGTAAATTGTTGTATCTTGATATTATTTCAAATTAAAAAAGATTCTATCTTTTTCACCTTGTATATTTTGTCTCATTGTAAATAACTATGATTTGTCTTGGTTAACCTGGTGGATATTACATATGGTATCAAAGCTAACCAGGTTCAACACATGGACCTATGAGCTCATTACGAGAAAACTCGTTAACATTCAAGTAGATTAGCTAATGTTTGAAAGCTCATTTAATGCCAAAATAGCGTAGAGAAAAAAAACCAACTGAGGAGTTAAAACTCTAAGAGCAAATAAATTTTGCTGAGGTTGCATCACAAAATGATTTTGAGACTTTGACTAGAAGGGTAAAACCTTGGTCAATTGCTAATTAGACTAAGAGCTCGGCTAGAGTAGAGTATGTATGAAGCCACGATCAAAACCTTGGTTCAAACACTAGGGCCTATGAGCCTATTATCTCAGACTCAAAATTATTGAGGACAAGTGAACATAGGCAAAGCTAAGTGCTCTTATTTTCAAAGAACTTAGGGATGGAAAATCTAGAAGTAATCATCAAGATGCAAGAGCAACTGAGTGTTGAAGATCCTAGATTTGTATCAAAGATATGTAGATAAGATCGGTTCTTATCTAATTTCTAGATGGCTTGGAATGAGCCAAGTAGAATAAAAGGATCATTAAGGGGTTAGTAATTATATGTTGGCATAGAATGCCTAGAAAATGATACAGAACTTGGAGATGCAATTATTTTCCAAGATTCATGAGAAAATCAATTGGCAAATACAAAGAAGTGTGCATCAGAAGAGATGAATAAGAGTTTCCTAAAATTTGCATGAAGTTTGCCAGATAATTCATAATAGTTATATGGAAAAGATATTAGTTATGCTCATGGCATTTTGGCCAAACGGTGGAGAACTATGTACTTTGCCTCTTGGTTGAGCTAAAAAGTACAACTACAATAGTGAATGTAATTATCACCAAGATATTTAGTCAATTGTTTAAGTTTAAACAAGTAACCTATTCAGTTAGGTAAGGAATAAAGTTTTGTTAAGTGAAGTGAAGAGAAGAAGCTCGCATTCTAATTCTATTTCCTTTTCGTTGTGATAACACGGTCTTACAATGTCATCAGGGTGATGAATGATAGAAATTCCAGGAAATAGGAGTGGATGTGTTATAACCCTTTGGTTTGCAAAAAAAAATTGAGCAAGATGAAAGTCTTAAGGGACTTATCTAATTGTTGTGCTAGAAGCACGATCACTAACCTATTGTAAGTTTTTTTTTGGAAAATCCAAGTGTAGTACAGCAATCTACTCCCTTGTTAGTGACTTGGTTTGTCACATAGTGCATAGTAAGTGTTTCTCTGGATTTTGACACCTCTTTGGATTTTTGGTAAAATCTCTTTTAATACTTACCAGGATTGTCATTATTTTGCTCCATTATTTTGGAATGGTTTAGCCACCAAATTTTGAAGATTGTTTATTTTATGACCAATTGGTCAACATTTGATTTATTGTCAAAATTGAGCTCAATATTTTGACTTATTGTTGAAAATTAAATTGCTTATACTTTGATTTTGAATTTAAATTATTGTGGTGGCTATACCAGAACATTTTTGGTTGTTCACTATGTTTTTGCAATGTTTACCTCTATCATGTCCTGGATGGGCCTTTGGTGGATTGTGTAGGGGAATAAATTGTCGAGAATGCACTTGGTATGTCCCTAACTCTTAGAATTAAGAAACCTTGTGTGGAAGGAAATTCATTCCAAACCATAAACAATTCATCTAGGAGTAACTAAACTTTTAATCGAGGTGAAATCTCTTTATTTCTAGTAAAGAATGAAGAGTAATGGTGCAAGATTTCTAGCAAGAATGCTGGAAAGTCAAGGCTAAGCATAAGCACCCAATAGGGCAACCTATGTCTCGAATTAAGCTAGATACTATTCTGTGGTGGTGAGCAAACTCACCAAGGAAGCTCACTTTATACTTGGGAATCCAAAGGATGGAGTACCAGCTTTAGTTTGTAAGTTTATGCAATAAGTGTTTAGATTGTTAGAGTCCCTAAGAAGATAATCTTCGATAGAGATGCACGTATGATGCCAAGGTTTTGGCAAGTTTTGTCTTCAGCACTAGGAACTCAACTTAATATAAACTTAGTTTATTACTCTGAGACAGATGGTCAAATAGAGAGGGTAACTCAAGTTTTAGAAGATCCTATGGGAATGTATTGCAAGAAATAGCAATACAAGTGGAAAGAGTATCCACCTCATTTGAAGTTTTTTATAACAACTTCTATAAATCTACTATCATAATGACTCCATTTGAAACATTGGACAGAAGAATATGTTGAACTCCTATAAGTTGGGTAAGCTAGAAGATAGGATTAGCATTAGTCCAAAAATGTTTTCATAAATGGATGAATAGATCGAGCTAATCATAAAGGATTGGCAGAAGCAATTGATAGGTAGCATACACCAAGTAAATTCTTAGTTGGAGAAAAATTTCTTTGAGGGTTAAATCACCCAAAAGAATCATAAAATTTGGATAGTATTCCAAATTAGTCCCTAGATATGAAGGACTCTTAGAAGTTTTTGAAGTTATCAATTCGACTAATTTCATAATCATTTTATTATTAGCTATTGCTAGGAAGTATAATGTTTTTTATGATTTATGTTTGAAAATTATATAACAGATGACTATTATATTCTTAGAATGTTTTACAAGAACAGGACCCAGGAGTGGTCATGATCGAGCTTTTTAAATGCTTGAGGATCACAAGATCTTCTTGAGAAACAAAAAGAGATTACTCATTACAAGGTCCGGTGGGACAGCGTGCAAAGGGTAATATGACATGGAAAGTTTACCATGATTTTGTAGAAAAGATTTAATCCATTGTTTACACTTTTGCAAATTAAACAAAATTTCTATCTTATTAAGGTTTTGGATACATTGGATCATCGAGGATGATGAATCTTATGGGGGAGATATGTTACATCCCTAATTTTGGATTGTTTTTACTTTTACTTTTACATGGATAGAAGTGAATCTATTGGATAAATATTTTGACAATGAGATAAATGTCATTAGAAAATATCAATTTTATGGAATAACAGTTATGTGATTAAATGCAATGCACATGGTGTGATGATTTCATAATTTATGTCATTTCTATTTATTAATTACAAGGTTTATAAATGGACTAACAATGCACTGATCAAGATCTAGTGAATTGCAAGTGATATGAAGGATAACATGTTTTAATGACTCTTTGAGAAAGAGAGAGTATCTTCTGAGGAGAGGAGAATAGACCTTGGATTACAAATGGTCATTTGCCAACTGAGTATAGTGTTTAACAAATTGTGAACTCTAGGTCGATTGAGGTAAGTCATGTTTTATTGGTTAATTATTGGATCGACTCGATAGGTTGTCGTTGTCTTTTAGATTCCTTTTTGGGTCAATCATGTGTTGACCTTGTCATTTTGTGAAAAATAATGTTGTCAAGAAAGGATGTGAGTCGTCTGCAACTAACGTGACCTTTCATCGATCACGTCACAAATAGTTATGTTTGCATCATCAAAAACATAGAAGGTTAAATTGTTGACATGTTATAGTTTTTAATGTCGCATGATTCGTTTATGTCAAAACAAAATCAGAGAGTAATAGCATGTGTTTGTGAAGGGGAGATGAACTCAACCCCATCACGCTTTTACGTAAGTCATTCATCTCATTATTATATTACTCTCTATTGAAGTCATTGATATGGTCTAAAGACTATTGTTCTTACGATTATTATTTTGGAAAATTTGTTAATCAGGGATTACTTATGGTTTTAAGTAATTAATCACTTTCTCTACTAATGAAGTTATTATTTGTAACCATTTTCTATAGCTATCATTTACCCATTAAGGAGCCTTTAGTGGTGTGTGGTGTGGTAATCAATACCATGTTTTATTTAGCTCCTCTTACTTGAGTTAAGGGCACCCGCAAGCATGAAAAGTGGAGATCCACACCACTCAAGTGAAGTTGTTATGCAAACACTTATTAACGATTTAATGTAAGTCATGGGTCATTAGATGATCGATTGTTGGTTAGTTTAGGTCAGTTAGTCATGGTTATGTGTTGTAAAACCATGACTCTCTTAGAGTAATTAGTAAAGAGGACAGCTGAGTAATGTTTCAAGAAATCACAGTGCTTGTTTCCTTGTGGTAGAATCTACAAACCTGTAGGAGGTTGATTTAACAAATTTTTGAATAAGTCTTCCGTGGATGTAGGAAGCAAGACATCCATGTATGTGAGTGGAGTCGAGTTAAGTTATTGATGGGACGTTAGTTAGTGTTGATGGCAGTTTTACCAGAATAGAAGTTGTAGAAAGAAACACGTAGGATGGTGGCTATGAAGGATATAAAGGGATAGAACATCGATCCTCAAGGGGGGTCGATAAGAGAGAATAGGATGTCTCTTTAAAAGGAATAACATTGTTATCATGGGGAGACCTCTTCAAATCTTGAGCAATCCTTTGATGTCAAACAAGTAGGATATCCATCCTAAATTAAACCTTGCATTACTCAATATTGTTTCTATCTGAGGTCTTGTGTAGCAGTGAGTAAGATGTCGGCATTTAAATATTTGTAGCTCATTTTCATGATTATATGACACAGCAGTTTTAAGGTTTGTGACTATTTGGTTTAGTGTAAACTGAGATACCACAGAAAATAGTGAGATACTATCATTGAAACATAAAATCTTTGTCTTATGCTTATGTTGAGAAGATATTGTGTTATCAAGTGGATTATATATCCATATTATCATAAGATAGGATTTTTGAATAGTTAATCATAGGTGCTTTTGCGTAAAGAGAGTAACTCTTTCTAAGAAGTCAAATATCAAAGTAATGTCGAAGACTATCTTATTGAGGAATACTTTGTATTCAAAGGATATTAGGGTAAGATATTTCCCTTTGGGAAAATTAGTATATGTTTTATATTTAGAATCTAGTTAGTTCTGAGCTGACACAATGGTGTAAAACTGGCAATATTAGAGGTTATGATGTCTTATTTAAGTTGTATTAGTATATGATACATAAAGGTTTTAATGTGTAGGATATTCTTGATATATCCATATGCATACGCGTATAAGAGAGGAAGTACTCTTGTAACAATGATCAGATATAGCATAGTATGTAAAAGAAAGAGTGACTTTAGACATTGAAACAGTCTTTCACCCACTTTTGGAATCAAACTACTTAGTCGATGTTTAGTCATGAATGGAACCTTTGGCTTAAGATATAACTGAGGTTCCGTGATGATAGAATCTCGAGTCCCATAGTTACATTTTACTATTTCTAGTTCAAGAAGAAGATCTATGTTTATCTTGGGGATGTATTATTGAATTTAGTAGCATCTTTTTGAACTCCATTAAGGTACCAATATGACCAACCTTTTGATAGACCAAAAAGGACTAGTGGTCGATAAAACCATGTCACATGATGACATCTACTTAGCCATGATTTGGTAAGTATTATAAATGAAAGTTGAATAACTTGATAAACTTTCTAGTCCTAGACAAAACTATTTCTCTATGTCAAAACAAGACTCTAGAACCAAGAATAGATTTAAACCTTGAAACAAGGAATAGAATGGCAGGAAGTCATAGATTCCATGTTGCAATTGCAACAAGAGGTTTTTTTCAAAAGACTAAAACCTAGAATGTTCAATGATTATATTAAGGACCCACACTTTCAAGGAAAAGACTAATTAAGTCTTGAGAAATATCTATGTTGAAGAGTACATTTTGAGATATAATTGACTACTGCTTTGTTTTAAGTTGAAACTATTTAACTCACTCAAGGGTATAGGCATACCAAGGCATGAGAAATTACAGTTCTTATTATATGTTCAATAGAACTTATTTTAGTGTTGTTTGCATAGAGATTTAAGTCAACTTAGTGTTGGGAATACCTGATAAGATTTATACCAAGAGGGGTATGTTGAGAGAATCAAAACACAACCCCACATAATTGTTGTAATTACATTTGTTAATAAAGGTTTATGTGATAAATATTCAAGGATGATATATATATGTATGAATTCATAAAATAACTTATGATGAAGGTCAGTAGAGCTAAGTAAACCAAGAGGTCGACAGTATTTTATTATCTTTTTATTGGTTCAAACCTATTAGGGTTGATAGATTTAACTTAGTCAAAACACTAGTTTTGAGAAATGATAGTATTCGTTTAGATATTATATGAGTGAGGATATACCTCAAATACTATGCTCATTCATGTTACGTGAAATGTGAATTCAAGCAATGCCAAGTGGTCTAGGAAAGACTAGAGGTATTGGTTCTTGTGTTTTGTTATATTTATGGTATTGTGTTTGGAAAACCAAGACATTTGAAATTTCCATGAATTGGGTTAGAGAAGTTAAACCCTAGAATCATAACCTGGAGGATTTAGGAAACGTATAACTCTTATGTCAAATGTGACTTAGTTTATATTTCTTGGTTGACAGTGAAAACTCGAGACAAGAATAGAGCAAGACAGGAAGAGTCTTTATAATACCTTATCAAATTTAAGTAATTCTATGATAATGTTGAAACTCATTTTAATGCATCAAGATGTTTGATATTTGAATTAGAGACTAGAATGACAGAAAGTCGTAAACCCTAGAAATTACAAGTATGCAATGAGGGACTCTTTAAAAGATTAGAAATGCCTAAAACTTAATATTGTAATTATATCCTAGACTAAGGATTGTTCTAAGTCAAATTGACTAGAATAGATTTACAGTATAAACAAGTTTGTGTCTAGACTTACTAAATGAAGGGGTAAGTACCCTAACTATGTTTATTTGTAAGAAAGAATTACCTAGACTATGATGCTTAACCTGGGTAAGGTAACCATCTTAGTTGTTAATGAATCGACTTAAAGTTCTTTAAATGTTGATAAGTTCTGGATCTTGAGTATTACAAAGTTGCAACGAGTATCCTTGTATAGTAAGTTAATCTATAAGGTTTATTGAACATAGACAATATTTTGAAAACTTGTCAAAGTCAGGAAGACTGAATTAGAGCTGATAAAACTATATAGTCAAACATAGTTGACCAAGTCAAACTATAGGATGTGATAGTATCCAAGTCAAGTTGGGGTGGGTGAACATTACGACGACGTTCCTTGCGAATGTCTATTTATATTGATTTTTTAGCCAAAGTAATGCATATGTCTCTGCATGCATTGTCAGTTCACTGTATCTGAATTGCATAACCTATTGGAATGATCATACTTAGCTAGAAGGTATCTAGGGTTGTATGATCAATAGAGTTATGTAGGATACAACACTATGTACTCAAATAGAAAATTACCATTGGTCACCTTTGGTCTATACTCTTTATGAATTGGAATATGTGTGGGAGACTGTCGGTCTGTGGTTGGAGAAAAAGCACTGGGAAGATGCTCTCTCTCTAGCAGAAGACATGTCGAGTCTTGTGATAAGGATGTCAGAATTCTAGAAGTAGCACATCCATTGGATATGTGACTTGTGTTACTTAAACTAGGTAAAACTTTATCTATTGCAAATGTGTTTAAATTGAAAAGACAAAATGTCGTCTTTGTATATAATATCATAATGTATATGTAAATTGTTGTATCTTAATATTATTTAAAATTTAAAAAATATATATATCTTTTTCACATTGTATGTTTTATCTCATGGTAAATAACTATGATTAGTCTTGGATAACATGGTGGATGTTACAAGAAACTTTGAATTAGCATTGTAACTATAATATATTCTATAATTATAGAGTCAATTGTCAACAAATGATGCAGGAGCATCCAGTGGTGTAAGGGCAATCTGGCATCACCCAAAAAAAGATGTGCTTCAAAAATTTTGATGTTCTTTCCATTTCTTTTCAAAATTTATCGTTCTAGTTCCATAATCGCTTGAATAATGATGTAGAACTTTTAGTTTTTCTAAACTGCTAAAAATAGCAACCTACTATTTTAGAAAGTTTGCATTTGGGCATGGAAGGAAGTGAAAATTTACAAGAAGCTTCATAATTGAAAAATAAGACCTTTGGTGAAGGAATCACACAAATATCATTTGCGAGCTGAAAGATATTAAATTTTCTGTTTCCTGGAAAACGCCTGAAAATTATTCAAACTCATGTTTGAGGCACTAAACGGCCCTGTACGGACCCAAAAATGGCCAAAATTGATAGAGCAAGTTATTAGCACGTAGAGCACTCCATGAGCTTTTTGACGCATAAAATGATTCATCAATCGGACACCTAGATCAAAAGTTATGGCTCTCAGAATTGACCTACTTTTGGAGGGAGATGCAAATTTCAAAATTAGGTTGTTGGCCGCCAAAAAGGCTATTAATAACCATTTTTTTGAACCCTGGGCAGTAGTAGAGTTAAGGAGGAAAGTGTAGAGTCAAAAATAGGTGGGACAAATAGAAACCCTAGCAAATTTGGGGTCACAGATGGCAGATGATACTAGAGTCTTGTGAGAGGAAGTTGTAATGTGTTGCAACTTGTGGAGGATTGAATCCTCTTATTGTATTTGAGCTTCTGTAATGTAATAAGTTGTCCAAATCAATAAAGAAAGTTCTATTTTCTGTGTCCAATTTCTGTTGTTGTGTGTTTTATGATTTACCCCCTTCATCAAGTGGTATCAAAGCCAAATTCCTAAGTGTGTAGACAGATCACCGACCGTTAGGCAATTGCACTAGAACCTGAGGTTGTGGGTTTGTTGCTGGTGCAGGAGCTCAGTTTTGTGTTGTTTTCTAGTTAATTTTTCATGTTAGTTATTTACCTCTAAGGCTTTAAAAGCCATTTTGTTGTGTTGAAATAAAAGACTTAGTCATTTCATTGACTAGTCTACTTTGGAGTTAATCTAAGCCTATTTTCTCGGAGTTGTCTTTTTGAAATTTGGAGTTTTCTTTAGAAACTTATTCTTTATGACAGCAAACTACCTTTTCCATTGATTTTCTACCTTCCTAGGCAATTGTACGGATAGCTGGGAAGTGGAAGAGTTTTTGAAACTTCCTACAAACATTAGTTGTAAAAAAATGCCAAATATAATACAGCAAGAAGGAGTTTTTTAAGAGAAAAACTGTGTTTTTTCTATTTTTTATGTAAAAACAGCATTGGTACGGCCAAGTACGGATTGTTAAAGAAGTGGTTTTTTTTAAATGCTTTAGATCTTGGATGTGACTGTCATTTGCAGGTAATTTGGGCCTTTGAAACATTTGGAGGTGTTAGTTCTTCTTCTTTTTGTAAATATTGGGTTAAACCCTCTTTGCCTGGGGTTTTGAGGAAAATGGAGTTTTTTTCCTCTGTCTTCTGAAGGTGAACAGTCATCTTTTGATGAGATGGATGAATTTAGAGTAGCTTCCATGTTTTTGTTGTTTGATAGGTTGTTCTCCTTCTGTCATAGTGTTTGGCATGCCTCTATCTAGTCAAACAGAGACTAGTTAGTCAAGAAAGGTAGAAGACAACAGAAGTGTGAGAAAATAGCCATAGATTTGATCAAATGATGTTGATCTCCATGCATTAGAAGGAAGGCAGGTCTGCACAACATCCTACTAATCTAGACAAGGTGTTTTCTTGAAACATATCTTTCTCTATTCCTCAAACTAGAATGATTTCTAGAAGGAAAGAACAGTTTGCTGTTATAAGGGACAGTCTAATTACTAGTCCATGTTGACAAAGTACGGCCCTGTACTTTTGTGGAAAGATTGTGAAGTTTTCATGGGTGTTGGAGTGTGTAGGAACCATGCATGGTCTGTGGAAGGACTGATGAATTCAGATTGTGTGAACCAATCTTAAGGAGATAGAACTCTTTGTAACACTGTTTGTGACAGTCAAGACTAGCTGTTGTTCATAGTCCTGTTTAGGACAGAAGTTTGATCATTTTGTCAATAGCTTATTGTTCTTCCTGTCCACTGAAGGTATATGGGAGATTGATGAGCAGAGCCCTATTGATAAAGGAGCACAACACCAATTGATTGTTCATAATAGCTACAAGTTATAAGTTGTTATCACTACACTATCATAGGACAGTCAATATGCCATTTGCTGTCCTCTGTCCTCCATAAACACAGTGTGGATTGCATGTGTGTAAATAGTAGTTCTTTCACCTTGAATGGTCAGTGTGCATTAAGTATTGAAGTTCTTTTGAAACCTTGAGGGATTGCTTAGCAAATTCCTTAAGATTTAAGCCTTCTCCAAACATTGCCCTAGAATAGTCCTGCTGTTACTGTCCATCATCTTAGAAAATGCAGAAATTAGTTTATTGGTCAGAGACCTTTGCCCATGCTTATCATTGATAGGTGTATGATGGTATTTGTTGCCTATGTTGGTAGAGCTATTGGTAATAGTTGTTGTGTTCTTGAAGGTGAGTTGTGCTTCTAAGTTGGGTTGAGTTATAACTCCCCAAAGTAAGTGGTGAGTAGCCTGAATGGATGGCACCAAAGGGTGATCCTAGCTCAAGTGGATTCCTATAACAGCCTTGTGAGGTTGGTAAACACAAACACCTTGAAAACCTTTTGGAGAAAGTTGAGAGAACTAATACAAAATTACCTATACCTCTGCATCATATTGGTATCAGAGCCAATATTCTGATTGGAAGCAAGTGTATGTCAGAAGAGGAAATTGAAACAGAGGCTAGTACAATGCCTCCCAAGACAATGAGTCAAGATTCCATCAAGAAGTTGGTGGAAGAGATGGTTGAAGCAAGACTACAAGAAGCAAAATTGCAGGAAGAGAAGAAGTCTAAAGGCAAGACCAAAGAAGAGGGAAGTTCTTCAGACACAAATGAAGAAATAGAGGCAGAAGAGGATCCTCAGGAGCAGGATATGTCTGCAGATCAGAAAGCCTTCTTGAATGCACTTAAGGGTGCTCATGGAGACAGTGGTGATCCCAGGATGGAGGTGCCTACCTTCCATGGCAAGTTGGATGGAGATATTCTCATCGACTGGATAGAAGCTATGTGCAACTTCTTTGATTACAAGGAGTTCAATGATAGCAAAAAGGTCAAATTTGCCAAGACAAGGCTAAGAGGTTCTGCACTTGTATGGTGGAACTATATGCAAAGTGAGAGGGAGAAGGTGGGAAAGAGTCCCATCACTAAATGGAGCAGAATGGTGGCTATGCTCAAAAGCAAGTTCATGCCACCTGACTATGAGATTCAAATCATAAGGAGATTTCAGAATTTGAGACAAAAAGACATGGATGTAGCTGCCTACACAGAAGAATTTCATAGACTCAGTATGAGGGCCAATCATAATTAAGATGAAAAAGGAATGGTGGCTAGGTACCTGAATGGACTGAAATACAATTTGCAAGATGAGATAAGTTTGGTGTTACCAAAGACAGTGGATGAATGTTTCCTGTTGGCCTCCAGAGCTAAGGAAAAGCTGAGAAGGAAGGGTGATCAAAATGCCAGAGGTAGAGGTGGCAGAAACCAAAGAGGTAGAGGCAATTTTGGCCGTGGACAGTTCAACAAAACTGAAAATAACAGCCAGCAAGAAACACAATTAGTAACAGAATATAGAGGAGGTTTTAGAGGTGGTAGAAATCATAATGGTAGAGGCAGAAATGGTGGAGGTGGTAGAGGACCAGGAGTCTTCACTGGAAGATGTTATGGCTGCAACCAGGTTGGCCATACAATGAACAAATGTCCAGGGAAAGCCAGCAGCTCTCATGATAGTGGAAAGAGAAATCAGTTAGTGAAAGATGATGAATGTGAAAGTGTCAATTCACCAATGGGAAGTG
Source organism: Cunninghamia lanceolata (assembly GCA_027924645.1). NCBI lineage: Eukaryota > Viridiplantae > Streptophyta > Pinopsida > Cupressales > Cupressaceae > Cunninghamia > Cunninghamia lanceolata. The sequence continues at coordinate 5,137,418 of BSBN01000793.1, forward strand.
CTGCACCTATTCTAGATGGAGAGAGTATGATGATAAAAAGGTCTATGTTGAAGATGCCATTGAAGCAAGAGCCTCCTCAGAGAAAGAATCTTTTCAGAACCCAAGGTCTAGCCTATGGGAAACTTTGCAAAATCATAGTGGATTCAGGGTCTACTGAGAATGTGGTATCCACTGAGATGGTTGAGAAGTGCAAGTTGAAGAGGCTGCCTCATATCAGTCCTCAAAAGATTTCTTGGTTGAACAAGAACCAAAGTTTCATGGTGGAGGAACAAGCTTGGGTTGAATTTGTAATTGGTGATTACAAGGACAAAGTACTATGTGAAATCATCCCTATGGATGCATGTCACCTACTTCTTGGTCGTCCATGGCAGTATGATGTTAAAGCTCAGCATGATGGTGAGAAGAACACTTATGTCATCACCAAGAATGGAAGGCCATTCAAAATGGATCCTTTGTTGGAGCAGCCCAGGGGAAAGGAAAATAACAGCAGTGTCATGTTGGTGAATGGAAATGAATTCCTAAATATCTTGAAGGAGAATGACAACCAGGGGTATGCCTTGGTCATGAAGCCCAAGACTGGATCAGATCAGCAAGAACAAAAATAGAAGGAGATTCCATTGGAAGTACAGCAACTCCTGGATAAGTAACAAGACCTTGTGGTAGAGGAAGTTCCCAACTCCTTACCACCCATGAGGGATATTAGTCATCAAATTGACTTAATACTTGGTGCTACATTGCCTAACAAGGCTGTATACAAGCTGACTCCACAGCAAAATGAAGAGGTGGCAAGGCAAATTCAAGATCTCCTGGAGAAAGGGCTGATTAGGAAGAGTCTAAGTCCCTGTGCAGTTCCAAGTGTACTGGCTCCTAAGAAGGATGGAAAGTGGAGGCTATGCACAGATTCCAGGGCCATAAACAAGATCACCATAAGATACAGATTTCCAATGCCAAGGATTGAAGATCTCTTGGATTACCTAGGAGGATCATGCTATTACTCAAAGATTGATTTGAAATCTGGATATCATCAAATCCGGATCAGACAGAGAGATGAATGGAAGACTACTTTCAAGACCAATGAAGGTCTTTATGAATGGCTTGTTATGCTATTTGGTCTTAGCAATGCGCCAAGTACATTTATGAGCCTAATGAATGAGGTATTAGTTGAATTCATTGGTAAATTTGTTATTATTTATCTTGATGACATACTAATTTTCAACAGAACAAGGGAAGACCATGTGAAGCATGTTGGTCAAGTGTTAGAGAAGCTGCATGAGCACAAGTTGATCAACTTAGACAAATGTGAGTTCATGAAAACTGAACTGGTATACCTGGGATTTGTCATTTCTAATGGCTATTTGAAGATGGATCCCTCTAAGGTTGAGGCTATTCTCAGTTGGCCTACCCCAAAAACAGTGGGAGATGTGAGAAGTTTCCATGGATTGGCAACTTTCTATAGGAAGTTTATTAGAGGTTTCAGTCACATTAGTGATCCCATCCTCAACACCATCAAGGGTGGAGTCAAATGTAGATTCCAGTGGACAAAGGAAGCTGATGATAGTTTTGAGTTGTTGAAAACAAAGGTGGCTGAGTTACCTACCTTATTACTCCCTGATTTTGATAAGGTATTTGTTGTTGAGTGTGATGCAAGTCAGCAAGCCATTGGTGTTGTTCTCAGCCAAGAAGGACATCTAGTGGCATTCTTTTCAAAAAAGTTGTGTTGGTGCCTGAATTGACTATCAGTTTCTGAGCAATTTTTCATGCAGGCACCTTCCCAAAAAATCCAAAAGGTTCTGAGTTTTGGCACCCCTTCATCTTTCCTGAGGAAGGGGTCATCATGTTTTGTCCATCAGCGAAAGTTTTGTTTTTTTGAGTGCTCTGATTGTGTCTTTGAACTTTCAGTTTGAACCTCGCCGGCGAACCTCAGTGTTGAACCTCTCCATTGAACCATCTATTTGAACCGGTTCAATGGTTCAAAGCTTTATGTTTTTGGTTTCATCGGCGTGATGGCAGCTATCGGCATAGGTTTGTGGTCTTGCTCCAATGGTCTAAGTCACACCGACGGAGATGGGAAGCCAAGTTGCCATCGACGTGACTTTTGTTGTCGACGAGCGTTGCTTTTGGGTTGGCCAATGGTTTTTGTCTTGGCGACGAGTGTTTTTTTTGCTTGGCCATCAGTGAGACTTGTTTTATCAGCCTAGTCGATGGAAGTTGGCCTGATGGTCTATCTTTGGCCGATGATGGGAAATATGGAGTTTGCGATGGCATCGGTGAGACTATTGAGGTCGGTCAGAGGAGTTTCAGGTTGGCCGATGGGATTGGTCTGGCCGACAGGGGATTGCGATGGGCTTCATCAGTGTAACACATGAGGTCGGCCAGAGGATTTTTGGAAGCTCTGATGGAGGGAGTCACGACGATGGAGGGTGTGTTTTGTTTGCCATCGGAGAGAATTGATAGATCGGCGAGAGTTTTTTGGGGCAAGCCGATGGCTTAGCTTTGGACGAGGGCTTGTGTGTCGAGCGTGGCAAAAGTGCTCGACACTTAGTATGTTTGTGGCCATGTTTATAAAACGTTGAAGTGGTCTTCTCACTATGCATGTGGGATTAATCTCCCTACATTATTTTGAACCTGCGAGGAAGCACTTCTTGGCGGGAAGCTCCATTTTGAACAGTGCGACAGTTTCCAAGTAGGCCGTAGGTGGTTGAGCCATCAATGGCGATTGTAGCAGGGGTGTGGGCGACAGTACAAGTGATTAAACTGCTCAATTTTTAGCATGAAGACTTCCAGATGGTGGCACAGGGCTCGAGGCCACCCCTGTCAACTCTCCTGCCTATTGCATTGATAACTTATGGGCGCCATCTCTCATGGGCTGTATCTGGCAATTTTTTGTAAAAATCATGTAATTAATTGCTGTGGGTACACTTTCTGGCCGATATAGGCAGACTGTGTTACCATTGTTTTGGTTGTTGAAAACTAGACATTTTGGCTCTGTAATAAGATACAACTGGTTTTGGTTGCTCTGTGCAGCAAAACTTGCGAGTTTATGTATCTCCTGTTGTATGTTTGTGCATGAATCCACTGATTTCATGGTCAATTTTATATGAATAATGCTATGTTTACATGTGTTATGCTGATTCTGTCTCTAGTTTTGCATGTATCTTTCTTCCTAGTCTAGGCATTCAAGGAATGTCTGAGATTCTAGAACATAGAATTCCTGTGTTGAATGTTTAATCTTTTAACTTCTGCTCAAGGGGTAGATTAAACTGTTTTCAGATTGAATATTGGGAAGGGTATACTGCAATAGGGATGCCATAAGTATAGACAGCTTAACACTCTGTATTGGGAGATATCTGTAAGGTAGATACCATGTATATCCCCCTGAAATCCAGTTTTAGTTGTTCATGCTAATCATTCACAGGTGTGTGTCTACCGACTCCAAGCCCTAGATAGGCACCAATCTAGCTCTGTGTTGAGGTTATATACCATGTCCAGCTTTGCATCCAAAAATCAAATCAAACCATTTCATCCTTCCACCTGTTAGTTGTAGGAGTAGGATTAGGATCCCTACATGCTCTCATACCCAACCAGACATCATGTCCAAGAATGTTGCCAACCTTGTGATTTGTTACACAAATCTTGGTCCATACATGAGAGTATTCTGCCTGTTGCTGTCAAGTTAAATCCTTCTGTCATTGAGCTAGTCAAGGTTATACTTTTATCAAATAGGGACACCCCCCTTGGTGTGGCAGAACCAGAAGTGAAGGGGAGGAGCTTACGCAACCTCCTGTATTTAGTTGGCTGAATCTGCCTATGCATTAGAAGTGGCAAACCCTAATGCTGATTCAGAAGAAAAACCAACAAGTTGAATGAAGCCAAGCAAAGGTATTCTACCTATGACTTAGAACTCTATGCAATGGTGCAAGCTCTTAAGAAGTGGCGACATTATTTGCTGCCCAAAGAATTTATTGTGTTTACTGACAATCATGCTTTAAGCTTTCTTAACAGTCAAGAAAAATTGAACCATAGACATGTTAAATGGATGGAACAGCTACAAGTTTATACTTTCACAATTAAGCACAAAAGAGGTGTCTCTAATAAGGTAGCTAATGCATTGAGTAGGAGGTTGCTTCTTGTTCAGGAAATTCAGTTAGAAAGCATGGGTATTGACTATTTAAAAGAGTTGTATAAAGGAGATTCTGATTTCAAAGAGGCTTATGATGTTTGTGTGAACTTGGCTAACACATTCCATGGAGAATATGCAGATTTTGTTTTGCAGGAAGGCCTCTTGTTTAAGGGCAATTTGCTGTGTGTCCCTAAGTGCTCTATGCAGGACAACATCATCAAGGAGAAGCATAATGGTTCTTTAGGAGGACATTTTGGCTTGGACAAGACACTAGAACAAGTCACAAGGTTCTATTTTTGGCCAAAGGTGCAATCAGATGTGAGAAAATATGTAGCTAGCTGTGCAATCTGTCAAAGAGCCAAAGGTGTGTCTTCAAATGCAGGTCTATACCAGCCCCTTCCCATTCCCAATAGACCTTGGGAAAGTATCAGCATGGACTTTGTGCTTGGGTTACCCAGGATAGCCAGAGGGGTGGATAGTGTGTTTGTCATTGTTGATAGGTTCAACAAGATGGCTCATTTTGTGCCATGTAAATGCACAAATGATGCATCTCATGTTGCAGGTCTATTTTTTAGAGAGGTAGTAAGGATGCATGGTTTACCATTGTCCATTGTAACTGATAGAGATTCTAAGTTTGTAGGTCACTTCTAGAGGACCTTGTGGAAGAAGCTAGGCACACAGTTGTCTTTTTCATCAACCTACCATCCACAAACTGATGGTCAGACTAAGGTGGTTAACAGGTCTCTTGGAAACCTTCTAAGGTGCCTTACAAAGTAGCATGGTTTGGCATGGGATTTGGTTATCAGTCAGGCTGAATATGCCTACAATGATTCAAAGAATAGGAGCACTAGTAAAAGTCCTTTTGAGATAGTTTATGGTTTTCATCCAAGAGGGCCACTTGAGCTAAAGGATCTCCAAGGTTGGGATAGAAGGAGTGCACTTGGTGAAGAGTTTGCTGCCTCCATGAAAACAGTTCATGATCAAGTCAAGTTACAACTAGAAAAATCAGTCACAAAGTACAAAGAAAAGGCAGATTTGAAGAAAAGAGAAGTACAGTTCAAAGTTGGTGACTTAGTCATGGCATATCTAAGGAAAGAGAGGTTGCCAAAGGGTCAACCAACTAAACTCCTGATGAAGAAGATTGGACCATGCAAGATAGTGCACAAATTTGGTCCAAATGCATATGAGATTGAGCTACCAGATGGCCTGGGTATCTCTCTAATTTTCAAGGTTTGTGATCTTTTTCCTTTTAGACCTCCATTGCCTGATGAAAGTGGATCAGATGTGGTGGCTGAAGATGCTAATTAGATCAAGGATTTACCTCCAAGCAAACCTTTACAGTTGGAGTGCATTCTGGATTCCAAGGTTATCAAGAAGACTCGAAGAGGTGTCTATAAGGACTACTTGGTGAAATGGAAGGATCTTCCTGATTCAGAGGCCACTTGGATGACTGAAGTAGATATCTTGAAGCATGGCATAACACTTCAACAATTGGCAACACAAGGGACTTGAGTTCTTCCTACAGGGGGAGTATGGTGTAGGAGCTCAGTTTTGTGTTGTTTTCTAGTTAATTTTTCATGTTAGTTATTTACCTCTAAGGCTTTAAAAGCCATTTTGTTGTGTTGAAATAAAAGACTTAGTCATTTCATTGACTAGTCTACTTTGGAGTTAATCTAGGCCTATTTTCTAGGAGTTGTCTTTTTGAAATTTGGAGTTTTCTTTAGAAACTTATTCTTTATGACAGCAAACTGCCTTTTCCATTGATTTTCTGCCTTCCTAGGTAGTTGTACGGATAGCTAGGAAGTGGAAGAGTTTTTGAAACTTCCTATAAACATTCGTTGTAAAAAAATGCCAAATATAATACAGCAAGAAGGAGTTTTTTAAGAGAAAAACTATGTTTTTTCTATTTTTCTGTAAAAACAACATTGGTACGGCCAAGTACGGATTGTTAAAGAAGTGATTTTTTAAAAATACTTTAGATCTTAGATGTGACTATCATTTGTAGGTAATTTGGGCCTTTGAAACATTTGGAGGTGTTAGTTCTTCTTCTTTTTGTAAATATTGGGTTAAACCCTCTTTGCCTGGGGTTTTGAGGAAAATGGAGTTTTTTTCCTCTGTCTTCTGAAGGTGAACAGTCATCTTTTGATGAGATGGAGGAATTTAGAGTAGCCTCCATGTTTTTGTTGTTTGATAGGTTGTTCTCCTTCTGTCATAGTGTTTGGCATGCCTCTATCTAGTCAAACAGAGACTAGTTAGTCAAGAAAGGTAGAAGACAGCAGAAGTGTGAGAAAATAGCCATAGATTTGATCAAATGATGTTGATCTCCGTGCATTAGAAGGAAGGTAGGTCTGCACAACATCCTACTGATCTAGACAAGGTGTTTTCTTGAAACATATCTTTCTCTATTCCTCAAACTAGAATGATTTCTAGAAGGAAAGAACAGTTTGCTGTTATAAGGGATAGTCTAATTACTAGTCCATGTTGACAAAGTACAGCCCTGTACTTTTGTGGAAAGATTGTGAAGTTTTCATGGGTGTTGGAGTGTGTAGGAACCATGCATGGTCTGTGGAAGGACTAATGAATTGAGATTGTGTGAACCAATCTTAAGGAGATAGAACTCTTTGTAACACTATTTTGTGACAGTCAAGACTAGTTACTGTTCACAGTCCTGTTTAGGATAGAAGTTCGATCATTTTGTCAATAGCTTATTGTTCTTCCTATCCACTGAAGGTATATGGGAGATTGATGAGGAGAACCCTATTGATAAAGAAGCACAACACCAATTGATTGTTCATAATAGCTACAAGTTATAAGTTGTTATCACTGCACTGTCATAGGACAGTCAATATGCCATTTGCTGTCCTCTGTCCTCCATAAACACAGTGTGGATTGCATGTGTGTAAATAGTAGTTCTTTCACCTTGAATGGTCAATGTGCATTAAGTATTGAAGTTCTTTTGAAACCTTGAGGGATTGCTTAGCAAATTCCTTAAGACTAAGCATTCTCCAAACGCTGCCCTAGAACAGTCCTGCTGTTACTGTCCATCATCTTAGAAAATGCAGAAATTAGTTTATTGGTCAGAGACGTTTGCCCATGCTTATCATTGATAGGTGTATGATGGTATTTGTTGCCTATGTTGGTAGAGCTATTGGTAATAGTTGTTGTGTTCTTGAAGGTGAGTTGTGCTTCTAAGTTGGGTTGAGTTATAACTCCCCAAAGTAAGTGGTGAGTAGCCTGAATGGATGGCACCAGAGGGTGATCCTAGGCAAGTGGATTCCTATAACAGCCTTGTGAGGTTGGTAAACACAAACACCTTGAAAACCTTTTGGAGAAAGTTGAGAGAACTAATACAAAATTACCTATACCTCTGCATCAGTTGTGGAGATCAAGATGCCTCCATGAAGAAATTGTATTGAGAGGAATGCTTTGACAGAAGAGGGTTTTGTTAGATATAGGACAGACAACTGAGAGGGGGGGTGAATCAGTTGTTCAAAACTTATCTCCAATTAATCACTTAAATCCTTCCTTAATTCAGCAGCATAATAAATCAAACATGGAAATACAATGTAGTAATTTAAGAGCAAAAACACATTAACACATATGACACCAAGATTTTTGACGTGGAAAACCTAGTTAAGGGAAAAACCACGGGGTGACTAACCCAATATTGTATTCTCTGTTAGAAGAATAAAAGAAACAAAATGGCACATGCTAATTAGGGCTCACTGCCTGAGCACACTGCTCACAAGAGGCCCACTACCTACAAGAGACACACTGTCTATAGAATAATAAGTATTACATACATGAACTAGAGAATAGCATCTTCACCATGCTTGAGTCAGTTCCATTTAAGCCCAATACTTTTGCTCTACCTTTCGCTCTTTTTCTCTCTACCACACTCTCATCTCACAAGATACTTTTGAAATGACTTTGCAACTCCTTATTTATACAAGACATCAACTTAAGGATAATCATCCAAGTCAGCAAACATTACAAAGCAAATACATAAATACAACATGACTAATTACAAAAAGACTTCACTCAGATCAACACACTATCGGCCACATAGATCTGAGACTTCAATCTTTTTATAAGAATATGCCAATCTTCACAGAACTCATCAAGATCATCCGTAGGATGTATAACTCATCCGATCAGCCTGACTTGTGAAGAACACCATCAACCAGAAGTAATTCTTCAATTACAAACTCAATCTTCATTGCGGACCACCAACACAAACTGGACACAATCCAAAGACCTCCACAAGCTTGCTCAAATCACCAAGAACATCCACACTACTTCTACTTACTGAAAACATTCTCTCCTTCATCTAAAACCTCAAGAACACAGTCTGTCATCACTGTCATATTAGAAAAGATGCTTGCAGACCTTCAGACCATGAACCAATTGAGTTGTCAATTCACATTGACTTTTTAAACACTCCCCCAAATCCATAGAACAAGATATTGCATTTCTGGAGCTCACCGGACCTATCTGTGTCACTCTGTCACCTCTAATCATCTCCCAGAACCGGTTTTACTTAAGTGGCCATAGCTTCTTCATATCATCATGCGGACCTTTGAAATCTTTACTGGATCATCATAAGACATGTATCTACAAACCCTTTTAAGCATATCCTCTGATCTTTATCTTAGCTGGGATCTTTACGTCACTGACTTCACTATTCTTCTCTATTCTTGATAGGACTAATTTTCTCAATATCCTCAACATGCAACTCATTCAATCCTTATCATCAATGCAACAGGAGTATGTTGACATCAATGCCAACACCGGTTGGGCCCATACTTGCAACAATTTCCCCCTTTGTCATTGATGGCAACATATGATGTGAAAAATTATTTTAACCATTAAGACAAGAACTTTTTCTTACTGACACAACTCCCCTATCAACAACAACCATTCACATGTCTTCTCTTCTCTTTTACTGCTCCCCCTTTGATCAACAACCACTTGTTTTTCACGTCTTCTCTCCCCCTTTGACATCAATGGTAAAGGGCACATACTTGCATCACTTCATAATCATATTAGTTGCTCCCCCTAAGTGGCATCTTCCCAAACATCAATCTGGATCATAAGATATGACTGTGAGATCAACAGGATTGATGCACATCAGTGCACCTTAATTTAGAACTGGAGGGGTAATAATCCATAACTTCTCCCTGAGATACTCAAAAGAGTCCTTAGGAAGAGGTTTGGTAAAAATATCTGCAATCTGATCCTTGGAAGGCACAAACTCCAATCTGACTTCATTCTTGTTCACTTGCTCTCTCAAAAAGTGAAACTTGATGGATATATGTTTAGTCTTTGAATGCAACACCAGATTCTTAGATATGTTTATTGCACTTGAATTATCACAGAAGATTGTGATAGGTTCCTCATACTCCACTCTGATGTCGCTTAGCATTTGCTTCATCCACAAAACTTGAGTGCAACTACCTGTTGTTGCAATATATTCTACTTCTGTAGTGGGCAGAGATATTGCCTCTTATTTCTTGCTCAGCCAAGAAACCAATCTCTTCCCTAAAAAGAATGCTCCACCACTAGTACTCTTTCGGTCATCCACATCTCCTGCCCAATCCACATCTGTATATGCATGAAGAGAGAAATCATGATCTCTAGGATACTACAGACCATACTCAACTATCCCTTTTAGATATCTAAAAATCCTCTTGATTGCCATGACATGAGATTCTCTAGGATCAGCTTGGAATCTAGCAACAAAACCGGCAGCATTCATAATGTCAAGTCTAGTTTGAGTGAGATACAACAATCCTCCAATCATTGACCTGTACTTTTTCTGATCAGCCTTAGGAGAGTCATCATCTTTTCTCAACTTACACCCGGTTGCCATGGGAGTACTCATTAGCTTTGAATCTTCCATCCCAAATTTCTTCAACAATTCTTTCACATATTTGGTCTAAGAAATGAAGATTCCTTTCTTTGTCTGAGTGATTTGCAAACCCAAGAAGAAATTCATTTCCCCAAACATGGACATCTCAAATTCACTTTTCATTTGATTTGCAAAAGTCTTGTACATACTATCACTTCCTCCAAAAATTATATCATCAACAAACACTTCAACAATCAAGATATTTTCATGATCAATTTTGAAGTACAAATTACTGTCAGTAGTACCTTTATTGAAACTAATCTTCAAAAGATGCTTATCCAATCTTTCATACTAGGCTCTTGGGGCTTGCTTCAGTCCATACAGTGCTTTCTTCAATTTGCAGACCATATCATCATGATTAGACAATTGAAATCCATCTGGTTGCTCAATGTATACTTCTTCTTCCAAGTCACCATTCAGGTAGGCAGATTTGACATCCATCTGATATACTTTGAAATCCTTGAAGAAAGCAAAAGCAAGAAATAATCTGACTGCTTCAATTCATGCCACTAGAGCAAAAATTTCTTAAAAATCAACTCTTTCTACTTGGGAGTAACCCTTACAGACCAATCTTGCTTTGTTTCTAACTACTTCACCATCTTCATTCAGTTTATTCTGGAAGACCAATTTGGTTCCAATCACATTTTTGTTTTTAGGTCTAGGAACAAGATCCCAAGTATGATTTTTCTCAATTTGCATCAGCTCTTCCTCCATTGCTTTAGTCTAGTTTTCATCATTGCAAGCTTCATTCACTATCGTAGGTTCAATCTATGAAATCATACAACACTCTTCTGAATCTTGAGCAATCCTTGTTCTTGTTTGTACACCTTTGCTTTTATCACCTATGATTTGATCTTCAGAGTGATTCAGTCTTACATACCTGGGAACTTTGGGAGTTTCTTGCACTTCTGATTCTTGAATAGGTTCTGTGATAAGTGAAATCAAAATGAAGATAATAACTAATCTAATGCATAAATACACAATTATACCTTCATGAAGACCTCACGAATCCATGCGGGAAGGAGATGCACTCACGTAGCTCCTCAGATGTTTCCCTTGATTAGAATGACTAAATGTGGATTGCTCAATGCCTACAACACAATATAGATGAGAGACAGGTTGATTCAGATGGAGATAGGGGATGGCTAGAGTGATTTTGACAGAGGTTTGATGAGATGAGGAGATTGGGGAGTGATTTTGACAGAGGTTTGCTGCATGAAATGGTCTTATCCAAATGGCTTGGGAGAGGCTCAATTTATAGAATTTTGGAGATGAGGATGGAGGGTGAGGATTCATTTGATGAGATCAAGGGCTAGGAATAAAAGTGAATCTTTTATTCCTAGAGGATGAATTAAAAATTCTCATTTTGGGAAGAGTGGAGGATAATGGGGGACAACTAAATTTTAAATTCAGTGAGTGGAGGTGAGTGGGAGACAACTGAATTTTAAATTCAGTGATTGGGAAGAGTGGAGGATTGTAGGGGACAATTGAATTTTAAATTCAGTTTAGTGGAGGATAGTGGGAGACATCTGAATTTTAAATTCAATTTAGTGGATGAGTGGGAGACAAGGTTAATTAAGTGTTTTCTTAATTAACTTAAGTCTAGGTTAATTTTATCTAATTAACAGGGATTAAGGAAATGAATAAATCAACTAAATAAATATTAGGAATATTCATTCAATTGATGAGGATAGGGTTGTAAGGTTAAATGGATTAATTAGGTGAATTAATTGATCACCAGTGATATGCAGATGGGGAGAGTGGATTAGTGCAGAGGTACAAAAAATTGGTTTGCAGAGCAGTCCAATTTTAGGTGTCTACAAGTTCATTCAAACTTATCTCTTCTTCCTGATTTACTGGATCAGTTTGAATCTAAATTTCAGAGGGAGCTTGGACTTCTTGAACAAAAACATCGTTTTGATCATCTGCATCATATTCATAAAACCTTGAAAGTTTTTCAATACTTTCATCAACCTTCACATTTGTACTTTCCACAATCTTCCTTAATCTCTTGTTATAACACCGGTATGCTTTGCTTTGAGTAGAATAACCCAAGAATATTCCTTCATCACTTCTAGCATCAAATTTTCCTAGATCTTCATCTCTTTTAATGTAGTATTTGCTACCAAAGACCCTGAAATACCTCACAGTGGGAGTGATGCCAAACCAAAGTTCATAAGGAGTCTTACCGGTATTGCTTCTGATTTGTACTCAATTGAGAGTATAGACTGCAGTGCTTACAGCTTCTCTCCAATAGATCTAAGGAACATTTGCTTCCATCATCATGGTTCTAGATGCTTCCTAGATGGTCCGGTTCTTTCTCTCCAATATTCCATTCTGTTGTGGAGTCCTAGGAGTAGACAATTGTCTTTTTATTCCATGTTTCTCATAGAATTCTATGAAATCACCGGATGTGAATTCTCCACTTGTGTCAGACCTCAAGCATTTTAATTTTAATCTAATTTCTCAATATTTTAAATTTCTCAAGAGCTTCTAATTTCTCTTTCAGAAAAAGTCACCCACATCATTCGGGAGTAATCATCAATTAATAGCATGAAGTATCTATCACCTTGCACAATTCTGATTCTTGCTAGACCACATAAATCAGTATGAACTAAGTCCAATAATCTGGTAGAAGACTGTTCCTTACTTTTGAATGTGACTCTGCTCTGCTTACCCAACTAGCATTCTTTGCACAAGTTGTTAGTAGGTTTCACAAGTCTTGGAAGATCTCTTACAGCCTGAGTGTTGCTTATCTTGATGATATTATCAAAATTCACATGACACATTCTCCTATGCCACAATCAACTTTGATCAATTTGAACAAATAAGTAACTTTTACCAGTACCAACCAAGTGGAAGATATTACCTTTAGTTTGAGTACCGAATGCAATCTCTATTCCAGAACTTTCAAAGATCTTTCATTTTCCATTTTTGAATTGGAGATCATAGCCTTTGTCCACTAACTGTCCAACACTAAGAAGATTGTGCTTTAGGCCTTCAACATACAGTACATTACCGGTTTTGTTCTTTCCATCAAAAGAAATAGTTCCTCTACCTCTTGTTGGTTTTTTCCCAGACTGGATGCTTATTCCCAGATTTCCTTACAAGGTAGCCATCAATGATCAACAGGATCTCTGGGCCAGGGGCCAACTCAACATCCATGAGGATATACATACAGGGCTGGGATGCTGACAGAAAGCAGATAAGTCCTCTTGTAAGTAGACCAAAACTGTAAGATAAGAGCAAAGGGGCTAGCTTTGGGCCTATTTGCAGTTGTAGACAAAGGACTTGGATCCTAAAACTAATTCTACTATCCTAATGGTTGTTTTAGAGTTTGATTTTGATTTTAAGTTTGGATGCAAAGTTGGACATGGTTGTAACACAAACACAAAGCAAGATTGGTGCCTATCCAGGGCCTGGAGTCAGTAGACATACACCTGTGAATGATATGCATGAACAACTAAAACTGGATTTCAGGGGGATACATATGATATCTGCCTTATAGATATCTCCCAATACAGAGTGTTAATCTGTCTATACTTATGGCATCCCTATTGCAGTATACCCTTCCCAATATTCAATCTGAAAATAGTTTAATCTACCCCTTGAGCAAAAGTTAAAAGATTAAACATTCAACATAGGAATTCTATGTTCTAGAATCTCAAACATTCCTTGAATGCCTAGACTCAGAAGAAAGATACATGCAAAACTGGAGACAGAATCAGCATAACACATGCAAACATAGCATTATTCATATAAAATTGACCATGAAATCAGTGGATTCGTGCACAAACATACAACAGGAGATACATAAACTCGCAAGTTTTGCTGCACAGAACAACCAAAACTAGTTGTATCTTATTATAGAGCCAAAATGTCCAGTTTTCAACAACCAAAACAATGGTAACACAGTCTGCCTATATCGGCTAGAAAGTGTACCCACAGTAATTAATTACATGATTTTTACAAAAAACTGCCAAATACAGCCCATGAGAGATGGCGCCCATAAGTTCTCAATGCAGTAGGCAGGAGAGTTGACAGGGGTGGCCTCGAGCCCTATGCCACCATCTAGAAGTCTTCATGCTAAAAATCAGGCAATTTAATCACTTGTACTGTCGCCCACACCCCTGCTACAATCGCCATTGATGGCTCAACCACCCGCGGCCTACTTGGAAACCGTCGCACTGTTCAAAATGGAGCTTCCCGCCAAGAAGTGCTTCCTCGCAGGTTCAAAATAATGTAGGGAGATTAATCCCATATGCATAGTGAGAAGGCCACTTCAACATTTTATAAACATGGCCACAAACACACTAAGTGTCGAGCGCTTTTGCCGCGCTCGACACACAAGCCCTCGCCCAAAGCTAAGCCATTGGCTTGCCCCAAAAAACTCTCGCCGATCTATCAAGTCTCTCCAATGGCAAACAAAACACACCCTCCGTTGCCGTGACTCCCTCCATCGGAGCATCCAAAAATCCTCTGGCCGACCTCATGTGTTACACCGATGAAGCGCATCGCAATCCCCTGTCGGCCAGACCAATCCCATCGGCCAACCTGAAACTCCTCTGACCGACCTCAATAGTCTTGCCAACGCCATCGCAAACTCCATATTTCCCATCATCAGCCAGAGATAGACCATCGGGCCAACTTCCATCGACTAGGCTGATAAAACAAGTCTCACCAATGGCCAAGCAAGAAACACCCGTCACCGAGACAAAAACCATCGGCCAACCCAAAAGCAACACTCGCTGACAACAAAAGTCATGCCGATGGCAACTTGGCTTCCCATCTCCGTCGGTGTGACTTAGACTATCGGAGCAAGACCACAAACCTATGCCGATAGCTGCCATCATGCCGATGAAACCAAAAACATAAAGCTTTGAACCATTAAACCGGTTCAAACAGATGGTTCAATGACGAGGTTCAACACTGAGGTTCGTCGGCGAGGTTCAAACTGAAAGTTCAAAGACACAATCGGAGCACTCAAAAAAAAAAACTTTCGCTGATGGACAAAACATGATGACCTCTTCCTTAGGAAAGATGAAGGGGTGCCAAAACTCAGAACCTTTTGGATTTTTTGGGAAGGTGCCTGCATGAAAAATTGCTCAGAAATTGACAGTCAATTTAGGCACCAACAGTGGCTCTAATTGGGGACGTGCAGGTGCAAGACTACAGCGAGAACCCCAGATCTCTGGGATGCAGACCAGTCCCCTATCCATTGGGCACAAAGTCAAACTTGCACCAATCTGCATCACCAAACACATTATTTTAAAATAAACATGGTGGCCCAGGGCCACCAAAAAGGAAAAACCAGACTTTTTCTTTGTCAAACACCTAATTTTCTTTTGATTTCTTCAAATGAAGCCTAAAAGCATTTAACTGTCTGCAGCAAGCCCCTTGGCAATTATTTGTGCTGCTGCTCATTTCTTTTTCTTCAACAAATCTACAGCTAGCTTCATCAGCATATATAATTATCAGTTGTAGAATGTCATCATCATATGAGTCACTGATGTTGCTTGGAAAAATAATAGACTCACATGAAACAAATGAATCCACGTCAAAATTTTGCCCTTCCTCAAAAAATAAGAGCTCCTCTGTATCAAACATGCAATATTCAGGCACAAGCAACATCTCATAATCAAATTTATCTTGATGAACATACAGATATCCATCATCATCATGCATGGTAGTTTTGTCATTAATGTCCACCTGAAATGTCTCAAGAGAAGGCAGAAATAACTCAGAATGTAGCCCTACACTGAAAGCTTCATAGTCACCCCTGCAATCAACACTATCCCCAACTGTATGAGCACACACATCTACAATTTTCCCATCCACCTCTGAATAGTGACCTTGTTTTTTATCTTCACCAGTGCCCTCATAATCAAAAGCAAAGTTTTCAACCTCTGCACTATGAAGGTGGCCAAAATCTTCAAGGAAACATTCATAATCAGCATCCAAATATATTTCATTATTTGAAAGGCTCACATATGCATCTGAATGCTGGCAATCACTAGCATATTCACTGCCATCCCTTGAATCAATGTTTTCTATATTCAGAGTGAAGCTCTGCATATCCACTTCATATAAATAATCAGGCATAACTGGGATATGCACACTGCTGCAAGACACAACTTCATGTATGTCTCTCATTTGATCAATTGGAGGGCACCTTGTGTCTGCAGGCTTGTCTTCTAAAGGCTGATAACAATCTTTGTTTTCATTATTACAAGATGTGCTTACATTTTCTACAACATTTTCTTCATGCATCACATCATGGCTGCACACATTATTCTGAAATATATTTCCCTCTATACAATCATTTCTCAATGCACATACTGGGAGAGCTGAAATATATTCACTTTGATAACTGCTTTGACAACTTGCAGCCATGAAACCTACTGGCATTCCATATTTCTCATTGTTTTCTATGTCCATAGCAAATTGGAAAGCCTAGTGAAGTGTGACTGGTTCTTTATCTCTCAACAGATAACTCATTTCTTCATCAAATGTAGCCAAATAAATTGTCAAGCACAATGCATTATTAGGTCTCATATATTCAGGGATCTGCCTGAGCAATTTAATAAACCTAAGATTAAAGGCTGGAACCAGCTCCTTATCTTCCCTTTGGATATTCATAAAATGTGTGATTAATGAGGCCACATAAACCTTTCACCAAACTGCCCTAGGAATGCATCTTCTAAATCTATTCATGAAGAAACTGAACAAACAGGTAGGTCTGAAAACTATATCCTAGCATCATCTTCCAATGACTGAACAAAGAGTCTCATTACTACATCTTCATCCTCTACCTCAATCTTCTATTAAATTACAAAATCTTTGCAGATGTTTGTTTGCCGATTTAGAATCTGATCCACTATATTTTGGCAAACATATTCTAATTTTATTGGGAATAATATTTGGGTAACCATATATCCCTGTGAAATTTAGGGCTTTATATCTTTCAATAAAGAATGGTCTTCTCTGAGAGCACGACCAGGCTTGTTGTTCTAAACTCAACATTTTGAATCAAAGATGAATACCTGGATATATGTTGCAGCATTGATAGGTTCTTTCAACAGAGTCGCCACCTCTCAGAGAGAGGACAAAATGTCAGCAAGGCACTTTTGTTTTCTGGATTCATCACCCCAGCAGAGCACCACATGGTTCCTTTTTGCTGCAACAACTTCATTGGAAACTAGATTTTCCAGCCCTCAAGTTACTTGACTCTCTCTCTCCCCAGTAGAGTCACCAATTTCTGTTGGTTTTTTCCCAGACTGGATGCTTATTCCCAGATTTCCCTACAAGGTAGCCATTAATGATCAATAGGATCTCTGGGCCAGGGGCCAACAGTGTAGGAGATAGACTCTATATTTTATCTCCTCTTCTTCTTCAGGCTCTGCAAAACCTAGGGGGGTATTCCCTACTCAACATCCATGAGGATATACATACAAGGTTGAGATGCTGACAGAAAGCAGATAAGTCCTCCTGTAAGTAGACCAAAACTGTAAGATAAGAGCAAAGGGGCTAGCTTTGGGCCTATTTGCAGTTGTAGATAGAGGACTTGGATCCTAAAACTAATTCTACTATCCTAATGGTTGTTTTAGAGTTTGATTTTGATTTTAAGTTTGGATGCAAAGCTGGACATGGTTGTAACACAAACACAAAGAAAGATTGGTGCCTATCCAGGGCCTGGGGTAGTGCCCCTCAACTTGTCATCTATCAGACTGATGTTTGTTTAGTAGTATTAGACTTTATGATAGTATCTTAGATCGTAGATGATGGATCTCTTGTTATCTTGTTACTTCATTATGGACCTAATCAATATAGTAACAATTGTTGATGTTGAATTCTGTTATTTTATGCTTTACAATTTGATGAATGAACTAGATGTTATAGATGTTTTGATGTTAATTGTGATATTGGATTGTAAGAGGATTGAATGTTTATGTTGTTGATTAATATCAGATATCTTGTTCAACATAGTTAATCGTTTATTCATAAACGTGAATGGAACAGTGTTGTATTACTCGCTCTCGAGTACCCTACACCACTGCAATTTCCATTCACTACAAGACTGCATGTGGATATATATCTTGAATGTTTAACCGTGCGTTGTTGCAGGAATGCAGGTACTAGGCATTGACTCCACCTGATTACCAGGTCTGAGCGTGCCTTCGCCAATGGATTAGTTGTTTGGAGTTAACGTGAGGTCCCATGTCAGTGTTGTCTGGTCGTCAGTTTACCCTTGTGGTTATTGTTTGTCATTCGATCATGATTTGCAGACAAGTAATATTGCACCTTGGAGTCTAACTAGGTTAGAAAGTGTCTAAGTGTGTAAGGTGTTGTTGTGCTTTAATTAGAATCATATTACGGAAAGTATAATGTTGATAATTAAATATATTTATAAAAGATACTAGTGAGCATCATGTTGATAGTTGTTAATTATTGTTGTAAATAAATTATTATTTTATTAGAAGTATAGTTGTTAAATAAAGATTGTAGAAATTTTGTATTATTTAATATAATATTATTTGCAATAAATATTTAAATAAATAAAATAGTTGTAAGTTATGTTGTAATTTGTGATTTACAACTTAATTAATAAAATAAACTAAATAGTTGTACAATTATAGATTGTTGCAATATTATAACTTTATTAAATGCAATATGGTTGGTCGGCTCTAAAGTAATTAAATGTTGTCGGAATTGTGTGTTAATATTTAAAAAAAATAACCTCTTGGGATTATTAAATTAAATAAAAGTATATTTTTAGAAGGGAGATGCACGGGATTGCGTGCCGAGTTCCTTGGACAATAGAAGGGATTGTGTTATAAAAGAAAAGCTTGTAGAGGCAAAGAGGACAGCATTGCAGGTAGAAGAAGAGAGTAGAAGGCTGGGAAAAGAAGCGTGGAACTTCAGCAATTGAAACGGACTCGGCGATTCGATAATCAAAGCCAGGTTCCACTGAATGCATAATTCCTTTCCTCTGAATCTGAATCTGTGGGTGTTGATCATTTCCTTGTTTCTAAATGGATTGTTTTGGTTGAATTTCTGCTTCAAGAGATATTTTAGTTTGCAATTAAGTTGTTTTCTACATCCCTCCAATGTTTAATCTGAGATATATATCTTAACATTTCCACTAAATGGTTTATCACTAGTTTTTATTACTGGTTGCAGTAATGTTGTAGACCTAGTGCTCTCTTAGACTAGAAAGAATTGATTCCTCTGATTTTTCATACTCTCTGATCATGTTGAAGGAGTCATGTTTGTTATGCTATGAGATCTGGAATTTTAATCAGAATTTACCACTATTTTCATTAGCTAAAATATGACCAAATCATAATCTGCAGAGACGTCTGTCTTTAAGGGTGCATAAACTGAATTGGACCATCACCAAAACCTAGCATCCAGCATTTAAAATAGAAATAGCTTTCTTAAACGGGCATTTGCATTCTTGTATTAGTCTGAGTAATGCCTTTATGAAGTGGCTGGAACAACCATAGCAGATTTAATAGGTATCTTAATATAAACACTGCCCTTGCAGCAAACCCATTTTGTATATATCCTGCGATGAGTTTATATCTGTAGATCGCTATTTATAGTTGGATTGATTTGCAAGCCGTCAGTCTTATTCCGCAGTCTCTGATCTGATTATGTGAATGATAGTTCACCTTAATATATATTTTTTTTCAATAATCATTATTTGGACAGCGCTATCTTATTTGTCAATTAGCTTGTATCCATAATGGTTTTAACCTACAAATCGTGCCTTCTCTAGCTGGATCGTTGTTTCCAGCTAAACGCCATTTTCTGTATACTAGTGGCTATTATTATATCTGTTGCACTGGGGTCATCATTCGGGTAGCAGCATCACTTTATCAGATGGACCTTATCTCCTAGTTTACTATCACAGAGAGAATTGTTGAGTATTGGCGTTAGAAATTAAACATGTCTTTTCAAATAATTTTGTTTGATCACGCCGCTAGTTTTTTTTAAAAGCTTCAAAGTTTTGCAGTCATAATGGTTACACAAAAGAAATATTTTTCTGAATTGGTAAAATTTTCTTTGTTTTTCTTAATTGGTGAATTTTCTTGTTACATAGATGTCGCTATCAGCGTATCTTGTTAGTCAAATTCATCCTGGGCTTCTACCTGGCCTTCTCAGTTAAGTATGCCAGGAGCACACCCAGACAGTACTTGCAAGTTTAACCAATTTCAAGACTTTATCATGTCTTTAAGTGATTTGGACCTTGCCATTAAATTGATAGAATTTCCTTTGTTTTTTAATTGGCAAATTTTTCATGTAGCCTAAATGCCACATAATGTATTATTCTTTTCAATCAAATTCACTTGGGACTTGTACCTGTCTTTCTCCCTCGGATACACCATTCCCAGCGAGTTGTACCTACACTTTTATCCAATTTCATCGCTTTGTCACGCCTTCCAATGATTTAAACCTGGTCTTCACTTTGGAAGCTCTAATATTTTGCCGCTGTGTTCTTCAAATTCCTGCGAAATTCGTTTCTCTCTAGTATTAAAAAAAATATTGCCACTTCATCATAGTCATCGTTGATCATCATTGCCACTATTTCTATTATTGGTTTACCCCACTGACTCAGCAAACTTCAATCGATCACCTTTGCTTAAATGTTATTGGTGCGAATCAATAATAGTGATGCTGTGTTTACTCCTTAGCCTATATTCATATGTGATTCACAGATACGTTTCCATTATGGTACGATAGTATTAGATATGTTCTATTTTTAATACCGACAGGGTTATCATTCTAGTTAGCACCGGTGATAGAGTCAGATAATCCTTTGGTAACACATCCTTTTAGAGTTTTTCTTATCGAATTAGATATTCGACACTAATAATAGTCTTTTACATTCTTGACACAAGTGGATCTTGTAAGGATACTCTGTATTCATATTTTTGTAACAGATTTCACAATTCATATTTGTGGAAGTATAAGCATATCCCAACATATTACTTGTCTCCAAAAATTCTAGGCATAGATTCTAAATAATTGGATTGATTTTGTATCCTTATTATAGTTGTAGATATAAAGCTTGCATTGTATCTGCAGTATCATGCTAGCTGACTCTCTAATTTATATTTATACTTGTGCATTTTTTTCCGTTAGCCATATGCTAGTCATGTATCTATTGTTGTGTTTATACCTGTAGCATTTGCATTAGGATAGCTATTGTATATAATATGCTAGCCATATACTTTTATGGTATTTAAATATGTTGCAGTTGCATTATGCAAGTCGTGGCATAGAATAGGCTAGCCATAGGTTTATGTTAAGAATTTATATCTGAGGCATAGAACAAGTCTTAACTGAATTATACATTTAAGTATTATATTATCTTTAGCTAAAAATTATAAAGAATTCCTTGTATTCTCAGAAGTTTATATTTTATTGGCCTATAGTAGCATGGTGTAAAGTTTAGAAGTTTCTTAATAATCTGTTAGGCGTTGACTCATTCTCATGATCTCCTTATCATTTAAGAAAAATAGACTTATATTTAGAAATTCTTAACTAATCATTGCATGATGGAGGCAACAAATTATAATTAGAAATCATAAATCTGCATTCCATTCTTCCTTTAAGGGCATCAATTTGAATTTGTTTTAGGGAGTCTATATTTAACTTGATTCTTTCTATTTATATTTTAGTAAATTTAGGAAGAGGTGTAATGCCTCAAATAAGCTAGTATTTGTCTTAGGTCTATACGTAATATATAGAATGTTTAAATTGATATTGTTTTGGGTGAGTGCTTTTATGTTTTCGAGATGTTCTACAATTTAGATGTTTGGCAGAGATATTGTAGAGTTGCCATTACAAGAAGGTTATATTGATTCTTTGTTCTCGGTAATTATTCAGATCATTGATATATTTATATTTTGAAGAGGGATTGAATTAGATAATTAGTTGATATATTATTATTATTATTATTATTTCAAAAGTATAGTTGATTGTTTTAAAAGCCAAATAAATTGGGGATTTAGAATAATGTTGTCATTATTTATTTGATTAAAAGAAAATCGTTGTGACTATATATTATGGTTAATGAAATTTAATTTAGATTGACATCGGTTTTAATATGGTTTCTTCATGGGTTAAGGATTAGGTATATAATTATTGTATTGGAAATTTGATTTAAAGGTATTAGATAATTAGTTAGTGTGAATTGAAATTGTATGAAATGGTCAAAGTGTAAGTTGTCAAGGGTTCATTTCCAGAGGCCAAGGTTGTTGTGTTTCGACTTCATATAATGTGTTGATAAGTGTCCTGAGTTATTGAAGTCATGTCGCCTTTTGTCATGTATAAGGAATTTGGTTATGGTGTAGTGGAAGAATGTAAATATTCTGAATGCATCTTGATGTGTAGAAAGGCTCTTCATGAATGTTGTGATTTATTTATTTATTTGATTGGGATGTTGTGTTGGATTAGACAATGGGGAGACGTCGGTATTCATGAAAAAGTATTTTTCTTATGAGTTACTTCATTGGAAGCCATGGAAAATGTATTAAGAGTATGTCCTTGTAATTGAGATGATATGCAAGAAGGTGAATGCCTTGCATCATTACATATATATGTTCATATCAGAATAATGGTTATGCAAGATGGTTAATGCCTTGCATGGTTCATGTATCATCGTTGTCATGATGATGTTTGCTATGTTTGTTGAGTAGGGTCTTCTAGATGCAGGTAGGGGAGTGGCTCTCAATGGGGGCCGGAGCCCAAAGTGGCATCCAGGACAACCCATGTGGGAGTTTGATAATTCACTGATAACCTAAATAATAAATTAGGGGGTTGGGTAGTTAAGCACACTAAACAAGATAAGTGGATGCCTCACTCATGGCTCAAGTGCTTGTTCAGGCTTGAGATGAGATGAGAAGGCCTAGAATGGCAAGATCAACTACCTTGTCCTCATGAAAGGTATGTTGATTTCCGCATGAGCGTTGTATGGGGGCCGGGAGTCGGGAGAGGCTACCAGGACAACCCAAGATGGGGGTCGGGGCCTAGGAAGGCTTGCTAGGACAACCCATGACAAGCCATGTGATGACACTTCTCTCTACTGCAGCCTAGCATTCCCTAGTTATACTCTCCCCATTCGTTATGTGTTGCCTTTGGAAGATAAGTTGTGTTGTGTTGTTTATGTTATTGCCATGTGTTGTATTGGCGTTTGGTCGTCCTTTGTTCATGTTAGTCTTGTCTACCTGACTGTTATTGTTTGGGACCTCATGTTAACTCCTAGCTCGGGGGGTGGACCTTAGGGTTCCACATGGTCGGGTGGAAGAGCTTTATTAGCCATTGGTTATTCCTTGTCAAGTTCATATGCAGAAAAGATTGGTTCCAGTTGTACTCTTCCCAGTTGATGAAGATGTATGTGTATTATCTTGTACCAGATTTGTGTAACAGATCAATCATAATGTATGTGATTCTGATGTAGTTTGAAAATGGCAATGTAATGATGTACTTATGAGTAAGGAAAGCATTTCAGTTATGTACTTAATTATGTAGATTGTATTACATTATTTGACGATATGTAATGAATATGAATCAGTTATTCAATTGTGCATTGGATTTAGATCAGTTACTGATGAATGTTAAATTATGTTAGTTGGTTTGTAAAGTAATGCATCCTTGTATCCTTAGAGAATATGTCGTAATTAGTTATGTTAACATTTCTTTGATATCTTAATCATTTAAAAAAAAAAATTCCTGTTTCATATAGCATAAGAGTGTATTTCTTTAAGGTGTACAAGGCGGGCGTTACACCTGGAGTCAGTAGACATACACCTGTGAATGATATGCATGAACAACTAAAACTAGATTTCAGGGGGATACATATGATATCTACCTTACAGATATCTCCCAATACAGAGTGTTAAGCTATCTATACTTATGGCATCCCTATTGCAGTATACCCTTCCCAATATTCAATCTGAAAATAGTTTAATCTACCCCTTGAGCAGAAGTTAAAAGATTAAACATTCAACATAGGAATTCTATGTTCTAGAATCTCAGACATTCCTTGAATGCCTGGACTCAGAAGAAAGATACATGCAAAACTAGAGACAGAATCAGCATAACACATGCAAACATAGCATTATTCATATAAAATTGACCATGAAATCAGTGGATTCATGCACAAACGTACAACAGGAGATACATAAACTCGCAAGTTTTGCTGCACAGAGCAACCAAAACTAGTTGTATCTTATTATAGAGCCAAAATGTCTAGTTTTCAACAACCAAAACAATGGTAACACAGTCTGCCTATATCGGCCAGAAAGTGTACCCACAGCAATTAATTACATGATTTTTACAAAAAACTGCCAGATACAGCCCATAAGAGATGGCGCCCATAAGTTATCAATGCAGTAGGTAGGAGAGTTGATAGGGGTGGCCTCGAGCCCTGTGCCACCATCTGGAAGTCTTCATGCTAAAAATTGGGTAGTTTAATCACTTGTACTGTCGCCCACGCCCCTGTTACAATCGCCATTGATGGCTCAACCACCCGCGGCCTACTTGGAAACCGTCGCATTGTTCAAAATGGAGCTTCCCACCAAGAAGCGCTTCCTCGCAGGTTCAAAATAATGTAGGGAGATTAATCCCACATGCATAGTGAGAAGACCACTTCAACATTTTATAAACATGGCCACAAACATACTAAGTGTCGAGCGCTTTTGCCGCGCTCGACACACAAGCCCTCGCCCAAAGCTAAGCCATCAGCTTGCCCCAAAAAACTCTCGCCGATCTATCAAGTCTCTCCGATGGCAAACAAAACACACCCTCCGTCGCCGTGACTCCCTCCATCGGAGCATCCAAAAATCCTCTAGCCGACCTCATGTGTTACACCGATGAAGCCCATCGCAATCCCCTGTCGGCCAGACCAATCCCATCAGCCAACCTGAAACTCCTCTGACTGACCTCAATAGTCTCGCCGATGCCATCGCAAACTCCATATTTCCCATCATCGGCCAGAGATAGACCATCGGGCCAACTTCCATCAACTAGGCCGATAAAACAAGTCTCACCAATGGCCAAGCAAAAAACACCCGTCGCCAAGGCAAAAATCATCAGCCAACCCAAAAACAACGCTCGCCGACAACAAAAGTCACGCCGATGGCAACTTGGCTTCCCATCTCCATCGGTGTGACTTAGACCGTCAAAGCAAGACCACAAACCTATGCTGATAGCTACCATCACGCCGATGAAACCAAAAACATAAAGCTTTGAACCATTGAACCGGTTCAAACAGATGGTTCAATGGCGAGGTTCAACACTGAGGTTCACCGGCGAGGTTCAAACTGAAAGTTCAAAGACACAATCGGAGCACTCAAAAACAAAAAACTTTCACTGATGGACAAAACATGATGACCCCTTCCTCAGGAAAGATGAAGGGGTGCCAAAACTCAGAACCTTTTAGATTTTTTGGGAAGGTACCTGCATGAAAAATTGCTCAAAAACTGACAGTCAATTCAGGCACCAACACCTCTGATTCTACCAGTAGAATTATCACCAAATTTTACCACTCCTCCTTCATACCTTTCCAAATCTAAGAACTTATTTTTGTCACTTGTCATATGGTGGGAGCATCCACTGTCAATGACCTAATCATCCTTTTCTTCAACTTGGGCAGCCATAGTTTTTTCTACAATTTTATGATTGACAGATTCAAAGGGCATTGGATCTTCTTCTTTGATGGCAATAAACACCCAGTCACTTCCAGATTTGTTTCCTATTTCTGATTCATCATCTATTACTCCTTCATCATCTTCTTCATGGACATAGTAACATTTCTTTTAGAACCTTGATCTGTTAGGGTTTGGCCTTGAAAATCTTTTCAGACACCTTCAGGCAAAATGACCAATCTTATTGCAGTTAAAACATTTAAAAGGAAATTTCCCTTCATACTTACCAGATCCTCTTAGCATTTTTTTTGCAATAAGGGCTTTAAGTTGAGCAACTTCTACTTCATCTTCTTCCAGGTCTTTTCTTGCTTTTTCATACCATGATAGTTTCCTCGAAGAGTTTTATCCTGGATCAAACCTTTGTTTTCCTTTTATAGAGGCACTAGCTTTGAATGTAGATTCAGTCTTGGGGGGGCATCTCCAAACTCGGTCAATTCAAATGCAGCTAATTTACCAACCAATTGATCTCTTGTGATACCTGAATAGGATCTGAATTATTCAATGGCAGCAATCTTATATTTGTAAGAATCAGGAAGGGATCTGAAAACTTTGCCAACTATTTCATCTTCATCCAAGACTCCACTAGCACATCTAATGCCACAAACAAGCTCATTTACTCTTGGCATAAATGTAGTGATATTTTCATCTTCTCTCATCTTTAGATTTTTGAATTTTCCTTTTAGACTCTATAGCTTGGCACATTTAACATACTTATCTCCTTCATGCAGAAGTTCTAGTTTTTCCCAAATCTCATGAGAATTTTTTAGGTCAACAACATTTGTCAGTTCTTAATTAGATAAGGTACTTAGAAGAGCTTCTTTAGTCCGTAGATTGTTTTCAGCATCTCTAATTTCATCTACGGTACTCGGACCATTCTGTGGAGGAGTATACTTCTTTGAAGCCATGATCCAATACTACATTCCCATACATTGCAAGTGACATTCCATGCGACTTTTCCAAAGAGTGAAATTGGTTCCATCAAACCTCGGACTATCCTTCTTGTAGGACATCCTATATCTCCTCAAGCGGTTAAGCTTTTTAGAGGAACTTAGCGCTGATACCAATTGTTATATATAAAATAGACAACTGAGAGGGGGGGTGAATCAGCTGTTCAAAACTTATCTCCAATTAATCACTTAAATCCTTCCTTAATTCAGCAGCATAATAAATCAAACATGGAAATACAATGTAGTAATTTAAGAGCAAAAACACATTAACACATATGACACCAATATTTTTGATGTGGAAAACCCAGTTAAGGGAAAAACCACAGGGTGACTAACCTAAGATTATATTCTTTGTTAGAAGAATAAAAGGAACAAAATGGCACATGCCAATTAGGGTTCACTTCCTGAGCACACTGCTCACAAGAGGCCCACTGCCTACAAGAGCCACACTATCTACAGAATTATAAGTATTACATACATGAACTAGAGAATAGTATCTTCACCATGCTTGAGTCAGTTCCATTTAAGCCCAATACTTCTACTCTACCTTCCGCTCTTTTGCTCTCTACCACACTCTCATCTCCACAAGATACTTTTGAAATGACTTTGCAACTCCTTATTTATACAAGACATCGACTTAAGGATAATCATCCAAGTCGGCAAACATTACAGAGAAAATACATAAATACAACATGACTAATTACAAAAAGACTTCATGCGGTTCAACACACTGTCGGCCACACAGATCTGAGACTTCCATCTTCTTATAGGAATACACCAATCTTCATAGAACATCATCAAGATCATCCACAGGGTGTATAACTCATTCGATCAGCCTGACTTGGGAAGAACACCATCAACTGGAAGTAATTCTTCAATTATGAGCTCAATCTTTAATGCGGGCCACCAACATGAACTGTACACAATCCAAAGACCTCCACAAACTTTCTTGAATCACCAAGAACATCCACACTACTTCTGCTTACTGAAAACATTCTCTCCTTCATCTAAAACCTCAAGAACACAGTCTGTCATCACTGTCATATTAGAAAAGATGTTTACAGACCTTCATACCACAAACCAATTGAGTTGTCAATTCACATTGACTTCTCAAACACTCCCCCAAATCCGCAGAACAAGATATTGCATTTCTGGAGCTCACCAAACCTATCTGTGTCACTCTGTCACCTCTGATCATCTGCCAGAACTAGTTTTACTTAAGTGGCCATAGCTTCTTCATATCACCATGTGGACCTCTGAAATCTTTACTGGATCATCATAAGACACATATCTACAAACCCTTTTAAGTGCATCCTCTAATCTTCATCTTAGCTTGGATCTTTACCTCACTAACTTCACTATTCTTCTCTGTTCCTGATAGGACTAATTTTCTCAACATCCTCAGCATACAACTCATTCAATCCTTATCATAAATGCAATAGGAGTATGTTGACATCAATGAAAACACCGGTTGGGTACATACTTGCAACAGGTTTTAGATCCCTGCAAAGGCAAATTGGTGCATTCCAAGAGGAGCTACGAAGAGGGTTTGAGCTGAGAACAAGAGAAGAAAGTGAAGATGAAGCTGAAGAAGAGTTATCTGAGGAAGAACAAGAAGCTGCAGATCCTACAGAAGTTAGGTTGTTGAGGGCCATTTCTAAGATTGGAAAGAGGCCCAGGATCAAATTTCTAGATATTCTAGAGATTTGAATCTGGAACAACTTATTTATTGGATCAATGACATGGAGGAGTATTTTGAGCATGAAAATGTGGTGGACCCAGATCGGGTCAAGTTTGCAAAAATAAAGTTGAAGGACCATGCAAATATTTGGTGGAAGGAGGTCTAGTTAGAGAGGAATAGGAGAGGAAAAGGAAAGATTACCAAATGGGATCAGATGGTGGAGAAACTGAAGAAAGAGTTCATTCCTATGGACTATGAGATGCAGTTGTTGAAGAAGCTACAAGGATTGAAGCAAGGTAACAAGTCTGTTAAGGAGTATATAGAGGAGTTTTATAAGATTACTATTAGAACCGGTCATGTAGAGGCCAACAAGGAGAAGGTAGCCTATTACATTAATGGGTTGAGGCCAAGTATTCAAGAGGAGCTTAGCCTAGTCAAAATGACCACCATAGAAGATACATATTAGTTTTCCCTGAAGGTGGAAGAGAAGCTGAATAAAAGATTTGACAGCAAGCAAAGGGGAAGAGGTCAAGGTGGAAGGACTCGTGGAAGACCCTACGGGGGCCGAAATGAAGATTCAAGGAAAAGTGAAGAAGCTGGCACCATTCAAAATCATAGAGGAGACAATACCTACCGCCCTCATGACCAAAACAATGGTGAGCAAAGAGGAAGAGGAAGATGTAGACCTAGCAAGGACCCAAAAGAGGAGGTTTCAGAGGAACCTATTTCCAATGTGGAGAAGAAGGGCATCGAGCATACGAGTGTCTACAACATCAAGGAAGGACAAATAGAAGATCTGAAGGTAATGCACGAGTTGTACATGTAGATGAAGATGCACAGTCTGAGCATTCTGAAGATGCTGAAAGGGGAGAAACCCTAGTTGTCAGAAGAAGTTTATTGAATGAGGAGAAAGAACCCAATCAGAGGAAGAGTTTATTCTGTACAAGGTGCAAATGTGAAGGTAAGTGTTGTGATATTATTATTGACAGTGGAAGCACTGACAATCTTGTTTCAGAGGAGATGGTTAACAAGTTGAAATTGATAAGAAGAAAGCATCCACATCCATTTTTTATCTCATGGTAAATAACTATGATTAGTCTTGGTTAACATGGTGGATGTTACAAGAAACTTTGAATTAGCATTGTAACTATAATATATTCTATAATTATAGAGACAAGTGTCAACGAATGATGTAGGAGAATCTAGTGGTGTAAGGGCAATCTTGCATCACCCAAAAAAAGATGTGTTTCAAAATTGTTGATGTTCTTTCCATTTCTTTTCAAAATTTATGGTTCTGGTTCCATAATCGCTTGAATAATGATGTAGAACTTTCAGTTTTTCCAAACTGCTAAAAATAGCAACCTGCTATTTTTAGAAAGTTTGCATTTAGGCACAGAAGGAAGTGAAAATTTACAGGAAGCTTCATAATTGAAAAATAAGACCTTTGGTGAAAGAATCATGCAAAGATCATTTGTGAGCTGAAAGATATTAAAGTTTTTGTTTCCTGAAAAATACTTGAAAATTATTCAAACTCAAGTTTGAGGAACTAAACGGCCCCGTACGGGCCCAAAAATGATTAGAACTGATAGAGCAAGTTCTTAGCACATAGAGTACTCCATGAGCTTTCCGACGCATAAAATAATTCATCAATCAGACACCCAGATCAAAAGTTATGGCTCTCAAAAGTTGACCTATTTTTGGAGGGAGATGCAAATTTTGAAATTAGGTTGTTGACCACCAAAAAGGCTATTAATAACCATTTTTGGGAACACTGGGCAGTAGTAGAGTTAAGGGGAAAAGTGTAGAGTCAAGAATAGGTGGGAAAAATAGAAACCCTAGGAGATTTGGGGTTGCAAATGGCAGATGATTCCAGAGTCTTGTGAGAGGAAGTTGTAATGTGTTGCAGCCTGTGGAGGATTGAATCCTCTTATTGTATTTAAGCTTCTGTAATGTAATAAGTTGTCCAAATCAATAAAGAAATTTATATTTTTTGTGTGTAATTTCTATTGTTGTGTGTTTTATGATTTACCCCATTCATCAAGTGGTATTAAAGCCAAATTCCTGAGTGTGTAGACAGATCACCGACCATGAGGCAGTTGCACTAGAACTTGAGGTTGTGGGTTTGTTGCAGAGATCAAGATGCCTCCATGAAGAAATTGTATTGGGAGGAATGCTTTGATGGAAGAGGGTTTTAGAGCCCTATAAAGGCAAATCGATGCATTGCAAGAGGAGCTACGAAGAGGGTTTGAGCCGAGAACAAGAGAAGAAAGTGAAGCTGAAGCTGAAGAAGAGCTATCTGAGGAAGAACAAGAAGCTACAGATTTTGCAGAAGTTAGGTTGTTGAGGGCCATTTCTAAGATTGGAAAGAGGCCCAGGATCAAATTTTCTACATATTCTAGAGATTTGAATCCGAAATAGCTTATTTATTGGATCAATGACATGGAGGAGTATTTTGAGCATGAAGATGTGGAGGACCCAGATCAGGTCAGGTTTGCAAAAATAAAGTTGAAGGGCCATGCAAATATTTGGTGGAAGGAGGTCCAATTAGAGAGGAATAGGAGAGGAAAAGGAAAGATTACCAAATGGGATTGGATGGTGGAGAAACTGAAGAAACAGTTCATTCCTGTGGACTATAAGATGGAGTTGTTGAAGAAGCTACAAGGATTGAAGCAAGGTAACAAGTCTGTTAAAGAGTATACAGAGGCGTTGTATAGAAGATTACTATCAAAACCGGTCATGTAGAGGCCAACAAGGAGAAGGTAGCCTATTACATTAATGGGTTGAGGCCAAGTATTCAAGAGGAGCTAAGCCTGGTCAGAATGACCACCATAGAAGATACATACTAGTTTTCCTTGAAGGTGGAAGAGAAGCTGAATAAAAGATTTGACAGCAAGCAAAGGGGAAGAGGTCAAGGTGGAAGGACTATTGGAAGACCCTATGGGGGCTGAAATAAAGATTCAAAGAAAAGTGAAGAAGCCAGTACCATTCAAAATCAGAGAGGAGATAATACCTAGTGGCCTCGTGACCAGAACAATGGTGAGCAAAGAGGAAGAGGAAGAGACAGACCTGGGCAAGGACCTGGAAGAAAAGGTTTCAGAGGAACCTATTTCCAATGTGGAGAAGAAGGGCATCGAGCATATGAGTGTCTGCAACATCAAGGAAGGACAAATAGAAGATCTGAAGGTAATGCATGAGTTGTACATGTAGATGAAGATGCACAGTCTGAGCATTCTGAAGATGCTGAAAGGAGAGAAACCCTAGTTGTCAGAAGAACTTTGTTGAATGAGGAGAAAGAACCCAATCAGAGGAAGAGTTTATTTTGCACAAGGTGCAAATGTGAAGGTAAGTGTTGTGATATTATTATTGATAGTGGAAGCACTGACAATCTTGTTTCAGAGGAGATGGTTAACAAGTTGAAATTGACAAGAAGAAAGCATCCACATCCATATCAGATTTCATGGTTGCAGAAGGACCACAGAGCTTTGGTCAATGAGCAGTGTTTAGTGAAGTTCAAGATTGGGGGCTACCATGATGAGGTGCTGTGTGATATCATACCAATGGATGCATGTCATATGCTATTAGGGAGGTCGTGGCAGTATGATAGGAGCACTGTCTATGATGGTCGTGCAAACACATATTCCCTAACAAAGGATGGAGTTCATCATAAGTTGAAGCCCTTGAAGGAGGTGGAAGAAAACGTATGTAGTATTGCTAGAATTTGCTTGGTAGATGGTAGGAAATTTTTGGAGGGTATGAAGCATGAGCGTCATTGCTTTGCATTGATTCCTAAGATTAGTCAAGAGAAATGTGAAGATGTACCAGCAAAAGTTTTAGATATGTTGGAAGAATTTCAGGACATTATCTCTGATAACGTACTAGAAGGTTTGCCACCAGTGAGGAAGATAAGTCATCAAATGGATTTGATACCAGGATCCAGCTTGCCAAATAAGGCAGCCCATAGAATGACTCAGCAAAGAATGAAGAGTTGAAAAGACAAGTCCATGATTTGTTAAGGAAGGGACTGATAAGGGAGAGCCTGAGTCAATGTGTTGTACCTATAGTACTAGCACCAAAGAAAGATGGAGAGTGGAGAATGTGTACAGATTCTTGAGCCATAAATAAGATCATGATCAAGTACAGATTTTCATTACCCAGAAGGGATGACATAATGGATTGTTTGAGTGGAACCAAGTACTTCACAAAGATTGACCTGAAGAGTGGGTATCACCAAATCTGAATCAGAGAAGGAGATGAATGGAAGATAGCCTTCAAGACAAAAGAGGGTTTGTATGAGTGGTTAGTCATGCCATTTGGGCTAACCAACGCACCGAGCACATTCATGCGACTCATGAACGAGGTACTGAAAGAATTTTTGGGAAGTTTTGTTATTATTTATTTGGATGATATTTTGATTTTTAGTAAGACTTAGGATGAGCATCTAATGCATATCAAAAGAGTTCTAGAGAAGCTGAGGGAGGAGATGTTGTTGATTAATCTGAAGAAATACAGTTTTGCAAAGGAGTCGATATACCTGGGATTTGTTGTCTCAGAAGAAGGTCTTAAGATGGACCTAGAAAAAGTAAGGGCTATCCTTGAATGGTCTACACCAAAGAGTGCCACAAAGGTATGATCTTTTCATGGTTTGCCAAGTTTTTATAGAAATTTTATCAAGAATTTTAGTGGCATTTGCGCAACCCTAACGAAGACAATGAGAGGGGATAGAGAAGAGTTTAGATGGACTAAAGGAGCAGACAAGAGCTTTGATATGTTGAAGCAGAAAGTCATAGAGCAACCTATTTTGGCACTTCCAAATTTCAATAAGGTGTTTCAGATAGATTGTGATGCTAGTGGCAATGCTATAGGAGCTGTTTTGAGCCAAGAAGATAAGCCCATTGCCTATTTTAGTGAGAAGCTTAATGATGTTAAGAAAAAGTATTTTGTTTATGATCAGGAGTTTTATGTAATAGTTCAGGATTTGAAGAAATGGAGACATTATTTGTTGCCAAAAGAGTTTGTTTTATATACTGATCATCAAGCTTTGTAGTATATTAATAGTCAAGGAAAGTTGAACCAAAGGCACTTAAAATGGGTTGAGTTTTTGCAGAGCTATACTTTTGTTTTGAAGCATAGGAGTGGGAAGTCCAATAGAGTTGAAGATGCCTTGAGTAGAAGGCAAAATTTGTTGACAAAAATGAAGATAGAGGTTGTTGGAATTGATGAGCTCAAAAGTTTATACCCAAAAGATCTAGATTTTGCAGAGGCCTGGAAAGCTTGTTTGGAACATGTTACTTTGGATAGGACAAAATGGTTGGATTTCATAATCCAAGATGGCATGTTGTTTAGAGGAATCCAGTTGTGCATTCCAAGGAGTTCTATGAGAGAGAATCTGATTAAGGAGAAGCATAGTGGGGGACTGGCTGGACACTTTGGTTGAGATAAGCCCATTGCTATTATTGGTGAAAATTATTATTGGCCACAGTTGCAGCAAGTTGTGAGAAAATTTGTGCAGAGTTGCAGAGTGTGTCAAATGACAAAAGGAACAAGTCAGAATACAGGGCTATATCAACCATTACCTGTACTGGAGAAGCCATGGGATGATATTAGTATGGATTTTATTCTTGGTTTATCAAGGACAGAGAGGGCATGATTCCATTTTTGTGGTGGTGGACAGATTCTCAAAGATGGCACATTTTATTCCTTGTAAGAAGACTAATGATGATGTTCATATTGCAGATTTATTTTTTAGGGAAGTGTTGAGACTACATGGTCTACCAAAGAGCATAGTTTCAGATCGAGATACCAAGTTTGTTGGCTATTTCTGGAGGATATTATGGAAGAAGTTGAAGACAAATTTAAAGTTCAGTTCTGCACACCATCCACAGACTGATGGATAAACCGAAGTGGTGAATAGGAATTTGGGTAACCTGCTACAATGCTTAGTAGGAGATAAGCCCAAGGGATGGGATTTGATTTTACCACAGGCAGAATTTGCTTACAACAATTCTGTCAATAGGAGTATTGGTAAATCACCATTCTAGATTGTATATAGGAATAGTCCAAGAAATGCTTCAAAGTTAAGGAATCTGGACAAAGGAGAAAAGACAAGTGCCGAGGCTGAAGACCTTGTAGAACACATGAAGAATTTGCATGAAGAGGTGAAAAAGCACATTAATAAGATGAATATTTAGTACAAGGCTAAGGCAGATTAGAAGAGGAGACATAAGGAATTCCAAGTAGGAGATGAAGTCATGGTTCACTTGAGAAAAGAAAGGTTCCCAATTGGAACATACAATAAGCTGAAAATGAAGAAATTTGGACCATGCAAAATTTTGAAGAAACATGATTCAGGAAATGCATATGAGGTAGAGCTACCGAGTGGGATCAACATTTCCCTTGTTTTCAACATTTTTGATTTATCAGAATATCATAAAGGTGGCATAGAGGATGGACCAACAGAAGAACAGTCGAGTATTCGGGCATCTACTTCAACAGAGGAGATAGAAGAGATCTTGGATAGCCATGTGGGAAGTACTCGAAACAGGCAATATGAAGAATACCTAGTGAAATGGAAAGGAAGGCATGTTGAAGATTCTTCTTGGTTGTCTAAGGCAGAGGTTAACCATTTGGGTTTTCCTCACACAAACACCTGAGACGTGACAGGGTCACTTCTCAAATTACCCTGGGTGTCTGATGCAGGAGCATCAAATGGCGTAAGGGCAATATTGCATCACCCAAAAAAAAATGTGTTTCAAAATTGTTGATGTTATTTCTATTTCTTTTCAAAATTTGTGGTTTTGGTTCCATAATCGCTTGAATACTGATGTAGAACTTTCAGTTTTTCCAAACTGCTAAAAATAGCAACCTGTATTTGTAGAAAGTTTGCATTTGGCCACAGAATGAAGTGAAAATTTACAGGAAGCTTCATAAGTGAAAAATAAGACCTTTGGCAAAGGGATTATGCAAAGATCATTTGCGAGCTGAAAAATATTAAAGTTTTCATTTCTCAAAAAATATCTGAAAATTATTCAAACTCAAGTTTGAGGCACTAAACGGCCCCGTATGGGCCTGAAAATGGCTAGAACCAACAAAGCGGGTTCTTAACACGTAGAGTACTCTGCGAGCTTTCTGATACATACAACGGTTCATCAATCAAACATACGAATTAAAATTTATAGCTCCCGGAAGTTGACCTATTTTTGGAGGGAGATACAAATTTTGAAATTAGGTTGTTGGCTGCCAAAAAGGCTATTAATAACTATTTTTTGGAACCCTAGGCAGTAGTAGAGTTAAGGGGGAAAGTGTAGAGTCAATAATAGGCAGGAAAAATAGAAACCCTAGCAGATTTGGGGTTGCAGATGGCAGATGATTCCAGAGTCTTATGAGAGGAAGCTGTAATGTGTTGCAGCCTGTGGAGGATTGATTCCTCTGATTGTATTTGAGCTAATGTAATGTAATAAGTTGTCCAAATCAATAAAGAAAGTTCTATTTTCTTGTGCAATTTCTATTGTTGTGTGTTTTATGATTTACCCCCTTCATCAACGAAAGTCTCAAGGAATGATTTAGATTAAACTTTTTTTTTTGCATATATTCTGAATCATAATACTTCATGAATCAACC
Source organism: Cunninghamia lanceolata (assembly GCA_027924645.1). Classification (NCBI taxonomy): domain Eukaryota; kingdom Viridiplantae; phylum Streptophyta; class Pinopsida; order Cupressales; family Cupressaceae; genus Cunninghamia; species Cunninghamia lanceolata. Next base: position 5,173,410 of record BSBN01000793.1, read on the forward strand.
AATGGATCTAACCATAAATAATAAAAGTTCCAAAATTATGTTTTTGACAAAAAAATAGATAACAAGACAAAAAAATTAAAATGTTGGCAACAATTATAATCTATATCGATAACCCATATTATATTATTATATTAATCAAAAGAGTAAATACAACCATACAGAGGATTTTCTACATATCCATAATCCAAGGTGCCCTAATACGAACCTTGGATAAATTCAAAATTCAAAAACTAAAAGTAGAAAATTTAATCCTTATGTAGAAAATAGAAAATTCAAAATAGTTTAAATTTTAAAAAATTGAAAATAAAGTTGTTAGTGGCCACCATTGATTTGCCTTCTAACAATTGCCACCTGAAGAAGAAAATTTGTAGCATAGACAATAGACTTTGTCATTCTTAAGTAACAGTCAGATAAATCATTATGTATAATAAGGGCCATGTTAAAGCACTCCAACAAGCCTCTAACAATTTCCCTCCTTGCCTCCTTAAGAATGTCTTTAGCTACAACTGAGTGCTCTAACAAATGTAAAGGGAAAATTTCAACCTTATCCCATGGTCCAGCATCACAATCATAATCATTTAAAGCTAAATCAATCTTATCCCCAGTGATAAGTGATTCTTGAATAATTGCCTTCCCGATCATCTTTACTAGACCTAGGTCATCAAGTAGGTCCATTAAATTTGACAGAAATGCACAGACGATGTCATTGATTAGATTTTTTTGAGGATATTCCAAAAGAATAACATAGCCAATAATGTCCTAAATAGCATTGTCAACAAAGGGGGAGTCAATAAGAAACACCTTCCCCAGTTTTAGATCATCAAATCTATTTAAATTGTCCATTTCCCATTTACAAGGCAAGAGAGAAACACAGCGAGAGATCAAATGACTCATCTTGAATCAGTTAATGCTAGCAATTCGCCAGGAAATTAAGAAAATAGAAACAACCAAAAAAAGAAGGAAGATGCCTAATAAACTTATAGAAGAGGCTTAGGGTTGGCTATAAAGTTATATTTATTATGTTGTGTGTGAAAATGTACAATAACCATGGGGCACACCAAATAATAGTCACACCTGGTGCCAACATTTATTTCCATTTACGGTGGGTTTATTGTGATCTCAATTGGGATTGATTCAAAATAGTGTCACATGATTGATAGGACTGACTGCACTTGTAGTGCCTTTTTCATTAATTAGAGTCATGCAATTGATAATTTGATAGGACTGACTGCACTTGTAGTGCCTTTTTCATTAATTAGAGTCATGCAATTGATAATTTGATAGGACTGACTGCACTTACTTTGATTCTTGAAGTGACAAACTAGTCACTAGATTAGCCAATGCCAATTTAGTTAATTAATGGCAAGTAACATGAATAATATTTTTTAATTCTATGGTCATGATTAGTGAAATGTGAGAACGACACTTGGCATCTTAGCGCGTGCCTACAAGCTTCAGAGATTTGTACTTTGCCAAGGCTATGATGTTTTGAAATGATGCCAATTGAGTTAATTAGTGGCAAATAGCATGAATAATATTTTTTGAGTTTGTGGTCATGATCGGTGTCAATTCGTTTAATTAATGCCAAGTAGCACGAATAATACTTTTTAATTTTGTGGTCATGATCAATAAAATGTGAGGACGACACTTGGTAGCTTAGCACATGCCCGCAAGCTTCAGAGACCTATACTCTATCAGGGTTGCACTATTGTGAAATGATGACATTTGTCAAGTGGGCCCATAATATTTTTCTAATTTTTAAGTCTGTGGCCATGATCAGTGTCAATTCAGTTAATTAATGCCAAGCAACATGAATAATACTTTTTAAGTTTGTGGTCATGATCAGTGAAATCTAAGAATGACACTTGGCAGCTTAGTGACCCACAAGTTTAAGAGACTTGTACTTTGTCAAGGTTGTGCTACTGCAAAATGATGCCCTTTGTTAGGTGAGCCCATAATATTTTTTTAATTTTTAAGTCTATGGTCATGATCGGTGCCAATTCAGTTAATTAATGTCAACCAGCACGAATAATATTTTTTAAACTTGTGGTCATAATCAGTGAAATCTGAGAATGACACTTGGCAGCTAAGCATGCACCCACAAGCTTCAGGGACTTGTACTTTGTTAGGGTTGTGCTATTGTGAAATGATGACATTTATCAAGTGGGCCCATAATATTTTTTTCAAGCGCAGGCCCACAGTGTCAGAAATATGGGACTCACCAGAGGGTGCAGCATGAGTTATTACTAAAGAGAAAAGTTCTCTTTTGGCGCAATATGATTTGACAAAGACTTTTTAACATACAGGGTAGATTTTTTAAATCTTCCCAGGACATCTTAAGACATTGATCTTGTTGAGGTGAATTTGAAATCAATGGACTACATTTGAAATCCAAATTTGTTCATTGCAAATGACTTGTTCAAGCAAACGAGCAGTAATGGCGAACATGACTAATATCAATCAAATTCGTTAGAGGCTAATAAATAGTGAATTGGAGAATAAATAGTGAATTTGGTCATTGCAATAATCACTTTCTATTACGCGAAGAATTTCCAAGCGATTTGAACTATCAGTTGTGTTTTGGTGAAAACTAGGGTTTACAGAAAGAATCTAAGTACTTTGAACTTTCTCTGAGTAGGAACTAGTGCAATTATTTTCAACTAAACATTGTTATTGTTAGGTGTTTTGTACATACAATTGTCTTTTCAGCTGAACATTCTTAGGTGTTTTGTGCATACAATTGTTTGAATTGTAAAGGACTTTTTCAGCTGAACATTCTTAGGTGTTTTGTGCATACAATTGTTTGAATTGTAAAGGACTTAGGAAAGGATGTCATTTTTTAGGTATTTGTTAGAAACCCTAGTTCTTAGACTCTGTAATTTGAGAAGATGAGCCATTCAATTAGTCAGCGGTCTACTTCTAAGAGGTCCTTAGATGAGGATTTGCTCATGCAATTGCCTGGATCATCTAGGTGACCTGTTAATCTCAACAGCCCATGTGGTGTTGGAGATAGGTTGTTGGATAATTGCAGGGGGTGTAGGGATGTTGATATCCCTGTAATAGGATGGTCATTGTTTGACCACTAGTACAAAAAGAGATATTATAGGGCTCCTATGTCGCATATCTGGGTTCTTGATTTGGTAGGAAATGGTGTTTTGTAAAGTATGGAAATATTACTTACTCAATAACTTTTGAAAAGCAACTCAATCCAAAAATGGAAAGGAAATCAATTCATTAATAGAATATCCATAAATGTTTAACATTTAGCGAGTTTCCAGAATAAGCAAAGATCATCTTTTATAATTGTTCCCAATACATTGGTGATACATAATGAGAAGTAAAATTTACAAAATAATTAATAATGACTTTCAGAGTGTCTGGTTACCTACACCATTCATATAATGCTTGTCTTCATAATAGTAACTACACAAATCTTTCGGCATGAATCTGCACAACTAGATATAAACATTAGTCCCGAAAAATAAATGAACAACATATTAGATATCAATGCACAAGATGATAAACCTACAAGCCCTAAGGGGCCGACCTAATGTCTCGAGAGCTCAAGATGGCCTTGCCTACGTACGCACAGTGTAGAGACTTCGTAGTTTGGGGTAACTAGTCTTGCAACCATAAGGATGACTTAGATACTTTAACTCACAAGGGATCTAGTTCATCACATAATATTTTATAGAATCAATAATTTAATTAATATACACATCCATATTGTTCCATATGCTAATTAAATCATTCAAGTTCTAAAAAGTGCATGCAATAATTAAATTTATAAATATTCCCTATAGGTAAAATAGGGAAGTTATAACAATAAAAATATACCAACCATTCTTGGATATTGATATGAAACACACTTTCTTTTATATTTCTCTCATCCTCATCTATACTATAATTTAAAGTTTTAGCCTCATTCCTAAATTCTAATCTACATTTATATTATCCAAACAAAAGTAAAATATAGATTAAGGTAATTCATGAAGAGCCTACTAAATTTTCCATTCAATAAGAAAACCTCCAATTCCTAAGTCATTAGAGCAATGCACAAGTATCTCAAGAGTTCTATTCTCTCATACATGGTTAGTTACACATTAAAGATTCTAAGAAAAGAATTCACTCTACTTACTTAAATGAGATTCTTATTTTCAATTATTAACCTATATAAATCAATTTTAATTGTTGAAAATATTTTAAATGATTGAAATGAAAAACCACCCAGTAGTAAATATGTCATAACTTTCTTATTTCTTAGTGAAATTCTAAAATTCAAGATGTTTTGGAAAGGTAAAAATAAGGGGAATAAAACCCCAAAAAAAATTAGAAAATTTTTATAAGATGAGGAGGTAGTGTTTACTGCAATCATCCATTTCCCTCAAATCTTGATTTACCCCAAACTTGATTATAAATCAAGAATGAATTGATTACTCAAAAGTATTCCCTATATTATAATAAATGATAGAAATACTAAAAGATTAAAGATCTTGTATTTGCTTTAATTTTAATATTTCAAATAAAATGCAATATATATATATATATATATATATATATATATATATATATGTCTGATTTAACAATTATTTTTATAAACTAATCAACATAAGGATTTAATTTGACCTTCTTGCACTACAAGGATATTCTTGATCCAATCTAATTTTTTGATACAACTAAATATATGATACATAATCTAATCATACCCATTCCAAGAAAGAAAAAAATATGATAATTCATCTAACACACTTATGTAATGAGAATAATTCATTTCCAACAAAGTAAACTACCAACAAAACCCTAGATTTTTAATCTTTTCTACAGCAGTGGTAAAAATGTGATAACTTTCAAAATACATAACAAATTTGAAAATTGTAAAATATTTTAGAAAAATGAAAACATGATTCTCAAAACCCAGAAACCTTTTTATAAACTAATTCATATGATAAGATTAATTTCATGAGACAACAACAAGTTTTCTTAAAAGAATTTTTAGAATAACTTTAACATAAATAATGGTGAGTTTCAAGGAAATACCTCAAGGATTTAATTAATGAAGAATACCTCCAAATGCATTTGAAGAAAACTCTAAGATTATTTAATGTGAGAGCTTCCATATTATTCAGTTAAGTGCTTCCTTTCTTCTACCTAGGATTCTATTGCCCTCCTCATGAAATTTAAAAAAATTTCATCTAACAATTCACCATGAATGTATGTTTTATTTGCCTCATCAAAATGGTTGTAATTTCCTTCAATAATTATTCAACATTTGCTATGAATGTCCTCTTGATGACCTGCAAAAATTAGAAATAAACCTAGACTCTTCTCTTCATTTCCTCCTTTTGAAGCCAAACTTTCATCTCCTTATAATATCTCATTTTCCAAGTTTCATATTCTTCTTTTGGGCTCCAATGACTCCTTGTATTCCTCTTCTTTCTTGTGGCATTCATTTCTTTTTAAGAAATGTGTCTCTTGGATTTCCTTTTATATCCTTTCTTCATGACTTAAACGCTCTAAGACTCTTCGAGAGAAGAAGACTCTGTTGGGAATTAAGGTGTCTCAACCTTGGTGATTCCTTGTATTTTTACATTGTATTTATTTATTATTTGCCTATTATATTAATTAGATGCAAATCCTATGTTGTCATTGTTGGTAAGAGACACTGTGTGGCTTCATGAGTGTTGTCATTGATGGCAAAAAAGTCCATCCCACACATCCGCGGGACATGGTGTGTCTATACTGGAAGTCAGATTGAAGAGTATTTTGGTCCGGTAACCAAGAACAGAGCATGCAGCAAGGTCTGACAATAGGTCTGGATCTCTCAGAGGAAGTATCTCAGTAAAGTACAGACTTAAGAAATCAAAAGGAGTACCTTCACTAATATATTCCAAAGTTTGAGCCTCCGGTGATGTAAGAGTGAAAAGATATGAACACCTAAGTGTTGGGTTCTTGTTTGGCAGAGTAGACTAAGGAAGAACTAATCGGTAGAGCTTCAGACCTTAATCTGGATGAGATATTAATGGCAATCAAGTTTCTTAAGGGATCATTCTTGATTGGCCGACATGACTGATGACTTCTATAAGCATCTCTTTGATACACATCACTTGGTAAGCAAGGATTCAGCCGACAAACCAGAGTTTAGGAAAATATTGAGTATTCTGGATGCCGACTAGAAAGATGATTGAAATCATTAATGCGGATATATATACCAGATTGATTTTGAGATGAAGGTGTGAGTGGTGTGTTGTAAAGTGTGAAAAAAAGCAGAGAGCTATGTGGAAGTAGTGATACAGGTCCAGTATGTGACAGGATAGCAGCACCAAAGAAGAGGAAAAATGAAGTGCAGTAGATCAGTGTATGGAGCCTAACTGGAACTGAACCTCAGCATATGTGGATGCTTCTGTTCAGTTCAAGTATCTTGTGACCTTCCTTGTACCTTGTAGATAGTGAGTCTCTTGTAGGCAGTGAGCCTCTTGTGAGCAGTGAGCTTGGGCAGTGAGCCCTAATTGGCAAGTGTCATTTTGTACTATCTTATTATTTTAACAGAGAATACAATCTTGGGTTAGTCACCCGGTGGTTTTTCCCTTAACAAGGTTTTCCACGTAAAAATTATTATGTTATGTGTATTAATGTTATTTATGTTTTCATGGTTATGTTTGCTTATATGAGTTAATGCTCCACTAATTGTTAAAGAAGGATAGAAAGTTGAAGTAATTAAGATAACTGATTCACCCCCCCTCTCAGTTATCAATAATTGGTATCAGATCCAAGTTCCTCCAAACAGAGCCTAACAGCTTGAGGAAGATCTGGGAATTCAAATGGATATGTATGGTATGAGGGAACAACTTCAGTCTGCCCTTGATGATCTTGAGAAATCTCACTCTAAAGTCAATAACTTGAGAGAAAGACTCAAACAAGCTGATGATTTCATAAATGAACTAAAGGAGAAATTGAGTATCTCTATGAAAAAGAGAAAGGAACTTCTTCAGCAATTAGCAAGTCAAAGTGAAGGCAATGATACTAATGAAGATCTGAATGAGAAGAACAAAATATGTGAGAATCAATCAAAAGAGATCATTATGGTAAGACATGAAATGGAATCAGGAGTTATGAAATTCACCCAAGAAATTGAAGAGAAAAGAAAGACTGGAGATAATCTAAAACAATCTCTCAAAGAAAAGTCAGAGGACTGCCACAAAATGGATAGAATAATCAGGCATTTGGAATTTGATCTTGAAGAAGCTAGAGATATTGAAGAACAACTTGAGAATCAGATTGTCACTCTAAAAAGGGATCTTCAAACAGCAAATGAATACAAAGAGAAATTCAAGATAAGCTCTGCTCAGCTTGAAGTTCTTCTTGAAAGCCAAAAGAGGGTAGATGACAAGCAAGGCTTGGGGTATGTGAAAGGTGAAAGCTCTGGATCAGGTCAGAAGAACTCTAGATCAAAAAATCCAAGGAATAGGCCTAGAAGACCTCCGGTAAGGCAACCAAATGCTCAAAGATATCCATCCTTCAATGGTTACTGCCACAATTGTAATAACTTTGGTCATAAAGCAAATCAATGTAGAAGAAGAATGAATCAGACTAATTCATCCTTCTCCGGACAGTGTTTTAACTGCAAAAGGTATGGTTACAAATCTCAAGAATGTAGAAATTTGCAAATAAACAATTCATTCAATGGTAGATGCTTTGTATGCAATAGAATGGGACATATGGCTAATCAATGCAGATCAAGAGGATATCAGTCAAACCTGGAAAGAAATGTTGTTTTCTACAATTGCAATAGATTCAGTCATATTGCCAAATTCTACATAAGTAAGAATCAGGATAAAAGGGGTCCAATGCATCATAATCAAAATCAAGTCAAAGGAAAAGGAAAAGTGAATGCGGATGAAATTCAAAGGGAGATGAACAAGATTTGGGTAAAGAGAAGTACAGAAAATATTGAGAATGGATCCGCACCAGAATCTGGTGCTGATATTCCTTCTGGAAACTAAATAAGATGAGCTCTGGCTCAGGGGGAGTCAAGAAGGAAAACAAGTTTCTCCAGCCAGATAATTAGTGCCTGAAATTGGCACAAGGAAAGTTGCAGATTAAAGGGTTCTTAAAGAAACATCTAAAGAAGCCTTGGTAAAGATATGGAAGATCTGCAAGAAGATTTGAAGACTCTAATCTTCCAAGACTGATCCGATTTGACAATTTTCTGGTAAAAGTTGGATTCTCACAGTTTGATCTAGTGTAATTCTAAACTAAAACATCTTGATCTGCGGATAAAGGGGATGATTTGAGGAAAGCGAATAAATTGAAATTCTTCACTAAAAATAGCTCTAAGTACATCTTAGTGATGTGGAAAAATCTCTCTCATGATAAGGCAACCGGAATAACTTAAGTTGTACATTTATTACAAAATGAAATTAGGGTTTGCTCAGAGATAAAAGGGTTCATTTTCTCATCATTTGCACATTTGCATTAGTGAAAAAGATAAGAAGAGCTCTGCAAACAAGTTTGCTTCATCTCTCTCAAGGATCAATTACAGAATTCAAGTCAACAGGCAATCTTTTCAGCTCATTTCGAGAACCCTAAAAGCGTAAAAGGTATTTTCCATTCTTGAAATCTCTCTCTGAATCTTTTGAAAGATGGCTACTCTGAATGTTGTGAAGATCACTAATAGGCCGCGTCCTAAATTCAAGAAACATCCATATAAATCCCTAGAAGTTGATCCCCCTAGGTGCCTTTTCAAGCATTCCGCATGGGGTTTTGCATGTAGAAGATGTTAGGGCATATATTCATGCAAACATTGAGGAATTTGGGGAATCCAAACTAATGGATATCTATCACAAACAATTAATAGATGATTCTTTTGAACTCAAACCTCAGTACAAGGCTATCCGGGTTAAGCATTTCAGACAGTGCATCCATTTCCCCTATTTTGCAGAAGATGAGTGGGTCTGGTATGTTTTGAGAAGAGTGCATGACAACTTCATGTGGTTAAATAGACCATTTAAGATCACAAAAGATGCTATTAAAGCGGTAACCGGTTTGCACTCATCCTAAGGGTTACCTGTTCTCAAATCGGTCAAAAATCAAACTGTGAGTGAGGCTACCAGATCAAAATTTGACAAGAGAGCCATGACAATAGAAGATATCACTGATTCTGATATCAAGTTTGCCTCTATGATAATTGGTTACAAGATATATCACTCCAACAGGGAAAATTCAGTACCCGGAACTGCAATTTACACTGATTATCAGATGCTGAGAGAAAATGTTGACTATGATCTTTGTGAGCTTCTCCTAAACCAACTGTTGGAGAATTTGCAGAAAATAAAGAAAGATAAAAAGAATTCTTTCAAATATGGTGGCTTGATACTTTGCCTATTCTTCTACTATATGAATGAGCTACCCGGAACTAGTGGCTGGATATGGCAAAATGATAGACATGTTACCATACAAATCAGGGATTATTTATATGGGCTTGGTGATGCCAAGGCACAAAATACAGCACTGTGGGGTTACTTCAAAAACTTCCAAAGCATAATGCAGGCCAGAGAGAGAATCCCCCAATCTCTAGTTAAAAAATACAAAGATACAGTGTGCTTCATGGTGGATACTGATTAATGCCTAATGGAGGCAGTGGAACCACGAATAGTGTGGATCATGCCAATGGGGTATGAGGCTGATGAGAAAATCCTAGAGTTCTACTTTCAACATCTTTTGAGTCTGCCCAAGGACCCTGAGGCAGAAAGGTTTGGAACCTTTGAAGAGTTGAGTGTAAAGATTCATGTGGAGCTTAGACAACCGGAGATGAAAAGAAAAGTGAGAAAAGATGTAGAGAATGTTGCCAAAAGGTATGGCATTTCAAAAGATGCACTTGATGTAAATAGAGAGAAGATGGAAAGGGTAGAGAAAGAAAGGCAAGAAACAGAAAAAGAAAGTGCTCCGGTGCAAGCCCCCTACCAGACTAGATCCTCCAAAAGCTCTGCACCTGCCACCTCTAAGAGCCAAAAAGTATCAAAAATGGAAGTTAGGACATCCAGAAAAGGAGAGAAGAGAACTAAGACAAAGGCCACAAGGTCTTACACCAGTCAAAAGGATGATGAAGAAACAGAGTCAGATGAGGAGGTCAAGAAAATGAAAAAGAAGAAGAAAACTTCCAATGAATCCTCTACCAGTCACGACAAGGAAGAAGAGGCAAAAGAATTTGTTGAAAGACCTACTCTCTGCATTGATGATATCATCAAATCAGTTATTGTGGATGGGAACCTACAACCAATGGTTGAATTTTATGTTGAATATAATGAAGCTGATCAGAAGATATTGCAAGATGCCACAGTCAGGTATCTAAACATCTACAACAAAGCATTCATTGAAATTATATCTCTGATTCTCAAAAGCTTAGAGAAGGAACTTGAAATAAGAAAGAACAATGCCCAAGCAAAAGACCTAGAAATCTGGGAGCAGATTGCTATTCAGCTCTATCCGTCCATTACCCCTAAACAAATGAACATTATCTTCAAGGACTGCAAGGATGAGTTCCAGAGCAAAGCCAGAATGAATAAGCTTATGCTCGAAGAAACTGATTAGGTGGCTAAAGAGACTGAAGAGATCCTATGGAATGCCTATAAAAGATTTAATATTCCTATTATAGAGGACTTAGGTGATGAACCCTCTGCCATGGATGACAAAGGAGAATCTACTGAGATAGTTGCAGAAGAGACAAAGGAAGGTGAGGAGAAAATTGAGGATCTAGATTCCTCTGCTGCGGAAGAGGAAGTCCACAAAGAAGCAAACATCTCTCCTCCGGTTTCCCTAGCAGACTCTGGATCTAAAGGAGAAGAAAGAACAGAAGAGAAAATCAGTCAAGAAGAAGAGGTGAAGGGAAGAGAAGAAGGTCAAATAGAGAAGACCACAAGTGACAATGTTGAGGCTGCACAAGGGAAGAAAACTTTGTCTCCGGCAAGAGACACTACAGAAGCAGTCAAAGACACAAAAGAAATGATGGAATTAGATGAACCAGAGCTACTTCAAGGACTGTTCAATTTTGATTACCTCTCTCCGGTCCAGACAATGAAGGTGGCATATTTTTCTCAAGCCAAAACAAAAGAAAAGCTTCTAAAGTCTCACATGGAAGACTATGAGCTAATAGAGATTGCATCCGGTGTGCTAGAGAAAATCATGCCATCCTTCCAAAAGGATTCCTTAGCCTCCACATCCGGTAATCTAAAGTCTCTTGTAAACTTTGTTAATACACATTTTGATTCCTTAGAGAAGTCAGTTGAAGAAAAGGTCAGGAAGGAGTTTTTGGGAAAAATATTCTCTGAGATACAAGGATTTATAACCAATGATAGGAGAAATATGGATATTGGGATAAAGAGCTTAGAAAATGCTCTTAAAGATGGCGGAGAAGTATATAAATTTTGTTTATCTTGGTCTAAAGTGACAAAGGATATTGAGAAGAAAGTGAAAGAACAAGAGGATAAATTGTCAAGCCTCTCTCAGAATTTTGATCCTCTCACCACATCCATAATAAACCAGGAATGTCAAACTATTGCAGTCATAAATGAGATAAAGAAGCTTGAGAAGGAAAGGAAGAACATAATAAGTAGGATGGGTGAACTTAGAGGGATGATTATCCCTAAATTAGAGGCCATGCATGAGGCCCTAACTGATGCTCAGACCACAACCAGACCAGTGATCCGATAGATCTAAAGAGGGCAGAAGCTTTTGCATTCCTGTTGAGTGGCCACATCTCAATTTTGGGTAGGATGAAGCAGAGTTGGGCAACAGAATTTGTCCAGTTAAAGACAACTTTTGTAGACATACTTCAATATATGTAAGTATAACATGTATATATACTTATGCGGCTAAGTATAGTTGGATTTTTGGGGGTTTTTGGTGTACAGATTCTACACTTTGCCATTGATGTCAAAGGGGGAGTGAGTAGCAATGAAAAATGTGGAATCTAGCTAAGGGGGAGCTCCAGAAAAGTGTACATTAGAACAGAGCATCAGCCAAGGTGGAGTGCAATGTGACACTTAGTCATTTTTCACTAAGTGTTGCCATCAATGCCAAAGGGGGAGATTGTTGGCAAGAGACACTGTGTGGCTTTATGAGTGTTGTCATTGATGGCAACAAAGTCCATCCCACACATCTGTAGGACATGGTGTGTCTATACCAGAAGTCAGATTGAAGAGTATTTTGGTCTAATGACCAAGAACAGAGCATGCAGCAAGGTCTGACAATCAGGTCCAGATCTCTCAAAGGAAGTATCTCAATAAAGTGTGGGCTTGGGGAAATCAAGAGGAGTACTTTAACTAATATATTCCAGATTTTGAGCCTCTGGTGATGTAAGAGTGAAAAGATATGAACACCTAAGTGTTGGGTTCCTGTTTAGCAGAGTAGACTGAGGAAGAACTGACCGGTAGAGATTCAGACCTTAATCCGAATGAGATCTTGATGGTAATCAAGTTTCTTAAGGGATCATTCTTGATTGGCCGACATGACTAATGACTTCTATAAGCATATCTTTGATATGCATCACTTGGTAAGCAAGGATTCAGCTGACAGACCAGAGTTTAGGAAAATATGGAGTATTCCAGATGCCGACTAGAAAGATGATTAAAATCATTAATGCAGATATATATACCAGATTGATTTTGAGATGAAGGTGTGAGTGGTGTGTTGTGAAGTGCAAAGAAAAGTAGAGAACTATGTGGAAGTAGTGATATAGGTCTGGTATGTGACAGGACAGCAGCACCAAATAAGAGGAAAAATGAAGTACAGTAGATCAGTGTATGAAGCCTAACCGGAACTGAACCTTAGCATATGTGGATGCTTCTCTTCAGTTCAAGTATCTTGTGACCTTCCTTGTACCTTGTAGACAGTGAGTCTCTTGTAGACAGTGAACCTCTTATGAGCAGTGTGCTCGGGTAGTGAGCCCTAATTGGCAAGTGCCATTTTGTACTATCTTATTCTTTTAACAGAGAATACAATCTTGGGTTAGTCACCCCGTTGTTTTTCCCTTAATAGGTTTTTCCACGTCAAAATCATTATGTTATGTGTATTAATGTTATTTTTGTTTTCATGGTTATGTTTGCTTATATGAGTTGATGCTCCACTAATTGTTAAAGAAGGATAGAAAGTTGAAGTAATTAAGATAACTGATTCACCCCCCCTCTTAGTTATCAACAGTCATATTGTGGGAGTTAGCATGGTGATGTGTCATCCTACATGGCATATGACCACATGTATTTTTTTCCTCACATGAGGAGATAGGCGTCCCACTTAGTGGTAGGAATATTTTTCCATGTGTCAGCATCTTAGATGTTGTGTAAGGGAATATTGACTGAAACAGTCATGACAGATTCCTATGACAAAGTTATGACATGTAAGAGTTAGAAATAGGTGATTCTATGATAGGTGAAAACATGTGTCAAAGAGTATCTTTGAGGAAGGCATCTTTGGGCGCCCCAAGGTGGGTTATGACATGTTGTAAGAGAAAGTACTATTTATAGCATGCGTATGATAGATTCTCTTACAGGTGTAAGTTTTGACAGTTATGACAGATTCTATGATGGTTGTAAGAGTTGTAGAAGCATCTGTCATTACTCATTTTGGGAATAGGCAACCTCTCTGAGATGTGGTGACTTGACAAGTGTCAGGAACATTCTACAAGGTTGGACAAGTGTCCATAGGCATGGGTTTTGGGCCATGAGGCCATGTTAGACGCCCATTCCAAGATAGAGCCAAAATTGCCTTGTATACTCTATATAAACAGGTGCTTTGAGGAGGTGATGTACTACAGGTTTTACAAGTATTGTTATGTTGTCAGATCATCTCCAGATACAAGTGTCGAATACCCCTGCAAGAGCATTAGCTCTGTGTTGTATTGTAACCTTCATTATTTACGTAATACATTTGACTTGTCTTTTGGAGTGTGGGGTTTTTCACCTGTAAGGGTTTTCCCCACGTATATCTTATGTCTCTCTTCTTCTATCATACTTTCTTGTTTATGTGTTTGTTGTAATATCTCTATTAGTGGGTTTAACATTGTTGTAATAGTAAGGATAAAATTAAATTTGCACTCTCCTCCCCTCATTAGATTAGTGTAGGAAGCATTTTTCACACACCTAGCTTCCTTTCAATTGGTATCAGAGTCTGGCCAGTTTTGGTTCTAGCTGCTAGGTAGGGGTTTTTTGAGCTAATCTTAGGTTGAGTGGGAGTGTTGTGCAAAGCATTCTGCATCTTGTTACAGCAAGGAGATGGTAACCACATCTGGAAGGTTAGAGGTTGAGAAATTTAATGGCACTAATTTCAAGTTGTGGAAACTCAAGATGGAGGACCTACTTGTTGATAGTGACCTATGAGAAATCGTATCTGGTGTGACACCTACAGCAATGTCACAAATTGATTGGGACCTCAAAGATTAGAAGGACAAGGGTCTCATAAGACTCTGTTTAGCTGACTCTGTCCTGTTGAATGTCCATGTGGAGAAGAGCACGAAAGATCTTTGGAAGAAGTTGGGTGATGTTTATCAGGCCAAGTCCTTGGTAAACAAACTTTTCCTGAAAAAGAAGTTGTTCACTCTGAAGATGGAAGACGGAGGATCTGTTGTAGACCACATGAATGCTTTCAACATGATCGTTGTATAGTTGACATCTGTGGGTGTGAAAATGGAAGAGGAGGATTGATGTATGACCCTGGTTTGTTCTTTGCCAAATTTGTGGGATCATCTTGTCATGGCTATCAGAAGCACCACTACCACCTTCAAGATGGAAGATGTGGTGTCCTTGCTACTATCTGAAGAAATGTGGAGGAAGACATCCGAATCAGCCAAAGAGGCTCTTGAGGTTCATGGAAGACCCAAGGAGAAATGGAAAAAGAAGGACAAGAAAGTTGAGAAGGGCAGATCTAAATCTCCTAGAAAGTCCAAGGCTCTTTGTTGGAACTAGGCAAGTCTGGGCATTTCTGAAAGGAATGCAAAGAAGAGAAGAAAAAAAAAAGAAATCAGCCCTAGATTCATATTCTAACAAGTCACAAGATGATGGTGATGCCTTCATCACAGCCCTGGCCACCCATGCATCTGATGATGTGTGGTTGATTGATTCTAGTGCATCATTCCACATGACCTCACATCGAAGCTGGTTCACAAAATACAGAGAGTTCGATGGTGGAAGAGTGTACCTATGTGATGATTCTCATCTGAAAATTGTTGGTTGTGGAAAAGTCTCAATTCGATTCCCTAATGGACAAGTGAAGGGAATCACTAGAGTTATGCACATTCCAGGCCTTGCACGGAACTTGCTTTCTATAAGTATGTTGAATGATGTAGGTGTGTAGGTTGTCTTTTCGAAGGATGGATGCAAGATTACTAGAGGATCTATGGTGCTTGCAAAGGGTACTCAGAGAGGTACTTTATTTCAGTTGGAGGCATGCACTACACAGTGCAATATTTCTTCTAATTCAAAGAAACAAGTTGCAGTCACTTCATCCCCGCCATCTGAACAAGTAGTGAAGAAATTTGTTGTAACTAGTTCTGATAGTAGTGTGCATGCTATGGAAGCTAAGCTTCCTGCTAAAAAGACTATGTTATGGCATTTGAGATATGGCCACATTGGTGAGAAGGGTCTACGTACCCTAAAAAATAAAAACTTCATTGAGGGGTTAAATGATTGTAATCTCAAGTTTGACTTTTGTAAACATTGCATTTATGGAAAGCAAAACTGTGTTCAGTTTTACTCTAGTTCTCACAAGTCTTCTGGTGTATTGGATCTTATTCATTCTGATGTGTTTAGTCCTGTTAATGTTCCTTCAATTTCAAAATCTGTATATTTTGTATCTTTCATAGATGACTACAGTAGAAGGACATGGGTTTATTTTATCAGAAGCAAGACTGAATTCTTTAGTCTGTTTAAGGAGTTTAAAGCCTTTGCTGAAAATTAGACTAGTAAAAAGATTAAGTGTTTGAGAACTGACAACGATGGTGAGTTTTGTTCGGTAGAGTTCGATAAGTTCTGCAAAGAGCAAGGGATTGAAAGGCATAAGACAACTCCATAGACCCCACAGCAAAATAGAGTTGCAGAGAGGATGAACATCACACTGATGGAGAAGGCTAGGAGTATGTTTAGTGGAGTAAGCCTCGAAAAAAAGTTTTGGGCTGAACTTGTTGCCACTGCTTGCTATCTGGTAAACAGATCTCCTACATCAACTCTTGTTGGTAAGACACCTATGGAGGTGTGGTCTGGTAAGAAGTCTTTAGTTAGACATCTTCATGTTTTTGGTTATGAGGCATATGTACATGTGCCTAGGGATAAAAAGTCTAAATTGGAGAACAAGGTTGTTAAGTGTATCTTCATTAGCTATGGCATCAGTGTGAAAGGATACAAGCTTTGGGATCTTGTGGCTAAAAAAGTGTTGTATAGTAGAAGTGTTATATTCAGAGAGATAACACCTTCTTTCATTGCTCTATAGCTAGAACAGACAGAAAAGAAAGAAGATCTGGTTCAGTTTCCTTCTACCCCTGAGAAGACTGAACAGACAGACCCTGTGAGACCTGATGATAAGGAGAGCTCTAGCATCTCTAAAAGCTTAGAAGAAGAAGCAGAACCTCAACCTCAACCATTGAGGAGGTCTACACAAACAAGAAAGCAACCTGATAGGTTTGGTTATTCATTACTTGATTCTAATTGTGCTTTTGCTTTACTTACTAGCACTAATGAGCCTAGAACTATGAAAGAGGCTATGGGCATGAAAGATGCAAGTTCCTGGAAGGAGGCCATGGAAGATGAGATGGATTCTTTGGAAAAGAATAAAATATGGGACTTGGTGCCTTTGCTTGATGGATGGAAACCTATTAGATGCAAATGAGTGTTCAAGAAGAAATTCAGTGTAGATGGCAGTGTTAAAAAGTACAAGGCTAGATTGGTTGCAAAGGGGTATTCACAAGTGGAGGGAATTGATTATAGTGAAATTTTCTCTCCCTTTGTAAAACTAACATCCATTCGATTTCTATTATCTCTTACAGCTGCTTATGACTTAGAGGTAGATCAGATGGATGTGAAAACAATTTTCCTTCATGGTGATTTGGAGGAAGAAATCTACATGTCACAGCTATAGCATTACATAGAGAAAGGTAAAGAAATTTTGGTTTGCAAGTTAAAGAAGTCTGTGTATAGTTTGAAGTAGTCTCCTAGGATTGGTACTTGAAGTTTGATGCCTTTGTGTTGTCGATTGGCTATCTAAGATTGAAATATGATCATTGTGTGTATTACAAGTTTGACAATGATCGCATTCTCATTATTGCATTGTATGTTGATGATATGTTGTTGATTGGGAATGGTAAGAATATGATTTTTGATTTGAAGTCTCAGTTGTCAGCACAGTTTGAGATGAAAAATCTCAGGGCATCCAGGGACATTCTGAGAATGGAAATCAAAAGAGACAGAGCTGACAAAAAACTTTGGTTAAGCCAGAGTAAGTATGTGAAAACTGTGTTGGACAGGTTCAGCATGGCAGATTGTACACCATTGTGTGTTCCTGTTTCATTGGGGACAAAGTTGTCTATTAATGATTGTCCAAAATCTCCTAGTGAGGTGGAGGACATGAGCAGAGTACCTTATGCTAGTGTTGCTGGCAGTTTGATGTATGCCATGGTCTACACAAGACCAGACATTGCCCAAGCAATGGGAGTCTTTAGTCGATTTATGGCTAATCCTGGACGGGTACATTGGGATGCAGTTAAGCGAGTGTTTAGATATTTGAGGGGTACTTATAATTATTCCATTTACTATCATGGCAATGCTACAGGACCTCCACATTCAATTTGTATTTGTGGATTTGTGGATTCTGATTGGGCAGGTGACATTGACAGTAGAAGATCCACCAGTCCCTATGTGTTCACTATGTTTGGTGGTGTAATTAGTTAGATGAGTAAGTGACAACTTGTGGTTGCTTTGTCCACTACTAAAGCTGAGTATATGGTTGCAACTCATGCTTGTAAGGAAGCCATTTGGCTTAAGAGATTGTGTTCAGATATTGGTGTTGATGCGGGTCAGATTACGATCAGTTGTGATAGTCAAAGTGTGATTTGCCTTGCGAAGAAGCCAACTTTCCATGCCAGAACAAAGCATATTGATGTACAGTTTCACTTCGTGTGAGACATGGTAGAGGATGGGAAGGTAAATTTGGAGAAGGTAGATACTTTGAACAATGCTACAGATGCATTGACAAAACCAGTGGGCATAGAGAAGTTCAGATGGTGTTCGGAGTCTATGGGCCTCTCGGCCTATAGTAGTTAAATCCTATTAATTCTATTGGCTCTTACAAGGTGTTCGACAAGTGGGAGAATGTTGGGAATTAAAGTGTCTCAACCTTGGTAATTCCTTGTATTTTTACATTGTATTTATTTATTATTGCCTATTGTATTAATTGGATGCAAATCCTATGTTGTCATATTGTGGGAGTTGGCATGGTGATGTGTCATCCTACATGGCATATGACCACATGTATTTTTGTCCTCACATGAGGAGATAAGCATCCCACTTAGTGGTAGGAATATTTTTCTATGTGTCAGCATCTTGCATGTTGTGTAAGGGAATATTGACCAAAATGGTCATGACAGATTCCTATGACAAAGTTATGACATGTAAGAGTCGAAAATAGGTGATTCTATGACAGGGGAAGACATGTGTCAAAGAGTATCTTTGAGGAAGGAATCTTTGGGCACCCCAATGTGGGTTATGACATGTTGTAAGAGAATGTTCTATTTATAGCATGTGTATAATAGATTCTCTTACAGCTCTAAGTTATGACAGCTATGACAGATTCTATGATGGTTGTAAGAGTCATAGAAGCATCTGTCATTACTCATTTTGGGAATAGGAAACCTCTTTGGGATGGGGTGACTTGACAAGTGTCAAGAACATTCTACAAGGTTGGACAAGTGTCCATAAGCGTGGGTTTTGGGCCATGAGGCCATGTTAGACGCCCATTCCAAGATAGAGCCAAAATTGCCTTGTATACTCTATATAAACAGGTGCTTTGAGGAGGTGATGTACTACAGGTTTTACAGGTACTGTTACGCTATCGGATCATCTCTAAATACGAGTGTCGAAGACTCCTACAAGAGCATTGGCTCTGTGTTGTATTTTAACCTTCATTGTTTATGTAATACATTTGAGTTGTGTTTTGGAGTGTGAGGTTTTTCACCCGTAAGGGTTTTCCCCACGTATATCTTGTGTCTCTCTTCTTCTGTCATACTTTCTTGTTTATGTGTTTTCTACAATATCTCTATTAGTGGGTTTAACATTGTTGTAATAGTAAGGATAAAATTAAATTTGCACTCTCCTCCCCTCATTAGATTAGTGTAGGAAGCATTTTCTGCACACCTAGCTTCCTTTCAGACTCTACAACTTCTAATTTCATCACCCATTTTCTTGTGCACTAAAAATAAATTAAAACAACTCTAAAACATATTAATTATGAATAAATAAGTACCCTACCCATAGGTGATTGACCAATGGTCTTAATTTTACCAAAAATAATGATAAAAGAGCTCTTATTCCCCACAACACACAAGAATAATTAATTTAAATCAATTAACTAAACCGTATCAATACCTTACTGCTAAACTCTATTCTCTTTATAACTTATATCATAATTTCATTAAAAAAATCTAAAATTAGCTCCACTAACTTGAAACTATAAATAAATATTAATTATTCTCAATAAAATATCATAATTAATAAATAAGTTTCAAGTATGTTCTGATACCTCTCCGTTGAGAGTGTATTCTTGTCATGCACATGAGTCAAAATTAGTCAATGATCGTTAAAATAGAAATATTAAATTGAAAATTAATTTTTGAAAAATAGGGGTTGTGACATCCTTTCCCCCTTAAAGAATCATCGTCCCGATGATCAAATCAACTTAACTGAAGATAATGTTTCATACCTCTTAAATTATGTTTTACCTCAATGTCAAAATCGGCCCATATAACAAATATGTCATTATTCCAAGTCCATGTTTACATTCATCACAGCAAAATTTCCTCTTTCTAACATTCATTCACATGCACTTTTTGTTAGCACATCACTCAAATTAACTTCATTTCTATACTTTCAGACAAGTAAAAGCATGTAAGGAGATTTATTTGTTTCATACAATCTTATATAGCATAATCAAATCTTTTTCATATTCCAAGATATTTACAGAAAGTAATCAATTATGTTCTTTTTGTGAACATGCCTACTCACATGAGACATCAGAACAATTGCCCTTACGATGAAAAACAAGCATCCCATACTACTTGTTATCATCATTGGCAAGTCAAAATTCTAACAAAAGAAAAAAATCTCAGCATACAGAAAATATCATCAATACAAAGGTTCAATATATATTTCTGAATAACATAAAGAAAATCAAATATTTAATCTATCTTCAGCCGCCATGACCCACTGGTCTTCCGCAAGCTAAAGGTCAAGAGTATGGTTAAGGTGTTTTTCCACCCAACCATGAAGCACTACACTTCTCTGGAACTCTTCCTAACTCAAAGAATACCCGGCCCTGCATGCGGCGCCTAGATACCTATAACAAAAGGGCAGGAGGGAAACTCTTGATGCATGCCTGATGCCTTATATGCATTCTATACTTAAATGAACATATTTCTTGCATACATGATGTGGTAGAGAAACATATAATATATTTTTTTCTAGGTATTTCTTATCTATCTATTTCAATGGTACATGGCTTTGGCCAAAGCACTTTAAAAAAATATCAATCAAATCCTGAAAAGAGGATCTGCCTTCTCTCTTATTCCACATTCGACATCCTTTCCCGGAAGGTAAGCTTTACCACATACATGGAACAAGAATAATCTATTTCAAATTGCATAAAATATAGACCAGATAAATATAATAATGCATAACTCATACTAGTGCACATAAAATGAATAATAAGAAAGCATGAATCCTTTGGTGCATAACTCACACAGGATACAAATACATAATTTACTTGTAGTGCCTCTCTCGCACAAAATATGGTAAATACATCGCACACAATAAGCATTTCTCGCTCAAATTTTTGATCAATAAATATGGTAAGTGCATCTCTCGCACAAGTGCATCGCTCGCACAAACTATGAAATATGCATAAATTGCAGTAATATAATTATAGTGATCATTACTTGATCCAAAACATAATGAGTATAAAATGTGTATCTCACACACAAATTATCAATGTAATCATTACTCAAATGCTTTATCTGCACAAAGGAATCAATAACTCATTCTAGTGCCTCACTCGCACAAGGACAACAATAATATGATATATGCATCACTCACATTAGGATAAGTATAGTGAACATTTCTCGTTCAAGTATAAATATAATAAATATGAAAAGTGCATTAAGGAGACAATTTCATACAGATGCGTCATTTGCACAAAGCATTAGAGGTGTATTACTGCACAGTGCGTTACTTGCACCAGAAAAGTATCATTCTCATATAGTACATATGTATAAGTACTCTCACTAATAACAATCAAGCATACATGATTCACCACATCAATCATTCTTACCTTGGCTATCCATATACCTTCCTCTATTGATCCAGCAACTTGCAATAATCATAGCTCACACAGAGCAACCATAGCTCACATTGAGCAATCATAGCTGACATAGAGCAACTATAGCTCACGCAGAGCAATCATAGCTCACACAGAGGAACCAACCAACATAACAATGCTTATACAAAAATTTCTTCATTACTTGTCATAGATGCATCAATATAAATTACTGACAATCAAATTCATTGCAAAACATCACAAATATCAGTTTCATTCATTATATATACTTTTAATGAGATTGAAATGATTAGTGTCAAATATAACCATAATGCCATAAATTAGACCTTACATAATTTCACAATATACATTCCCCAAGTCGTCTCTCCCCTATACAATCTGTTAGGACAATCTACACAATTCACATTACTTCACTCAAGCCAATAACAATAAAGCCTCAAAATACAAAAGTTATAATGAGTAAAGATTTCAAATAAAAATTAAAAATTAATAAATAAAATTTCATATAAAAACAAATTAATTAACAAAAACACAATAGTTCAAATCAAAACCAAAATCCTTAATAGAATAGTTCTTGAGGCAAAAAGGACAATAAACAACTAAATATCTTAATAAATCTTCAAACTGCTGGCTCTCTAAAACAAATAAGAAAATAAAAATTTCAAATCTTCTCACAAAACTTAATATCTTAATTACTACATGACTTTAAATGAGCCACCTAAGGGGAGGAGGGGAATGTGGTGGTCTCAAACCACATGGAGCTCCAACATATACCAAAAAATAAATAAACCATGAAATTTAAGTAGTTATAACATTCAACAGTTATGAGTAATCAAAGTTTAGAAAACTCCCTTTTTTTCACAATGTAACTCCCTTATCACTTTTGTAGCTCCTTTATCACCATTCAATAGCTCACACAGAGCAATATAAATGGCTCACACAGAGCAAATAATGGCTCACACAGAGAAAATAATGTTAGTATCATAATAAATCATTGAATTCCATTATTAATATGGGAAAAACAACAAAATAGACAACAAACTTCTTACCTCTTTTCTTCATATTTGAATCCCTTTTGCAATTTCTTTCAGCCTTTACCCTCTAACTTTTCTTGATCTTTCCAAGAATCTATTTCAGAATTTTTCAATACTTCCCTCTTTTCTCTAGCCTATCCTATAACTCTTTTGATATCTTTGCAACTTACACAATTTCTTTCATAAACTTTTTCTAATCAAGATTTATTTTCAAAGGCATTAGCAATATCCAAAAATACAAATCTTTTCATAACGTATTTTCTATAGCATATGGTATCCTTGTAAAATATACAAATAAAATATTTTCTTGCTCAATAACAATAAACAATCTAAAATCATTAAACAAACATTTTATTTCACAATCTTCCAGTAAGAAAATAAGAGAAAGGGATTCTCTTATGGGAGTTTAAGATTTAAGTAACTCCAATATCATATAAGCAAACTCTCTTGAAAGAAAAACTCCAGTAATTTTCAAAATTTATAATATCAATCCCCTATTTCTCCCACACCCATTCATCTATGTGACAGATCTTTCATTAATGATCATGTTATAACAGAAATATTATCATACCTTGATTGTTCATTCTTGGTCAGCTCATTAACCTTTCAGCCTTCCACTCTTCAAACAATCCAGTAAACTCACAGCAACCTCAACTCTAGAAGATTTTATATAGAGAAAATGACAATTCTTTCTTTTACAAAAAATAACTCACTTTTCCCTTTTTTATTAAAACTCTTTGCATTTCTTTTCATAAAACAAATAATTTTGATCCACTCTTTCTACAATACATCTTAATAAAACATTAGTGCTTTTAAAATATCTTATAATCAAAATCATCTTAATCATTTCTACAATGTAAATCATCCATGTTTCACACTAGTACTTTTACACCAAAACTCCCAAGTGTTGCAACCTGGTGCTCTAATACCAAATGTAAAGCACAGAAATATTACTTACTCAAAATAACATTTGAAAAACAACTCAATCCAAAAATGGAAAGGAAATCAATTCATTAATGGAATATCCATAAATGTTTAACATTTAGTGAGTTTCCATAATAAGCAAAGATCATCTTTATAATTGTTCCTAATACATTGGTGATACATAATAAGAAGTACAATTTATAGAATAATTAATAATCACTTTTAGATTGTCCAGTTACCTACACCATTCATATAATGCTTGTCTTTGTAATAGTAACTGCACAAATCTTTCAGCATGAATCTGCACAACTAGATACAAACATTAGTCCCGCACAATCAATGAACAACATATTAGATATCAATGCACAAGATGATGAACCTATAGGCCCTAAGGGGCTGACCTAATGTCTCAGGAACTCAAGATGGCCTTTCTTACATATGCGCAGCGCAGAAACTTCATAGTTCAGGGTAACTAGTCTTGCAACCATAAGGTTGACTTAGATACTTTAACTCACAAGGGATCTAGTTCATCACATAATATTTTCTAGAATCAATAATTCAATTAATATACACATCCATATTGTTCCATATGCTGATTAAATCATTCAAGTTCTAAAAAGTGCATGCAACAATTAAATTTATAAATATTCCCTACAGGTAAAATAAGGAAGTTATAACAACAAAAAGTATACCAACCATTCTTGGATATTGATATGAAACACACTTTATTTTATATTTCTCTCATCCTCATCTATACTATAATTTAAATTTTTAGCCTCATTCCTAAATTCTAATCTACATTTATATTATCCAAACAAAAGTAAAATATAGCTTAAGGTAATTCATGAAGAGCCTACTAAATTTTTTATTCAATAAGAAAATCTCTAATTCCTAAGTCATTAGAGCAATACGTAAGTATCTCAAGAGTTCTATTCTCTCATACATGGTGATGGCATAGCCTTGCCAGTCACTTCACCAGATCACAACAGAAATCAAAACCCACAAACAATTTATGACAAAATGAAAGCGATAGGAAGTTCAAAGAGATTCTGATTATTAATTTTAACTATTTCATTACAGAGTTTCAGATTGGCCTTGCACAATTAGCCTATATACAGCAAAACAAAAATAATCTCCCAACAAAATCTTAAGCTTTATTTATATCTTCCTTCTGAATCAACCTATTCTTCTTCAATCTGAATCGACTTCCTTTTCTAGCCATCTACTCTTCTCTTTTTCCTTTTTTTCTATCCCGCCAGCCGTCGACCCCAACAAATATATCCCCGCGTTCCACCATGTGCTGCCAAAGATGAATAGAAGTTAACTCTGTAACCATCCTCAAATAGAGTCATCGATCAACTAAGGAAAATGGACAGCAAGCATAAACCCACAATCACCATGTTTAAATTTGCAGCAGAAAATTAATGACTGACGCTACCAACAAAGAGATGGAAAAATCAAAACCACGACCACACGACGCCAAAAAGCTTAAGCAGAATAAAGAAGTTGTTGCCCAAAAATATGCAGAAATATATAGTCCAAGCCGTCGCAACACAGAAGGATATAGCCGCCAAAGAACAAAAATAGAACTTGAACAACAGAGAGGGAAAACGAAGGCAGTCGTAGGATCATCATCTATCGTAAAGATTTAATAATGATTTATTGTTGTTTCTAAATATAGAACCAAATCGGCCAACTGGGAGACATCCATAATATTCATGAATTGAGGCTTTTGTAATTTGTAACTGAAGAGAATAGAAAGCCACAACCCCAAAAAGAAATAGAAATTTATTGCCTTCAATAAAATATAACTTCCATCATGTGGCAATAGGACATCCAAGGAAATGTGATGGGAACATGAAACAGCAAGGCGACAGGAGCTTTGAACACACCAAAATATTTGCAGAGAAAAAATCTACTTTATTTCACCTACAAAACCAAAATGTTAAACAAAACAAAAAACCAAAATGAAAGGAACAAGGATGCCCTTGCATCAAGCTCCCAGGATAAAAAGAAATCATGAGCTCCTGCTCATGAGGTCTTCAACTGAATGACCCATCTTTTTAATCTCCTCCTCAATAAGCCATGATGCATCTTCCATAGGATGATTGCACCATTTGACAAGATACTTATAATATACTTTTTTGCGGGTCGACTTCAGCACTTCTTGATCAAGAATGCATTCTATTTGTTGTGGAACATTGGTTGTCCCAACTTGTTCTTCCTAAGATAAATCAGCTGCTTCAACTTCTTCTTTTGTATCTCCTTTATATGGATATAAATCTACAACATTAAATATGGGAGATATATTTAATTCCTCCGGCAATATCTCATAAGCATTGGCTGAAAACTTCCTTAGTATTTTGCAAGGACCAATCTTTTTCATCTGTAGTTTATTATACGTCCCTGTAGGAAATCTTTCCTTTTGGAGATGTACCAAAAAAAAGGTCTCCAACTTCAAATTGCAGCTCTCTTTTCTTCAAATTAGCATGTCTCTTATACCGCAAATTGCTATCTTTAATATTACTCTTCACCTTCTCTTGAATATCATGAATGACTTGAGCAAAATCTTCCCCATCTACACTTCTTTTCTCCATTCCAACAAGATCACGAAGCTCTAACACACCTCTTGGATGCATACCATACACAACATAAAAAGGACTAAAATATGTGCTTTTATTTGGGGAATCATTATAAGCAAATTTAGCATGTGCTAACATAAGATCCCAACTTCCAGTTGACTTACCAATAAAACATCTCAACAAATTTCTAAGGCTTCTATTGACAACCTCGGTGTGTCCATCCGTTTGAGGATGATATGTTGAACTGAAACTCAGATTTGTGCCCAACTTCTTCCATAGGGTCCTCCAAAAATGACCCACAAACTTTGTATCCCTGTTAGAAACAATACTTCTAGGAATCCCATGCAGCCTTACAACTTCTTTAAAAAATAAATTTGCAATGTTAGTTGCATCACTGTCTTCTCACATGGTATAAAATAAACCATTTTTTTAAAATCTATCAACAACAACAAAGATTGAATCATTACCCCTTTGAGTATAAGGTAAACCCAAAACAAAGTCCATACTCACAAAATCCCAAGGCCTAGTTGGAACCAGAAATGGCTGATATAAACCAGCATTTTGACTTTTCCCCTTAGCATATTGACAAACACTGCATCTCTCCACATATCTTCTCACATCTACCTTCATCCTTGGCCAATAGTAATGTGTGTTCAACTGCTGAAAAGTTTTATTTTGTCCAAAGTAACCAGCAAGACTGCCACTATGCTTTTCCTTCAACAAATTGTCTCTCATGGAGCCTTGAGGAATACACAACTTATTCTCCTTGAACAACAAACCTTCTTGTATCATATAATCATTCCATGGCTCTTTATTCCTGCAAATAGGATCACTGCAAGCTTCAAATGCTTCTCCAAAATCTGCATCTCCTGCATATAATTCCTTCAAGCTTTCAAAACCCATACTGTTAGTCTTAATCTCACATAACAACAAATTCTTCCTACTTAAAGCATCAGCAACCTTATTCATTTGACCACTTTTATGCTTCAAAACAAAGTTAAAACTCTGTATATACTCAACCCATTTAGCATTCCTCTGATTCAATTTGTGTTGGCTGTTAATAAACTGCAAAGCATGATTATTAGTATACACAATAAACTCCTTGGGCAAAAGATAATGTCTTCATTTCTTGAGGGATTGAACCAAAGCAGAAAATTTCAAATCATAAGAAGAGTACTTCCTCTTTGCATCATTCAATTTCTCACTAAAATAAGCAACTGGCTTACCCTCTTGACTCAAAACTGCCCCTATAGCCAAACCACTAGCATCACACTCTACTTGAAACACTTTATCAAAATCTGGCAAAGCAAGTATGGGCTATTCACTCACCTTTTTTAAAAATCTAAAATTTTCTTCAGCCTCTTTAGTCCACACAAATGGTCTTTTGATTCCCTTAATTGTCTCCAAAATAGGTGCTACAACATGACTAAAATTTCTTATAAACTTTCTATAAAAACTAGAAATACCATGAAAACTTCTTATCTCCATGATACTCTTCGATGATGGCCAATCAAGTATAGCCTAAACCTTTTCCATATCTATCTGCAATCCATCCTTTGACACCACAAAACCCAAATAAACAAGTTTAGTTTACAAAAACAAACACTTCTTCAAATTAATCTACAACTTCTCTTCTTGTAGTCTCTTCATAACCTACCTCAAATGATCAAGATGCTCCTCTTTTGACCTGCTAAACACCAAAATGTCATCCATATACACAACCACGAATTTACCAATAAATAGTTTCAACACTTCATTCATTAAACGCATAAAGGTACTAGGAGCATTAGACAACCCAAAAGGCATAACCAGCCATTCATACAATCCATCACTAGTCTTAAAAGAAGTTTTCCACTCATCCCCTGGTCTAATTCTAATTTGGTGATAATCATTCTTCAAATCTATTTTAGAAAAATACGTAGACCCACTCAAACAATCCATTAAATTCTCAATCCTAGGGATGGGGAATCTATATCTTATTGTAATTTTATTTATAGCCCTTGAATCAGTACACATACGCTATTCTCCTCCTTTCTTTGGCACCAATACTGTCGGCACAGTACACGGGCTTAGACTTTCTCTTATCAAACCTTTCTTCTAAAGTTCAGCAGCTTGCTTCCTCATCTCTTCATTCTCCATAGGTGTTAATCTATATGCAGCCTTATTTGGAAGGCTAGCTCCCGGAATCAAATCCATATGATGACTTATGCTTCTGATAGGAGGCAACTCATTAGGTAAATCATTAGCAACAATATCCATATTCCCATTCAACATATCTTGTATCTCAATAGGCAAATCATCCAACCTTGTAGAAGTCATAACACATTGTGGTTTAGGAACCAAAGGAAAACCAATTTCTTCATTCTTCAACTCTTTCAAGAATTCTTTTCCACTTACCAACATCATCTGATTATTGTTGATGTTGTCCTCTTCTTTCTCCTTTATGGGCAGCAAGGTATGCTTCTCTCCATCCTTCATAATTGTATAAGTATTTTCCTTCCCATTATGGACTGAATTTCTGTCAAATTGCCACGGTCTACCAAGCAAAACATGGCACACATCCATAGGCATTATATCACATAAAACACAATCATTATAACTACCAATCTGAAAATCAACATAGGCATGCTCACTTACTAAAATTTGATGGCCTTTTTGTAACCAAGTTACCTTATATAGAGTTGGGTGTTTGATCCTTTTGAGATTCAGCTTCTCCACCATTTCATTAGAAACAATATTGTCAGTACTTCCACTATCTACAATGATCTTGCAACATTTACCATGAGACTTACACTTTGTTCTGAATAGTGCTCTCCTTTGAATTGGTTCTTGACTCTCCTTTTGTGGCTTCAACAATGTTCTCTTCAGCATTAAGGATTCTCCAGATTCTACTCCATCTTTATGATGAATTAGAGATCCTACACTTTCTTGATCAGCTTGAACAACTTGATTGCTCCTTTCAAATTTAGAATGTCCTCCTTGTGATGATTCAGGACAATCCCAACTCTTGTGCCCAATTTGATTGCACTTGTCACATTTCCCAGGAAATCCCCTTCCTCTACCTTGAGAACCACCTCTTCCAAAAGATCTTCCTCCTCTATTTTGATATCTACCTCTATCATTTTCTTCATTTTGATGGTGTTGTTGTCCTCTACCAGATTGTTGTCCCCTTCCTCTAAAACCTCTTCCCCTCTTCTTTTCTTGTTGATTCTGCTTCCTTTGCAGCTTCCCTTCTGCCTTCAAGGCAAGTTGGTAAGCCTCTTCCAAGGTTCTAGGAAACAAAAGACTCATCTCATCTTGTAGACTGTATTTTAAACCATTCACATAGCGAGCTATCTTCTCCACATCTTCTTCAGCATGCCTAGATCTAATGATGAACTTATAGAACTCCTCTATATATTCTTTTTTGACATCTCATTTTGATTCAAATTTTGTAATCTCTTGAAGAGATTAGCTTGATAGTCACTAGGCAAAAATTTAGCCTTCAACTTGGCCACCATTCTATCCCATGAGTTAGTCTTCTCCTTATTTCTTTTCCTTCTTTCAGTCTGGACAAACTCCCACCACATGGCAGCATGACCTTTCAATCTTGTGCAGGCAAATTTCACTCTCTTCTCTTCTGGTACATTCTCATATTTAAAATACTTGTCCAAATCATTTTTCCAGTCGATTAGTTCTTCTCCATTGAGACTTCCAGCATATGTTGGTACATCTATCTTAGGTTTGGAACCCAAATTCATCACCGACCTTATCAACCTCTCACCAAATTCATCTCTTGGGTCTCCTTGTCCTTCCTCACGTTCTTCTTTCTGAGGATCTTCTTCCTTGTCACTGACATCTTTAATATCTAGGTTTCCTCTCCTTTGTGCCCTCTCAAGAGCATCCATTCTCTCAATCAAAGTCTACATCAAATCAGGGTCTACTTGGTACCTTCGGCCTCTTCCTCGACCTCTACCCATGCCCATCCTTCTTGGAGGCATATTGACCACCCTCGATGACTGATTTCAATCTAACCTCGCTCTGATACCAAACTGATGGCACAACCTTGCCAATCACTTCACCAAATTACAACAGAAATCAAAACCCACAAATAATTTATGACAAAATGAAAGCAACAGGAAGTTCAAAGAGATTCTGATTATTGATTTTAACTATTTCATTACAGAGTTTTAGATCGACCTTGTACAATCAGCCTATATGCAGCAAAACAAAAATAATCTCCCAACAAAAGCTCAAGCTCTACTTATATCTTCCTTTTGAATCAACATATTCTTCTTCAATCTGAATCGACTTCCTTTTCTGGCTGTCTATTCTTCTCTTTTTCCTTTTTTTCCTGTCCCGCCATCCATCGACCCTAACAAATATATCCCCACGTTCCACCACGCACTGCCAAAGATGAATAGAAGTTAACTCTGTAATTGTCCTCAGATAGAGCCATCGACCAACTAAGGAAAATGGACAGCAAGCATAAACCCACAATCAGCATGTTTAAATCTGTAGCAGAAAATTAATGATTGATGCTACCAGCAAAGAGATGGAAAATGAAAACCATGACCACACAATGCCAAAAAGCTTAAGCAGAATAAAGAAGTTGCTGCCCAAAAATATGCAGAAATATATAGTCCAATTCATTGTAGCACAGAAGGATATAGCCGCCAAAGAACAAAAATAGAACTCAGACAACAGAGAGGGAAAATGAAGGAAGTCGCAGGATCATCATCTGTTGTAAAGATTTAATAATGATTTATTGCTATTTCTAAATACAGAACCAAATAGGCCAGCTGGGAGACATCCATAATATGCACGAATTGAGGTTTTGTGATTTGTAACTGAAGAGAATAACCCAGAAAGAAATAGAAATTTATTGCCTTCAATAAAATATAACTTCCATCATGTGGCGATAGGAGGTCCAAGGAAATGTGACAGGAACATGAAACAGCAAGGCGACAAGAGCTTCGAACACACCAAAATGTTTGCAGAGAAGAAATCTGCTTTATTTCACCTACAAAACCAAAATGTTAAACAAAACAAAAAACCAAAATGAAAGGGACAAGGAAGCCCTTGCATCACATGGCTAGTTACACATTAAAGATTCTAAGAAAATAATTCACTCTACTTACTTAAATGAGATTCTTATTCTCAATTATTAACCTATATAAATCAATTTCAATTGTTGACAAAACATTCTAGATGATTGAAATGAAAAACCACCCAGTAGTAAATATATCATAACTTTCTTATGTCTTAGTGAAATTCTAAAATTCAACATGTTTTGGAAAGGTAAGAATAAGGGAAATAAAACCCAGAAAACAATTAAAAAATTTCTGTAAGATGAGGTAGTGTTTACTGCAATCATCCCTTTTCCTCAAATCTTGATTTATCCCAAACTTGATTATAAATCAAGAATGAATTGATTACTCAAAAGTATTCCCTATATTATAATAAATGATAGAAATACTAAAAGATTAAAGATATTTTATTTTCTTTAATTTTGATATTTCAAATAAAATGCTATATATATATATATATATATATATATATATATATATATATATATATATATATATATATATATATATATATATATATATATATATATATATATATATGATTTAACAATTGTTTTTATAAACTAATCAACATAAGGATTTAATTTGACCTTCTTGCACTACAAAAATATTCTTGATTTAATCTAATTTTTGGATACAACTAAATATATGATAGATTATCTAATCATACCCATTCCAAGAAAAAAAAATATGAGAATTCATCTAACACACTTACGTAATGAGAATAATTCTTTTCCAACAAAGTAAACTACCAACAAAACCCTAGATTTTCAATCTTTTCTATAACAGTGGTAAAAATGCAATAACTTTCAAAATACTTAATAAATTTGAAAATCGTAAATTTTTTTGGAAAGCTGAAAACATGATTCTCAAAACCCAAAAACCTTTTTATAAACTAATTCATATGATAAGATTAATTTTATGAGACAACAACAAGTTTTCTTAAAAGAATTTTCAGAATAACTTTAACATAAATAATGGTGAGTTTCAAGAAAATACCTCAAGGATTTAATTAATGAAGAATACCTCCAAACACATTTGAAGAAAACTCCAAGATTCCTTAATGTGAGAGCTTCCATATTATTCAGTTGAGCGCTTCCTTTCTTCTACCTAGGATTCTATTGCCCTCCTCTTGAAATTCAGAAATTTTTCATCTAACAAGTCACCGTGGATGTATGTTTTCTTTGCCTCATCAAAATGGTTGTAATTTCCTTAAAGAATTCTTCAACATCAGCTATGAATGTCCTTTTGATGACCTACAAAAATTAAAAATAAACTTGGACTCTTCTCTTGATTTCCTCCTCTTGAAGCCAAACTTCCATCTACTTATAATATCTTCTTTTTCCAAGTTTCATATTCTTCTTTTGGGCTCCAATGACTCCTTGTACTCCTCTTCTTGCTTCTGGCATTCGTTTCTTTTTAAGAAATGTGATTCTTGGATTTCGTTTTATTTTTTTTCTTCATGACTTGAACGCTCTAAGACTATTCGAGAGAAGAAGACTCTACAACTTCCAATGTCGTCACCCATTTTCTTGTGCACTAAAAATGCATTAAAATAACTCTAAAACATATTTTTTATGAATGAACAAGTACCCTACCCATAGATGATTGACCTATGGTCTTAGTTTTAACAAAAATAATGATAAAAGAGCTCTTATTCCCCACAACACACAAGAATAATTAATTTAAATCAATTAACTAAACCATATCAAGACCTTACTGCTAAATTCTATTCTCTTTATAACTTATATCATAATTTCATTAAAAAAAATCTAAAATTAGCTCCACTAACTTGAAACTATAAACAAATATTAATTATTCTCAATAAAATATCATAATTAATAAATAAGTTTCAAGTATGTTCTGATACATCTCCCCTAAGACTATATTCCTGTCATGTACATGAGTCAAAATTAGTCAATGATCATTAAAATAGTAATATTAAATTGAAAATTAATTTTTGAAAAAAAAGGGTTATGACAGTGTTGAAATTATTTGTATATCAAAGGTTTTTGGTTTGAACCCTGCTACAAATAAAGTTATTGATTTTGATGATTTCAAGAACACATACCAGAAAAACAAGAGTAGCTATAAAACTGTGCTTCTCCCTAGGCACAAAACAAAAGGGATAGTTGGGAGACCCATCAGGATTTCTGACACAAAGCAAGAGTCTCTGGTTATTGAACCCTTTTATGACTATTTTATCAAGACTTATCACACTTTATGTCAATTCTTGGGGCAGGATGCAAGGAAGAAGATGCATGTCCCCCTCATGCTTATGGTAGCAGATATTCAGGACTCAATGGTAAACACTGAGTATGACTATGCTTCTTACATTGCAGAGAAGATGCATAATCAGCTAGTGGCTATCAAAGCTTCATCTAATGAAGACAAGATAGAATTTAGGTGGTGCTCTTTGATGTGCCATATATTTTTACATGTTAGGAACAGGGAGAATATATGGCACATGTCATTAAAGGTAAAAGCGAAGGATGATGCAGGACATATTCTCCTTGTTTAGTGGTGGACTCACATGATGGATATGCATTGTGATAATGCTATTTATATAATTTTTGAGGAAAATTTTGTCAAGAGACTTTTGAATTTCATGGGCCCTGAGGAGGAGAGGTTACCAAAAGAAATAACAGATTTCTTGAGGCCTAAGAATAGGACTCCTGAGCTAGGTAGTCAACATAACTGGGGTGATTGATTTCTTCACACCTACACCACTGCAATTAGAGAATATGGATGCGGAGTAAGCCCCCATGTGTTACCAAAACATGTTCCAAAAATAATAGCTTATTTGGAAATAATGTGGCAATTGAATGCGTTTGATAAAACTCATTTAAGGGGACAAAAGAAGGGTTGGTTTTTCCCCACCTCTACAAAATTTAATAATTTTTTGGCCACAAATAAAGATGGATTGGATCAAATCTATCCAAATTTGCAGTCATACACGATGGGGTCGGAACCCATAAGGATCTTTGATCCAAAGGGATTCATAAACCAAGTGAGATTAAGTATCAAGAGGCCAGCATTCCTACATGATATCAATTTTGATGAGGGTGTAACTAGAAATTGCTTTTCAATGGAAGAGGTGAAAGAGAAAAGATCCAAATGGAAGAACATCATGGAGGTAGATGATCAAAGGATAAAAATGAATGCAAACTACCTTGGTGCTTTTGCAGAGGAAAAGGATCCAATTCTGAGAATATAGAAAATATTGGCAAATGCTAAAACTTTAATTGGCAAAGCTCTAGTAGTCGAAGGAAATCTTGAGAAATCTCATGATATTGGTCATTCCCAAGTTGAAGGAAAGCCTGAGAAATCTCATGATATTAGTGATTCCTAGCAGCCACTTGCAAATAAGAGAAAGATCATTAATCAAGTTGAAGCAGAGATTGAAGTGGTTGACTTGGAGAAGGATACAGAAGAGAATGTGCCTGCAGAGGAACTAGATGTGGATCAGCCTATGGCTTTACCCACAAGGATTATGGACATCTCTGTTTCTGAGAACAGATGGAGGTAAATCTTAGACCTGGTAATGATGAGACTAATGATATACGAGCTCTGGCTTGTATACAATTCATGTCTAATGATGAATTTTTCAAAACCAAGGAATTCAGAGGTTTTATGTTGAGATTAAGAAGTGCCCAATTTCAAAAGAAGGTTGATGAGGCAAAAACTAATGCAAACCTAGAACAATATGAAGAAGTCACTCAAAGAGTGTTGCATGAGATGAGCCAAAATATCAGTAGGATCACCCCTGAGGAGGGAAGACAAATGGTGAAGAATAGTGGTCTATTGTTATTGCCACATTGGGATATTTCCACTGCTTTAGCTTTGGATACAATAAGGAGACAAGATGAGGAAGTGTTTGCAATTGAGGAACAAGTTGAGCAAGCATTCTTTGGGTCTGGATTTAGCCCTAAGTTTGAAACCTTTGCAATATGGGCAATGGTATCAAACACAAATAAGCCTAAGGTGGTTGAGAATGTTAATGATTTAATAGGGAATGTGGTTATTAAAAGAGTTTCAGATACACCTTCCCCACAAGCTACATCCTTGAATGTAAAACTTCTCTCTTCATTGAAGCAATAGTATAGAAGTTGTAGTCAGAACATGTTCCATTCAATATGAAATATACACAGGATATGGTGGAGTTGAATCTGTATAGGTCTTGGCAACTCCTATATTCAATCCTTCCAGTTGTTTCTATTCCTTCCACTTTTGCAAGTGCAGAATAATTTCCATCTGATAGAGAATCTTTGATTGGAGAAATAAAAGATTTGAAGGCTAAATTAAAGATGCTATTGAGTAAAAAATGCAAATAACTGACAAATTGGTCAATGATTTGATAAATCATAGGATTGTCAAGATACTGAAAAAACTTGATGATACTTGGAAGTGTTATTCAGACTTGAAAGTAGCATTTGATGAGCTTGTACAAGACAAGACCAATTAGAAAGGAATAATGGATAGATGGTTGTCAAAAATTGGAATAATAAAGCAAGCCTACAAATGTGCTAGATTTGATCTTGAAGCCCCTGTTGAAATTGTGCCAACATATGAGATGATGACGATGTTGGAAGATATTGCTTCATTTATGTTGAGATTTAACAAGCATCGGTGATAATTGCAATTGTTGGAGAAAATTGATAAGAGAATCATGCCAGACATTTTAGATGATGGTAAACAAGTGAAGCATTTGGATTAGTGGAAGGAACAGTTCAACACATTGGCATTTGTTCTTTCATCTATATGTGCAAACAATAAGCTTAACATGAATCTATTGAATACCAGATTGGATGATTTGTTTACCCTGGAGGTAGGTTTTTAAATTTTCACCAAAGATACAAGGGTACTTCTTGATACAAAATATGTTACAAATAATGAAAAAATAGCAAAAGCACTACTTTTCCAATGGCCTTCAGAGAAGATGTGTGCTTCATGGATTGAGAAGTATAATGATTAAAACATATTTTCATTCAATAGGAGATCTTATTTTGGTGAGAACAGCTTCAAAAGGATTCATCAACAGAAAACATCATGATTGGTCTTCTCTCGTTGTTACTACTACAAAGATCTATTTTTAGTAAATGCATTTTCATTGTAATGGGTGCATGTCTCAATGACCTAATCATTAAATGTAAAAGACAAAATTTTAATCATATGAAAAATGTTTATCACATGTATCTTTTGTAGTTGTCTCCTTGAATGTATGTTTGTTTTCTCAGAGAAGAAAAATATCAGAGATAGGAGTCTGGTGTAATGTATTTTCTGTGACTAAATATAATAATAAGAATGCAAGTTTTGTGTATCTCATCTCCAGTTCATTTTGTAAATTGCATTTGAGAATTAATAATCAAGAATTCCTTATTTCTCTCATGGCACATTTGTTGTTATTTAGTATGTTACTATGTATTATTTTTGTGTATTATTTTATGATCAAGGAACAGAATAATTCTTATACACATAATAGTGAATTGTAATGTTACTTACAAATGAATGGATAACTAAGTACTAGATGCATATTATTTTTCGTTACAATTTATTAGGTCAATGTTAAATTGTTAATGTTAAGACAAATTCACACAAACTTTGCATGTTTTTCATATAGACTCAAAACAAAGAGTTACATGTTGTTGACAGACACATCAAATTCATAGACTTATATTCCTATGATAGACATCAAAACTACATACATCCCATTTGGTTTTCCAACCCTTGTTCCAACTAAGCATATCCCTTTTATAGAATTAAGGGTGTCTCTTACAAACATTCACCTAACAATTTTACACCAACTGCACCTTGTTTCACATAATGACTGAGAGTGGGCACTTTGGTTGTTTGTGGGGACACTTCATTAAAATAAACTTCAAATATTAGCCTTCAGCAACGCATCTAAGCTATTATAGGGAACGCCCATCAATTGTTCTGAAGGTGTTGCTCTGCCCACACACCAAGTTAAGCTACTAAACATTGGCACTTGGAAAATTTCCACCAATTCGGGATCAACAGCAACAAACCCTAGAACAAATTGAGAAACAACATTCATACCTTACCAGATTCTTGTTATAAGGAGATGGGGCTATGTGAATTGGAAAGATGCTACAGTTAAAGACAAACTTTCTCTACAAAACTAGGGATGCCCTTACACAACCTGGCATGGATGAAAGCAAACAGGAATCTCTTTGAAATTTCCATTCATTCCCAGAGAAAGTGTTATGCATTCTTTCCTTTTCTTCGAAGGCACACAACTGTAACCAAGAATATACTAATAAGATTTCTTTGAGAATGGGTATTACCATGGCCATGATAAGGAGAAAAGACAAGCTCCAATCCATTAAAGGAGAAAAAAATTGATATGTTGCATGATAATACTTGTTTCATTTATAGAATTATGAAAAGGCAACTAGATTTCCCAAACATTGTACTTATCATCCCTTATGAGACTTGAAGACTCGCACACTTCATTTTATCCAATCACTCCTAGAAAAATGTAACCAAAAGAAGAAATGGAGGTGGAAGACTTCATCACCAATCATGTATGTCATATATTCTACATAAGATGAGTGTACATTGTACTATAGTTGTATTAACTTATTATTAATTTTGCGCCATTACTATTATTATATGAGTCATCAAAGTGGGCCCAACTTCATATAAAGGGAGCTTCAAACTTCAACGTGATGTTTAACCATTCGATGGGCGGTTGTAGTTGAATTCTAGAACAAAATTTTTAGAGCACTAGACTCAAACCTCTGGAATCAATCTAGAGTCGTTAGATTTACAAAGATCAACAGTAGAGATTATACAATAGTTTTCAATTCCACCGCTCGACGTACATGTGGTATTAAATTATTAATTCAGTATGCAGACTTGCAGGCCATCCTTAAATTTTTTTGAAGTGGGAGTACATATACAAATTTGTACTGAAGAATAGAATAGAATATAATAACTTTTAAAAAATTAACTTCCACGAGAATGGAATAAAATTTATAAGAAGAGACTGTAACATGTTTCACTTCACAATTGGCACTTAGCAATTTTAATTGATACTATTTGGAAGCGAGAGGGTCAAGGACTCAAGGAGGTTTCAGTGCACAAGAAATTTCAATATCGATTGTGTGATGCCACAGAGTCACTCAGTGCTAGTCTTTGTATTCATCTTTTTCGGGTAAGTGAAATACAAAAATACTTCACTCTTATTACTATTTCTATTACTATTGTCCTTGAGACTTTAGTTTTTCAATATTGAGGTTTACGGTATAGTGTTTACAAGCATGTCTTCCAGCACTACCATACCAAATATTGGGAAAGGCAAAAAAAGAGATAAAATAGACTACAACGGACTGCTTGAATCCTAGGTTTTACAAATGAATACCATGACATTTAAGACCCTATAATCTTTGCTAGGTTTACCTAAACACTTAGATTTTCATTGGAGAATAAGGTACTTAAAGTGCATCCCAACCCAAAAAAACCAATACCAATTAACGGTATCACTGCACCATGGGTTGTTGGATTGGGACACCTTATGTTCCCTAACGATTTCCCTTGCCTTGAATTTATCATGGTATGAGCCAAGAATTATGATGAAAATAAAAGAGCAATTGTTAGAAAAGATAGCCAGGAAGTAATGTTACCCATTAATGTAGAATATTTTGGAAAATTGTTGGGTTTTACTGCTAAAGATTATGGAAATGTCCACATAAACTTAGAAAAACTTGCTAGTACTTATGAAGCAGTTAGTGAAAATGATAAAAATAATTTTCTCAAATCTATAACATTGGATGGTGCCCTACGCAATCAGAATCATAAGCCTCCTTATAAATTGATATTTTTAAAACATGGGTTCAGGATACAATTTTCATGCTAGTGTTTTGCCTTGAATTGGGTAATAATAATCAAGTGGATGCAAGCCTCCTTGAAATGGTATACAATATCCATAAATGCACTCCACCTGCCAAATTTAGATTTCTTGAGCACATTGCAGAATCCATGCATGATCAGTTTTTAATGATTAAATGAAGTCAAAGTGAAGCTCACACTTCCAGTTTCAATAGAAAGACATTTAGGTTCACAACCTATTTGTGTTATTTCTTTCTAGTGAAGTTTGTTGGGATGTTTCAGAACAAGGTTCAGATTTAGTAAGATGAAAATGGACTACATGATTGGACCCATAAGATAAAGATGTATCATAATTGAAAGAACTACAATCATTTTGTGGACTATTTTTTGGCTCCATTGTATCAAGCCATTACAAATACTTCAATGCCTAGATTGCCCGAGTCTTGTAGAAATTGCATTCAACTAGGAAAAGAAATACAATTGGTTGATCTGTACTTCATGGAGGAATATATTGTCCTAAGATTTTATGGATTAGGAGTAGAGCCCCACAAACTTCCAATACATGTGACAGAGAGGGTTTTTGCATTGGAATACATATGTCAGATGGACAGTATAGATCAACTGCACTTTGTTAGTCAGCAAAAGAAGAGCATATTCCTTCCTTATTTTTCATGTGGAGGGTTCACATTCAAGAGAAAAGCCTTCACTGTGGCACATCAAATTTTACAAATTTTTAAATTTGATGTTGAGTCTCACTGGTAGTATCACCCATGTGACGTGATTAAAGCAAGGCT
This sequence comes from Cunninghamia lanceolata, assembly GCA_027924645.1. NCBI lineage: Eukaryota > Viridiplantae > Streptophyta > Pinopsida > Cupressales > Cupressaceae > Cunninghamia > Cunninghamia lanceolata. The sequence continues at coordinate 5,213,249 of BSBN01000793.1, forward strand.
TGTCGCCAATAAGAATGCCCCAACTAGAATTCAACATGAAAAAAAACCCTTTCTAGAAATGTTGAGATTTACAAGAATTCTTGGGATGAGATCAGAAAAGTCATGGAAGAAACTGTTGCTCAAAGAGGTATTACTTTTGAAATATTGTCATCAGAAATAATGGGATTGCATCCAATTCCACAAATAGAGAGAGAGGTAGAGGTAGAAATCAAGATCTATACAACAATTTATATACAAGAGCTACTCAAACATCTATGTATACAAAAATTCCAAAGACTCTAAGAGAAGCTTGTACAGAGGAATAGTGGTCACAATCAAAAATTAATATTTTTTGGTCTATGAGGAAGGATCTCGGTAATCCAAAAGATACTACAAAATTCTAAGAAATCTCAGAAGATGAAGAGTTCAACAAATTGTGGGATATCGAGCATCCCTCTGAAGCTCAACCAACTAATGTTGATAGTGATAATGAGGAGGAAGACCAACCTAGAGATCTTAGTGCCTATGCATTCAAACCTCATATGAGTGACCACAAGAAAAACATATACTATAGGGTCATCAATAGCCCAAAATTTGGGTTATGAATGTGGTGGTTTGGGGCCCATAAGACAAGGCATTTGGATGGTACCAGAGGTAAACCCTAGAAAACCTAATGATCTTCGAGGCATTGGGGTTGATTAACAAGCCAAAGGGCAAACACATATAGATAAGGAGATTAGTTTTATTCTAGCTTTAAATCTTCAGAGTGATATATAATCACAAACAATACCACAAGGATCTTCTGATGTTCAAATTTCTCATTCTTTTCCTGTAGGAGATGGTGAACATTCTAGTGCTACTGGTGGAAAATCTAGCGATGGTACAGGTAATAGTAGTAGTAGTGGTCAGCAAGAGCCATAATAACAAACTTAGAAGAGGCCAACAATAACATTAGATGATACTATAGACAAACTTAGAGAACAAGGTCTTGTGAAGACTAAGAGGCAAAATATTATGACAGGTTTTGATTCCACATTTAGATCAAACCAATTGTTTCCAGAACACATCCCCCTCCTATCGTTGGTGTGACAGGGACAAGAATGGCTAATCCTCAACATCAATTAATTAGAGATGCCCACAACACTACAACTACTCCTCCATTCAAAGTTGTGTCAACAGTCACATGATTTGATTACAAAGTTGAGTTTGAAAAGAAAGCAAATGTATCTAAATGAAACAAGAAGCAAATGCTAGTGATAGAGACTATTGCAACTTCAGAGCCTACAACAACCAAGGTATTGCCTACATTTGACCCAGAAACCAAAAAAATGGATTACGTGATTGTTATTCAAAAATTTCAAGATAAGCCAGAGGATCAGATGCAACGCTCTGACTATGAGGTGAGCACCTTCCAAGTGGATTTTTTTGGAATGAAAAATTGTGACAAAATTAATATATCAAAAAGGAACAACGAAGTGGTGCACACGTGATTACTAAAGCAAGAGAGAAAAAAAAGGTATGGTTGTTTTTAATTTCCTGGTAACCTTGTTTAATATATTGTCTAAAAATTAGAGTTGTAATATAAACAAGTTCCAATAATTGAGTTACAACAGAAGGAAAATATATTCAGTGATGTTATTTCCATTCATATTGATCATTTTCATTTGACTTTGTGATTTACGTAACAGGTTGCAAACTCAATAGAAAAGTTACAGGAAACATAGCAAATGAAAAAGTCAAGAGGAAAGTGGCAGAGAACATGACCAAAGAATTAGAGAAAATGATAAAAAACTTTGTATCTACATTTTCAAGTGAAGTGAATAAACAAACAGAGGTGGAAGTGAAAGAACTGAAGAAAAGGTTAAGTGAAATGAAATAATTATGATAATGAAAAATCCAATGTAGGAAAATTACAATCATCTCTAAATGAAGCCAATGTCCAACTGTAGGAAGCAATAAAAGAACGACAGTTGTGGGAAGAAAATGTAGAGAGAAAAAATTCTAAAAATGTGCAGATAAAACTGAGGAATGTAGAAAATGAAATAAAATCCTCCCAAAAAAAGGTATCTGAATTTTATAGAAACACAATAGTTTATATAAAACATAAAATTTGGGAGAAAATAATGAAGAGGATTGATGATTTGTCTAAATTGTTTGAATACGGTGATGATCTAGTATTTTGTAGTAATTCAATGAAACAATACATTGCTAAAAATGGAGACAAGGCAACTTCAAGACAGTCAGATGCAAGCAAAATTTTGCAATTAATCTACAAAACTACTAACAAAGAATTGGAATCCAAAGGAATTCAAAACCATATTAATGTTGTAGACACCCAAATTTGTCCATGTCTTGCAACACCTAGTTAAAAACATTATTAAAGAGATCATGTAGCATTTTGACCTAATCCCACTTATCCCATTAGCCAATTGACTAAATAAATCATACTTATTTAATTAATTTCCCATCATAATCCCATCCTATCCTAATCACCTAGCTAATTAATTAAATAAATCTCATTTATTTAATTAATTTCCATCCACATATCCCAACTAATTCAAGTAAAATATTTGAATTAGGTCCTCACCTCTCACCACATTCTAACACTTGTCTACCTCTCAATTGAATCATGTGTGGTAGTACAAATTTCACTTAAAATCCTTCACATGTAAACTAATAAGACCTAATTTTATTAAATAAAGGATTTTGTGTACACGATGAAACATGAACTTTATTCTCCTTCTTACACTTGTCACATGACTACAACTCCCTTAAGGAGTGGGAATAACTAATCAATCCTAGTTGTCTACATCATTCATTTAGCCTTTCAATCACAACCATCCATTCAAATCAACCCCCTCACAAGCCATTTTCATGCATTAAGTTTGAGTATCCTTATGCTGTTGAAATATCATTAGAGCCTTTGCATCATACATCTTTCATTCATTGTCTTTTCATCTATCATATTCCATCTATCATCTCCATCTTAATGTTATGCTGTTGAAATTGTGAGAAACCAACATTCAACCCATCAACAATCCTTCAAAATCTTGCATGCATATACGGGATTGAGAAGAGTAATGGAGATCAATCAAATTTAGCATGGAGATCGGTTTGCATTTATGTTTGTTGTTTTGATTTTCATGTTGTCTTGTCCTTGATTGTACATTGTTAGGGTTTTCATCATTGTTGTTTATGCATTTACCCTAGCTAGATTTTTACCCTAACTACATTTGGCACGCTCGGTGGAACTTTGTGCTTAAATTTGCAAATCTAATAGCTTGTTTTTTGCAGATTTTATTAACTTTTTATTGTAGGTCTGTCATTTTTTGGACAAAACCCTAGGTTTTAAAGATTTCATCATATCTTTCAAATGGATGTGAATTTTTCTACAAGATTTTCATAGAAGTTTGTCCATCATCTAAGGAAGCTATAGCAAAAAAATTACGGGTTTATCGCCACTTTTGTAGGAGTTATCATGATTTTATATTTTTCATAAAATCGCATTTCTGGGCACAAATCGGTGAATTTTTCAAAAAAAACTATATTTTTGGAAAGCTCTTGAAATCATAATGGGGGTCTATGTTTTACAAATTTAATTTGGAGGTCATCTACGGTGCGAAAAAAATCATATCTTTATCTGTTGTGGGTTTTTCACAAATCCGCATTTATGGGTGCAAAATAGGGAATTTTTCTAACTTCCTTACATTTCTAGAAAGCTCTCAGAAAATTAATAGGGGTCTCTTCTTTGATTTTTTAGTTTTCAGATCAAAAATGTCTTGAAACAATCAAATCTAATTCGGCTATGTATCTGAAATTATAATTTTCCTTTTATGATGAGCTTATCTTTTTATGGTTGTATTATAATATCATTTTTTTATTTTGTAGGTGATCATAAGGATTTGTAGCAGCAGCAACATCAGCATACACAACAACAACTTGGAAGCGAAAATAATCTGGGTGCATTCATTATAATCTTTCATCTTTTCATTCCAATCAATCTTGCTTGCAAACACATTTGAATTTGGGCATGAAAAGAACAACTTGTTTGATCACACATTTCAATTTGGACTCTTAAAACGAATCTTGTCTGCAATCACACATAAAAAATTAGGCTTAAAACGAACAAGTGTCTTTAATCACACATTTCGACTTGGGTTAAAAAGAACAAGTGCTTGAATTGTTTACACACATCTCATTTTCTTAAGGGGGAATTAATAAGTGTGAGTGTGAATCAAGTGTACCTCACTTGGTTTGCTTTTGTTTACCCTTCTAGGAGACCTACTTGGAGACACACCACTCCAAGGGATGACCTCAACTGAGGTGTGAATCGAAAAACACCCTGCTTTGGAAGTTAGAATCTTGTCACTCTTAGCTAAGCACCAAAGAACTTTATACCTTTAGGAAGTGAAGGTGAAGGGTGGGTTACCCCTTTCTCCCAATTGTATAGTAGGATTTAGCTTTCATTGCATCCTTAGTCAACCTTGTGAAACCTAGAATAAGACCTCATTGACCATACCCCACTTGACTAGTCTTAGGGCTTGTTGATGTGTCTTCAAGTGTGTGCTTAATCATCACATTTAATTTTGAAAGACAAATTTATCATTGTGTTTGGTGTGTGTTGATGCATTTACATGTGAGATCTTATGTTTGATATTACCCGAGTCAAACTTCCAATAAACACCTTCCATCATCCACATCATCCAATCCTAATCATCCTAGTCAATTATCATTCCAAGCCATGATTCCAAGACATTTAATCACTTCATCCTAATCATTACCCAATCAACTTAATCCATTTCATATCCAAATCACATCTTAATCATTCCAAATCCTCACATCCTAATCTACCACTTGTAAACATGGACATGACATTCCCAAACAAGATCTATGAGAATGATCCGTATGGCACCAAAAGAATTCTTGATACACTTAAGTGGTTATATAGAAAGGAACAAGTCCCTACGCCACCACAACATCAAGTCCTAGGCCAATATCAACAAACTCAACCTCAACACCACTATCAACAACCTCCATCTCAATCCCATGTGTCACCTACATCATCATATCAACCTCATCCATCCACATGTCACATCAATCCTTCATCAACCCATCACAACCCTTCCAATGCCAACCCTTATCCATATCAATCCATATCTCAACAACCATTATCATATGCAACCTCTCCATCATCATCACATCAACACATTCAACCACAACAACATCAACCAATTCAACAATTCCAACCACAACATCAACACATTCACCAACAACAACAACAAGTCCAAACACCATCCCAACCTCAACAAATTCCACATCAATCCTATGTGTCACCCCCCTCAACTTCACACCAACCTAATCCATTCACCTATCATGTCAATTCTGCATCAACCTATGCCACAGCAACCTATCGATGTCCACTCCAAGATTATCCAATTTCTCATTCCAACACACCACCAAACCCATCCACAAGGCAACCAAGTGTCCTCACAATAAGCACATGCAAGTCCAAGTTGCCTTTCATATATAGATCAATATCCTTTACAAGAAGCACATGCAATTCCAAGTGGCCCCTTGTACATAAATCAAGTGTCCTTAAGTCCACCTTTGCAACAAGACCTAATATCCTTTGACAAGGGAGATACCAATCTAGATTTTGTATCCTATGAGTACCCCCATCACCATCCACTCAAACGCTAATCCATGAGCCTACTAGTCCTATCCCAACACCATCATGTGATCCCAATCCTAGTCCATTGATCCCTCCCACCTTCTAACCCATCAATCTCTCCATTACCTTTGTCACCATGTTACTCAAATCCTTCACCAAAGGATGCGGCTAAGATAGTTTTACAAAGGATGCTTGAAGCAAAAGTAATTGAACTTCCATAAGTCAAACCATGTGAGGAAAGTGCCTACAATGAATATGACTATTGTGCATACCATAGGACCAAAGGCCATTATACAAATGAATGCCCCATATTTTTCCCAATTGTTTACAAGGTGTACCAACATAGAATGGGAAAGCATGCCAAATCATCCCAATCCCATGTGTCACCCCCATCTAATAAAAATCCTAATATGTTGAATCCCATTATCCCTCCATCCAATCAAAAGCCTAATCCTAAGCCTACAACACCATCCACCCTTATTATTCATCCCTTATATTGTCCATTCACCCATACCCTTGCAAAGGATGTGATCCAATGGCTACTAGAAAGGAATAAAACATTTCCATGTCATCAAACACTTATCCTTGAGCCTCTTCAAGAGCCCTCCATTAACATGCCTAGCCCTTCAAGTCCATCATGTGACCCACAAGCGATCAAGCCTATTCACGAACTTCTTATCATGAACCCAAGTCAAGATCCATTGTACCTTCATGCTGTTGACCATCAAGAGCCTACCAAGCCTATACAAGAGTCTTCCACTTCCACTTCCATCCAAAATCAAAACGTATGTCAAGAGTTTAACCCTAAGCAAATGGAAAAATTAAGCCCTCGTTCTAATAAAGATCAAATCCCTTCTATTTCACCCATCCACAACCTATACCTTCTTTATGATCAAGATATTACCTATGAAGAAGCTATCCATGAGAAACTTGATCCTATACCTATCCATGAACAAGCAATCCAAATCTGACCTATACATAACACACTTAATCCTATCTATGATCAATCTCCCATATATGATCAAGATCCCCTCTATGATCAATCTCCCATATATGATCAAGATCCCCTCTATGATCAAGAAGACCATGATGATCCTCTTAGTCAACTTTATGCATTCCATGGTCAAGATCTTATCATCTCTCATATCCATCCTTAAACTGTAGTGCCCCGCAATGAAAACCTTAGAGGACAACACATCTATGCTATGCAAAGCGGAATATTTTTTTTGTATAAAATAACAGGGTAATGTTGAACAAATCAATACACATCATAATCTTAACAACTTGTCTTCTAAGGTTCCATGGTTGCATTACTTGACAAATTAATCAACATAATTCCAACATACATTGTTAACTAACATCAGCAGTTCATTCTACATCTATTGCACTAATGATTATACATATACATCTCCATTCATGCCATATTTAGATAATCAACTTGATCAAGATTACATGTACATGTTCAAAAGTGTATACATATGAGTACATCATCATGTAGTTTGGATTACATCTGAATACATACATTATGAATTAACTGATACATAGGCTAGTACATGAGCATAATAGCTATCTTCATAATCAAGTACAAGATCTGATGTCTGATACACAAGATATATCCTCCTCGCTCACGAACAATGGCAAGGGAAAGAAAAACCAATGGATAAAGCTCTTCCACCCGACCATGTGGAACCCTGAGGTCCACCCCCTGAGCTAGGAGTTAACATAAGGTCCCCACAACAACATACGGTCAGGTAAACAGTGGGCTATAAGACATCACATGACTCCAACTTCACAAGTCACAAACAACACAACAGTACTTCCAGAGGCAACCATTTCACAAATGGGGAGAGTACAACTAGGGAATGCTAGGCTATAGTAAGGAGAGTGTCATCGCATGGTCCTAACATGGGTTACCCAGGTAGTCTCTCTCTAGACATCGGCCCCCATCTATGGTTCCCCTGGCAGTCTCTCTCTAGACACCAGCCCCATAGGATGATGCATGCGGAATCAACCTTCCTTTCGTGAGGACAAGGAAGTTGATTTGCCAACCCGGCCTTCTCCCCTCATCCTTAGTCTAAACTAGCACTACAAGCATGAGTGAGGAATCTTATTATCTTGTTAGTGTGAAAACTACCCAACCCCTAGATTTATTATTACGTTATCACTTAATTACCAACTCCCAATGGGTTACCCTGGCTAGCCACTTGGCACCGGCCCCACATTGGAAGCCACTCCCTTACCTACAACTAGAAGACCCTACTCAACAAGCATAGCAACATCATCACGACAACGAGGGTACAGGGACCATGCAAGGCATTAACCATCTTGCATAACAACTATCCTTATATCAACATGTATATATAACAATGCAAGGCATTAACCCTCCCAAACATAATCATAAGGGCAGAACTCCTAGACCATTGCCCATAACAACACATATACATTACATCTCTATGGTTTCCATGTCACCCCATTCCACAACTCACCACAACTCGATACAAGACCAATACAACAAGGCATCCACAGAGAAGTACATTGATCATTCACCTTGTCTTTTAATCCATACATAACTAGAGACGACATGCTTCTTAAAAAATCATGATCTAAAGACATCTATCAACACAATACATGAAATCAAGACATCCCCAAGCTAAGCCTCTGGAACTCTAGCCACACGGGTAGATACAAAATCAAAAGACTATATGAATGGGTTTAAGACCCACAAATTGAATTAACATGTTACGAGAAATCAATTATACTTATGATTAAATTATGCCTTCTTACAACTAACCCACTATAGCATATTGCAATTGACTAAGTTATTACAATAGTATATTAATCATTAAAATATAGCTTATCATTTGATTGTATTCTTATTAAGGAATAAATCTATAATTACAATAAAGTGAACTATATGTAAATATTTATTAAAATAATTATTTAATTGATTTGCAAGATACCAATATCATTAACCTCACTAAAGTAAACCACTATTGTCAGTGCTATAAATCAAATTAATTAAATAATGATAATGTGATTTAAATTCAATTCTTACGGATAAACTTGAGGGTTCCTGTTTAATTTATAACCATGACAACCCTAAATCTCGTAATAACCTATTTAACTTAAGAGTAAAAAAAGAAAGAGACAATTTTAATCACTTCTACGTAAACAACAATTACAAATACATATAGATTAAATATCATTGGTCTAACTATCACAACGTTCATGAGAAATCAAAGTACGTTTACAAAAGAACAGGATCTAATACTACAAGTCATTTATAAAGAGAAGGTGATAGATTTTAATACCACACTAAATTTCATTTATCCACTCTATTATTCAACATATCGAATATTCATTTATTCCAATCTGATATACAGTCTTTCCATATCATGTTCCATTTACATTCTAAATTTAATAAACCCAATAATTTGATTATATCAATTTCGATAGCTTGATTTAAATAAATCACATGACCCATATAATAATAATAATAATAATAAAATTCCACAGATCATTTGATAACTAATATTTTTCATCCAAAGTCATTAAATAATTAACGTTACACTCTATTAATAAGTCTATTATAAATAATCATATCAAATATGTATTCCTCAAGATTATAAGTGAAAATATAAAGGAATAGATATAATTCTCTTGAGACCGATCATACGAATACGACATGAAGTTAATAAGGATAATGATTGAACTCGGTATGATTCTATAAGGCAAAAGAACGGATGTCCAAACAATAACTGCTTATAAGATGTAGCGCAAAACGTGGGTGCTTACCGATACACAAGGATCACATCTGTTATTGCCACGTAACGGATTCTATAAGGGAAGATGTCTTCCTATTCGCAAGAGTTAATAGGTATACCACTATCTACCATCTAAGCATTCTAACACAAAAGTCTCAATTATATTTATTTGCTAAACGGCTGTCAGCCACCTAAATACTCTCGACGACCAAAGATCAGAATGACTACAAACTCTCAAAACACACTTACCAAACGACAACTCTCCTTAACCACCTCATGACTACAATGACATAATGGAAGCGACTTCCAAAGCTTGCTCTTGGCTGCAGGTTTCAACTGACTACAACTTCATCGGTGATGGAAGGGCACAATGAGAGATGCATAGACCTGGCTACAGAAGAACGTCTTAACTCACGACCACCTCAGGTTAACGACTACCACCAAGGAAATGCATAAGCTACAAGTTGACTATCAGCCAAGGCGACCACCAGACAGGCAGCACCGTTTACCCAACACTTCCTAACAACGAGTGCGCCAAACACTGACCATATGTAGTGCCAAAATGACAACAGTCTACTATGGCAAGGAAGTATACACTGAGGCTTTAAGAACATAAGCCGTGACTTAACCCCACATTGAGGTCACCGACTTCACTGACTATTTCGTCGGCCCAGACAACTATGGGGAAACAAAGACACAATGCATACCATTTTTACGACACCTACGAAGCTCACAGTCTAACACAGAAATAGATTAGAGACGTTTGCTACCAACAACCATTCAAGTTAACAAGGCCACCACTATCAGAAGATGACTCCACCCACAGTTTCTGAACAAAACACATTTGCTACAGACGACCACTACTACAAACCTCTCGCTGAGCCCACAACTTTTCAAAAGGCAACTTAAACCCATGATCCTCATCGAAAGAAAAGGCATAGAATACAAGAAACCAACGAAGCATACTAAGAAAGAAGTGGCAGCGCAAATAGCAAGGATTCTGCCATAACTCTACGTCCACACCAGATGACGCAGTCTGCCAGACACAGAGGGCATAGAAACTAGGAAATAAAGATCATCTGCCAACAGGAGTCGACTCACATTCCTATTTAAACCACACATTATTTATTTGGCTTATCACAAAGCAATCTTCTAAAATGTTACACAGTTTATGCTTTCTGAGATAATATGAATCAAGTGAAAATAGCAGAGGTTTGGCCATGGAATGAACAGAGGGATAGCCAGGAAGAATCAGTCATCTACAAGGGGAAAATCGATAGGGTTGCCACTGGGCATAACGCCTCAAAAAGGTAATAAAGGACCCACAGATGTAGATAGCTATAGGACTCAGTAAAGTAGGACGTTCTTCCTTAATAACATTGATTCTAAGGTAGACATATGATCAAAAACGTGGATGCCAGATTACGCAGAGTGGATTTATTGTTAGGGCTCAAGAAATTTAAAGCAATTGCAATTGACAGGAGTTTATATATATCTGCATACCTATATTATATATATCCAAGGGCGACATGAGTACTACACCAGGGTTCTGAGATAGAAATCAACAAAGGTAAAGTAGAGCTCTGTATAAGTACTAGTCTATGTGCCCTATTAGATGCACAGAACAAATCCAAAGGGTGCAATTTGTTTTGTTCAACTAAATGTTAGGTAAAGAATCACAAAACACAACAAGTGATTTCCCATAGAAGGGGTGCAGACTCAATTTCATAGAAGAATTTAACTCAGCATTCAAGAATACAAACAGGGGTATAAGGGCATGTCAGATTCGAGAAATTCAATTGTATCTGAAGCACATGGAAGATTGTGACAAGTCTCAAAACTAGAGATAGACTAGAGGTCACGAGTAATTTCAAGTCTGTCTTTAAAGAATTTAAATACCAAATCCTGAATAAATCTCATCAATGGAGGAAAACACAATTAACCTGATTCTATTAAAATTTCATATGAAATAGGCATAAAAATTATACAGTGCATACCTGAAGTTTCTAAGCTTTTGCCAGAGTCTTCTTTTCTCTCCAAATGCCAATCCCCTTCCCTTCTCTTCCAGAATTCTTTTTCCTCTGCTCAACCAGGACTCTATCTCCTCTGATAAATGCAGGAGACATCCTCTCAACCCGACAACCCACTTTCTCAAAACATGGGTTAAACTTCCTCGAGTAAATGTAGAAACATTCCTCTCTTCTTCCAACAACCCACTCTCTCGTGGGGTTCAAAAATACACTATACCCAGGGATTCCCAAACCTCCAATTTTCAATTGACGGCACCTGACATTAAATTTGCACATCCCCAAAATACTGATTACATGAAACCAGGCGACAACCTCATTTTTTAAAACTTTAGAATATTATCTTATTACTATCAATTTATTTTATCAAGATTGTAATTGTTTAATCATCTTACTTATGTACTTTATTTTCTTTTTAATTTAATCCACTTACAACTTGTGACTTATTATTTCATTTAACCATTTATCTAATTTATTTATTTATTTATTTACTATTCATGTTAATTTACCAATTATCAAACAATTAAAACATTTATAATTAATAACAACACATACTTTCCCTAGCAAGTGTTTATTTCACATTAGCTCAATTTTAATCTTATTTATAACAAAGTACTAACCAGGCTTAAATCAACACCTTAGATTGGATAAACCCAACTTACTGGATGATACCTGACCCCATGTGAAGCCACAGGACATGACGACAAGATAACGACAACCAGTCCCACTGACGAAGACGACAGGATACAACACTGGAAACTCATCCTCTTTGAGGATGTTGACTAAATAGGGAACCTTATGCTAACTCCAATCAACAACTCCATTGGCTAGGGCACGCTTAGACCTGGTAGTTCAGGTGGAGTCGATGCCCGGTACCTGCATCCTGTAACAAACAACAAGGTTGTGCACATATACATATATAAACATGTAGTCACAGACACAATGAACGGAAGTCGCAGCGTGGCAGGGTACTCAGACACGAGTAATGCGACATTGTTCCGTTCATGTAAACACATCATTAGATAACTACATCCATTATCAGTTATGCATCATAATCATGATCGAATAACACATTAACTCAGAGCAACATACATCTATAATCATCAAATATGTCCATCATGATCAAGCAGAGCATAAACCATAACATACTAGTCCAAATATATTGAAACTGTAAACATGCAATATAAGACTATCATCTATACTAGAACTGTCATTGGAAATATGAAAATAACATCTATCACAAGCAAAAAGCGAGGGGCATTACATAAACTAGTCCTATCTATGATCTACAAACATCCACTTCTCATGATGAGACACTTGTCCCCCAAGCCAACATAGATGATCAAACAAATACCTTGGATCTTAGTGAGCACAATGATAATCAAGATCCTAGAGATCCTTCCTCATCCATCATCAACCCCACTTCAAACCCACCATCATATCCACTTGGTCTATCCACCTTCATCCATGAATGTTCTTCCCTAGGGAAGAAACAACCATTATCCTCTTCACCCTCTCCATCAAATAATGAACTCAAGTCTAGTGTTCAAACCACACATAGTCCCATTGTCCATCGCATGCTCCAAAACATGAACTACCAAGGTAAAGTATTAGGCTTTTATGAACAAGGTATTTTGTAGCCAATCCATGTCAAAGTCCCTCCACTCTCATATGTCATTGGATACACACCCCAAGGTAAACAATCTAAAGATGTTGGTACTTCCTCCATGCATCCTAAATCCACTTTCCATCACAAATCCTATCATATTCCCAAAACATATGTGGTCATTCCACCTCCACCATCCTACAAATGTTAAAAGCATGTGACCATACACCTTCCACCATTCAATTTACCTCCATAACTTCCAACTCCTACTATCCCTCCATCCAATTTACCTCCACTTCTACCAATGCCTGATTATCCACTTATCCATAAATATCCTAAAAATCCTAATCATGACCAACAAATGCACATATTGTGTAAAAATAAAGATACCACTCATTCCACCAACCCTGCTTCCATTAAACCCATGGGATTCAAAAGTACAAATTTGTATGCCTCTACCAATAAAGCTAAAAATCCTAAAGATCCTAATGCCTTAGGGCATCAATGCAAAGAATTGAAGCAAAATCTATCCAAACTGCTATATAAGCCCATACCTCCAAAAGGAAAGCCCAAAACTCAAATGGTTTGGGTCCCTAAGAAAAAATCAAGCAAGTCAAATGAGGCATCCTCCTCTCAAAATCCCAACCATCCCCTTCCATCCAAAATTCCCATTCCATTCAAAATTTCCAAAAATTCCACAAGCAAAGCAAAAATCATAAAAATACTAAGTCTATGTGGGTACCTAAATGCTTACATTTTCCATCCCCTAAGCAAACATTGTCATTTCTTCCTACACCACCTCCCCATCAAAAGCTTCAATGTTTATCACGGTGTGTGCAACCGTTGGTCATGGTTTCATTTCATTCCGTAACATTCCCACATACCTCCATCTCACCATCCTTCACCCACTATCCTACATATCTCCCCAATCACTTTCCTATGGTCCATGCTTTTGCATAATCCTTCCATCCATTCTTTTGCATACATTCCTACATAATCCACTATGTGTCCTTTCATAATCCACTATCCTTTCCTTCATAATCCACTATTTACCTATTCCATCTCCCTTTCACGCAATCCCTTACCAACATCCATGAGCATAATGCCTTGACATGGTCCATGTGATGACCTCCATCTAATGGGACTATCACCTTTCATGAAACTAGATGCTTGAGTCCCTCTTATCCATGTCCACCTATTCCATCAAAAAATCAAAAAAAGTAAAGAGAAATCCTTTTCTCCAATGATGAAAACCACCCTTGGTGGCGCCTTGGATAAGTACCATGATGAAAATCTAGCAAACAAGTGTCATGTGTAGGTTGATCTTCTATGTCACTTACACTTGGGAGCACGTTGTCTCATCCAATCTACTAGTATCTTCCTATCTATCCCATCATACCATTTCCATCCCATCCTACCATCCTTATCCAATACACCCACATACCTATCCTATTGAGTTCATTCATCCTCCCTTCCTCCTTTTGATCTTGATAAAGGTATGGGGGCAAAATGTTGAAACATAATTTGAAAAAAACTCTTGATATGCCTTATCCTTTCCAAAACATTCCATCATGCCATCCTTTCATGTAAAATCTTATGTCTACACCAAGAATGGGCCATGTTATTCCTATGCAACATAGCCATTGGAGATCACATCCAAATTCCATTATGAGGCATGCATCCGTCTACTATAGCCTATCCTTGTATCTATCCATTTATCATGAGATTTTCATTCCATGGCCTATCCTCTTATCTACCCATCTATCATGAGTCTTCTATCCCATCCACTATAGCCTATCCTCTTACCTATCCATCTATCATGAGTCTTCCATCCCCTATAGCCTATCCTCTTACCCATCAATCTATCATGAGCCATCTTACATCCTATCACCCATCCAATTATCCAATCCTACCTCCATCCCTTCCATCTAGATTTGGATTTCCCTTGTCATTGGTGTCTAGCACAAAGGCTACCCAAATTGTAAATCCATTGACATTCAAAAACACTCAAAAAATACAAAAAAATAAAAATATTCCCAAAAATATAAAAAATTAAAATATCCCAAAAACATAAAAAATCAAATATCCAACAAAAATCCAAGCAATAAGATCAATCATTATCAAACAATCCATCAAAACAAATCCAATCAAATCATCAAATCAAGCCAATCTATCAATCAATCAGAATCACAATCCAATCCATATCATCCCATCAATAACATCATTTATCATCAAACATCCAATCAATCCCAAATAAATCCATAATCCAATCAATCCATCCACCTTCATCATCACTATCAATAAAACACTATCAAAACATCTCATCTCTATCGTTAAGTGTCTTGATCCCGTGGATACAGGGCATGTAGGCAATCTAGGATACGAAGGAAGTACTTAGATTTAGGCACCTCTTCCATCTTCCATCCTTCTTCTAATCTTCCTCAATCATCATCTTCATCCATCTCTCATTTCTTCTATCATCTATCTGCCACATCATCAATAAACACCTAAAATCCAATCAATCACATTTACTTATATCAATCCAATTCCTCAAATCAAATCAAATCAATTCATCAATTCATTCCAATCAAATCAATTAATCAAATCATTTCTTCAAATCAAATCTTCTAATTCATCACATTCATTCATCATCATCAATCCAATTCATCAATTCTTCAATCACTTCATCCTATCAAATCATCAAATCAAATCAATCCAAAATTTCAAGCAATAATCTATTTGCAAGTCATCCTTAATCCATACCAATCAAGTCAATCAATCTTGCCAAATTATCCAATCACATCCTTGGTCTTGATCCTAATCTTGTTGTAAATCAAGGATCATCATCATCAATGGGATATATCATTCCTGCATCCTTGTTTTGATCTAGGGATATATCTTTCCCCGTAATGACAACACTATCATTATCATCACTATTATCATCATAATCATCAATCAATTAATTATTGGTTTACAGCTTGACATGGTCAATACCTTATTTTTTTTGAATCATTTGTGCATTCTTGCTTGCTTGCTTGTGTGTGTTATCATTTTTATCTTGCATTTGTATCAAATTCGTAATCTGTCCAGCTAATATTCATATCTTGTGTATGTTGGAATAGCTTTTTGCATTAACCTTTGCATCTAAGGTCATAGCATACCTTTTGTGCATTAGGACCTCAATGCTCTAAGTTTACTTCCAAATACATTAGACAAGGCTGTATTATGTTGGGTGCACAAGACACATCGTCACCTTGGTCCTTATACCTTGGTGCATAACGTCTAGTGCTATATCAAACACCATGATCACTCACTTTCACTGCAGGATCACTTTCATTGCAGCATAACACATCATTCATTTATTCTATCCATTCCCTTACCTTTCTTCCTTGACCAATCCCTTTCATTTCGAGAGCCTACCCGTGTTTGTCCAAACCGCCTATCCTCTCAAAGGGCATCATCATCCTATCTTTCCATCATCACCACCATCATCCTATCTTTCCATCATCTTATCTTTCCATTATCATCATATCCTTACATCATCATCAACCCACATCATCCATTTTCCTCTATCCATTCCTTAGCTTCTTTGAAATGATGTTACTCAATATAAATCTCATCATCTCGAACATCATCTCAAAGAGGGGCAAAATGTAGACACCCAAATTTGTCCATGTCTTGCAACACCTAGTTAAAAATATTATTAAAGACATCATGTAGCATTTTGTCCTAATTCCACTCCTAATCCCACTTATCCCATTAGCCAATTAATTAAATAAATCCTATTTATTTAATTAATTTCCTATCACAGTCCCATCCTATCCTAATCACCTAGCCAATTAATTAAATAAATCTCATTTATTTAATTAATTTCTATCCACATATCCCAACTAATTCAAATAAAATATTTGAATTAGGTCCTCACCTCTCACCACATTCCAACACTTGTCCACCTCTCAATTGAATCATGTGTGGCAGTACAACTTTCACTTAAAATCCTTCACATGTACAACTAATAAGACCTAATTTTATTAAATAAAGGTTTTTTGTGTACACGATCACACATGAATTTTATTCTCCTCCTTACACTTGTCACATGACTACAACTCCCTTGAGGAGTTGGAATAACTAATCAATCCTAGTCATCCACATTGTTCATTTAGCCTTTGAATCACAACCATTCATTTAAATCAGCCCTTGCCTATAAATCAACCCCCTCACAAGCCATTTTCATGCATTGAGTTGGAGTATCCTTATGTTGTCGAAATATCATTAGACCCTTTGCATCATTCATCTTTCATCCATTATTTTTTCATCTATCATCTCCATCTTAATGTTATGCTACTGAAATTGTGAGCAACCAACATTCAACCCATCAACAAACCTTCAAAATCTTGCATGCATATGCGGGATTGAGAAGAGCAATGGAGATCAATCAAGTTTACCATAGAGATTGGTTTACATTTATGTTTGTTTTGATTTTCATGTTGTCTTGTCCTTCATTGTGCATTGTTAGGGTTTTCATTATTGTTGTTTATACATTTACCCTAGCTAGATTTTTACCCTAACTATAGATGCCACAATAAAGGCCTCATCTATCATTCAGAAATGTACAAAGATGGAAGATGCATAGGCACTTTTGGACCAAGTTGCAATATTGACAAAGAGGTTGCAAACAAAGGAAGAATACTTGAAAAAGCTTGGTTTGTCGGTGGCTTTTGACCCATCATACCGATACATTGGAAAGGTTGCTTTCAAAAATAAGACAGAGGATAAAATGAAGTTGGATAAGGACCAGTTTGCTCAAAAGCTCGATGAGATAAACTTTTTGGATTCTATCAAACCACTGATAACCTTGAATGCAATTTTTATTGATACATTCAAGTCAAGTACCAGTATCAATTATAAATTGTTAACAAACTTGCAACTTGATTACCATGAGTTAAGACATATTGCACTTCAATCAAATGAAGAGTGGAGCATACTACAACAGATGATAAAATAATTTAGTAGTATGTGTTTCCAAAAGAGCATTGTGCAGAGTTGGTTTTGAGAAAGTTATTATAAATTCTAAATGTAATACTTCTATGTATTCCTTCATTTGAAAATCAATATAAGACTGAAATCCATTTATGTGTTCAAATTATATGTATTATTTAATTGCCTACTTCATGCAAACTCTGGTTTCTACATATGCATTAAATATTTGCTAATGCTATCATGTATATTAATATGCTATTGTTGTTGATTACTATACATTTAGTTGAATGCTTTTAAAACTTATCAGCATCACACAATAATAACATGAAAATATTAATTTTTTAAATCAAAAATGAAAAATGTACATCACTAAGAAACATAAAATGTCATCAACAACATTTTGGGGTTTGGAACATGAAATACAGTATAAATACCTAGTAACTACTAAATCCTTTCAAATTGCCAAATCATCTCATCATCCTGATTCTTCTCCCTTGGACCATGATATTCAGTGTCATCCTGATCATGTTCTTCATTTTCTTCTATCTCCATATCTCCACTTAAGAGTGTCTCATCAACACCATTACCAGTACATGTGGTATTCATTGTGTCACTGTCATGTGTGCTATTATTGTTTGAAGTGTTGCACAACCCTCTTCTTTCACATAAGGACCTCCAAATCGCGAGTGCCCTTTCTAAAGGAAAACTCCAAATATCATGTCTAGTTGTATACGTTCTCAAGTAATTTTCCAAATTCTTGTCAAATTTGCTTCTTATCTTTGAATTCAAAAACCCCAATGCATTGAAAAC
The DNA here is from genome assembly GCA_027924645.1 of Cunninghamia lanceolata. Taxonomy (NCBI): domain Eukaryota; kingdom Viridiplantae; phylum Streptophyta; class Pinopsida; order Cupressales; family Cupressaceae; genus Cunninghamia; species Cunninghamia lanceolata. Next base: position 5,232,086 of record BSBN01000793.1, read on the forward strand.
TCTCTCATCCTCCACCGACCCAAATATCATGGTTTGACATAAATCAACAAGTTTGAAATAATCTAATAATGCATCACACAATATTTTTATTTGATTTAAGGTTTCCCAAAGCTTTGTTATCAATCCATCTTGGTAGGGAGCATCCATGAGTTTAAATTGTTCCTTCATTGAACTTGCAAATTGAGTTGATTTCTCTATAAGCTTAGTTTTATTTAAAATTCCTTCTATTTGTTGTCCATCGAATTCTATACTTTTACAAAAATGATTTATTAAGGTTTTTATCTTGTTGTGAAAATCACTTGGCTGACAGTTGACCCAATATTGAGGATACACTACAGACATGGATTCAAGCAATCATCGCAAGGGAATCGATCTCTAATCTCTACAGAAAGAGATTTCGCAATATTCTTTAAAGTGGTACTTACATTATTAACAATCTTGTCAAAAGCTTCCCTTGTAACAGGTTTTCTGATAGTGCGTCTGACCTTGTTAAAACAGTGCATTAGTATCTCAAATCCCTTTACAGAGACACATAAATCCCTGCTATCATTTGTTTAGGATGAAAAGGGAGGGTTGTTTGTTTGGTTTTGTATGGGGGTTTCAGTTTGAATCCTCCTTTCCACTAAACATTCCAAGGGCTTTTCAACCAAGTTGTCTCTCCACTCGAGAGGAGAGTCACCTATCAGGTTGGGTTGCCACAAGGGAAAGTTGGGAAATTTAGAAGTTATCACACAATGTGTCTAATTGATACTTTAATGCTCTTGAAAACCTAATTTAAGCAAAATAGTAAGTAAATCTATAAATTACGACAGATGTTACTGGAATAAGACAAAGGGTAGAAAACCTTAACTCACTATTTTTCGCAGTCTAAAAAATGGAAATGTCAGGGACAATGGTGATGGTGCCCAAGTCCAAGGTACAGATTTTTCTGTGGACTCTCGATCTCCTTCCAACACTGATTTTTGTTGTCTCCTTAGTTTTCGGCAATTTAGATGCGGAGGACACTGTTGATGGCACTCTAGTCCACTAAGGGATATTCTACCAGATGTTGGAAGCTCTGCACACTCTGATTATCATTGTTCAGTCTATTTCTATAGCTTTGGATGCAGAGGACAATGTTGATAATGCCCATGTCTTGAAATCTCACACAGTGTCCACTTCTTTTCAGATCCTAAATCTTCAATGTCCTCCAATCTTCCCTGCAACTCCACTTTCTCCAAATCCAATACCTGTAACCTACAATCGAAATGAGTGTGGGAGGGGGTTGTGGTGTTTAGAGGCTTGCCTCGGTCAAGCCCCAGAGAGACATTCAAGTCTTTCAAACATTGTTGTTAAAGAGAGTGTGTATCCTTGTGGGATAGAGGCAAAAATACAAATGATAATGATGATAAAAACACAATAGATGTCACCTTGATGAGGAAGCTCTCATGGAAGGAAGATGCTCTTCAATGCCATGAGGAGAAGATGTAATCCAACCTGCAAAAACAAACACAATAATAATGCTATGCTCTGCAACACAATAAAAATCACAAGTATGCCAATAGCTCACAATCATAAACATCTTCTAGTTTCTAAATAATAACTTACATATGCTTATATATGCAACTACAAAGATTCTCACCAAGAATTTCGTAATTAAAACTTATGATGTCAGCCTAGGACCCAAACAACAATCACAAACCCAACATTTGAATTTAGGGCAGACCCAAAATAGGGCTGGACTAGGGCGCTAGCACCCATGTCCACCCCCTATCTTTGTTATGGGATCATCAAAACAGTCCCCCTTAGGTCCCATTTGTCACAAGGCCCAAGGTTTTTCTCATCGGGAGTCTGAATTATCATGCAAGATGCTCTAAATGCAACCTAAAGACTTGATAGCTAAACCTTAAAAGGAAAAAGCCCCCAAGGGTGTATTTTTCTGACATAACATTTAGCCCCCACTTTAATGTATGTATAAGCGCAAGGCCAATACATGCATTCAAGTAAGGTCAACAAACACAGCAAACATGCCAGGAACAGAGAAGACACGCCAAACACATTGAAGACAATAACAAGCATGCAAAACACGGAGAAGACAGTTACAGTCACGCAAAGCATGGAGAATACAACATTGAAGACATGCGGAGCACAGAGAATACAGTGAATGCAGTGATTTTTTTTTTTTTTTTCTCATATGAAATGTAAAATACAAGTACAAGGAAAGTAAACAAACAAATTCCAAAAGACTGTAGAGGAGCTCATCGCCACCGGTCTTGCACCTTTTGAGAACAAACATGCCAAACAAAATCCCAAAGTGTAGAGGAGCTCATCGCCACCAATCTTGCGCTTTGAGAACAAACACACCATACAAATCCCAAAGTGTAGAGGAGTTCATCGCCACTAGTCTTCCACTTTAAGAACAAACACGCCATACACACACACATGGAAGACACAGAGAAAACATGGCGAACAAGTGATGGAGTGAAACTATTGCTAGGTTCATCACCATCTCAGGCACATTATAGGCACACATTGATGATTGGGATTCACCACAACAACCATCAAAAACATGTTTAAGGGTTGAGTTAGTCATAGAATTGTTCCCCGCCTCGCGATGAGGACTTTTTGAAAATGATAGGATAGTGCAATCTCTCTGAGAAATACACCATCCCTACCTCGCGATGAGGGCTTAAGATAAAAGGATATGCTCGATATCCCACCTCCATAGAGGTCTTAAATGATTGTGATTGATTTTCAGATTGTTCAAACAGGCTTTACTATCATCTAAAGCAGATAGCTTACCTTATATATGCCCCCACCTTAAGGTGGTTGATATCACGTATTGATATCAAGTACGTTAAGGTAGGAAGAAAACACAGAAAGGAACACGAGCTCTCACAAAGCCCATGCCCCCCAAAGGTGACATTTTCTTTACGATCGCCAAATGTGCCCACAAACACACAATTTCCTGCAAGAAAGGTGTTAGTGCCCAAATAATCATGATAAACAACAATGCATATGATCAACTATATGAAAGAGCCATACAAGGCGATACCCATGATAAACAAAGTGCATGGAGCAGCAATATTATCAAAGTGTTGTTAGCAAGATAAGATATCAACATCGTCATCAACATCAAGATAGAGAAATCACACAGAGTGATTCCATTAGCCAAGCGTTGGATAATATGTAACAACCCCATCATCATGTATGGACTAGGTCCATTTTTTTATTACTCGCTAAAGGGACACTAAGTCCACATCAGTATGATATGTTTTTCATCATCCGCCCGCTAGGTAGAACCACTAGAGGAAGGTAAAAAATAAATCAGAGAGGAGAACAAGTGCCTTAGGGACAATCACATAGGAGGGTGCCCCCAAGTCACCAACCACAATGATATGTCCATAAGACACCACACACAACAATAAAATCAGAGGAGAGGAAATATAGAAGAATGATTATACAAATAGAAGAAGATCACAACAGAGGCGGTCTCCTAGTATCCTTGACCTTACAAGAGAATCAAGGGTCATCCTAGGAGGCCTAACAACACATAACACATCACGGAGGAAGCACAACATAGAGGTAAAGGGTTAGAAATACTTACCTATCAGCACAATTGCATTAGATCTTGTAACTTACGAGCCTCTTGCAGAGATGCTCCATCAAGTTGTATGAGAAGCTTGAGTGGTTCTTATTAGGTTGTTGCTTGCTATCAGAGAGTCCATGCAATACTTTCTCATCATTTCCTTGTTTATGTAAAATCTTTTGTTGCTTGTGAGGAGGAGAACCACTGTTATTTCCAACTGATGATAATCGTCTTGCTCGTTTCCAATTTTTATTTCTCTTGTTCTGTTGGTTCTGTCTATCACAACGACAAGGACTATCTTGTACTGTTTCAACCTCTTCTATTGTCATAATCTCTTGCTTTAGTTTTTCCATTTGTATTTTGGATACATGTTGATTGTCTCCCAATCCCTGAAGGGATAACGGAGGAGGAACTTCAGAGTAAATACCTTTTCCTCATGGACGAGGTGATACTTGAGTATTTTCCTTATCCTCTTCAATTGTAGCAATTATCTCATCATAATCTAAATAGTCATCCTCTATTTCTAATGTATTGTGTTCCATCAAATTGTTATCGGTATGCTTAGGAAAAGGATTTGTGAATATCTATAAATTCTGATCAGTGGAGCAACCGACTTATTCCCATTATCATTCACACCAGATACCTGTATAATGTTTGAGTTGATGAGGTCTTGTATTTCATGTTTAAGATGCATACATCATTCAGTATCATGTCCTTATGTCCGATGATAGTGACAAAAGGCATTAGCATCAAAATAAGATCCTTGTGCTCTGTTCGGATCCACTAGTTTAATCAAGGGAAGCTTCAAGAGATTATTACTCAAAGCTTGATTCGTGATAGAATGATAGGACTCAGATATCGGAGTGAACTTTCTTTGTTGATACTATGTCTTTTTCAAATTAGTGATAGTAGATATTTGTGTAAAATGATTTGAATTTGATCCATTAACCTTAATGAAACTCTTATTATTTCTCTTGAAGTTGTTTGTGATGATCCACCCTTAGATTGACCAACTTGAGCCGATGAGTTTTGGTTTTCATACTGACTAGAAGAAAGCTGGCAGTCACGAAGGGCAGTAGATAGATGTTGAAAAGAGTTATACTTCATCAAGAGGATCTTATCACAGATGTTAGGCTGTAAATTTGTTATAAATATCTTCTGAACATCGTCATCCTTCATCTGAGATTGAATTTGTGCATAAAGTCCTTGATACCGGCTAATAAACTCAGTCAACTTCTCTTTCAGACCTTGCTTGCAATGAACCAAATCAATCGGCGAAACTTGAGGTTCAATGTTTGCTTGAAAATGTTGTAGAAATTGATTAATTAACTATGAAAAAGAATGTATTGAATTTGGAGGTAATGAGAAAAACCATTCTAAAGCAGTATCTTTGAGAGATCACGGAAAAAGCTTTACTAACAGGTCCTCTTCAAAGTAGAAATCACTACACATAGTCGTGAATGCTGCCACATGAGTATTAGGATCACCTTTTCCACCGTATTTTCCAAAGCGAGGAGTTTCAAACTTCTCGGGCATAGGAGTTCTCAAGATTGCATAGGATAAGGGATCACGGGCATGGTAAGTCAGTATATTAGTTTGTGAAGCATTTGACAAGCTTGTTACTTTTTGTTGCAAAGAGGTCATGCCTTGTAAAAGTTGATTTAGGATGGCATCATTAGGAGATGTAGTTTGTGGTGAGGAATTGGAACCAAAGTGTGGAGGAGATTGAGCATGGGTAGTGACAAGTGGAGGTTGTGAATAATTGAGTAGTTGTTGGACATAGCGATCGGTGGAAAATGGCTAAGAATAAGCAGATTGAAGGGGTGGTTGAGAGTAATAATACCAGTGGTAGTATTACTACAAGCATTTGCATTAGTTGTCAAAATATTTGATGTAAATGTAGATATTCTTGCAGTCGATATAGGTACCGATATAGGTACCGATACTTGCATATGAGACAATGACAAAGTGTTATTGATCACTTTTGCACATTCAGTCACTAGCATAATATTGGTTTGTACAATATGTGCTAAACCATGGATTGCATTAACACCATCTTGTCTTTCTTTTATCACTTCTCTTATGTTATGAATCGCAAGAATAACTTCTTTAGTTATCCTCTCATTTTCCATAAATGCTTAGAAATTGGCTAACTCTTTATCAAGTTTATCTATTTGTTTGTCAGATACATGGGTGATCACCTCAATAGTATCATCAACATCATTAAAAGTTTTCTCTTCCATTGTATTTGTGATAGGTAAAGTATCTTGCAACGTTTGTGTCTCTCCTTTTGTAAAGAAGGTGTTCAATGGATTTTTAGAGGTAGGGATACCAATTTCTTCAAAAGCACTAGATCCCATGAGTCTTATAATTCTTCATAAAGGGATATTTCTATTAGGGAAGTGAGTTATAATACTCATGCAACAGCATGCACAAACTAATAGAATAAACCCTAGGAGCAAGATATGTTTAAGGGCTAAGATGTTTGATTTTTCAACTTTTCTTAATGCAAAAAAATGAAAGGAGAGGTGTTGTAAAGATTTTTAAGAGGGACAGCACATTATATACCAAAAAATAGTCCATTAATGCAAAAATACCTTTCACAACATGCTTTTGAAACAACTCTAGAGAGTCGATAAATCAAAACCTAGTGAAAATAGGTCAAAATATGCAAATTTTCACCAAATCTTAATACAAAAGAGTAGAGCAATGGGTGTTGTAAGGAAAATGATTATGGACAACAACTTATAATAGTAATAACAGCCACCTTATGACAAAAAATATGCTACAACACACCTATAGTGCCACTCTAGATCAAACCCTAGTGCAAATATGGCTAAAATATGTAAATTTTCACAAAATTTCAATGCAAAAGTCCAAAAGAAAGGGTGTTGTAAGGAAATTGAGAAGGGGCGGTAGATAATAACCCTAATAACAGCCAATTAGTGTAGAAATATCCCTTACAACACTCTTGGATTTAAAATCTAACAAGACAATAAGGCCAAATCTAGTGAAAATGCAAGTTTTCAAACCCTAGACATGAAATTCCGTAAGGAGGCCACTATGATGCAACACTACAATTAGAAATCAGACCTAATGAGTGTTCTAACAAGGTCGTAAAATCTGAAACAAGATTTTGACTACAACCCTAGCAAATGCAAAACTAGGTTTTTATGAAAAATGCAAGATTTCAAGCAAGTTTTAACCAATCAAGCATGAAAATGCAATGCAAATGAGTTGTAAAAGATAAACTTATGTATTTTATATCAGATCTAATAAAAATAGCATAAATTAGATGAAATCTAATGCTAATTAATTCAAATTTCACAAAAATGCTAGCTCAATATGCCCATTTTTTTGCAATTTTTTCAAAATTTTCAATTTTTTGTAATTTTTCAAATGCAATAGAATGATTGAATGCAAATCTATCAAACAACACTCAGAAAGGTGCCAAAAAGTTCAAAAAGATAGGTTCACCAAAATGTTTAGGATGAAAAAGGAGGGTTATTTGTTTGGTTTTGTATGGGGGTTTTAGTTTGAATCCTCCTTTCCACTAAACATTCTAAGGACTTTTCAACTGAATTGCCTCTCCACTCGAGAGGAGAGTCACCTATCAGGTTGGGTTGCCACAAGGGAAAGCTAGGAAATTCAGAAGTTACACACAATGTCTCTAATTGATGCTTTAATGCTCTTGAAACCCTAATTTAAGAAAAACAGTAAGTAAATCTGTAAATTACAACAGATGCTATTAGAATAAGACAAAGGGTAGAAAACCTTAACTCACTATTTTTCGCAGTCCAAAAAATGGAAATGTCAGGGACAATGGTGATGGCGCCCAAGTCCAAGCTACAGATTTTTTTGTGGAATCCCAATCTCCTTCCGACACTAATTTTTGTTATCTCCTCAGTTTCTAGCAATTCAGATGTAGAGGACACTGTTGATGGTGCCCTAGTCCACTGAGGGATATTCTTCCGGATGTTGGAAACTCTACACACTCTTATTATCATTGTTCAGTCTGTTTATGTAGCTTCAGATGTGGAGGACAATGTTGATAGCGCTCATGTCCTGAAATCTCACACAGTGTCTGCTTCTTTTTGGATCCCGAATCTTCAATGTCCTCCAATCTTCCTTGCAACTCCACTTTCTCCAGATCCAATACCTATAACCTACAATCACAAGAAGTATGGGAGGGAGTTTTGGTGTTTAGAGGCTTGCCTCGGTCAAGCCCCGGAGAGACATTCAAGCCTTCCGAACATCGTTGTTAAAGAGAGTGCGTATCCTTGTGGAATAGAGGCAAAAATTTAAATGATAATGATGATAAAACACAATAGATGTCCCCTTGATGATGAAGCTCTCATGGAAGGAAGATGCTCTTCAATGCCATGAGAAGAAGATGTAATCCAACCTGCAAAAATAAACACAATAACAATGCTATGCTCTATGGTGCAGGAGCACCTACCTGACAGCTGGCCTCCATGAGGCAATTAGTTTGTTATAGGTCTGGTTAATGTTTCCAAGAAGGTCTTGTAAGACCAATGCATGTAATAAGGTCATGTTGACCATACTTTACTATTTTTAGCTAGGTTGTTAGGACAGCTGTTATGTTGTATGTCCTGTTGGATCCTCCCAGCCGCTTGGAAGCTCCCAGCCGCTGGGAATCGAGTGGTAGTACTCGCAAGCAGATCCTATTTATGCAGTAGGATCGGTTGGTCTTAGGACAGATTGAGACATAGATGTTGAGAAGCTAGATTGCAGAGAGTGAGGCAGAGGGAGAGACTGAGTATTGTATTTGCATCTTTTGAAATCAATAAAGAGATCCTGTTGTGTCAGTTCTCTGTTTGGATTCCATTGTGTAATCGATTTGCTGTTTTGGTGGTTACATGGATTCGCTGATCCATTCCACCGGTTGATTCGTCGAATCGGTGGAATGGCTATGTATAGTAGGTTAGGATTTAGTTTGCATTTTGTGTTTGTTTGCGTGCATGTTTGCAAGATCGCAGTCGAAAGGTGTTGAGAACCCTAGCATGGGTAGGTGCTAGGTCGTGCTGATAGTTAGAGTCTGGAAAGTTGTCCAGGAAGTGGATCGGGTCACCCCAGGAGGTTCAGCGGATCAGAATTTGTTAAGGTTGGAAATTCGTCACAACGGCATCATCAGGATATTTCTGTGTATATCCTGCAGTTACTTCGGGCGTCATCCGAGTAGATGGAGGTGAGCATGATGCAATCGTTTGCATAAGGTGAATGTGCATTGGGGTGATCATCATCAGGTGTTGCCAAGGAGGAGCGTATCGGCATAAGGTAGAAGATCAGGTTGATAAAACCATCGCGGGCTGATAATGTTAAGTTTGGCCGACAGCAGGATATTGGAGGAGCTGCATGTGACGTCATCGTCATCAGGATAATCGTCATCAAGATATCAGGGTGACGTAAGCATCGAAGGAAGGGTGCATGAGGTTGTCGTCATCAGGATATATGGAGGGAACAGGATGTTTTATATCCTACTGATGAACATGATGTTGAACATCATGATGTTGCAGATAGAGGTTGGTGGTAAGATGAACAGTGAACATCAGGAGGATGTTTGCGCTTGCCGAGTATGATGATGCTGCCGATAGTCAGATATGATGATGCTGCTGACAGGCGAAGGGTCGAAGGTTTGTCTGCAGGACGATATCAGTCGGCAGAGAAAATATGATGATGCTGACAGTGTTAAGGGAAATATGATGATGATGATGAAGGGTTGTAGACATACATGCTGTATGTCAAGGTTTTAGTGTAGATGCCTCCGCATCATAGTGGTATCAGAGCTCAGCAAAAGATCTGGGCTGTTGTGTGTTGATTCTGTCACCGAAAGGGCAGAGGTAGAGTTGATTCTGTCACTGAAAGGACAGAGGTAGAGGAGTGAGAGGTTGACAAAATGCCTCCGAAAGGTACTGGTACTGCAAGGGAATTGCAGGAGATGAAGGAAAAACATGCCAAAGAGATGAGGAAGATGAAGGAGCTTGCTGAAGCACTTCAAGCCAGGCTTGTAGCCTTGGAGAAGAACAAAAAGAGGGAAGTGGACGACAGTGAGTCTGAAGAAGATGAAGATGCTGTTGAAGAGTATGAAGAGGTAGCTGAAGATCTGGATGCTGAAGACCAGAGATTTGCAAAACTGTTAAAGGCAGTGCAGAGTGATAAACCGAAGGTAAAGGTTGATGTTTCCAAGTATAATGGAAGTTTGAATGAAGATGAGTTACTGGATTGGATTGCTGCACTTGATAATCACTTTGAATGTGAAGATGTTGCTAAGGATCAGAAGGTAAAGATTGCAAAGACCAAGTTAGGAGGTCATGCTTTGGTATGGTGGGATTATGTACAATCCGAGAGAAGGAAACAAGGGAAGTCAAAGATCACTTCATGGGATAAAATGGTAGCAAGGATCAAAGGTAAATTCTTGCCTAGGGATTATGAAATTCAGATGTTTAAAAAGCTGCAATTTTTAAGGCAGAAGGAAATGGATGTGAAGGCATATACTGAGGAGTTTTATAAGTTGAGTATGAGATCTGGTCATCATGAGAATGAGGTAGAAAAGGTGGCTAGGTACTTGGCTGGTTTGAGATTGAACATACAGGATGAGTTAGTTCTAGCTAACCCTAAGAATGTGGAGGATTGTTACCAAATGGCAATCAGGATTGAAGAAAAGATGAATAGGGGACAAGATAAGTCCATGAGAGGAAGAGGTAGCAATATGAGGGGAAGAGGATTAGCCCCTACAACAAGGCAAACCAATGAGGGTCAAGAAGACACTGGTAAAGGATAGGGACAGTCTGATTTCAGAGGTGGATGGAAAGGTAATAAAGGCAGATTTGGAAGTGGTAGAGGTTCTACTACATTTTTAGGAAAGTGTTACACCTGTGGTGAGTTTGGTCATCCATTTTTCAAATGTCCAGAAAGCAAAGGTTCATGATCCAGAAATGATAGAATGAATGACAAGAGAGTACAACTTGTGCAAGAAGAGAAAGTAGAGCAAAGTGTGCAGAGTTCAAACACTTATCAAGGAGATAGAGTTCCTGACAATTATGGATATCCTGAGGAGGGAGAAGCATTGATGCTAAGGAGAACTAGTTTGCAGGCATCAAAGGATATGATGCAAAGAAGAGCTCTTTTCAAGACCACATGCAAGAGCAAAGGTAAAGTATGTAAGGTTGTCATTGATACTGGTTCAACAGATAACATGGTATCTCAGGAAATGGTGGATAAACTGAATTTGGAAAGGATTCCACACCAACACCCTTACAAGGCATCTTGGGTGAGTGATAGTCAATCACTTTTTGTCTATGAACAGGCATATGTGGATTTTCAGATTGGAGCATATCAGGATAGAGTTTTGTGTGACATTTTGCCCATGGAATGTTGTCACCTACTGTTGGGTAGACCATGGCAATTTGATAGGAAGGTACTGTATGATGGGTATGCTAATACCTACACCATCAAGAAAGATGGGAAAACTATTATGTTGATGCCATTACAGGAAGATGCTGCAACACAGGGGGCAGCCAAAATCATTTTAGTGGGAAAGAAGGAATTTGTGCAGAAGCCTATAGGAGCAAGCATAAAGGCAGTTGAGGACATTGCAGGGAAAGAAGTTGTTAAGGACAACAGTTTGAAGACAGTTTCAGTTTTGACTGACAGAGGTCAGTAGCAGGTTCAGCAACAGGTTTGCAAACAGCAACCAGTTGAGAGGAATGACAAGGCTGTTGTCATAGTTGGGACTATTGTTTGTCCTATACGAGTTGAAAGAAAGACAGAGTGGAACATTGCAGAAGTTCCAGAGGCAGTTCAGACAGAGGTTCTGGTCAGGCAACCTGACAAACACAAGGTATGTGAGAGAAGGGCCTACATTAACAGGCATGAGGATTTACTTGCAAGAAAGCAAGTTACAGTTTAGAAGTCTTGGAGCAGCCGCGAGCCAGCAGAGGACAAAGCTGGAACAGGTCAAGACACTGCAAAGGCAAAGTGTAAAGGTGGAGGACTTCCACAACTAAACTCATGGGACATGAGTTCTTTTCTGTTGGGGAGTATGGTGCAGGAGCACCTACCTGACAGCTGGCCTCCATGAGGCAGTTAGTTTGTTATAGGTCTGGTTAATGTTTCCAAGAAGGTCTTGTAAGACCAATGCATGTAATAAGGTCATGTTGACCATACTTTACTATTTTTAGCTAGGTTGTTAGGACAGCTGTTATGCTGTATGTCTGGTTGGATCCTCCCAGCCGCTTGGAAGCTCCCAGCCGCTGGGAATCGAGTGGTAGTACTCGCAAGCAGATCCTATTTATGCAGTAGGATCGGTTGGTCTTAGGACAGATTGAGACATAGATGTTGAGAAGCTAGATTGCAGAGAGTGAGGCAGAGGGAGAAACTGAGTATTGTATTTGCATCTTTTGAAATCAATAAAGAGATCCTGTTGTGTCAGTTCTCTGTTTGGATTCCATTGTGTAATCGATTTTCTGTTTTGGTGGTTACATGGATTCACTGATCCATTCCACCGGTTGATTCGTCGAATCGGTGGAATGGCTATGTACAGTAGGTTAGGATTTAGTTTGCATTTTGTGTTTGTTTGCGTGCATGTTTGCAGGATCGCAGTCGAAAGGTGTTGAGAACCCTAGCATGGGTAGGTGCTAGGTCGTGCTGATAGTTAGAGTCTGGAAAGTTGTCCAGGAAGCGGATCGGGTCACCCCAGGAGGTTCGGCGGATCAGAATTTGTTGAGGTTGGAAATTCGTCATAACGGCATCATCAAGATATTTCTGTGTATATCCTGCAGTTACTTCGGGCGTCATCCGAGTAGATGGAGGTGAGCATGATGCAATCATTTGCATAAGGTGAATGTGCATTGGGGTGATCATCATCAGGTGTTGCCGAGGAGGAGCGTATCGGCATAAGGTAGAAGATCAGGTTGATAAAACCATCGCGGGCCGATAATGTTAAGTTTGGCCGACAGCAGGATATTGGAGGAGCTGCATGTGACGTCATCGTCATCAGGATAATCGTCATCAGGATATCGGGGTGACGTAAGCATCGAAGGAAGGGTGCATGAGGTTGTCGTCATCAGGATATATGGAGGGAACAGGATGTTTTATATCCTGCTGATGAACATGATGTTGAACATCATGATGCTGCAGATAGATGTTGGCGGTAAGATGAACAGTGAACATCAGGAGGATGTTTGCGCTTGCCGAGTATGATGATGCTGCCGATAGCCGGATATGATGATGCTGCTGACAGGCGAAGGGTCGAAGGTTTGTCTGCAGGAGGATATCGGTCAGCAGAGAAAATATGATGATGCTGACAGTGTTAAGGGAAATATGATGATGATGAAGGGTTGTAGACATACATGCTGTATGTCAAGGTTTTAGTGTGGATGCCTCTGCATCACTCTGCAACACAATGAAAATCACAAGTATGCCAATAGCTCACAATCATAAACATCTTATAGTTTCTAAATGATAACCTACATATGCTTATATATGCAACTACAAAGATTCCCACCAAGAATTTCGTAATTAAAACTTATGATGTCGGCCTAGGACCCAAACAACGGTCACAAACCCGACATTTAAATTTAGGGAAAACCCAAAATAGGGTTGGACTAGGGTGCTAGCGCCCATGTCCACCCCCTGTCTTTGATCTGGGATCATCAAAATAGTCCCCCTTAGGTCCCATTTGTCACAAGGCCCAAGGGTTTTCTCATCGGGAGTCTAAATTCTCATGCAAGATGCTCTAAATGCAACCTAAAGATCTGGGAGCTAAACCTTAAAAGGAAAAAGGCCCAAGGGTGCATTTTTCTGACATAACATCATTAAACTGTAAAAATTAGTAGGATTGTCACATTTGTTATCAAGTGCCAGCTACTAAATTTTGGACTTATAAAGGATTGGGTTGATAGATATAGATTATCGAGGGTCATGCATATCATTCTATGTAGTCTAGTATATTCTGAAATATACATAGTTCTTTCTTAGGATTTTTTCACAAGCATGTTCAATTCCTCTAGCATGGAAAGAATACTAGCTAAAATGAGGAGTGTCTCTATGTCACTTAACCTATGTAAGAGGTCAAGAGCCCTATCAATTGTGAAGTGATGGTCATACATTACACCAATCAAGGATTGATATTCTGCTAAAACTCTTATCATTGGTTCATGCAAGGATATCCATCTGGTATCAACATCCTTAAGAAGCTTGTTTCCTATAGTTATTCCCTTAGCAAAATTTAAAATTCCAAAAATTGTTTGGAACTTCGGCAGAAGTATGAGTGGAGCTCGCGGACTAGATCTTCAACTTTTGATACTACAAGAAACTTGCTCACCATTTTAAATGCTAAATTTATTCTGTGGGCTATGTAGTGAATGCCAATCATGTATGGTGAAATAGAAGTTTGTAGCTTTACACACAGATCGTTCCTATGACCTTGCATTAGTAGATCTTCAACTTTTGATACTACATGAAACTTGCTCACCATTTTAAATACTAAATTCATTCTGTGGGTCATGTAGTGAATGCTAATCATGTATGGTGAAATAGAAGTTTGTATCTTTACACATAGACTATTCCTATGACTTTGCATTACTGAACCTCCATCTGCCCCTACACACACCAACTTTCTGGCAATTGTGCAGTCATTCATACCTTCAATTTCACTCAAATATTTATTAACTAGCTCAGATAGATTTTGTGATGTTGCATTCTCCTTCATTTTATAAATAGAGAGTAGATGAGGTTAGCGGACATGATTTGTCACAGTATACACATGCACACATACCCAAGAAGTATTATATTTTGGCGTAACTTCATCTAGAGATAATGCAATAAAAGTTGGCTCTTTTATTTTTTCCTATAAATCATGTTTTTCCACCTCAGCAAGACAACTTGTCCATTCCCATCCACTATTTATTGACCAATGTGTGTTAGAAAAATTAGCAACACCCATAAAAGATAATAAACTATTATATTCTGGGTAGTCTATCATAGGATGCCCTCTGCTCAAAATATGAAAAACACCACCCAACTGAACAATTTTTACCATTTGTAATTCTCCCATCATCTTTCCAAATTGAGCTTCAATTGAACCTCCACCTGCATGAATCTTCTCCTTTCTTTGCATATGTGCATCATATTCAAGGGCATTCTTTACATGAAGACATTCTTCCTTTGTTTTCCATCTTATCATTGATTTTTCCTGTCCATCTATGATTTGTTTTTCATAAACTTTACCAATATGTTTCTCTATGGTGTCAAGTTTTAGCTACAATCTTTTGTCCCTACAATATTTCCAACTATAAATCTTACACTTGCATTCTGTGGGAAGTTCATCTTTGTTTGCATTCTCCACCAGTTCAATGAATGGGTATTTTGACACCCAATCAATCTAAAAATTCCTTGACATATCCCTCACACCCCTTTTTTTATTTGGCTTTTCTTTTCCTTTTGTTTACACTTACAGGATCTTCATCTTCATTGACTTCTATAACTTCATTAACTTCATTATCATTTTTTAGTTTGATTTATTCATATTATCATTCACGGTACCTTGAGTATGCCCTAGAACATCATCTGTGGCATTGTCATCATTTCCGCTACCTTAGGTATTCCCTAGAACATCATATGTGGCATTGTCATCATTCCTGCTACCTTGGGTATTCCCTAGAATATAATATGTGGCATTGTGATCTAAGTCAATAGATGGTATAGGATCTAATGTTGTAGCTCCATTAGATGGACCGCCAACATTGCCAAAGTATGACTTTATGTTTCTTTATTTTGATGACCTCCCTTCACCACCCTCAGACAACTCCTTTCTCGACATATCTCATAAATTAAAAGCTACAGAAAAAATGTCATTTGTTCAAGAAGGAATCAAAGATAATAGAATATAGATCACTGAGTCCTAGATTAAGATATCTCCTTAGTCCTAACTCCTACTCAATCAATATCATCTGTAACAATGAAACCAAACAAAGACATAAATAATCAACATGAATCTTATATTATTCCACAGTAAAGAAATGATCACTTACCTTTCAATGACTTGCCAATGCCTATAGTTGTAACTTCTCTATGATCTGAAATGAATCGAGGATTCAAGAGCTCAGATCTAAACAAAATATGTAAAGGATTAACTAGAGTTTCAAATGCATTTAAATCAATCTATAATTGGTGAATATCGTGGGATTTTCAAATGGTAGTATAATAATTTGGTGAATCTCGTGTACTATTAATAGGACACTTATAAATGTTAGGCAAAATGGACCTCCATCAAACACGTGTTGTAATTTTTTAGATGAATATGGCCCTAGGATTAGCATGGAGTTATAATGGTATTGGCAAAATTGGTCCTCATACACATCAATTGTTTAATGATATTGGTGAAATTAGTCCTCATGCACGTCAACCATTTAATGATATTGGTGAAATTGGTCCTCATACACGTCAACCGTTTAATGATATTGGCGAATATGTGGGTGAATTAAAACATGCCTCTGAAATTCCAAGCGAATCACCATTAGAACTGCGTAGTATACCATGGTGAAAATACTAATTATAAATGACTCAAATTAATTGGGTGGCAAATTCAAACGCATTTGACTGAAAATCCAAAAATCCCAGGTGAATTGGCCCTCCACCAATTGCAATGTATTTGCCAATTTGCAATTGGTGGATATGAACTATTCACCAATTGGCGAAGATTTCCCACTAAAAAAAAAATTGTTTTGGAGGCAACCCCTTGTCACTATGTAGCTTTCGTAAACACATCATCTTGGCATGTGTTTTTAGAAAGCTCTCATGCTTGTCTTATGTTTCTTTCTCACCCTACCTTAAAGACAATTGTTCCCTGATGGAGTTAGCAATCACTTTAAGGTGGGGACATCTATCATGCTATGACCTTTACTCTCTTCTTTCTATCTAAGCACTTGTTGATTATCTTTGTTACTACACTCTCTTGGGAAGGATTACGGCTAACTTGGAAACAAGATCTTGGTCTATCTTGTTCTCCTAAGTTGAAGCTCCTTGCATGCTTGGGTGAAGAGTTGTGCCACCAACTAGAGTTTGGTG
Organism: Cunninghamia lanceolata; assembly: GCA_027924645.1. Classification (NCBI taxonomy): domain Eukaryota; kingdom Viridiplantae; phylum Streptophyta; class Pinopsida; order Cupressales; family Cupressaceae; genus Cunninghamia; species Cunninghamia lanceolata. The sequence goes on from BSBN01000793.1 coordinate 5,248,743, forward strand.
GTAAGGTCACTTTGGCTTCTTATTCTACAAGACTTCATGAAAATGCTCTTGCGAAAGATAGCTTGGTGTATTCCCTTGAATAGAAACACTTTCCTTTTTGAGATGGTGTGTATGATGTGTTTGTACTCCTCTTGTGCTTCTTCTTGTTTCTAACTAACCCCTTAGCATTCCTCTTTATTGCATATTGGGGAATGATGCATGGTGATTGAGACATCATTTAGATCGAGGTCTCCTTTGTCATGCTGACTCAGGGTCTTCCGCATTATGTTTCTTATGATTAATGTATGAAATGTGTATTCTCCTCATGTATTCTTATTCTCTATATATATGCTTCACACCTTGCGTATGCCTCACATGTGTTCTCTCTATGTGTTCCTTATGTATTCCATGTGTGTTTTCATCATGTATTCCATATGCATTGCATGCCTTATGTGTATACTTTGTCTATGGCATGTATACTTTGCCTATAGCATGTATGCTTTGTGTATGACATCTATGCTTTGTGTATTGCATGTATGCATTGTGATTTCTCAATTGTATGTCTCATGTATATCTTGTCTTATCTCATGTTTGCTAAATGCTTCATGTTTGTGAGTGGATTATATCATGTGTCTTATGTGTATGTCATTCATCATAGACTCCTAGGATCCTAAACTCGGGGGCTTGATTACCCCTCAATTTTGGTGACATTCTATGCCTTCTATTATCCTACGTGTTTGCAACCTTAAAATCCTAAGCTTGGGGGCTTAATCACCCCTCAACCTTGGCAGAATTCTTTGGCTTTTATGTTTGTTATGTTTAAAATTTGTCTTCTCTATCCTTTAGTATGAGTTTGAACGTAAGTTCATACCCACACTAAAGTGGGGGCTAAATGTAGCATCATAAAATGTGCACACCACCATTTTACACGTAGTTTAGCACCCGAGTGGACCTAAAATATTTACACTTGTTAATTAGGACCTATTATAACACCTTTTTGAGCATTAAGTGTGTAATTCTTGATCCCAATGCACAAAACCCAGAAAAGTAATTATAAGGTGGGGCTAATGACACTTTAGTTGCCTTATCTCAGGAGTTTGGGGCTAAGAGACCAAGGAGCCCAAGCGCCCTTGTCTCCTTTTTAGTCCTGACCTAAATTGTGGCTTGTCAACTTCGGACCTCTTAAAAGGTTCCCAATGTCGGCCTCATGTGGTTTAATTCTCCGAAAATCAATGGGAATGCATATAAAAGTAAGTTACTCTATTCATTTGAACATCTCTAAGCTATCTCTAACTTCTTGAAAGATTCTTCTTCTCTCTTATGCTCTCTATTCTTCTCTAAAGCTCTCTATTGTGGATTATTGTTGCGGCACTAACTTATTACAGGGCTTGTGAAGATCTTTCTACTTCTTTGGGATACGCCAACTTCTTGAGCCAAGTTATGATGCCGCATCAAGCATGCTAGGGTTTCCATGCTCATGGTGACTTCCTTCATACTTTGTTCTAACATTCCATTCTACTTCAGATTTGCCTCTGCCCTCCTCAGGCACACGCTCTGTATCTATCATCTTTGCTATTATAGAGGTAGAAACACCATTCACAGAGCTTGACTAATGCAAGCTCATAAATAGCACCCAATTATTTTCCAAGTATTATGTGTGTGCAGGTTAGAAGAACAAGTTTCGGGAGCTAATTTATGGGAAGAAGACAAAACTTGCAGGTACAAACCCAACGAAGGCCTTATTCTATAGGCATGAGTGAGGCAATCCACCTTGCATGTGGATTGAAAAGTGCCACATGATGTGGCACATGCATGAAGACAAGTGTCCTATAGGTGTTAACATTTGAATCACTTGGAATGTTCAAACCAACAACCTTGTGTGACAAGTGTTGGATGACTACAAAGTGCCTTTTGAGATGAGATTGAAAGTCTTCCAACCTCAAAATGTATGCACATGAGGTTTACCAAACAACTAGGTAACCTCTAAGTGTCTATAATGTTGTACATTCAGTTAGACAAGATTTTATCTAACCTCATCAACCTAAGTACACTTAAGCGATAGTGAATATATAAATTATTCACTCTAACATGTATGTAATGTTATCCCCATATTGTGATGATTTGTTGATTGTTAGTTCTCCCTCGGCAACCTTGTTAGCACAAAGCTACAAGGAGAAAGAATGTGTTGTGTCGTTCCTCTATGTGTATCTTCATTCTTCTATATGTCATGATATGTAATTTCATTACTTTTTCCTTGGATGATTTAGCATCCTTTCATGTTGCTTCAATATATGTGTATGTGATTGTTCTTTCGTCTATGTGGCACCTTGTAGCAATGCTCGAAATCATACCATGACTACACAAGCCATTGTGTATCATGCTTGTAAACATCACCTTGGTTTGCTCATTTTGGAGGCAACCCCTTATCGTGATGTAGCTTTTGTAAAAACATCTCATTTTGACATGTGCTTTTAGAAAGCTCTCATGCTTGTCTTATATTTCTTTCTCACCCTACCTTAAAGACAATTGTTCCCTGATGGAGCTAGCAATCACTTTAAGGTGGGGCATATATCGTGCTATGAGCATTACTCTCTTCTTTCTATCTAAGCACTTGTTGATTATCTTTGTTACTACACTCTCTTGGAAGAATTACAGCTAACTTGGAAACAAGATCTTGAGTCTATCTTGTTCTCCTAAGTTGAAGCTCCTTTCATGTCTGGGAGAAGGGTTGCACCACCAACTAGTTTGGTAGTATGTTCACTTTGTCTTCTTATTCTGCAAGACTTCGTGAAAATCCACTTGTAGGAGGTAGCTTGGTGTATTCCCTTGAATGGAAACACTTTCCTTTTTGAGATGGTGTGTATGATGTGTTTGTACTCCTCTTGTGCTTTCTCTTGTTTCTAACTAACCCCTTAGCATTCTTCTTTATTGCATCTTGAGGAATGATGCATGGTGATTGAAACATCATTTAGATCAAGGTCTCCTTTGTCATGCTGACTCAAGGTCTTCCGCATTATGTTTCTTATGATTAATGTATGAAATGTGTATTCTCCTCATGTATTCTTATTCTCTATATATATACTTCACACCTCGTGTGTGCCTCACATGTGTTCTCTCTATGTGTTCCTTATATATTCCATGTGTGTTTTCATCATGTATTCCATATGCATTTCATGCCTTATGTGTATACTTTGCCTATAGCATGTATACTTTATGTATGACATCTATGCTTTGTGTATTGCATGTATGCATTGTGATATCTCAAGTGTATACCTCATGTATATCTTGTCTTATCTCATGTTTGCTAAATGATTCATGTTTGTGAGTGGATTATATCATGTGTCTTATGTGTATGTCATTCATCATAGACTACTCCTAGGATCCTAAACTTGGGGGCTTGATTGCCCCTCAACTTTGGTGACATTTTATGGCTTCTGTGATCCTACGTATTTGCAACCTTAGAATCCTAAGCTTAGGGGCTTAATCACCCCTCAACTTTGGCAGAATTCTTTGGCTTCTATGTTTGTTGTGTTTAAAATTTGTCTTCTCCATCCTTTAGTATGAGTTTGAACATAAGTTTGTACCCACACTAAAGTGGGGGCTAAATGTAGCATCATAAAATATGCACACCACCATTTTACACTTAGTTTAACACTCGAGTGGACCTAAAATATTTACACTTGTTAATTAGGACCTATTATAACACCTTTTTGAGCATTAAGCATGTAATTCTTGACCCCGATGCACAAAACCCAGAATAGTAATTATAAGGTGGGGTTAATGACACTTTAAGTGCCTTATCCCGAGATTTTGGGGCTAAGGGACCAAGGTGGCCAAGCATCCTTGTCCCCTTTTTAGCCCTGACCTAAATTGTGGCTTGTCAGCTTGGGACCTCTTAAAAGGTTCCCAATGTTGGTCTCATGTGGTTTAGTTCTCTAAAAGTCAATGGGAATGCATATAAAAGTAATTTATTCTATTCATTTGAACATCTCTAAGCTATCTCTAACTTCTTGAAAGATTCTTCTCTCTCATGCTCTTTACTCTTCTTTAAAGCTCTCTATTATGGATTATTGTTGTGGTACTAATATATTGCAGGTCTTGTGAAGATCTTTCTACTTCTTTGGGCTACACCAACTTCTTGAGCCAAGTTGTGACGCCGCATCAAGCATGCTAGGGTTTCCATACTCATGGTGACTTATTTCTTCATGTTTTGTTCTAGCATTCCATTCTACTTCAAATTTGCCTCTGCCCTCCTAGGGTATGCACTCTTTATCTATCATCTTTAATATTGTGGAGGTGGAAACACCATTCATGAAGCTTGACTGAGGCAAGATCCTAAATAGCACCTAATCATTTTCCTTCTTATGTGTGTGTAGGTCAAAAGAATAGGTTTCAGGAGTTGATTTTCAGAAAGAAGATAGAACTTGTAGGTATAGACCCGACGAAAACATAAGTTTATGTAAATCCTAATTAGGACCTAAGGCACCAAAACACACTTGTCCTTGGTATTTTGGCCCTTGGATTTAGGTTCTCCTCTTATCCCTAGTCTCTGTGGTTCTTTCAGATTGTCTGTATCTATTTCTGAGTGTGTTATGCTCCAATCTTCATCAACTAGGGTTTCATGACTTTGCTCTAGTTTTATTGATTGGGTTTGGTTGATTCTCCTCTAATAAAACAAAAGGACAATGATCTTGTAGTTTGGCTCTCCTTTTAGGGTAGAAGCTAAGCTCGGTTTGTGTCCTAATGTTTTTTAAAAGTGGGTTTGACCTAGTTTGATCTATTGAGCTAGTCTCTCTTTTCTAGACTTCAGTACCCTAATCTCACTTCCAAATTAATCATCCAAGGTCTTGTACATTCATCCCAGTCTTCATCTAATTAATCCAAGTTCATCTAATCAAATCCCTTCCACCCCATCAAACATCAAATCAATCATCATCAAGGGTCCTTGACCTAATCCCTCAAATTCCAAATCATAAGTGAAGCATCATCCCACACCAAAACAAACATCACCTAAGGTCTAGTGTATAATCTAGATCCAAAATCAATCATCCTCCAAGGTCCTAGACCTTAACCCAATCAACTCTCGAATCAATTCAATCAATCACCCACACTCAAAATCACAATCCAACTCATCACCCCAATCAAAATCAACTCAATCTTAATCCACTCCAATCCCCATCAAATCACCATATTATCCCTAAATCCAAACTCCAACTGTCATCCCAAATCTAAAGTCAATCATCAATTTCCTTGAGGTCCTAGACCTTATCAGCCAACCTCAAAATAAAAATTCCAATCCCCATCAATCCAAATTTAATGAATCAAATGCCATGCATCCTTTCCCTTGATTAAATCCATCATCCACATCAAATCAATCATAAAACCAATCAATCAATCTAAATCCAATCAATCCAACCAAACATCAAGTGTCATACATTCTTGACATTGATCCTATCTAAACATCAAGTTACCTAGTATCCTAAACCAAACCCTTCAAATCCAAAATTCCAAAATATTTTGATATCAAAGCACATCTTAAGGTCCAAGCTATCAAATCTATCCATCATCAAATCTTCCAAATCCATAATCAAAATTATGAATACATTATGTTTTGATGAGTTCCCTCAACATAACTAATATCAAAACCCATTTTATGATGATGATGATGAGAGTCTTGTGGATCAAGATGAATATCCCATTAATCCCCTTGATTATAGCATTGCAATAAAACTCGCCATAAGCTTTCAACACCCACCCATGAACATGCAAGAACTAAGAACTGGATAGCACCGATTATCTTGCAAATCATCAATGCATATCAAATGGTCATCCCCATGGTAACTTTGACAAGAGAAACACCACTTTAGCCTCCACATCCTATGCAAATCCTTCATGCTCAAAACCCTTGAAATCCAACTGAACCCATCAACCCCACCACCCATCAATCCAAACATCCAACTCACGATCCAATCCTACTACATGTAAGTCGGCCTCCTCAAATTTTATCCAAGGACTAAGTTAGCAAAGGAACCTAAGCACAAAAATGAAAACAAAGTTTTGGAGCCATGTAACTGTACTCATCCAATGTCACCCCCCTCTAGCACATGCAAGTGCATTGTCAACAAGAAAGTCATTTAACCCACACCTATCAAGAGCATTCAAGAGCCTCCTAAAGCCAACATCCCTAAAAATCTACCTATGTGGGAGAAAAAATGTTGATCCTTCCACAAATCCATCAAATCCCGAATCCATAAGCATCAAAAATCCCTCACCCATGTCTATGTGCACAACTTAAGGGGTCTCTCAATGCACTAATTGCTAATAGTGATGTCAAAGCAAAATAACACTCCTCTATTATGTCATCCAAGCAAATCAGGCTATGTCAAGATTTTATTCCAAAGCATGCTCAACCATGTCCCCATCTAAATCAAGATCTAGACATCCAAACTAATCCCTTTCATGATTGCATCTCCCAATATCAAAGCATCCCCATCCATACTATCCCCGAACCATAATCCTATTACCTTGGTTCATTTACCTGTGTCTGAGGTGATTTTCTTACAAACAAAAACTGCCTTGCATCTACCACCAATCCCTCCATATTTGAAGATGTACTCACGCCTTGTTTCCAAAGCAATAAGTATCCCATTGCAAACCAAATATGTCAAAGCATGAATTATCAAGGAAAAGTTTTAGGCCTTCGTGAGCAAGGAATCTTGGAGCCTATACATGTCAAAGCAAATCAAGGTTTTCAGGGACTTAGCTACAAATCACAAGGTGAACAATCCAAAAATGTTTGCTACACATCCACAAATTCTAAGGAAGCTTCTTCCAACATCCAAACAAGTGCCTCCTCTCACTCCTACAAAGAGTTTGTTGCCACTAATCCTATCAGTCACACCAATTCGCTCATTGACATCACCCCTCCCACCAACCATGACCATCCATCATCTAAAATCCCCAATCAAGATCAACAAATGCACACATCATTGGACTTATTCCAACATGATGAAGCTATCAAAAAAGCCATGGGATTCCAAGATCCTATTTCCCCATGGGACCCCACCATCAACTTTGGAAGCAATTTGGATGCACCCCCATATAAAACAAAGAGCCCACAAAAACACAAGGATCACCATGGCACAAAGCATCGACATGCAATATCAAATTAAAATTAGATCAAAAATCAAAATTGATCAACAAGGCCACATATGCCTGCAAATCAAAAAGGAAACACAATAACATGAGTCCCAAAGAAAAGCAACGCAAAGCAATAAATCCAAGTGAAGAATACAAATCTGCATCTCCAAAGGATCAATCCATCCACAAATAAAAATCCCTCTCCCCCATGCAAAACCTGATCCTACAATCCTACGTCCCAATCCCAACATTTAAAATCAAGCATCTCCCCCAATCTCGCATCCCATATACCCAAAATCCCAAATATAAATCCACAGCTTCACAATCCATCATGGTGTGTGCAATTGTTGGTCATGGTTCCCCTTGGCCCCATGCAATTTCCTTGTGCCTCCATCCTCCCATCCTTCCATTACCCAACCTACATCCATAATCACACCTCTTTAATCCAATCTTTCACATAATCCATCCATCCTTCATCCAACCTACCTTCCATTCCATTTTCCTCGGCAACATCCTCTCAAATCAAGGTTACAATGGTACTGTGTTTATACTTTGGAGAAGCCCACTTAGCAATCAACCAAGTTTCTTACAAGCATCTACCAAACACAATGTCACAAACATAGTCTGTGTACAACAATTATTTAGCATGGGATAATATCAACTCACCATAGAAACAAATGCTTTAGTCTCATATCCTATATCCATATCCACCCATCCCATCCTAGAATCAAAAAATCCAAAGACACTTCAAAAATCAAAAAAGGGAAAAAAGGTGGAGAAAAATCATCCAATGGTGAAAACTATTATCATGGCACTTTGGAAAACTACCATGATGAAAACTCATTCTTGGGTGTCATGCATAAATCTGCTATCTATGAGCACCCTACACTTGAGGGAAAGTCGCTCTCACCTATCCATCCTATCATATACTCATCCATTGTATCCATATATGTCCCATCATCTACCCAATCCATTCTCTCTTCCCACTTACAACCTTGAAAAGGATAGGAGCACAATGTTCAAACATGATTTGAACACCTCTTGATGCACCCAATCTTTTGCAACAAATCCTATCATATATCATCACAAGCATTACAGTGCAACATCATGAGTGGCATATCTAGAGTGGGGTATGTTATTCCTATGCAACGTAGTCCTTGGAGATCACATCTTGAACCCCTCCATCCATCCATCATGAATCCCCCATCCATTCCATCCACTATCGAGGATCCCTTAATCCTTCCATCCAATCCTCTCTTACTCTTTGTCCCTAGACTTGGTTTTCCCTTATTATTGATTCCAAGCAAAAGACTATCTACACATAATCCAATGCAATCCAAGCATCACAAGCAAATCATAATCCACACAAAATATTTCCAAGCAATCTAAGAAAATCATCCAAAAGCATCCCTTGGTTTTGTTCCCAACCTTGTTGCAAGGCTTGATCAGCTCAACTCAAATCATCATCAGGATATATCATTTCCAATCCTCATGTTTTTCTCAGGATATATTGTTCCCACATCAACACTATCATCATCACTAATCAATCAATCTTTGACTTTTCAACTTGATCAAGGCAACATCTGTGTTTGTCTTTGTATCATTTTGTGCATGCTTGCTTGCTTGTGTATATATTATCATTTTTCTTGCATCTGTATCAGTCCTTGCAACATATTGCCACAACATCATGCTCTTCCATGTCATGGTTCCATACGACATGTGCTCACTTGGGACCTTTTCTTTTGGGTCAATCCTTCATGCATATGACACAACACCATCACGGTCCATTATACCATGGTGCATAACGTCATGCTATATCAAACATTAGGTTGCGCAACCTACTCAACATGCCTATCATCCAACCCATCCATTTGCATTTCCTCTCCCCTCCATCTCTCAACTAGTCTTCTCATCCTCAACATTCATCCCAGTGCAGCACCATCCTCATGAACACAAAACTTGTCCCTAAAAACTGTGTTGTGCAACACAGTGCAGACTACACCTGCACCTAAGTTAGTAAACTCACCCAGAATATGCACAAGTTAATGATAATGCCAACCCAACTCTGCAAATCTACAGCAATGTTAGTAAACACTATTAAGCATAAAGAACACAACACGGTACTTAGGGGAACTCAAATTCTACCATCTATTTATTAAGCCATGCAAAAAGAACACTTAAAACTTTGACACAAATCCTATTGTTCTAGAACCTAGCTCAGACTCAACCGATAATCATCAAGTCAAACAACAGAGTACAACACATCCCCAAGGGAAACCCAAAGCTCTCTGCATCTAGCCTAGACTAGAACTTCACGCTCCATCGAAACTTGTATCTGCATTGCGCTCAACAACAATGCTCATGCTCCAAGATCATACCTAGAGAATGTCAGTATTGAATTTTTGCACTCAGATTTCATGACTTGTGCTTGGCACGTGCCCCAGATATAGGCCTCAACCCCATTTGGAAGTCCACGTGTCTTGCACAAATCATCTGCCATGTGCACTCAGATCGAAGCTTGAAACTCCAACATCTTCTTAACCATTCTGTAAATTATGGCTTCTTCACATGCTTGCACATGGACCTACTCGACCACTAGTGACATGACTCCAAAAAACTTGGGCACCCAGGTCGGAACTCAAAAATTTGAGTTGTGCTAACTCTTAGACTTCTTGTTAAAAACCCAATGTGTTCCTTAGGATCTTGCCTCGAACTTAAGGCATGAATAAATCCACCTTAAGCATCTTCTAGATCCCCACGAATATTTGAACAAGTATTCGAACTAGATTGTCGAACCTGGTTTTTGACCTTGATACAAAAAACACGGACAGTGTATCTGGTAGACCCATCTTGGAACAGGTTTCTAGACCCAAACTCAGCCTACAACCTAACCCCCTCTTTAATCTCAACAGACTCAACACCCCCTTATATTCTCCACCACTTAAACAATGGTGTCACCCTCAACATCGGCAACCCGCCCTGCCAACGCTGGAGAAAACTAACTCGGTGGACTAGTACTGATTGTCTAAGTTCTTCCGCAAGAACTCAAGGACCTTATCCTCATAACGCAATAAGACCTATGCACACTTCCAGCTCACCTCATCTCAGGGTTTATTTTTCCATACTACCAAGAACTCTTCCCTCTTGAACTCACCATAGGCTCTGGTCCTCATCCCAATCACCTCTTCCACTTCATACTCAGGCTCTATAGTGTTGTCTAGACCCCAATCAGGCATGTTCCTAACAGGATCTTCCTAATCTGCATGGTGTGGATGAACATGGCTCACATGAAAAATCAGATGGACTTTGATGTGAGGGGGCAACCTCAACCGATAAGCCACTTTACCAACTCGCATTGCAATCTCAAACGGGTCATCATATCTACGTACCATGGCCAAGCTAAGCCCCTTTGGTGGGCAGAACTGGTTCAGGTCCATCCTGAGTAGCACTTTGTCCCCAATGCTGAACTCAACCTGCCTCCTTTCTATGTCTGCCAACTTCTTCATATGTTCTACCGCTTTGGTCAAATGGTAGCAGGCGAGATGGATTATGTCATTCCACTGACAATGTTAGCCAGCTTCACATGCACTCTCACCTATGTACCCCCTAAGTATTGTGTGAGGAGTTAGGGGTTGTTGGCCCATCGCAAGGCAGAATGGCAAGTATTGGCTCGTCAAAGACTTCTAAAGATTGTAACTGAACTACGATGCATCCAGGAGATGGGGTCAGTTTGCCTGATCAAACTAGATGAAGTGCCTCAAGTAATCCTCTAGGAGCGCATTTATCCTCTCGATCTAGCCATCTGTTTGCGGATGATGGCTCATGGACATAAGAATCTTGGTGCCCATCATCCAAAATAACTCACTCCAAAAGTTTCTTGTAAACCTAGGGTCCTTGTTATAAATGATGCTAAGGGGGACCCCCAATACTTGACTCCATGCCTAAAGAAGTATTATGCAGTGTCCTTGGCTCTGTAAGGTGACTTGCAAGCAACAAAGGTTGCATACTTGGAAAAACAATTGACCACAACCATAATTTTGGATACATTACTCACATGGGGAAGTTGAGTAATGAAATCCATGCTAACTAATGCCCATGGGCAGATTGGAACAGGAAGTGGTTGAAACAACCCACCTAGTAACATTGTTTATGCCTTGTCCTGTTGACAAATCAGGTAGGTGCGAACATACTCTTGCACATCCTCCCTTAGTTTAGGCTAGTAGAAGCCTCTTTCCATCAAGGCCAGCATCCCTTTCTGACCTAAGTGCCTTGCCCAAGAAGAATCATGACACTCATGTAGCTATTCTTTCCTCATGTCCTTCCACTTAGCAATGCAATTTTTGTCTAGACTGAAAAGGAGGAGCCCATCCCTTAGTGAAAACCTCCTAGTCTTGCCTGCTTTCACCTACCTTACCAATTCATAGGCCTAAGAGTTGGCCTCAAGTCCCTTGCGGATGTGGCCCAATACTTCATCTGCAAGTCAGATCTGACTAATCTTATCTCGACCAGGTGTTCCTGCAAAGCAGCTAACTATGTCTTACGGCTCAAGGCATCGTTGACCACATTCACCTTGCCTAGATTGTAGACAATTTCCATGTCGACCTCAGCAAGGAACTCTTGCCAACATGCATGTTTCGAGGTCAGCTTGGTTTGTGTCTTAAAGTAGGTCAACGAGATATTATTTGTCTTCATAGTTAAGGGACACCAAGCAGGTAATTTTGCTAAGCTCTTAAACAATGAATGATCTTGGTCATCTCTTTTTCATGAGCAAGATAGTTCCTCTTGCAGTCATTGAGCTTCCTTGATTCGTAGGCAAGTAGATGACCCTCCTGCATCAGGATGCCACCAACAACAATATCAAATGCATCAGTCTGGACCTCGAATGCCTTGGCAAAATTTGAAAATGCTAAGATAGGTGTGTCCACTAACTTTTGCTTCAGCAAATCAAATGCCTCTTGATGTCTGTCCCTCCAATTCCAAGCTCAATCCTTCTTAAGCATGTCTGTAAGTGGTGTTGTTATCTTGGAAGAGCCAACAACAAACTTCCTATAGTAGTTGGCAAGGCCAAGAAACTACCTCACCTCATTCACTGAACTAGGTGGCTCCCAGTCTTCTATAACCCTTAACTTTTCTCGGTCTGGATGCAACATTCCATGTCCAACAATGTGCCCAAGGAACTAGACTTCCCTTTGGGCGAAGGAACACTTTTCCTTCTTTACATAAAGCTAATGCTCCCTGAACAACTCAAAAACTTGAGCCAAATGTGCCTCATGCTCCTCCAAGGTCTTGTTGAAGATCAATATATCATCCAGATATACCACCACACACTTATCCAGCATAGGTTGGAAAACATCATTCATTGAAGTACAGAATGATGCCAGGGCATTGCAAAGTTCAAACAACATGACAAGGAACTCAAAAGAACCTTACTGCAGCAAATGATGGTCTTCTCCTCATCTCCAAAATCTATGTGGACCTGGTAATACCCTTGCTTGAGGTCCAATTTCATAAAATACCTCGCCTTTGTTAGTCTATCAAAACAATCGGCGATTAAGAGTAGTGGGTACTTGTTTTTAATGGTCAGCTTGTTCACGGCTCTGTAGTCCACACAAAGTCTCAGGGATCCCTCTTTCTTCCTCTAAAAAGGAACTAGAGTTGCATGAGGTGGCCTAGAAGGTTGCAGGTACCCAGCTTCTAAAAATTCAGCTAATTGCTTCTTGAGTTCCACCATCTCAAGTCCAGATAAACAGCATGGGCTCTTTGTTAGCGGCTTAGCCCCTGTCTCCAACTCAATTCTATGATCTATATTTCAACGTGGTGGAAGGACTACTAGTAATCTATCTGACATAACATTTGAGTATGCATCTATCACGTCTACAACCTCCTCTGGATTAGACAACTTGGCAAGATCACCCTCATCCCAGTCACCCAGAATTGTAGCAATGAACAATGAGCTCATGTCCTTTCGAACTACCTTACATAGACTCAATGTTGACACCATATTACATGTAGACTTCTCCTTCACTACTTTAACCATCTCGGCTCGATTGGGGTCAAGGAATAACATAATATCCAAATGAGGGACTAGTGCAACCTTAACTTTTCGCATGAACTCCTAGCCCAGAATGAGCTAGAAGTCTTCCATTTCAATGGAAACAAGGTTTGTCTAGTTGTGCCAAGTCCCAACTTTGATCATCAAGTTTGTGACATTCCTAACAACTTTATGGGATAGTGATTTTACTTCTTTGAACGAGTTGCTTGTCTCTTTAATCTTAAGTCCTAGCTTGGATGTAGTTGTGTGTAGCTTCGGTATCCACCATGGCTCAAACCTTCTTGTTCCCAAAATACACTTCCACAAAGCATAGGTCATGCACAGCACATTGCGCTTGGGCCACCAAGACTTGGTCCAAGGTGCTCGCCTCTGCTTGATCTCCAAAATTTGCCACAGTAGTGAGGAGTCTGAGTACTACCATCTCAGGAACCACCTCTTTATCCTTCTTGACTACATTCAACTTTGGCCAATCTGGGTAGTCTCTAGCCCAATGGTCAGATTTTCCACACGCAAAGCACCTCTTAGTCTTCCTTCATGCAACAATTGACTTTGTATCCTTAGAATAATTCATCTCAAACTTCTTGAATCTATTTTTCTTTGAACTGGGTTCTTCATTCTTGGACTTGTCTAACTTGAATGTCTTCTACTTTTTCTTGCTCGACTCGCCCCCACCTACAAAACCCTTTGACGCTTCACCCTTGAAGTCCAAGAGCCTATTTGTTTTTGCTATGGTGGCGGCCAAGGTTTACACTTTTTGCCTTCTCAAATCGGCTTGTGCCCAAGGTTGCAAGCCTTTCATGAATAGAAAGAGCTTGTCCAACTTGAATGTGTCCTTTATCTCTAGCATAATTTCAAAAAACAACTTAATATAATCACCTACCCTCCATGTGTGCCTGAGTTCCATCATCTTGGATTGGGCTACCCATGTGGAAGTTTTAGGATGAAACTAATCTCATAGAGTGTCCTTGTACTCTGCCCAGGTGTCAATCTTTGAAACTGTGCAGCCTTCTTTCTAGTCCTTAGCCCTAGTACACCACCATAGTTTTTCACTACCTGTAAGATAGTTCGTAGAAGTCTTTATTCAGCTCTCCTCTGATAGGCCAAGTGTGTTTTCCAAGAACTCCTCAATATCCCAAAAATAGTTCTCGAGCATGCAGTCGTCCCTCTGTCCATCATAAGAATCTGGCTCCTTGGGCTTGATAGAACTCACAACTCTGCCCTAGGCCACCAAAGCCTTCAAGATCACAATGCCATCTCTCATATATCCCCTCGCCATAGTAAGAGCTTGCAGTTCCAACTTGGTCGCACCCATCCTCTTATCCAACTCAAGCACCTTGACTACCTCGACTCGTGTATCCAACTCATCGATCCACTATCGATCATATATCCCCTCGCCATAGTAAGAGCTTGCAGTTCCAACTTGGTCGCGTCCATCCTCTTATCAGACTCGAGCGCCTTGACTACCTCGACTCGTGTATCCAACTCCTCGATCCATTATCGAGTCCGCGAATGAGGTTCTTGATCTTGGTGTCTGTCTTGGCCTACTCAAACATTCTCCAAGTCGTCATGGTCGGATCCTGAGTTAGCCTAGCTGCCCGGTTCCTCCATCGCACCAAGAACACACTACACAGAACAAGAATTTGACCAAGAAAATGGACAAGAATTCAGACAGTTTCAAGAATTTGGATAGGAATTCAAACAATCACAAACAACACCACTTTAGGTTCTCATTCTAACCCGGTTGGCAAAACCCAAAAAGAAACCAACTCCAATCCCTTCTTCCATCATTAACATCCAATCTTGTATCCTCACCTTTTTTCCCGATATTTTTTTCATCTTCAATACCACATTCGTGTTCTTCAAACCCGCCTATCCTCTTGAAGGGGCATCCCTACCTCATTCCTCTTCGTCACTCCCTTCTAATGACTAGGGCATCCTACCACTAGTCTCATCTCTCTAAAAACCTATATATTTTATCTTTCTTTGAAACGTTGTTACTTCTCTTAGTCACAACACCATCTCAAAAAGAGACAAAATGTAGACACCTAAATCTGACCATGACACTACCAAATTCATCCCACATCCACACTACTATTAATTAAATAAATCAATAACCAATCTAACTCAGTTGCTCTAATATTAATTAAATAAGTCACACCTTCCAACATTAGTTAATAAAAAATTCAATCATTTATTTAATTAATTGATCATTTCAACATCTTCCTTTATAGTCTAACCTTAACTAATTAAATTCAACATTTATTTAATTAAATTTGGTATTCCCATCATTCATCTCAAAAATTAAATATATACAATTTATTTATTTAATTTATCTTAAATCCCCTCTCACATAGTTGGCTAAAAATCAATTAGTTAACTAATTATCCACTTGCACATTCCTAAGCATCATTAGCCAAGTAACCTTGCACATGGCTCGATGCATGCACAAGGCTCCATGAGTGCACATTCCTCCAAAAAATATGTTTTTGATTCTCACCATCCAATTCAAATTTATCAAATCTGAGCTATCCAAATCTTCTCAATCCAAACCCTCATCATGTGCATCAATCACCAAGTGACACTTGGTGGCTTTTCATGCACCCTAATCTATTAATCAACCTCATCGGTCATGGTGGGGCTTCTTTCCTGTAGTGCCAACAACCAAGGTCAAACCCCACGGGGTCGCTCTCTACCGCGTCAAAAATTGAGGTTGCTTACCCTCCAAGAGGGGAGACTCTATGGTGAAATGGTGGGGCTTCGGCCTGTAGAGCCAACAACCCAGATTCAAACCTCCTGGTATTTTACAATCTCTTCAAATTTGAAATGGCTAGAAGCGGGAGTGAACTGCACTCGACCATTGGCGCTAGGTCTATTGCGCTTGTCTCTGCTTCCACAGCGGCTAGTATCCCTCTAGACTGGGTCGGGCATCCTGAAAAGGCTGCAGATAATAGTGGGTTGGAGGGGAAGTACGTTCCCTCAGACCGGGAGGAAAACATGAACGCCGAAACGCAGGCTGGAAAGACGGTGGATGGGCCTAGTTCATCCATTCCTGGGAGGAGTGGCATTGTTGTCCCTAAAAGGTTTTTTGCAGTAGTTGTTGGTTCGAGGGTTGTTGGTTCAGGTGTGGGTAGGAGAATCCGGCCTCTCCCCTGAGCCCACTCTTCTCCTATTGTGGTGTGCGGCTCAGAGATTGCTAAAAATGAAGAGTTTACTGCAATACAGGAGTTATTTGTAGGTTTAATGGATTGTGGCCCTCTCTTCCCGACCTTCACAATTGGATGTTGGCATCTTGGAAGTTGCTGGTTGCTGGAAAGATTGAGCTCTTTCCCAGTGCTAGAGGCTTTTTCATTGTGACTTTTGCTTCTTCTGAGCAACGAGATTTGGTGCTCAATGGTAGGGTCTGGATGTGGGGGGAGCATTCTCTATCCATTAAGCCTTGGACTCTAGCTTTTAATCCCCTTACTGAGCCGCTTAATATCAGGTTGATTTGGGTGCGTCTCCCGAACCTCCCCCTCCATTTTTGGGAGGATTCTTGCTATGAGGGCATTAGAAATGCCATAGGTCAATTTCTGAAGGTAGATGCTACTACCTCTTTCATGGGTCACTCCACGGTTTCCCGTATTCTCGTCGATATTGACCTCTCCAAACCCCTCTTTGGAGACGTTGTTCTGATGGTTGGTGATCGACCTTAGAAACAACTGCTGGATTATGAGGGTATCCCCTTCAGATGTCAGTGTTGCTTCGTTGTTGGTCACATGGCTGCTAGTTGTTCTCTTTCGTGGCGTAAAGGTGCTGCAACTTGGTGGAACGATGCTCTTGAGGACCACTTAACTATCAGTGCTTCTCAGGAGGATGGTTCATCTTGTGGTGATGAATCCTCTTAGGAGGAAGTGATCCCTCTTGATTCTGCTCTGGCGGGGTTGGTGGGGGTGATTTCTTCTATCCCCTCTTCGACTCCCACCTCGGCTCCTGCTACTGTGGAACGGTCCACTATTGTTTCAGCTTCGGGTCTTCCTTCGGTCTTGCCTACTGTGGACTTGTCGACTATGCCCTCGGGTGCTTCTAGTCGCGATACTTTTTGTGTTCCTCCTATCATTCTTACAGCTGGGCCTTCTTCGGGTTCGGCTTCGTCGGTGTCTTCCATGGCTATTGTGGCTTGAGAGGATCCCCCCTCTCTCCTCACTCGGAGGGCTTTGACTCTAAGGTTTCTTGGACTGTGGTTCAGCGTAGAAAGAATGTGCTCCCTAATTCTGTCGGGGAGCTACGCCCTAGGGCTAAGGGTGTTAGATTTGCTTGTCTGGGAACTGTTGTTGTTTAGTTCCCTGATCTGTGTGTTCTATTGTCAGTGTGTTGCTGGTGCACTATTTGTTTGCTTGGTTTTGCCTGTTGGGGCCTATTTTTCTGGCCTTTGGGCCTTTGCCCCCTCTGGCTTGTTTTGTAACAGGGTTTGATACCCTTGTTTTGCTGCTTACCATAATCAAAAACAATTAATCCTAGCCCTTGATCTTCCCATCCAAAAATCTATAAATTGAACCCCTCATAAAATATTTTACAACAATCTCTTGAATGCAATGTTATGTTGTCATGTTGAGCACTTGACATTTCCTCTCAACAACAACAATCCTTTTGAGCACAACCACTTAAGTGCAACAAGGATTGATGTTGATGAGAGTTTATTTTTCTTTCATTAATGTTTGTTAATCATTAGGCTTAATCTTGAGGTTGCTTTTGTATGTAAATTGAATAAGGTTATGCTTAGCATTACTTGTTTATATAGGTTTACATTCACTAGCATACACAAGGTAATGGAAATAACAAAAGATAATAAAGATGAAGGAAAAAAAAAAAGCAAATTGGCAACAGCAATACTAGACAAAAAAAAAAGGGAAAAAAGGTAAAGATTAAAAAATACCTAAGTGTTTTGATAGGCTCTACAAGAATCAAAGGCCCTCTGCCTCCCCCTCATCTCTTAAATAAAGTTGAACTATATCAGCTAGAATATCAGGGGGCTTGAATCTTCTAATGGGAAGTACATTTTAAGGTTTTTTACAACAATAAGTCTAACTTGGATTTCTTGTTACTTTAAGAAACCAAAGTTGTCAATTTCCACCTTGAAAATATTTTGAAGTTTACGTTGAGAAATTATGTAATCTTTACTTCTAAGAATGAGAAGGATAAGGGAGGTATCACAATTCTTGTTGCTCTAAAATGGAATCCCTTCATTAGCAACTATAATCCTTTATGCAATGGGGTGGTCTGGATAATCATAGAGGGCAATTTTAAATTTGATATTTGCTCAATTTATTCACCTAATAATTACAGAGAGACAAATGAGATTTGGAAATGGTTGGCCTCCTCTCTTTCTAATGTTCCTTAGATCATTGAAGGTGATTTTAATATGGTTGAGCAAAAGGAAAACAAGTCTAAGGGCATCTCTATGAGTTGGAAAGGTAATGAACAATATTTCAGGTTAAAATTAAAGAATTTTTAATTTGGTTAACCCTTGAAAAGAAAAGAAAAAAAACTAGTAGTATAAACATTTGGTTTACTTGGTATAATAGTCAAAATGATCGTAAGAGGATCTAATCTAGATTAGACAGATTTTAAGCCTAGAAGAATTGTTTTTGCTTTGATATTGATAATGTGGATAATCACAATTGTGTTCAAGTTCTTCCTTCTACAATGTCAAACCATTACCGCATTGAAGCCATTATTGTTGTGAATGGCAATAAATCTAATGGGCATTATAGAAGAGATAGTCTATATAAGCTAAATGTTAACTTGTTGAAGAAAAAGGACTACTTGGATGGTATTGCTACCATCAAAAACATTATTGAAACATTTTTACCTTCTTACTCTGTTGTTGCATACTAGGATAAAGTTGTTGATAGTTGGAAAAAAATTAAAATTATTCGCAAGAAAATGAATCTTGATAGAAGGAAAAATGAGAACACATTATAGAAAAAGCTCTTCTCTTGCAAGGTCGGTTGCAGAATGATCCTAACAATGAGTCCCTAATTAATAACCTTGTTAAGATCAAGCATAAATTGAGGTGTGTGCAAAGTCATAAGGCACAAGGTGCAAAAGTTAGAGCTAAAATGAATTGGTCAAGGGGATAAAGGAACTAAATATTTCTTTAACCTCCTCAAATCTAAGAATATGCAAGAGGCCATTGGCCCTATTTCAATTAATGGAAATCTTTGTAGTGACATTGAGGTTATGAAAAATGCCTTGGGAATTTTTATTGTGCCTTATTCATTGTAGAAGATAATAATGATCAAAGCATAGAGGAAGGGAGGTTTGTGCATGAATCATTCCTAAGAAACTCACTATGGAAGAGATTGAGGAGCTTAAGAAAGACTTCAGTAAGTAGGAGATCCTAAAAGCTATTAACTCATTAAAGAATGGTTAGTCTCCTAGGGCTAATAGTTTACCTATTGAATTCTATAAAGCTAATTCAACATGGATTGATGATGATTGATTGATGATCTATAATGAAGCTATTGAGAATAGTTCTCTTGGGGATAAGATTATTATGGGCATTATCAAGTTGTTGCCTAAAGAGGGAGACAAAACTCAGATCAAAAATTAAAAACCCATTACTCTACTAAATATATCTTATAAAATATTAGCTAAGATCTTGCGATACCTTGCCTAAAATTATTAATCATACACAAATGAGTTTTATCAAGGGGAGATACATTCTTAAAAATCTTATGACCAGCTAGGAAGCATTAGATTAGGCCAAGAGATGTAATCAAGATGTATGTATGATGCTTTTAAACTTTGTGAAGGCCTATAACATGGTGGAATGGTCATTTATTATTCTGATGCTCAAGTCCTTTGGCTTTCGTTATGAATTTTGTAAAATGATTAAAATGTTTTTCAAAGATGCTCACAGTCAAATTGAGATGAATGTATCCCTATCTAATTCATTTTTTTACAAAGGTCTATAAGACAAGGTTGTCGACTTGCTCTTGCTCTTTTTGGCATAGCCTATAATGTCTTACATTATCTATTAAGATCTAACTTAGTTAGTGGGCAAATTAAGGGGATTTATTCGTCAAAAAATAATCCTTCAATAAATATTCAATTTGTTGATGATACTGCCTTATTTTCTATACTTGATGAGAACAATTTTGAAAATTTGATGAATAGGCTTAATTTATATTATAAGGCTTTAAGTGCAAGTCTATTGTGTTAAGTTGGAATGATTCCCATCCCTTCTAGTTCAGCAAATTTTACTAACAATAGGGTGGCCGCACAAAAATTGTCAAATATTTAGGCATTCCATTCTTTGTTAGCTCTTCTTTTAAGGAGACGTGAAATTTTATCTTTTGCAAGATTGAGAAGAAAAATCAAAAATGGTGGTCTCAGTTTCTCTCTTGCTGGGAGAATCCAAATGTGTCAAAAACTGTTATCTTCTTATAGTATATATTATGCTTCTACTTGGTTGTTTGGCAATTGTCAGGTGGAAAAAGATCAAAAAAAATATTGAGAAATTTTCTATGGTCTAATAGTAAGGGGACAAAGAAAAGGCATGTTAAGTGGGGCCAATGTTGTATTATTAAGTTCAAGGGTGGGTTGTGACTTTATATTTCGAAAAAGCAAGGCATTGCTCTTACAATGAAATGAATTATTAATGCTTTGAATCGGAATGAACCTTGGTAACTTTTGGTTAGAAATAATATCCAATTTGTTGTTCCAAAAAAACCAATAGACTATATTGCACCCTCATGACATTTTGTTTGATAATTTTGCTATTAAACCATTTGGATCTAATGTTTTTTGTAACATTTGAAAGGCATGGGAGGTTGTTAAAGGTCTTGTCAAAGGGCATGATGCTTTTATCAAATTTGATGGTATCTTCTACAATTTTAAATCTATCAAGTGAAATCTTCATTGGAATAACAAGCCTTTATCTCTTTTGCAAGATTGTTCTACTAAGGCATGGGCTGATAAAGGAATTAATGATTTCAATGACAATTTTGAACTTGGTCAGCTGAAAACTTAGGGCTGTCTCCAAAATTCCTATTCCTTACCAAATTGCCATAAGAGAACTTTTTCAGTCTTAAACAAAGCTTTGTTCAATGTTTGATTAAGATAAGTTAGTTTTAAAGGGACCATAATCCTTGTACAACATCCTCAGGTTTTGACAGGACCTGAAACCTTACAAAGTTGTAGCCAAGCTGCCCTAGGGAACAAAAACTCCCAAAACACAATGGGCCATCCTACACAACACCAGATCCAGAATGGACAATCTGCACACCCTTGACCCTAGGGTGAGTCAAACACATATTTGGGAAGACCCCTCTTCCTACAACAAACAATTGTGTCATGCCCCCGAAATAGGAATACAAATCATAAATCAAACACTTACAAGATATGGCCAACTTTGAATGTATGGAAGCACTCTACTCATAAGACAAAACTAAGAAGACTTTACCTTTAACATATATACAAGACAAGTGGAAGATGGTCGAGTTCATATGTATAAAGGAGCAGTGATTAACAGTAAATAAGAAGATAGCATATGAAATGGACAAAGATGAGTATATATGCTTGTTGGCCAACTTCCTTATTAATACTAATAGTTCTCTGGTCGACCACCTTTACCAAGGCCAGCTCCCTTAACAGTTGAAGGCTCATATATACACATAAGGTCGCACAAGATCATTATGGGGAAGAAAATGAATTAGTTATAAAGATCAGCGATTCATGAAGCGCATCAGAAGTATTGAATATGTGTGTATTCAAGTGGCGCATCAGCAATTAATGGGTGCGATCATATAGACAAGAGCTAGTCCAATTCTAGAATTCTCCATACATGATCTCTATCATCTGTAGGAGAGCAGAAGATAGCAATATTACAACCGGGCAACATCACATGATATATATAAAAATACTCAGGCCATGTCACCCTAAATAACAACCAGATGTGTCATAAAGATTAGTCCTATGAGTAATTGTATTTGCTAGAGGCCAAAGGCCACTATACTGAGGAAACTTGTTATCAACTTGCACATAGAACAAAAGATATTACGGTGGTCAGAATTGTGATTGTTGTTACTGTAATTCCTAACAGTGAAAGGTATTCTATTTCATTGCATCAAATGATATTGTTGTTCACTAAACAGAAAGGACAAAAGTGGCAGTGATTCATATTATGCAAGGGAGTGCAATTAAGGGAAGATAACCAATTGTTAATAAAGATAACAAAAAGACAAAAGAGTGCGATCACCTTAGAGATGCAATTCCTCCAAAAGACATATCCATTTGCAAGAGGTATATTAAGAGACATAACCTTTGATCTATATAAAAAGGTGGTAGAAGTTGGTTTCAAGGGGAAGACATCAATCATCAAGCAATCATTAGATCTTTCGATCACTAAATATAATAGCAGACATTCGATCTGCAGAAATATATCTATTTATACAGTCATCTAGACTAATAAAGACAGCAAAGGGATTACATTGCAAACTTTGAATTGAACAAGAAGTTCAATAAGAATCATTATTGGATATACATGCAGAAATAGAATAAGGAATAGCACGTCAAATCATTATTGACTGTTAAGTATCTTACTTATTGCATATCACTATCATATTGTTGCTCTCAAAATCACCTACGCTCGTTTTTGTAGACAACCCCTACGAAACTTGTATGTTTCGTAGCCTACACTCTAAGTTTGCAAATCGAGACAAGTCTTCTTGGCCTCGTGCGAAGTCATCTAATATCCTGGAATAGTTTGCGACATTTTCCTTAAGTTGATTCTTCAAAATTCGTGAAAATTGATTAGGTTGCAAATCGATCAAAATATCAATTTTGATCATTTTAGGGTGTTAGTAGGTTTTTGAGTCTTCATGTGCATAAGCGGTCAAAACTGTCGCTCTTGCATATCCTTGATGTATCAATGTGTAATGTCGGCCCATTTTGCCGCTTTTACATGCATGTTTGTTTTTGAGTGATATGCGTGGGCGGCGAAAATCATTGCCCATGCATTTTCCCTATCGAAGTTCAAATATGTAGAGGCGGTCATTATTGTCGTTCTTACATGTGGCATATCAATGTGTAAAGTCAGTTATTCCCACCACTCGTGTAAATCTTGCGAAATCATGTAAACTCGAGTGCTATTAATGGCACTCGTGCCATCATTAAATATGCAATTTTAAACCTTTTTAAGTCATTTTGTTTGTTTAATCTTGTTTTTTTTTTTAATTTCTAAACATTTGAAGTGTTTGGTAAACCCTCGCCATGATTGTTTGAGGAGCAGATTTCGGATTTTGTGCGGATTTTGATCTTCAAGCTCGTGCCTAAGTTTTTGTTCTCTTTTCAAAGGTAATTCATTGTTTTCGTTATTCTTTTGTTTTTCTTTCTTTAAAAGTTTATCTGTGAGAGTCATTTTTGGTTGAAACCCTAGTTTGGGTTAAACCTAGTTTTCTTTTGTCGATTATTTTGACGACGAGTTTCACCAATTTTAAACAAGTAAAACCCTAGTCTATGTGAATGCTTGTTTCCTTGTTTTCTAAAGTGTTAGGTTTAAAACTTGTTTAAAGATTGATGTTTCATTGGTCTATTTCGCCGGTCAATCTTTCGTGAAACCCTGAAATGTTAAGGACGGCAGAAATCTCTGCCCTCACATTTCTTTTCCTTAAAACATTTATATGTAAGGGCGGTTAAAACCGCCGCCCTTACACAAACTTTGCATTACCTACCAATGTGCATTAGCGGCCGAAACTCCCACTCTTGCGTATATAACTTGGAGTTTCTGAAACACCTGCATAAGCGGTCTTTTCGACTGACTCTACACTTCAAACTTCTCCCTGATATGCATTACCGGGCATTTTTGTCACTTATGCATACCAGATCAAACTTGCTTGATCCCTCATATGTAAGGGCGGTCAAATTGACCGCTCCTACATCAAACATATATATCCTCCCAAATACATGCAAAGGCGGTCCTTTTTGCCGACCTTGTACATGCATTACAACCAAACCCTTTCTAAGCACATGCGATAGTAGTCTTTTTGACTAACTTTACATGATTGAATAGTCCCAAACCCTTTCTAAGCACATGCGATAGTAGTCTTTTTGACCAACTTTACATGATTGAATAGTCCCTTGTGCAGGAGCGGTCATTTTGACCGCCCATGCACATTTTCCTAAAAAAATTCTAACACAGGGAAAATTCACCTTTCAAAGCCTGTTAACCCACTTTCACCTTTTACCTTGATTTGCGCACACTCAAGCCCTTCAATGCACATTTCCCTGTTCATGATCATCGAATCGCAGTAATCCCAATTTACCCATTTTTCCCCTAACTACGAGATCATGGCTTTTTGCAGTTTTCAACAAATGTCTGTGCTAGATATCTTTTCTAGAGTTCTCTCCAAAGTTGATATCGAAGTCGTCTCCATTCAAAGCTAAAGTCATGAAGTACAAATACCAAGGGGTCTTCCCTGTCACTTCAATATAGTCTAATGTTGATGAAATCAGAGATACAGAGATAGGGCATGTAGATATGACAGAGTTTGTGGACAGAACTAGACAAACAAATCCTTCCAAACACATGCAGAAGATCATTGACAGCAGCATTCACTTGGTTGCCTCTTTTCTAGTTGTTGCCCATAACCCTGAGTTTGTTCTTCAGGGGGCCAGTCATTACAACAGGGATACTAGGGCTATGACAGATTCCCAAGGGAATGTGATTACGAGATTGGATGTGGAATTTCTTGACAAGATCTTCACGTGTCCTCCTATTGAAAATATTGGACAAATTGATTTTGCTCAAGGGCAAAGAGACTATGATGAAGATGTGGAAGCCGCAAGAAGATATATAAAAAGTAAATGGTTGAAGATTCCTCGGAGTAATCTGACCAGATGGCTGAAGGATCTCCCGAGGAGTGACTTTGTTGAGGAGATATGTGACTTGATCACACTTTTGAGTCATATCAGAGGACTTCCTTCTTCCTCCAAGTTTCAGGAATGGATGTATACATACATCAAGGTGATTCTCTAGAGCACACAGAAAATCTTCTGGGGAGAACAGATTAGTAACGATTTGCATGAGAAGTTGGTGAAAGTCAATACTACTTTTAAATTTGACATGACTTCATATCTTGTGTATGCTGCTGCAAGCATGACGAGTTTTCCTAGTCTCACACAGGTTGGTGATAGGAGATTGGTCGCTATGTATGAGTGTTATCCTCAAATAACTCTAAAAGGATCAATTCATCATTTCCGTAGGGTTAATGATGCTTTCTTTTATATGTTTATGTACTAATGGGACAATGAGCTTGTTCAGAAAAGGGTTTCAGATGAAGCTTGGGAAGTTGTAAATTCTTTTGGCTGCTTGTTCTTACAGTTTCCTACTTTCACATATCTCAAAGTAAGGTATTATCCTGGTTACCCTTATATACTTCCACGATATCCCAGTGATAGGATTGTTCTCATGGAATCATGTAGGCAGCTAATTGTGGTACATAATAAACAAATGGAGCTAAAAAAGTCAGTAATAAAGTTTCCTGTAGAAATTGGAAGGTACTTAGTTCAGTCAGCTACCAAGGCAAAAATAGTTGATTCTGAAATGCAACTGGTCACCATGAAAACTTTCAAGAAAAGGGACCGTTTTGACTTCAGGAGGGTACAAGATAAAATCAAACGAAAGTCAACTTTCCACATGCCAATGGTGGAAGATATTTGGGCTAACCTCAGGACACAAAATGAGATCAGGAAGTTAGACTTTTGCAGAATTCATTTGAGTCAGATAGAAGAGCTGGGCCTTGCGGATATTCCAGATGGAATGGAAGATGATGGGGATGTTCTAGATCCCAAATATAGTACTAAAAATGTTGAAGCCTTACCTCTTCCAGAGGTCAAATGGTCAGTCAAAGAGGAGACTTCTATAAGGAAAAGATTTCAGCCAATCTTGGCTAACACAAACATATGGTTGGGAAGCAAAGGGATCAGCTTGAAAGAATTTCTTACAGGGTCAGAGACTGAAATTCAGGAGCAAACAGGTAAGAAAGTGGAAAACGAAACCAAGAACAAGAGTGACACTCCTTCCTCCTCCAAAACACGTAAGCCAAAAATCAAGTTTGTATCTAAGGGAGGGAAAAAGGAGGTTGCAGGGACCTCTAATGTTGTTGAATTTGGTATTGAAGACACTAATGTGAAGCAGATGGAGGTTGAGGATGTTGAAACTGAACAATAAAATATTAAGAAATCTAAGGATATCCAGCAAGCAGAAATGTCTGAAAAGCCTGTTGAGGAAGATGAAACAGAACAAGGTAAAGATGAGAATGTAGAACAGGAACAACTTGGCAATTCACAACTTTCCCCACAAAAGGACCTTCCATCAGAATCCCAAGTTTCTAAATCTCAGCTTCATGTTCCTGTTTCTAGTGTTTTTCCTACAGTTTCAAATACTCCTCTTTCTCCTATTTTGGTTGTTTCCTCTGATAATACTCCTCCTTCATTAAGAACGAGTTTTGGAACAGTGTTTGATTCATCTGGGTCCATTCCTAGTTTGTCTTCCTCATCTTTTGATATCGGTGAACAAACTGTGTTAGAACATTTTCTAGATAGTTCTGAAAAGGTTATTGATACTACTGTTGTTTTTACTCTTACCAGTCCCATTGTTACAATAACAGGAATAAGCATGGATCCGGCAAAGCAAGTGATTGATTCTTCTCCTAATGTGGGTGCTTCTATACTTCCTCCTTGGTTGTCTGCATATACCCAGAAGATGAAAAAGCAAGCAATTTCACCATATGAAATTGATATAGAGAAGCTATTGCCTTTGAAGTCAAAAACTCTGAAGAAAAAGCCTAAGACTATTTCTAGGCTTATCAATGAAAACAGGATCAAATACGCAGAAATTGCCAAGCCACCAGAGGATGCTACTATTGACAATTTTGATATGAATGATTATGTTGTCTCAAGGGTTGAGTTAGGTAAGCTAACTCATGAAGGCATTAAGGCAGATTTTCAAACTACTATCGGCACCTTGCTCGAGAAATATGATGAAGTCAAGAAGGAGAAAGAACAGTATAAAGCTAAAGCAGAACAACTTGCTGCTATTCTTCAAAAAATAGTAGTCATCAGAAATTGTGGAACCCATGGTGGTAACTATAGAAGATCCTCTGATTTAGAAAGTGGAAAAAGCTTAGGTTAGAGGAAGAGTGGTAGGAGATATTGTGGAGTGGTTGCTAGCACAGGGAAGAATTCTGTTGAAAACTATTGTAGAAAGAAAAGAAAAGATGGATAAAACAAAAGTTGAGCTTGATAACATGGTTGACTTACTTTCTTAAGAACTGCAGGATCAGGAAGAGAGCTTGGAGGAGTGGATAGAGATGAAGAAGATTAATATAAAGAATCTGATTACCATTGGAGTCATCTCAAATCAGGAATCATATCTTAAGACTAAGGAGTCTCTTGTTCATCGTATCAATATAGTAAAAGGCTTACTTGATAACTTATGCCAAGCTCGTGAAAATAGTGAAGACAGCGATGTCATGCTTTTACACAGGTTGGAAGAACTCCCATGCACTCTCACAGGTGAAGGTCATAAGTTCCTTTCAGCAGATGAAATGATAAGCTCCTTTGAAAAGATGGTTTAACAAAAATTCAAAGATGAAGTACCCTCAGTACTTTCTATGGACAGCCTCTATGATCAGCATTCAACTTTTGAAAACCTGAAGGACAACCTTGACAAGCATGAGAAGGCGATAAACGCAGTGAAAGATGCATTTCTCCGGGCCCGCACTATCTCAGAAAATACAGCAAAGCTAGATGCATGTGAAATGGCAGCTATACAGGCCATGTATCAGAACTTTCTAAAGAAGAATGATGGAGGAAGCTGAAGTTCCTTTTTGAGACCTTAGTTTATTTTATTCTTGTATATGTAATTTGAATTTTGTTATGGATATATTCATGTGTAATTTTCCAAAATGTAATTACGTATGAGACAAAAGAAGTCATAAGTCAAATAGGACTCTTTTGTTTGAATAAGTCAAAGTAGTTAGGATTTTCCTATTTTTGCTCTCGGTTTCTCTTATAAATAAAGAGGACCCCCATTGTAATTATCATCTTTTAGTTATTGAAGCGAAACTCTACCAAATTGAAGAGCATTTTGAGACTTTGTATTCAAGTTGTAAATAATATTTTATCAAGTGAATAGAAAAGCAAGCGATCCTTCAATCTTTGCATTGGAATAACTTGTGGTGTATTGGAAATTGTTCTTATGTCCTTTTCCTTATACTATCTTATCTACTTGATCAAATTGTAGTGTGAGTGAATAATCTGGGAGATGTTCTAAAGCTGATTTTGGAGACTTTGTGCTACAACAATTATCTTTAGCTTGTGATTTTATGTTTTGAAGTAAAAGATATTGGAAAGGCTTTGAACTACTATTATCTTTTGTGATCATATATTTTGTCATAGTATTTGGTGAAGACTTTGAGCTGCACCTTATCCTACTTGGTTCTAAATTGTAAATCAGTAAAAGGAGCAATGATAGATTTTGTGCCTTCGTGAATTTCTTGGTTATTTTGATTTGTATTGTGAAAGTGCTATTTTATATTGTAAACATCATTTTTGAAAAAAAAGAAATGGATGACATGGTTTCACCCCAAAATTAGTTTTTAGTGTAAATAAGTTTGTAATAGTTAAAAGGGAACCTCCCCTTGCTGAGAGAAGAGATTTATCTCATTACACTGTGGTTGATATAACCATTTTGCCCTCAGTTAGTTGAAGACAAAATATTCACCCAACACATATATAAAATATACATAAAATATTTGCAATAACCTATCAACATGGTTAAAGAGGGTATAAGCACTATGGGAGAACCGGTAAGGGCACCCTTTACATTGACAGGTAAGGAGTGTTGATGTGTTTTTTATGCACATGCAAACTCAGAATAAAATACCAAGTATTCTATCCTTTCTTGAATAAAGTCTCTCAAAGGCTAACAATGTGATCCAATGAGACAACTCCAAGGTTCCCAATTCATATTTTGCAATGGATAGACTCAGTAGTTGATGTGATAATGCTGGTAATCACAAAGGGACTTACGCTGAATTGACTCCTTACTCGACTTAAATAGGTTACTCTTCTTCTTTATGAAATGGAACCTTACCCAAACCGACTATGAAAGAAAAGACAAAAGGATAAGGGTTAAGAGATCTATTCTAAGGACAATGAAATAATGAATCATGTCAAGATAGACAAATTCCTCATGAAACCAAACTCCGCTTCACCATGAGAACCAACAATTACACGAATTCGGTGCAATCGTCTAAGGTAAATCAAGGATTTTCATGTTGTAAACCTCCATCCAAACACCCACAGCTGGCGCAGCTTGAACAAGCATTCACAACCGAACTAAAGCAAATGAATGTTCAGGATAACTTTGCAAAATGACTTATCATCGACCAATAATGAAAAATATGAACCAAGAAGGAATTCATCAAATATCTTAACATATAAACATTACATCAATGAACTTCTAATCTATTAACTCAGCTACTTGGAAACACATCTCCATCATATTCGAGAATTAGAAACCATGCTAACATTCCACAATCACACAAATCACCATGATAGCAACAATGAGCTTGTATTAATTTTGGAAGTCTTTTTACAACAATTTCATGATCTCTTCAATGATTTCAAAGAGTCTCCTCTACTCTACTCCTATTCTAACAGCGTCTACTACTTCTATATTGATTCCTCCTGTACAAATGAGAGAAATGGGCCTTTTATAGGCTCAAAAATTACATGAACGGCCAAGATTGATTTTGAGAATGAATGGCCCAAATTGTGACAACAATGCATAACCGCCCAAAAGAGAGGCAATGAAGGCACATTTTCCAATGTGATAAGCATGAAACGGAATCTTTAGAGCATCATCCACATGGGCGCCCTCCTTGGCCTTTTCTTGATGTACATGTATTGAACTTGGACGGATGATGTGGCAAAATATGATTGATCCACAATGCGCACATGCCTCCTCAGCAACTTCTCAAGCAAACTAGTTTGATTCTCTCTGTGTTCACACTGCTTGGAATACTTTCCCAAATTTTATCATTTTCCTGGAATAGTCTTTGAACTTGAATTTTCACCTCTGGAACTTAGTTGCTTTCAAACTTGAAAACTTGGGAAACTTAGAATTTCTTGATGTAATTGATGAATTGCTTGATGATTGACCCGTTTCTCTTCTCATGATGTCCTTGTGCTTGTGTAGGATTCAACTCTGGATGGTGCAAGAAGTAGAAGATGTCTTTGTCCGTGACTTATTGGAGTGGATTACATTATGTTCTCTATCTCTGTCTGGTGCATGAAACGAGTGACCCTAGATTCTTGAACTCTTGGACATGCGCTTCTCGACGATGAAGTGATGAGTCTTGATGTCGTGCAGTGGACCTCCTCTGATGATGACCTTGGATACGCATGCGACGCTTTCGGTGGTATCTTCTCCTTCTTTGTGATCTTGAGCAACACTCTTCCAAGCTCTGAATGTTCCCGGTGCAAGCTTTGTCATTCTCCTTTTTGGATCCTCCATCACCTACCACAAGGAAAACAATTGTCAATTTCAAAGATATTGATCATCAACAACCTTTCATTAGGATTCTTCTAACATTTCACTTTCAAATACCTTGCAAAAGTCTTGGGTTAGATCTTACTTGTTCTATACAACGAAGAATGCTTTGTTTTCATGTTCTAAAACTTGTCTTTTATCCCCTTCTAGTCGACTTGGTAGTTTGACAAGGTTTGAGCGCATTTGAGGCATGTTAAATAAGTTTCTTCTTTGCTAGGCGGATTTTGTTGGGAATTAAGGTGTCTCAACCTTTGCAAATTCCTAATGTTGTATTTATTTATCCCATGTTGAGTTGGCATAGTCAGCACCTTGTGTATATGCAACAGGATAAATTTTGGTGACTTTGGCAGCCGCGGTTTCCCCCTTGAATAATTAACGGAGGTTTGGGAGCAGTGCCCCCAAGATAGGGTCAAGGGGCGTAGCCCCTTGCGGGGTCAAGGGGCAGCGCCCCTGGTGCACTCCCTGTCGCAGTACAGGGTGGGGTCGAGGGGCAGCACCCTTGTGGGGGCTCGGGGGCAACGCCCCCAAAATCTCAACCATTTTTTAATTAATGACAAGTGTCAGTGAGCATCTTTGCACGAGAGAAAGGCATCTTTGGGCGGTCAAGGGAGGTTATGACATGTAAGAGGAATATGATATTTTTAGTCAGTGTATGACGGATTCTCTGACAGATGTAAGGTGCGTAAGAGCATCTGTCGTAACCTATCTTGGGACCAAGCGCCCACTTCGGGATGGGATGTTGGACAAGTGTCCTTAGGCGTGGGTTTTGGGGCATGAGTCCAAGATGGACACCCATCTCTAGAAGGTTCCATATTTCCCTTGTAAACTCTATATAAACAGGTGCTTGTGTAGTGCGCCTCACCTTGTCGTCTGTCGGATTGATGATTGCTTCGTAGGATTCAACATTATGACAGTATCTTAGATCATTCGATGATGGATTCTTTGTTATTTTGTTAATTGACTATGGACCTAATCGTTATGATAACAGTTGTTGATGTTGGATTCTGTTATTTTATGCTAGATGCTGTAGATGCTTTGATGTTGTTTGCTATATTGGATTGTAAGATAATTGATTGTTTTATGTTGTTGATGAGTAACCAAAAATGTTGTTCAATATAGTTATTTGTTTATACATGAACGTGAATGGAACAGTGTCGTATTGCTCGCACTCGAGTACCCTACCACACTGCAATTTCCATTCACAAATGACTGCATCTAGATATATATCTTGTTATGTTTGACCGTGCGGTTACTGCAGGATGCAGGTACTAGGCACCGACTCCACCTGATTTACCAAGTCTGAACGTGCCTTCGCCAATGGAATGGTTGTATGGAGTTAACGTGGTGTCCCTTGTCATTGTTGTCTAGTTATCAGTTTACCTTTGTGGTCATTGTCTATCGTTTGATCATGACTTGCAAACAGGTAATGTTACACCTTGAAGTCTAACTAGGTCAGAAGGTGTTTATGTGTGTAAGGAAGAGTTGTGCATTAAATAGAATTATTATACGGAAAATATAATGTCGATAATTGAGCATAATGGTTAATGTCGATAATTGTTAATAATTGTTGTAAATAAATTAGTTGTAAGTTAAATTGTAAGATTTAATTAATAAAATAAAATTATTTTAGAGTTGTAAAGTTTAAGTAGTTGCAATGATTTAATTTAATTAACTAATATAAACCCTAAATGTTGAATAACGAATTAACGGATCCGAGAAGGGGAGGGTTTTAGAAAAGAGGGAGAGGAAGGATTGCAGGGGGAGCAAAGAAGAAGACGGGGGAAGAAGCTTGGACTTTCGCAGTTGGAACAGAATTGTTGAGACAACATCGCAGTCAAGTTCCATTAAAAGTTTAATTTCTTTCCTCTGATTCTTTTTTTGAATCTGTACATATTGGTGTAATTGCTTCTTTAATTGCAAACGGATTTCTTTTGGTTGAGTTGTTTTCTGCCTGAACATTCTGTCACTTCTGCAATTTTCATCCTCCCTCAGCCACTAAACATATAAACATCAAATAGCAAACTCCTACTCTGCACTGCAACCTTATAACAATTTCTGTGCAAGCGATTTGCTAGGTGATTTCGTTATGCTTCAGGCAATACGATGGGTGCTAGTCCTCATGCAAATCCGGTAGTCTTCTGAGTTAATCTTGTGGTTTTGATGCACATATTTACTTATGATTCAATGTCTTAGAGCCTTGGAATGCCATCTTTCAAGTAGGTTACACATTGACTGCAGCAACATACCCAAGGGAATTGTGCGATCTGAAAGAAGGCCATGGATTGTTTTACCCTTTAACAGAAAGGAAAATGGATTGGACACCCATGAATTTATGCTTGCTTGTATATATAAGATTGCAGATGAATGTTTAGTATTGAATGTTGAAGAACTTGAATTTTATGAATTGATTCTGTACCTCCTTTTAGCACCTCACGAATCAAACCTACAGAGTTCTATAAGAGCCAACGATCTCACCAATTGAACTTAGAACCCTTCGGCATGCTATTTTAATGAGCCAACTGTGTAAATTTCTGTCAGAAGTTAATCTTGAAAGGGAGGCAAATTTACCATATATTGTATTTGTATTCACATTGCTTATAAATTGCAATTAATCCATTTACAGAGACGTCTGGGCGCTCTAACTAGATTGGACGCACTTCTATTCAGTTCAACATTTTTTTAACAATCCTGATAACCAGCGATCATGTCATAACATTAGAATCACCATACGATTGCATCTCAAGTAGTTTCTCTATAGAATTTAGTTTGACAACCACAGAACGCCTTATGGAAAGTTTTTTTAGTCTTTGCAACAAATCCATTTTGCTTATACCCTGCAATCGTTCCATTCCTCTGGAGAGCTGTTCTTAGCTGTGCACACAATTTGATGGGGTTCAAACATGCAGTTTGCACCCTACTTCAGCTCAATGGTGTTTAAAACCAGTCCTCATACAACCAGCGCAGACTTACCAAATATCTCAATGTTAAGTTCAACATTTTTCTTAAAAACAATCCATACAACCTGTGCAAACTTAACAGGGTTCTCAATTATAAGATTAAACGCTGCCTCTGGAAGGTCAACGCAGCCAAGGAGGATCGACCTTGCTTACACTACGATCAGCTGCTTGTAATATGCAAAAAGAATTTGTAATCTGTTAATTACTGTTAGGTATAAACTCCCACCATCATTTAAATCTGCAGTCACACCTTCTTGTTTGAAGATCTGCACAACAGTTGGAAGCTTTAGCAAGACACTGGGTTCTCAAAGAACGTCCTTGGAAACCATAAAAGCTTAGTCACCAGACCTTTTGCCTTCGTTTTTTGTGATCATTGCCTTTCGTTAGAGAGAGAAAACTGTTTATGTGGATGCCGTCAATTTTATTAAATTTGCAATTTGAGGGACGCTGCCAGAAGTTGTTAGACTAAACAAATATCTTCCATTTCAATGGTAAAACAGTCAATAACAATTTTGCACCTCATTTACAATTCATACAAGTTGTTCACGATTCCATAGGATTTTCCTACAAGACAGTAGACTACAACAGCTGAAACAATTTTAGTGGAAACATCTGCATGAACGCCATGGGAACAAAAGGTAATATTTGCAACTATCAAGTGTTGACGGCTTGGGAAATGGCCAGTCCCGATCTTCTTCTTGACAGAACTAATCACTCTTGATAACATCCTTTCAGAGACATCGTTACAACGAAGAAATGCAAGCATATTAAACTATCTTATCTGGTCGAGGTTAATGGAATATCTAGAAAGAAAGGTAATATAGATTGTATTGATAGGATAATGCAAATATCGTAAGGGTAAGTAGGTATTAAATATTATAACTGAATTGAGTGGTTCTTTTAAGAATGAGTTGTTGTAATTATTTAGTTAATCATGTAATTTATTTAGATAATTAGTTGTAATGTATAATTGTTGCATTTAATTTAAAATCATTTGGTTTGGAAAAAGAGTTAATCCACTGTTGATTTTATTAGTATTAACTCTAGAACTTAAATTGAACTGTATGGGTTAAGTGTTTCTATTGTCGCAAAGAGTCGAATTGTGAGTGGTCAAACTCTAACTCCAGAGGCTTAGTATGTCGTAGTTGAGTACATGCAACATGTGGATAGGTGTTTTAATATTGTGATGTTATAACGATCATGTGATTTTAGTTAGTACGAAGTATAATGAAGTATTGTATACGTTGGTAATGTGTTTTGTAAAGTAATATTCTCTGGATGAGATATCAAACCACTTGTGATTATAATGTATCCGTTTTGTCGTAATTGTCGTATGGAGAGACTTGGAATCTGTAAAAGAGTAAAGTATTGTAACGCTATAGGCATTGTTTAACAATTGGTGTTATGATTCTATTTGGAATGCAAGAGGGTCTATACCTTGCAGTGAACATGTTTGTGTACTGTATAATGCCCTGTATGATGGTTAAGGTTTACTAGGTGTTAGGAAGGAGGGTGGCTTTCAATGTGGGGCTGGCGCCCAAAGTGGCCGCCAGGGTAACCCGTTGAAAGTAGATTAATCAAGTGATAACATAAAATGAACTAGGGGGAAAGGGTAGATTTTACACTAACAAGATTAATGGATTTCCTCACCCAGGCCTATAGTGCTCGTTTAGACTAAGGATGGGTTGAGAAGGCCTGGTCGGCATGATTGACTTCCTTGTCCTCACGAAAGGAAGGTCG
This sequence comes from Cunninghamia lanceolata, assembly GCA_027924645.1. Taxonomy (NCBI): domain Eukaryota; kingdom Viridiplantae; phylum Streptophyta; class Pinopsida; order Cupressales; family Cupressaceae; genus Cunninghamia; species Cunninghamia lanceolata. The sequence goes on from BSBN01000793.1 coordinate 5,284,213, forward strand.
ATTCCGCATGTGTCACCCTATGGGGTCGGCGCCTAGTGAGAGGCTGCCAGGGTAACCATAGATGGGGGCCGGTGTCTAGTGAGAGACTGCCAGGGTAACCCATGCTAGGACCGTGCGATGACACTCTCCCTACTACAACCTAGCATTCCTTGTATGGTCTCTCCACATGTGTTATGTGTTGCCTCTGGAAGTTGTGTCGTGTTGTGTTGTGTTGTTTATGTTATTGTCATGTGTTGTATTAGAGTTTGGTCATCCTTGTTCATGTTAGTCTTTTGTCTACCTAACTGTTGTTGTTGTTTGGGACCTCATGTTAACTCCTAGCTCGGGGGGTGGACCTTAGGGTTCCACATGGTCGGGTGGAAGAGCTTTCTTATCCATTGGTTATCCCTTGTCCAAGTTCATGTGCAGAAAAAATTTATCTCAGTTCTCAGACAATTGTTCTTGTACCAGTTGAGGAAGATGAATGTGTATAATCTTGTACCAGGCTTGTGTATCAGAACATTCATAATGTATGTAATTTTGATGTAGTTAGAAGATGGCATTGTAGATAATGTAATGATGTACTTATGTGTAAGGAAAACATTATAATTATGTATTTGATCATGTAGATTATATTATTTGATGTCATGCAATGAATATGAATATGTTATTCAAATTGTGCATTAGATTTAGATTGAGTTATTGATGTCAATAGTGTATGTTGAATTATGTTAGTTGATTTGTAAGTAATGCAACTTTGAAAACCTTATAGAACATGTTGTAAGTTTAAATGGTATAATTAGTTATATTAACATTACTTTGATATTTTATTCACTTTAAAAAAAAAAATTCCTGTTTCATATAGCGTAAATGTGAATTTCTCTAAGGTGTTCATGGCGGGGCGTTACATCTGGTATCAGAGCCAAGTTTCTAACACTGGGTACTCTGGGTGTGAATAAGTCCATTATGTTGTCTTGGATTCTATAGAGTATGTTTTCTCTTTTGGCATCCTCGCCTAGCAACTTTAGATTTATCCTTTGGTGGTATAGTGTAGGAAGATGCCTAGAGGTCGAGGTCGAGGCCGTGGGCGGGGAAGGGGATGTGGAAGAGGTGGTGATGATAGTCCTCCTAGTTCCCCTCGTGAGAGTGCTTAGGAAGGAGGGAGTGAGAATGTAGAGAATCAGGGTCAGCTAGAGGATGCTCAGCTACGTCAGCTTCTTGAGGAGGTCCTTGCTCGTCTAGGTCCTAGGCAGGAGATTGATCAGTCAGAAGTGAGAGAAAGAGAACGATCTCCTAGAAGGAGAGAAATCATAGCTGAACAAGAAGCTATTCTTGCAGGCCACATGCGAGACCTTATGAGAGCCCGTCCTCCTACTTTCGATGGTTCTGGTAGCGGTATGGAAGAAGAGACATGGCTAATTGATTTGGAGAGGTGTTTTGCTATGCATCCATATGGTAGCAACACTAAGGCAAGATGTGCCATCATGCATCTCAGAGATTTTGCCTCTACATGGTGGCGACTAGAGGAACAGAAGTTGCATCTAGATATTGGCATAGTATCTTGGGAACTATTTCTAGAAAGGTTCAGAGTTTGATTTCTGTCAAACCATTGGAGGCAACGTCGAGCGGACGAGTTCCATGGGTTGAGGCAGATGGCCATGACAGTGGAACAGTATGAGCGCAGGTTCTATGAGCTCAAGCAGTATGCAGGCATAGGGAATGACGAGGCCATGTTAGTCCAACATTTCATTAGAGGTCTAAATGCTCGAATCAGTGGAGGAGTCCGTGTCTTCGAGCCGAAGACCATGGAGGTGGCAGTCGAGAAGGCTTGACTGGTGGAGGATAATTTAACCATGGCCCTAGGGGGTCATATAGGTGTGCAAATTGGGAGTGCACCATCAGCAGGCTTTCGTGCTCGAGGTGGTCAACCTAAGGCAGCAAGCTCTTCTGGAGGCCATCATGTACCCGCTAAGGGTGAACAGCAGCAGTATTCTCAGTTAAAATCAAAGAATTCCCAACCTCAACAAGGTGGTGGTCCGCAGTTGGGGAAAAATCGTTATTGGCTGCGGGCCAAGAATTATCATCCCAACCAACCCGTTCAGAGTTCACAACCTGTAGTTAGTAGGGGAAGTTTTCAGCAGTCTAATGCATCCATAGGTAGCGGAGGTTTTGGCAGGAGAACAGGATGTTTCTCTTGCGGCCAGCAGGGCCATATTGCTAGGTAGTGTCCACAGAAGAACACTGCAAGATTTAGCCAAAGGCCGACAGTTTCAGAGCCGACAGTGGGTGATGCAGGGAGGTCTCATAGGGTGTTCGCAGTGGTTGATCACCGCCAGGTAGAGCATCAAGGGACAGTCTCGGAGACTGCAGGCAGAGGACAGGCAGCTTTCTTTGGAGCTCATGTGCGCTCTGCAGCATTGGGGGCTGACCCTCACAGGTAGGGGTCCAACGAGATCCTAAAGATGAAGTTTCAACTACCTGGGAAGATAATCCCGAATGCAAGAGTTATATCCATATTTGTTTGCAGGCTTCCAGGAGTAAGTCTGATCCTAGGGGGGAGGATGTAGTGCCCCTCACCTTGTCGTCTGTCGGATTGATGATTGCTTAGTAGGATTCAACATTATGACAGTATCTTAGATCATTCGATGATGGATTCTTTGTTATTTTGTTAATTGACTATGGACCTAATCGTTATGATAACAGTTGTTGATGTTGGATTCTGTTATTTTATGCTAGATGTTGTAGATGCTTTGATGTTATTTGCTATATTTGATTGTAAGATAATTGATTGTTTTATGTTGTTGATGAGTAACCAGAAATCTTGTTCAATATAGTTATTTGTTTATACATGAACGTGAATGGAACAGTGTCGTATTACTCGCACTCGAGTACCCTACCACACTGCGATTTCCATTCACAAATGACTGCATCTGGATATATATCTTGTTATGTTTGACCATGCGGTTGCTGCAGGATGCAGGTACTAGGCACCGACTCCCCCTAATTTACCAGGTCTGAGTGTGCCTTCGCCAATGGAATGGTTGTATGGAGTTAACGTGGGGTCCCTTGTCATTGTTGTCTAGTTGTTAGTTTACCTTTGTGGTCATTCTCTGTCATTTGATCATGACTTGCAAACAGGTAATGTTACACCTTGAAGTCTAACTAGGTCAGAAGGTGTTTATGTGTGTAAGGAAGAGTTGTGCATTAAATAGAATTATTGTACGGAAAATATAATGTCGATAATTAAGTGTAATGGTTAATGTCGATAATTGTTAATAATTGTTGTAAATAAATTAGTTGTAAGTTAAATTGTAAGATTTAATTAATAAAATAAAATTATTTTAGAGTTGTAAAGTTTAAGTAGTTGCAATGATTTAATTTAATTAACTAATATAAACCCTAAATGTTGAATAACGAATTAACGGATCCGAGAAGGGGAGGGTTTTAGAAAAGAGGGAGAGGAAGGATTGCAGGGGGAGCAGAGAAGAAGACGGCGGAAGAAGCTTGGACTACAGTGGTTGGAACGGAATTGTTGAGCCGACATCGCAGTCAGGTTCCATTAAAAGTTTAATTTCTTTCCTCTGATTCTTTTTTTGAATCTGTACATATTGGTGTGATTGCTTCTTTAATTGCAAACGGATTTCTTTTGGTTGAGTTGTTTTCTGCCTGAACATTCTGTCACTTCTGCAATTTTCATCCTCCCTCAGCCGCTAAACATATCAACATCAAATAGCAGACTCCTACTCCGCACTGCAACCTTATAACAGTTTCTGTGCAAGCGATTTGCTAGGTGATTTCGTTATGCTTCAGGCAATACGATGGGTGCTAGTCCTCATGCAAATCTGGTAGTCTTCTAACTTAATCTTGTGGTTTTGCTGCACATATTTACTTATGATTCAATGTCTTAGAGTCTTGGAATGCCATCTTTCAAGTAGGTTACACATTGACTGCAGCAGCATACCCAAGGGAATTGTGCGATCTGAAAGAAAGCCATGGATTGTTTTACCCTTTAACAGAAAGGAAAATGGATTGGACACCCATGAATTTATGCTTGCTTGTATATATAAGATTGCAGATGAATGTTTAGTATTGAATGTTGAAGAACTTGAATTTTATGAATTGATTCTGTACCTCCTTTTAGCACCTCACGAATCAAACCTACAGAGTTCTATAAGAGCCAGCGATCTCACCAATTGAACTTAGAACCCTTCGGCATGCTATTTTAATGAGCCAACTGTGTAAATTTCTGTCAGAAGTTAATCTTGAAAGGGAGGCGAATTTACCATATTTTGTATTTGTATTCACATTGCTTATAAATTGCAATTAATCCATTTATAGAGACGTCTGGGCGCTCTAACTAGATTGGACGCACTTCTATTTAGTTCAACATTTTTTTTAACAACCCTGATAACCAGCGATCATGTCATAACATTAGAATCACCATACGATTGCATCTCATGTAGTTTCTCTGCAGAATTTAGTTTGACAACCACAGAACGCCTTATGGAAAGTTTTTTTTTAGTCTTTGCAACAAATCCATTTTGCTTATACCCTGCAATCGTTCCATTCCTCTGGAGAGCTATTCTTAGCTGAGCACACAATTTGATGGGGTTCAAACATGCAGTTTGCACCCTAATTCATCTCAACGGTGTTTAAAACCAGTCCTCATACAACCAGCGCAGACTTACCAAATATCTCAATGTTAAGTTCAACATTTTTCTTAAAAACAATCCATACAACCTATGCAAACTTAACAGGTTTCTCAATGATAAGATTAAACGTTGCCTCTGAAAGGTCAATGCAGCCAAGGAGGATCAACCTTGCTTACACTACGATCAGCTGCTTGTAATATGCAAAAAGAATTTGTAATCTGTTAATTACTGTTAGGTATAAACTCCCACCATCGTTTAAATCTACAGTCACACCTTCTTGTTTGGAGATCTGCACAACAGTTGGAAGCTTTAGCAAGACGCTGGGTTCTCAAAGAACGTCCTTGGAAACCATAAAAACTTAGTCACCAAACCTTTTGCCTTCGTTTTTTGTGATCATTGCCTTTCATTAGAGAGAAAACTGTTTATGTGGATGCCGTCAATTTTATTAAATTTGCAATTTGAGGGACGCTGCCAGAAGTTGTTAGACTAAACAAATATCTTCCATTTCAATGGTAAAACAGTCAATAACAATTTTACACCTCATTTACAATTCATACAAGTTGTTCACGATTCCATAGGATTTTCCTACAAGACAGTAGACTACAACAGCTGAAACAATTTCAGTGGAAACATCTGCATGAATGCCATGGGAACAAAAGGTAATATTTGCAACTATCAAGTGTTGACGGCTTGGGAAATGGCCAGTCCCGATCTTCTTCTTGACAGAACTAATCACTCTTGATAACATCCTTTCAGAGACATCGTTACGACGAAGAAATGCAAGCATATTAAACTATCTTATCTGGTCGAGGTTAATGGAATATCTGGAAAGAAAGGTAATATAGATTGTATTGATAGGATAATGCGAATATCGTAAGGGTAAGTAGGTATTAAATATTATAATTGAATTGAGTGGTTCTTTTAAGAATGAGTTGTAATTATTTAGTTAATCATGTAATTTATTTAGATAATTAGTTGTAATGTATAATTGTTGCATTTAATTTAAAATCATTTGGTTTGGAAAAAGAGTTAATCCACTGTTGATTTTATTATTATTAACTCTAGAACTTAAATTGAACTGTATGGGTTAAGTGTTTCTGTTGTCGCAAAGAGTCGAATTGTGAGTGGTCAAACTCTAACTCCAGAGGCTTAGTATGTCGTAGTTGAGTACATGCGACATGTGGATAGGTGTTTTAATATTGTGATGTTATAACGATCATGTGATTTTAGTTAGTACGAAGTATAATGAAGTATTGTCTAGGTTGGTAATGTGTTTTGTAAAGTAATATTCTCTGGATGAGATATCAAACCACTTGTGATTATAATGTATCCATTTTGTCGTAATTGTCCTATGGAGAAACTTGGAATCTGTAAAAGAGTAAAGTATTGTAATGCTATAGGCATTGTTTAACAATTGGTGTTATGATTCTGTTTGGAATGCAAGAGGGTCTATACCTTGCAGTGAACATGTTTGTGTACTATATAATGCCCTGTATGATTGTTAAGGTTTACTAGGTGTTAGGAAGGAGGGTGGCTTTCAATGTGGGGCCGGCGCCCAAAGTGGCCACCAGGGTAACCCGTTGAAAGTAGATTAATCAAGTGATAACATAAAATGAACTAGGGGGAAAGGGTAGATTTTACACTAACAAGATTAATGGATTTCCTCACCCAGGCCTATAGTGCCCGTTTAGACTAAGGATGGGTTGAGAAGGCCTGGTCGGCATGATTGACTTCCTTGTCCTCACGAAAGGAAGGTCAATTCCGCATGTGTCACCCTATGGGGCCGGCACCTAATGAGAGGCTGCCAGGGTAACCATAGATGGGGGCCGGTGTCTAGTGAGAGACTGCCAGAGTAACCCATGCTAGGACCGTGCGATGACACTCTCCCTACTACAACCTAGCATTCCTTGTATGGTCTCTCCACATGTGTTACGTGTTGCTTCTGGAAGTTGTGTTGTGTTGTGTTGTGTTGTTTATTTTATTGTCATGTGTTGTATTGGAGTTTGGTCATCCTTGTTCATGTTAGTCTTTTGTCTACCTGACTGCTGTTGTTGTTTGGGACCTCATGTTAACTCCTAGCTCGGGGGGTGGACCTTAGGGTTCCACATGGTCGGGTGGAAGAGCTTTCTTATCCATTGGTTATCCCTTGTCGAAGTTCATGTGCAGAAAAGATTTATCTCAGTTCTCAGACAATTGTTCTTGTACCAGTTGAGGAAGATGAATGTGTATAATCTTGTACGAGGCTTGTGTATCAGAACATTCATAATGTATGTAATTTTGATGTAGTCAGAAGATGGCATTGTAGATAATGTAATGATGTACTTATGTGTAAGGAAAACATTACAATTATGTATTTGATCATGTAGATTATATTATTTGATGTCATGCAATGAATATGAATATGTTATTCAAATTGTGCATTAGATTTAGATTGAGTTATTGATGTCAGTAGTGTATGTTAAATTATGTTAGTTGATTTGTAAGTAATGCAACCTTGAAAACCTTAGAGAACATGTTGTAAGTTTAAATGGTATAATTAGTTATGTTAACATTACTTTGATATTTTATTCACTTTTAAAAAAAATATATATATATATACCTGTTTCATATAGCGTAAATGTGAATTTCTCTAAGGTGTTCATGGCGGGGTGTTACAGCTTGGATGGGAGATAGATAACTTTGGTACAAGTACTGTTATGCTGCCGGAATATCTCCAGATTCGACATTCGAAGACTCCTGAAAGAAAATTGGCTCTGAAACTGTATTGTAATCTGTTATTGTTTACTGTAATACATTTGAGCTGTGTTTTGGAGTGTGGGGTTTTTTACCCGTAAGGGTTTTCCCCACGTATATTTTGTCTCTCTCTCTTCTGTCTACTTTCTATGTGTATGGGTATTGCTGCTATATCTCTGTTAGATGTTCTATGTTGCTGTAGTTATAAGAATTAAATTGAATTTGCATCCATCTCTCCTCATTAGATTAGTGTAGGAAGCGATTTCCGCACACCGAGCTTCCTTTCAGATTTTAGGTGTGTCAAAGAAATTTCTTCATGATGAGCACATTTGAAGTATGTTAAAGCAATTTCTTGGTTGAGGGCGCATATGGCAATGGGTGAAGAAATTTTCCTTTGGCAGAGCACATTTGACAATGAGTAAAGAAATTTCACAAGGTAGAGCATATATGAGACAGGTTGGAGAAATTTTCTTGAGTGGGAGCGCATTTGATTTGTGTTGGAGAAATTTCCTTGTGATGAGCGCATTCCTTGAGTGATGAAAAAATTTCTCCATGCTGGGCGCATTCTATGAAAGTCGAAGAAATTTCTCCATGTTGGGCGCATTCCATGAAAGTAGAAGAAATTTTCCCAGAGGAAATTTCCTCAAGGAAGGCGGGTTGCGCTCATGGAGAAGAAATTTCCATACTTAGCCATTTTTCAGTGCCTGAAATCCAAGTATATTTCAAAATATATTTAAGTATATGTTTAATTTTGAAATATACTATCAGGATGTTTGAGATAGGTCTCGGATCCATGGGATTTAACATGTAGATTCTAGATTTTTGAGGATCCACCAGGTTTCAAACTTAGTCAGTTTTCAGGATTTCAGGACATCAGACTTAGTCAATTTTCAGTATCTCAGGGACATGATTAAGTATTCTCAATTGCTCCTTGATAAACTCACTTGAATCATTTCACGTTGCTCCGGAGAGGCTCATTCTTCATTTCATGGAAGAGACTAGGTCTGACAACACTTCTTAAGGACCCTACAAGCTCAAGATTGTGAAAAAAAGGTGGGTCCCCATTTGCAATGGGGCGATGTATGATTAGGTCACAACAAGGAGAACAACTAGTAGGGCACCCTATTGTCCTGTGAAAGGGAGAACCACTAAGGGCACCCAAGTGCAGAATCCTCCTTGATCTCCATGCTGAAAGTTTATTGACAAATTAAGGTTCACCAATCGAAGAAGAATGGTAAGGGGACTATTTGGAGGGAGAACCATTGACTGACAACACCCTGCCAAGCCTCCCAGCACCATTGGTGAGGGCACTGTTTGCAGGGAGAATTGTTGTCTTAAGACACCATGCCATTCCTCCCTGCATCATCCTCTTCTATGACTGAATTATGTAAACAAACTAAGTTAACTACATGATAATGAATATATAATCTCTCTATACTGGTATTGTCTATAAATCTAAATGCAATGAGATTTGTCTAACCCTAACAGTTAAAGATGCATATTTGTATTTTTGTATTTTGTATATGTTTTCTATGTTATGACTGCAGAACTCAAGTCCAAGAATTATACAGTTTGAAGATAATCTAAATGGTAATTTTAAAACCCTAAACCTAACTTGTGGCATTTGAATTTTCTAGGGCAAAATTAGGTAAGGGACACTACAAATGGTATCAGAGCATCCTTCCTTCCATCATGTAAATGATAGTTGATGCTACGTGTATTCAAGTGTATACTTCATGACTTAAAGTGTATTCAAGTGTATACTTCATGACTTGCGTGTATTCAAGTGTATACTTCATGACTTAAGTGTATTCAAGTGTATACTTCATGACTTACAAGTGTATATTTCATGACTTAAGTGTATTCAAGTGTATACTTCATGACTTACATGTATTCAAGTGTATACTTAATAACTTACAAGTGTATACTTCATGACTTACGTGTATTCAAGTGTATACTTCATGACTTACGTGTATGCTTGATGCCGCGTATCTTACGTGTATTACATGTACACTTCATGCTTCTTGTATTACATGTAATTATGCTTCGTGTATCACGTGTATGCTTCATGCTCGGTGTATTACGTGTATTTATGCATATATTCTGTGTCTTGCGGATACCTCATGTATCATGTATTTATGTGTATGCTTCATGCTTCACATGTATTTACATGTATACTACGTATATTACATATATCTATGTGTTTGCTTCATGTCTAATGTTTCTCCAACAAGATGTGTGTTTAAGATTACTTAATGCTTAGAAATTATGAAAATGTCAAACCTATTAAAGTGTTATTTGTCAAACGCTTCTTAGGTTGAGAAGCACTAACAAATTAACTTATGAAGAGTTGTAACTAGTGAAGTGAAAAAAAAAGTGTGAGTCCCTCAAACTTGAGATATAAAATGAGAGAACATTTCATTTGAGAGAGATATCCAAAATATCATTGAAGAATTCAATTGAGAATAGAACCCTAAGAGATTTTACCAATAAATTAAATTAGGTTCTCAAGAATAATGATGATGCGAGAAACAATGAAACCCCAAATACAAAAAGTGTGACCCTTCAAATAAAATATAAAAGGGAGTCATTTCCTTGTGAAGAAAGCATCAATAGGAAATAAATCCAACAATCAACTCAAAAGTAAAGTATTATTCTCGAAAAAGGCGGCTAAGAAGAGTTGTGACTCCAAAAAAATAGATATAAAGGATAGATCAATTCATTGACATAAGCAATCATCACTCATCTGAGCATCAAGGAAATCAAGCAGCCAAAATATTAAAAGTTCCCAAGGAAGGAACAATCAACCATAACCACTCAACATAGTTGAATCTAACAATATAATTTGATGTCCAGTTCTTAAATGAAAATCCATACATTACCACCACTAGTTGTCACGAAAACTTAGGCATAACTAAAGATACTAGATGGATTAAGGTTATCTTTAAAACTTTGAGATTTAGGTACATTGAGGTATCATCTTGACCTAGGATGGTCAATCTCTTAAAAGGCATAACAACATTTTGAGAGAATGTAATGAAGATGACTCAATTCTTTAGGAACCTACAAATGTGGACTCTTGAGAATCTAAGAGAAATGTTGGAAATCCATCATCAAGCTTCATAGAGGAGGAACATCATTAAAAATAAATCGTTCTATTACTTTAGAACAAGATCAAATGTACAATCAAGTGTTCTATCCCACACTCATTGAAACAATGGTGATACAATCCAATCCATACCACATATGATCTACCTTGTACCCTATAAAATTGATCTAGTGAACCTTGGACCAAATTCACTTCTATATGTAATATCTAGAGTAGATCGTTTCATCCAAGGGTCTTCTTCTCCTCAGTTCTTTTTCTTGAACAGTGCAACTCTTCATTCATGATTAAAAGATCAAGGACATCAATATTAGGCACATAAGTAACTTGGATAAAATTGATACACATCAAGTTATACCAAATTTGTTACATAAGTCTATTTTAAATTACATTATGGGCCATAACCCACAAGTTTTAGGATCATTTTCACCTCTTAATCTTTGGGGGAAAAAGTTAAGATTGCTGAACTAGATGGAATAAAACTCATCCTAGTATTAACATGGGAATGTCAAATATTTACAGGAGTGACAAGCTCCCATTGATATGGAAATCAGATGTTAATCTATAAATTCAAATTCTATGAAGTGTTCGTGAGTGATAACCGTTGCTATGAAGTCTAAGACTTTGGTACATCCAATAATTTATATATTTAGAAGGTTATAACATGTTATTAATGAGTCTATGACAAGATGATATATGTTGAAAAATGTTTGAACCAAATATTACAAACACCTATAAGATATTTTCAATTACACCCTCAAGCCATGTTTGAATGATTAATAAAATATACTTACTCCCAGTTGATGGTATAGGAAAAAAGGATACAAATTGTAGTAAAGGATATTATTATTCACAACACTCGTGTAACCTCTCATGACGGAAGATGCGACATTTCTTCTATCATTGTAGATTTCAACAAGGGGTAAAGAGGAATTTGTATCATTGCCTAGGATACTTGAGATGAGAGAAAACTTGTCTTAAATGACGGGTTGTATCAACTTCAAACTCTTGGTTTTGTTGTTAAGAGTTATTGAAGTACATGAGCCAAAACAATTGTCCTCATACTTTAGAGGATAGTATTGACCTTATTGATAGTCAAGTTGAGGCAAGTATACTAACAGCTACTCTCCAAAGACAGAATCAAACATAACCAAAATAATCATCACTTGGTATAAAAATTCCAATCCGTATCAAAGTTAATGACCTCACAAGAATACAAATCTACAGGGTTGATTTAGAATCTTGGTAATTTCAAGAATTTCTTAGTTTATGATTGCTTGACGACAAGCAATCTTGAGCATAGCAGACTATCATGCCCTCGAAATAGGAATACAAATCATAAATCAAACACTTACAAGATATGGCCAACTTCAAATGTATGGAAGCACTCTACTCATATGACAAAACTAAGAAGACTTTACCTTTAACATATATACAAGACAAGTGGAAGATGGTCGAGTTCATATGTATAAAGGAGTAGTGATTAACAGTAAATAAGAAGCCAGCAAATGAAATGGACAAAGAAGAATATATATGCTTGCTAGCCAACTTCCTTATTAATACTAATAGTTATCTGGTTGACCGCCTTTACCAAGGCCAACTCCCTTAATAGTTGAAGGCTCGTATATACACATAACCTCGCACAAGATCATTATGGAGAAGAACATGAATTAGTTATAAAGATCAGCAATTCATGAGGCACATCAGGAGTATTGAACACGTGTGTATTCAAGTGGTTCATCAGCAATTAATGGGTGCGATCATACAAACAAGAGGAGCTAATCCAGTTCCGGAATTCTCCATACATGATCTCTATCATCTGTAGGAGAGCAGAAGATAGCAATATTACAACTGGGCAACATCACATGGTATATATAAAAATACTCAGACTGTGTCACCCTAAATAACATCCAGATGTGTCATAAAGATTAGTCCTATGATTAATTGTAATTGCTAGAGGTCGAAGGCCACTATACCGAGGAAACTTGTTATCATCTTGCACATAGAACAAAAGATATTACGGTGGTCAGAATTGTGATTGTTGTGACTGTAATTCCTAACAGTGAAAGGTATTCTATTTCATTGCATTAGATGATATTGTTGTTCACTGAGCTGAAAGGACAAAAGTGGCAGCAATTCATATTATGCAAGGGAGTGCAATTAAGGGAAGATAACCAATTGTTAGTAAAGATAATAAAAAGACAAAAGAGTGCGATCACCTTAGAGATGCAATTCCTCCAAAAGACATCCATTTGCAAGAGTTATATTAAGAGACATAACCTTTGATCTATATAAAAAGGTGGTAGAAGTTGGTTTCAAGGGAAGGACACCAATCATCAAGCAATCATTAGATCAATGGATCACTAAATATAATTGCAGACATTCGATCTGTAGAAATATATCTATTTATACAATCATCTAGACTAATAAAGACAGCAAAGGGATTACATTGCAAACTTTGAACTGAACAAGAAGTTCAATAAGAATCATTATTGGATATACATGCAGAAATAGAATAAGGAATAGCACGTCAAATCATTATTGACTGTTAAGTATCTTACTTATTGCATATCACTATCATATATAAAATATACATAAAATATTTGCAATAACCTATCAACATGGTTAAAGAGGGTATAAGCACTATGGGAGAACCGCTAAGGGCACCCTTTACATTGACAGGTAGGGAGAACAGCTAGTAGGGCACCGTACTGTCCTGTGAAAGGGAGAACCGCTAAGGGCACCCAAGGGCAGAATCCTCCTCCTTGATCTCCATGCTAAAAGTTTATTGACAAATTAAGGTTCACTAGTCACAGAAGAATGGTAAGGGGACTGTTTGGAGGGAGAACGTTGATTGACAACACCCTTCCAAGCCTCCCAATATCATTGGTGAGGGGACTGTTTGGAGGGAGAATTGTTGTCTTAAGACACCCTGCCATGCCTCCCTGCATCATCCTCTCCTATTACTGAATTATGTAAATAAACTGAGTTAACTACATGATAATGAATATATAATCTCTCTATATTGGTATTGTCTATAAATTTGAATGCAATGAGATTTGTCCAACCCTAACAATTAAAGATGCATATTTGCATTTCTATAGTTTGTATATGTTTTCTATGTTATGACTGCAAAACTCAAGTCCAAGAATTATACAGTTTGAAGATAATCTAAATGGTAATTCTAAAACCCTAAACCTTACTTGTGGCATTTGAATTTTCTAGGGCAAAATTAGGTAAGGGACACTACAAATCATCCAGGAAATAGCATTATCTGATTCCTCCAAACAAGGAGAGAGGAGAGCAGAATCCTTTACTGCAACCTTGACCAAAGCCACTTCCCGCAAGGGAGAGTGTACCTATGAAAGTCAAAAGTCACACAAAATCAATAAACATAGCTAGAGAAGGGTTCCAAGACAATAAGCTACTGACTAGGTAGCAGCTAGAATCAATTTTGAAGAAAAACTCTCAGCAATAATTGAGGAAATTGGCAAATCCACACCACCCCGAAGGGAAACTACCTTAAGCACAAGATCTACAGCAAGGGAAACTGGAGAAGGAGGCTTGTCATCCTAAGAGTCAAAATCACAAATAGTCACGTAGTCGACAAGGGCATTTCACCACCACGTAGCTGGGTCTACCTTACAACGAGAAGGGCAATCAAAAGCCATGTGCCTGATGGCAAAGCATCATTTGCAGCAGAAGGGGAGACCCTCATAATTAAGCAATTGAGTCCAAGGCATATCCTCCACCATCAAAACATCCTCAAGAAGAGCCTTGGATGTATCAATATCTACTATAATGCAGACGAAAGTAGGGTGGCCCATGAAGATAGTGGTTGAATCAACCTTCAAAAAACGACCAATAGCATTTCCAATGGCCCCATGACAGGAATCTTCCTAGAACTGAAGAGGGAGATGGGGAAGTTTGACTCAAACTAGCCTTATATTGAGTGGTTCCAAAAGTGGGTTGAAAGAGGTAGATCATGGCTCGAGTGAAAGGGAATGCTCGCACCACATCCACAACCCTCAATCCAAAATCAAATCCCTATCATGTGTATATTCGAATGTCGCAATAAAAAACCCTAGTGTACGGGTACATCTCGATTTTCCCCTCAACAAGAGGTCGCCACAAGTCCAAATCCCACATGTGCAAGTCAGGGAAAGAGGGCCACAAGCCGATAAATCTACAAACCAAGCCATGATAAGCATAATAGTGTTCGTTTTCAATCACATCTTGACCACACACGATGACAAGGGAAGATTGAGCACAGTGGAAGGGCTGAATTTCGTCGCATGAAGGGCAAGATGGAGCCTCCCTCCCAACAATGGTTGCATAAGTTGAAGGGGTGCCACAAGCCAAACCCTTAGCAAGAGGAGAACTATCATTTGAAACCACCACACCACCAACCGAAGGCGAATGCCCATTAGTTGCAAGAGATCCTGCAATAGGAACGGCCCCAAACACAGCACAAGGAAGAATTGAACCACTGGAAGAACCCCCAATTTCAAAGGAGGGAGCAGGGAAGCCATTTCCCACACCCAAAACCTTCACTCTAGAAGTGCCTAGTAACAACTGTTTAGCAGAAAAGGGCATCTCAACCACAGGAAAACCCATGCCATAGCTGCCAAGAGAAGAGGGAATAGCATCTGCACCAAAGAGAGAAGAGGTAGGTGAAGCAGACGCAACAAGACCGCCCGCACCAGTGGCAGCAAATTCCTCTTGTGAATGCAAGGCAAGGGCACACACAATATGCAAGAGAGCTTCCATTTCCAAAGCTATGTTCAATGTTAGGTTTCCTATGAATATTAAGTTCAATACTATGATTCTTGACAATTTTGTTTGGGCTAATGGCTTTTTCATTCTTTAATATTAATGGCAAGAAAATCTTGTGCTAATCGATTCCCATGATGTACTTGCTAGTTTCAATACCAAATGAAATTTAAGTGTAGATGTCAAACAGTGGTCCCTTATCCTTAATGCCTATTAGTGTAATCGTCTTTAACCCTAGAAATCTTGTTTTAGATGGTGGTTGTTAATTAAAAAAATTGTTGTGGGTGTTTTATGTGAGTCTTGTTTGTCTTCCCCATTTTTGTAATTTGTGTAATGTTGGAAACATGTGAGCATTTTTTTTTTTTTTCATTTTTCCTAAGAATATTTGGTCGTTATTTCTTAGTGATATTTTGGGTTGGGATAATATAAGGGATTTTTCTTGGAAAGAGATTTCGTATGTCAATAATTTTAATGGGACTCTGAACATTTTTTAGTTGGTTTTAACCACTGAGATTTTATGGTTTTTATAAAACAAGAGAAATGATGAGAAATTCCACACCAAAAGGAGATAGCTTACGAAGTTTTCCAAAAGACTCATTTATTTTGATATTGTTTTGTAGATTATGATGATCCTTGAGATCCTAAAAGTCAAATTTATGAAGCTGTTGGATGAAGGATCTAGCATTGTCTTCAAGAAAGAAATTAAAAATGCTAATTTTTGGTCACACGATGTGAGAAACCCTAATGAGAAATTTGTGAAAGATCATATGGAGTTCTAGAAAGAATACATCAAAATTCATAAATATGATATTCTTGAGCAAATTGTGAATGGAGGTCAGCCTACTGATCTTGATATTACTAATCAAAATTATGACAAAATGGTTGACAACAATAAGAATCCTCTCCCTATCGGTGCCATGGACTTATATGTACTTGGAAAGTAACAATGTCAAATGTTGTTGGAACTGAACAATGTCTTTTGGTTACTTTGTATGTAATGGCTGATATAATGCTCTTGTAAGCAAGTTTTACTGGTATTTTTGTTGTACTGCTCAAGTTTGTTGTATAAGCCTTACCTCCGTACTTATTTTTGTTGTTCGTTAGGATCTTTATGAACTGTTTTGCTGCTGATGTGGTTTGTTTGACAAATATTATATCGTAACTTGCTTATTTTAGTAATCTATCATCAATTTCAAAATTGGGTATTCTCTACATCTCAATATTAATGATGAAACTAACACATTTGCCAAGGCAAAGTGCTGTTAAATGGACATGAAACTCATCGCAAAGAATCCCCATTTCATTGATGCTTACTATAATAAACAAACTTGTGTATATTATTACCTATGTTAGTCCACATGGCTCAAATATAGATGGGATGATAAACATATCTGATGCAGCAAATATGTGATGTGCTAGGGATGGAAATAGAATTGGTTTGCGATTCCTTTAAATTCTCGTTGCACATACATTCTTTCTTAATATCATATTTGCATGTAATTGGATTTTAAGTTTTCTTGAAGCTTAGGCTAGTTACTATTTGAACAAGCTAGACATGCTATTTCAAGCAACTAAATAGAGACTACTAACACAAAGTGTTACAGGTAAACAACATATAAAAACTTTCATAACATTTATTCAAGGTAATTTATGGTTAGTTGCAGCAGGGCCGCTCACAAACACTAACAGAAATTCAACAAAGATAATAATTTAGAAGTAACCTAGGACCGTGCATTTGCATCATGGTTGTAAGATCAAACCAAAAATTCATAATTATAGAACAGGTAAACATGTCTAGGCCTTCTCAAGATTTTGGATTTACATACTCTTAAACATATATTAGTCGTGATTGCTGTTCAATAAAGGAAGGTTTACTTATATAGGAGAGTGTCATATATTAAAACATACAAAGATGCCTCTATTACCCTTGCATAAGGACGTCCTGATTTCATCTCTGTTCTAAACCGAAAAAAGAACAAATTAAATTACTCACTAAAGAAGGCTTAGTTCTGATCTCTTTTACTAAAAGCATTTTGCTGCCTAGTTTTTTGAATGGATAAACGGTGGTTAAAAGCCCCCCAAATGTAAAATTTAGACTTCTTGCTATAAACAGTAAAGGATTCAGAATATTCGTAAAGTTTATTTGATAAGATATTACATTGCAATGCACATACAATATTTTGTTGATGTGATCTATTTATTACCTGAATATTTGGAAATAGGATGGATCCTAAAAGCACAAATTGGTCCCCACACTCCAAAGTTAGGTACATATCATTACAAATAAGATGAACACCTTTCTGCGGAACAATTCGAGTAATACATCCAATCTGTCAGACAACAGGCATGCAAAATTGACAAAAATCAGATGCATGAGAGCCATTGACCATAGCTCAATGAAAATGACCATGAATACAGAAATTTCGTAACATTCATGAAGGCACCTATAAACATACCATACAGACCACAGTCCATAATATCACCAAACATATACTTTCCATTCTAGTTATAGATAAGCCAACAAACTCTATTCCTGAAAGAGAAAAAAAGAAAAAAGAAAGACCACCTGTTATATTAATCCTGCCTTTTCTCTCAAAGATACCTCAAGAAACTGTCTCTTTCTTCAATTTTTGAATGCATTCTAGATCCCTGCAGGCAGCTTCTAAGTGCTCCTTATCAGAATTGGAGCCACAAGTATGGATTTCTGTAAGTACTCCTAATTTGTGTAGAGCCTCATCAACTTTTGCAACTCCTGGAGCAAGGAATGAGAAAATCATAAGACATTTTGAGCTAGCAAAAAACTTAAAAGAATACCTAACAATGCCAAGCAACATGGACAATTGTCCCAATTTCAATTACATGCATCTTGCCATGTTGCAAACAAGCAACACGTATCAGCCAAATCAGGGTCTGTTCTTTGTTTTTTTCCAATATAAAAAATTAGCCAAAGTACCCATGAAAATAATCACCAGCAAATCACAAAATTTAACATATTAAACAAAGCAAAAATTACATCTTTACTTCATAATGACTACACAAACATTAGGACATGCTATTGATATTTGTCACACATAGAACCAAGCAAAACAAGGGGTGCCAGGCAGCTTTAGTCCTTGCCAGAAATGCATTGCCAGTTTGGGGAAGTTGTTGATATTATTTGGTGAAGTGGAAGACATCATTTTATGAATTGTTTATTGTTATTTGTCATAGCTCACGAACATGCATGAGGGAATCTTTCTTGCTGTGCCACAGGGCATGTGCTTTTCATCTGTTAAACATAACTTTGAACATTCGTGGAGAGAAGGAAATTCAGGTGCTAACTATTTGTCAACATTTGCATGCAGAATAAACCACACTGGTCCCTATCTGATAAAGAGAACAAAACAAAACAGAAATCTCACAAGCCTCACACATGCAAAGCATTACAGAGCCTGACATGACAGCGAGCAGCATTCTCCTTTCCAAGGTCCATACCTAAATTGTTAGAGGTCTTGAGAAAGCCAAAGAGTGCATCAAAGTTGACTAAGAGGTTTGGTTGATTAAGCATCCCTTGCAGTATATACGTGGCTTGTATCTTGTAGTTACGTGTTATTTAAGGCCACAAATATAGAAATTTATTACAACATAATAGTCAATTTTATAACAATAGTTGCCTATAAGCTTTAAAGCAGTTCACTCTTCACCTTGTACATCATCTCACTCAAATTTTTCACTCTTATTTTACCTGTATTCTTTTAAACTCCAATTTCAAGAGTGAAGTTGATTTATGATCTCGTATGTAGAGCCAATTCAAAACAAGATCACAAGGAATTCAATCTGCATCTTGACAAGTCATTCTAATGATATTGAAGAGTTGGATCTCGACTTACAATAAACTGGATGCATCTTCTTGATTGTGGTTTCTCTACCAAAAACTTCGACTATTCAGTAAGTTTGTGGCTTTGATCAGGAATGCATTCTTCACTACATACTTTAATACAATTTGTTGAAAGGCTTGTGCTACAGTTTCTAATGGTATATGCATGGTAAAATGATATGCATAATTCGTCATGTATAATTTGTTCTTATACTGTATTTTTTGCATTTATGAATTTTTTCACAGGTAAAATGACAGATGCCTAAAAGATCTAGCCATCATAAAAAAATTGTTTCACAAGCAAGGGTGTCATCCATATTCCAGACATACTATAGGACCTGACCATACAGGCCTCCAAGCTTAACTGCATGCGGTCTTGACTTGCCTAGACCAACAACAAAATTCAATACAAATGCTACCAGGATACCATACTGTACATCTAAGTTCTTAACAAGTAACACAGTAAAAACTATAAAATGCATGACATTAATGCTCTGTCTCTCATCTGGGAATTGCAGGTAAAACCCACCAACCAATACAAGTTAATTGCAAACCCTTATCAGAATTGGTACAAGTTAAATGCTCTAGTGCAAGATTCTGAAGCTTTCAATAATTGAAACCTAGTCCTCAACAAAACTGCCAGAATGGAACTGAAATAGTGTGAGAGTTCAAAGATAATAAATACGAAAAACGAAATCCTTTACGACATCTAATATAATCTTTTTCCATAATACTGAATTGACAGGCACAAAGCATAATATTCCGTTGAGTAGAGATAAAGTGGCCTAGGAAAACTGTAAAGAGAACATTTAACATTTCAAATGATGCAAACACAATTATGTAAAATATAGTAATCAATGAAGCTCAATATTTCAAAATCCATTTTCAAATTATTGCATTTAACCAATATACAACAGTTCAGAACACTGACATTATTCATAAAGCCCACTTTGGTACCCCAAACACTTATTTTATTACTAAATTAGTCAAGTGATATACAAGGCCATTAATGAATACATTAAAAATTAATCATTGTCAAGTATAAGTCCCATGACTTTTCATGTCAACAGTCCATGCAACAAAGATATGGCATTATTTACTCCTTTATCTGATAAGATTAATACTTGCATACTATGTCACAAGGTTCGAATTTGAATTCGAGCTTCGCAATGATGAAATTCGGAATAAACTCAGCAAAGAAAAATTTGGAAAAAAAAATTCATGATTAAATTCGCTTTACATAAATTTGAATATATATATAACTTATAAATACACTACATTTTAAATAAAAATATAAATTAAAATATACTAATTTTAAATAAATACACTACATCTTAAATTAAAATTATACTACGTGCACTACATTTTAAATAAAAAAAATACTAATTTTATTTTAAAAATATAAAAATAAAAATATATTAAATAAAATATACATTACATTTTAACTTTAAAGTTTAAAAACAAAATAAAAAATCTAAATTTTATTAAAAAAACTTAAAATTAAAAAAACAAAATACAAATACGCTACATTTATTAAAATGGTATTAATTTTTTAATAAATACACTACATTTTAAATAAAAAATATAAATAAAAAATACTAATTTTATTTTAAAACTAATTTGATTTTAAAAATATAAAAATAAAAAATATATTAAATAAAATATACATTACATTTTAACTTTAATATTTAAAAAAGAAAACAAAAAATCTAAATTTTATTAAAAAAAACTTAAAATTAAAAAACAAAAAAAAAATTTAATTATTAGCCGATAGGCTTTTATATGTGAGCATTATAGTGCTCGGAATTGTCTGATGCCCTAAAAAGAATTCACGCCGAAAAATTTTCTAAACGTCGGTTTTCCTATCAGCATATTCCTTGAACCTCCTAAAAACTACAAAACACAATGAGACGAGTCGGGAGGAGACCATGAGAAAAATGGGCACGGGAGTCGAGAGGAGACTGTGGGAAAAACGGGCGCAAGGAAGAATAAATTCCATTGTTTTTATTAGACTCTGTATAAATCTGTTGTTTTAAAGTGAGCAGAAGAATAAAATGAAAGTTCAACCGCTACCATACGAATTCCATGCGAATTTCAACGATTTTATTAAACTTTGTATAAATCCACCGGATTTCGAATCTCGTGGCTGAAATTCAGCGTATACTGTGACTTAGCTTGCATATATAAACATAAAACGCATGCATACCAGAATGAGTAACAGATGTATAGCTTTATTCATATGAAGTTCTTACATAGAAGTAGACCAAGGAAGATCGGCCAAGTATCAGACTACTTTCCCTTACTATGAGAATCCTATTAAGACTACCTGACAGATGTCAAGCAAATCACAACTATCAACAACAACTAACAACTACCCACAAGCCGACAAAATATTAACAAAACATAAAACATTAATTATACAAACTACACCAACCCCCCGCCCCTAAAAAAGAAAAGTCGGACTCCTAGCTAACAAGGAGAGAACAAAACAACTTCAAGGAAAATTTTCCAAACTTGCAATAGCACTGTAGAGGAAAAGGGCACTGACTTTAGCCAAGATAGCAAATCATGACCCAAGTGTTCCACAACAAAGAACTAACGGAGGTACTTGGAATGTTGAGCTTCTAGTGCATCCAACTTAAAATTTTAATTGGTTTCTTCAGCTGGAAGTAGAAAGAAAAGTTTATTAATTGCACCTTGATCATCAGCATATCTAAAATGCAGGGCATTATGCAGAGAATGAACACACCAAAGGCCATATAATTTAAGGAACTGCTTAATGTTTATTGCCTAATTGACTAGGATAGAATCACATAGAGTAAACAGGATAACTTATACAGAAAACATGAAGGCTTCATAACAAATTCCCATGAAATATTCATAAGAGGATGATATCATTATATTTCCAGAATAATGCACTTACAAAATGTGTAGAGGAATGTCTTGCATCAATAATACGGTCCCAAATACAACAGCATGACTAACATATAAAGGTGGCCGATGGTTGCTCTAAACTGCCAACCGTTGCCAACTACTTACAACCGTCGGAAGGACAACTAACCTCGCCGACCAAACCAAAAGTAACTAACTACAACTAAGCTATATTTCAGATTTGGCAAGAATATTTCCAATTAACAGGCACAGAGTTGACCCCCAACACTAGTTATCACCCCTAGATAGATGGACAAACGGAAAGTGTGAACAAATGGCTTGAAAGATATTTAAGGAATTATGTTACGGGACAGCAAACAGCATGAATTAGGTGGCTTCATCTTGGAGAGTATTGCTACAACTCCACACATCACATGTCTATAGGGATGACTCCTTTCAAGGAATTATATGGTTATGATGCACTATCTTTTTGTGGATTTGATTCTCTTGGATAGCAGAATTCTAGGGGCTAAGGATTTGGTCCAGCAGAGCATAAATATTTTGAAGGATTTTGAAGGCATTCAAGGAAAATTTGCAATAAGCTCAAAATCACCAAAAGATGTATGTTGATTGCCACCATGTGGAGAGGCATTTTGAGGTGGGAGACTTGGTTTTTCTGAGGTTGCAACCTTATAGGCAATCTTCCCTCAACGGGAATGGTGCAGAGAAGCTTAAGCCACAATTTTATGGGCCTTACAAGATCATCTGGAAGATTGTAGAGGTGGCATATGAGCTGGAGTTACCCAAAAATAGCAGAATTCATAATATTTTTCATGTATCTTGCCTTAAGAAGGTGCTAGGACATGTTACTCCTTCCTTGGAGTTGCCCCCACTAGATGATGAAGGGAAATTGATTTTGGAGCCTGAAGAAATCATCGACATTGTAATGTCCCCAAATTTGGAAGCCCTAAATCTGCCCTAATATATCAATCTCAAAGGAAGTTTATAACTTGATTGGGTACCTGCAAAACAGAGTTAGAGAATATTTACAAGATAATATTATATGATACTCCCTATTGGAATAAATAAAGAGAACAAGGCAGGTAAGATTAGTGATACAACTACCTATTTAAGTTCTGCAATCAGATTAGTAACATCTATAATAAGGAACAAATATCATGTCAAATACATATTGAAATCTTTGGGTTTCTGATTCATTCTTTATGGAGCAAAATGGTTTGATAGGGTGCCCAAGAAACCCTCTACCCTAGGCCCAAGAGCAGGTGCCTTACCCCTCTTGGCCCCATGTGGCCTCTTGCCATCCATATGGGGTGGCGTGCCTAGTGAGGTGTCCCATCACCGTTCCCCTCATCAGAAACATTTTGTTTCCTCTTATGATTCAACTAATTATGAGGATGGAAGGTTGGAAATGCCACTACAGCAGGGTGTCCCAGAAATCACTCCATCTAAGCCCAAGAGCAGCTTCTCATGCCCCCTTGGCCCACATGTGGCAAGCCTCAGCCATCCACCATGGGGTGGCATACCTAGAGGATGATCCATTTCCTCATCATGGTGGTTTATCATAATCAGATCACATTATATTATAACAATTCAATAACACAGATTTTACATCATGTTTGGCAAGAATCTATAAATTCAGATATATGGACTTGCTATTATTACGAACAATAAACATTGAATTCTGCAACTATGTTGTGTATACAATAGCCTGCCCATTCCATAGATTATGTTATAAACATTACATAAAACATACCACTGTTTTGCTGGTCTTGGTGTTTGGCAAAGTTTGCTGGGTCTGTATTCTCTTCTTCTTGCTGCTGTTACTGCTCTTCAGGAGTTACTGATCCTTGAATACTGTTCGCTGGGATGATGCCTTCAAATGATTCAAACCTCTCATACTTATACCTCCTCAAATGATATGTGTTTTGGTGAATGGAGTGTCTTTTCATAGCATGCTGTCCTTTCAACTGTATTATACTCCATAACAAATCACAGCCCTTAGCCAAATCACTGCCTTGTCTTTTTTATTTATTTGTATCTAGTGAATTTTGTCTTATCTTCTTTTGTCCTTTCTGAGTTTTGTCTTTATTCCCTAATATATTATATTGAGTGCTGCATATGTAATTTGTTGTCCTAAATTGCATTGTTTAATCTTTAATTTAAACAAAGTCTTATCATCGGGTCATGACAGTCCTCCCCTCCTAAATTTCAAGCAACTTCAAATTAGGGTGATCAAATATCTCAGGCCCTTCCCAAGTCGCATCCTCAGTGAGCAGTCCTTTCCATTTGACAAGGTATTCTTCAATAGTCTTGTTTCTCAATCTTTTTTCTCACACATTAAGTATAATTTCGGATTCCAAGATCAGTTTGCCTTCATCTTCTAATGGTGGTAATTCCGGACATGGAGTGATGTGTTGCCCCAACACCTTTTTGAGGCGTGATACATGAAACACGTGAATTATGCTGTTTGTGGGAAGTTCCAATTCATAGGCCACCTCTCCTATCTTCCTCAATATTTTGTATGGCCCATAAAACCGGGGCTTAAGTTTCTTGGCTCCGCTGACTTTGATAGATGACTGTTTATGTAATGTCCCCTTTCTAGAGGTAACGCTTAAACCTAAATCTGCATTCAACATGATTCTCAAAGAGACATTAGTAGCGTTAAAAATCAATAAACTTAAGTGATAAGATCAAAGAAAATATATGTATTTCATTTTTATCCAAGGATTATTCATTTCCTTCTTTCATTCATGACTATTATGTAATACATTTTATAAGTACATTAGGACGAATATTAAATATAACTCAGATCCATACTCTCCCCTCTTATTATTCATCAAGGAATTAGGATCTTACATGGCTAGGGCGCATAGAGACCATCTCCGACCCAGCATCGGAAACCTATATCCCATCCCTTGGGATCTATTCACGCACCTCCGACCCAGCATCGGGAACTATGTCCCTAGCCCTTGGGATCGATACGAGATCGCTGACCCAACTTGAGAAACTAGGTCCCTAGCCCTTGGGGTCGATACGAGATTTATGATCGGATTTACACCCACCTTTCCCTATAATACCTATGATTCCTCATTGGATGAAATAATAAAGGTTACACAGATATGATCTTTATTTTAATATTCCCTTGTACTCATTATCATCATAAGGTATGAATTTAAAGATATTCATATTGCAAAATGAGATACTAATATCGGTGTCCTCTTATACGTTTGTTCATCATTGTTAGATCCTAAATATGAATACCAGCTCAATTAAGGATAAAGTAGATATTTCATTATAACTTCAATCATTCTCATAGATTCATATATTTGTGTAACACTAATGATGTGGTTGACATGTATGTAAATCTATTCTTAATTATGCCTATTTAAGTATCTATATATCTATTTATTAAATATGTGTGACACATATATCATACTAAATCCATATATTAAATATGTGTTACATACCTACCACAGTGCTGTTGCTTATCCT
Source organism: Cunninghamia lanceolata (assembly GCA_027924645.1). Classification (NCBI taxonomy): domain Eukaryota; kingdom Viridiplantae; phylum Streptophyta; class Pinopsida; order Cupressales; family Cupressaceae; genus Cunninghamia; species Cunninghamia lanceolata. The sequence continues at coordinate 5,309,696 of BSBN01000793.1, forward strand.
TATATCAGTCCTTCCCTTAATTGCTGATCTGTACTTTATTCTTGCAGATCTCTTTTATTGCCTAATATCTTATTGATGCCTTTACTTCTTCTTACCTTATTTTATTCCTTAACTTTCTGCACCATGTACGGCAGACTCTTTTAACTCCCTTGTTCTTTTTCCTGATTTCTTTTTTTCCCTTTTTTTATTCCCCCCTTTCTAAAAGTAGTGGGGCATTATTAATATTAGAGACTGCCCCTTTATGAGGGACACGGCCTTTTGAGGCAGCGATTCCTTTTAAAGGAATTCGCTTACTTAACTTGGTTGGCCCCCCCTTAAAATATTATTATCTTTATTAATATTATTATTAGTATTTATAATAATTATTATTATTTATTATTTATATATTATTACTATTGTTTATTATTATTATTATTATTATTATTATTATTATTAAAATAGTGCACATATATATATATATATATATATATATAATGGCAATATATTTATAATTTATAATTGGTATGTATATATATATATATATATGGTAGTGATATAATTGTCATATATATATATATATATATTTGATCGGGGAGTATAACAATGATTTCAATTTTTCACAATATGAATACTTGTATACATCGTATATGTAAAATATACACTTGGATATACATAAGTTATAATATATAATGTAATGCAAATATGGGAATATGACAGTTTATATGGTTGTAGTCTCAAAAAGACCATGTCTCCTATTTCGAACGTACGTTTGGTTCTCTTCCTATCGGCATATATCTTTTGCTGATTCTGGGCTTGGTGTAGGTTATCCTTAAGTGAATTCATGATGTCCACGTTCTACTATATGAAATCCTTGGCCGTACACGGCTCTCTGTTCGAATCAAATCACCAAAGAATGTGGCCTTGTACCCGTATAATGCTCGGAAAGGGCTCATCCCTATAGACATATGGTGTGTGGTATTGTAACAATATTCTCCCAAGTGTAACCATTTAATCCATCTGCCTTGTTGCCCTGTGACATAATTCCTCAGATACACTTCCAACCATTTGTTGATGATTTACGTTTGTCCGTCTATTTGCAGGTGATAATTGGTACTTGGGTTTAATTCTGTCCCCGCTAATCTGAACAACTCTTGCCAAAATATGCTAAGGAAACGGTTGTCTTGATCGCTTACAATATTTCGAGGGAGGCCGTGTAATCTGAAAACTTCCTTGAAGAATATTTCGGCTACTTGAGGAGCTCTAAAGTTTGTGGATATGGCCATAAAATGTGCATATTTAGTGAGACGATCTGCCACCACATAAATGCAATCTTTGCCTTGTACTTTAGGCAGTCCTGTTATAAAATCCATAGAGATGCTCTCCCACTTTTGGTTTGGAATGGGTAGTGGTTGAAGTAGTCCTGCGGGGAATGTATGTTCTTCTTTATTTCTTTGGCATATCATACACTCATTAGTATGTTTCAATACATCTCCCTTGAGTCCCTTCCATGTGAACCTTTCCCTAATTTGTTTGTGAGTTTTGAAGTACCCCTGGTGTCCAGATAATGGATTATCATGATAAATTTTCAAAATTTCCTTCTTTAATCGTGATTCCAGAGTGATGTAAATTCTATCCTTGTAGAGAATGAGGTCATCCATGATTCGGTATTTCTCATCTTGTACCGTCCCTTCTATTAGGTCACTTGAAAATTTGTCTTTTGCATATTTAGTAATTAGAGTCGTTCTCCACTCTGTGGATATTGCTGTTATTGAACCAAAGTGGGGTCTTCGTGATAGGGCATCGGCGACTACATTGTTTTTACCCTTCATATATTCAATGTCAAAATCGTATGCTTGTAGCTTACTCACCCATTTTTGTTCCCTGTCATTTAAATCCTTTTGGTTTAAGAAGAATCTAAGGCTGTTATGGTTTGTTTTCATGATAAACCTCCCGCAGATTAGGTATTGTCTAAACTTTGCAAGGGCATGCATAATGGCTAGCATTTCTTTGTCATAAACTGAGTATGTTTTTTCTATATCTTTGAGTTTCCTGCTTTCAAAAGCTATGGGGCGTTTGTCTTGCAGCAATACTGCCCCGATACCTTCTCCTGAAGCATCACAATATAATTCAAAGGGTGAATTGAAATCGGGTATTGCTAACACAGGACAGGTACTCATTACTTTAGTTTCTCAAATGTTGCTTGTGCCTTCTCATTCCAAGAGAATGCTCCCTTCTTAGTTAGGTCAGTAAGTGGTGCAGTTAGTTTTGAAAACCCTTTTACGAACCTTCTATAATAGATGCATAGCCCTAGGAACCCTCTGAGGTGGGTTAAGGTCTTGGGTTTTGGCCAGCTTCGGATTGCCTCAATCTTTTCCTCATCTACTCTTACCCCTTGAGCACTGATTTTGTGTCCCAAGTATAAAATTTCCTCCATGCCAAACTCACATTTGGGCAACTTGGCAAATAAAGAATGTTGCTCGAGTATGCTTAGCACTTCATCTATATGTTTCAAATGTTCTTCCCAGGTTCAGCTATAGATTAATGTCATCGAAGAAAACCAATAAGAACTTCCTTAGTTGTTTTCTAAAAATATGGTTCATGCAAGATTGGAAAGTGGCGGGTGCATTAGTTAACCGAAAAGGTAGGACAAGAAATTCGAAATGCCCAAAGTGGCATCTAAAAGCTGTTTTTGGTATATCTTCCTCTCTTAATCTGATTTGGTGGTAGCCTGATCTTAGGTCGATTTTCGAGAAATAGACTGCTTTGTGGAGTTCGTCAATAAGTTCATCAACTCTAGGAATAGGGTACCTATTCTTTATCGTTCTTTTGTTTAATGCCCTATGGTCGATACACAACCTTAGAGTACCATCTCTTTTCTTTGAGAATACAACAGATGAGGCGAAGGGACTGGAACTGGGTTGAATGTGCCCCATCTCTAATAACTCCTTGATGGTTTTTTCAATTTCTTCCTTATATTTATGAGGATGGCGATAGGGAGTGGTAATGACTGGTTTTGTTTCTTCTTCTAATTCAATAGAATGTTCAAAGCCCCTTTTTGGAGGAAGACCAGATTGTAAAAGACCTGCAATAGTTATATCAGCAAATGGATATGTTCTTAATTTGATGTTTGTGCCAAAACTTTATTTGAGTATTGCTAGTCTCCATTGCTAGTGTTATTTTCTTCATATTCATTTGGGTGTTGTTGAAATGCTTTATGTTATTTATATATGTCATGTGCAATGCAAAAACAATACATATAACAATCAGCAGCAAACCCAAAAAACAAAAAAAATCAGAACAGGGGTGTATGTTACAATGTAACCAAGGGTTTTTCCCAGTTTATCTTAGACAACTTCGAAGGCATAAAATTCTAGGATGGCCAATACACATACTTTTACAGAAGCTAAAGAAATGGATTAAGTACAAAAAAATTCCATTGATTCTTGATAATGGAACATTAGATGGAGGATAGGTTTTCATATTACTCCAGTATATCGGTTTCAGACATTTAGCCTATTGAATTGCTCTGAAGTTTGGACTTTACAATAACACACTATCCATTCTAATTTGAAAGCCCCTGGTTCCAATTTTATCTTCAAGACTTAACAAATTGGTGAGAAAATGAAGGTCACATCTAGGTTATCATTTATGTTGGATAGCGGAGGAAATGAATTTCTAAGAATGATGTGAGAAGGTTTTTGACAATTACTTTCAACATGGTGCTGACAAGACCAAAATGTTGCAAGCCATTCATCCAAATATTCTAAAGAAAGGTGTTTATCTCAATTTGCTTCCACCTGGTACCAGCCTCATACACAATCAGATGAACTCCAAATAAATAAGGACATGTAAGCCATGTTTCTCCAAGCTTCATGCATTTATGAGATGGCAAAAATCTCATGAAAATTAATTGTTTACAGTTTTTTTCTGGAAACTCTGTTACTTTAGGTCATGGATTGTGAAAATCTCATGTTCATTATCATTACAAATTTACAAGATCTGAAGTTCCAATAACAATGAAATCTATAGCATTATGCATTCAACATTCAATATCAACCATTGAAAAATGAAATCCAAAATTGACTAAAACACTGAAATATAAATTTGAAATTGTAAATATGAATATCTGATTGTTATGTTATCAATGGTCATGAAAATGAATGTGCCTTGACGTCTAGGGGACGTCTGGTCAGCACTCAAGTACCCCCTCTATAACATGAAACGTCCATGGGATACCAAAATATACTAAAATGTCCCCAGGAGATAAGAAAAATTTCAGCAACAATGGGGGACACGGGGAGTGTCCCATCTGCATCCCCAAAGTATTTAGGACAGCCACAGAGGGGAGAGGACGTGTCCCAAGGACACTACACCTAACTCAGTAGAAACACAAAATGTTTTTAAATATTAAATACAAAAATGTGATCTACAAGACAAAAGCTTTTGATCACAGTGTAATTTTATTGAAAATAGCCCTTTGTCAGGTAGGTTTGTTGTGTAATAACTCGAGTGGCCCCAATTTGATCACGCTTTATAAGGGAATGCATGGATATTATAAGAACAAGCACGGCAGATGGCATTGCAAGTGTTCTCATAACCTGAATTTTGCATATTGTCTGCCATATTTAACATAACAAAAAATATAAAAAAGACTTACAAAATGGAGACCTTAATTTTCCCTTCTCCAGTAGTTCCCTTAGATCCTTGTGTTGGGTGACAGATTTTCTTAATTAGAAATTATGTCACCAAATTTCAATGCACAAACACAGATCGATGTATCTAAGGTATTTTAGTGCCATAACATTCTTTAACTCAAAGACTAGGGTTTCCACAAGGCTTGCGATTTTGCAGAAAATGACCATAATGACCAAAACAAAAAAGCCACTCAATTTTCTTAAGAAGAATTGTAATGAAAATCTCTTCAGAGAAGTCATCGTATAACAAAAGGGTTCCATGGGACTTAGATCTCTTCAATCTCTAACATTGCATCCCAGTTTTTTTGTATCGCTGCTCTCGTTACATTCTCTATAAGATCGAACCCTCGTTTAACCTAAAAATTATAAATCAGAAACCACATGATCTTTCTTTGAAAACCCTTTTATCTAAAGAATTAAGGAAATAGTTCTGCATGTTAAAAAAAAAAATTGAAGGAAAGAGGCAATGTAGATATCTTGCATTGAAATAAATTTTGGCATATTTATTAAAAAGGCGGTAATGGGGTTTCAGTTTTCCTGTGGATTGCAGCAAACAATTTTTTAGTTTTTGTGCTTGAAAAGCAGAGAAGTGATGCAAATATCTTTCAAAAAAAAAAGATTTCCTCTGAAGGCGATTCTTTTGTTTTCTATTCGCACTCCCCTTCAGTTCACCTCAAATCTTCCAATTTGATATGCTCGCCTGAGTTATTTGCTTTCAACTGTTTTCCGTATTTGCTTTCAACCGTTTTCCGTTTCCTTTTCCTTTGAAAAAATATAAAATAGAAACCCTAGAGTATCCAGCGGGGGACATTTAAACCAAATGAGACTTTTTCTGACGCGATTTTTTTCCCAGCGTCGGTTAATAATAAATAATGATGCATAATATCATATGAAACGTCTGAATTAGAATTACCTTCATTATTGGATGTGGATCCCATGTGGCTGTGGACAAAGCTGAAGATGATATCTTCCCAGTGCTGAAAATAATGGCGGAAATGATGAAGACAGCCCACCAATTGATGCGATCTGGACAAATTTATAGATCATGTGGGCAAAATTTTATCAATCACTTTGCCCAAGCTGAAGTTTCAGAACTCACAATAAAGCAACAATTGGTGGGTTGTTTTCTTCGTTTCGGCGATTCTTGGAATGCTCGTATGGTTTGATGCAGACAACCCTCTGTTCCATTAGCACTCAGTTTTGAATGCCCTAACCCTGCAACCCAATATTTAAATTGGAAACTGAAACAAACAAAGCAGAATTTGAAGTAGGAAAACACTGTAAACATGTGCGTCCAGAGGAATAATACTGATATTCTTTTTTATTCAGATTAAAAAAAAGTTATACGGTCTATAACCCTCCCTCTACAAACAGCCCAGTCTAAGGCACCAGCAAAGAATTCCTGTTCTAATCTAACCCTCTAAAGCTCTATGCTAGCAAGCATTCTACAGTCAACATTTGTTTCCTTTTGGCGAAGCAAATGAAATGAAGCTTTCTAGAGTAGACATTTGGATACGGGTTTAGCAGCGGCGGGTTTCTGAAGACACGTTTCAAAAGCGACGGGTTTCTGCAGCACAGTTTCAGAGGGACAAGGCAATAAAATATCAGTGTTTGGTCAGCCACCCTCCGGGCGTCCTTAGGGAGGCGGACCCACAGCGCTTCACAACATACCCTATTTGAGGAAGAGAGGCTTCACAACATAACCTGTCTTTTGGTCAAGATTCATAGGAGAAGAGAAGACATCGAAAGGAGACTAAATAAGTCTAAGTGAGTTTGGCGCTTGGTCCCATAAACTGTTTGGTCTCATGGACATTATCAAAACTCATTCATTCATTCATTTTGTTCGATGTTTTCAATTTTCCAGTGCATGCAAAACAATCTTTATGCAACCATGTGTTCTGCATAATCATTAAACTGACGGGGGATTCAAAACCCTCGTTTAAACGAAGGGTTAGATCTCTTTGCAACACTTGCAAGGGATCATAGGGGTCGGTCACTGTCAAAACATAAGTTTCAAAAGTTCACAATCATTTGAAAACCCTAGGCCCAAGGAATCCTAGATCTGTTGACCTTGGGAAAATAGATGGAACCCAGCCACAGGGTCGTGGTTCTCTGGTTAAGGCGTTTTTAGAGGAAGAGGTTATTCCCTGAAATCAACTTCTCCAACTCTAAAAAACCCCTGTGTGGTCAGATCTTTACCTGCAGGTAGAAAATCAGTGATCTCTCTTGACAGGGTAAAAACAAGGGGAACCAGTTGTAACAGGTGAAAGGGTGGTTTTCATAAACCCTAAGCAGTATAGGGGGATTTTAAGGCGCAGGCAGATTCGAAGGTTGAGACACACGCAGAAGAAAAAACTCATCATGATCCTCCCTAAAACAACAAGAAACAATGCACCAGTCACAAATAAAGTGCAACAGTTAGTAGGAGAACAAGTAGGGCTAGGTGATAATAAAGGTAAAAAGAAAGGGGTTTCCTTGGCTCGAGAAGAATTTGAGAGCAAGCAAAACAAATCTAAAACTCTCACAACAAAGAAAGGGAAGAGAGGTGAAGGGTCTGATAGGTTCCAAAATGATAAAGGCCAATACAACCCCACATCCACACCTTTGTTGTGGTCTTCAAAACTCTGTGTAACCGAGCTCATGAACATGAAAAAGAAAATTGAAGTTGTCAAAGTAAATGAGTAGCATGAAGCAATTAAGTTGAAGGAAGTTCTAGAAGCCAGCTAGAACTTAGAGAAGGAAAATAGGTGGCTCAAAGAACAAGTTATAAACCTTCAAAACAGTATGGAAAGGGGACAGCAAGAGTTGCTCGCTTTAAAACATGAATTAAATGAACACAACAAACATAAAGAGTTCGTAGGCAAGGATAATAGATGATTCAACACAGTTAGAAGAAATTCAATCAACTTTGGCAAACATGGAGGTACGTGAAAACCAATTGAAAGACCAATTAAAAAAGGCCAAATCTTAGGCATATATAGTAAATGGGTCATCAAATAAAGAAATCATAGAGAAACAAATAAAGAGGCATATAAGAGGAAAAAGACAAACACAACAAAGTTGTAAACCTCATCATTAAAGGTTTGAAAGACTTTGGGGAGAAGAAGAGAACTGACATTCTAGCTAGGGACTTCTTTAAGGACAAGTTGAAATGGACAGGTTGTATTCAACAAGCAAACAAGATTGGTAAGAAAACAAAAGCCGAGGCAGGAATAGGCATGTTAGAATAGTCTTGAGAAACTTGGAAGACAAGAACGTGATCCTAAAAAATAAAGGGTTGCTTAGAGGCACTTGTATCTTTTTAGATGAAGACTTGACTTTTGCTTAGCAGGAAGAGAGAAGGAAGGAGTGGGAGAAAGTGAAAATAACAAGAGAGGCGGGAAAGTGGGCATGGTTGAAAAATGGAAAAGCTCAAATCAGCGAGCAATTTCCACAAGAAATACGGACTCGGAGCCCCACACAAATATCTACAATTGGTTAGTTGGAATTGTAGAGGTTACCCTTGGAGAAAGGGACCGGGGTTGGGGCCCATTGCAGAGGGGAAGGACATTATTATTATTACTAAAATGCATGAGCATGATGGGTGCAGAGTCCTAGATTTCAAAGGTTATAGAAAAATTTTAGTTTGGAACAAAGGGGTTGAAACTGGCAAAGGGCATGGAGGGGTCACAGTGCTAGTTTGGGAAATATGGAGGGGTATTGTAAAAGTGGAAAAAAAAGGACCCGAATAAGTAGTTCATATGGTTGAATATAACAGATAGGGAGGTCACAATTAGAGTGGTTGTGTGTTACTTTGCTCCAAAAAATTCAAAGTTCTACAAGAAGAGAAACCTTGATAACGAAGATCCTTTTGCGGCCTTCAAGAAAGATATTTCTGTCTTTAACACTATAAGAGACAATGTTAATAGGGGATTTTAATGCTAGGACAACAAACAATCGATGCCTACAACTGGGCAGCGAAGGTGGAGAGGACAGCAATCCCCTATGGTTAGAAGAGAATGGGGACCCGCTTTGGGAGAACTTCTAGTGATGGGAATGAGAGTGTGACTCATTTTGGTGCTAAACTTCTAGGTCTTTGCGGCTTATATAACATGGTTATATGTAATGGTATGAGGGCTTGGCCAAGGTCAGGTGGTATCACTTGTAAAACTTATAATGTGCAAAGTGTGGTGGACTACAGGATTTGCTCGTAGAGCTTTTTGTCCATGTTGTTGGAGTTCACCATTGGGAGTTGCCCTAGTGAGCTAAATTCAGATCATATGCCTCTCCAAGTTAAGGTTGGCTTTCTAGCAAACAACTAGCAAAGAGAACATGGCCAAAACACTCAAAGGAGGTCCACATACAAGGTAAAATCCTCGTGAGTCATGAAAATCGGGAACTCTTTGTTGTTGCCCTTTATCAACACCTTCAGATGGCAAAAAGCAACATAGAGGGAAAAGAAAACAATGAAACTAGTGAGTGTATTGGCAACAATATGTTGATCCCTTTAATCCACAAAGCTTTAAAGGTTTGCAAGAGATCTCAGCCTAAGAAGGGGGTCTCAAACACTTTCCCAGCTAATCCTTTGTATGATGAAGAGTGAAAAGCTGCAAAAAGATCCCTCAACAAGAAGAAGACTAACAATGATAGCAAGAAAAAATATGAGTAGCTAATAAAGTCCAAAAAAGAAAGCTATGTGATATCAAGGAGGAAATAATTAATATCTTTGGGTAAACACATCCCTAAAGGCTTTTGGAGAGAGTTGCAACAAAAGATAAAACAAATAGAAAATAATATCACATGTGGGTGCCCAATGGTTAGAGTATGCAAAGCTCCTTTATGAGCGGACACAAGTGAAAGATAGTCCTCCCATAATTAACACGGCAGTCAAGCTTTTCACGGTGGAAGATATCAAGTAGGGGATAAAGAAATTAGCTTGCGGTAAAGTGCAAGACATTGATGGGCTACAAGCTGAATTTTTTAAGTGGGGAGCTGATCTCCTTGCTCCACACATCACGCGTAACTTTAACGTCACACAAGTTGGTTTCCCGGCCTAGTGGACAACTAGTATCGTTATTCCTCTTTTTAAAACTGGGGACATCAATAACCCCTCTAATTATCGCACTATTATGGTCAATCCTCTTCTTGGAAAACTCTTCGGGAGCATGATAGAGTGCAAAATCAGTAGCTGGGCTGAAAAAGAGGGAAAAAAAATTTAGCAAAAGGGCAAGTTGGATTTAGACCTAAGCACTCTACCATTGATCATTGCATGACTCTTAGGCACTTCATTGAGAAAGTTTGGGACACCCAAGGGGGAGAAACTTTATGTTGCTTTGTTGATTTTAAAAAAGCCTTTAATACGGTTCCTAGGGACAAACTTTGGAGAAGGATGGAGGAGCTTGAGATTCCAGATGTTTATTGTGCGGTAGTGCATAAGCTTTATGAGCAAGTCAAGGCTAAAATTAGAACTAGAGAGGGTATGTCTGAGTGCTAGCAGTGACATTGGAGTTAAGCAAGGGTGCCCCCTTTCTCCCACCTTGTTTGGTTTATATATTGAAAACTTGAAGAGTGGTTAAACAAAACCAACGGGGAAGGCATTCAATTTCCTTGTTATGTGGTGAAGTTACTTTTGTATGCTGATGATCTCATTTTAATGGCCAATGGTTTGAAGGCACATTTAAAGACTTTAGAGCTCTTTTGCCAAGAGGTTGGGATGCAAGTGAATACTAGCAAGACCAAGGTCGTGATCTTCTTGCTAAAAAGGAATAAACAACAAGTTAATTTATTTTTTGAAGGTAACACGTTGGAGATAGTGGAAGAACACAAGTACCTAGGAATTGATTTTCACAATAGGCTTAGCTGGGAGACTTGTAGAGTGAAAATGATTCTTGGTAAGAGGAGAGCCTCTTACTTGCTTCAAAACAGGTGTAGGAAAGTGGAACTTTGGGATTGGAAAACCAAGAAAACCCTTTTTGGTTTGTTGGTCACTGTACACTCAAAAACACAACTCGGTGCCCTGGGGCGGTCGAGTCAGCTTTGGTGCACACATAGAGCCTCACTCATTGCCACGAGGCAAACCTCCATGTCACTCTCGCTCTCGTGGAAGTAGCCAGTCGAGAGGAGGCAAGACACGGGGGCAGTCTAGCTCGTTTGAGAGCTGGACTTCGTGGAGAGTGGTCGGCCAATCCTAGGGCCTTTGTTGTACATTTGTTTGGATGTGATGTTTTGTGACCATTGTAAAAATAACTATATGACCCGAAGGGTCACTAGTCACTGTTCTTCTATTTAGGTTTCTAAGGTTCCAACGCTGTGTGAGTTGACTGTTGTTTTTGTTGATGTTCCTTTCACGTTGGCATTGTTGTTCGCACTGTTGGATGATTTGCTTGTTGTATTTGAAGTTCTCTGAACCTTTCTTCTTGTTGTTGAATTACTTGTTGATCATATTGTTGTCTAGGGTGGATCTCCTCTATCTCGTTGAGGATTGCCCTAACCCACTCACGTTTAAGTCCAGGGCACATTCGTGAGCCTAAATAAGAAAGAGATGGTTAAAGCTAACCTTAACTTAACCTAGGGTTTCGACCAAGGGTTTGTGTGACATAAGGTTTGATTTTGTTTGACCTTGTGTTGACCTTGTGATGAAATCAAGGGTTCATAAATCTTTTACGCTGCTAATGTTTTTGTTCCTTCCAATTTTTGTATGCATGCAAGCCTATATAAGTACAAAACAGTTTTTTGTGCTTTTTTCTATTTATAGAAATGAAAGTGCTTTTTTTTATTATAGGAATTAGAAAATGTATGCAAACTAGTATGAGATTACCTAATGCAATTGAATCTATGTTTTTAGTTTGATTTTCTGAATAAGTGGAACAATTTACTCTAGGAAAGGGAAATTGCTTTTAAATGAATCTAATCTATGAACTTTTGAAAGCAAACTACTTTAACAATGCAAATCTACTTAGCCTATCAAGGAAAAAGCAACATACATTTACTATTCCCCATAGCAAAGTTTGATTATCTAATTACTATGAAATAAAAAGCATGAAAACCTGGAATAAAGAGACGCGTGAGCCTCCACTACCCTTAGAAACCCTTGTATGGAAACCTCTAATCCTCTTGCAGCAGCAGGGTGATACTCTTGGAAACAAATATGAAAAGGGATGTGTTTAGAGGTAAAAAGGAAGGGTGGATGATGGATGAGATGATGGAAACTAGATCAAACCCTCTTGGCACTACTAACATTCAAGGACAAAACCAAGCTAAGCCACTACAAGATGGAAGAGGGCTCAGCTACTAATTTTGTGCTCTTGTTTGCAAAGGAAGGATGTGATTCAATCAAGCCTTTAATCGAACCCTAGGCTCATTAATTCTCTAAACCCTAGAATTTGGATAATCAACTTATAATAGCAAAATAGAAACAACAAATCAAGATCTGAAAGCACCAGGATGATCAATGAGATACCCAAACTTGTCCCTCAAAAGTTGAAATGTCAGTAGACACGTGTTATCGCCTGAGTTTGGAAAGTTCTAATTTATGACTGCTCCGAACTGGAAAAATGTCGTAAATGATGCTCTGATGCTAATTTCAGGGTTTATTTATGTTGTTGGACACTGGTGCTAGCACCCGCGTCCACTACAGTCAAATTCTTGAACTTTGTTTTTGGATCTGGAATCTATATCTATTAAACAACTTCTCTATATCTTTACTTCCGCAACTCTTGCACCTGTAACCTGCACACAAGGAAAAAGGGGTTCGAGGGTTATGGTGTTTAGGGATTTGCCCCAGTCAAATCCTGGGTTAGCATTCAAGCTTTCCTAACACCATTGTTAATGAGAGAGTGTGCCCTTGCAAGGCAGAGGCTAAAGATAATCCAAATGATGATGAAATGAATCGAACACAATGATAAAATCACCTCAGGGGTGAAGCCCTTGAGACAATGAAGATTCTTCAATTCACAAGGATCTTGATGATGGATTCACATCTGCAACAAACACAATACTAACACAAGTTTGCAACAAGCACAATGAATGCCTTGAATTCGCCTTTGCATAATATCATAACCTTGCTATCATCAACATATCTTCTTTCCTAGTAACAAATGAATCCAAAAACTTGTTTATATATGTTTATCTGTTAAACTTTCACAAATTAATTGAAAGAGCCGACAAGGAAGGACCTATTTAAAAGTCCTAGGGCGACATACTTAACTCCAACCAATCAAGGGGGACTTGGGCGCAAGCGCCCAAGTCCAAGGGGCCTTTTTTGGTCAGGAATTAGATGTAGAATGGGCCCTAGTCCCTATTTATCATGGGTTTCAAGGAATTTCTCATTAGGATAAATAATTTGCATGTAGAGTGTAAACACGGGGACCTATGAGCTAAACTAGGAGGTAAAAAGGCATGTGTCCACTTTTTACTCCATAACATTTAGCCCCCACTTCAATGTGTGTGCGATCTTACGATACAGCACATGCATTAAAGTATGATCGAAGCACATCTAAACATATCAAACACATCAAACACTAAAATGAATGCACACCCTAAGTTTGAAGGACTTTTTCTTGCCCCTAGACTTAGGCAAACATAAGAAGACACTTAACAATCACATAAGACACAAGGAATACAGTAAGGAAGTACGCAATACACGAAGAAGATAGTGAAAGCACACAATACACGGAGAAGACATGAGCATAGTCACGCTATACACAAAGAAGACATGATTAAGCAATTACATATCTATATATAATGCTAACTACAGTAAACCTAACACACGTATGAAGACACACAAAACACATATAGCGTGGGGAGGGCTCATCGCCACATGTTTTTAGAACACACAAAAACACACAACACACACAACATGGGGGTGCTCATCGCCACACATCTTTAAACCATGCCACAAACACGCAATACACGCAAGGAAGACACATAAAACACATGGAATACACGAGCACCGCATAGTATGCCATATACACACCATATGTCTTATACATGGCAAACACGAGCGATAGGGAGGAGCTCATCACTACTCCACTATCTAAAACATGTCAAACACACCTGACGGTTGAGCTACACTACTACAACCACCAAAGACACACTTAAGGGTGAATAACTCAATATCCAACCCCACCTCGTGATGAGGACTTTGTATAGAAGGATGTGCACTAGCTCAAGAGATACACCATCCCACCTCGCGATGAGGGCTTTGTATAAAAGGATACGCACTAGTTCAAGAGATACCTCATCTCGCCTTGCGATGAGGGCTTTTTGCTTTAAAAGGATATGCACTAGCTCAAGAGATACACCATCCCACCTCCTGATGAGGGGTCACAAACATGCTTTGTCAGTGTCAAAAGTAATCAAACAAATACCATTATATATGCCCCCACCTTAAGGTGGTTTATCCCGCTTGCCAGTATCAAGCACATTAAGGTAGAGTGAAAACATGCAAGGGAACTAGAGTTTTTGCAAAGCCCATGCCCCCAAAGTGACATGTGCCACGATCGTCGAATGTTCCTACAAACACATCATTATGATTTGCTAAGATAAACAACAAGATATAAGCTTTGGTTAGAAAATCTTACTCTAAGATAAGAACCAAATCAATTCATAGAAGCTATTCATAAATCATATATTAGATCACATCAAAGACCAAGGCTACACTTGTGGGTTTGGAACCAAGTATAGCCATTGGGCTAATACTATAGGTATCTCAAAACCGAGTGTAACAAGGTGAAATAGGAGACAATTCAAGTGCGTTGTAGCAAATTGAGAGTAAAGTTTTGTTACAACAAATTTCACAACATGATACATCACACGGAGTGATTCTACTAGTCAAGCATCAGATATATATCAACCCCATCTTCATATATGGACTAGGTCCATTTTTGCTTTTCTTACTAAAGGGACACATGGTCCTTATCAGTATTTATTTGTTTTTGTCATCTGCTGACTAGGTAGGGTCACTGAAGAATGTAAACAATAAAAATGAGAGGAGACAAGAGTGACTTGGGTTTACAACACAAGAGGATGCCACCAAGACATCTTCCACGACGTTATGCCCCCAAGGCACAACACAACAATAAAATAGAGGAGAGGAGAGTAGATGAATGATGAAACAAATAGAAGAGTGGTCACAACAGGGGTAGTCTCCTTATAGCCTTGACCTTACAAGAGTATCAAGGGTCATCCAAAGAGACCTAAAAAACATTTAACACAACACGGGGGAACACAACACATAAGAGGAGGCCACGTAAGTGAGAAACAATATGCTACATCAAATGTGGCTAAAAAGGGTTAGACATACTTACCTGTTATCTGTGATCTTGATCTTTATATTGATTTCTAAGGCTTTATCCTTTGTTCTTTTCTCCTTTTGAATCATGTCCACATTTTCTTGAACTTGTGTAGAGGAAACCCTAGGAGTTGGTAATGGAAATCTTCTCTCTTGAAGGCTTTCTCTTGCAATATGCAAGGATAGTGGAGAAGGAACCTCATATATTCCCATTTCAGTGGAGCGAGGTGATGAAGGAGTCGAGAAAATGCCCATTTCAACTGGTTGAGGTGGTGTTGAAGTACCTTGGTCCTTAGGAATAGTATGTTTATTTATGTTTTCCAAATTATTAGAGGTTTCCAAGGTATGTAGGTGTTCAGGTAATGGTAGGTAATATATTTCTTCATTTAAGACATGGTTAAGCAGTGTTTTAAGATCGATAGATGAACTTCCAGTATCAATGAGACAAGGAAGTTTCTCAAGAGGAGGGTCCACATTAGCCAGTGCTTCATCTTGGACAAGGAGAGCATAAGAATGAAGAGATGGTAAAGTGGTGTTAAGGAATGTCTCAATGATTTCTTCTTCTTACACCAAAATATCCTCACAAGGAGGATTTATGTTAGGAGAAGACTCCAAATCATTGGATGAGGCATACAAGGCTAAGTTAGCCTCATATGTCGTAGAGATGATGTCCATTAAATCATCATGAAATGTAGTAAGAGAAGGGGGACTGTATTCATCATTTCCTTCCTCATGATCATTCATGGAGATGAAATTAGTGAGATTTTCCAGGATCGAAGTGTATATACCCATGAGAGTTGTGAAGCTTTCACAATCAGATATGTAACAAAGGATTTCATATGTGGAACTCGTGGACATGTCAATATCATAGATGTATGCTATTTGTTGTAAAACTTGAGGATGCTTGTTAGTGAACTTGTAGAAATTGTCAACGTCAATGATGTATGCAAACAAAGCTTCCAAAGATGAATAACAAGAAGCGTCCATGCTAAAAGTATAACCTCTCGGTGTACACTAGTTTGAGGAAATTAAGTTTTTGAATAGTAGAAACACACGGATTTCACAACAAACCAAGTAAGTATGATGGGAATAGTGCTACACAACAAGGTAAGGTGAAGGATTTAAAAGTTTGCTTAAGGAAGTATGAAGAAAGTGCGTAAACCCTTGATGTTGAAATACACACTGTGTAATTACAAATTTTGAAATTTAAATGTAAGGACACACAATGAACCAACACTACAACTCAAAATATGATTTGAATGACTATTTAAATGAGCAATAAAATCTGAAATAAGATTTTGACTGCTAACCCTAGCTTTTGCAAAAACTAGGTTATATGAAAAAATGTAAAATTTTAACAAAAACCCTAACAAATGAGATATGAAACTGCAAGATATGATTCATGAAATGTTTAATTGTTGTAATTTGTTTCATATCTGATGTAAAGATCAGAAAATTAAATGTTTCCAATGATATGCAATGAAATTATGCAAAACTATGCCTTTATGCAAGCCTAGAATGCTTATTTTTTAATTTTTTTTCAAATTCATGCAAGATTTTTCAATGAAGAATGACAAGTATGATATGATGTAATGTAAAATCTAATGTCAACACTCAACAAGATGCAAGTTCATTAAAAACACGGGTTCACCAAAATGTTTAGAGGTAAAAAGGAAGGGTGGATGATGGATGAGATGATGGAAACTAGATCAAACCCTCCTTTTACTACTAACTTTCAAGGACAAAACCGAGCCAAGCCACTACAAGATGGAAGAGGGATCAACTACTGATTTTGTGCTCTTGTTTGCAGAGGAAAGATGTGATTCAATCAAGCCTTTTATCAAACCCTAGGCTCATCAATGCTCTAAACCCTAGAATTTGGATAATCAGCTTATAACAACGAAATAGAAACAACAAATCAAGATATGAAAGCACCAGGATGATCAGTGAGATATCCAAACCTGTCCCTCAAAAATTGAAATGTCAGTAGACACAGGTGCTATCACTTGAGTCTAGAAAGTTTTGATCTTTGACTGCTCTGAATTGGAAAAATGTCGTAAATGATGCTCTGACGTTGATTTCAGGGTTTATTTATGCTGCTCGACACTGGTGCTAGCACTTGCGTCTGCTATAGTCAAATTCTCGAACATTATTTTTGGATCTAGAATCAATATCCCTCAAAAAACTTCTCTATATCTTTACTCCCGCACCTGTAACATGCACATAAGGAAAAAGGTGTTTGGGGGTTATGATGTTTATGGATTTGCCTCAGTCAAATCCTGAGTTAGCATTCAAGCTTTCTCCACATCGTTGTTAATGAGAGAGCGTGTCCTTGCAGGGTAGAGGCTAAAGATAGTCCAAATGATGATGAAATGAATCAAACACAATGATAAATTCACCTTGGAGGTGAAGGCAATGAGAGGATGAAGATTCTTGAATTCACAAGGATCTTAATGATGGATTCAATCTGCAACAAACACAATACTAACACAAATCTGCAACAAACACAATGAATGCCTTGAATTCGCCTTTGCACAATAACATAACCTTGTTATCATCAACATATCTTCTTTCCTAGTTACAAATGAATCCAAAAACTTGTTTATATATGCTTATTCGTTAAACTTTCACAAATTAATTGAAAGAGCTGACAAGGAAGGACTATTTAAAATCCCTAGGCCGACATACATTTGATTTAACTCCGACCAATCAAGGTGGACTTGGGCGTGAGTGCCCAAGTCCAAGGGGCTTTTTTTTGTCAGGATTTGGATGTAGAATGGGCCTCTAGTCCTCATTTATCATGGGTTTCGAGGAATTTCTCATTGGGATGAATAATTTGCATGTAGAGTGTAAACACGGGGACCTGGGAGCTAAAAAAGAAGGTAAAAAGGCACGTGTCCACTTTTTACTCCATAACAGGATGCAAAAGAAGCTTTTGAAGCTTTAAAATGAGCTCAATGAGAGCTTGATGAGCACTATGGCTTGTGATGTGAGCAGTGTATGGATGCAAAATGAGCTTTTAACAAAGCTAGATGAGACAACAAATAAAATCAAAAGCCTCAGATGTTCCTGTGTGAGTATATGGATGCTTGATTGGAGAGCAATAACCTGCAAGAACTATGTGCATAAATGAAATTGCCTCCCTTTGTGCTTGAGGGAGGGGGTATTTATAGGTTTGAAGAAGGGATGAGAGGTGGAGAGGAAGAGGAGTTAACTCCCTTTGATTGAAGATTTAACTTAGAAGACACAAGAGTGATATGGGCTAAAATTGGAGTGATCTAACCAATTATAACTCATCACTCAAGAAGAAATGGAGAAAATAATGCATGGGTTGATAATTAAAGATAAAAATAAGCTAAATATGCATGGTTGGATGTATGAAATAGTTAACTCTATCTTTGGAGTAAAATTCCATGCAAGCAAGAAGAAAAACGGGTGAAAACAAAGCTATTTTTGGTCAAAACTCAAGTTAATTCGTGGTTGGGAAAGACGACAGGGTCACCACTTGGCCACCGCTTTCACCAGTCAGGGTCGCCCAGGGGCGACCCATGGGCGAACCTCAGAGGAGGGGTCCTGGGTAAAAGTGCAGGATGGGAGATGGAAGAGGAGGAGAAAAGAAGGTGATCTGCTGCCAAAAATAGGTCAAACAAGGGTCAAAAACTAAATCTCCACTTGCAAATGTTGGATCTCCTAGGGGAGATCTGGAAATAATAGGGGGAGATTTGTACTGGTTAACTGAAATTGAAAATTAGAAGTTGGAGATGGATTAGGAGGTCCTCTAGAGGGCTCCTAGGGGTGGGAATGGATGAAAAACATTGGGGAAAGGTAAAAACACAACAAATGGATGAATACAAGGCTTAGGGACGAAGTCGCAAGCACAAGAAACACAAACAAACAAGTGTTGAAAGTGAAGAAAGGGATAAAATGACAAAGGGGAAACAACGCAAGGAAGAATAAACCACATGCTACCAAGAGAATCATTGCCGAGAGGATATTGTTTCATGCTTACATGTACGTGACAAAGATTGTGAGTCATCATCGGGGTCCTCATGGAGGCTGTGCATATTTTTGGTGCTTACATATTTGCCCCCTCGAGGATGATAGTATACATGAAATGTAGGTACTGTTCCTAAACTAGGCCCACCTGTTGTCGATTTTTCCTTAATTATACGAGAAAATGCACAAAGATGAGACCAAAAGGGGGTCTTAAGATGCCACTTTTCTCTGAAATCAGGAAAGATTGATTTTGGATGAGAAATTGAAGATAGTTACATTCAAAATTTGAAGATACAACAAAAACAAGAGTCGTAGTGCTCCGAATCTAGTTTCTAAACTAGTAATTTCTTTCAAAAATAGTTGATATTAAGGGGTTCAAAAAGGGGGAGCACACAAATTGGTCCTGTTTTTCTCAAAAAAACATAACATAGTGTCTGGTGTGCTCCCCCTAAAATGCTAAACGTTTTTTAGTATTTCAAAAATTGCTTCAGTGAGAAATTAGCTAACACCATGTAGTTTATCCCTGATTTTTTTGATAATTTTTTCATGGAAAATTATTTTTTTACTAATTTTCAAAGTGGACACATCCTAAAAACCAGAAAATTGAGCGTGCTACCCCTAAAAATTTTGAAAACTAATTGAATTTTTTTTTTAATACGTGTAGAATGGAGTCTAGTTTCTAAAAATGCAACTTACTTGAAATTTCAATGAATGGTTAAAAAAATCAAAAATACCAAACACTGGTTTTTGACAAAAAATAGATACACTAACAAAAGAAATTAAAGATGAAACCCTTAACATACTCAAAACATGAAAAAATTTATATGGTTGGATAGTTAACAGAGAGCTTAAGATTATGGTGGTATTTTTTTCAACTTTTCATTGAAAAAAGTGCAATCCTGATGGGGAGCACGCTCCAGATTATGTGGTTTTTGTTAGAATCTAGAAAAACATGTCCTTAGACAACCTAAACACAGTCCAAGCCTTTAGGTTGGAAGCCCAAGGCAAATACAAGCCTTAGGCTTGGTAATTTCCAATCCAAAGCATAACGCGCTAGTGTTATGTGCATTCACATAACGCTAGCGTGTTATGGTGAACTAAAACATCTCTATCTCTCTCTCTCTCTACCCGCTACCCTCTCTCTTTCTCTTTGACCTATCTACCTCCTAGTTTTCCTTTTCCTAGCTTTCCTAGTTTTCCTTTGCCTTTCCAATTTCCCTTTTGATCCCACCAATTTTTCCCGATTTTACTATTCTCCACCTCTCCTCTCATCATTCTTCCCATCCAATGAACTTTAGTTTTATCTTGTTTCAATTTCATCCTCCCAATTTATATCCGCATCCCTCTTTACATGTCCTAGTTTTCTTGTTTCCATTTGCTAAATGTCGATGAGAGAGAGAGAGAGTCTCCTAGTTTTCTTGTTTTCATTTCCTTCATTGATAAGGGAGGGAGAGAGAGAGAGAGAGAGAGAGAGAGAGAGAGAGAGAGAGAGAGAGAGAGAGAGAGAGAGAGAGACGTAAGGAGATAGAGGTTTAGGGGTTTTGGGAGAGAGATTGAGAGAGAGAGAGATGTTGCAAGTATGTGCCTGATCAGTACTGTCATTGATGTCAACATATTCTTGTTGTCATTGGTGTCAACTATATCCTATTCCATTGCTTGTTTAGAAGACTTGTATGTTGAGGATATTGAGAAAATTAGCCTCTCTAGAAGAAACAAGTAAGCCACAGAGAAGAGCAGTACATACAGTGAGTTGTATGCTGAAGAATAGTCTGGTAAACTGCTCTGCATTTGTTCCTACTTGAAGATCGTGGTCTGCGGATTGGAACTAAGTTAGAGGTATGTCTGAGGATGCTACATTTCAGGTCTGAGCCATCCGCATGAAGATCTGAGTGAGTTGTGTTCACCAAAGTGAAGCCTGCTTTTTCTGTAAGTTCAGTTCAGACAAGAAGATAGTATTTGGCTCCGCATTCCTCCACAAGAAAGTATTTTGCTATGTGGTTCTAGAGGGAAGTCTAGGATGATGATAAGTGCCTACAGTTGCAATGGTTCATGGTTTTGTGGTCTGCAAGCTATCTTTCTTTTTTGACAGTTGAAAAGACAGTAAAGTTCATGAACTCTAGTGAGAAGATTCCTATGAATAAAGTGGTTAAGGTTCGTGCGGTTGCTTTTGATGATTATAGTGTGCTTGTGGATGTCTCCTAATCATATTCCTATCTGGACTTTGGTCCGCATTAAGAAATTGAGATGGTGTGTGAAGATTGTTCCCAGATAACGTAGCATGTAACTAGTCTTGGCCGACCTAGTTGATCCCAGTGATTGTGGAGATCTCTAGAAGTTTGTGGAAGCATGTTGTGGCATGGAAGATCATGTTTGAGTCCCAGCTAAGGCATGGTGTGATCCGCATTTCATTCCCTTTGCATGATGTTGCAATAGGTCAGGACCTATTTTGTAAATGTTTGTAATACCGACCTTGGAGATTGTTCCAATGGTTGATGCCGACCTTGATGATCATTCCAAGGTTGATATAGTGTATAAATACTTGTAGCTGAGTCATGGAAAAGTTGTCCTTGAGCGAAAATGAGAATATATTAAGAAAGGTCCAAAGGCAGAGCAAAGAAGAGGCAAAGGAAAGAAGAGGAAGAGCAGTGCAGAGGAAGAGAAGAGCTGAGGAATTGTTTATTCACAATAAAGAAAGGGGTTGATCGTGGCAGTGAATTTGACAATAAGCCACCAGTAGGGTTTAACAACCCTTATTGTAATCTTGCTAGATTTAGGGTTGAGGCAGTAAGCCTGCTAGACCTAGTTGTTTTTCATGGCAGTAAACCAATATGTTTAGGCCCATGGGGTGACCAAGCCTGAACATCACTATTTCAAGATTTCAATATATATTGAGAGTTAGTCCTCTCTATGGTATTTCCCCACCTTGAGGTTTTCCACGTAAATCTGGTGTCTCTTGTGTTTGATGTTGCTTCTGTGGTTAAGTTTCTAATTTCATGCTCTCATTGTTAAATCATAATAATTGAGGATAAATGATGAATATTTAATTGCACAAATTGTTTAAGTTTTTGTGACAACTGATTTCCCCCCCCCTCTCAGTTGTCTGGTGCATATCATCAATTGGTATCAGAGCCAAGTCCCTTTGGAAAGAGTCTAACAACTCAAGGGAGATCCAAATGGAAACAAAAGGAAAGCAAATACTCTCCAATACAAACGAATGCTCATCAAGAGTTATCAAGAACAAATTGTCCAAGGAAGGAATTCATGAAGAACAAAATGACAACCATCGAAGATGGTCTGAAGCTTGCACCAGTGATGAAGATTGTTGGGTTACTGATAGTAGCTACTCAAACCATATGACTGGTGATAGAAGTAAGTTCGTTAGTCTGGAAGAACACAATGAAGGGCTAGTCAGGTTTGGAGATGACTGCACTGTTGAAGTCTATGGAACAAGAACGACAAATTTTGGAAATAGACAAATTTCTGAAGAATTTCTTTATGTAAAAGGCTTGAAACAAAATCTCTTAAGCATCAGGAAGTTATGCAGGAAGGGATTCAAGTTTGTATTTGAGAATGACTCTCTTGAAATCAAAGAAAAATCTAGAGCTACAATAGCAATTGCAAAAACAACTGAAAAGAACCTCTATCATCTCAAAAAAGGTGACTTTCTTGGATACACATCTTAGACAAATGAAAGCTGGGTTTGGCATAGAAGACTTTGCCATACAAATCTTGGTGACCTAACAAACTTAGTTCAGATTGTGAAGGATCTACCAGAGATTAATTACTTAAGCAACATCAGTTGCAGGAAATGTCAAGATTGTCAAGAAAAGCATGGCAAGTTAAAGAACGATCCTCTACTGAACGAATGGAATTAATTCATACAAACTTTTGTGGTCCTACAAGAATACCAAGCCTCCATGGTCAAAGGTACTTTATGTTTTTCATTGATGACTTTTCTAGAATGACTTGGGTTAGTTTTTTAAAAGATAAATCAAAGAATTTGGAGGCACTCAAATTTTTTAAAGAAACTCTTGAAAATGAGCTAGGCATTAACATCAAAGGCCTAAGAATAGGAAAAGAACATATCTCTAATGATTTCAATATATTTTGTGAAACCTATGGGATAGAAAAACAACTCTCTGCCAAAATTAAGATAATAGAAGAAGCAAGTAAAAATATTTAGGAGAATGCAAAATTAATGATGAAAGAAGCAGATTTACCAGATGTATTCTGGAAGGAGGCAATACAAACCACTATCTATACATTAAACAGAGTTCAGGTAACAACCAAAGAAGGAAGACCACTACTAAGTTATGGTGTGGATCAATACCCACTATGAAATATTTCAAGATCTTTGGAAGCAAATGCCTCATCAGAATGGAAAAAGACAATGCTAAGTATGAGGAAGGCTTTTTTCTTGGATACTTATCCTGGACCAGAGCCTATCAATGTTACAACAATAGATTGGGAAGGATTGTGAAAAGTACAAATGTTAAGGTTATTGAAAACATCTAGGAGAATTTAGTCTCAACCAACAAGAGTTTACACATTGAAAAACAAGAAGATTCCTAGACCACTGAATGCGATATGGGAGACCACAAAGCTATTGTAAATCAATTGAATATGTGCTTAATTTCCAGTATTGACAGAGACAACTCAAGAACTGTAGATGAAGACATGGATTTGAAGGAAGATTTAAGAAGGTAAATCAGGAAGTTACATCAAACTCTAAAAGAGAACATTGAAGAAAAGACAAAGATTGAGAATTGTCTGAAAGACAAAATTAAAGACTACATGAAGCTTGAAGAAGATGTTGAAGACTTGAAAGTTGATCTGAAACATGTATAGACTCAAAGAGATCAATTCAGTGTGAGTGCTGCCAAATATGATAGGTTAATAGCAGAATAGAAAAATGATAGAGAAGGCATAACTTTTGGAAAAGAAAAAGGATGCGGAACAAGTCAAGAAGAAGACAAGATCAAACAGACTCAGAATCAAAGAAGCAGAAGACTATCAATCAGACAGCCAAGCACTCAAAGGTACTCTTCTTTAAATGGTTACTGCAATTTATGTAACAAATTTGGTCACAAGGCTAATTGGTGTAGAAATAGGGTGAATCGAAATATCCCATCCTTCTCTAGTCAGAATTCCATTAGATGCTATGCTTACCACAAAATGGGACATAGAGGGAATGAGTGTAGAAGCCAAGTGAGAAAAGGCTATTGGACAAATGGGAAAATGGAATCCTTCAATGGCTATTGTTATATATGTAATAAATTTGGGCATAAAGCTAACCTATGTAGATCAAGGATGATTAAAGGGAATAATGGTCAGAAAAACACTGTGTTTTAATTGCAACAAACCTGGACATGTTGCAAGATTTTGTAGAAGTAAGAACATGAAGAAGGATAATCAAGAAGAATTGAAGAAATCAGTGGAAAAGGTTGATCCGACAAAAGTCAAGGAATAAATTGACAAGGTTTGGGTCAGGAAGGAAACAAATGAAGGAAGAAATGAGTCTGCTCCAGGCTTCAGAGCAGCTACTTCCTCTGAGAAGTAGATTGTGAATCATGGCTCAGGGGAGCTGTATTGAAAATTCTAAATCCCCTAGCCAGATAGTCAGTGCTGAGATTGGGCACAAAGATATGAGGACTTACATGACTGGTTGCTTGGAAGGAACTTCGTAGATCAAGGCACAAAAGAATGAGCAATATATATAGTAAGTAACATAGATTGAATTAGTATGCTTCCATAGTTGATGATCATTATATGTGGTTCAGAGTTAAGCCTGAAACAGTATAAAGCATCTAAGTATTTTTGTCTGCATTCTTCTGCTATTGAGTATTTTGATGTGTGGTTCTAAAAGTATGTTGAGAGGTCAATGATGATTGTTGAATATGAATTCTGGAGTCTCATATGGTCCACATTAGGAGTTAAGACATGATAGATGAATTGATCAAGTATGTACTTAAGGGACAAGTTGGCAGGACATGAATTTTGGCTAAGTATCTAACCAATACTATCAAGCGACATGGCTCTGGTATTCTGGTCTTCTTGGGTCTACTATTGAAGATAATGTTCTGCAGCTCTGACATATGGTTATTGATCAATGATTACATCTACATGCATAAATTTGTCTGATCTTGATAATTGACTTGAGAATAATGAGTAACAGAAGTTCAAGATTGTTTTCAGTATAGAGCAGTTTTCTTAGGAAATGTTTTAAAAATCTACAAAAGAACTCAGAATTGAATGATTATGAACTAGATAAGCTTTCAAGGCAATTATTGGGAATGAGATACAACTGATCTAATGCTTAAGGTCTGATAGTGGAGGTGAATTCACATCAAATGAATTTAATATTTTCTGTAAAGTACAAGGGATAAGGAGACAATTGTCTTCCAGGACTCCTCAGTAGAATGAATGAAGTTGTTAAAGGGAAATATAGGATTGTCAAAGAGGTTGCTAGATCAATGATGAAGGAAGCTGACCTACTGGATGCATACCAGAGAAAAGATATACATATTGCTATCTACATTCAAACAGAGTATAAGAGTCTGGGAAAGATCATTGTGAGTGCTATTGTAAAGAAATAATATCATATATGAGTAGCTATAAATCAAATGGACCTATTAAACAAGAAGACAATCAAGTTAAAGAAGAAGAAGTTTCGGAAAGAATTCCTGAGATCCCTAGAGATTATGCAGAAGTACCACACTAAAGACCAGTTCTCGAGTAAAAAGAGCTAAGGTGCATCGGCAAAGAAAAAGAACTGCAAATGAATAGATAAATCTCTGGATGAGGTATGCAAGGATAAGTTTTGAATCAAAGTAATAAAAGGAAAAAGGTGTAGTAGTGCAGGTAATAATCAGAGATGGTTTCTAAAGTCAAGAAGATTATGAAATTACCTCCCAAGGGAAGCAGGTGAATGATGCAGTGTTGCTAGCAGAGAAAACAGGGCAGTAGCAGCAAGATCCTAAGGTGAGAATTGACAAGCCAAGAAGGAGAAAGCCTCACATAAAGAATCAAAGTTACAATCAGGAAAGCATCAAGTAAGGGGGAGCAGTTAGTTGAAGAAAGTTCAGAAGAGAGATTAGATTAGAGCAGAAGAGTGCAAGTATGTGCCCTTTGCCATTGATGTCAAAGGGGGAGAGAAGTCATGTGAAAAACTTAGAGTGCAGATGTGTAAGAGAAAGGGGGAGAATTTTGGAGAAATAAAGAGTGTAGATGTTTAAAGAGAAAGGGGAAGAATCTTGTCTTGATGGTTGTTGCAGTTTTTCACATCATATGTTGCCATCAATGACAAAGGGGGAGATTGTTGCAAGTATGTGCCTAATTGGTGTTGTCATTGGTGTCAACATATTCTTGTTGTCATTGGTGTCAACTGTATCCTATTCCATTACTTGTTTAGAAGACTTGTAAGTTGAGGATATTGAGAAAATTAGCCTCTCCGAAAGAAACAAGTAAGCCACAGAGAAGTGCAGTACAAACAATGAGTTGTATGCTAAAGAACAGTCCGGTAAACTGCTATGCATTTGTTCCTTCTTGAAGATCATGGTCTATGGATTGGAAGTAAGTTAGAGGTTGTCTAAGGATGCTACATTTCAGGTCTAAGCCATCCGCATGAAGATCTAAGTGAGTTGTGTTCACCAGAGTGAAGCCTGCTTTTTCTGTAAGTTCAGTTGAGACAGGAAGATAGTATTTGGCTCTGCATTCCTCCACAAGAAAGTATTTTTCTATACAGTTCTAGAGGGAAGTATGGGATGATGATAAGTGCCTATAGTTGCAATGGTTTGTGGTTTGGTGGTCCGCAAGCTATCTTTCTTTTTGACAGTTGAAGACAGTAAAGTGCATGTACTCTGCTGAGAAGATTCCTATGAATAAAGTGGTTAAGGTTCGTGCGGTTGCTCTTGATGATTATAGCATGCTTGTGGATGTCTCCTAATCATGTTCCTATCTAGACTTTGGTCCGTATTAAGAAATTGAGATGGTGTGTGAAGATTGTTCCCAGATAACGTAGTGTGTAACCAGTCTTGGCCGACTTGGTTGATCTCAGTGATTGCAGAGATCTCTAGAAGTTTGTGGAAGCATGTTGTGGCATGGAAGATCGTGTTTGAGTCCCAGCTAAGGCATGGTGTGATCCGCATTTCATTCCCTTTGCATGATGTTGCAATAGGTCAGGACCTATTTTGTAAATGTTTGTAATACCGACCTTGGAGATTGTTTCAATGGTTGATGCCGACCTTGATGATCATTCTAAGGTTGATGTAGTGTATAAAAACTTATAGCTGAGTCATGGAAAATTTGTCCTTGAGCAAAAATGAGAATATATTAAGAAAGGTCCAAAGGCAGAGCAGAAGAGGCAGAGGAAAGAAGAGGAAGAGCAAAGCAGAGGAAGAGCAGGGCAGAGGAAGAGTAGAGCTGAGGAATTGTTTATTCACAATAAAGAAAGATGTTGATCATGGCAGTGAATCTGGCAGTAAGCCACCAATAGGGTTTAACAACTCTCAGGGTTTAACAACTCTCAGGGTTTAACATCCCTTATCATAATCTTGCTAGGTTTAGGGTTGAGGCAGTGAGCCTGCTAGACCTAGTTGTTCTTCATGGAAGTATGCCAGTATGTTTAGGCCCATGGCGTGACCAAGCCTAAACATCACTATTTCAAGATTGCAATATATATTGAGAGTTAATACTCTCCGTGGTTTTTCCCCACCTTGGGGTTATCCACGTAAATCTGGTGTCTCTTGTGTTTGATGTTGCTTCTGTGGTTGAGTTTTTGATTTCATGCTCTCATTGTTAAATCATAATAATTGAGGATAAGTGATGAATGTTTAATTGTAGAAAGTGTTTAAGTTTTTGTGACAACTGATTCACCCCTCCTCTTAGTTGTCCAATGCATATCATCAAGAGAGAGAGAGAGAGGTGTTTAGGGTTTAGGGGTTTAGGGTTTAAAGAGAGATAGAGAGAGGGGACCGATAGAGATTGGGAGAGATAGAGGAGATAGAGGGGATAGATAGGGACATAGAGAGTGAGGGACATGTCCAGAGACATAGGGAGAGAGATTGAGAGGTAGAGAGACGATAGAGATAAGGGGATAGGGGAGAGATAGGGAAATAGAGGTTTAGGGTTTGGGGTTTAGGGTTTAGGGTTGCTCAGGTTTATGATTTACGGGTTAGCAGTTAGGGTTTAGGGGCATTATTTAGGGTTAGGGGTTAAGGTTTAGAGGTTTATGGTTTAGGGTTTAGAGAGAGATAGAGGACCAATAGGGAGATAAAGAGGAGACCAAGGGGAGAGACAGGGAGATAGAGAGTGAGGGACATGCCCAGAGACATAGGGAGAGAGATTGAGAGGTAGAGGGACGATAGAGATAGGAGATAGATATTTAGGGTTGCATGTCAAAACCAGTCTCTCTCTCTCTCTCTCTCTCAGAGAGCCCAATTATTGAGCATGTTCCAATACACTCTACTTAAATATCATCCACTTCAATGGTTAAACAATCAATAGCAAATTTACACCTCATTCACAATAAAAAGTGTTAAATATTTGTCCTACTTTTATTAGCCAAAATTGACCTATGACAATTGAAGTGGATGATATTTAAGAATAGTCATTCCAATAGGTGTGATAGTATTTGTGTATTTAAGGCTCAATATTTTTAGAAGTTCAGTACTAGTAGTTGTGACTTTAAGGTTGTTAGTGTTACTATGAGTACTTATAATTAAATGAAATGTGTTCATTAGATTTAAAAAGCAACCAATCATGCGATGCCACATAGCACACCAACAAAACATGACTTAATGCACACCTATTGGTCAACCCTTTTTTGGGGGAGCTATTTGACACCTCAATAAAAAGCATGCTGATGTGGCATCATATTTAATGATGTGACTCTGAAACCTTAGTTACAAGCAAGGGCCTTGCCAAATAAGCTGTTGTAAAAATTCTGGAGTGATTGGAAATTGCCACATATGATTTTGAGAGGCGTGAAGTTAGGGTGCTCAACTACTAGATCCTCTCCCCTAGTACAAGAAAAAAACAAAAACAAGCCAAGGTGTGAGTGATTGACTATACTTGGTATTTTCTTATTTGGTAGTACTTAAATTGAGGAGATGCAGAATTAGGTACAATTACACTGATGTGAAGAAAAGATAGCACAACCTACAATCATTTATTTTTAATAATCATGGCGATAACCATGCAAGTTGTCGCTGCAATGTACATGTCATCACAACGGTTGAAACTTGAGAGAAAAGTTGTTTTTCTCTATCGTACATTCCTTTATATGATCAATTTCTTTATCAAGACGGAGCCTAATATTTTATTTTGTTTTGATTTTTGGTCACTGTTGCCAAATTTTAAAACAAATTAAGGTAGGCAAAAGAAGTGTACACAACTCATGTATTCTCCAATTCACCTCTAGACACCTACCACTATTTAGGGGAGAGGATCCAGTAGTTGAGCACCCTAACTTCATGCCTCTCAAAATCATACGTGGCAATTTTAAATCACTCCAAAAAATTTACAACAGCTTACTTGGTAAGGCCCCTGCTTATAACTAAGGTTTCAGGTCCACATCATCAAATATGATGCCACATCAGCATACTTTCTGTTGAGGTATTCAAAAAAAACCCCAAAAAATGGTGGACCAATAGTTGTGCATTAAGTTATGTTTTGTTGGTGTGCTAATGTGGCATCACATGATTGATTGCTTTTTAAATCTAAAGAGCACATTTCATTCAATTATTAGTACTTATAATCAACACTAACAACCTTTTAAGTCACAACTACTAGTGCTAAACTTTTAAAAATATTGGGCCTTGAATCCACAAGTCTTTTGTACCCCTTGCATATTTAGGCTCGCAAAACCCAAACTCTTCCATGGTAATGATTTTAGATTGAAGTGCCAGGTAGCTGCCCAAACATTTAAATCATTATGTCTTATATCAGGCTTTGTCTTACATACTAGATTGCATGATAGTTTGCTTATAATTATTTTTAAAATTCTTGTAGTGACAATGAGGAGGCTCGAAGAATAAGGAAATGTACCCATGTTATCCTGAAGAAATTAAACTTGTTGAAATGGTCCTGTTTGTTGTTCAACATGTAAGCAGTTTAAAAGATTTGATTTTATTTCACCGATGATAAGCCCTATAAGTGACTCAAAACATTGGTAATCAAAAAGTAGAATTTGGATGGAATAGTTTTGTTGTCAAATAAGCTGTATTGATGATATTTTCTTGGTATAGATCCAAGGTTCAATACCCTTATCAAACAATATCCTAATTAGAGTTTTGAGGCCTTTTTAGCAGTGTGGCATGCTTGTGACAGCCAAACTGCATAAGCAAATTCTATTCTCTCCAAAATAAAAAATGATTTGAATCTAAAATCATCAATACAACTCTGAATACCTAGATTCAGAAATACCCTTATCAAATTGTATGTTTGTGACTATCTCTAAAATTAGAAATGCTCTGAATCCAAAGAAATTAGAGAAGCCTACAACTTTTTCAAAGTCTGTTGCAAGAGTAATAAATGTTGCTAAAAAGGAAAAACAATCCAGAAAAGCTAAAGAGATGTTATTCCTTTATTGGGCGGTTTATGGGCTACCTTGTACTGGGAAAAAAAACATGGAACATGAATTGTAGAAAATTTATTTTTTAATGTATTCCCCATGATTGTTCCTACCTTCAATAATTATTGATGAAAAAAATTTCAGACTTTTTGTGGTGTCAGTATTTTTTATATCAAATCTATTCTCCATGTTCTTGCAATCTCAGACCAAGCCGAGGGGAAATATGGGTTGATGAAAACGGATCTTGTTTATATAAATGTAAGAGACATATTATCAGTGAGTGACTAATTTTATCCAACTGAAGTGGGTAATATTATGTAGCTTGATAACTTGACATAACACTAATGTATCGAATCAGCCAAGAATACACTAAAGAGAATCTGTAAAGATCTTTTGTTTCAAACATGGACTCATGATGAAAAATAGGAGCTTCTTTTTTTTCAATTGCGCATTTTCTTGGGAAAAAATTACACACAAATAATTTGAGAAAAATACCTGCAAAGTTGATTTGATGGCGTAGAGTTTCAACCCAAACCCTCCTGAAAATATCCAACACATAAATTCTCTAAAAAGTCTCAAGTATTACTTTGATGTGGCATTAAGTCATCATTAAGTTGATTCAATGTTCTCTCTCTCTCGTATAACCATTTAACTCTCGAAGCCGTCTCACATGCATGTGATTTAATTGTTTTATTGGGAAAGGAAAACAACATGAACACGCAATAGAAATTGTCAAGTGATGTATCCCAAAAAAATGATTTAATTTTTTTATTGATTGACAGCTAAAGAATTACTTCGACTGTTAGATTGTAGATAATTGATTCCTTCAAGTAGTTGGGTTATTTTTGGTTAAAACTTTTTGTATGTTCACATTGCCTTGGGAGAATTTTTTTTATTGGTTGACAGCTAAAGAATTATTTGAATTGAAGTTTATAATGGGAATTTTTTTATAGGTCAACAGTTAAAAGAATTATTTGAATTGAAGTTCAAAATAAGACTGAGTTGGATTGTAGATTTTTTTTTAAGCATTCCTGTTATTTTTTTTTAATTTGTAGTTTATATTGGTTTGGGAAGTTTTTTATTGGTTGACAGTTAAAGAATTACTTGAACTAAATTTCAGAATAAGATTCTAGTTGGACTGTAGATAATTGATTTATTTTGGTTTTTTTTTTGGTTAAAAAATGTGTATGTTTACATTGGCTTTCTTAAGAAAAACAAAGGTGATGGTTTAATTTTTCTTTATTTTATAAAAATTATTGAAAGTTTTAAAAAATTTGAATGTGATAATTATATAAAATTATATACTAGTAATTGTATTAAAGTTTTAATGGGCACATCAATGATTTTGAAAAAAACAACTCTAAAAGAAAATAATTTTCTTACAGTTACTTAATGAGAGTTGTGTATTTAGAGAAAGACATGCAAGATTTCTAAGGTTATGATATCATTAATATTTTAAAAATAATACATGAAATGTTAATGGATTTTCTTTAGTATAACAAATACATTTAGTATATTACATAATGAGGGGGACTAAATGGATTTTTAGGAATACAAATTAATTTAGTATATTACATAACGAGGGGGACTAAATGGGTGTTTAGGAATGTTTATTGATATTTTTAGAGACCCTCTTCTTCTTGCTTCTACATGATTATATACATATTGTTTATGTGTGTATATCATTGAATGAGAGGGAGGGAGCGGGAATAGGAGGAAGAGGGAGAGAGAGAGGGGGGGGGAGAGAAAGAGTTTTGCATTTATAAAATGCGCTAGCATTATAACGTGAGCACGTTATAACGTGCTCGTGTTATGACTTTTATGGGACCAAAAAGTCATGTGGTGACTTTTTGGTCCCTCATCTTTGTGCATATACCCATACCTGCAATAACTAGTATTAGTTTGACATCTGAATATATCAAAATGAATAATGAAAACTAAAATGATGAACATACCATAGATTGTGTGAGTTTTACTCGTTGTTTGCCTTTATCATAGAGACCTATAGGGATGAATGCACACAAAACAACAGCACAAAAAATACACAAAAGCAACAACTAATCTAAAAATGCATAATGCAAACTAAGCTAAGAGAGACAAAGAGTGAAGAAATTAGTGAGATTCGAGTGAAACGGCGACGAATCGTTCATGTAAGCAGTTGTTAGGAAGATATCACCGAGTAGATCGCAAAAATGGTCGCCTCTTCTTCTACCACTAAGAGTTAGATACGCAAATAGTAAAAAACCCTTCTCTAAACCCTAGTTTCCATTTTGTGGAAAATCTCATGAATTTCTTAGTTTTTGTTGATTTTTTCTATTGCATTATGTCTATTTTGCTGTTTAGAGTAGTTTTGGTTTTTCATTTGTCGAAATTGATTGAGATTTGAGGTTTTTAGAGCACTTTTTAGCTTGATGGGTAGGCAAACAGGATCACCCATTTTGCCATTCAGGTCACCCGAGGGACATCTAGTTGAGCAACAGGGTCACCTGGTGGAGATCTTCTTGTGCAACAAGGTCGCCCAGGGGAGATCTTGTTGAACATCTGGGTTGCCTGGGGGAGATCTAGTCTAATGAGAGGGACGGCCCCAATAGATCAATTTTAACTAAAATTTGATACTTTATGATGTTTATTTCACTCTGTTTTGATCTAATTTGAACATTGAATTCATCAATTTATTGCAATTTTAAAGGTTTATACACTTTTTTGTGAAATTTTTGCAAGTTTATACATTTTTTAGGGATTTTTTGAGTTGATGGGATCTAATTGAAAGCTCTTTTCTGATTGATAGGATATGAGGATCTGTTGGAATGCCAATCACGAGCAGTTGTGGCTTTCAGAGATATATGATTCATTGTCTCCTGATGATCTTGTTGTCCTGAAGAGGGTAGGCTTAGCTAGGATTTGCCATGTACCAGTTGTATATCCAATTGAATGCATTTGTTGTGATATTATGACCAATTGGGATGCCAATAGGAACACTTTTAGATTTTTGCAAGTTTCAAGGGAGTGGACTATCACTCTTTATGATGTGTATCGCATTCTTGAGGTTCCTGTGAGAGGGTATCCTCTTGTCTTACCTTCCAGTGAGTCCTTTAAGGATAAGACATCTTGGGCTCAGATCACGAGGATGAGTCATCCTGAGGATTAGATTGGCATTCATCTTACTTCAGTACCACAACTTGGCATTCCTCTCTTGAGGAAGTTCTTGATCAGTTTGATTACATCGAGGCTGTGAGGAGATAAGGCCTTGACTCATCTAAGATGGTGTTGGGCACCCATCATTCAAGGTATTGAGTATGGTATATTTTTTACTTGGGGTCCAGACATCCTTGTTATGGTCTACAGAGATTTCTATCGTATTGATCAACGCTCTTGCATTCAGCCACTCCTCTCTGATCATGACTTGGATCTTTGAGCATATCAAGTCATACCAGAAGGATATTCCTATTCTTGATCGCAACTATCGAGAGCCGCTAGATGGGCTCGTGTGGGTCATTTTGATACTTCCTTGCGCACTGTGGCCACTCTCACCGATGCAGACATGATTACCGACCCTTATGTAGATACAGAGGGTGTATGGTCCAATGACATACATATTAGAGAGTAATGTCTCAACATATTAGAGATTTCTAATTGTAATTGTCTTATCGATGCTCATCACATTGAGTGTGTTCTACAACAGTTTGGTGAGGACATCCTTGAGGATTTGCCCCCAGTTCCCACTTGCTACCAATCTGTCTGGGAGATGGGTAAGGTTGGACAGAGACCTTTCATTTGGACTCCTTTGACTTTCGGGGTTTTGATCACCAAAACCTCTAGGACCTCAAGAGGTGGATAGAGGGGAGGGAGAGGAGCTCCTTCCTAAGGACTCATTTTTGTTGATGACTCAAATTCTACTAGCAAGGACTATGTCCCAAATGGAGATGACTTATCAGATGAGGGACCAATAGGAGATGCACAGGAGATTGATTCTGATGAGGGGGAGATACTAGAGGGCTCTTCTTTAGGGCCTAGGCCTCCTCATTCTGATGAGATGATGTGGTTTTTTTATCCTTCCTAGCAGTCAGGGATCCTCGTAAGTTTACTTTTGTTTTCTAATTTCGCAGTATCCTTCTTTCTTTAAAGTTTATGAATCGTCACTTATCTTATCATTGTTTGTTTTGCAGGTAGCGTCAAGGAGTGGAGGAGTTTCATTTGCAAGGGTAATGTTGACATGGTGATTCCCTTCACTAGTTTGACATGAGAGAGACTTCTAGTTGATCCCATTGTGCCCCCTAGAGCTGGCTAACACATTGACATTTTGCTCCTACATACCATGGGTATCAGGAGAATGTTGCGTTGAGGTTAGAGGTTCTCATCCTTAGGGGTGAGAATGCTATTCTTCGTGAGATGGCCCGCCTTGGGATTTGACGTCTAGAGTTCTAGCAATGCAGGTCCTTCACACTTTAATACTCAGATCAAGGTTCCTCATTCCCACAGGTCTCATGGAGACACTAGTGTCACTCATAGGTAGAGGAGCAGGGGTCCTGATGCTTTAGTTGGAGGGAACCACCCTTGATATTTTCTTTTGTCTACTTGTTTTGAAACTGTGCCCCCTTGCACGGGAACCTTACTTTCCCTTGAGAGAATTTTGTCCTAACTCTTGTACTCTTGTAAACTCAAACTTCTGATATATCTATGAAAAGATGTATGTTTATGGTTGCTTTGTTATCGTTTGAGTACTCATCTCTTATGCACTTTGGAAGTTTTAGAACTCTTTGATTATGTTTAGACCTTCAACTCGAATAATGCAAGCATGATAACAATAACATGTTTTTCTCTTTTTTGGAATATATATATGAAATGCAGGTCACGGTATGCAAATGCAAGAACACAAGTGATGCTGAAATAAAACTTCTACTTCTATGGAATGTCATGAGTTATGACATTGAATTTATTTCTTTGGAACTCTTTTTCTAATTTTGGTATGAATGTATTATGGAACAAACAATATGATTGCTCTTTAGTATGATTTTTAATCTAGGGGATTGTAGGTTATCCTAGTATAAGAGACCTATTCAAGTTTGTGAGATAGGGATTTAGAACTCAAGCGTGGAGTGGGAAGGAGATGGAGTGCTTTTTAATTTGGGCATTGCTAAAGGCTAAACACTTATCCTTATCTAGATAAGATAATTTGATAAGCACTTATATAAGTAACGAATTTTATTGATATTCACTAGACTTAGATCATAGATGGCAAGCAAGATAGACCCAGGGTAAAGGATAAGTGGGAAAGAACTAGGGTCCCTAGATAGAAAATGATCCTAAAGACTACTAGACTCTTCGCTTTGCCTAACTAGTGCATGTGTGTGCTTTGTACCTTTCTCTTTTACTTTCTTTGATAGAATGTCACTCTTGAAGCTTTGAGGTTAGAATGATCTCCACCCAAGAGTACAAACATTCAAAAATATTCTCTCTTTCACTCTTTTTTTGTAACTCTCTCTTTTTTGCTTTTTTCTCTTTTTTTTTTGTATTTTCTAGAATGCCTCACTTGATTTTCTCATTTTTTTTGGATTTTTGACTTTTATGAAAATGAATGCTTTTGAACTTTGGATATGCAATAATTTGATCTCTCAATTCTCACCTTTCTCAACACTCTTATTTTGATAACTCATTTTTTTATTCACTCATATTTTAGATTTCTTCCTTCAGATTTTTAATCCTCCTAACATTTTTGGCCAGGAAAGATAAAGGAATGAGCGCCACCAATAATTTTCATAATCTTGTTGGACTTCTCTTTTACTAGAGAAGAATTGGGAAGGTCTACTTGCAAGCTTCCTTTGAACACTATAGGTTTGAATATTGACTTTTCTTAGACCTAACATCATGGTTCATTAAGATTGGGATCAGTGTAAAGCTAAGAGCTAGGTTTGGATTAGAATTATCGAGAATGAAGGGGGAGAATGATGATTGTGGAAATGGGGAATCTCAGAACCTAAAAGGATCACCTATACCTAGGCAACCTTAGACTCCTTACTGAAATGAAATAATATAAGAGCAAGTCATTCATTGAAATGCAAGATGGACAAAATGATACTGAAATGCAAGATGGACAAAATGATACTGAAGTGCAAGAAACAAAATTCTTTTTGACATTTTTTATATTTGTATTTTTGGAATATTTGATTTTTTTGTGTTTTTATGTTTTATGATTTTTATGATTTTTAGACATAGTATTTCTTGAGGTGAAAGGCATTGACTTTTTTGCCAAATTCCTCTCCCTCTATTAGGCATTGTTTCTGATATCTTCTTTAACCATATAGGGACCTTTCCAGTCCTCGATGAATTTTTTGTTTCATCTTCTCTTTTTATTTTTAGTGCTACTTCTTGTTAGGATGAGTTCTCCTATTCTATAGGGTTTCATCATATCACTTGACTCCATCCTTTCTAATTTTGTGGTTTCTCTTAGTAACGTGAGATGGAGTAAATCCTGGAAAGATTGTTGATGGGAGGGAGTCCAATACAAGACTCTATCGCACCTTAGCAATTCCATCAACATATCGAATTGATCTTGCATATAAATATTTACATCTTGTCGACTTTGAATGTTTTGCAGAAATTGGAATAACTCAGGGAGTTTGAGGTTCCCTTTTCTCTTTAGGAGGAACAAAGCTTATACTCATCCTTCCATTGGGCTCAGGTCTCAAATCCAAGGAATATCCTATGTAGCTTCTTGGTAACTCAAAGATAACAGGATCATTAGTCCCTATTGACACTCGTATTTTTCATTCTTTATTAAACATTCCTTCACTTTCTTCATCTTCATCTAGGAATCTCTCAACCATTTCAATTTTTACTAAGGGTGCTTCCCATTCATCAAGCTCATTTGACTGCACTGTAGTAAAAGTAGTGGGTTGTACATGAGATTGAGAGATCATGAACATTTTGGGAGAATTCCCACCAGCTTGGTTGATTCATTGTCCATAGAATTTATGTCTTCCATTGGTGTCATTGTTCTATAGGAATCTTCTGTTAGTGTGAGTGGTTCATATGACTCACTTTCTTCTAGTGTCTCAGGGATATATGACTCACTTAGCAGTGACAAAGGAGTGTAAATTTTTGTCACATTTTCTTAGGATCTAAGAAAGTGTGAGGGTATGCATTTCTTAAATCTAGCGTAGTTGTTTCAAACATTGGTCCTTCAATTCTATGAGGCTTTTCCCCTATGCAAGGAAAAATTTTGTAGGCCGGTTGCACATTGATCATAAGTATTTCTAAAGGAAATTGGAGAGGTCCATCCTTCTCTATCATTTCCATGGTTTTTACCGTCTTTCCTTTGGGGACAACCTCTTTTGATTTTGGTAGTGCCTCATTTTCCAAGGCCTTCATCTTTGCATTGTTTATCGTCTTTTTCAAAATTTCTATCCTTTTGATACATATCGATTGTGGAGTAGGACTAGGAACATAAAGCTTATTCGTGGGGAGTTCATAGTCTATGGGAACACCTATCCTTTTGTTTGTGGTATTGGATTTTATCATGCTAAAAGGCTCTAGATCCCCTTTCACAACATACACCTTGCCAAGATGTAGGAATCGAGCTTCCTAGAACAAGGTAGATGGCATAACTTTCATTATGTGTATCCAAGGTCTTCTCAGAAGTAGATTATATCCCATGTCTTTGTCAATGACATAGATTGTGGTTGGGACCATATTTGTTCCTAAAGTCACTAGAAGTGTGATCTTCCCTATCATGACAGCCTTCAAATCATCGTATTCACTTAGCGTGTCTCTAGAAGCGATGATGTTGGTGTGCCCATAACCCATTCTTTCTAAAAGAGAAAATGGAACTATGTTCACTACTATCTCGTCGTTGATTAGTGTTCTCTTGTTGCAGGTGTCATAAATCCACACTTGCAAGTATAGCACGAGATCTCCTTTCTTTGTTAACTATGCCTCAGAGGGCATTTTCTTTAAATCAAAGAAGAATCCTAGGTCTTTAAGTTCAGAGTTTGGTGGGTTTACATCAAAGTCCACATGATTGATTTGTTCACTAGGTGAAGGTTTGATTTGATCTAGTTATTTCAACCCTATCACTTTCAATAGTCCTGAGAGATGTGACGTAGAGTTCTTGAGGAGGTCGATGAATGAAATATGTTCGTAAGTTTTCTTTAAATCTTCATTGAGTTCATAAGGTCCAATTGGGGCCGGTATTGGCTCAACCACCAAGATTGTACTTTCATGTATTTCTTCTTGCTCCTTTTCAAGTTCTCCTTCTTCTTCTTCTTCATCATCATGTAATATTTTAACCAATCCCAACATCCTAGCTTCTTCTTTTTGTCCTAATTGTGATGGAATAATTGTGTTGTTACCTTGGGTTGCGTTGTTTTGATTAGTCATTTCTATGCCTTTGTGTGCAGAAGATGGGTCTTGATAAATTATCATGTCTACATTGTGCGGAGCTATCAGCGCTTGAGTTTGCCTTGTCCCCTTGTTATCTGGTGTGACATCTTGTGGATTTAAGAACATCTCTATGAATAGTTGATGTTGGTCTTCCAGTAATCTTGCTATGAATCTATTGTATTCTCTACAAGATTTCGTGCTATGCCCCCTAATCCTATGAAAAGAACATAATTGATTATATTCATAGGGGGTCTTTCGTATATTCCATCATTGCCATTTCCATTCTGATTCCAAGATTGATAATTATCCCATGGGTAATACGCGTTATTTATAGGATGATCAATTGCATTAACATTGGGAGGGTAGTAATCTATTCCGTTATAGTCATCCCTCACTTTTCTAACTGGGGGTTGATCTATCACCTCGTATGTCATTGCGTTCTTGTTGTTTTTAAGGATTTTGATAATAATTGCATTGTTTCCCATATCCCCATTTATCAATTTTCTATTTGACCCATACGTCCTTCTACCACTATCAATGGCTTCTTGTTAAATCCTTAAAGCACTTTCAAAGGCTTCTTCATAGGACTTGTAAGGTAACTTTTGGACTTCTCTCATATCCCTGTTTAAGGCATGCAAGAAAAGATCGCACAACTCGTAGTGATCCATGTTTGGAGCACTTGTCGAAGAATAGAGAACTTGTCTCCATCGAGTGATGAAATGGGCTACCGATTCATTTGGTTCTTGTTTCATAGTTAAGAATTCTCATATCCTTGTCTTAATGAATTTGTTCATGTCGAAATCCATGACAAACTCTCTGATTAATTGCCCAAATGAATGTATTGAGGCCTCTGGCAAGCGATAATACCAATCTAGGGCTATTCCTTCTAATGTCTTTGGGAAGCTTTTGGCGACAACCCCATCCCAAGGGAGGAGTTCTCTTATTGCGGTTGTGTAAGCTTTAATGTGTGAGTTGGGATATCCTTCTCCTTTGAACTTTAGGAGATTTGGTAATGGTCGAGGTAACGAAACACTTCTTATGATCATGTCAAGTGGCTCCTTTAAGTCCTCCAAGTATGTGCCTAAAAAGATACTCTGTGATTGTAAAGTTAACAACATTAGCCCCATGGTTGGGCTTTGATAACCCAATGCTATTGTTTGATTCGCTTGGTTTCCTTGCATTGCATGATTATTTTGAATAGGAGGGTTCCCATTTGGGAACAGGTCATTACTCCCATTTCACGAGTAGTAGTTGAGGTAAGGGGGATTTTGAGATGCCCCCTGGTCTTGTTCAATTCTGATATGTTCATGCGATTTTTGTCTTCTTTTTGGGATAAGTTGTTCTGCCTCCAGAGTTTTGATTATTTGTACTAGCGCATTGTGATGAGGTTTGCAGGTATGGGACCTCTAGGCACTTCCTTATTTCTAGGGTTTTCATTGTGAATGTTGTCATGATTCTGTGTTTCTTCTCGTATAGCATTTTCTCGTTGCTCTTCTCAGAGAGCAACTTTCAGGGCTTCTTGAGCATCTTTTGCTTCTTGTAAGTTTTGTTCTAGCCTTTTTACTTCATCATCAAGATGAGTACTTGAGGTGCTTGTGGATGGTTGGTCCATGCGGTGGACTTTCAATCTCATATCTATTCTTTTTTCTTTGTGAGGTGTGTTTGGTATGGCAGGGTTATGCTCCCATGCAGGGTTGTTGAAAGACAGAGAACGCCTGGGTTCTCTTCGGTCTTGTTCATAGTCTGAATCTTCAGTCATAGTAGTTTGAAACTGGTGTATTTGGGTTAGGTGGCACATACTTGTCGAAAGATGGAGTTTCTAGTTCCTAGAGGGAATATTCCCTAAGTTTAAGTTTGGTTCTATCATATTCAAGGGTGCCATAGACACTATAGAATAAATGGAATGAGCGAAGGTGAAGGTGACAAAGGTGGAAGCGGCAAAGATGGTTATGAAGAAGAAAGTGATAATGATTGAAACCTTTGAAGTTGAAATGCCAAAGAGTGACAAGATGATGTTTAAATGCAATCTGAGTGATCTTTGAAACTCAAAACTACTCGTCCTAGTAGGATTTGTAATTTCACATCACGTTCACTAAAATATGTGATGAAGCTAATGTTGCATGTGACAATGATAATGATATCCAAGTAATGGGAATGCAAAAAGCATAACCAGAAGGCTTTGCAATTCACATCGGGTTCACCAAAATATGTACACTCAAAAACATGACTCGGTGGCCTAGGGCGGTTGAGTTAGCTTTGGCGCACACATGAACCCTCTCTTCTTGCCATAGGGTGAACCTCCATGTCACTCACTCTCATGGAAGTAGCCAGTCAAGAGGACGTAATACACATGGCAGTCTGGCTCATTTAAGAGCTGGACTTTGTGGAGAGTGGTCAGCTTGTCCTGGGGCCTTTGTTGTGCATTTGTTTGGATGTGATGTTCTATGACTATTGTTGTAAAAACAACTATATGACCTAAAGGGTCACTAGTCACCGTTCTTCTATTTAGGTTTCTAAGGTTTAGCCACTTTGTGGGTTGACTATTATTTTTGTTGATGTTCCTTTCAAGTTAGCTTTGTTGTTCATATTGTTGGATAATTGTTTGTTGTTGATGAATTACTTGTTGATCTTGATGTTGTCTAGGTTGGATCTCCTCTATCTCCTCAAGGATTGCCCTCACCCACTAACCTCTAAGTCCACAACACATTCGTGAGCCTAAACAAGAGAGAGATGGTTAAAGCCAACCTTGACTTGACCAAGGGTTTCAACTTAGGGTTTGTGTGACCTAAGGTTTGACTTTGTTTGACCTTGTGTTGACCCATTGTTGAGCTTGTGTTGACCTTGTGATGAAATCAAGGGTTTGTAAACCTTTTACGCTGCTAATGTTTTTGTTCTTTTTTATTTTTGTATGCATGCAAGCCTATATGAGTGCAAAATAGGTTTTTTGTTCTTTTTCTATTTATAGAAATGAAAGTGTTTTTTTCTATTCTAGGAATTAGAAAATGTATGCAAACTAGTATGAGATTACCTAATGCAATTGAATATATGTTTTTGGTTTGATTTTCTAAATAAGCAAAACAATTTACTCTAGGAAAGGGAAATTGCTTTTAAATGAATCTAATATATGAAGTTTTGAAAGAAAACTACTTTAACAATACAAATCTACTTAGTCTATCAAGGAAAAGGCAACATGCATTTACTATTCCCAAGAGCAAAGTTTGATTGTCTAATGCATGAAGGAACCTAGAATAAAGAGACACGTGAGCCTCCACTACCCTTAGAAATCCTTGTATGGCAACCTCTAATCCTTTTGTAGTAGCAGGGTGATCCTCTTGACAACAAATAAGAGAAGGGATGCAAAAGAAGCTTTTCAAGCTTTGAAATGATCTCAATGAGAGTTTGATGAGAACTATGGCTTGTGATGTGAGTAGCATATGGATGTAAAATAAGCTTTTATCAAAGCTAGATGAGACAACAAATAAAATAAAAAGGCTTAGATGTCCTGTGTGAGCATATGGATGCTTGATTAGAGAGTAATAACCAGCAAGAATTGTGTGCACAAATAAAATTGCCTCCCTTTGTGCTTGAGGGAGGAGGTATTTATAGGTTTGAAGAAGGTATGAGAGGTGGAGAGGAAGAAGAGTTAACTCCCTTCGATTGAAGAGTTAACTTAGAATACACAAGAGTGATTTGGGCAAAAATTGGAGTGATCTAACCAATTATAACTTATCACTCAAGAAGAAATGGAGAAAAAGAATGCATGGATTGATAACTAAAGATAAAAATAAGCTAAATATGCATGGGTGGATGCATCAAATAGTTAACTCTATCGTTGGGGCAAAATTCCATGCAAACAGGAAGAAAAATAGGCAAGAACAAAGCTATTTTTGGTCAAAAAATTGAGTTAATTTGTGGGTGGGAAGGACGGTAGGGTCACCACCTAGTTGCCCCTTTCACCAGTCAGGGTTACCCGGGGGTGACCCATGGGAGATCCTCAGAGGAGGGGTCCTAGGTGAAAGTACAGGATGGGAGATGGAAGAGGAGGAGAAAAGAAGGGGATCTACCTCTGAAAATAGGTCAAATAGAGGTCAAAAACCAAATCTCCACTTGCAAATGTAGGATCTCCCTAGGGAGATTTGGAAATAATATGGGGTGATTTGTACTGGTTGACTGAAATTGAAAACCAAAAGTTGGAGATGGCTTGGGAGGTCCTCTAAAGGGCTCCTAGGGGTGGGAATGGATGAAAAACACTAGGGAAAGGTGAAAACATGTAACAAATGGACAAATACAAGGCTTAGAGATGAAGTGAACACCTAGAATATTGAGAGGGGGTGAATCAGTATTCTATTAAACTTTTTACTTATTAAATTAGTAGTCCATTTGCCACAAGTAATAACAAAGCAAATTAAACACAAAAGAAGCAACCACAAAGCATCACACATGAACACCTAGATTTTTACGTGGAAATCCCAAAACTAGGAAAAACCACGGTGAGTGTTAGCTCACATTAATTATGTAGTATCAATATCGAATTACAAGAGGCTCATTACCTTTGGGATCACTGCCCAAAGAAATTCTCACTGCAAGAAAGGCTCATTGCCAAAACAGGCTCACTTCCTAGAGAAAGAAAGAAGGAAAGGATGGCTCACTGCCAAGTTGAACTACTCTGATTGCATCTACACATGCATGGTTATAGCTCCAATGAAGCACATAAATACTGTCTCAAAACTCTTCATCTCTAACTGCTCTATTCACTGCTCTGCTTTTACATCAAACAAAATCTCTCTTCTTCTACACTTGTCACGTTTATTATACTTCACATATTGCATTCACAACTTCACCTCACGTAAACACCAAATTTGATCTCATATATATATATATATATGCAACACCTAGATTCTTCACATTAGGTCAACCTACCTAGATGAAGTGTATATTTAATAAACTTGCATCTTGTTAGCAAAATCCACTCACCAAAATACATAGAGGACCCAAATAACATTTAAAACACCTTCTCATATGTTAGATCCAACTATAGAACCACTTAGAATAAAGTTCTAATCAATAGAACTTACCGTACACAAATCAAACTATCATGTTAGCTTTAAACACAAACTATTACTGACTTAGTCTAACTGTCAAATCACCACATTCACTGCAGACCACAAGACTTTCTCAAAATCATATCAAAGACTCCTTAGACATCACAGATCATACCTATAGAACCATAGAGCATAATATCAACATGCGGCAAAATGCAGACTACTGAAACACAGACCCTGTCACAACCAGTCACTGTCAAATCATG
Source organism: Cunninghamia lanceolata (assembly GCA_027924645.1). Taxonomy (NCBI): domain Eukaryota; kingdom Viridiplantae; phylum Streptophyta; class Pinopsida; order Cupressales; family Cupressaceae; genus Cunninghamia; species Cunninghamia lanceolata. Next base: position 5,353,894 of record BSBN01000793.1, read on the forward strand.
TAGCTATACTCAGTAGCTTATAACTATCTTTCTAGTAGACCTCAAACTTTGTAATTCTAGATTTAGACACTTCATACAAGTGTTTACAACACCTCAAAATCGCATAACTAAATATCTAACACCAGAGGAATGCAGACCAAAACAAATGAATGTTTTGTTATTATTACCTCTATTCTCTGCAATGCCAGACTTAGGCTACTTGAAGATGTACTTCTAAAATTGGTCAATGTCTAAAAATCAAGATATAAGATCATCTAAGAGTTGGAAACATCATGCCAAAATCGTAAGACCAGATCTGTAACTGCAGATCAATGCCAATCCAAACACTGTCTCTCTATCATTGTCTCTGTATACTGCCAAAACTTAGCCAAAATGACTAAATCTTCTTCACCGGACCAAAACCTATATTTAAACCTTGTTCCTTTTCTTGTTTAAATCAATGACAACATCTTCAAACATCAAGCTCAGCCAAATTGCCAACAATCTTTCCCTTTGGCATTAATGGCAACATTTGATGTGAAAAACTATTATACTTTTCCCCATTACTCTTTTTACACTGCTCCCCCTAACTTCATGCTTTTCTCCTTGTTTTTCAGTTATTTTTATCTTGTATTTTTCACATGTTCCATTCTCCCCCTTTGACATCAATGGAAAAGGTGTATGATACAGAAACATGTACAAGTTACCAAAACTTCAAAAATTGTTTGTACTGTTCGCACATTTACAAGTGAAGTCAATTTTCTTACTAATTTTTAGGGGGAATATCTTTGTAGATCTTCTTCAAATGTACTACATCTTCATCCCATCTGTCCTTAGCATGCCTCAAAACTTGTATGTGCCCATTGATTAGAGACACCAGTTCTTCCTCTTTTTCAATACTAGTAGGGGCCTCAGTATTTTGCCTCATCTTGTCTACATCTACTACCAGTGCAATCATAGAACCAATCTTGAAACTTACTGTCTCCCGGAGCTGTGTCATTATGTGCTTTATGACCTCTTTTTGAGTCTGCAACTTATTTATCACTAAGTGAATGGTCCCAACTACTGCCCTTTGATTGCCAATAGCATCTTTTACCAGCTCATAAGTTTTGGAGATCTTCATTATTTGAGCTTCCCATCCATTTATTTTATCTCTTAGATCCTTCGTTTTCTTAGGCCATGTGAGACAAAATTGATATATTTCACTGGCCTCTTTGATAGCAGTCTGAGCATATTCTATACTCTTTTCCAACATAATTTTATCTTGAGAAAATTTGTCATTTAGCTCCATTATCCTTTTATCATCAATCTCTGCCCTTACCTCGTTTTCTGCAGCTTGTTCCAGGGACTCAAAATGAGAGTTGACATTTTCAATAAGTTTCTTCAATTGACAAGTAGAAGTTACTTATGTATCTCTTTTTATTTTGGGCAAAATATTTTCTAAAATTGTTGTTGCATCTTCAATTAGCTCACTATCCTACATATGAGATTTTAGGATCTCCTCCTATGCAGTGGTTTGTAAAATTGTCCCAAGTCTTAATTTCTACAATGGGGACATAGTGGCAAGGTTAATTGGTCCTTGCAATAGCTTAGGTGTAGTCAAAATCTGAGCTTCCTTCTACTTCTCCAAAAACTCTCTCAAAGAGTCAGCAGTGTCTCTCTTATCTTCAGTCTGAGATACTTCACCAACATGACTTTCCAAAGGTTCTTCATGACCAGGTTCTTGTTCATTTCCTTCTCTTTCCAGAGCAGGTTCTTGTCTATTATCATTTGTTTCCAGAGTAGAGTTATCTACCATCTACTCATTACCTTCTTCTCTTTGCTCACTTTACTTTCAGGGACATTATTCTCAGAGGTGACATTTGTTTCCTCAGAGTTCTTTTCTTTCACAGGTTCTTTTATTTCTTCAACTTGTCCAAAACTTACCAAAGGAACTATTCCACTTTGATCCCCACTTTGTTCTATATTCACTTCCTCTTCATTTCCTATGCCCACCAGAGGAGTAACTGTACTTTGTTCCATGTTATGTTCAATATTCATCTCCAGAACTGTATTATCAACACCATCATATATTCCTTTACATTAGTGTCAACAACAATTGGAATTTGCAGCTCATGTAACACATTTAGTGTTATCTCCCTAGTCTCCATGACCAAATTTTTAGTGTCACCAAACATTAGAGCGTTGACCCTTTTCTTTGTTCTAAACTTTTCACTAAGTATCTTAGTGACTTTGACCTTCTCTTCACTGGTAATATTTGGGCATGGTTTTAATAGAACATATTCCTTTAACTCAACATCTTTTGCCATAGCTACTTCTTTTCTTGTTGTCATGATGCTGGCTAGACTGTCTGGTAAAACATCTATAACTTCAATCAATGCTTTACTAAACATAACCAAAAATCTTACAACAGTTGTTTCAAGTATCACCTTATCTTCATCTGAACTGTCATCATATATACTAGCAATAGGCTTCAAATTCCCATGCTGAGCTATTGCATTGACCATGGCTTCCAAGGATATAGTTGCTTCATTTCTTTTAGTCTCAGTCTTCTCTGCTTTATTCTTCTTGTCTTTACCCTTTCCAGAGGGTGGAGAGGGCTTCTCTTTCTTGCTTGCAATTGTTTCATCTATTTTTGCTTTCTTAGCCTTGACTTCTTCATTTGTTTTTGTTTCCTCTTCTTATTCTTCTTCAACTCCAAGGCTTACATATACTCTCTTTGTGGCCTTTTCTTTCTTTCTTTTCTTCTTCTCTTCTGGCTTCTTCTTTAGCACTCGCTCTTCAATATCTACAAGCTTTGTCTTTTCTTTCTCAACCTCTATAGCATGGACTGGTCCAAAGCTCTTAAAGGTAGCTGTTGTAGAGGAGGAGGCTCTTGTTCTCCTCCTAGATATGGAGGTGGGATTTTATTTCTTAGATTTCACTTCTTTATTTTTTGAAGCTTTTGATGTTTGTCCTTCCGGAACACTTGCAGTCTTGGATGCCTCTACCTTGGCTCTTGCTTCATTTATTTGTTCATCTGTAAATCCTTTACTTATAACAAACTCAATTGCCCACTTTCTTGCATTCCTTTTGATTTCAGGTTGTTTCAGTTTCAAATGGACTTTGAGAGATAATTCTTCAAATGCTCCAAATCTTTCCTCTGGATCTTTTGGTTTTCTCAACATCAGGTTTGCCAAACCAGTTAGGATATCCTCTGTGACTTCATATCCCATGGCTGGGACCCACATAGTTCTAGGTTCTACAACATCCATAAGGAATTTATCTTTGTCCACCATAAATACAATGTCCTTTTCATAATTCTTCACAACCTTTTCAGGGATCCTAGCCCTAGCTTGCATTTTCTTTTGGAAATTCTTAAAATATCCCCATAATTCTACATTTTGTTTATCAACATTTCCTAAACTCTGCAGATGATTTCTAATTTGTACTGCTATTGGTGAGTGATCAAGCCAACCGATATTGTCCATACCTAGTAACTCCTTTAGAAAATAGAAGAATAGACAAATGATCAGAGTTCCATACTTGAAGGGTTATTTTGTGTCTTCAGTGCTTTTTAGATTCTCCAACAACTGTTGCCGGAGCAATTCATATAGGTCATAGTCTTCATTGTTCTTTACCATTTCATATTCTATGTGTATAGCAGTGTTGTTCTCAAAATCAGCTGCGCTCAGTTTTGTAGACAACCCCCACGAAACTTGTTTGTTTCATGAATCTACACTCTAAGCTTGCAAATTGAGACAAGATTCCCTTGATCTCATGCGAAGTCATTTGACATTCTAAAATCGTCTGCGACATTTCCTTGAATTGGTCTCTCGATATTCGTGAAGATCGTTCAAGTTGTAAACTGATTAAAATGTCAATTTTGCCCATTTTCAAGAGTTAGTGAAATTTTTTGAGTTTACATATGTAATAGCGGCATTTTTCGCCGCTCCTGCATATCTCTTTTTGAGTTGTTTTTATAACATATGTAATAGTAGCATTTTTCACTGCTCTTACATGTGTTTTTCTTTAAACATGTAAAGGTGGTGAATTTTTCTGCCATTACATAGTACCCCAATGTTCACATATAGTGTCGGCCATTTTCACCGCCGTTGCATGTGTGTTGTTTACTCGTGCAATATCGAGTGATTTTACCGCTCGAGTGAGATTCTTCGGATCTTAAACACTGAGTGCCATTAATGGCCACTTGTGCCATTCATTTAATGTCTATTTTTTAATTTTAAATACTCGTTTGGCCGTTCTTTTTATCATTTCCTTTCCTGCCTAGCCGATCTCTAGCTTTCCCTCACGTCGACTGATCATGTCGATTTGATGCTCAATCGAATTCGTCATCATCACATTTAGGGTTTTTCGCCGACGCTACAGGTAAGCTTCTCATTTGCTTTTGTTCTCCTTCCTAATGTTTTGTTTGATATGATGATCGGTGTATCTTTTAGATTTTGTTTTGTTAGATTTTTGTTACGTTTTGTTTTTGTTTTTGTGATTGTTTTCTACTTGTTGTGCGAGTTCGTTTTATGCGCCGGATTTGTTTTTAAACCAAACTAATGGTGCCCTAAGTTTTTTCTTCTTCTTTCCATCTGGAGGCGCTAGGTTTCACTGCTCAAACCCTTGTGTACTTGCCATCTACCAAGATGTGTAAAAGTGCCAAAATTCGTCGCCCTAACACAAGTGACCTCGTAACTCATATTAATATTTTGGTAACCGATCACATGCAGTGTCGACCATTCTCGCCGATCGAACATTGCGAAGACTTCAAATCCAACCCCACATGCGTCGTCGGCAAAATTTGCTGCTTGTGTATATTTTCAAAAGATTTTTGTATGGAGGTGTATGGGTGGTAAATTTCGCTGCCCTTACACAAAGATCTTCCAGTTCCTACCACATGCGGAAGCGGCAATATTTGTCGCTTTAACATCAAGACTACAAAATCCCTTTATTACCTGCGATAGCAGTAAAATTCACTGCTCATACCACCTTGTAACTCTTACCACATGCAGTGGTGGCAAATTTTGCCGCCAATGTATATAAAAAAACACTCACATGCAAGAGCGGCAAATTTTGCCGCCCATGCAAAAACTATCCCAAATTTTCCTAACTCTAGAAAATTTCCAGTTTTGATTTTCTGAGCCTGCTTTTCCTCTGATTTTTGGCTAGCTCGCACTATAGCCCTTTTTCAAGCGTGTTCCCATAGTCGTGATCATCAACATGCAATTTTTCCAGATTGCCAGTATTTTCCCTAATTGCATGATCATGACTTTTTGTTGCAGTTTCTTCTGTGGAGCTTCGTTCTACGTCAAACTTCTTCTTGGTGAAAGCTCATCCAAATGACTGAGTTGTCCCCGAAGAAATAAAAAATGATGAAGTACAAATATCAAGGTGTTTTCCCAATCACCTTAGTCCATTCTAATGTTGATGACATTAGAGATACAGAGATTGGCCATGTTGATATGGCTGAGTTTGTAGAGAGAACCAAGTCTAACAACCCCAGTGCTATGATGAAGAAGATAGTTGAAAGTCATATTCATCTGGTGTCATCTTTCCCAGTGGCAGCTCACAACACAGAATTTGTTCTTCAGTGTGCCCATTTCTATAACAAAGATATTAGAGTTGTGGTGGACACCATTGGCAATGTGATAATCAGGTTGGATCCTGAGTTCATTGATAAGGTATTTATGTGCCCTCCTGCTACAGAAGTGTTGAAGCTTGACTTTGTTGAAGCTCAAAAGGAATATGACAAGAATCTAGAGAAAGCAAAGAAAGTGATCAACAACAAATGGCTGAAGACTGCAAGATCAAATTTGTCGAGGTGGCCACATAGTTTCCCTCGAAGTGATTTTGTAGAGGAAGTTGGTGACCTGATTACTCTCCTCAGCAGGACAAGAGGTTTGTCTTTCTCTTCACAGTTTCATCCCCTTTGCTTGATACACCTGTTGTAACTCCTGTGTCTGTTTCCCCTATTGATATTCCCTCTTCAGAATCTCCCTCTCCTTCTAAACTAATTTTTGATAATCCTTAACCCATGTTAGAAGATCTTCTCTGTTCTTCCGGGTCTATTCCTAGTTTGTCTTCTTCGTCTTTTGATATTGGGGATGCATCCATTTTTTATCATTTTGTAATGAATACTGAGCAAGTCTCTAGTGCAAATGTAACAGGTGCGATTTTTACTAACACCCCGCCTATTGTTTCTACTATACGTACAAGCACAGTTCCAGGAACACCAGCAGTAGGAATGGATCCCAATGTGAGTACTTCTCTACTCCCACCTTGGTTGTCAGCTTACACGCCGAAAAGGAAAAAGCAAGTCATCTCCCTAGATGACTTTGATTTCACTAAGCTAGTACCTGCAAAGCCTAAGGCCCCGAAGAAACTAAAGATTCGTTCCAGGGTACTTGAAGACAAGGGACACAAATTCCTGGAGATAGCAAAACCTCCATAGGATGCAACTATTGAAGGTTTTGATATGAATGACTACTCTATTTCTAGAGTTGAATTGGGCAAAATAACCCATGAAAGCGCTAGAAATGATATGCAGTCAGCCATGGACATCCTAATCCAGAAGTTTGATAGGGAAAAAGAAATGAAGGATCATTACAAGGCAATGGTAGAACAACTAACTGCGATGGTAAGGAAAATCACTTTGAACTTAGAAACATTTACTCCAGAAGCTATTTCTGTAGAAGACCCCATCATCCTGAAAGCGGAAAGGACTCATCTCAAAGGGAAAGTACTTGAAGAGTACTTAGACAGGATGCGTGCACAAGGAATCTCTTTGCTCACAGACGTATCTGAGAAGACAGATAAAATGAAGAAAATAAGAGCAGAACTTAATGACCTCATTGATACTATTTCTCAAGATATTGAACGCACGCACGGAGAATACTCATGATAAATGGGCATAGATGAGGAAATTGAAAATAAGCATCCTAATATCAATTGGCGCCATCGCTAATAGGGATTCTTATACAGAAACAAAGGAGGCTTTGATGTACAGGAGCAGTATGCTTAGAAATTTGATCAATGATCTTGAAGCTGCAAAAGAAATCAGTGAACAAAGTGATGTCAACCTTTTGCATAAGTTGGAGGAGTTGCCTTGTAAGCTGATATCACAGGACAACCAATTTCTTTTTGCAGAAGAAATGGTTCGGGAATTTGAAGACATGTTTTAGAAAGAATTCGAAGATAAAACATTTTCAATGACTTCTGTGGACAATATTTTAGACAACCAGTTAACTTTGGATAATCTGAAAACCAAGTTAACTGGTCAAGTAAAATCAATCACTACAGTGAGGGATGCCATAGTGAGAGCCAAGATGATCTTCAGGAACGCATTCAACCTGGATAGCATTGAGATGCAAGCGACTTTCACTATGTATGATCATCACATGAGGAAAAGTGGCGACACAAATTGAAGCAGTTTTTCCTTAGTTTATTTTCTATTTTTTAGATGTACTTTCAAAACAATTTTGGACATTTTTACATGTACATTTTTCATATGTAATTACATGTAAAAATATAGGAAGTCCCAAGTCAATAAGGACTCCTATTTTTGAATAAGTCAAAGTAGTTAGGTTTTTTCCTAAATTTTCTCAAGGCCTCTCCCTATAAATAAAGAGGGCCTCTTTTGTAAATATTAACTTTTGTCTATTGCAAGAATACTCTGGCGAATTGAAAAGCAAATCAAGACTTTGTGCTTCTTTGTGAAAATCAATTATCAAATATTTATCAATACAAGAAAGCAAGTTCAATTCCAATTTTTGTCTTGGGGTTATTTGTGTTATGGTAGCATTATTCTTACGTCTTGCTATTATAATCTTCTTTTAAAGTAATTGAAGTGTGGAGATTGTTTCAAGTGATTGAGGAGCGTTCTTAATTTGATTCTGAAAGACTTTGTGTTATCAAATCATTTGTGAGGATTATGTTATGTTTGTGAGAATACAATATTTTGAAGACTCTGTGCTGCAAGTTATTATATTCAATCTACTTTTATCATCTTGGCGAAGAGTGAAGACTTTGGGCTGCATTCAACTTCAAATAGTTCTATTTGCAATTAGTAAGTGAGGTAACGAAAAACTTTGTGTTTCTGTGATTTTGTGATAATTTATAAGCCTTTTATCAATAGTTTGAAGTACAAACATCTATTCTGAAAAAAGAGAATGAGATGAAATGGAACCACCACAAATATAGTTTTTAGTGTACATAAATTGCATAAGTTATTTTGTTTGTAAAAATCAAGCAACCAGAGGGAACCTCCCCTTGTTGAGAGGAGAGACTTTGTCTCATCATAGCTGTGGCTGATATACCCATCTTGCCATTAGTGAGTTAACGACAAGATGTTCACCCAACAGTTTGTTGGTGACTCTGCTGGGGAAGGAATGCGCAACTTGAAGCCTCACTCTCCGAGTTGAAGCATTTTCAATTCTTTTCCATTTGTTGCAAAATTTTGTTAGGCATACTACATTCTGGCAGATTCCTGGTATACCAGAAGCAAGAGAGCTCAAGGTATTATTGATCCTGCATTTGAATTGATGCAGCAAAATAATTTTGGACTCTTGCCTCCACGACCTTGTCTTCAGTGCACCAGGAGTTTTCCTCCTACAAACGCCAGGTCTCTAATACCAGGTGAAGCTTCTAGTGCTAGTGCTAGCAGAGTTTTGTCTGTTCATACGACACAAAGGTTTGCTATCCCACCTTTCAATCAACGCATCATGGTAGTTCAAGGCCCTTAGGGTAATACCTTTGGTCCTCTGAATTTGACCCCACCATTGCATGAACTACCTCGTAGTTCAAGAAAGAATTTCCCCAAATTCTACGGTGATGGGAAGGTTCATCCTAATGAACACATTGCAACTTTCTGTATAGCCTGTGGTGTGATAGGTGTCGAGCACGAAGATGTAGTTGTACGACTTTTTGTAGAAACAATGCAAGGAGTTGCTGCACACTGGTTCTATCATCTTCAAGCTTAGACCATAACGAACTGGAATACTCTCAAAACCAAGTTTGAAGCCAGGTTTAAACCTGTAGAAGATGCACATGCATTGTTGGCACAGCTAACACAAATCAAAAAAGAACCTCACAAACCTATGCGAGACTTCATCGCTAAGTTCAATAAGTTGAGAAACAGGATTCCCACCACCGCTGAGCCAACAACGGAGAATCTTAAGTGTTTCTTTATCAATACACAACTTCTTGAGGTGAGTTTTCTTTTAAGGCGAGCCGGTCCTGCAGATCTTGCTGCAACTCAAATTTTGGCAACTGAAGTGGAAGATGATCTTATCCTTGCGGGTAAGATAAGAAGGGATTCTAATAGAAATAAAAGCTCCTCTTCTACTGAGAATTCTTCCACAAGCACCATGGACCCTATGGAACAAAAGCTAGCAAATGAATTGCTGGCTCTGAAGAGACAAATGTCCCAAGGTATGTCTGCCCCTCCTTCTTATCGGGATGTACCTGTTGGTGCCTGAATTCACTGTCAGTTAATTTAGCAATTTTCATGCAGGCACCATCCCAAAATATCCAAAAGGTTCTAAGTTTTGGCACCCCTTCATCTTTCTTGAGGAAAGGGTCATCATGTTTTGTCCATCAGCGAAAGTTTTATTTTTATGAGTGCTCCGATTGTGTCTTTGAACTTTTGGTTTGAACCTCGCCGGCGAACCTCAGTGTTGAACCTCGCCATTGAACCATCTATTTGAACCGGTTCAATGGTTCAAAGCTTTATGTTTTTGGTTTCATCGACGTGATGGCAACTATCAGCATAGGTTTGTGGTCTTGCTCCGACGGTCTAAGTCACACCGACGGAGATGGGAAGCCAAGTTGCCATCAGCGTGACTTTTGTTGTCGGCGAGCGTTGCTTTTGGGTTGGCCGATGGTTTTTGTCTTCGCGACGGGTGTTTTTTGCTTGGCCATCGGTGAGACTTGTTTTATCGGTCTAGTCGATGGAAGTTGGCCCGATGGTCTATCTCTAGCCGATGATGGGAAATATGGAGTTTGCAATGGCGTCGACGAGACTATTGAGGTCGGTCAGAGGAGTTTCAGGTTGGCTGATGGGATTGGTCTGGCCGACAGGGGATTGCGATGGGCTTCATCGGTGTAACACATGAGGTCGGCCAGAGGATTTTTGGATGCTCCGATGGAGGGAGTCACGGCGATGGAGGGTGTGTTTTGTTTGCCATCGGAGAGACTTGATAGATCGGAAGGAGTTTTTTGGAGCAAGCCGATGGTGTAGATTTGGCCGATGGGCTTTTGGCGAAGGGCCGTGTGTCGAGCGCGACAAAACGCTCGACACCTATTATGCATGCAGCTATGTTTATAAAGTGCTAGTGTGGTCTCAGCACCGTGCATGTGGGATTATTCCCCTGTGTAGTTTGAGCCTGCGAAGAAGCATGTTTTAGCGGGAATTTTCTTTTTGAACGTAGCGACAGTTTTCACGCAGCCGCGGGTGGTTGAGCCATCAATGGCGACTGTAGCAGGGGTAAGAGAAAGGGTACACATGATCAGGTGGTCTGATTTATGGATGAAGACTCCCAGATGGCAGTGCAGGGCTCGAGGCCTCCCTTGTCTGCTGTAGCAATAACTTCTGAGCGCCATCCTTCCTATGTGATCTGTATCTGGCAGATTTTTGAAAGCCATGTAATTAATTGCTATGAGGTACACTTTCTGGCCAATATAGGCAGACTGTGTTACCATTTTGTGGTTGTTGAAAACTGGACATTTTGGCTCTGTAATAAGATACAACTGGTTTTGGTTGCTCTGTGCAGCAAAACTTGCGAGTTTATGTATCTCCTGTTGTACGTTTGTGCATGAATCCACTGATTTCATGGTTAATTTTATATGAATAATGCTATATTTGCATGTGTTATGCTGATTCTGTCTCCAGTTTTGCATGTATCTTTCTTCTGAGTCCAGGCATTCAAGGAATGTCTGAGATTCTAGAACATAGAATTCCTGTGTTGAATGTTTAATCTTTTAACTTCTGCTCAAGGGGTAGATTAAACTGTTTTCAGATTGAATATTGGGAAGGGTATACTGCAATAGGGATGCCATAAGTATAGACAACTTAACACTCTGTATTGGGAGATATCTGTAAGGCAGATATCATGTATATCCCCCTGAAATCCAGTTTTAGTTGTTCATGCTGATCATTCACAGGTGTATGTCTACCAACTCCAAGCCCTGGATAGGCACCAATCTAGCTCTGTGTTGAGGTTATATACCATGTCCAGCTTTGCATCCAAAAATCAAATCAGACCATTTCATCCTTCCACCTGTTAGTTGTAGGAGTAGGATTAGGATCCTTGCATACTCTCATACCTAACCAGACATATATGTCCAAGAATGTTGCCAACCTTGTGATTTGTTATACAAATCTTGGTCCTTACGTGAGAGTATTCTACCTGTTGCTGTCAAGTTAAATCCTTCTATCATTGAGCTAGTTAAGGTTATACTTTTATCAAATAGGGACACCCCCCTTGGTGTGGCAGAACCAGAAGTGAAGGGGAGGAGCTCATGTAACCTCCTATATTCAGTTGGCTGAATCTGCCTGTGCATTAGAACTGGCAAACCCTAATGCTGATTCAGAAGAAAAACCAACAGTACCAAGAAGGACATTTCCAAATAATTCATATCAAGGCAATGCTGCTAGAAATCAAGGACAACACAATCGTCTTCCGCCTACACAAGGGAAACTTGCCATTGAAGCAGCGTTGGTCAACTCAGCAATTGGCTATTATGAAGCTGAAAATGAACTCTCTTTCCAACTCAAGTTGGACTATGAAAATGATGCTAATCTCTTCACAGAAGGAGAAGAAGAATTAGCTGGCGACTCTACCATCAGCTTTCTGAATTATCAGGACGAAGCTAAAAAAGGAGAAGTGTGTGAAGGAGCATATGCTATCTTTACCAAGTCCCAGAATCAGCCAGCTCTTCAAGCTGATAAAGGAAATGTGAGAGAAGAATCTCAACCAGTAATTTGAATCGCTAAACAGGGGACTCCTCTGCCTTTCCAATCGAAGGACCCGGTGGGTAACAAATAAGTAAGTGCATCTAACGAATTTGTACCTTCCACTTCTACTCCTCAGACTAGTACTATCTCTACCAAAAATTAGAATGATGGATTTTCTTCCTCCGTTTCTAATTCTTTTCAGCAGTTTGATATAATAGATCATGCTAGGAGGACTAAGATCCAAATGTCTGAAGTTGAGTATTTACAAGCTAATCCTGAACAAATTGATAGATTAGCCAAATACGTCAAAAATAAGACCGTCCTTGCAGGACAAGAGTTTCCAAAAGCTACTCATGACTCCTCAAAAAGCAAACCTACCCAAAATAATCTTGTCACTACTCCCCTTGAAGCCTATGGAAAAATTGAACCTTTCTATGTTTCCCTATTAGTAATTGGTCATAAATTGAGCAATTGCGTAATAGATTCCGGAGCCTCTGACAATGTTTTGCCTACCAAGGTAGTAGACACCCTTGGCCTCACCTTAACCAAGACTTTTGGGAGGTGTTTCTCTATGGAGAATAAGCAAGTTCCACTTTTGGGTCAAATCAAAGATGCCCAATTTGCATTTACAGCTTTTCCAGATAAGAGAATCAAAATGATAGTCCTAGTAGCTAATGTTCCAGCTTCTTACGACATTCTACTTGGGCGTAATTTCTGCAAAGATGTAGGTGGGGAGTTGAACATGGATCTATCTGAAGCAAAGATATCTGTTAAAGGTGTCATGCAGAAGTTGCTTCCTGAGAAGGAGGCAAAATACATTGTTACCCAAACATCAAATCCCAAAGCTCAAATTTTGTTTGAGTCCTCAGGAATGGGTAACTATTTCCTGTCTACTAAAGATGTTTCTTCTTCATTAGATGAGAGTTCATCAAGTGATAGCTCAGACCATTCGGATGAAGAGTCAGGTGAGTTTTCAGATGAAAGTCCAAGTGAAGGTATAATAATGCTGGATTCTTCCCTCACCGACAAAGAGGAATCTTCTGATCAAAGAGATTCCAAAAAATCAAATTCTAATGAAGTTTGGATTTTAGAATTTGATGGCAGTTGTTCATCTACCAGTTCTGGAGCCGGAGTGGTTTTGATATCTCCTCAAGGTGATATCTTACCTTTTTCATACAAGTTACAATTTGACAATACCAATAACACCACCGAATACGAGTCTTTGTTGCTCGGATTGGAAGCTGCTCATGCTAGAGGTGTTAAAATCCTTCATGCTCAAGGGGATGTCGAATTGGTGGTTTGTCAAGTGAGGAATTTGTACCAAACCAAAAATGAAAGACTAAGACACTATCGCAATCACATATGGGATTGCATTGAAGGTTTTGATGCTTTCAACATTTCTGCAGTGCCAAGAGAGTTCAATGATCATGCAGATTCATTGGCTGTTTCCGCCACTCTCATGGTTCCTCACAAGGATTTCAAAGGAAACAAGTACACTATTGAGCTGGTCTTCCGACCAAGTGTACCTGATAATGCTGACCATTGGCAGGTGTTCAATGGTGATAACCAAATCATTGCTTTCCTAGAAAAGATGGATAGCTTTGATGAGCTTTACTTCAAAGGTAGTGAATCACCACCGCGGGAATATGTTTTTGAGATAGATTCACAAACTGGCGAAGAATTTCTACAATTGAAAGGGAATAAAATTCCAAAAGGTTTGGATTCCCTTGAAATACTTTTTGATAAACATGACAGGTATATCAAGCAACGGCAACAATAGGATTCAAGTTCCTCTATGGAATTTGAGCAGGTAAATTTGAGTTCGGAAGCAGATCCTAAGATGGTCAACATTGGAAAATGTTGCACTGCTGATGAAAGATTCAAATTCATTACCCTCCTTCGCCATTACATTGATGTTTTGGCTTACTCCTATGACGATCTGAAGTCTTTCAGGCCTAAGGAGGTTCAACACGAAATTCCCCTCAAAGTTGGATCGTTGCCTCACAAGCAGAAGCAGAGGCAATACAATCCCAAGATATCAAGTATGATCCTTTCTGAAATTTAGAAGATGCTGAATGCAAGGATAATTTTTCCAATTCATCATTCCACCTGGATCGTGAACATAGTTCCCGTAAGGAAGAAGAACGGAGAAATCCATATCTGTGTTGATTTCAAGAATCTCAACCAATATTCCCTAAAAGATAACTACCCCTTGCCCATCATGGATCAAGTATTGCAAACAGTGACTGGTTCAGAAATGTTGTCTATGCTAGATGATTTTTCAGGGTATAACCAAGTGGAGGTCAATGAAGCTGATCAGTTCAAAACTGCCTTCACCACACCATGGGGCACATTTGCATATCGCAGAATGCCTTTTGGCCTGATCAATGCTAGCGCCATATTTCAGAGGGCAATGGATCTTGATTTCAGAGATGAGATGGGAAAGTTCATCGTGGTGTTTCTCGATGACTTGATTGTTTTCTCCAAAAACTGTCACGATCATGCGCACCATTTACAACAAGTGCTGGAGTGCTGTCGGCAAAATGGTATTTCCCTCAATCCCAAGAAGTCAGTTTTTGGGGTTACAAAAGGTAAGCTTCTCGGACACATTGTATCCCAGGAAGGTACCAAGATTGACTCAGAAAGAGTCAAATCCATTCAAAGTCTTACTCTGCCTGCTAGTAAGACTGTTGTTCATTCTTTCTTTGGAAAGGTGAATTTTCTGCGAAGGTTCATTCCTGAGTTTGCAGAAAAAAACCTGTCACATCATCAATATGATGAAGGGTAAGGCTCCTTTCTGTTGGACTACAGAAGGCAAAGAAGCATTTGAGGATATCAAGAGGGCTATTGCTCATGCTCCAGTTCTTGTGTGTCCTGATTACACCAAAGATTTCGTAGTTTATAGCTACGCTTCAGAACATCCACTTTCAACTATTCTGGTTCAACAGAATGAAGAAGGTGTGGAATCCCCCATATCATTTATGAGTTGTCCTCTCAAAGCTCATGAATTGAAGTATTCGAATATGGAGAAGCATGCCTATGCCATGGTCAAAGCGGTGAAGCATTTTAGGTTCTATATTTTGAATTCACACACTGTTGTTATGGTGCCTGATACAACAGTCAAGTCTATCCTAACTCAACAGGAGTTTGAAAGAAAGAGAGGTAATTGGATTGCTAAGATCCAAGAATTTGATCTGGATATCAAACCTACCAAGCTTATGCGTGGTAAAGGTTTGTGTCAATTGATCGCTGATAACGTTCCAAAAGAGACAGGGGACAAAGAAGAAGAAGTTGAGGACACACCAACTGTTCTTTTTGTCACTACAACTGACGAGTGGTATTCTAATATCGCTCATTTCCTTACCTATGGTGAGTGTCCTTCTCATCTGTCTTATAAGGAGAAAAGAACCATTAAGTTGAAAGCTGCTAACTACGTCCTTTGGGACAATGGTTTGTACAAGAGAAGCCTTGATGGGGTATTTCTTCGTTGCATGGATAAAGTGCAACAAAGTAGACTTTTGGAATCTTTCCACAATTTGGCTTGTGGAGGACATTTCTCTGCACCTGTAATGGCTCACAAGATTCTTCGAGCTAGATACTATTGGCCCACACTATTCCAAGATGCTTACAATTGGGTACGTAGGTGTGAATTGTGTCAACAGTTTGTTGGGAAACCAAAATTGGCAGTATTACCTCTCAAACCAGTGGTGATTGAGGAGCCTTTTCAGCAATGGGGTACTGACTTCATTGGTACTGTGAATCCACCATCAAGTGTAGGACATAACTATGTTCTCACCGCAACAGACTATTTTACCAAATGGGTGGAAGCCATTCTAGTCAAACATGCTACTTCTGAAGTGGTATGTGGTTTTCTTAAGGAAAACATTATTTCCAGGTTTGGAGTTCCAAACAAGATTGTAGCAGACAATGCTACTTGTTTTTCTTCTCATGAGATTACTGACTTTTGTTATGAGCATGGGATCATTCTTTCCCATTCATCAGACTATTATTAGCAAGGGAATGGTCAAGCAGAATCAAGTAATAAGAATCTAGTTACCATCATCAGGAAACTGGTAGATGAGAATTAGAGAACTTGGCATAAAGCACTTTTTGATGCTTTATGGGCAGATAGAATTACCCCCAAAAGGATGATAGGCATGTCGCCATTTCAGCTTCTATATGGTCTGAATGCGGAGATACCAATTACCTTGGAATTGCCAGCATTGAGGTTGGTGAAGGCATTGAAAGATAGAACTTTTGATAGTTCTATTGATAAAAGGATCATGTATCTAACCAAACTTGAAGAGCAGCACACTATGGTGGTGGATCGTATCGCTGAACACCAAAGTCAAGTAAAGAAACTCTTTGACAAGAAGGCCAAGGCTCGTGAGTTTCAGATTGGAGATCAAGTCTTGTTGTGGGACAAGAGGAGAGAACCAAAGGGAATGCATGGAAAATTTGATTCCTTGTGGAGAGGTCCATTCACCATTCATCAGTTCTGTGGTGAAAACAGTTTCTTGCTGGAGTATCAGGATGGGACACCATTCTTGCTGCCTCACAGTGGGCAACATCTGAAGCACTTCATTCCTTGAAGTATCAGATAAGTTCAATTGTACATTTGTATAGTTGTGTGTTTTTAATTTTGTATTTTTGTTTAGTCTGTGTCTTTTTCTTTTTAGCTTGACTCTATAGCCCAATGGCATGGATGAAGGCACTTAGAAACTAGATTCTACTCCCTTCAATCATTTCAAAGTTTGATCGAAGGAAGTTCCCCAATTAGATCCAGCTGTTGTTCTCAAAATTAGCTGCGCTCAGTTTTGTAGACAACCCCCACGAAGCTTGTTCGTTTCGTGAATCTACACTCTAAGCTCGCAAATCGAGACAAGATTCCCTTGATCTCGTGCGAAGTCATTTGACATTCTAAAATCATCTGCGACATTTCCTTGAATTGGTCTCTTGATATTCATGAAGATCGTTCAAGTTGTAAACTGATTAAAATATCAATTTTGCCCATTTTCGAGAGTTAGTGAAATTTTTTGAGTTTACATATGTAATAGCGGCATTTTTCGCCACTCTTACATGTGTTTTTCTTTAAACATGTAAAGGTAGTGAATTTTTCCACCATTACATATTACCCCAATGTTCACATACAGTGTCGGCCATTTTCGCCGCCGTTGCATGTGTGTTGTTTACTTGTGCAATATCGGCCGATTTTACCGCTCAAGCGAGATTCTTCGGATCTTAAACACTGAGTGCCATTAATGGCCACTCGTGCCATTCATTTAATGTCTATTTTTAAGGTTTAAATACTTGTTTGGCCATTCTTTTTATCATTTCCTTTCCTGCCTAGCCGATCTCTAGCTTTCCCTCGCACCAATCGATCGCGTCGATTTGATGCTCAATCGAATTCGTCGTCATCACGTTTAGGGTTTTCTGCCGACGCTACGAGTAAGCTTCTCATTTGCTTCTGTTCTCCTTCCTAATGTTTTGTTTGATATGATGATCAGTGTATCTTTTAGATTTTGTTTTGTTAGATTTTTGTTACGTTTTGTTTTTGTTTTTGTGATTGTTTTCTACTTGTGCGAGTTCATTTTATGCGCCGGATTTGTTTTTAAACTAGACCAATGGTGCCCTAAGTTTTTTCTTCTTCTTTTCATCTGGAGGTCGCTAGGTTTCACTGCTCAAACCCTTGTGTACTTGCCATCTACCAAGATGTGTAAAAGCGCCAAAATTCATCGCCCTAACACAAGCGACCCCGTAACTCATATTAATATTTTGGTAACCAGTCACATGCAGTGTTGGCCATTTTCGCCGATCGAACATTGCGAAGACTTCAAATCCAACCCCACATGTGTCGTCGGCAAAATTCGCCGCTTGTGAATATTTTCAAAAGATTTTTGTATGGAGGTGTATGGGTGGAAAATTTCATCGCCCTTACACGAAGATCTTCCAGTTCCTACCACATGCAGAAGCGGCAATATTTGCCGCTTTAACATCAAGACTACAAAATCCCTTTGTTACCTGCGATAGTGATAAAATTCACCACTCATACCACCTTGTAACTCTTACCACATGCAGTGGCAGTGAATTTTGCCGCCAATGCATATAAAAAAAACACTCACATGCAAGAGCGGCGAATTTTGCCGACCATGCAAAAACTATCCCAAATTTTCCTAACTCTAGAAAATTTCCAGTTTTTATTTTTTCAGCCCGCTTTTCCTCTGATTTTTGGCTAGCTCGCACTATAGCCCTTTTTCAAGCGCATTCCCATAGTCGTGATCATCAACATGCAATTTTCCCAGATTGCCAGTATTTTCCCTAATTGCATGATCATGACTTTTTGTTGCAGTTTCTTTTGTGGAGCTTCATTCTACATCAAACTTCTTCTTGGTGAAAGCTCATCCAAATGACTGAGTTGTCCCCAAAGAAATCAAAAATGATGAAGTACAAATATCAAGGTGTTTTCCTAATCACCTCAGTCCATTCTAATGTTGATGACATTAGAGATACGGAGATTGGCCATGTTGATATGGCTGAGTTTGTAGAGAGAACCAAGTCTAACAACCCCAGTGCTATGATGAAGAAGATAGTTGAAAGTAATATTCATCTGGTGTCATCTTTCCCAGTGGCAGCTCACAACACAAAATTTGTTCTTCAGTGTGCCCATTTCTATAACAAAGATATTAGAGCTATGGTGGACGCCAGTGGCAATGTGATAATCAGGTTGGATCATGAGTTCATTGATAAGGTATTTATGTGCCCTCCTGCTACAGAAGTGTTGAAGCTTGACTTTGATGAAGCTCAAAAGGAATATGAGAAGAATCTAGAGAAAGCAAAGAAAGTGATCAACAACAAATGGCTAAAGACTGCAAGATCAAATTTGTCGAGGTGGCCACGTAGTTTCCTTCGAAGTGATTTTGTAGATGAAGTTGGTGACCTAATTACTCTCCTTAGCAGGATAAGAGGTTTGTCTTCCTCTTCACAGTTTCATGAATGGATGTATCCTTTCATTAAGGTCATACTCCAGGGTAAGCAAACCATTTTCTGGGGAGAACAAATCAGTAATGCTTTGCATGAACAGCTGACAAAGGTATCCACTACCTCCAAGTTCTACATGACCTCCTATCTGGTATTCATTGCAGCCTCTATGAGGATTTTTCCAGGATTAACATCAGAAGGGGATAGGAGGGTAGTTCCTGTATACCAATATTATTCCCAGTTGACATTGAAAGGTTCAATTCATCATTTCAGAAGAGTAAATGATGCATTCTTTGTTGTATTCTTGTGTCTTTTTGATCCCCAATTAGAACAGAGAAGAGTTTCAGATGAGGCATGGACAGTGGTAAATGACTTCGGGTGTATGTTTTTATATTCCCAGTTGACATTGAAAGGTTCAATTCATCATTTCAGAAGAGTAAATGATGCATTCTTTGTTGTATTCTTGTGTCTTTTTGATCCCCAATTAGAACAGAGAAGAGTTTCAGATGAGGCATGGACAGTGGTAAATGACTTCGGGTGTATGTTTTTATAATTTCCTTCTTTTTCATACTTGAGGGTTGGCTTTTTCCAAGGTTACCCTTATATGCTTCCAAGATTCCCTTCAGACAAACTTGTCTTAATGGAGTTGTGCAAACAAATGATTGTCGTGCATAACAAACAAATGGAACTTAAGAAGCCTGGTTTCAGATTCCCAGTGGAAATCGACAGATATTCAGTAATGACTGCCGCAAAGGCAAGGGCCATGGAGACAGAGATGCAGCTGGTCACCATGAAGCAATTCAAGAGGAGACCAAAGTTTGACTACAGGGGCGTAAAGGATAAAATCAGACGGAAAACTCAATTTCATGAACCCATGGTAGAAGATGTCTGGGTAGACTTGAGGACAGAGGAAGATATCAGGAAGCTAGACTACAGTAGGTTGTCCCTTGAACAGATTGAATATCTGGGACTTGCTGATATTCCAGAAGACCTAGTGGATGATGGAGAATTGGTTGATGATAGGTATAATACAGAACAAGTTGCTGACACCCCTCTCCCTCCTATTCAGTGGTCACAAAAGGAGTTGACCTCTTTGAGGAAAAGATTTGAGCCTATATTGGCTAACACCAATAACTGGCTGGTAGATAAAGGAATTACTCTGAAAGAATTCCTCACTGGATCAGAAACTGAAGTTCAAGAGCAAACTGGTAAAAAGGTGGAAAACAAAACAAAGAACAAGAGTGATGTTCCCTCATCCTCTAAAACACATAAGCCTAAGATCAGATTTGTTACAAAGAAATCAAAAGCTATGGAGGAAGAACCTGAAATAAAAGATATGGAAGTTGAGGAGCCAGCTACTGAAGAGCCAGCCACCGAAGAGATGGATGTTGAAGATAGGACTGTAGATCAACAAGACAAGGAGGCTTTGTCTTCATAGGAAAATACACAATAAGAAACAAGAGTCTCATCCCCTTTGCTTGATACACCTATTGTAGCTCTTGTGTTTGTTTCCCCTATTGATATTCCCTCTTCAGAATCTCCCTCTCCTTCTAAACTAATTTTTGATAATCCTCAACCCATGGTAGAAGATCTTCTCCGTTCTTCCGGGTCTATTCCTAGTTTGTCTTCTTCGTCTTTTGATATTGGGGATGCATCCATTTTTGATCATTTTGTAATGAATACTGATCAAGTCTCTAGTGCAAATGTAACAGGTGCGGTTTTTACTAACACCCTACCTATTGTTTCTACTATCAGTACAAGCACAGTTTCGGGAACACCAGCAGTAGGAATGGATCCCAATGTGAGTACTTCTCTACTCCCACCTTGGTTGTTAGCTTACATGCCGAAAAGGAAAAAGCAAGTCATCTCCCGAGATGACTTTGATTTCACTAAGCTAGTACCTGCAAAGCCTAAGGCCCTGAAGAAACTAAAGATTCTTTCCAGTGTACTTGAAGACAAGGGACACAAATTCCTGGAGATAGCAAAACCTCCACAGGATGCAACTATTGAAGGTTTTGATATGAATGACTACTCTATTTCTAGAGTTGAATTGGGCAAAATAACCCATGAAAGCGCTAAAAATGATATGCAATCAACCATGGACATCCTAATCTAGAAGTTTGATAGGGAAAAAGAAATGATCACTACAAGGCAATGGTAGAACAACTAACTGCGGTGGTAAGGAAAATCACTTTGAACTCAGAAGCAGTTACTCCAAAAGCTGTTTCTGTAGAAGACCCCATCATCCTGAAAGCGAAAAGGACTCATCTCAAAGGGAAAGTACTTGAAGAGTACTTAGACAGGGTGCGTGCACAAGGAATCTCTTTGCTCATAGACATATCTGAGAAGATAGATACAATGAGGAAAATAAGAGCAAAACTTAATGACCTCATTGGTACTATTTCTCAAGATATTGAACGCACGGAGAATACTCATGATAAATGGGCAGAGATGAGGAAATTGAAAATAAGCACTCTAATATCAATTGGTGCCATCGCTAATAGGGATTCTTATACAGAAACAAAGGAGGCTTTGATGTACAGGAGCAGTATGCTTAGAAATTTGATCAATGATCTTGAAGCTGCAAAGGAAATCAGTGAACAAAGTGATGTCAACCTTTTGCATAAGTTGGAGGAGTTGCCTTAAAAGCTGATATCACAGGACAACCAATTTCTTTCTGCAGAAGAAATGGTTCAGGAATTTGAAGACATGTTCCAGAAAGAATTTGAAGATAAAACATTTTCAATGACCTCTGTGGACAATATTTTAGACAACCAATTAACTTTGGACAATCTGAAAACCAAGTTAACTAGTCATGCAAAATCAATCACTACAGTGAGGGATGCCATAGTGAGAGCCAAGATGATCTTCAGGAACGCATTCAACCCGGATAGCATTGAGATGCAAGCAGCTTTCACTATGTATGATCATCACATGAGGAAAAGTGGCGACACAAATTGAAGCAGTTTTTCCTTAGTTTATTTTCCATTTTTTAGATGTACTTTCAAAACAATTTTGGACATTTTTACATGTACATTTTTCATATGTAATTACATGTAAAAATATAGGAAGTCCCAAGTCAATAAGGACTCCTATTTTTGAATAAGTCAAAGTAGTTAGGTTTTTTCCTAAATTTTTTCAAGGCCTCTCCCTATAAATAAAGAGGGCCTCTTTTGTAAATATTATCTTTTGTCTATTGCAAGAATACTCTGGTGAATTGAAAAGCAAATCAAGACTTTGTGCTTCTTTGTGAAAATCAATTATCAAATATTTATCAATACAAGAAAGCAAGTTCAATTCCAATCTTTGTCTTGGGGTTATTTGTGTTATGGTAGCATTGTTCTTACGTCTTGCTATTATAATCTTCTTTTAAAATAATTGAAGTGTGGAGATTGTTTCAAGTGATTGAGGAGTGCTCTTAATTTGATTCTGATAGACTTTGTGTTATCAAATCATTTGTGAGGATTATGTTATGTTTGTGAGAATACAATATTTTGAAGACTTTGTGCTGCAAGTTATTATATTCAATCTACTTTTATCATTTTGGAGAAGAGTGAAGACTTTGGGCTGCATTCAACTTCAAATAGTTCTATTTGCAATTAGTAAGTGAGGTAATAGAAAACTTTGTGTTTCTGTGATTTTGTGATAATTTATAAGCCTTTTATCAATAGTTTGAAGTACAAACATCTATTCTGAAAAAAGAGAATGAGATGAAATGGAACCACCACAAATATAGTTTTTAGTGTACATAAATTGCATAAGTTATTTTGTTTGTAAAAATCAAGCAACTAGAGGGAACCTCCCCTTGCTGAGAGGAGAGACTTTGTCTCATCATAGCTGTGGCTGATATACCCATCTTGCCGTTAGTGAGTTAACGACAAGATATTCACCCAACAAGCAGTTGTTGAGACTGAATTCTCTCTATTGGAGAAGTAGACCTTATAACCAATCACCATTGAGGCAAACCTTACCACCAGATTTTCAATATCATTCACTATTAGTGCCCTTTTTGTCAAACTTGGCATCAGTTAGTTGCATCATAATGTTATTCTTCACAGATTTTAATATCGAAACTGTTCTAGTGGAACACATGCCAGTGACTGCCTTATTAGCATCCTTTGTTATCATATATGGTACATCAAGCCAAAATAACTCATCATGAATCCTGCTCAAAATATACCGAACCCAAGCATCATCCGAGAATACTAGAAAATCCAACTAGGTATCCAAATTCTTCTCATGCAGAGCACTATATTCTTCTTTCAATTCAAAATTTCATTTATCAACTCATCCAAGTATATTTACCCTAACTTCATATGATCAAATTCTTCTGAGTTTGTGTGTATGTATGCCCTAATGTCTTTAATGTGCATAACCCCATGTGGAACCTCAGAAAATGCACCATTCGGATCGATTTCTAGGGATTTAAACAAGTGTTTCTTGATTTGGGTCGAGGCCTCTTAGTAATCTCTACTACTTGAGGAGTAGACATCTTTACTGACTCAACATATAAAACTTTCAAGAGAGAGAGAGAGAGAGCTATAAATACCTTTTGTTTTCGGTTAGGGTATCTTCACACCAATCGCTAAATACTTGGATTCACCTTAGCTTCGCTTCTCAGATCTCCTTAGACACTTGAGGGTTTGAATGCAATGTGATTTCCTTTCAAATGAATCCCCTTTTAATCCATTTTCATCAAAACCTAATCGTCATAAATGTTGGATTCAAAAAGCTATCAAACTCTTACTCTGCCACCCACAATCGATTTAAATTGCTCAACAATCCACCACATTATATTCTTTTCTTCCAGAATCTTCTTCAAATGATCTATTATCTTGTTTTCTAGCTTATACCTTCATGTTGAATGTCAGCACCACTTTTCTGGCTGGGGGAACAAGATTTTTCATTTAAGCTCCCTTAAGCCCGAACTCCCAGTTTACTTCCTAGAGGAAGTACCTGCACCAAAGTCTGGTGCAGACTCATCTTTGACTTGATGCACTTCCTTCTTAATCCAAATCTTGTTCATCTCCTTCTTGATCTCTGCCAGATCTGCCTTTTGTACTGGTTTCTTCATCTCTGCCTGATTATCCTTCATATTCTTTCTTCTGCAGAATCTTACAATATGTCCAGGCCTGCTACAATTAAAGCATACAACATTTCTCTAACCATTATTCCTTTCATTCATCCTTGATCTGCATTGGTTAGCCTTGTGTCCAAATCTATTGCATGCAAAGAAATTCCCATTGAAAGATTGAGCATTTCTTCCATTGTTATAGTTGTTCCTTATCTGACTTCTACATTCACTAGCTCTATGACCAAACCTCTTGCATATAAAGTAGTTACTTTTGAAAGTTTGAGCATTCCTTTCATTGTTGTAACCATTCCTTATCTGACTTCTGCATTCATTAGATTTGTGACCTACTTTATTGTAAGTGAAACACTGACCAGAGAATGATGGAACATTTTGATTTTCTCAGCTCCTTCATTGAGTAGCCTTATGACCAAACTTATTGTATGCATTATAATAACCATTGAAAGAAGGGTACCTTTGAGCATTTGGTTGCCTGACCGGTGGTCTTCTAGGTCTATTCCTTTAATTCTGGATCTGTTTGCCTTAGCCCTTCTTGATCTCAACATTCTTTTCTTGACCAGCTTTAGAACTTTCACCTTTCTCAAATCCCAAGCCTTCTTTGTCATCAAGATTCTTCTGACTTGCAATTATTCTATCAAGTTTGGCAACACTCACTCTGAATTCATCTTCTTGAATCCATGCTTGTTTTAGATTAGCTTTCATATCCACAAATTCTTGTTCAAGCTTTGCACATTCTTCAGATTTGTTTTTCATCAACTGATTTAGGTCTTCTTCTGCTTTTGCTCTTTCTACAACTTCCACTTTCAAATCATTCAAGGTTTCATTTGCTAATATCAATTGTTCACTAACCTCCTTATATATTCCTTTGAACTTCTTGACTTTCTCCCTCAATTTTTTGATGCACTCATCTGCTTCATTGACATTATCTTTCAGATCCCTATTTTCTATTTCAACCTTTTCAAGATCTTCAAGGGCAACCTTGAGTTCTTCTTCACTGACAAGTATGCAATCTTCTTCTATAGTTTCAGTTGAATTAATTTCTTCAGGAGGAGTAGAATACTTTTTACCTACCATGTGTTCAATCTCCAAGATCTTCCTCAAGCTGTTAGACTTCTTCCAAGGAACAAAGCTTTGATAACAATTGTTGAACACCTAGAATACTAAGAGGCCGGGGAGGGGGGGGTAAATCAGTATTTTATTAAAATTTTTACTTATTAAATTAGTAGTCCATTTGCCACAAGTAATAACAAAGAAAATTAAACACAAAAGAAGCAACCACAAAGCATCACACATGAACACCAAGATTTTTACGTGAAAAACCCAAAACTTCGAAAAACCATGGTGAGTGTTAGCTCACAATAATTATGTAGTATCAATACCAAATTACAAGAGGCTCAATGCCCAAAGAAAGGCTCACTGCAAGAAAGGCTCACTGCCAAAATAGGCTCACTGCCTAGAGAAAGAAAGAAGGAAAGAAGGATGGCTCACTGCCAGGTTTAACTGCTCTAATTTCATCTACACATGCATGGTTACAACTCCAATGAAGCACATAAATACTATCTCAAAACTCATCTCTGACTGCTCTATTTCACTGCTCTGCTTTTACATCAAACAAGATCTCTCTTCTTCTGCACTTATCGTGTTTATTATACTTCACATATCGCATTCACATTCACATTTGCAACTTCACCTCACATAAACACTAAATTTGATTTCATATATATATATATATCCGCAACACTTAGATTCTTCACATTAGGTCAGCTTGCCTAGATGAAGTGTATAGTTAATAAACTTGCATCATGTCGGCCAAATATACTCACCAAAATACATAGGGGACCCAAACAACATTGAAACGCCTTCTCATATGTTGGCTCCAACTATAGAACCACTTAGAATAAAGTTCTAATCAATAGAACTTACTGTACACAAATCAAACTATCATGTCGAACTTAAACACAAATTGTTACTGACTTAGTCTAACTGTTAGATCACAACATTTACTGTGGACCACAATACTTGCTCAAAATCATATCAAAGACTCCTTAGACATCATAGATTATACCTACAGAACCACATAACATAATATCAACATGCGGCAAAATGCATATTGCTGAAACAGACTGTCACAACCAGTCACTATCAAATCATGTAGCAATACTTAGTAGCTTATAAATGTCTTTTCAGTGGACCTCAGACTTTGCCATTCTAGATTTAGACACTTCATACAAGTATTTACAACACCTCAAAACTGCATAACTAAATATATAACACCGGAGGAATGCGGACCAAAACAAATGAATGTTCTGTTCTGATTACCTCTGTTCTCTGCAATGTCAGACTTAGGCTACTTGAAGATGTACTTTCAGAAATGATCAAGGTCTAAAACTTAGGATATAAGATCATCTAAGAGTTGAAAACATCATGCCAGAACCACAGGACCAGATCTGCAACTGCAGACCAATATCAATCCAAACACCGTCTCTCTGTCACTGTCTTCGTATACTGCCAACACTTAGCCAAAATGACTAAGTCTTCTTCACTGGACCAAAACCTCTGTTCAAACCTTGTTCCTTTTCTCATTGCTATTAATGACAACATCTTCAAACATCAGGCTTAGCCAAATTGACAACAATCACAAGCACAGGAAACACAAACTGAAAAGTGTCGAAAGCGAAGAAAGGGATAAAACAACAAAGGGGAAACAACACAAGGAAGAAGAAACCACATGCTACCAAGAGAATTGCTGCTAAGAGGATATTATTTCATGCTTACATGTACATGACAAGGATTGTGAGTCATTATCGGGGTCCTCGTGGAGGCTGTTTGTGATTTTGGTGCTTACAGTCATGCCTGTTGTCATTTATGGGTATGAGGTTTGGGGGAGCAACATGTCAAGTCACAAGTGGAAATAATTAGAAAGAATTCAAAAACGCCTTATCACCAGAAATTTTAAAGTCAAATCAATTGTCCCCTATGAGAACCTTTTAGTTGAAGCTGGCATGTTCCCGTTGGAACCGTCGACGATAATAAGATTGATAAGCTACTTAAAAAGATGGAAAATATGGATAAGGGTCGCAGGCCCAAAATGGTGGTGGAAGAGAGAATATATCAAGGAAGAAGTTGTGGATGAAGTAGAACAACAAGTGGTTGCGCAAGTGGGACATTAGTTTGCAAGATTGTCCTAATAATAAGGAGGAAATAAAAAGTTTGTGCTAGATAAATTCAAGACTGCCATGTGGACAAAATAGGTGGTCCAAAAAAAGAACATTATATAAAAGAGTTAAATCCCACATGGGAGCATGGTGAAAAAGACTATGTGCATGTTGCACTCAAGGGAAAGGCTAGGATTTTAGTTGCTCAACTGAGGAATGGGTCCCATTGTCTTAGATGTGAGACAGGTAGATGGACGTTACCCGAGGAAGATTAGGCGGAAAGAAATCTCATTTTCTTCAACAAAGGGGTGGTTGAAATTGAAAGGTATTTCACCATTGAGTGTGCTATGTATGCGGATATTCGAAGCCAGTATGTGAATGACTGGAGTGTTGACAACCTTAGTGAATTATTTGTGGAAGCAAGGATTCACAATACAACTGGTTTATTGATCAAGATTCATAGCAGAAGATTTGACCTCGAAAAGAGTTTGAAAATACCTTGAGGCTGGGTCCCTTAGACTACCTATCTCATGGATGTTATTAAAATCTTTCATTTCATATAATATTATGGATCATTGCATACATTTGTTAGTTATCTTTGTGTAGAAGAAAAAGGGTGATTGTTCATCTTGCATTTTTTAAAAGATATTATTCATTATTCATAGAAATATTTTTAAAATTAAAAATTAAAAAAAATTGTTTTATTTATTAGGAGATACAAATGTAGGAATTTTTTAGTTGATTCTTTAAAAATAAATTATGTTCCATGGTTCTAAATGAGCGTACGAGTTGAGTGCAAGGATCTGACCCCTTAAAGGATGGGGCTGGGATCGTGCTCTAAGCGACTTTCGTGGAATGGATATCCCTCAGTCCTTGGCACTCAAAGGTTTCAAACTAAGGCTCATGATCCTATATTGAGTAGTTAAATTATTCTATGGGTTTGATATAAAACACTCCAAAAAGAAGAAAGAAAAAAGAAATTATTTTCTATTTATTTTATAAATATCACTTGATAAATTATAAAAATTGTGAAGGAAAATAATTTATTCACAAATATTTTATATAGTGTACATTAATTAAATTGCAATGATTAAAAAAATTGTTCAAGGATATAGATTTGAGATTAATAATCTATAAGTAAATGTGATAACAAATGTAAAAAATCTAAATAAAGATACTAAATGTTCTTAGCTTTAGATTTGATATCGATATGATAGTGATCTAGTGTAAGATGATCTGTTATTGTGTTAAAATCTTGAGATGTGTGAAACAACCACTTCTAAATCAAAAACTAACTTAGGTTCCATGAAATTGACCTTTTGCGCATGAAATTGATTTCGAAGAATTTGTAATCTGGAACAAGTTCACTTTGATGTCTAAATCTACAATAAAGAGACTAGTGGTGTTTATGAACATCTTTAAGGAACATGTTGAATAGGTTGTATTCTTGCTCGGTCAAACCCTTGATGGACCTGTTCAACAACATATAAAGAAAAATTGAAAACATGCCAAGCAATCATGCAATATGATAAGTAATGTGTTACTATAAGGATGCAATGATTTGATAATGACCATGCCCTATGGAAGGAAATACACAATTCATAATTTACCTTACAATGAGAGTATTGCAAGTTCTCTAATCTAGTTAAATTTCAAAAGAGTTTCAACATACAAATAGCACTTAGATACAAAATATTAATAGAATAGAATAACCACAACACAAAGCAACACCAAAGGTTTTAATTATGCAAAGTGCAAAGAAACATGGTAAATAGAGAGGACAATTGACAACATTGTAGAACTAAATAGCAAAATTTTATTATGTTAAGTTTTGTACAATGTATGTTATAAGATCCACACATATAACAATGGAAACAATATAAAACAGAAGATAGATCTCACACAACACAAGAGATGTTTATGTGCCAAGATGCTCTAATATCCAACATATGCAAAAATAGAATAAACCCTTGAAGTAGGGTAACTGAAAGGAAGCTAGGTGTGTGGAAAATGCTTCCTACACTAATCTAAAGAGGGGAGGAGAGTGAAAATTCAATTTTATCTTTACAATTATAGCTTTGTTAACCCACTAACAGAGATATTGCAGTAAACACATACACAAGAAAGTAAGACAAAAGAAGAGAGATAAGATATACATGGGGAAAACCCTTACATGTGAAAACCCCCACACTCCAAAACACAGCTCAAATGTATTTTGTAAACAATGAAGGTTACAATACAACACAAAGCCAATGCTCTTGCAGGAATCTTCGAGACTCGTATCTAGAGATGATCCGGTAACATAACAATACCTGTCAAACCTGTAGTACATCGCCTCTCCAAAGCACCTATTTATATAACAAATACAAGGCAAAAAATGGCTCCACATTGGGATGGGCGTCCAACATGGCCTCATGGCCCAAAACCCAAGCCTATGGACACTTGTCCAACACTGTAGGATGCTTCTGACACTTGTCAAGTCACCCCATCCCAAGAAGGT
The DNA here is from genome assembly GCA_027924645.1 of Cunninghamia lanceolata. Taxonomy (NCBI): domain Eukaryota; kingdom Viridiplantae; phylum Streptophyta; class Pinopsida; order Cupressales; family Cupressaceae; genus Cunninghamia; species Cunninghamia lanceolata. Next base: position 5,383,539 of record BSBN01000793.1, read on the forward strand.
CACCTATTTCCAAAATGGTCTATGACAGATGCTCTTACGACTCTTACAACTATCATAAAATTTGTCATAGCTGTCATAACTTACAGCTGTAAGAGAATCTATCATACACAGGCTATAAATAGCATATTCTCTTACAACATGTCATAGTCCACCTTGGGGCACCCAAAGATGCTCTTCGACACATGTCTTCACCTATCAGAATCTCCTATTTCTGAATCTTACATGTCATAACTTTGTCATACGAATCTGTCATGACTGTTTTGGTCAATATTCCCTTACACAACATCTAAGATGCTGACACTTGGCAAAATATTCCTACCACTAAGTGGGATGCCTATCTCCTGATGTGAGGACAAAATTACATGTGGTCATATGACATGTAGGATGACACATCACTGTGCCAACTCCCACAATTGACAACATAGGATTTGCATCCAATTAATATAATAGGCAATAGATAAATAAATACAATGTAAAATACAAGGAATTACCAAGGTTGAGACACCTTAATTCCCAACATTCTCCCACTTGTCGAACACATTGTAAGAGCCAATAGAATTAAGAGGATTTAACTACTATAGGCCGAGAGGCCCATAGACTCCGAACACCATCTGAACTTCTCTGTGCCCACTGGCTTCATCAATGCATCTTCAAAGTATCTACCTTCTCCATATTTACTTTCCCATCCTCTACCATGTCTCGCACGAAGTGAAACTATACATCAACATGCTTTGTTCTGGCATGGAAAGTTAGATTCTTCTCAAGGCAAATTGCACTCTGACTATCACAACTGATCGTAATCTGACCTGCATCAACACCAATATCTGAACACAATCTCTTAAGCCAAATGGCTTCCTTGCAAGCATGAGTTGCTTCCATGTACTAAGCTTCTGTAGTGGATAAAGCAACCACAGGTTGTCACTTACTCATCCAACTGATTGCACCAGCAAACATAGTGAACACATAGGCACTGGTGGATCTCCTACTGTCAATGTTACCTGCCCAATCATAATCCACAAATCCACAAATACAAACTAAATGTAGAGGTCCTGTAGCATTACCGTGATAGCATATGGAATACTTAGAAGTACCCCTCAAATATCAAAACACTCGCTTAACTACATCCCAATGTACTTGTCTAGGATTAGCCATAAATTGACTAAGGACTCCCACTACTTGGGCAATGTCTGGTCTTGTGTAGACGATGGCATACATCAAACTGCCAACAACACTAGCATAAGGTACTCTGCTCATGTCCTCCACCTCACTAGGAGATTTTAGACAATCATTAATAGATAACTTTGTCCCCAATGAAATAGGAACACACAATGGTCTACAATCTGCCATGCTAAACCTATCCAACACGATCTTCACATACTTACTCTAGCTTAACCAAAGTTTTCTGTTAGCTCTGTCTCTTTTGATTTCCATTCCCAGAATGTATCTGGCTGCCCCAAGATTTTTCATATCAAATTGTGCTAACAACTGAGACTTCAAATCAGAAATCATATTCTTACCATTCCCAATCAACAACATATCATCAACATACAATGCAATAATGAGAATGCGATCATTATCAAACTTGTAATACACACAATGATTTGATTTCGATCTCAGATATCCAATTGACAACACAAAGGCATCAAGCTTCAAGTACCACATCCTAGGAGACTGCTTCAAACCATACAAAGACTTTTTCAACTTGAAAACCAAATTTTCTTTACCTTTCTCTATGTAATGCTCTGGCTGTGACATGTAGATTTCTTCCTCCAAATAACCATGAAGCAAAGATGTCTTCACATCCATCTATTCTAACTCTAATTCATACGCAACTACAAGAGATAACAGAAATTGAATGGATGTCAGCTTTGCAACAGGAGAAAAAATTTCACCATAATCAATTCCCTCCACTTGTGAATACCCCTTCGCAACCAATCTAGCCTTGTACTTTTCAACACTGCCATCTGCACCAAATTTTTTCTTGAACACCCATTTGCATCCAACAGGTTTCCGTCCATCAGGCAAAGGTACCAAGTCCCATGTTTTATTCTTCTCCAAAGAAGCCATCTCATCCTCCATGGCCTCCTTCCAGGAACCTGCATCTTTCATGCCCATAGCCTCTTTCATAGTTCTAGGCTCATCAATGTTAGTAAGTAAAGCAAACGCACAACTAGAATCAAGTAATGAATAACCAAACCTATCAGGTTGCTTTCTTGTTCGTGTAGATCTCCTCAATGGCTAAGGTTGAGGTTCTACTTCTTCTTCTGAGCTTTCAGAGCTGCTAGAGCTCTCCTCATCATCAGATCTCACAGGGTCTGTCTATTTAGTCTTCTTAGGGTAGAAGGAAACTAAACCGCATCTTCTTTTTTTTCTGTCTATTTTGGCTTTAGAACAATGGAAGAAGGTGTTAGCTCTTTGAAGATAACACTTCTGCTATACAACACTTTTTCAGCCATAGAATCCCAAAGCTTGTATCCTTTCACACCAACATCATAGCCAATGAAAATACACTTAACAACCTTGTTCTCCAATTTAGACCGTTTCTCCCTTGGCACATGTGTATATGCCTCACAACCAAAAACATGAAGATGTCTAACTGGAGGCTTCTTACCAGACCACACCTCCATAGGTGTCTTACCAACAAGAGCTGATGTAGGAGATATGCTTACCAGATAGCAAGTAGTGGCTACAGCTTCCGCCCAAAATTTTTATTTGAGGCTTGCTCCACTAAGCATACTCCTAGCCTTTTGCATCAGTGTCCTGTTCATCCTCTCTGCAACTCCATTTTGTTGTGGGGTGTATGGACTTGTCTTATGTCTTTCAATCCCTTGCTTTTTATAGAACTTATTGAACTCTGCCGAACAAAACTCACCACCGTTGTCAGTTCTCAAACACTTAATCTTTTTACTAGTCTAATTTTTAGCAAAGGCTTTAAACTCCTTAAACTAACTAAAGACTTCAGTCTTGCTTCTGATAAAATAGACCCATGTCCTTCTACTGTAATCATCTATGAAAGATGCAAAATATACAGATTTGGAAATCAAAGGAACATTAACTAAACTAAACACATCAGAATGAATAAGATCCAACACACCAGAAGACTTGTGAGAACTAGATTAAAACTGAAAATGGTTTTGTTTTCCATATACACAATGTTCTCAAAAGTCAAACTCGAGATTACAATCATTTAACCCCTCAACAAGGTTTTTTTTCCAGGGTCTGTAGACCCTTCTCACCAATGTGGCCATATCTCAAATGCCATAACATAGTCTTTTCAGTAGGAAGCTTAGCTTCCATAGCATGTGCACTACCATTAGAACTAGTTACAATAGATTTCTTCACTGCTCGTTCAAATGGTGGGGATGAAGTGATTGCAGCTCGTTTCTTTGAGTCAGAAGAACTATTGCACTATGAAGTGCATGCCTCTAACTGAAATAGAGTACCTCTTCGAGTACCCTTCGCAAGTACCATAGATCCTCTAGTCATCTTACATTCATCCTTTGAAAAGACAACCTACACACCTGCATCATTCAATGTACTTACAAAAAGCAGGTTCCGTGCAAGGCCTGGAATGTGCATAACTCTAGTGATCCCCTTCACTTGTCCATCAGGGAATCAGATTGAGACTCTTCCACGACCAACAATATTTAGATGAGAGTCATCACCCAGGTACACTCTTCCACCATCGAACTCTTCATACTTTGTGAACCAGCTTCGATGCGAGGTCATGTGGAATGATGCACCAGAATCAATCAACCACACATCATCAGATGCATGGGTGACCAGGGCTACGATGAAGGCATCACCATCATCTTGTGACTTGTCAGAATCTGAATTAGGGGTTGTCTTCTTTTTCTTTTTCTTTTCTTCTTTGCATTCCTTTCACAAATGTCCCATCTTCCCAAAGTTCCAACAGAGAGCCTTGGACTTTCCAGGAGATTTGGATCTCCCATGGGATTTAGATCTACCCTTTTCACCTTTATTGTCCTTCTTCTTCCCTTTCTCTTTGGGTCTTCCACGAACCGCAAGGGCCTCTTTGGCTGACTCAGATGTCTTCCTCCTCATTTCTTCATATAACAGAGAGGACACCACATCTTCCATCTTGAAGGTGGTAGTGGTGCTTCTGATAGCCATGACAAGATGATCCCACGAATCTGGCAAAGAACAAAGCAGGGTCATACATCGATCCTCCTCCTCCATTTTCACACCCACAGATGTCAACTGTGTAATGATCATGTTGAAAGCATTCATGTGGTCCACAACAGATCATCCATCTTCCATCTTTAGAGCGAACAACTTCTTTTTTAGAAAAAAGCTTGTTCACCAGGGACTTGGCCTGATAAACATCACCTAGCTTCTTCCAAAGATCTTTCGTGCTCTTCTCCTCATGGACATTCAATAGGACAGAGTCAGCTAAACAAAGTCTTATGAGACCTTAGCCTTCTGATCTTTGAGGTCCCAATCAGCTTGTGACATTGCTGTAGGTTTTACACCGGATACGGTTTCCCATAGGTCACGATCAACAAGTAGGTCCTCCATCTTGAGTTTCCACAACTTGAAATTAGTGCCATTAAATTTATCCACCTCTAACCTTTCAGATGTGGTTTCCATCTCCTTACTGCAACAAGATACATAATGCTCTGCACAACACTCCCCCTCAACCTAAGATTAGCTCAAAAAACCCCTACCCAGCAGCTAGAACCAAAACTAGCCAGGCTCTGATACCAACTGAAAGGAAGCTAGGTGTGAGAAAAATGCTTCCTACACTAATCTAATGAGGGGAGGAGAGTGCAAATTCAATTTTATCTTTACAATTACAGCTATGTTAACCCACTAACAGAGATATTGCAGCAAACACATACACAAGAAAGTAATACAGAAGAAGAGAGACACAAGATATACGTGGGGAAAACCCTTACAGGTGAAAAACCCCACCCTCCAAAACACAGCTCAAATGTATTCCGTAAACAATGAAGGTTACAATACAACACAGAGCCAATGCTCTTGCAAGAGTCTTTGATACTCATATCTGGACATGATCCAGTAACATAGCAGTACCTATCAAACCTGTAGTACATCACCTCTCTGAAGCACCTGTTTATATAAAAAATATAAGGCAAAAAATGGCTCCACATTGGGATGGGCGTCCAACATGGCCTCATGGCCCAAAACCCAAGCCTATGGACACTTGTCCAACATTGTAGGATGCTCCTAACACTTGTCAAGTCACCCCATCCCAAGGAGGTCACCTATTTCCAAAATGGGCTATGATAGATGCTCTTACGACTCTTACAACCGTCATAGAATCTGTCATAGTTGTCATAACTTACAGTTGTAAGAGAATCTGTCATACATAGGCTATAAATAGCATATTCTCTTACAACATGTCATAGTCCACCTTGGGGTGCCCAAAGATGCCTTTTTCAAAGATGCTCTTTGACACATGTCTTCACCTGTCATAGAATCTCCTATTTCTGACTCTTACATGTCATAACTTTGTCATAGGAATCTGTCATGACTGTTTTGGTCAATATTCCCTTACACAACATCCAAGATGCCAACACATGGCAAAATATTCCTACCACTAAGTGGGATGCCTATCTCCTCACATGAGGACAAAATTACATGTGGTCATATGCCATGTAGGATGACACATCACTGTGCCAACTTCCACAATATGACAACATAGGATTTGCATCTAATTAATACAATAGGCAATAGATAAATAAATACAATGTAAAATACAAGGAATTACCAAGGTTGAAACACCTTAATTCCCAACAGTAACACTATACAATACTCCTTAAGGAAGAAACCACTCCACACTATATCTCTAGGAGATCCCAAATACAATATCATACTCAACACCTATCCTTTCAATGATAATCACCTCCTTTATATAGACCTCCTCCTAATAACATTTAATGGAGAGTTAATCCTAATCCTACTCAACACCTGATATAATTATTTACACAAGTTATCCATAAGACCTAATATAACTAACTTGAGGGATATGTGCCACATGTCGGTATCTCCTTCCACCTAAATACATTATAATATCATATTCCTAGGTACATAACAATTTGTGAGAACAAATTTGATGCCCATGTCTTTGTACAACCCCAAGAATGTCTAACTATAAAGAATAATAGTATACATTATTATGTAAGGAAGGGAGATGAACTATTTGTTGGGATTAAACCATTTCACATCTTGCTTCACAACTATCTCAACTACTTAAAACTACCAAAGACTAGTCAAGCCTCAAGGTACCACTGAAGTTGAGTTAGGACTTGTGTTTTGGAACATTGATGTTGAACATGATGTGGAACCTATTGTTGAAACCTCAAGGGTTGTTGAACAACACTTGAGATTTGCAGTGGAAGATCTCGTGACCCAAATCCTCTTGGATTAGTCACCCCTCCTTTAAGAGCAATGGTCCTCATTAGATGTAGTTGCAAAAAAAGGTGTGGAAATAAATTAGAAGCCTACATGTCTATAAACTATTATCCCTAGGAAGGAACTTGGTCTTGTTTTACAATCTAGAATAAAGGAACCTCTTGATGACATGTTTTTTTGACCCTAGTGTCAATGACTTAGTCTAATCCTACTGCAATGCCATAATTTGAATTGATCATCAATTATTGAAGACCCATTGCAACATTTGAAATGCCTAACAAAGATGGAAAGTAATGGCACGTAAGAGATCTTTGCATTGAAGAGTAGATGCAACCAAGATAAGAAGGTAGATTAAGCGCAAAGGTGTTGTCTCCTACCTTCTTGGTGATGGTATAGTGTTAGAAATGAAGGCAACAACTATTCAACGAAAATCTGATTACAATATGTTTAATGATCTTCTAACAGTGTATTATTTAACAGAGATTGCATGAAAATAGAAAACCCACTACACAGAAAATATCAAGCATGAAGAACTAAATACAATGACATAATGTTTACGTGGAGAAAACCCTTTCGGGTAAAAAACTCCACTAGGAAAGAGGCACACGTTTGTATTAATCTACAAAATTGATGCAATACATCAACTACACCAATCTCTCCTTCGGTCTTCAATCTGACAACATTCCTGTAGCACATGAGTACCTATAAACCTGTAATACTATAACAATTACATGGAAATAGATTTATGGAAGTGTTCTCACAGTAAACTAGGTGTCCACTTTCTCTCTCTTGAGAATCTCCAACATGCAAATATTAAATGCCTCCTTACAAGCTCCTAACACTTGTCTTAAGTTAGCCATGCAAAATTGGGTGCCCAAGGCCAAAAATGGTCTCTTACATCATCTTATGACATTTCATAACTGTCATAGATTACACTACAAAGCATCTTTCCAAGATGGGCGCCTAGGGCTAAAAATAGCACCTTACAACTATTAATTACCTGTCATAAGCTGTCATGGTGTCATAGAATCTTATGATAACTTACATCTGTCATAGATTCTCTTACAGCATCTCACCAACTTTATGACAACATGTCAAACATGCTAAAAATAATAGATTCCTTCAAGGTGGCACCTACCCTCATTTACTCATGATTTTTACAATTGCTAACCGTAAATGTCACTCCATTATTACCTCCGATGAATCTGAAATTACCACTATTGGTGAAACTACCTCATTCCCTTATGGGTAATTACAAATTACAAATAATAAAATGGAATAAATACAATATTGGGATTTACAAGGTTAATGGTACCTTATCCCAACATTCTCCCACTTGACATTATACATTGTAAATCAACCCGTAGGAAATCAAATTAAAATAATCAAGCACTAAAAACAAGGCCTGTGGCCTCTCTGCACCACACAAATTTCTCTATGCTCACAGGTTTGGTCAATGAATTTGCAACATTCTCCTAAGTGTCTATCTTCTTCAGCTCAATCTATCCACTTGCAACCAATTCTTGAATGAAGGGATACTAAACATCAACATGCTTAGTCCGAGCATGATACATAGGATTCTTGGCCAAATAGATAGCACTCTGGCTATCACAACCAATCTAAATGACCTTGCAATCAAAACCAATACCTGTACACATTCTCCTCAACCAAACTGCCTCTTTAGAGACATGAGTAGCAGCCATATACTTTACTTTGATGGTGGACAAAGCAACCGTGAGCCGCCTCTTACTCATCCAACTCACTGCTCCTCCAAACAAAGTAAACACATAGCCACTAGTGGACCTTCAACTATCCAGGTCACTGCCCAATATACATCAACAAATCCTTGTATTTCCAAAGTTTTATCAGCACTATCATTACCAGAATAGACCAAACAATAATCAGGGGTACCTACAAGATATTTAAGCACCCTTATCGCATAATTCCAATGTTGTCTACCAGGGTTAGATATAAATCTGCTCAAAAACCCCCACTGCTTGGGCAATAGCTGGCCTAGTGCAAACCATTGCATACATCAAACTCCCTACAACACTAGCATATGGAACATTAGACATATCCTCAAAATCATCCTCATTCTTTGGACACACATCTAATGAAAGCTTAGTACCAATTGGTAAAGGAACTCTAACTGGGTTACAATCTTGCATACTAAATCTCTGCAAAATGGTATTCACATACTTACTCTGAGACAACCAAAGTTTTTTGTTACCTCTGTCCCTCCTGATCTCCATACCCAAAAAATACCTAGAAGCTCCAAGATCCTTCATATCGAATGCACCTAAAAGTTGGGCTTTCAGCTCACTGATCATACCCTTAGTATTGCTGAAAAATAACATGTCATCAACATACAATGCAATGATCAGTATAAAATCATCAATACAATGAATGTAAACACAGTGATCTTCTTCACTTCTAACAAAACCCAATTTCAACACAAATGAGTCAAAATTTTGATACCACTTTCTAGGGCACTATTTCAAACCATAGAGAGACCTCTTTAACCTGCAAACCTAATGTTATTTTCCTTTTACCTCAAAACCTATAGGTTGTTGCATATAAATTTCTTCCTCAAGATCTCCATGCAAGAACATGGTCTTAACATCCATTTGCTCAACCTCCCAATAAAAAGTTGTAGCAATGGATAAAAGAAATCTAATAGAAGTCAATTTAGCAATAAGAGAGAAAATTTCACCAAAATCAACTCCCTCTCTCTGGGAGTAGCCCTTGGCTACCAGTCTAGCCTTGTACTTATCCAATGAACCATCTGCTCCAAACTTCTTCTTGAAGACCCACTTGCAACCTATGGCCTCTCTTCCTTTGGGAAAACAAACAAGATGCCAGGTGTTACGAGAGTCTAAAGCCATCATCTCCTCCTACATGGCTAACTACCAAGACTCACTATCATCTACATGTATAGCTTCCCTATAGGATCTAGGCACATCGTCTGTACTCAATAAAGTAAATACACAATGGAAATCTAGTGGGCTATACCTGTCAACTGGGTTCTATTGTCTTGTGGATCTCCTCAAGGGTGGAGGAAGAAACTCTACTTGTTCTTTTGGATGATCATTTGCACCAACTTCTTCTATAACAACAGTTTCTTCTTCATCAGAACTACTTGAATCTTCTTCTTCTTCTTCTTCTTCACCCTCTAATTCATCATTGTGTTCTTCCTGAGGTGCATCTTCCTGCTCTAAGTCAAAGTGCACTCTCTTCACCTTTTCTTTCTCTTTTGGCTGCTCAAGTTTAGAAATAGCTCTAAGTTCCCTGAAAATAACATCTCTAGAATAGATAATCTTTCAAGTTAGTAGATTCCAAAGCTTATAACCTTTTACATTATCACCATATCCATTGAAAATGCACTTTTCAGCTTTTGGATCCAACTTAAATCATGTTTCCTTAGGCACATGACCAAAAGCCTCACATCCAAAAACCCTTAAATGTGAAACAAAAGGTTTCTTACATGTCCACACTTCATAAGGTGTCGAATAAAGAGGTTTATAGGGAGATCTTTTAATCAGGTAGCAAGTGGTACACACAACATCTACACAAAAGCATTTATCCATGATTGTTTGATTCATTCTTTCTGCAACACCATTCTGTTGTGGTGTATACAGAGCTATCTTTTGTCTGATTATACCTGCATGCTTGCAAAACTCATCAAATTCCTTAGAGCAATATTCCCCTCCATTGTCAGATCTTAATATTTTTATCTTTAATCCCAATTGGTTTTCAACTAAGACTTTAAAATCCTTAAACTTAGTGAAAACTTCATATTTGTGTTTCATAAAATAAATCCATGTAAATCTAGATACATCATCAATGAAGGTGACAAAATAACGAGATTTTCCAATAGAGTCATTATCCATGGGTCCAAACACATCTATATGAATAATCTCTAACTTCTCTCTTGCTCTGTTGCTTCATAAAGGAAATGATTTTCTATTTTGTTTACCAAACACACAATGCTCACAGAAATCAAAGTGCTCATCAGAATAGGAGAAACTGTCCAACAAATTTTTATTCTTAATTGTTTTCAAAACATTATTACTTGTGTGGCCCATTCTACGATGCCACAACATACAATTATTTTCAGAAGCCTTAGAAACATAAGAGGAATTACAAATTATAGTGGCATCTAGCCTAAACAAGGTTCCCAATCTCTTTCCCTTTGCTACCACCATGTTTCCTCTCACCATTCTACAACCATGCTTATCAAATATTACATGCATTTCCAAATCATTCAACTTTGAAATTGAAATAAGATTTCTAGATAATCTAAGAACATGCAAAACACCAGGGAGGGTTTTAATCCTCCCATCACTAAAATGCAACAATACCTTGCCTTTCCCAACTATCAGATATTTTAAGTTATCCCCAAGGTACACTTTACCTCCATCATACTCTTCGTATGTGGAAAACCATTCCTTATGTGGGATCATATGATATGAGTATCCTAAGTCAACCAACCAGTGATCATTAGAAACAAGATTATATACAGAAAGTAAAATATCTTCACCTGCATTCGAGGACTTATCAGAAGTGGACTCCCATTGTTTCTTTGGGTTTCTGTACTCCTTCTTCACATGTCCCCTTTTACCGCAATTTCAACACTTAACTTTGTTCTTATTTTTAGGAGTCTTAGAATGACCCTTTGACTTGTCTTTGGACCCCTTCTGATCTCTTTTCACTCCTCTTTCCTTAGACCTTCCCCTGACCCTAAGAGCGTCCCCTGAACTATCTAAACTCTTCTTCCTCAATTCCTGTGCCAACAAATCTGCAAAAAGAGCATCCAACTTCGTATCTGTGAGGTTGGTAGTGATAGCAAGGTTAACATTCTCCCAAGACTCACGTAAAGAATAAAGAAGTAATATACATTTATCTTCCTCAGTAACTTCAAAATCTACAGATTCTAGCTGACTCAACAACAAATTAAATGATTTTAAATGCTTTACAACTGATTTGCCCTCTTTCATTTTCATAGAAAACAGTTTAGACTTCAAGTAAAGCTTGATTACCATACTCTTGGTTTGGTAGATTTCACCCAAATGCTTCCACAAGCTATGTGTAGTCTCTTCCTTTGTGACATTCAACAGGACAAAATCTGCAAGACACAATCAGATTGTATCTCATGCCTTTTTATCCAGTCTATCCCACTCATCTTGAGAGACATCATCGAGTTTATTCTCTTTTGTAACAGCCAACCACTAGTTTCTTTCTTCCAACAAATCTTCCATTTTCAGCTTCCACAACTCTTACCTCATTTCGTTGAACTTCTTAATGTCCAATTGAGAGGCAGAAGCAACAGGAGCTCCATCCATGATATCTACACACAAGATCTGCAAACACAAACAACCAAATCTCCCATTGCGGCTAAACAACCTTCACACTACCACCCAAGAGTCAAAGTTGGCTAGGCTTTGATACCAAATGTTAGAAATGAAGGCAACAACTATTCAACAGGAATCTGATTACAATATGTTTAATGATCTTCTAACAGTATATTATTTAATGGAGATTGCATCAAAATAGAAAACCCACTACATAGAAAATATCAAGCATGAAGAATTGAACACAATGACACAATGTTTACATGGAGAAAACCCTTTCAGGCAAAAAACTCCACCATGAAAGAGGCACAAGTTTGTATTAATCTGCAAAAGTGATACAATACATCAACTACACCAATCTCTCCTTCAATTTTCAATCTGACAATATTCTTGTAGCACCAGAGTACTTGTAAACCTGTAATACTATAACAATTACATGGAAATGGATTTATAAAAGTGTTCTCACACCAAACTAGGCGTCCACTTTCTCTCTCTTGAGAATCTCCAACATGCAAATATTAAATACCTCCTTACAAGCTTCTAACACTTGTCCAAAGTCATCCATGCAAACTTGGGCGTCCAAGGCCAAAAATGGTCTCTTACAGCATCTTATGATGTGTCATAACCATCATAGATTCCACCATAAAACATCTTTCCAAGATGGGCATCTAGAGCTAAAAATAGCACCTTACAACTATTAATTGCCTGTCATAAGTTGTCATAGTGTCATAGAATCTTATGACAAATTACAACTATGATAGATTCACTTATAACATCTCACCAACTTTATGATAGCATGTAATACATGCTAAAAATAGCAGATTCCTCCAAGGTGGCACCTACCCTCATTTACTCATGATTTTTACAATTACCAATCGTAAATGTCACTCCATTTTACCTCTGATGAATCCAAAATTACCACTACTGGTGAAATTAGCTCATTCCCTTATGGGTAATTACAAATTACAAGTAATAAAATGGAATAAATACAATATTGGGATTTACAAGGTTAATGGTACCTTATCCTAACATGTAGGGCCCATACCAAAGTGGGCAAAGTTTGCAATAAGGTCATGTCAGTCTTTTCTTTTGCAAGTATAGCTAGACTCGATCACCATCCTAAAAGGTGTGCAGTGGCTAATCTGGTTGCCACGACACTACTTGTACATTACATTAACTTATTATAGAATAGTCTACACTTTTTGTTTTTGATTAGTTTAGCTGGAAAAGAGGGTCCAAAACCCTTTACAAAGCTGCCCCCAGGGCAAAAGGAGGCCTCAAACGAGCCATAAATAGTACATAAACAACAACTAAAAAATGAGACTAATCAAAAACACAAAAAGAGCCAACAGACCCACTAGGGATTATCAGACGTCCCATACTTAGCCAGGAGAAGTTACCTATATCCTTGTAGTCACCCAAGCTGTCTACCCCCACATCTTTGACCTTATCAGCGAACTCTTTAATAGCAGCAAACACCGAAGCCGCATGATGGAGAGCCTTGGCAACAAATTCAGTCATCACACACCATTTCTTCTGCATCTTGTCCGTCCTAGTTTTAGGCTCTGTCAACTCTTCTATAGTCTTGCTACATAGTGAGCAGCCACCCTTCTTTTTCTATCCATGTTCTTCCTCGACATCCTCCTCCATCTCTTCCGAGCCATGCCAGTTTAATTTAGCAAAGTGGCTGGATCCTTCATCCTCATGAATAGATTCAGTGGGTGTTTCATCTTCTCCCTCCCCAATGGTGTCCTCCACAAACTCAGAATCCTCAGAAATGTCCATACCCTATGGATTGGTGGACAGGATACCAGCAATATAGCTAGACATGCGCACACCTTGGGAAACATTCTTACTAGCATCACCCACATCCCCACTCTCTGTCTGTTTAGGCCCTGAGTCAAGGTCAATGATTTTTGAAGGCCCCTCCTCGCTTATTAACTCCACTCTCCCAATTTTAGCCTTCTTGGGCTGTAGATTGCCCTCATCCTCTTCAGCCAGTTGGTTCTGTTTAGCTGATGCCATAGTTCCCTTCCCGATCTCCAAGTCAGGGGTAACAATTTTCAAAATAGTTTTCCTGGGTGTTTTAGTCTTAGATTCAGGAGTAGGGGTCCCAGCAAGGGTACTACCTTGGTTGTCCTTAATTCTAGGTCCCCACTTGGGGTTTTTCAAGGAGATTTTGAGGGACCCAACAACTTTTTTGGCTTTACCTTTAGCAGTGGGGGTCTAGGCTGACGAGGTATCTTCCAACATACTAACTTTGATTTGTTTTGGGGGACATAGAGCCAAATGGAAATGATACAACCTAAGGATGAGCCCTTAGTGGATAGGGATGAGCGGGTAGTTAGGGTTCTTTGCACGAATTTCCTTAGCAAACTTAATCAAATTCTCAAGGGAAGAAAGTAGAAAGAAGGGGAAACTAAGCTCCAACTTATTCCTAAAATGATTAAGTAAAGAAAAATGGTAATGGTAAAATACCTTGAAGTAGCCCTCTAAGGTGAAATACTTCATAATCATGAGGCATACTTGCCCCCATGGAGCTTGCAGCTTCTCTCTTTCAAAACCACCATGAAGTTTAATAGTTGCTTCCCCTTCTCTGAAAAAATCCCCATATTTTCAGGGTTTGACACCTTGCTACGGTGGCTGTGCTTCTTGCCCTTGATGGGAATCCCTATGGATTTCCCTATGACTTCCTCAGTGACTTCAAATCCTATACCCCCACTTGACCTACCTGGTATCGTCATCCCACGACTCAGCAAACTATCAGGACAAATTATCATCGTGGTTGATCATCGCTTCAAGGAGGCCACATCTCCCTCTTGTATGATGTGCCACACCATAGGATCTTGCCTAAACTCCTCAGGTGAGGTCGGCTTAATCATGACAATGTCGCCACCCATATTGAATTCCTGTAAACTAAGCAGCCAGAGCGAAAGGAAAATTTGAAGGCAATTTATGTTAAAGTGCATAACAGGATACACATAAGAGTAAATAAATCGTTCTGTGCAATTCTATCATTTCAAAGGCCACAAGATCAATGAAATAAATTCAACGTCATTATTATAAAGATATGCATTGCCCTTGCCACACTGGTATTCTTCCTCGGAAAAGACACGTGCTCGCCACCACGTGTGAGAGTGAACATCACTAGAGACGGGGATGGTAGGAAAATTATTACTCCCAAGCCAACCTATCGTCCATTCATCACTCCACACAATCGCATGCCACCTCAGCATCCTTATAGTTCTCCTAGTCAGCCCCCTCCGATCTACCTTAATACTCCCTCTCAAAGAAATTTGAATAGTAATAAGTCTATTCTCGCCACTGTGGGTTTGAAAACCAATGGTTTCCAACACATTTAAAGACTTACTACCCCTCATAATAAAATAATCACACCTACACATCCAAAGTGTGCTAATGACAAGGAGCCCAAAATACTTAATCAGTGTGATTGCATCCATCTTTTTTAATGATAATTTGAATTCTACTGAACAACCTCAAAGAAAGTCTCCAGCACCGCCAACCATTATTGTTAGTCCCAAGGTTTGCCATAGCATCTGTCATGGCATTACTTTCCCTGTAGGTACGAGAGACTTTGTACTCCTCCATGACATTAAAGAGTAGACAAATATCACCTACAATGTCTATCAGATTCCAACCAATACTAGTTGATCCCAAAGTAGCATTAACAATCAACTGTGAATCCCCTTCCACATGTAGATGTCGAATGTTCAAAGACATAGCAAGTTTGATACTCCATAGCATAGCTAATGCTTCAACCTCATTGTTACTCTTAATGCCTATTCCCCCTATGTAAGCAACCACAAACATCCTGTTACATCCCCAACTTATGGTTTAGCTTAATCTTACTTTTGTGTGGTAATCAGGATGATTAACCATAGTTTAATGATTAGATGTTTGTGGAAAATATCAGATTTAATCATTGATTATGTGAACACTGATTAATGTTTGTTAGACATGAGATTACATGTTGATATGATTATTTAATTATAATGATTTGTGAATCAAATGAAGATACATTGATCATGGTTATATGGTTTTGAGTGTAAACATGAAAGAATCCTCCACCAAGAATGGAAGGAGAGTATCATCCGAGAGGAGGAGATAGATGTTTGGAAGAGGTCAGATTGCCATCTGAGTATCAAATCTAGTCCTTAAGAATCTTAGAGTAAGTATGCCTTACCTGGTTAATCATTTTCTAATTCTTTTAGTGTCATCTTTTCAAGGTGAGGTATCTCGATGTTTCTCATGTCAATTTGATTAATGATGATTTTAGAATGTCGATTCTAGTCGATGGGTGATTTCATCAGGTTGTCAAGTATTTCCTTGTTCCCTTATCCGATTCCCTACTAGGATTTTGTGAATATTATTACTATTTCTTTTAAATTTTGTTTATGGTCAACATGGTAAAGAAGGGGGAGTAGTACTTGACCCCAAAATCGCATTTTGATTGTGCCACCCTATTGTTGGTGTTGTCATTTGATAATATTTTAGATTATTTTGTTTACCCTTAAACATCATGTAGATGCAAGGGAAACTTTTTGCAACATAATTATGCTAGCCCTTATGATCGGGCACCTTTATTACTAATAATATAGATAACTTACATTGTTAGGTCGATCACCACCCATGATGTGTGGGGTGAGTGGAGGCCGATGTGAAACTTATCCTATTTCCTATCCACACTGCCACTCCATCATGGAGGATGGTGGACTATTGGAGCCCCAAAAGGCCGTGGGTGGCAAAGTTGGTTATGGGGTTTTACCTCTACGTGGACCAAAAAAGGTGGCGGGCTATGTTACATGTGATGCATGTGTATACGTCTAAAAATGACACAAATCATCCTAAATAAATATTCTAAATATTTATTCCATTCTTCTACCAATTAAATAAATATTCCAAATTTAATTAATCGATTCATTGTTCCATAATTAAATAAATTCAATTTATTTAATTAAAATTCCTCTATTTGTCTTACACAATTAAATAATCAAAAATTATTTAATTAAGCCTAATTCCTCTATCCTAAAGTTCTAAATTCAAAAATCCACATCACCTTTACACCTCACCTTTTCCACCTCACCTTGTCCACCTCATCAGGTTGCACATGTAATTAAATATATTTAATATTTAATTACCTTATTTTCCCTCACCCACATGGCCTATTTCTTCTCCAGTCAGAGGTCAGTTAACCAATCAATCAAATCTGTTAACTAACCTGTCAGTTGAGTCAAATCCTCAATCAATCCAGTCAGTTCCCCAATCCACTCTTCTAACTGATCAGTCAATTCTGTTAACAGACCAGTCAATGGAGTTAACTCTCCAATCAGTTTTGTCACATCCCACCTTTCATGATGGAGCTGGGACACTTGGCACGTTTCTACTGGTTGCACATTCCTCAACCATCCTCAGCCGTTGATCTTCATATCTTCTCTCAACCGTTGATTCCTATTCTTCCAAGTCTATAAATGAAGCTTCATCCCTCCATTCTAATCATCCAGGCTTTTGACATCGTTACTCTGCAGAAATATCACCAGCGCGCCTTTGGCACCCATTTGTCATCTACAAGCTTGAGATCACCATTGTTGCATTGGAGCTCACCTTCATTGCATATCACACCATAGCCGTTCACCATCGACTTCCTCAAACAGCTTTAAAAGATCGCACTCTCTGAGGGCTCATCTCATCTGCGAAAGGACGATTCGTGATAGGCGAACAACAGAAGTTTCGAAACAGAAGAGGTTTGCTATGTTTGTTCATTGCTTTGTTAATTTGAATCTTCTTTGTTTCTCTATTCTGTTGATGTTTGGGTCATCTATTATTCATTTGATTGATTCGACATTTTGCCCTCACATTTTTGGCACCCACCGTGGGGCCGTTGCCCCTTTATTTCACCATTTTTGAGCTTTTTTGAAGGCAGGTTCCGTACAGGTCCCACAGAGTCACGCACAGGTTCTTTCGGCACATCTGTTTATTTCCACGGTGCATATAAAGACTGTTCCGGCGCATTTATTCTTTTTGCGCATCTGTGTATTTCTGCGGCGCTTTTGCGCACTGTTACGGCGCATAGGTTATAACTGCGCATATGTTGACTGTTACAGCGCTTCTGAAGATTGTTGCTGCGCATCCATTAAAACTGCGCATTTATTCATTTTAACGGCGCATACGTTAAAAACTACGGCGCATTCGTTAATGTTGCGCTTCTGTTGATCACTTCTGCGCATCTGATCACTAAAGCTGCGCATTTGTAACAGACTCAGGTTTTTGTACTTTTTTTAGAGGATTTTGCTAACATTAACCCCTTTGCAGGTGTTTGCTGGAGCGGTTTTGCAGGATAGGCTCGGGTTCAGTTACATGTAGTTTCATCTAATTAGGTCACCTGTCATTTTCTGGGAAAAAGTAAAATGGTTGTTCATTACAAATCTTCATCTAGTCCTAATTAGGGAGGAAGTAACTGGTTTATTTCATGCTTGCATTACAAACACCTTCAAAGTTATTGCTATCTGAGATTTAAAATTGAACTCATCACTGATCTTGAAGGTAAAATGAACCATTGCTATATCGTGAGACCTGAATTTCAAAGTTAACAATCTCGTGCTTCGCGGTTTTAAAATTGAACTCATCACTGATCTTGCAGTTAAAATGAACCATTGCTATATCGTGAGACCTGAATTTCAAAGTTAACAATCTCGTGCAACGTGGATTTAAAATTGAACTCACTACTGCTTTCTGGGATTTAAAACTGAACCACTGCAATATTGCTGAAATCACTTCAAAGTTCTGTTTGAGTAGATTAGCCCATTTAGTTTTTATCTTTTAACTAGGGTGGATTAATCAGTGTATTCTGTGCTTGCGAACGACAATAGGCTTATGCTCTCCCCTCTTCTGGGTGATCAGAGTGCCAAACTTGTCATTCTATTTGTTTAACCTTTAGGAGGGGCCTGCCCTTGGATGCACGCTTGTCCAAGCGGGAACGACCCTGAGTGGTAACAGGCTAACGCCAAGCCCTACCGAGCCACTTAAAATAAATTGTGCTTGAGGTGAAAACCTCCTGCAACGAGTGTTGTTATGTTACACCGACGGCCAACCTCCCCCAAAACCCTCTCAGGCGTAACCCTTTGAGGCTGGGAGACTCCATAACGGAGAGTAGTGCCGCCGCACGTGTAACCACTTGAACGGTTGCCCGAATTAAATACCTCTTGTTTTAGTGGCCCAAATCCCTTATAATCCATTTCTCGCCTAGGATTTTGTGCTTGCTTTTGTCCAAAATAGAGTCGAAAAACTACAAAAACAATGGAAAACTACAAAATACTCTTTGTGCTTGCTGTGTTTTCTTGCTAAATTAATTCATAATATCAGATCAAGAAGACCTTTTTCCAGCCAAAAAAATACCAAAAACAGAGAAAAATCCAAAAAAAATTGCAAAAAATACCAGAACTGCGCATATACACTTTTCTGCTGCGCATACACAGTGACTTACCGCGCTTTTGCACCGACTGGCTGCGCATACATACCTTTCTGCTGCGCATATACACTTTTTGGCTGCGCTTTTACAGCGACTTGCTGCGCTTATACACCGACTTGCTACGCATTTACTTTTCTGCTGCGCATTTACACACTGTTACTGCGCATACGTGCTTCACCAGAGCCGTGCTTTTACAGCGACTTACGGCGCATTTACCCATTCTTGCTGCGCATCTGTTTCCACGCATGTGTGACAGTGAGCATCTGCCCTATTTTTGAGAAATTTTCGTCAGCTGTTCAGAGTACCCATTTAAGCCTAGTTTCATTTTCCGAGGTCAGAATCAACCTTGCAGTCAATTTTCATCCATTTCACCCAATTCTCTCTCTTTCGTCGGTCGTCCCAGTCACCTTCTGTCCTAGTCACTCTTGCCCCAACGTCATTTTGTCCCATACCGATTCGACATAGGTCCTTCTTTGTTTCATTCGTGAATTCACGTAAGCCTAGTAGGTCACAGTACCTTTTGCTAGTAGTCTTGTTGAACGACTAAGCCCTACACAGTGAGACTGGTATCGACTACCCTTGCTAGTGGCTAGAGTCTTGTGTCAACCATCTTGCCTGAAGTCATTGAGCGAGAGAACCCTTTGTCCAAATCTTGTCCTAGATACCCCATTCATTACAGTCTTAGTCGGCACCTTGCCAAAATTTCTAATCCTAGTCCACTTCATCCCACCCCACCTTGCATGGTTCTTACTCGATCCCAGTACAACAAGCTAATTGAAATGGCCGACTCATCTGATCACATCGCTCCACCACGCGATGATGATGAAGAAATTTCTCGTGAAGAATTAGTGGCACACATGCAAGATAGCAAATTCCAACGCCTAGTGGAGAAAGTGCTCCTTGAGGACCCCACCAAATATTTCCATCATCTTGCTAGTCTCGGAATCAAACTCCCCGCAGACTTTGACATTAGCTCCATCATGGAAAATGCAGACAATGAACGTGAGAGGGACGCAAATGACACAGTCCCACATGCACATGAGAGAGGCATAAATGACACGGTCCCCCATGCCAATGAGAGAGGAAAACAACCCATAGATCAAAATGCTCCTATGGCGGATGTGAGACAACAAATTGAGAGTCTAAAGCTAGAAATCTCCAACCTTAAGATTGGCACAAGTTCCAAGAACTACTCCTTGGAAGATATAGCACCATACCCCTTTGACAGAAGTTTGGTCATGAAACCATTCCCCTATCAGTTTGGAATTCCAAAATTTGACAAATACAAAGGGAAGGGGGACCCTAGAGATCATATCAGGGAATTCACTGCAGCATGTCTAGAAGTAGCTCACAACGAGACCTACTTAATGAGACTGTTCCCAAGATCTTTAGGAGGTCAAGCTATGGAGTGGTTCTCGCGTCTCCCACCAGGAATCAAAACTTTTGATGAACTTGTCAATAAATTCATAACGCACTTCTCTTACAACATAGAACACGAAGTATCTATGCTAGACCTATGCAACACCAAACAAAAGAGTGGTGAGTCATTCGCCACCTTCTTACAACGATGGAGACAGCTAGCTAGTAAGTGTTCTTACGACATGCCTGAGAAACAACTATTGGAAATGTTTGTCCACAATTTGAATCCCGATCTTAGCTATCAGATTCAGATACAATGCCCTACCTCATTCGCCAAAGTCATTGAAATGGGGCTATTCATTGAGAAAGCTATGATCGCTAAAGGAACTCTCAAGCTCTACAAGGACACACCTCCTTCCAATTACACAACTGACAAGTCAAAGTTTTGGACCAAGAACAAGAATGTGGTCAACGATGGTGTAGTGGATGCCAAGGCGGCAGCCCCTAAACAACAACCCATATTCACTCTTAAGGAAGAAGCAAATAACGGTGCACTCAACAAGCCACCCCCTCGGGAACCTAGACCTTGGTTCAATTCAAATCCAAGGAGGAAATTCACACCGTTAGGAGAATCTCAAGAATCGGCCCTCAGAAAGTTGTTGGCTAACAATGAAATTTCTCTACCGCCAACAACTGACTATGAGCCTATAGTCAAACCTCCCTATTGGAAGGACACAGACTATTGCGAGTATCATCGAGGAAGGGGGCACACAACCAATAATTGCATCCGTCTTAAGAATGTCATACAGGATATACTAGATCAAAATCAGGGAGGAACACAACAGCATACCTCCAATGAATCTCATGTGGCCTACCGGGATCCTCTTCTAAATCACAACAGGCCGTATAACAACAATCACAACAGCGGTCACAACAACAACAATGGTCACAATCACAATAATGGTCACAACGGCAACAACTCCAATGGCAATCCCAATAATGACAACACTCGCAACCGGCCAAATCAGAACAGTGGGTCGAGTAATGCTAACTATGCAAGCGTTCCATTTGAGTACACCATTAACTGCATTTCAGAACATCTTCCGCAGGTCAATGTCATTTCCCCCAACCAACAACCAGGACCTAACAGAACTGGTTGTAGTATAATTACCCGCAGTGGTAAAGTCACGATCAATGCCACCCCTCCAAGGTCGTCGCCATCTCCGTCTAACTCCCGTCCATACAATGTCATCGACCAGTTACAGAAAACCCCGGCTCACATTTCTATATTGGAGCTCTTGCGTCTATCTCCTTCTCATAAGGAGATTCTCGAGAAAGCCTTAGTGGAAACTACTGTCCCCACTAACCTGGCCCAAGAGAAGTTTCAAACCATGGTTGGCAATCTGACATCCTCCCCTTCCATATCATTTACTGAGCAAGATGACCTTTCCGTATCTCAACCCCACAACACTCCCCTACACATTGTCGCATTCGTACACAAGCACCGCATCAAGAGGGTTCTTATTGATGGGGGTGCCGGTTTGAATATTTGCACTTTGAAGCTAGTCCTTGCATTGGGGTTCTCTGAACAGGCAGTTGATCCACGGAGGAAGATTACCATAAAGGCCTATGACGAGGAAGAGAGAACCACAAAAGGCACGGTTGTCCTACCTATTCAAGTTGGACCAGTAATCAAAGATGTGGTGTGCCAAGTCCTTGATCGAGAGCTTGCTTATAATATCTTACTAGGGAGACCATGGATCCATGCCATGAAGGCTATCCCCTCAACTTACCATCAGTGCATTAAATTCCCGCACAACGGCAAGCAGGTTACCATTCAAGGCGACCCTGATCCCTACCAACACTGCAATTCTTTCCAAGCAAAACCTGAATGTGTCATACCCAACAATCGAGCCCACATTTCCCCTACCCCGCAACAGGACCATTCTGCTGAAGCTTCCTCCTCACGGCCTAAACCAATGAAAATCACCATAAAAGAAAATGGCATGGGGGAATACCAGATTGAGCACAGCCTCAACCTTGCAAAAATGCCCTTGTCTCCTCGCTCCTTTGGCCAGCCCAAGCATCAACCCAGGCATTTTCCAAAGCCCTCTGCTCCTCCTATAACTCCCGCAAACCCCTTTGTAAAATGGGGGACCTTATCCGATGAA
Source organism: Cunninghamia lanceolata (assembly GCA_027924645.1). Lineage (NCBI taxonomy): Eukaryota > Viridiplantae > Streptophyta > Pinopsida > Cupressales > Cupressaceae > Cunninghamia > Cunninghamia lanceolata. Next base: position 5,406,305 of record BSBN01000793.1, read on the forward strand.
TTAGAAGAGCGAGATCTCTTGCAATGGCTTTATGCCGAAGAAGAAAACACACCCCAAGATCCACCCAGACTCCCTACAGAGCTCTATGGGCGAGGTGAGACCATCTTGCATAGGATGGGATATGAAGGACAAGGCCCTATCGGCCTCAGAAAAGAAGGGATCATTGAACCTATACAACCTTCTTCCTCCTCTTCGGCTAGAAACACCACTGGCTTGGGATACAAAGGCAAGGGTAAAGCCAAGGAAAATGCCTGTCTTGTGGAGACAATCCAAACACTCCAAGTGGACAGTGACACAGATTCGGATGATTCCAATGAGTATGAGTGGGACGAGCTAACAGAGCACTCCTACGACGACAAAGAGGTTGACACCATCCAAACTCTTAGCCCTTACCATGAGAGACAAACGCAACGGGACAGACCACTGGAGTCTGATTTGCCCCTCCCTGAGAGTATGGCTTTCGAGGAAAGTTTCGATTCCATTGTGATAAACAACTTGGAGGAAAGTACCCCCCAGAACACTACCCCCACCTATGCTCCTAGTATTTCCATCCACACTATCAATGAATCAGGTCTTTCATCCGACTCCCTTCCCCTCTTGCACCCTGAGCTTATTGACTGGGATCTGCAAGGAACCCCCCAATTAGATATGTTCCAGAACAATGATGCCTACATTGACTATATGGGACTTAGAGATCACTTACCAAAAGGGGATCATAAAGCCGGTTTCGCTATCGAACTTAATACTGTAGCTTACTTCGGGGAGGGTGCCAAGCCTTCTAGTCACAAAAATATAAAGATCAAAAAGGGATCTGACAGTGAAAACCGCCGTGCGGCAGTGTCAGATCATAAAACAGTAAAAAGCAAAGATGTATCTGAAGGTGAAAACCCAACTGTGGCACCTGACGATGGAATGCTTGACACCCTCCCAAGTGATATGTATCAAGAAAGGTCACAGATCGTGGTGGAGCCAACAGAGCCAGTGAACATTGGAACCGAAGAGCAGTCTAAGATTATCCACTTTGCAAAATCTCTCACGCCCCCTGAGAAAACTAGGTTTGTACCATTCTTTAAAAAGAAGAGAGGCAGCTTTGCTTGGTCATATGCCGACATGCCAGGTTTGGACCCAAACCTGATTCTGCATCACTTGCCATTAGATCCAGGGGTGAAGCCCGTAAAGCAAAAACTGAGAAAGATGCATCCTCATATTGCCCTTCTGGTCAAGGAAGAACTCAAGAAATTGCTAGATGTGGGGTTCATCAGAGCCATAGACTATCCTGAATGGATATCAAACATTGTGCCAGTGTCTAAACCGGATGGCCGAGTTCGACTATGCAATGATTTTCGAGACTTAAACAAGGCATGCCGCAAAGATGACTTTCCGTTGCCAAACATTGACATCATAGTCGACCTTACAGCAGGACATACAATGCTATCACTCATGGATGGATTCTCTGGGTATAACCATATCAAAATAGCACCTGAGGATCAACACAAAACAGCTTTCACATGTCCATGGGGTACCTTTTGCTGGAATGTCATGCCATTTGGGCTGAAAAATGTAGGTGCTACATATCAGCGGGCCATGACAACTATATTTCATGACATGATGCATGTGACTATGGAAGACTATGTTGACGATATCTTGGCAAAATCACTCACCAGGGACTCACACCTGGACACATTAGAAAAAGTCTTCCAACGGTTGGATCAATTCCAAGTAAAACTGAACCCGAAGAAATGTGTGTTTGGGGTCACATCAGGCAAGCTGCTAGGCTTCATCGTGTCAGCAAACGGCATAGAGGTAGACCCGGCCAAGGTCAAAGCAATCATGGACATGCCTTCACCCAAAACTCTAACACAGTTGAGATCCTTACAGGGCAAGCTACAGGCCATCCGTAGGTTCATCTCACAGCTGGCAGACAAGTGCCATCCTTTCAGCCATCTCCTACATAAGAACGTTCCATTTAAATGGGATGAGCAGTGCGAAGAGGCATTCAACAAGCTCAAGGAGTACCTCATGAATCCTCCTATACTCATGCCTCCGATCCAAGGAAAACCTTTGATTCTCTACATATCTGCTACACCTACTGCTCTTGGGGCTCTCCTAGCGCAGCAAGACTATGAGAACAAGGAAAGAGCTGTGTACTACATCAGTCGAACCTTAGTGGGCTACGAGTTGCAGTACTCACAGGTGGAACGTTCATGCCTTGCGGTGGTTTTTGCCTCACAAAAACTCTGACACTACATGTTGGCACATCCTGTCAAACTCATTGCCAAGATCGACCCACTAAAATATCTTCTCAGCAAAGCAGCTCTCACAGGTCGACTAGCCAAATGGGTTATGCTTCTTAGCGAATATGATATAGAGTATGTGGACAGAAAAGCCATCAAGGGGCAAATCATCGCTGACCAACTAGCTGAGGCACCGTTACAGGACACTTCACCAATGCAGTTTGAGTTCCCCGATGAGTCTTTATTCACTCTGTCAACATCTCCTTGGAAACTCTACTTCGACGGGTCTTACACCAACCATGGATCGGGGGCAGGTATCTTGTTTATCACTGCCCAAGGTGACACAATTCCAAAGTCCTACAGGTTGTTATTTCCATGCACTAACAATATAGCGGAGTATGAAGCTTTGGTAATTGGTCTCAAGATGGCCACTGAGTGGAAAATCCAAGCACTATGTGTCTACGGTGATTCTCAGCTTGTCATAAACCAGGTCAACGACGAGTATCAGACCAAAGATGAGAAGCTCATCCCATACAAACGGATGGTCGACGACCTCAAAGAACATTTTGGGACCATCTTGTTTGAGCAAATACCTAGGATAGAGAACAAAGCAGCCGATGCAATGGCGACCATAGCCTCTCTTCTTGAGATACCTAAACATGAGTCACAGTATGAGTTCTTAGTAGAAACAATTCGACAACCGGCTTATGATCTCCTCGAAACCCATTCCATTTGCCACCTAGTAGGATCTGATTCGCCTTGGTACGGTAAGACCTACACTTACCTCAAGGACAATATCTTTCCTTTGGACCTCTCTTCCAACCAAAAATGAACTTTCATCCGACAAGCCTCCCGTTACACCATTATCGCCAATACCCTTTACCGACGTGGTCTGGATGGTACTTTACTCCGTTGTCTAGAACACGAAGAATCTATAACTGCCTTGCGAGACGTGCACGAAGGGATCTGTGGAACACACTCCAGCGGTCCTTCCTTAGCTAAGAAACTCATGCGTTTGGGTTATTACTGGCCCAATATGGAAATGGATTCATATCAGTTCGTCAAAAAGTGCAAACAGTGCCAGATACACGGGAACCTGATTCATGCACCTGCTCAGGAGTTGAGACCTCTAACGACACCCTGGCCCTTTTGCCAGTGGGGACTTGACCTCGTGGGAAAGATTCATCCGCCTTCTTCCAACGGCCATAAATTCATCATAATCGCCACTGAGTACTTTACAAAGTGGATTGAAGCCGTTCCCCTATCAACCGTCACAGGAAAGCAAATTTCCTCTTTCATTCTGAATTACATTATCTGCCGATATGGCATCCCTTCATCCATCATAACGGATAACGGGAGACCCTTCAAAAATCAGAATGTCCAGGAACTTTGTGAGCGTTTTAAAATCTAACATTGTTTCTCCACTCCATACTATCCCCAAGGTAACGGCCAAGCTGAGGCATCGAACAAAACCATTCTGAAAATCCTAAAGAAGACTATCAATGACGCTGGTCGCGATTGGCACGTCCAACTCACTCCCGCTCTGTGGGCCTACAGAACCAGCATACACACTCCCACAGGTGCTACACCCTACGCCCTCGTCTATGGTTCCGAAGCCATCCTTCCCATTGAGGTCGAACTCCCATCCCTTCGGGTGTCGTTGAAAGGTCTCATATCAGACGAAGAGTACAGAGTCTCTAGACTACAAGAGCTAGAACTGCTAGAGGAAAGGCGCCAGAAAGCTTTTGACCATCTCAAAGCCTATCAACAGATGATGTCAAGAAGCTACAACCACAAGGTTAGACCAAGATGCTTCAAGGTTGGGGACCTCGTCCTAAAAGAGAACCCTCGCAATCAGCAAGACAGAGAAAAGAAAGGTAAGTTCGAGCCTAACTGGCTCGGACCCTATGTAATTGTAGCGGCTTACGGATCAGGGGCATATCAGTTGGCCACATCAGAAGGTGAGTTGTTTGATGATCCAATCAATAGCATGCACCTTCGCCGGTTCTATACCTAAGAGAACCCCAATGCAAGGGGGGCACAATAAAGTCAAAAATCAAAAAATCAAAAAAAATTAAAAAAGTTACAAAGAGAAAATACAAAAAAATCAGAAAAAATAGAAAGCATACCAAAAAAAAAAATCGTCCTTTGGTGAAAACCTGTCAAACAGGCGCCTTGGATAGGTATCATGAGGAAAACCTGGCAATCAGGCGTCATGTTACTTTCTAGCTTCTCGTGCAAATAAAAGCAAGTGATGAAAACCTGGTAAACAGGTGTTACTTGTGACAAACCGCATTGTCCATCTTTGGGAATCCAATCACCTTGAGCCCATTCTCCCTCTATTTTCCCCATTTGACCCATATTCATCGCACGATAAACACTTGACAGTTACCTATCATGGCTTGATACTCACCTTGTGGCCTTGTCGACCAAGGTTTTGTCCCATACCGTCTCCTCAATGTAAGCCTAGTGTAGTGTCTCTCGTCGGTGTCTGTGGTCCGAATCCGTGAACTACGTTGCCTCTGTGCCGTCACGTAGGCAAGGCCATTATTCTAATGCGCCCCCGAGGCTTCCATCTCTCCCAAGGTCCCATTCGTCTCCTTTCTTGTCTTCATTCTTCTCGTCTTTCTTCTAGTCCATCCATGGTCCAAGTCTGTGAACTACGTTGCCTCTGCGCCGTCACGTAGGCAAGGCCATTATTCTAATGCGCCCCCAAGGCTTCCATTTCTTCCATGGTCCCATTCATCCCCTTTCTGGTCTTCATTCTTGTCGTCTTTCTTCTAGTCCATCCATGGTCCATTAGGGTTTACCCTGAACTACGTTGCCTCTGCATCGTCACGTAGGCAAGGCCATTTAGCGATGAGCCCCTGAGGCACTAGGTCAGTCCCTTAGGGTCCGTCTCCCCAATAAGGATTGAGCAATCTTCTCACCAAGCAAGCAAATGCAAGCAGAACCCGCGCCTCAAGCAGAAATCTTGACTATGAGCATCTTAACCTATCCAACGCAAAGCAAATACCCACGGTCTTCTAAACGATTTTATGCAAATTAAGGCAAGAGCTAAACACATATCAACACAAATATGCTTTGTAGATCAGAAACATGGTTAACAGTTCAAGTCCTGATTTTTGCTATCATACCCTCCTATGCTACTCAAGGATGCCAAAAGCTAGAGATGCTATGATGGGGGCATGATTATTTTCTTTGTTTTCTATTTGGGGATTAAACTTTAGTAATGTGAAGCCTTGTCTTAGCACGTGATCGGCAAAAGATCATCGAGGACATCAAAGGTCTAACATGAACGGGGGCAATCCTTGCTTGTTGAAACGTAAGAGGTACTCAGGTCATCTAGATTCAATTTTGACTAGATGCTTGTATTAACTTGCTAAATCACAATCCATGTAAGCGATACTCAGGTCATCTCGGTTCAATTATACCTAGATGCTTGTATTCACTTACAACATTTCAGAAAAGTACCACAAAAAAAAAAAATGCCCAATGATGAAATAAAGCACTCCAATAGCAAAGCATCCATCCTATATCCATTTATACATCCATACCATACCCCATGCAATAAAGATCCAACAATGCAGAGTATCAATACAAATAAAAGCTTGTGAATCTTTCTATCGAGTCTTTCTTCTATCAAACAGATTTCTATCTATCATCATATCTTTCATCCTTGTCCAGTCAATCTAAGCAATGATCCAAATGCTAGGTCCATCCTTAATCCATACCAATCAAGTCAAGTCAATCTTGCACAAATGATCCACTCACAATCAGTGGTCTTGATCCTTGTCTGGTCGTAAACCAACTCGATCAGTTAATCAATCAATTGTCTTATATAGGATGTTGCATTGTCGAAATCAGACCAATACACGTGTCTTACACGACATGCTTCATTTCCTAAAACTAGACACTATCCTTCATGTTGCTCTAGGGATCTATCATTCCCCGCCATGACAACACGCCTGTCGTGTTGGTCTAGGGATATATTGTTCCCGCCATGACAACACTGTCGTATATCGTTATCAGTATATCGTTGGTTTACTGCTTGACAGGGGCAATACCTTGTTTATTCTTGTATCATTTGTGCATACTTGCTAACTTGCTTGTGTCTGTTATCAGTCTATCTTGCTTCACATATCATTCAGCTCTTTCTTCACCCATTTTCTTCAAACCTAACCTTCTTCTTCGTGAGATTGTCCGTCTCACGCCTCCTGCCTTCTTCCCGTCCAATCTCTCGAGGGGGCATCCTGTCGTTAAACTTGTACCAGGGGTAAACTGGGGCATATATCACTGTCAGGCTATTTATTCTTTGAAGCAACGCTGTAAACTGCATTGCATCAAAGAGGGGCAAAATGTATACGTCTAAAAATGACACAAATCATCCTAAATAAATATTCTAAATATTTATTCCATTCTTCTACCAATTAAATAAATATTCCAAATTTAATTAATCGATTCATTGTTCCATAATTAAATAAATTCAATTTATTTAATTAAAATTCCTCTATTTGTCTTACACAATTAAATAATCAAAAATTATTTAATTAAGCCTAATTCCTCTATCCTAAAGTTCTAAATTCAAAAATCCACATCACCTTTACACCTCACCTTTTCCACCTCACCTTGTCCACCTCATCAGGTTGCACATGTAATTAAATATATTTAATATTTAATTACCTTATTTTCCCTCACCCACATGGCCTATTTCTTCTCCAGTCAGAGGTCAGTTAACCAATCAATCAAATCTGTTAACTAACCTGTCAGTTGAGTCAAATCCTCAATCAATCCAGTTAGTTCCCCAATTCACTCTTCTAACTGATCAGTCAATTCTGTTAACAGACCAGTCAATGGAGTTAACTCTCCAATCAGTTTTGTCACATCCCACCTTTCATGATGGAGCTGGGACACTTGGCACGTTTCTACTGGTTGCACATTCCTCAACCATCCTCAGCCGTTGATCTTCATATCTTCTCTCAACCGTTGATTCCTATTCTTCCAAGTCTATAAATGAAGCTTCATCCCTCCATTCTAATCATCCAGGCTTTTGACATCGTTACTCTGCAGAAATATCACCAGCGTGCCTTTGGCACCCATTTGTCATCTACAAGCTTGAGATCACCATTGTTGCATTGGAGCTCACCTTCATTGCATATCACACCATAGCCGTTCACCATCGACTTCCTCAAACAGCTTTAAAAGATCGCACTCTCTGAGGGCTCATCTCATCTGCGAAAGGATGATTCGTGATAGGCGAACAACAGAAGTTTCGAAATGGAAGAGGTTTGCTGTGTTTGTTCATTGCTTTGTTAATTTGAATCTTCTTTGTTTCTCTATTCTGTTGATGTTTGGGTCATCTATTATTCATTCGATTGATTCGACATTTTGCCCTCACAGCATGCAAAAGTGGAAACAAAGCCTTTGGTTTTGGGGTTATGTGTTTTGATATGCTCTAGTAGAGCAAGAACAAGGAAATAGAGTCGAAGGTTTATGTAGAAGAAGCTTGCTACAACTGTAGCTAAGTGGAGAGAACCCATGAGCTCGGGATAGAGCTATCGAAGGATAATTGAAAGTGACACTCGATAGGGCGATCTCAGTGACTAAACTTTAACAGGTATGAATCCTAGTAATGGTATTACCTTTGCATTCTATATGAGGTTGACTGTGTCAACATGACATGATATTATTTGCCCACTGTGTTATCGAAATAGGCCTTCGAGGCCGTAAGCGATACTGTGTGTAAACTTCATTGTATGCAATGTTGTGTGTAAACTTCACTGTAGCAATGATGTGTATTAACTGTGATATTTCAAGACAATGTTGTGTTTATCTATGAAACTTCATAAACAATGTTATGTTTAGACTGAGACACTCCCATAGATAATGCTATGTTTAAACTATGGCTCTTTCGTAGCCATTGCTGGGAGAACACCATGATACTACATAACCTGTGGGGTTATCTTTATAAGCCTTCAAGGTCATTTATACATTTATAATGTAAAGTATGTAAGCATTGTTTATAAGCATGTTGGCCGAGGCTATAAGGCCGAGCCTATGTATTGCAGTCGCATGCAAGAAGCCGGGTGCCGATATGGCAACGGCTTACATTGATTCTTTCATTCTTTGAAACTGTTTAAGGGTGAAAAGAGGGGTTTCAATTTCAAGGTTAAATCCTCCTTTCACTCCTTACATTCAAGGACATAAATCAAGTGAACCCACAATCTCTTGCAAGAGGGCTTTGCTACAGATTTAGTGTCCTTTGGAATGAAGAGGAAACTTGGAATTTGCTAACTAATTTATCAATTATAGTCCAATTATGCTTAAAACCCTAATTTTACAAAATTGTAAACAAACAGACAAATCATGACAAATGCTCGCACACAGAGATATCAAATGACAATTAGATACATACTAAATTTTGAGATTCCATGTCAGGAAAAGTCTAAGATTAATGAGCGA